>OZ020117.1:30875487-32212987 GCA_963971155.1 Anthrax anthrax
AATTTGTTTCAGCTCGATTAAGTGTACGCGAAGCGAAAGCTATGGGTAAATCTTTAATAAGATGGATAAGATGGCACCGATTGCTACATTAGATGCATCTGTACTGACTAGGAATTCTTTTGAAAAATCTGGATATATAAGAATTGGATTTTGAGTAATCATATCGCAAAGTATTTTGAAACTTTCTTCTTGTTCGAATCCCCATTCGAAAATTTTTCCCTTTTTTAGTAAAGCTGTCAAAGGTTTAGATAATTTACTGAAATTTTGGATAAATCTTCTATAATATCCAATGAGACCGAGGAAGGATTTGACATCTTTCGGAGAAGATGGTCTTGGAAACTCTTGGATTACTTTAATTTTATCTGGATTTGGACGAACACCTTCATCAGAAATAACATGACCTAAATATGCGACTTCTTTTCGCAGAAACTCGCATTTATCAGGTTGTAATTTTAAATTACTTGTTTCCAAACGTTCAAAGATTTTGGTGAGTTTTTCTTCATGATCTTTTAAAGAAGATGCATATACAACTATGTCATCTAAATAAACGAAACAGTGAGTGGAAGTTAATCCAGTTAAAACAGAGTTCATCATTCTTTGGAATGTCGCCGGCGCGTTTTTAAGTCCGAACGGCATTCGATTATATTCAAAATGACCATCAGGGATTGAGAAAGCCGTTTTGCATTTGTCTTCTTCAGATACCCAGAGGCAAGATCTAGAGTAGTAAAATATTTGCTATGACCAAGTTGGTTTAAGATCTCTGAGATGTTTGGTAAAGGATAGGAGTCTCCAACTGTAACATTATTCAACTTCCTACAGTCTATTACGACTCTCCATTTAGGTTTGCCAGAGGCGTGCAGTTTCTTTGGAACAACCCAAAGCTGAGAAGACCACGGAGAAGTAGAGGGTCTGATAATATTTTGATTTAGCATTTTTTCAACTTGATTTCGTACTTCTTGATTATAGCATTCAGTATATCGATACGATTTAGAAAAAATAGGTTGAGAATTTCCTGGTGTTGATTGAATGTATAATTGAACCTGTACAAGTAAGAATATCACCTTCGATAAAGAATAAATGATTGAATTTGGAACAGATTTTGGTTAGACTTTGTTTTTCCTCAGAATTTAAGTGATTCATTCGAATTTGGGACATAACGAGTTCCTTACGATTTATATTAGGATCGGAAATATTGTGAAAAATATATGTTTTTTCCGGAATTGGGATGAGATTTACTTTGGCTTTAGTGATAAGAACTTTACTTTCAAGCGTATTGATAACGGTAGCGATACATTTATTACCGCGAACAGAAGTTAACGCTCTACTTAAGTAAACTCCATTCATAATCTGTACATCTGGTACAAGACCTTCGTTAATTTCAGGATTTAGGACATCTAATTCTATAAGAGTTTCAGAACGAGCCTTTAAAATTGTATTTGAATTAGTATATAAGGAAAATGGTAAAGAAACAGTACTATTATGGTCAACCTTGAGTCTGAGTTCGTTGATTTCGTAGTCAAGGGTAGCTTTATATTTCTCTAGAAAATCATTACCTATGATTCCTTGATAAGGAATATTTGAAATAGAAGCAATTATATAAAATTTGTGGGAAATTTTATATTGATCAGCAGAGATATTAAGTAGACAATAACCAATTGTTTGTATAGGATTATCGTTGTTATCAATTCCCCGAAGAGTTAGTATTTTATTATTATAAAATATTGTTTTCGAATTTAACGCTGAAGATTTAACAACGGATATATTTGCACCACTATCGATAAGGAGTTTGAGGGTTCTAGTTTTTGATTCTTGACAAGGTAGAGTTATGCTTATAGTATTCGAATCGTTAAGAACTAATCTAGACTGATTGCAGCAAATTGATCTAACTCTCGAGCAGCTATTGCCATCATGTCGAGAGATTGGATGTTTACCGTCTTGTCTGTATTTGATTGTTGTTTGACGTTGGATTGATTTGATGACTGATTAGTAATACTTGAGGTATTGGGTTTTGAGTTATTTTTATTATTTACCCACATTCTTTTCCTACATTCACTTATGTCGTGTCCTTTATTTTTGCAATATCTGCAAAATTTAATTTGCTTTGCATTGGACGTAGTTAGGAAAATCTTTGAATTTTGTTTAGTCATAGCATATTTTTGTGATTTAAAACAATTTGAAGAACTATGACCTGACTTTGTAAATTAGTTGCAGAATCTTTCTTTATAATTGTTTTTATTTAAGAGTAGGGAAACCTTTTCTTCTTCTAGAGCGAAATTAAAAGCTTCGTTTAGTGTGCTTATTTCTCTAGCCCTTAACATTTGACTTATTTGAGGTGTAACATTTAAAATAAAAGTGTGAAGCACAAGATCGTTCATTGATGCTAAACGTCCAGGCAATTCTTTGGGATCATGATTTCCTTGTTGCACGGAGGTTAAAACCTTTTTAAGACAACTCTCAATTCTGAACATAAATTGGGTGATTGTTTCAGAGGATTGTTGTTTACAACTGAGTAATTCCATCGATAAATGCCCATGTGTTTTCTTATCAGAATACATGGTTTTTAAATATTCCTTTAAGGAGGTCCATGAATGGAAGATATGATTTGAACAAGCTGACTCAGCTTTACCAGTGAGTTGGGCTTTTACGTAAGCTAAAAGCACAGCAACTCGCTCTGAACTTGCTAAATTTAACGCAGCATCGCAGTTACTTAAAAATGGAATTAATTTTTCACGATCGCCGTCAAAATTTCAAATGAATTTGAAAAGAATATTGATATTGAGAAAATCATGATTTAATCGGCCTTCGTTTGATGAAACCGAAGATTGAGATCCAGATCTTATGATATTTGTTTGGGGACGACGTACATATATCTCTAATTAGGGCCTCATTGACTCCTTCAGCGAAATTGTAAATACTAGGAGCTGGTACAGTTTGATTAGGATTTTGTTGTGGTAAGTTAGAATCTACATTACCAGGTGGGTACAAGATTAGGAGCTTGAGTCACCAAAGAATGTTCGTCATCTGATCTATCAGAAGCATTTGGATTTGGGGTATTATTTTATCACTTGTTTTCCTTGACCTTGTTGTTGGCATTTTACTACGTTAATTTTCACAAATACACTTAAACAAATGAGGATTTAGATGATTTGTAAATTATTGAATTTGAAATGGGATTAGTATTACAATTGTCTTAATTTATTAATATGGATTTCCTTTAATTTTAAGGTTTTGAAAAAATTATTTAATTTGATTGTATCTGTTAACAATTTATGTGTACGTGTATGTTATTAACTAAAATATATACATATAGTATATGTATAATTTTTGTTTTTTTTTTTTATTTACCTGAATATGTATTCTTTTATGACAATAACAATACTACCATGTATATGCACATATTTCATTCACATTTAAATTTTGTTTATTTTTACATTATATAATTCACGATAACATGCAACAACAATACATACATACTATATGTTATCATATACACAATATTTCACTTATTATTAATTTATAAATTTAGTTTCCTTTATGCTCATATACACTGTCTTGTCACAATAATCTTCACAACACAGTTTACTTACATGACAATAAATGGTAACTGGAAGAAATACATAGTTTATTTTGATAAAAATGTTGATTGAAGTATATTGGGTGTATGTACACAAGTTGTTGTAAAAGGTTGGTTGACACTGGAATGCTGGATTCTTATTTATTCTGCAAATTCCGGATTTTGGTAGAGTTTGATTTGATTTAATTTATATTAATGGAACTTAGACGTTGATTTGATTAATTTACTTTATTATTTAATTTTATTTATTTACTTGTACGATTTAAAGGCTTTAGAAGCTAAAAATTTAGAAATATTGTTGGCCTTTACGTAGCGACACAAAGTACTTTCAATTGTATTGTTTCACAGTATAATTAAGGTATTTCACTTCTGACACCAAATTTTATTATGTTATGTTTATTACAATAACATTAAATTATTTTTTATTTCTCATTAAATGAAACAGACCTTCTTAAATTTACTGCAAATTAATTTTATTTATTAGTTCATTACTAAATTTACAATTAGTTTTTAACAGTAAATATCTGTTTATTAATAAATGTTTAAATTTATTATAATGAGTTATTTTTAGGTTCTTTTATACCTATCTATGAAATCAATTACAATAACTAAGTTATTTGCTCAACAATATTTTTATGAATTTATGATTTTGATTACTTGATATTTGAACTGCACTTGACTTGATTTTAACTCTGACTGATTTCTTAATATTAATTCGCAAAGTATCTTTGCATAAAAATACATATGAGTTTATACATTATATGAATTATGAGACGAAGATAAACCTTTGTTACTATGAGTTGAATTGCAATTTTGTACATAGGAATTTGCAAATTTAGCATTATGTTTATATTTAAGCAGATATGGAGTTTTATGTTACATTTTTTATTTTATATATTGAATTTATTTAATGCATACATTGTATGCATTTGAATATAATTTGAAGATTTAGCAAAAATGCAACTAAGGAAATCTAAAGCGATTTGTTTTTTCTTACTTTTTAAAATTTATGTTATGAGAACATAACATAACATAGAAATAGATTATGTGAATGAAAACAAATATTTGGGGCTCATTTTTGATCAAAAACTAACTTGGAAAAACCATGTTACATATATTACAAACAAATGTGTATAAATGATGAATATTTTAAAAATACTTAGCAACACGAACTATGGATCTGACAGAAAAACTTTATTAAGAATATTACAATCAAACATACTACCAAGACTTGACTACGGGTGCTACATATATCAAAACATGAAATCATCATCTAAAAAACTAGATACTCTTCTTAACAATGCTATCAGAATATGCAGCGGTGCTTTTAAAACAAGTCCAACGATTAGCATATTAGCAGATTCCTACTTTGTACCAACCGAATTAAGACATGCCAAACACAACTTAAGATACTTCTACAAAATATGTTCAAATGAGAACCACCCTTTACATCATAAAATACAAATGATAAATAATAATAACAAAAACATTAAATTTGAGCCTACTAATAAAATAATGTACAACGAAACAATCACACTTAACCTACCTCATCCAAAATTTATAAAAACAAGCACAAATACTAAATTTCTTCCATGGCAAAATAAAAATCTTTTCTTTGATTTTACGCTACAAAAGTACAAGAAAAATAATACGTTCAAAGAAATATACAAACAAATACTAACGGACTTGTTACACATGAAATATCCTAAACATGAAAAGTTCTACACTGATGCCTCTAAAATCAACAACAAGGTTAGTTTTGCAATTCTATCTAATGACATTAAAGAGCAGCACAGAGTCCATGATGAAATAAGCGTCTTCAACGCCGAACCACTTGCTATTAGATCTGCAATAAAAGAGTCACACAAAATAAAAAACAATAATATCCTAATTTTGACCGATTCACTAAGCGCAATAAGGTATACTAAATTATACCCAGACCATCCAACTGCTAAAGACATCCATAGCATCATAAATAACCATATCTACATTTCATACACCATCATGTGGATACCTAGCCATAGTGAAATTAGTTAAAATGAAGAGGTTGATGAGCTAGCCAAAAGTTCCACTGAAGGTGATATCGAAGTGAATTATAAAATAACTTATAAAAATATCAACATCACAATTAATAGTAAAATAAATAGTTTGTACCAAAGGATATGGAATGCAGTAAATGGCAGCAACAAGCTCAAACACCATATGGGAAAAATATCTCCATGGCCTAACATCAACAAAATAAACAGAAAACAAGCTACGGTAATCAGTAGACTCAGAATTAGACATACGAACCTCACTCATATTCATCTAATTCAAAAAACACCTAAACCCAAATGCATATGTAATAGTGAGATTTCAATTAAACACATTTTCAGCTATTGTCCTGCATACCATAATATAAGAAGAAAACACAGAATTGAGTACGAAACTATAGGAAAGGACACAATTAGCAACATGCAAAAAATCATCAACTTCCTCAAAGAGATTAACATATTTCACAAAATCTAAAGACAACATAAAATTTATATAGCTCACATTCAACGTTACATGGACCAACACAATATACTCGGTCCGAAATGACAGACTAACTGTTGGGAAACCAATAGGTAACCTAAGAATAAGAAGAAGAAGGACTCATTTTATTCTTTATTCCGAAATTAATTTTAAAACTGTGCCGAATTTAATTTATATTTTTAAATTTATTTAAAATTTTAGCGAATTTTATTAATTTTCTGTTTATTTTGCTGAATTTATTTTATATTTTGAAATTAATTTTAAAACTTTGCTGACTTTAATTTATTTTTTTTTTAATTTATTTAAAATTTGCTGAATTATTTTATAAATTTTAATTTAATAATTTTCTGAATTTATTTATATTTTTGTGTATTTAATTTATTATTATCGTATCAAAGAGTATATATATAGAGTTTCTTTATAAAAACGTCTTCGAAATATCTTCGAAACACATTTAATTCCATTGTATATATGTGCATTTATGTGTTCGAAATTTTGACACTTTTATTACTTGGAAACTCTATTTGAATACATACTTTTTGATCGTATTTAATTTACTAAAATTTTTAATATATGAATTGATTATTATTTTTTTCACAAATTTTCATTAACAGACCAGAAATACTTCATTTATTTTCGTTTTACACAAAAGTTTAACAGCTGCGCTAAATTATCGTTACACAGCACAATTTAAATATAAATTTCCTTCTTTTTTTTTTTTTTTTTTTAATTCATTTAACATCGAATGTGAGCGTTAACACGTTAACTTCTTAACACAGTTTACCGGCTGCGCCAAAATATGTTATATATAAAAATATTTCTTTGTGTAAATGTTTTCTTTTGTAAAAGCGGGGATTTTCGTCGTGGCTATTTACTCTCTTTTTATATATATAACATGGGTTGGAAGAATATGTCTTCCAAGTTTGCGCATTTTATTCGGGTTTAATAATTAACAAGACTGTATTTTTATTTTTAAAACTCTATTCACAAACACTTATTTACTATACAATGTAACGAACTTAAATATACTTTAATTCTTTAAATTTACTTTTACTAACCGACCGAAACCAAACTTAGAATTTGAGAATGCAAAATATTTATTTAAAGATACTTTTTGTAATTTTTTCTAAGATTTATTTTATTTATTAAAAAAGATTCTAAGTTGAAATGAATTAAACAATCAAAGATACGTGGTAATTACTATATGACTTAAATCTCAAATCCAAATTATAACTCACTGATAATCGTAATTATTCTTCAATAAATACAATTATCAATTTTCCCTACTCCATTTAGTTTAACTGATAAAACACAACTCCTTGTTTCAAAAGACTATTTTACATTATTTACATTACGTTAATTTAATATTTCGGTCTTGCCTATAGTAGGGAAGATTGGCGTAATCATTTTCTATTCTTATTGTCTTACTTCCTATTATGAAGACAGTAATTGTTTTTCTTTTATTTCTTGTCTTCATTACTGCATATATATTGTATTTAAATGCTTAAAGTTTAATTGCTTAACACTATGCATTTCGTATATGTATATCTATTTACCATATGATATTGTTACACAAGTTTTAATTTTTGTTTTTGACATAATTGTGCTAACATAATATGTAATATTTGATTGAATTTAATTTTGTTTATTAATTTATTTTGAAATTTCTACTCATGAATATTTTTGCGTAAATTTGATTTTATATTTTTATTGATTCATCTTATTTATTATCAAATTTTGTTACAATTTGATATTTTTTATACAACAGTACTGCCGAGAGCGCATCATCCTGCCTAACTCCAGAATTAATATACTGAAAATGATTGTATACACTTTTGTTTAAATTTATTTTTTTTAAGGGATAAAATTTAAACTCCACTATTAACTGATACTTTACTTTAAACTTTATTGCACAAAGATAATTTACAATATATGACACAAGATTATGACTTTGATCTTAGCTTAACCACGGAGAATTCTCAACTAAAATAAAACTTGATTTTTACAAAATTAAAATTTCTTAAATTTTCTAGAAAAGAATAAAAATTATTTTGTAGAATAAGTGAGATTCTTGTGTAAATTATTTTCCCATAAAATTGCGAGACGCATCGTCAGCAGAATTTTATGTGAACAGAAAAATGAAATATGCATGGTTTTGAATTCCTAAAATTTTGAAAAAGAATTTAAAACTGAAGAACAACTTAAAATTTTTTTTTGTTTTGCAAATTTGAGTTTAAAATTACTCCTATATTACTCCTCCCCCGCCAGAAGTATTTGCAGTCTCTGCAAACGGAGCTGGTTGAGGAAGGGAGTAATTTGATTGAGATAAGTTGTTCTGTACTTTATTTGTGGTGAACTTGCCTCTTGTTTAGGTATTTCGACCGTTATATTTGTCTCACATTTCCTTCCAAATTTACATTTGTATTTAAGAATTACAAAAATTATTATGACTAAAATTATGATTATAATTGAGTTTATATACGAGTTTATGGTTACGTCATTTTTAAATTTGACATATTTAATTTCTATTCGATTTTGAATATTTTCTATGTTCAATTTTTCTAATGTAATATTATCTATTAATTTAGTAAAGTTCACATGAATTATTGGAATCATTTTCGTATTCGTAAAATTTTCAATTCTATTTTTAAATTCTAGATCATTTATTTATAATTTACAATTGTTGAATTTTATAATGTTGTTATTCTTGATGGTAAATTTATGTTGCACACAATCTTGTTTAATTTCAGTTATAGGCAAGTTTTTCGTTATAACGAGACCATCGTAGATTTCTTCCACCGATGTATTATTGTTAAATTTTACCTTGCAAGCATTTTTGGTCTCGAGTGCGTTACGAATGCAGTCTTTTGGATGGAGTTTTAAATTTTTCTTTAAAATTATCTCTCTATCATTCAGATACACTTTACTGCCTCTAATAAGCACCTTTTCTATGTTATGATCTAATTCCTCTAGTTGTTCATTAGGAAATGGGATAATTAAACCGTTGTAGTATTGTTCTTGAGTAAAATTTGGGATGTTTATTGCAAAAATGAGATGTTTATCTTTTATGAGTACATGATTTTGAATAAATGGCAGCATAGATGCAGATGTGTTGTATTTTTCAGTCTCTTCGTCCGTTAATACGTCGTGAGGTAGAATGTTCAGTCTGCTCATCAGTATCGTATCTGATATTTTTTCTAATTGTTTATTTATTAGACGTATGTCTGCGTAAATTTGCAACGTAAATTTAGACTTGTCCATCAAAAGTAACATTTGGTCAGTCCTTTCAGTAATGTTTCCCAGGTATTCGTTTAATTTTGTTTGTTGGTCGTTTACGTGCGTAACTACTTCGTCTAAATTCTTTATAAGCTTGTTGTTAATTACTATTTGTTCATTAATTTAAGTTGTCATTTGTTCTGAGTTCAGGTCTAAGTTTCTCAAGTGATCGTAAATTTCTGCTGCATCGTCACTGTCCATTGTACCCGCTATAAAGTTTAATCCCTTTCCTATGAAATTAGCTAACCCTCTTTTTTGTCGGTTTATTTTGAATGCGTGTGGTATTATAGTGTTAAAGCTATGTTTTGTCAATTTAAGTTCCCTGTTTAACAGTCTGTATTCGTCAGAATGCGTGCTCAAGTTTAGTCGCTGTACGTTAGTTTCAACAGTATCTATAATTTGCCTATACTGGTTCAGGTCAATGATGTGAAGCAACTTCATGTAGGAATCTATAACAAATTTTTCGTCCAATTTAAGTAATGCGAAACAATTTTCCGTATTTATGTTTGTTATTTCGATAGATTGTCCCAAAATGTTGGGAATGAAATATAATAAAGCTATTAGGAAGTACATCTGAAAACAAAAGAGAAAAATTCTTTTATTCGTTGGCCTGATACTTATATATTCGTTTTTGTTGATTAAGATTATATTTGGTTCTTCGATTGTTGCTAGTGTCGATGACATAGTCGCCTTCTTTTGGAAATTTATTTAATCTTTTGTACCTGGGTTTATTTTTCTGTATGACCCGATTTACTACTACATTGTGATGTAGTCTGTACTCTTTATCGCGAGACCGATTCATTTGTTCAATTTTGCTGGTTTTATTTTTTTCAAACTCACCGGCTAAGTTCTTAATGTCGGTTTTGTCTAAATTCTTTTGAATGAAATCTATGGGACGGAGTTTGGTGGTTAAGTGAATGGTGTTATTGTACATTATGATAATTTTATAGATTTTATCATCCAGTTCTTCATTAGACTTTTCTACTTCTAGTATGCGGAGGTGTTCGTTCAGTGTGCTATGGAGTCTTTCAATGTCTGCATTCCCGGTCTTATTCCCTGCTGTCGTAACATGTGATTCAATCTTATTTTCTTTCAAAAAGAGATCGACCGCGTTGTGTAAAATGCAACGTTCATTATCGAAAATGATTTTATTCATTTTGCCGAGGAACTGGATTCGTTCCTTCAAGGCTTTCGAAATTGAGATCCAGGTCATATCATTTAATTTGTGGATGGTCGCGTATTTACTAAATTTGTCTATTGTAGTGAGATACATGATATTGCGATAAGGAAACCAGATATCCACATGAACAATTTCGTTGAAATTGCTGGGAGTCTCTGTCACTTTATAAGGAATTTTTACAGGGTGACGGTCATATTTAGCTAGTAAACATACCTCACAGTTGTTGATAAATTTCGTTATGACCTCCAATAGGTTTGGGTAATAATACTTTTGTTTAATTTCATTAAATACTTCATTAATTCCCCGGTGGTTTTTACTCAAGTGTTCTTCTTTGATTAGAGCAAGGATTCTTTCTTTATCTGTAATATCTTCTAATCTAATATTTGATTTCAGTAATTTTAAATTTTTGTTATTCGCAAAATACTTTACGTACACGTTTTGGAAACGGATAAAGAGTTGATTATCATCGCAGTAAATGCACATAAGACCTTTATCTTTTAACAAATTATTTATCACCTCAACAAGATCACTGTCTTCTGCGACAGTAACGAAATTCTGAACCTTTTTATTAACAATTTTTATAGAATGCTTTTGTTTATTACCCCATTGCAGATATATTTGGTTCTTATACAAATTAATCGGCTTCTCTGTAATGTAAATATAATCGGTTTCGTCCTCCATTGCACTATGTACGGTGGCTTTGCTTGATCTAGCTTCCTCACTAGATTCTTCGCTGTTAAACATAATGTCGTCAGGACTGTTTACTTCTTCGTAATCAATATACCTGCTCAAACCGTCAGACACCTTATTTTCTTTGCCCTTCAAATAGGAAATCTTAAAGTTACATTCGTTCAATTGAATTTTCCACCTTTGCAACTTCATATTAGGTTCTTTAATATTACTAAGCCATACTAAAGGTTTATGGTCTGTGCAAATGGTGAAATTTCGTCCATACAAGTATACTCTAAAATATTTTACCGCCCATACTATAGCTAAGAGTTCCTTTTCTATGACATAGTACCTTTTGTCATGTTCATTCAGAGTGCGTGACGCATAACAGACAGGGTGGTTTGATTGGCTTAATACAGCTCCTATAGCTACGTTCGAGGCGTCGGTAGTTAGCGTAAAGTGTTTGTCAAAATCTGGTGGTTTTAATACTGGGCCGCTAGTCAAGAGTGTCTTTAGTTTTTTGAATGAATTAATGTATTCGGGGTCCTTGGGATCTATTTTTGAAGTTTTCTTTAAATATTTGATCATAGGATACGCTACCCTAGCGTAGTCCTTTATAAACTAGCTAAAGTACCCCGTTATACCGAGAAACTGCTTAATTCCTTGGACCGTAGTCGGAAGTGCCATTTTTTGTATGGCTTCTACTTTAGAGTCGTCGGGTTTGATACCTTCATTGGTCACTACGTGCCCTAAATAATTTGTAGACTCACTAGCAAAATGACATTTATCTATTTGTATCTTCAAGTTGGCTTCTCTTAGTCTCTGTAAAATTTTCTTCAGTGATTGTAGGTGTTCGTCAAAACTTGTAGAAAAACTAGGATGTCATCGAGATAGACTACGCAAATCTTGTTAATGAAATCTTTTAAAACATGGTTAATTAAGCGTTGAAACGTCGAGGGCGCGTTTTTTAAACCGAATGGCATTCGTAGAAACTCAAAATGGCCTTCGGTGGTGGAAAAAGCGGTTTTTGGTTGATCTTTTGGCGATACCTCAATCTGGTGGAAACCCTTAGCCAGATCAAGCGTAGTGAAATAATTGCATTTACAATTTACATTTATGGAAATAGTTTTCCCAGTAGTTGGGCATTCCTTCCTGCCTCCAGATCGAGTGTTCGGTCGGATCGAAAAAGTTGTTAAAACACGAGAAGCTATTACTGTTCCAGCCGAGTATGATGATATTTTCAAACAGCACGGTACTCTTAAAAACTTGGGTTTGATGTTCCAGTCAGTGATTGGAAATCTGCTATATATAATGTAATAAAGCAATCTGGTCTGTGGCATTTCAAGTTTGCTTTGTGTAAAAGAATTACAATGAAGAAGACTGAACAAGGCAACGTATTGATGAGGGGTGAAACAGCTTATAGGACTGATACTGGCTGCTATCGTACCATTGTTAAGAAAGGAAAATCTTTAAACAGTGTGAAACCTAATCCAATATCATTCGGATCATTTCTTAAAACTGAAAAAGTTAAGGACATACATAAACTTTTAGAAACACATTTTGGTCAAAATTGGAAGGAGATTGAAATGCTTACCATGTATAATCAGTTAAACAGTACAAATGACGATCTTGAAGATCAAACCGAAGTTTGTGACAATCATGAAGAACTGACTATGGTTATTTAATTTACCATAAAATATAATTTTTGTTTCTACGTAAAGAATTGAATTGTTATGTTTTTTGGTTATTATAATGTTATCTCACAAAGAATTACAAACAGAACACAATTTTTATTTTGTTTACAAATCTTAAATAAAACAATAAAAAAAATATCTTTTGTTTCAAAACTACTCTGTTTCACAATTTTTAACTGCAAAAATGTCTATTAAAAAATATTAGTGCAAAACTTGCTGACACAAAAGTCTTTGAATGTTAAAGGACGAATTATAGAAATTAAAAGTCAAAAATCCTATTTTAATGTTATAAATGTAGAAATCAATACATATGTTTCAGTAACAACCTTTTACATGTTTTTCGCGTTTTTCTTAAAACAACATATAATGCATATAGCCAGTTTTGATTCTAAGGACCTCATATCAACCCCAATCGGACGGTTCATTAGAGAGGACATATGGACCATTAGTCGAATATTTAAGAACAATAGTTGATAATAACCCAACAGAATGGGATGAATGGTTAGCAGAAGCAATGTTGGTACATAACCATTCACCACACACAGGTAGCGAGTTTACACCGATAAATGGGTTATACGGAATTGATAGGCTATTACCAACAGCATTAAATAAATCTCCAGAACCGATTTACAATTTCGATAAATATTGTAATCAAATGATATATAAAATGCAAAAAATTTACGAAATTGTTAAGCAAAATTTAATCACTCAAAAACAAAAATCAAAAAATTATTACAATAAAAGTACTAGAGTAGAAAATTTCATATTGGTGATCAAGTTTTAATACGAAATAATGCAAGACAACATAAACGATCACCTGTGTGGAATTGTTCATATCAAGTGATTAGGGTAAATTCAGATGTTAATAAAACCATTAAAGTCGGCAGAAAATTAAAAGTTGTCCATAATAATCATTTGAAAAAATGTTAAGTTTTCATAACATTTATAAAATTAATTTAATCCGCCGAAAAATTCATTTATTCTTTTTTTTACAAAATAATAGAATATCCGTTGAAAATCTTGTGGCATTTAAATCTAACAATAGACGTTCTTAGACATTTTGGTAGCAAACAACTCAAAAAGCGTTAAATTAGAAAACAGGAAATCGTAACAAGTAAGATAGTGGTGAGATTATTAAATAATGCAAAATAGGTTTCAGCAATACCAGGAAATATGCAAAATTTTTTTTAACAAATACACCCGTAATTTTTTTTTTTAATAATATGAGAATATTCCAACCCAAATTTAAAAAATTAGTTGAGAATGAAGAAACCAACATTTAAAGTAAAATTTTTTATTTCTTTATAAAACAAAAAACGCTTAGTTAACATATAATAAACTAGAAGCAGAAAACAAATGACTAGCGAAATTAGATATATTTTTCTGTTCGTAAGCGATAAAAAAAAAACAGACGAAAAATAATGACCTGTAAAATTTTTATAGCAAAAAAAAATTTTTTTTTAAATCAGATATACATATGTATATCATAAAATGTCGTCCTACACCGCTAAGACCAGGAAAAAATCCTGGCACATACACAAAAACTAATACTAGTTTTTTTTAAAAAAAAAAACTTCACAATAATATAGTAGTGTGAACAAGATTATTTAAAATGAACAAATACTTATCATTTGAATTGAAAAATAAATTTGTTTGAAAACAAAACACAAGAAAAGATTCAAAAGAAAATTAAAATTAACTGAATTATTAACTAAATTTCATGAAAATCGGCCTGTAAATGAATGAGAAACGAGGTCGAGAAGTTGTCGATTTACGAAAAGGCCAACCTTAAGATTTATTATATGGAGTACAGTATCATAACTCCTTACTATATCAAAGGGTAAGAGTTCCTTTTAGGACCCACCGCCGATTTTTTTGAAACTTTTCACACTCGTCCTACTCAATGAGTAAAATCCAAAAAATATGGTCTCTACGCGCGAAAAAGGTCATTTCAAGGTCAAAAAAATGAAAGAAAATCTCGAAAATTGACAGAAAACTTCGAATAATTCATGCTGTTATTGTCCAATTTCAGAGTACGGAAAAATTCGATTCGCGAGTTGAAAAATTCAAATCTTTCGCATTTAAATCGTTCGCGAATCGAATTTTATTTTTAAAACTCGCGAATCGAATTTTATAAAAAGAATTTTATTTTTTTAAATCGTTCGCGAACGAATTAAAACCGGTTTTCAACGATTTATCGTTCGCGAATGATTTAAAAAATCTTGAGATTTAAATTTTTGGTTCGCGAGAAAATTTAATTCAAAAAGAATCGTTCTTTCAAATATTACGTCGTACATATGTACCTAGTAAAAGTGAAGAAAGGTTTATTTTACAAAAGAGGTACACGAAATAGATTTCTTTTATTATTTTGATGTGAAATAGAAATATGTTTGTAGGGATTTTATTTACATACACATATAATATGATTAATATATGAGTCCTCGTAGGACATTTATAATCAAAAAAATATGTAAATTCAATACAGACAGGTACATAAATTATTCTACACGTTTAATGAAATTAAAAGATATTTTATTTTAAGTTTTAAAAACTTGGGTTTGATGTTCCAGTCAGTGATTGGAAATCTGCTATAAATAATGTAATAAAGCAATCTGGTCTGTGGCATTTTAAGTTTGTTTTGTGTAAAAGAATTACAATGAAGAAGACTGAACAAGGCAACGTATTGATGAGGGGTGAAACAGCTTATAGGACTGATACTGGCTGCTATCGTACCATTGTTAAGAAAGGAAAATCTTTAAACAGTGTGAAACCTAATCCAATATCATTCGGATCATTTCTTAAAACTGAAAAAGTTAAGGACATACATAAACTTTTAGAAACACATTTTGGTCACAATTGGAAGGAGATTGAAATGCTTGCCATGTATAATCAGTTAAACAGTACAAATGACGATCTTGAAGATCAAACCGAAGTTTGTGACAATCATGAGGAACTGACTATGGTTATTTAATTTACCATAAAATATAATTTTTGTTTAAAAGTCAAAAATCCTATTTTAATGTTATAAATGTAGAAATCAATACATATGTTTCAGTAACAACCTTTTACATGTTTTTCGCGTTTTTCTTAAAACAACATATAATGCATATAGCCAGTTTTGATTCTAAGGACCTCATATCAACCCCAATCGGACGGTTCATTAGAGAGGACATATGGACCATTAGTCGAATATTTAAGAACAATAGTTGATAATAACCCAACAGAATGGGATGAATGGTTAGCAGAAGCAATGTTGGTACATAACCATTCACCACACACAGGTAGCGAGTTTACACCGATAAATGGGTTATACGGAATTGATAGGCTATTACCAACAGCATTAAATAAATCTCCAGAACCGATTTACAATTTCGATAAATATTGTAATCAAATGATATATAAAATGCAAAAAATTTACGAAATTGTTAAGCAAAATTTAATCACTCAAAAACAAAAATCAAAAAATTATTACAATAAAAGTACTAGAGTAGAAAATTTCATATTGGTGATCAAGTTTTAATACGAAATAATGCAAGACAACATAAACGATCACCTGTGTGGAATTGTTCATATCAAGTGATTAGGGTAAATTCAGATGTTAATAAAACCATTAAAGTCGGCAGAAAATTAAAAGTTGTCCATAATAATCATTTGAAAAAATGTTAAGTTTTCATAACATTTATAAAATTAATTTAATCCGCCGAAAAATTCATTTATTCTTTTTTTTACAAAATAATAGAATATCCGTTGAAAATCTTGTGGCATTTAAATCTAACAATAGACGTTCTTAGACATTTTGGTAGCAAACAACTCAAAAAGCGTTAAATTAGAAAACAGGAAATCGTAACAAGTAAGATAATATAGTAGTGTGAACAAGATTATTTAAAATGAACAAATACTTATCATTTGAATTGAAAAATAAATTTGTTTGAAAACAAAACACAAGGAAAGATTCAAAAGAAAATTAAAATTAACTGAATTAACGGCGAAAGGAAAATAACAATACTACCGCCTAGTCAAAACCGTAGCTTAAGTCTGCTTTTCAAATCAAACTAGGAACAATTACCAAAACCGAATTTCAAATTCGAAAAATTTGTATGAGAGTTGCGAAATTAATGTTAATAATAAACATGCTCAACTGGTAACCCCGATCGAATTAGGGATTGTAAAATTAATAATAGTACTAAAACCAACACTAAAGAATCAGTTAAGGAGAGAATAAATATAATAGGTCAAAACTAACCACCAATGCATCTATACTGAGAAGTACACTGATAAAAAAAATTAACCGGCTACTTATTTTCTTGTAGGAAAAATGGCTATCATATTATTAATTGCAATTATTTTTACCACCGTGGTACAAGGGCAAATTAGAGTAAATGAATTCAATTCAAATGGGGTAATGCTGGAATCCCTAGGAAAAGCTCTTATTTATCAAAGTAGCTGGACAATATATACGAAACTCACCTCCATGCACCCTGAAAAAACGTTAGAATTTGTAAAGAGTTGTGAGGAAATAGCTTATAACACATGTAAACATCTAGGACAGCATCGAGAAAATTGCGATTCCTGAAATTGAATTTTACTTAGGAAACAGAATAACCGGCAAAAAAGAGAATTATTCGATGAAGTAGGCAAGCTTACCAAGTACTTATTTGGAACAATGGATGCCAGTGACACAGTGAACATCTACAACAGAATACAGAACCTAGAAAAACACTATGACGAAAACACGCATTTAATGAAAAAACAGGTGACAGTATTAAAATCCAGTTTCGATAAAACAACAGCTTACATGTGAAAAATCACCTCGCTGACGTAATCAACAATTTCAAACAAAAAATAACAGACAATATCATGAAAGTGATATTTTCTTTCACAAATTGACGTAAACCAAATTTTGTTATTCGTATGGTCGAAATTGCAAATGATTTATAACAACTTGAGCGAACAATTTATTGTAATAAATGATTTACACGAACATGAACTTCATTCATTATTAATCTCGGCTAAACTACTGAATAAAACATACAGCGAAATAACAGCCAACAACAACAAGTACATTACGACAGCTAAGTTTCCATTGTTAAACAAGTGGTAAAAGTACGGTCTATAGAAGACAATAATAGTGAAGATTGAAATTCCTTTAATCTTCAAAGAAAACTACGAGTTAAACAAAATCCATCCTTTACCACAATTTACAAACGAACAGCCACCAACAATAATAAATGTGAATGCCAATTTTATACTAAACACAACAAATAACAACTACATGGAGTACAACAACAACGAATTCAAACAAAATTGTAAAAAGTGCAAAACAGGGATCCATTCAACAGTAACCATCTGTAAACAAAATCAGATAAGGGTAAATGGTAAAAAGACGAGACATGTTTAACAGCTGTATTAACAAAAAAAGCTGAAAAAATTAAGTCCAACTGCCAACAAAAAGTTTTAACAAAATTCACAGATTCCATAGTAAAATTATACAAAAGAGATTCTTGGTTACTCCTATTTCAAAACAAACATGCGTTAAGAATACAGTGTACGTCTACGCAACTTACAGAGCATTTGGTAGGTACTGGGGTTATGTCACTAACTGAACCTTGCAAATTTAAAATCGATGGAAAAGATCTACCCTACGATGGAAACAAGGAGACAACAGTGGCTTTCCAGCAAATAGATACGGAGCAAGAACTAAAATTCAACCTAAGCTCATTTAAAATCCAGTTACCACAAAAGATGGCCAAAGGACTAGATACTAATTTGATGTAACACCTCACAAATGATAATGGCCCATTGCTAGAACCAGGAAAAGATATTGAAGAACTCCGAAATGAAATAATAATGGTAGAACAAAAAAGAATCGCTGAAAGATATACACTCCAAACCAATGTAAACAGTGGAATATTGACCTTTATATCATTCATAATAAGTTGCATAATAATAGCAAAAATAAGTAAGAAAATCAAAGTCACCTCTTTTAAGACTGCAAAAAATACAGGAAGAAATATAGAGCAAATAGTGCCATCACAAATTGAGGCAGTACAACTACAAATAAAAAACGAAAAGACACAACAAAAACCTAGTAAAATACCGACCAACAAGTCACACAGGACCCCATAAGGGGAAAATCAAAATACCACTATTGCACTATAATATATAAACAATAATAACATATTGAATTGATAAGTAATCAAATTTTTTTTTATGCTGGCTAAAAATAAAGGGTACGCAAAAGGAGGCAATAATTAAAAAAAATTATTATAAGACGACGTTATTAACACGACGACGGTCCTCAATTAAAAATTTTCAAAAGTTGCATTTTACCGACGGCAAAATTAAGAAAAATTTTTACTAATAAAATATTACATACAAACAGTTAGTTAAACTCTCCGTATGAATTGGTAACACCCAGAGTTAGGTCAAAATTAAAAACACTTCATGGCAATTATAATAAAAATATTAAGAATTACTTTAGGTACACACATACATACATACAAATAAAAAAGCATTATTACTCAGTCCGAACACACGTAGAACTATTAATTCATTCAATTGCAATAGTAAAATAAGTATATTTACACACACTCTCACACATTAGACAAGAATTAACAATTCAAAAAAAAAAAAAAAACAACAACAACAAAAATAACATTGCAAAAAGTAAACAAATAATAAACTAAATCATATTGCACCTGTATCTTTAAGCGCATATATAAGGAGATATTATCATTAGGAAAGAATATAACGCTTAAGTACATATACATAAATAAAGAGTAGATCGGAAAAATTCGATTCGCGAGTTGAAAAATTCAAATCTTTCGCATTTAAATCGTTCGCGAATCGAATTTTATTTGTAAAACTCGCGAATCGAATTTTATAAAAAGAATTTTATTTTTTTAAATCGTTCGCGAACGAATTAAAACCGGTTTTCAACGATTTATCGTTCGCGAATGATTTAAAAAATCTTGAGATTTAAATTTTTGGTTCGCGAGCGAATTTAACTCAAAAAGAATCGTTCTTTCAAATACTACGTCGTACATATGTACCTAGTAAAAGTGAAGAAAGGTTTATTTTACAAAAGAGGTACACGAAATAGATTTCTTTTAATGTTTTGATGTGAAATAGAAATATGTTTGTAGGGATTTTATTTACATACACATATAATATGATTAATATATGAGTCCTCGTAGGACATTTATAATCAAAAAAATATGTAAATTCAATACAGACAGGTACATAAATTATTCTACACGTTTAATGAAATTAAAAGATATTTTATTTTAAGTTTTAAAAACTTGGGTTTGATGTTCCAGTCAGTGATTGGAAATCTGCTATAAATAATGTAATAAAGCAATCTGGTCTGTGGCATTTTAAGTTTGCTTTGTGTAAAAGAATTACAATGAAGAAGACTGAACAAGGCAACGTATTGATGAGGGGTGAAACAGCTTATAGGACTGATACTGGCTGCTATCGTACCATTGTTAAGAAAGGAAAATCTTTAAACAGTGTGAAACCTAATCCAATATCATTCGGATCAGTTCTTAAAACTGAAAAAGTTAAGGACATACATAAACTTTTAGAAACACATTTTGGTCAAAATTGGAAGGAGATTGAAATGCTTACCATGTATAATCAGTTAAACAGTACAAATGACGATCTTGAAGATCAAACCGAAGTTTGTGACAATCATGAGGAACTGACTATGGTTATTTAATTTACCATAAAATATAATTTTTGTTTCTACGTAAAGAATTGAATTGTTATGTTTTTTGGTTATTATAATGATATCTCACAAAAGAATTACAAACAGAACACAATTTTTATTTTGTTTACAAATCTTAAATAAAACAATAAAAAAAAAATCTTTTGTTTCAAAACTACTCTGTTCCACAATTTTTAACTGCAAAAATGTCTATTAAAAAATATTAGTGCAAAACTTGCTGACTGAATTTTTTGAAACGTTTTAACACAAAAGTCCTTGAATGTTAAAGGACGAATTATAGAAATTAAAAGCCAAAAATCCTATTTTAATGTTATAAATGTAGAAATCAATACATATGTTTCAGTAACAACCTTTTACATGTTTTTCGCGTTTTTCTTAAAACAACATATAATGCATATAGCCAGTTTTGATTCTAAGGACCTCATATCAACCCCAATCGAACGGTTCATTAGAGAGGACATATGGACCATTAGTCGAATATTTAAGAACAATAGTTGATAATAACCCAACAGAATGGGATGAATGGTTAGCAGAAGCAATGTTGGTACATAACCATTCACCACACACAGGTAGCGAGTTTACACCGATAAATGGGTTATATGGAATTGATAGGCCATTACCAACAGCATTAAATAAATCTCCAGAACCGATTTACAATTTCGATAAATATTGTAATCAAATGATATATAAAATGCAAAAAATTCACGAAATTGTTAAGCAAAATTTAATCACTCAAAAACAAAAATCAAAAAATTATTACAATAAAAGTACTAGAGTAGAAAATTTTATATTGGTGATCAAGTTTTAATACGAAATAATGCAAGACAACATAAACGATCACCTGTGTGGAATTGTTCATATCAAGTGATTAGGGTAAATTCAGATGTTAATAAAACCATTAAAGTCGGCAGAAAATTAAAAATTGTCCATAATAATCGTTTGAAAAAATGTTAAGTTTTCATAACATTTATAAAACTAATTTAATCCGCCGAAAAATTCATTTATTCTTTTTTTTACAACATAATAGAATATCCGTTGAAAATCTTGTGGCATTTAAATCTAACAATAGACGTTCTTAGACATTTTGGTAGCAAACAACTCAAAAAGCGTTAAATTAGAAAACAGGAAATCGTAACAAGTAAGATAGTGGTGAGATTATTAATTAGTGCAAAATAGGTTTCAGCAATACCGGGAAATATGCAAAATTTTTTTTTAACAAATACACTCGTAATTTTTTTAAAAATAATATGAAAATATTCCAACCCAAATTTAAAAAATTAGTTGAGAATGAAGAAACCAACATTTAAAGTAAAATTTGTTTTTCTTTATAAAACAAAAAATGCTTAGTTAACATATAATAAACTAGAAGCAGAAAACAAATGACTAGCGAAATTAGATATATTTTTCTGTTCGTAAGCGATAAAAAAAAACAGACGAAAAATAATGACCTGTAAAATTTTTATAGCAAAAAAAAAATTTTTTTTTTAAATCAGATATACATATGTATATCATAAAATGTCGTCCTACACCGCTAAGACCAGGAAAAAATCCTGGCACATACACAAAAACTAATACTAGTTTTTTTAATAAAAAAAACTTCACAATAATATAGTAGTGTGAACAAGATTATTTAAAATGAACAAATACTTATCATTTGAATTGAAAAATAAATTTGTTTGAAAACAAAACACAAGGAAAGATTCAAAAGAAAATTAAAATTAACTGAATTAACGGCGAAAGGAAAATAACAATACTACCGCCTAGTCAAAACCGTAGCTTAAGTCTGCTTTTCAAATCAAACTAGGAACAATTACCAAAACCGAATTTCAAATTCGAAAAATTTGTATGAGAGTTGCGAAATTAATGTTAATAATAAACATGCTCAACTGGTAACCCCGGTCGAATTAGGGATTGTAAAATTAATAATAGTACTAAAACCAACACTAAAGAATCAGTTAAGGAGAGAATAAATATAATAGGTCAAAACTAACCACCAATGCATCTATACTGAGAAGTACACTGATAAAAAAAATTAACCGGCTACTTATTTTCTTGTAGGAAAAATGGCTATCATATTATTAATTGCAATTATTTTTACCACCGTGGTACAAGGGCAAATTAGAGTAAATGAATTCAATTCAAATGGGGTAATGCTGGAATCCCTAGGAAAAGCTCTTATTTATCAAAGTAGCTGGACAATATATACGAAACTCACCTCCATGCACCCTGAAAAAACGTTAGAATTTGTAAAGAGTTGTGAGGAAATAGCTTATAACACATGTTAACATCTAGGACAGCATCGAGAAAATTGCGATTCCTGAAATTGAATTTTACTTAGGAAGCAGAATAACCGGCAAAAAAGAGAATTATTCGATGAAGTAGGCAAGCTTACCAAGTACTTATTTGGAACAATGGATGCCAGTGACGCAGTGAACATCTACAACAGAATACAGAACCTAGAAAAACACTATGACGAAAACATGCATTTAATGAAAAAACAGGTGACAGTATTAAAATCCAGTTTCGATAAAACAACAGCTTACATGTGAAAAATCACCTCGCTGACGTAATCAACAATTTCAAACAAAAAATAACAGACAATATCATGAAAGTGATATTTTCTTTCACAAATTGACGTAAACCAAATTTTGTTATTCGTATGGTCGAAATTGCAAATGATTTATAACAACTTGAGCGAACAATTTATTGTAATAAATGATTTACACGAACATGAACTTCATTCATTATTAATCTCGGCTAAACTACTGAATAAAACATACAGCGAAATAACAGCCAACAACAACAAGTACATTACGACAGCTAAGTTTCCATTGTTAAACAAGTGGTAAAAGTACGGTCTATAGAAGACAATAATAGTGAAGATTGAAATTCCTTTAATCTTCAAAGAAAACTACGAGTTAAACAAAATCCATCCTTTACCACAATTTACAAACGAACAGCCACCAACAATAATAAATGTGAATGCCAATTTTATACTAAACACAACAAATAACAACTACATGGAGTACAACAACAACGAATTCAAACAAAATTGTAAAAAGTGCAAAACAGGGATCCATTCAACAGTAACCATCTGTAAACAAAATCAGATAAGGGTAAATGGTAAAAAGACGAGACATGTTTAACAGCTGTATTAACAAAAAAAGCTGAAAAAATTAAGTCCAACTGCCAACAAAAATTTTTAACAAAATTCACAGATTCCATAGTAAAATTATACAAAAGAGATTCTTGGTTATTCCTATTTCAAAACAAACATGCGTTAAGAATACAGTGTACGTCTACGCAACTTACAGAGCATTTGGTAGGTACTGGGGTTATGTCACTAACTGAACCTTGCAAATTTAAAATCGATGGAAAAGATCTACCCTACGATGGAAACAAGGAGACAACAGTGGCTTTCCAGCAAATAGATACGGAGCAAGAACTAAAATTCAACCTAAGCTCATTTAAAATCCAGTTACCACAAAAGATGGCCAAAGGACTAGATACTAATTTGATGTAACACCTCACAAATGATAATGGCCCATTGCTAGAACCAGGAAAAGATATTGAAGAACTCCGAAATGAAATAATAATGGTAGAACAAAAAAAAATCGCTGAAAGATATACACTCCAAACCAATGTAAACAGTGGAATATTGACCTTTATAGCATTCATAATAAGTTGTATAATAATAGCAAAAATAAGTAAGAAAATCAAAGTCACCTCTTTTAAGACTGCAAAAAATACAGGAAGAAATATAGAGCAAATAGTGCCATCACTAATTGAGGCAGTACAACTACAAATAAAAAACGAAAAGACACAACAAAAACCTAGTAAAATACCGACCAACAAGTCACACAGGACCCCATAAGGGGAAAATCAAAATACCACTATTGCACTATAATATATAAACAATAATAACATATTGAATTGATAAGTAATCAAATTTTTTTTTATGCTGGCTAAAAATAAAGGGTACGCAAAAGGAGGCAATAATTAAAAAAAATTATTATAAGACGACGTTATTAACACGACGACGGTCCTCAATTAAAAATTTTCAAAAGTTGCATTTTACCGACGGCAAAATTAAGAAAAATTTTTACTAATAAAATATTACATACAAACAGTTAGTTAAACTCTCCGTATGAATTGGTAACACCCAGAGTTAGGTCAAAATTAAAAACACTTCATGGCAATTATAATAAAAATATTAAGAATTACTTTAGGTACACACATACATACATACAAATAAAAAAGCATTATTACTCAGTCCGAACACACGTAGAACTATTAATTCATTCAATTGCAATAGTAAAATATATTTACACACACTCTCACACATTAGACAAGAATTAACAATTCAAAAAAAAAAAAAAAAAACAACAACAACAAAAATAACATTGCAAAAAGTAAACAAATAATAAACTAAATCATATTGCACCTGTATCTTTAAGCGCATATATAAGGAGATATTATCATTAGGAAAGAATATAACGCTTAAGTACATATACATAAATAAAGAGTAGATCGGAAAAATTCGATTCGCGAGTTGAAAAATTCAAATCTTTCGCATTTAAATCGTTCGCGAATCGAATTTTATTTGTAAAACTCGCGAATCGAATTTTATAAAAAGAATTTTATTTTTTTAAATCGTTCGCGAACGAATTAAAACCGGTTTTCAACGATTTATCGTTCGCGAATGATTTAAAAAATCTTGAGATTTAAATTTTTGGTTCGCGAGCGAATTTAACTCAAAAAGAATCGTTCTTTCAAATACTACGTCGTACATATGTACCTAGTAAAAGTGAAGAAAGGTTTATTTTACAAAAGAGGTAAACGAAATAGATTTCTTTTAATGTTTTGATGTGAAATAGAAATATGTTTGTAGGGATTTTATTTACATACACATATAATATGATTAATATATGAGTCCTCGTAGGACATTTATAATCAAAAAAATATGTAAATTCAATACAGACAGGTACATAAATTATTCTACACGTTTAATGAAATTAAAAGATATTTTATTTTAAGTTTTAAAAACTTGGGTTTGATGTTCCAGTCAGTGATTGGAAATCTGCTATAAATAATGTAATAAAGCAATCTGGTCTGTGGCATTTTAAGTTTGCTTTGTGTAAAAGAATTACAATGAAGAAGACTGAACAAGGCAACGTATTGATGAGGGGTGAAACAGCTTATAGGACTGATACTGGCTGCTATCGTACCATTGTTAAGAAAGGAAAATCTTTAAACAGTGTGAAACCTAATCCAATATCATTCGGATCAGTTCTTAAAACTGAAAAAGTTAAGGACATACATAAACTTTTAGAAACACATTTTGGTCAAAATTGGAAGGAGATTGAAATGCTTACCATGTATAATCAGTTAAACAGTACAAATGACGATCTTGAAGATCAAACCGAAGTTTGTGACAATCATGAGGAACTGACTATGGTTATTTAATTTACCATAAAATATAATTTTTGTTTCTACGTAAAGAATTGAATTGTTATGTTTTTTGGTTATTATAATGATATCTCACAAAAGAATTACAAACAGAACACAATTTTTATTTTGTTTACAAATCTTAAATAAAACAATAAAAAAAAAATCTTTTGTTTCAAAACTACTCTGTTCCACAATTTTTAACTGCAAAAATGTCTATTAAAAAATATTAGTGCAAAACTTGCTGACTGAATTTTTTAAAACGTTTTAACACAAAAGCCCTTGAATGTTAAAGGACGAATTATAGAAATTAAAAGCCAAAAATCCTATTTTAATGTTATAAATGTAGAAATCAATACATATGTTTCAGTAACAACCTTTTACATGTTTTTCGCGTTTTTCTTAAAACAACATATAATGCATATAGCCAGTTTTGATTCTAAGGACCTCATATCAACCCCAATCGAACGGTTCATTAGAGAGGACATATGGACCATTAGTCGAATATTTAAGAACAATAGTTGATAATAACCCAACAGAATGGGATGAATGGTTAGCAGAAGCAATGTTGGTACATAACCATTCACCACACACAGGTAGCGAGTTTACACCGATAAATGGGTTATACGGAATTGATAGGCCATTACCAACAGCATTAAATAAATCTCCAGAACCGATTTACAATTTCGATAAATATTGTAATCAAATGATATATAAAATGCAAAAAATTCACGAAATTGTTAAGCAAAATTTAATCACTCAAAAACAAAAATCAAAAAATTATTACAATAAAAGTACTAGAGTAGAAAATTTCATATTGGTGATCAAGTTTTAATACGAAATAATGCAAGACAACATAAACGATCACCTGTGTGGAATTGTTCATATCAAGTGGTTAGGGTAAATTCAGATGTTAATAAAACCATTAAAGTCGGCAGAAAATTAAAAATTGTCCATAATAATCGTTTGAAAAAATGTTAAGTTTTCATAACATTTATAAAATTAATTTAATCCGCCGAAAAATTCATTTATTCTTTTTTTTACAACATAATAGAATATCCGTTGAAAATCTTGTGGCATTTAAATCTACCAATAGACGTTCTTAGACATTTTGGTAGCAAACAACTCAAAAAGCGTTAAATTAGAAAACAGGAAATCGTAACAAGTAAGATAGTGGTGAGATTATTAATTAGTGCAAAATAGGTTTCAGCAATACCGGGAAATATGCAAAATTTTTTTTTAACAAATACACTCGTAATTTTTTTAAAAATAATATGAGAATATTCCAACCCAAATTTAAAAAATTAGTTGAGAATGAAGAAACCAACATTTAAAGTAAAATTTGTTTTTCTTTATAAAACAAAAAATGCTTAGTTAACATATAATAAACTAGAAGCAGAAAACAAATGACTAGCGAAATTAGATATATTTTTCTGTTCGTAAGCGATAAAAAAAAAACAGACGAAAAATAATGACCTGTAAAATTTTTATAGCAAAAAAAAAATTTTTTTTTAAATCAGATATACATATGTATATCATAAAATGTCGTCCTACACCGCTAAGACCAGGAAAAAATCCTGGCACATACACAAAAACTAATACTAGTTTTTTTAAAAAAAAAAAACTTCACAATAATATAGTAGTGTGAACAAGATTATTTAAAATGAACAAATACTTATCATTTGAATTGAAAAATAAATTTGTTTGAAAACAAAACACAAGGAAAGATTCAAAAGAAAATTAAAATTAACTGAATTAACGGCGAAAGGAAAATAACAATACTACCGCCTAGTCAAAACCGTAGCTTAAGTCTGCTTTTCAAATCAAACTAGGAACAATTACCAAAACCGAATTTCAAATTCGAAAAATTTGTATGAGAGTTGCGAAATTAATGTTAATAATAAACATGCTCAACTGGTAACCCCGGTCGAATTAGGGATTGTAAAATTAATAATAGTACTAAAACCAACACTAAAGAATCAGTTAAGGAGAGAATAAATATAATAGGTCAAAACTAACCACCAATGCATCTATACTGAGAAGTACACTGATAAAAAAAATTAACCGGCTACTTATTTTCTTGTAGGAAAAATGGCTATCATATTATTAATTGCAATTATTTTTACCACCGTGGTACAAGGGCAAATTAGAGTAAATGAATTCAATTCAAATGGGGTAATGCTGGAATCCCTAGGAAAAGCTCTTATTTATCAAAGTAGCTGGACAATATATACGAAACTCACCTCCATGCACCCTGAAAAAACGTTAGAATTTGTAAAGAGTTGTGAGGAAATAGCTTATAACACATGTTAACATCTAGGACAGCATCGAGAAAATTGCGATTCCTGAAATTGAATTTTACTTAGGAAGCAGAATAACCGGCAAAAAAGAGAATTATTCGATGAAGTAGGCAAGCTTACCAAGTACTTATTTGGAACAATGGATGCCAGTGACGCAGTGAACATCTACAACAGAATACAGAACCTAGAAAAACACTATGACGAAAACATGCATTTAATGAAAAAACAGGTGACAGTATTAAAATCCAGTTTCGATAAAACAACAGCTTACATGTGAAAAATCACCTCGCTGACGTAATCAACAATTTCAAACAAAAAATAACAGACAATATCATGAAAGTGATATTTTCTTTCACAAATTGACGTAAACCAAATTTTGTTATTCGTATGGTCGAAATTGCAAATGATTTATAACAACTTGAGCGAACAATTTATTGTAATAAATGATTTACACGAACATGAACTTCATTCATTATTAATCTCGGCTAAACTACTGAATAAAACATACAGCGAAATAACAGCCAACAACAACAAGTACATTACGACAGCTAAGTTTCCATTGTTAAACAAGTGGTAAAAGTACGGTCTATAGAAGACAATAATAGTGAAGATTGAAATTCCTTTAATCTTCAAAGAAAACTACGAGTTAAACAAAATCCATCCTTTACCACAATTTACAAACGAACAGCCACCAACAATAATAAATGTGAATGCCAATTTTATACTAAACACAACAAATAACAACTACATGGAGTACAACAACAACGAATTCAAACAAAATTGTAAAAAGTGCAAAACAGGGATCCATTCAACAGTAACCATCTGTAAACAAAATCAGATAAGGGTAAATGGTAAAAAGACGAGACATGTTTAACAGCTGTATTAACAAAAAAAGCTGAAAAAATTAAGTCCAACTGCCAACAAAAATTTTTAACAAAATTCACAGATTCCATAGTAAAATTATACAAAAGAGATTCTTGGTTATTCCTATTTCAAAACAAACATGCGTTAAGAATACAGTGTACGTCTACGCAACTTACAGAGCATTTGGTAGGTACTGGGGTTATGTCACTAACTGAACCTTGCAAATTTAAAATCGATGGAAAAGATCTACCCTACGATGGAAACAAGGAGACAACAGTGGCTTTCCAGCAAATAGATACGGAGCAAGAACTAAAATTCAACCTAAGCTCATTTAAAATCCAGTTACCACAAAAGATGGCCAAAGGACTAGATACTAATTTGATGTAACACCTCACAAATGATAATGGCCCATTGCTAGAACCAGGAAAAGATATTGAAGAACTCCAAAATGAAATAATAATGGTAGAACAAAAAAAAATCGCTGAAAGATATACACTCCAAACCAATGTAAACAGTGGAATATTGACCTTTATAGCATTCATAATAAGTTGCATAATAATAGCAAAAATAAGTAAGAAAATCAAAGTCACCTCTTTTAAGACTGCAAAAAATACAGGAAGAAATATAGAGCAAATAGTGCCATCACAAATTGAGGCAGTACAACTACAAATAAAAAACGAAAAGACACAACAAAAACCTAGTAAAATACCGACCAACAAGTCACACAGGACCCCATAAGGGGAAAATCAAAATACCACTATTGCACTATAATATATAAACAATAATAACATATTGAATTGATAAGTAATCAAATTTTTTTTTATGCTGGCTAAAAATAAAGGGTACGCAAAAGGAGGCAATAATTAAAAAAAATTATTATAAGACGACGTTATTAACACGACGACGGTCCTCAATTAAAAATTTTCAAAAGTTGCATTTTACCGACGGCAAAATTAAGAAAAATTTTTACTAATAAAATATTACATACAAACAGTTAGTTAAACTCTCCGTATGAATTGGTAACACCCAGAGTTAGGTCAAAATTAAAAACACTTCATGGCAATTATAATAAAAATATTAAGAATTACTTTAGGTACACACATACATACATACAAATAAAAAAGCATTATTACTCAGTCCGAACACACGTAGAACTATTAATTCATTCAATTGCAATAGTAAAATATATTTACACACACTCTCACACATTAGACAAGAATTAACAATTCAAAAAAAAAAAAAAAACAACAACAACAAAAATAACATTGCAAAAAGTAAACAAATAATAAACTAAATCATATTGCACCTGTATCTTTAAGCGCATATATAAGGAGATATTATCATTAGGAAAGAATATAACGCTTAAGTACATATACATAAATAAAGAGTAGATCGGAAAAATTCGATTCGCGAGTTGAAAAATTCAAATCTTTCGCATTTAAATCGTTCGCGAATCGAATTTTATTTTTAAAACTCGCGAATCGAATTTTATAAAAAGAATTTTATTTTTTTAAATCGTTCGCGAACGAATTAAAACCGGTTTTCAACGATTTATCGTTCGCGAATGATTTAAAAAATCTTGAGATTTAAATTTTTGGTTCGCGAGCGAATTTAACTCAAAAAGAATCGTTCTTTCAAATATTACGTCGTACATATGTACCTAGTAAAAGTGAAGAAAGGTTTATTTTACAAAAGAGGTACACGAAATAGATTTCTTTTAATGTTTTGATGTGAAATAGAAATATGTTTGTAGGGATTTTATTTATGTACATACACATATAATATGATTAATATATGAGTCCTCGTAGGACATTTATAATCAAAAAAATATGTAAATTCAATACAGACAGGTAGATAAATTATTCTACACGTTTAATGAAATTAAAAGATATTTTATTTTAAGTTTTAAAAACTTGGGTTTGATGTTCCAGTCAGTGATTGGAAATCTGCTATAAATAATGTAATAAAGCAATCTGGTCTGTGGCATTTTAAGTTTGCTTTGTGTAAAAGAATTACAATGAAGAAGACTGAACAAGGCAACGTATTGATGAGGGGTGAAACAGCTTATAGGACTGATACTGGCTGCTATCGTACCATTGTTAAGAAAGGAAAATCTTTAAACAGTGTGAAACCTAATCCAATATCATTCGGATCATTTCTTAAAACTGAAAAAGTTAAGGACATACATAAACTTTTAGAAACACATTTTGGTCAAAATTGGAAGGAGATTGAAATGCTTACCATGTATAATCAGTTAAACAGTACAAATGACGATCTTGAAGATCAAACCGAAGTTTGTGACAATCATGAGGAACTGACTATGGTTATTTAATTTACCATAAAATATAATTTTTGTTTCTACGTAAAGAATTGAATTGTTATGTTTTTTGGTTATTATAATGTTATCTCACAAAAGAATTACAAACAGAACACAATTTTTATTTTGTTTACAAATCTTAAATAAAACAATAAAAAAAAAATCTTTTGTTTCAAAACTACTCTGTTCCACAATTTTTAACTGCAAAAATGTCTATTAAAAAATATTAGTGCAAAACTTGCTGACTGAATTTTTTAAAACGTTTTAACACAAAAGTCCTTGAATGTTAAAGGACAAATTATAGAAATTAAAAGCCAAAAATCCTATTTTAATGTTATAAATGTAGAAATCAATACATATGTTTCAGTAACAACCTTTTACATGTTTTTCGCGTTTTTCTTAAAACAACATATAATGCATATAGCCAGTTTTGATTCTAAGGACCTCATATCAACCCCAATCGAACGGTTCATTAGAGAGGACATATGGACCATTAGTCGAATATTTAAGAACAATAGTTGATAATAACCCAACAGAATGGGATGAATGGTTAGCAGAAGCAATGTTGGTACATAACCATTCACCACACACAGGTAGATTGATAGGCCATTACCAACAGTATTAAATAAATCTCCAGAACCGATTTACAATTTCGATAAATATTGTAATCAAATGATATATAAAATGCAAAAAATTCACGACATTGTTAAGCAAAATTTAATCACTCAAAAACAAAAATCAAAAAATTATTACAATAAAAGTACTAGAGTAGAAAATTTCATATTGGTGATCAAGTTTTAATACGAAATAATGCAAGACAACATAAACGATCACCTGTGTGGAATTGTTCATATCAAGTGATTAGGGTAAATTCAGATGTTAATAAAACCATTAAAGTCGGCAGAAAATTAAAAGTTGTCCATAATAATCGTTTGAAAAAATGTTAAGTTTTCATAACATTTATAAAATTAATTTAATCCGCCGAAAAATTCATTTATTCTTTTTTTTACAACATAATAGAATATCCGTTGAAAATCTTGTGGCATTTAAATCTAACAATAGACGTTCTTAGACATTTTGGTAGCAAACAACTCAAAAAGCGTTAAATTAGAAAACAGGAAATCGTAACAAGTAAGATAGTGGTGAGATTATTAAAGTTAAAGGGTTCTAAATGAAACTCCTTTTGCTTCTTAAATGTTACTTTATTCAATCCAAAACTTAGACTAACTCTTAATTCTAACATAATTAATAATTACAATTCGGTTTAAGAAAATTAGTGAAATGTCAGCAATTTCATAGTTCAATAAATATTGTTTGTTGTCGACTGTTGTTTTGCAATAATTTTCCAGAATATTCAAAAATATGTATTGTTAAATTAGAGCGGATGCGCGTGTAAATTATAAAAAGCAAGATTGTATTTTACCAGTATTCGGTCAATGGCTATTGATTGTGAAATAGATGCGCGTGTTATAATGTGCTGTGTTAACTTGCAAGATTGCATTTTACCAATATTCGGTTAATGGCTATTGATTGTGAAATAGATGCGCGTGTTATAATGTGCTATGTTAACTCCTCCCTCCTTAAAGACCATCGTCCCGTGGGTCAAAAATTTAAGGATATAGGTTGGAGTCCTGTCTGTGCGTCTGTTTTTAAATAAGTCGTTGTCTGGGGAAGTATTGTCATCGATTGGTTTTTGTTCCTAAATAGTTTTAGCAAAAAAAGAGCGACGATAATTATGACAATTATAAGTTCGATATCTACACTAAACCCTAATTTGTGTTCGGAAAATAATTTCTCTAACTTTTCAACATTCTTCAGATGGAGGTTGTGAAGAAGCTTCAAGTCCAATCTGGTGCTAGAGAAAGAGAAAAAAATATTTGTTATATATTTTTTATGTGAGACTTATGGATTCTTCTCCCCGAGGTTGTTGTAACAGTAACTCTATTATCTTTGGCCACCGTTTCCTTCTTGAATCTAGGTTTATCCTTCCGTTTGATTTGTTTGATAGCTGTAAAAATCGTCTCCCCAGGTGCGTACGTTTTGGTCGTTTTTTCTTTTCCAATTTCTCGTTTTGCTCTAGATTTTTGATTTCTTTGTATTCTGTCAAGAAGATTTTCGTTTGTTTTGTTTCTAAAATCTATTAAGCTTTGATAGTTTATCTTCTGGGCCCTACCAAGAAAAACATCGCTGGGTTTTAACTTTGTAACTGAATGAATTGTGTTATTATACCTATCTACAGCTATGTTAACAAGTTCTTTAAGGGTTAGATCTTTGTACTCATTCTGCAAACACCTCAGGATTTCAATAATTGTCGAGTGAACCCTCTCCACCGTACCATTTACTTCGCTTCTCTGGGATGGTGTGAGGTATATATCTACCCCTAATGTTTTCACGTAGTCTGTGATTATTGGGCTAACGAAACTTTTTTCGTTGTCCATTACAATCAATCTAGGTAATGTAAAGTAATGCAATATTTTTATTAACTTGTCACGCAAATGTAAGACAGATTTGTTTTTTACATGGAATAACTTGGCAAATTTAGAGAACTTATCGATACAAGAGATGAATTTTTCGTTTTTTATTTCTATTATATCAATATGAATTATCTCTGTAGGATATGTAGGTGTAGGTGTTTCCTGTAGTTGTGGTCTATTTGGATGTCTGTCATATTTGTTTGTATTGCAAATGTCACAGTTACGGGTGTATTGTCTAAGCAGTTTGGCCATCTGCGGAAAATAATACATCTCCAAAATCTGCTCTTTATTTTCTCTCCAATTTCTGTGTGCTCTTCTGTGCTCATGTTGAATTATGTTGAATTTTTCTTCATCGCTGGCGACGTCCTGCACTATTTTTTGCGTTATTCGTATTTTGAAATGCTTGAAATGCTCCGTGTAGATTTCTTGTAAGAGTTGTATGCGGTGTTCTGGAATCTTTATGCCGTTTACGACGTTTGGTTGTAGCCTTTTTTGTAGTACTCGGAGCAAGCTTTCCTTAGTTATCACTGGCATATTTACATAGTAACGAGAATGTGACGGGTGTGGTTGCTCCTTGACCGTAAAGATATGTGATCCTTCCTTTTCGTTGATTATGAGCTGGTTCCTGAATACATTTAATGGTGCTTCACAATGTGGGATTAGATCAGAACTGTCCTCTTCCGCACTGTGCATTGTGCCTATCGACGATGTCGGTGTAAGAGCATTTAACTCCGTTTCCAGCCGTGACAGCGCATCAGCTACCTTGTTTGTACACCCCGGTTTGTAGACCAGTTCGCAGTTGTACTCTTCGATTCTCGCCTTCCATCTTTTTAGTTTCGCATTATGATTTCTATTGCTAAGAATGAATGTTAATGGCTGGTGATCCGTCAGGATTTTGATTTTCTTTGCTCCATACAGATAATTTCTGAATTTGTCCAAGGCCCAAACGATAGCTAACATTTCCTTTTCGTTTGTAGCGTAATTTTCTTCTGTTCTATTCAATGATCGTGAAATATATGCAATTGGCCTATCCTTTCCGATCTCTCCTTGAGAAAGCACGGCCCCAATTGCCTGATTAGAAGCATCCGTTGTTAATATAAAGGGTTTTTCTAGGTCTGGAAATATGAGAATTTCAGGAGATGTTAGTGTTTCCTTAAGTTGATTAAATGCCCGAAGTTCCTTTTCTTTCAGAGTAATTTTGACCTTCCTTGATTGGTTCGTTCCAATCAAGCGTTTTGAGCGTTTTCCCCTCTAGTTAGGTTTGTCAATGGCTTGGCGATTTTGGCGTAATCTTTTATAAATCGTCTGTAATATGAGGTCAGTCCGAGAAATCCTTTAAGGTCCCTTAGATTTTCAGGAGGTTTTATACGTTGAATAGCCGATATTTTCTTTGGATCCGGTTTGATGCCCTTGCTGGTAATGATGTGTCCTAAAAATTCCGTTTCCGATTTGAGAAATTCCGTTTTATCCAAATTTACTTTCAGATTAGCCTTCTGTAATTTCGTAAATATCTTGTGGACATTTTCAAGATGTTCCTCTTCTGTTCCGCCTCCAAATATTATTATATCGTCTATGTACACGTAGCAAATTTTCCCAATATATTCCTTCAGAACGTCGTCAATCATGCGTTGAAATATAGCCGGCGCGTTTTTTAGTCCAAATGGTAGCCTGAGAAATTCGTACTTACCATTCATGGTGGAAAAGGCTGTCTTTGGTATATCTTTTTCCATCATTTTTATTTGATGGAATCCTGACGTTAGATCAATGGTGGTGAAGTATTTAGAATTTCCAAGATTAGCGAGTGTGGTGGTTATGTCAGGTATCGGGTATGTATCTGCTACTGTTACTGCGTTTAGTCTTTTATAATCAACTACCATCCTATATTTTTTTACTCCCGATGCGTCCATTTTCTTTTCCACTATCCATATTGGGGAGTTGTACGGACTCTTAGATGGTCGGATAATACCATCTCCCAAAAGTTTTTTTATTTGTTTCTCCACTTCTTCCCGCATGCTGACAGGATAAGGATACAGTTTTGAATAAATAGGCTCCTCTGTTGTTGTCTTTATTTCTGCTTTAACATTGGTGTCGATGGTTTCCTGATCATTCAGTGGTCCGAATAATGATGTAAATGTTTTCACCAAAGTTCTAACCTTCTTTTGTGTTACTGGATTCAAATGGTTGTCTCGGATTTCTATGGAGTTTACCTGAATTGATGGTTTTTCTTTAAGCGGAATTTCTATGTTGGGCAAGAATTTCAGGATGTTGTTTCTCCTGTCGATGACAGCTCCAAGTTCCTTTAGGGTATCGTCACCTATGATCCCATCAAATGTCTGAAGTCCGGGTAATACAAAGAATTCTATGATGGTGTTGTTTCCAATACTTTCGAAAAATTTTCCTTGGACTTTTTGTGTTATTAAAATATCTCCTCCTGCTGATCTTATTTTAAAGGGTGTAGTGGTACATTTTGCGTTTATGGCCAATTCCGGTTTTATGAAATTTTTGTTAGCTCCTGTGTCTATCAGGAACTTTAAGATTTTTTTGTCTCTGGTTTTATATTCTAAGTATGGTACGCTAGACAGGCACCCGTCATAAAATTTATTTCATGTTGTTCTTCGCTTTCATCCTCCTCCTCATGGTCACTATATTGTTGTATGTACTCATCATATTCGGGTTCCTCTTCCTGTGTCTCCATGTGGTACATTATCTGCTGTTTTCTTGCGTGCCCATCGGATTCGTTCTCTCGTTTCATCGCGATTGGATCAGGATTTAATAACCTGTTCATATAGTTAACCTGCCGTGTCTGTACAGATTGGTCGACTTCCATTGGCGTCGGCGGTTTGGGATGAGGGGGGCGTTCTGGAGGCTTGTTGCTCAGATTATGTTGTATGTTGTAGGCCAAGTTTTTATGTTGTATGGGGATATTTTTGAGTGACTGTGGTTTTGGAATTGGGGCTTTTCGGGTACCTGTTTGTCCAGTTCTAAAAATTTGATTAATTGGTGCAGTTACGGAGTTACTGAAGTTCTTTGAATGTATGGTAAGGTTTCTGTAGTTTAAATTTTGGATTTCTAAACATGAAGCATAGGCCTCTGGAAGGGTTTGCGGTCTTTGAATAGTCAATATTTTGGAAAGTTCCCCATTGAACCCACGAATGAAGACATCCAGTGCTCTATTCCTATAGGTCTCAATAAGCACATTCATTGTGTCCTGGGTGTAATCTTCTGTTTTTATTTTATTTACTATAAGGGAGAATTGATGGTTCACTGTCGCGTAAAACTCGTCAATACTTAGGTTTCTCTGCGTCAGAGTGCCTAACTGGTGTTCTAGTGTTCGCAAATCTCGTTTATCTGCGTAGTGGAGAGATAAACACTTTTTAATCGCTTGCCAATCTTCGTCAAAAATGTTATATGAAATTAGGGCTGAGTCCGCTTTACCCCTAATTTTTTGTCTTATGCATTGTAAAATCGCCCTGTAGAGTGGTTTAGAACGAACGATTTCATAATCTTTAAGTATACTTTCTACACTGTGGATCCAGGAGACGTACTGCACCGGATTACCGTCAAAGGGCTGCAATTCTTTAACACAGTCAGGAAGTTTAGATATGTTTTTTAAGTCTTCTTCAGTTTTTGGTGCCGTCAGTATTGTCTGTTCAGATTCCCTAGTAGTTTGTTGTAATGTCTCTAGTTGTTTAAGTCTGCTTTCTAGACTCCTAATTTGTTCTATTTGTGCATTTACAGCACCAGTTAATTGTTTAACAGCTTCTTGTAAACTTTCAATGGGTGTCATTTTTGTATTATAGTTCTTTCACTAATTTTCTTTTACAAAATTCAGAAAATTTTTAAATAAGATACAAATAACCAAAAAAAAATTTTACACAAAAGAACAAAATTATAACTGAACCATATGATTAATTGAATGTAACAACCCAAAATTTCAAAACTGAGAAAGTTACAATACAAAAAATGGTTGAGCGAAATAACCAAACTTTTCTACAGAAACAAGAATTAAACAAAATTTTCCTTCTTAAAAATTTTATGACAATATATCTTTATTTGTGATTTTAGTGTTTTCAATTAAATTATATTCTATTCTTAATAATATCTTTGTTCTTTACTCTTTGACAGAGAAAAAAAAATTTCTAACAAAATTTATTTCGTATAGAAGATTTTAAGATAATATAAAATTGTTTTGTTTTCAAGAACTCACAATTTTTTATTAAAAATCTTGTCTTTTTTTTTTTTTTTATTAATTTTTATTTATTATACAATTGTTCTTATATTATCCTTTATTTGTGTTTGTATTTATTTATTTAAACAGTTTATTAATTTTGAAAGAAAAAAAAAAAATAATTTCATAATTTGTATCATGCGTGTTTCTTTTTTTGAAAAATTTCAGTGTTACTTACAGTAAGATAACCAAAATTTTCATTGTACTGGTCCTGGTCGATGAGTAAACACCTAGGAGGGCGGTCCGTCGTTATCCCGTTTAGCTGTGAACGTTTATAATTGTAAACAACCTACTTGCGGCGCGTACCCAGTCCACTGCCTGTGTTTTGATTGTGTTGAAAGCGATGATTTATCACTGTGTTCTTATGGATACGGTGATGACGCTTTTAATAGTGTTCCAAATTTTTGTTTTATCTCACTTTAGTTGCAAGCTACCACTGTGTTCTTATGTAAACAGCCGTAGCGCAATTGTTTATTTTAAATCTTTTTTTTTATTTCACTCTATCAAACGGTTCCGTATTATCACTGTGATTATAATTTTTTATAAGCAGTGATAAAAATTTCAATGTGATTTTTTTTCACACCTATTATTCGTTTTACTCCACAAATTCTTGCAGTGACAGTTTTACCTTATTTTTACTTTATTTTATTATAAATTTGTTGTACTAATTTTTTGCACTGCAAATATATGAATTTCACTAATAATTTGCTGTAAATTTGTAAATTTTATTCGTTTTAATAATAATTTTCTTGTTTGATAGAAAAAAATTTTTTAATTATTTTTATTGTTATTATTTGTTTTTTTTTTTTTTATTATCGAAATTTTGTAATTTCTACTAAAGTTTCTTGCTTGTGATAGTTTCTTCTGTATAAAACTTTTGTTTCAATTTAACAAATCTTATTTTCTACTACTATCGCTGTGTTTTGTATGAACAATGATAGTTTTTATAGAATTTCACTTGCACAAACTTCACAAAATTTTAACTTAGGAAATTACTGGAACACTCAACACAATTTTCTCGACCGTTTACTTTAGCTTGGGCGCCAGTTAAAGGGTTCTAAATGAAACTCCTTTTGCTTCTTAAATGTTACTTTATTCAATCCAAAACTTAGACTAACTCTTAATTCTAACATAATTAATAATTACAATTCGGTTTAAGAAAATTAGTGAAATGTCAGCAATTTCATAGTTCAATAAATATTGTTTGTTGTCGACTGTTGTTTTGCAATAATTTTCCAGAATATTCAAAAATATGTATTGTTAAATTAGAGCGGATGCGCGTGTAAATTATAAAAATGCAAGATTGTATTTTTACCAGTATTCGGTCAATGGCTATTGATTGTGAAATAGATGCGCGTGTTATAATGTGCTGTGTTAACTTACAAGATTGCATTTTACCAATATTCGGTTAATGGCTATTGATTGTGAAATAGATGCGCGTGTTATAATGTGCTATGTTAACTTTAAATAGTGCAAAATAGGTTTCAGCAATACCGGGAAATATGCAAAATTTTTTTTAACAAATACACCCGTAATTTTTTTAAAAATAATATGAGAATATTCCAACCCAAATTTAAAAAATTAGTTGAGAATGAAGAAACCAACATTTAAAGTAAAATTTGTTTTTCTTTATAAAACAAAAAATGCTTAGTTAACATATAATAAACTAGAAGCAGAAAACAAATGACTAGCGAAATTAGATATATTTTTCTGTTCGTAAGCGATAAAAAAAAACAGACGAAAAATAATGACCTGTAAAATTTTTATAGCAAAAAAAAAATTTTTTTTTAAATCAGATATACATATGTATATCATAAAATGTCGTCCTGCACCGCTAAGACCAGGAAAAGATCCTAGCACATACACAAAAAATAATACTAGTTTTTTTAAAAAAAAAAAACTTCACAATAATATAGTAGTGTGAACAAGATTATTTAAAATGAACAAATACTTATCATTTGAATTGAAAAATAAATTTGTTTGAAAACAAAACACAAGAAAAGATTCAAAAGAAAATTAAAATTAACTGAATTAACGGCGAAAGGAAAATAACAATACAACCGCCTAGTCAAAACCGTAGCTTAAGTCTGCTTTTCAAATCAAACTAGGAACAATTACTAAAACCGAATTTCAAATTCGAAAAATTTGTATGAGAGTTGCGAAATTTATGTTAATAATAAACATGCTCAACTGGTAACCCCGGCCGAATTAGGGACTGTAAAATTAATAATAGTACTAAAACCAACACTAAAGAATCAGTTAAGGAGAGAATAAATATAATAGGTCAAAACTAACCACCAATGCATCTATACTGAGAAGTACACTGATAAAAAAAATTAACCGGCTACTTATTTTCTTGTAGGAAAAATGGCTATCATATTATTAATTGCAATTATTTTTACCACCGTGGTACAAGGGCAGATTAGAGTAAATGAATTCAATTCAAATGGGGTAATGCTGGAATCCCTAGGAAAAGCTCTTATTTATCAAAGTAGCTGGACAATATATACGAAACTCACCTCCATGCACCCTGAAAAAACGTTAGAATTTGTAAAGAGTTGTGAGGAAATAGCTTATAACACATGTAAACATCTAGGACAGCATCGAGAAAATTGCGATTCCTGAAATTGAATTTTACTTAGGAAACAGAATAACCGGCAAAAAAGAGAATTATTCGATGAAGTAGGCAAGCTTACCAAGTACTTATTTGGAACAATGGATGCCAGTGACGCAGTGAACATCTACAACAGAATACAGAACCTAGAAAAACACTATGACGAAAACATGCATTTAATGAAAAAACAGGTGACAGTATTAAAATCCAGTTTCGATAAAACAACAGCTTACATGTGAAAAATCACCTCGCTAACGTAATCAACAATTTCAAACAAAAAATAACAGACAATATCATGAAAGTGATATTTTCTTTCACAAATTGACGTAAACCAAATTTTGTTATTCGTATGGTCGAAATTGCAAATGATTTATAACAACTTGTGCGAACAATTTATTGTAATAAATGATTTACACGAACATGAACTTCATTCATTATTAATCTCGGCTAAACTACTGAATAAAACATACAGCGAAATAACAGCCAACAACAACAAGTACATTACGACAGCTAAGTTTCCATTGTTAAACAAGTGGTAAAAGTACGGTCTATAGAAGACAATAATAGTGAAGACTGAAATTCCCTTAATCTTCAAAGAAAACTACGAGTTAAACAAAATCCATCCTTTACCACAATTTACAAACGAACAGCCACCAACAATAATAAATGTGAATGCCAATTTTATACTAAACACAACAAATAACAACTACATGGAGTACAACAACAACGAATTCAAACAAAATTGTAAAAAGTGCAAAACAGGGATCCATTCAACAGTAACCATCTGTAAACAAAATCAGATAAGGGTAAATGGTAAAAAGACGAGACATGTTTAACAGCTGTATTAACAAAAAAAGCTGAAAAAAATAAGTCCAACTGCCAACAAAAAATTTTAACAAAATTCACAGATTCCATAGTAAAATTATACAAAAGAGATTCTTGGTTATTCCTATTTCAAAACAAACATGCGTTAAGAATACAGTGTACGTCTACGCAACTTACAGAGCATTTGGTAGGTACTGGGGTTATGTCACTAACTGAACCTTGCAAAAAGATCTACCCTACGATGGAAACAAGGAGACAACAGTGGCTTTCCAGCAAATAGATACGGAGCAAGAACTAAAATTCAACCTAAGCTCATTTAAAATCCAGTTACCACAAAAGATGGCCAAAGGACTAGATACTAATTTGATGTAACACCTCACAAATGATAATGGCCCATTGCTAGAACCAGGAAAAGATATTGAAGAACTCCGAAATGAAATAATAATGGTAGAACAAAAAAGAATCGCTGAAAGATATACACTCCAAACCAATGTAAACAGTGGAATATTGACCTTTATAGCATTCATAATAAGTTGTATAATAATAGCAAAAATAAGTAAGAAAATCAAAGTCACCTCTTTTAAGACTGCAAAAAATACAGGAAGAAATATAGAGCAAATAGTGCCATCACAAATTGAGGCAGTACAACTACAAATAAAAAACGAAAAGACACAACAAAAACCTAGTAAAATACCGACCAACAAGTCACACAGGACCCCATAAGGGGAAAATCAAAATACCACTATTGCACTATAATATATAAACAATAATAACATATTGAATTGATAAGTAATCAAATTTTTTTTTATGCTGGCTAAAAATAAAGGGTACGCAAAAGGAGGCAATAATTAAAAAAAATTATTATAAGACGACGTTATTAACACGACGACGGTCCTCAATTAAAAATTTTCAAAAGTTGCATTTTACCGACGGCAAAATTAAGAAAAATTTTTACTAATAAAATATTACATACAAACAGTTAGTTAAACTCTCCGTATGAATTGGTAACACCCAGAGTTAGGTCAAAATTAAAAACACTTCATGGCAATTATAATAAAAATATTAAGAATTACTTTAGGTACACACATACAGTCCCTGTTCAATGAATTAGGACCACTAGGAAAATTTTTGATTTTTCACAATTTACTGAAGTTTTGAAGTGGAAAATGAGTTAGGGAATGTAATTTTTTGCCAAAAAAAGTTAATTTAATTATTTTTAATTGATTTTATTTTAGATAAATGTATGAAACACAAGTTTATTTTTAGTATTTTGTTGGGCCACCTTTTTCCTTTATTACCTCCTTAATCCTATCGGTCATGCTACCAAAACACCTTATTATCATCTCCCGTATTTCAACGCTGTTATTTCACACTTCTGCAATATTTTCTTTCAAGGTGGAAGTGTTGGGATTAGACCTTCTGTAAACAAGGGATTTGAGATGACTCCACACATTTTCTATTGGGTTTAAATCTGGAGAGTCCCCAGACCACGGCAATACTGCAATTTTTCTCGTTTAAAGACATAAGTTATGTTTTTCGAACGATGACAAGGCGTTTTGTTCTGCATAAGGATGTATGAATATCTGGTAGACTCCAGCGAACGATAATATGGAAGAAATACTTCTTCAATAACTTTTTTGTACTGAAATGCATTCATGGTTCCTTCCACAAAATAAAGGGGACCAGGTCCTGCAGTGGATATGCACGACCAAATCATCACAGACGGCGAATGTTTTACAGTTTTTGTTGTGCATTCATCATCCACACGTTCACCAGGCCTTCTTCGCACAAGCGTATGGCTCTCCGTCACTGTTTCTAAACGATATTCATCGCTAAATGTGCTTTAAAAAAAAATTCAGATGTCAAGTTAGACGTGGTTTTTTTAACATGATGGATATGTGTATATGTTTAAAATTTCTTAGCTTATGCCAATCATCTAAATTGTAGTGCCTGTATTGCTAAGCCCAATTCAGTCTATTTTTTTTCATTTGCGGCGTCAATTTTGGTTTTTTACGGATTTTCGACCTTTAATATTGGCCTTGTGCAATTGCTGCCTAATCACCATTTCCGATACATTAATGTCTAGAGATTCTAGACTTGATTTTATTGTCCTTTTTGAAGAATTTCTCAAGTCAAGGGTAGTGTTTATTATTGTCCTGTCTATACGCGGTGTGGTTTTTTTGTTTTTTTTACAAGTTTTTTTGTTTGTCGACAAAAAACAAACATTTTCTGCAATTTTATTACAATTCTCATCACTGTTTGATGAGAAACACTTACTTTTTTCGCTATTTCTGGTTGAGAAAATGTAGTATTTTTTAAAAGTGCTTCAATAGCACATATTTTTTCACGTGACAAATCTTTCCTTTTGCCCATAATTTTTGTATATTTAAAAAAAAACTAAAATAACTATGCAAAATAGTTAACTCTTCAATTAGGTTTTTGTTCGACACTATTTTTTTAAATAAAATCCACTATTTTCAATAATTATTGATCACTATCAAAAACACCAATTATACTCAACACGTTTTAACTTAGAAACAATAATTTTATCTATTATTTGTAACAACTTGCCTTAAAATGATAAGAGAAGGATAAAATTTGGTTTTTTTGCATGTAACAGTTTTTTTGAGGTTTTCCCTTTCTTCCGGTGTTTTTTTCCATGGCATGTCCTACAGGTAAAGTAATACAAATTTTCAAGGACTAATACCCTTTCAAGATTCCAAAAAAACTTTAACCTGGCAAACATAACACATATTTTTCTAATAAACCACCTAGAAATACAAAAATTAGCCGATTTTAACAGTGGTCCTAATTCATTGAACAGGGACTGTACATACATACAAATAAAAAAGCATTATTACTCAGTCCGAACACACGTAGAACTATTAATTCATTCAATTGCAATAGTAAAATATATTTACACACACTCTCACACATTAGATAAGAATTAACCATTCAAAAAAAAAACAACAACAACAAAAATAACATTGCAAAAAGTAAACAAATAATAAACTAAATCATATTGCACCTGTATCTTTAAGCGCATATATAAGGAGATATTATCATTAGGAAAGAATATAACGCTTAAGTACATATAGTATACATAGATAAAGAGTAGATCGAAAAATTCGATTCGCGAGTTGAAAAATTCAAATCTTTCGCATTTAAATCGTTCGCGAATCGAATTTTATTTTTAAAACTCGCGAATCGAATTTTTTAAAAAGAATTTTATTTTTTTAAATCGTTCGCGAACGAATTTAAACCGGTTTTCAAAGATTTATCGTTCGCGAATGATTTAAAAAATCTTGAGATTTAAATTTTTGGTTCGCGAGCGAATTTAACTCAAAAAGAATCGTTCTTTCAAATATTACGTCGTACATATGTACCTAGTAAAAGTGAAGAAAGGTTTATTTTACAAAAGAGGTACACGAAATAGATTTCTTTTAATGTTTTGATGTGAAATAGAAATATGTTTGTAGGGATTTTATTTACATACACATATAATATGATTAATATATGAGTCCTCGTAGGACATTTATAATCAAAAAAATATGTAAATTCAATACAGACAGGTAGATAAATTATTCTACACGTTTAATGAAATTAAAAGATATTTTATTTTAAGTTTTAAAAACTTGGGTTTGATGTTCCAGTCAGTGATTGGAAATCTGCTATAAATAATGTAATAAAGCAATCTGGTCTGTGGCATTTTAAGTTTGCTTTGTGTAAAAGAATTACAATGAAGAAGACTGAACAAGGCAACGTATTGATGAGGGGTGAAACAGCTTATAGGACTGATACTGGCTGCTATCGTACCATTGTTAAGAAAGGAAAATCTTTAAACAGTGTGAAACCTAATCCAATATCATTCGGATCATTTCTTAAAACTGAAAAAGTTAAGGACATACATAAACTTTTAGAAACACATTTTGGTCAAAATTGAAGGAGATTGAAATGCTTACCATGTATAATCAGTTAAACAGTACAAATGACGATCTTGAAGATCAAACCGAAGTTTGTGACAATCATGAGGAACTGACTATGGTTATTTAATTTACCATAAAATATAATTTTTGTTTCTACGTAAAGAATTGAATTGTTATGTTTTTTGGTTATTATAATGTTATCTCACAAAAGAATTACAAACAGAACACAATTTTTATTTTGTTTACAAATCTTAAATAAAACAATAAAAAAAAAATCTTTTGTTTCAAAACTACTCTGTTCCACAATTTTTAACTGCAAAAATGTCTATTAAAAAATATTAGTGCAAAACTTGCTGACTGAATTTTTTAAAACGTTTTAACACAAAAGTCCTTGAATGTTAAAGGACAAATTATAGAAATTAAAAGCCAAAAATCCTATTTTAATGTTATAAATGTAGAAATCAATACATATGTTTCAGTAACAACCTTTTACATGTTTTTCGCGTTTTTCTTAAAACAACATATAATGCATATAGCCAGTTTTGATTCTAAGGACCTCATATCAACCCCAATCGAACGGTTCATTAGAGAGGACATATGGACCATTAGTCGAATATTTAAGAACAATAGTTGATAATAACCCAACAGAATGGGATGAATGGTTAGCAGAAGCAATGTTGGTACATAACCATTCACCACACACAGGTAGATTGATAGGCCATTACCAACAGTATTAAATAAATCTCCAGAACCGATTTACAATTTCGATAAATATTGTAATCAAATGATATATAAAATGCAAAAAATTCACGACATTGTTAAGCAAAATTTAATCACTCAAAAACAAAAATCAAAAAATTATTACAATAAAAGTACTAGAGTAGAAAATTTCATATTGGTGATCAAGTTTTAATACGAAATAATGCAAGACAACATAAACGATCACCTGTGTGGAATTGTTCATATCAAGTGATTAGGGTAAATTCAGATGTTAATAAAACCATTAAAGTCGGCAGAAAATTAAAAGTTGTCCATAATAATCGTTTGAAAAAATGTTAAGTTTTCATAACATTTATAAAATTAATTTAATCCGCCGAAAAATTCATTTATTCTTTTTTTTACAACATAATAGAATATCCGTTGAAAATCTTGTGGCATTTAAATCTAACAATAGACGTTCTTAGACATTTTGGTAGCAAACAACTCAAAAAGCGTTAAATTAGAAAACAGGAAATCGTAACAAGTAAGATAGTGGTGAGATTATTAAATAGTGCAAAATAGGTTTCAGCAATACCGGGAAATATGCAAAAATTTTTTTTAACAAATACACCCGTAATTTTTTTTTAAATAATATGAGAATATTCCAACCCAAATTTAAAAAATTAGTTGAGAATGAAGAAACCAACATTTAAAGTAAAATTTGTTTTTCTTTATAAAACAAAAAATGCTTAGTTAACATATAATAAACTAGAAGCAGAAAACAAATGACTAGCGAAATTAGATATATTTTTCTGTTCGTAAGCGATAAAAAAAAAACAGACGAAAAATAATGACCTGTAAAATTTTTATAGCAAAAAAAAAATTTTTTTTTAAATCAGATATACATATGTATATCATAAAATGTCGTCTTACACCGCTAAGACCAGGAAAAAATCCTGGCACATACACAAAAAATAATACTAGTTTTTTTTAAAAAAAAAAACTTCACAATAATATAGTAGTGTGAACAAGATTATTTAAAATGAACAAATACTTATCATTTGAATTGAAAAATAAATTTGTTTGAAAACAAAACACAAGAAAAGATTCAAAAGAAAATTAAAATTAACTGAATTAACGGCGAAAGGAAAATAACAACACAACCGCCTAGTCAAAACCGTAGCTTAAGTCTGCTTTTCAAATCAAACTAGGAACAATTACTAAAACCGAATTTCAAATTCGAAAAATTTGTATGAGAGTTGCGAAATTTATGTTAATAATAAACATGCTCAACTGGTAACCCCGGCCGAATTAGGGACTGTAAAATTAATAATAGTACTAAAACCAACACTAAAGAATCAGTTAAGGAGAGAATAAATATAATAGGTCAAAACTAACCACCAATGCATCTATACTGAGAAGTACACTGATAAAAAAAATTAACCGGCTACTTATTTTCTTGTAGGAAAAATGGCTATCATATTATTAATTGCAATTATTTTTACCACCGTGGTACAAGGGCAGATTAGAGTAAATGAATTCAATTCAAATGGGGTAATGCTGGAATCCCTAGGAAAAGCTCTTATTTATCAAAGTAGCTGGACAATATATACGAAACTCACCTCCATGCACCCTGAAAAAACGTTACAATTTGTAAAGAGTTGTGAGGAAATAGCTTATAACACATGTAAACATCTAGGACAGCATCGAGAAAATTGCGATTCCTGAAATTGAATTTTACTTAGGAAACAGAATAACCGGCAAAAAAGAGAATTATTCGATGAAGTAGGCAAGCTTACCAAGTACTTATTTGGAACAATGGATGCCAGTGACGCAGTGAACATCTACAACAGAATACAGAACCTAGAAAAACACTATGACGAACACATGCATTTAATGAAAAAACAGGTGACAGTATTAAAATCCAGTTTCGATAAAACAACAGCTTACATGTGAAAAATCACCTCGCTGACGTAATCAACAATTTCAAACAAAAAATAACAGACAATATCATGAAAGTGATATTTTCTTTCACAAATTGACGTAAACCAAATTTTGTAATTCGTATGGTCGAAATTGCAAATGATTTATAACAACTTGAGCGAACAATTTATTGTAATAAATGATTTACACGAACATGAACTTCATTCATTATTAATCTCGGCTAAACTACTGAATAAAACATACAGCGAAATAACAGCCAACAACAACAAGTACATTACGACAGCTAAGTTTCCATTGTTAAACAAGTGGTAAAAGTACGGTCTATAGAAGACAATAATAGTGAAGATTGAAATTCCCTTAATCTTCAAAGAAAACTACGAGTTAAACAAAATCCATCCTTTACCACAATTTACAAACGAACAGCTACCAACAATAATAAATGTGAATGCCAATTTTATACTAAACACAACAAATAACAACTACATGGAGTACAACAACAACGAATTCAAACAAAATTGTAAAAAGTGCAAAACAGGGATCCATTCAACAGTAACCATCTGTAAACAAAATCAGATAAGGGTAAATGGTAAAAAGACGAGACATGTTTAACAGCTGTATTAACAAAAAAAGCTGAAAAAATTAAGTCCAACTGCCAACAAAAAATTTTAACAAAATTCACAGATTCCATAGTAAAATTATACAAAAGAGATTCTTGGTTATTCCTATTTCAAAACAAACATGCGTTAAGAATACAGTGTACGTCTACGCAACTTACAGAGCATTTGGTAGGTACTGGGGTTATGTCACTAACTGAACCTTGCAAAAAGATCTACCCTACGATGGAAACAAGGAGACAACAGTGGCTTTCCAGCAAATAGATACGGAGCAAGAACTAAAATTCAACCTAAGCTCATTTAAAATCCAGTTACCACAAAAGATGGCCAAAGGACTAGATACTAATTTGATGTAACACCTCACAAATGATAATGGCCCATTGCTAGAACCAGGAAAAGATATTGAAGAACTCCGAAATGAAATAATAATGGTAGAACAAAAAAGAATCGCTGAAAGATATACACTCCAAACCAATGTAAACAGTGGAATATTGACCTTTATAGCATTCATAATAAGTTGCATAATAATAGCAAAAATAAGTAAGAAAATCAAAGTCACCTCTTTTAAGACTGCAAAAAATACAGGAAGAAATATAGAGCAAATAGTGCCATCACAAATTGAGGCAGTACAACTACAAATAAAAAACGAAAAGACACAACAAAAACCTAGTAAAATACCGACCAACAAGTCACACAGGACCCCATAAGGGGAAAATCAAAATACCACTATTGCACTATAATATATAAACAATAATAACATATTGAATTGATAAGTAATCAAATTTTTTTTTATGCTGGCTAAAAATAAAGGGTACGCAAAAGGAGGCAATAATTAAAAAAAATTATTATAAGACGACGTTATTAACACGACGACGGTCCTCAATTAAAAATTTTCAAAAGTTGCATTTTACCGACGGCAAAATTAAGAAAAATTTTTACTAATAAAATATTACATACAAACAGTTAGTTAAACTCTCCGTATGAATTGGTAACACCCAGAGTTAGGTCAAAATTAAAAACACTTCATGGCAATTATAATAAAAATATTAAGAATTACTTTAGGTACACACATACATACATACAAATAAAAAAGCATTATTACTCAGTCCGAACACACGTAGAACGTATTAATTCATTCAATTGCAATAGTAAAATATATTTACACACACTCTCACACATTAGATAAGAATTAACCATTCAAAAAAAAACAACAACAACAAAAATAACATTGCAAAAAGTAAACAAATAATAAACTAAATCATATTGCACCTGTATCTTTAAGCGCATATATAAGGAGATATTATCATTAGGAAAGAATATAACGCTTAAGTACATATACATAGATAAAGAGTAGATCGAAAAATTCGATTCGCGAGTTGAAAAATTCAAATCTTTCGCATTTAAATCGTTCGCGAATCGAATTTTATTTTTAAAACTCGCGAATCGAATTTTATAAAAAGAATTTTATTTTTTTAAATCGTTCGCGAACGAATTAAAACCGGTTTTCAACGATTTATCGTTCGCGAATGATTTAAAAAATCTTGAGATTTAAATTTTTGGTTCGCGAGCGAATTTAACTCAAAAAGAATCGTTCTTTCAAATATTACGTCGTACATATGTACCTAGTAAAAGTGAAGAAAGGTTTATTTTACAAAAGAGGTACACGAAATAGATTTCTTTTAATGTTTTGATGTGAAATAGAAATATGTTTGTAGGGATTTTATTTACATACACATATAATATGATTAATATATGAGTCCTCGTAGGACATTTATAATCAAAAAAATATGTAAATTCAATACAGACAGGTAGATAAATTATTCTACACGTTTAATGAAATTAAAAGATATTTTATTTTAAGTTTTAAAAACTTGGGTTTGATGTTCCAGTCAGTGATTGGAAATCTGCTATAAATAATGTAATAAAGCAATCTGGTCTGTGGCATTTTAAGTTTGCTTTGTGTAAAAGAATTACAATGAAGAAGACTGAACATGGCAACGTATTGATGAGGGGTGAAACAGCTTATAGGACTGATACTGGCTGCTATCGTACCATTGTTAAGAAAGGAAAATCTTTAAACAGTGTGAAACCTAATCCAATATCATTCGGATCATTTCTTAAAACTGAAAAAGTTAAGGACATACATAAACTTTTAGAAACACATTTTGGTCAAAATTGGAAGGAGATTGAAATGCTTACCATGTATAATCAGTTAAACAGTACAAATGACGATCTTGAAGATCAAACCGAAGTTTGTGACAATCATGAGGAACTGACTATGGTTATTTAATTTACCATAAAATATAATTTTTGTTTCTACGTAAAGAATTGAATTGTTATGTTTTTTGGTTATTATAATGATATCTCACAAAAGAATTACAAACAGAACACAATTTTTATTTTGTTTACAAATCTTAAATAAAACAATAAAAAAAATATCTTTTGTTTCAAAACTACTCTGTTTCACAATTTTTAACTGCAAAAATGTCTATTAAAAAATATTAGTGCAAAACTTGCTGACTGAAGTTTTTAAAACGTTTTAACACAAAAGTCTTTGAATGCTAAAGGACAAATTATAGAAATGAAAAGTCAAAAATCCTATTTTAATGTAATAAATGTAGAAATCAATACATATGTTTCAGTAACAACCTTTTACATGTTTTTCGCGTTTTTCTTAAAACAACATATAATGCATATAGCCAGTTTTGATTCTAAGGACCTCATATCAACCCCAATCGAACGGTTCATTAGAGAGGACATATGGACCATTAGTCGAATATTTAAGAACAATAGTTGATAATAACCCAACAGAATGGGATGAATGGTTAGCAGAAGCAATGTTGGTACATAACCATTCACCACACACAGGTAGATTGATAGGCCATTACCAACAGCATTAAATAAATCTCCAGAACCGATTTACAATTTCGATAAATATTGTAATCAAATGATATATAAAATGCAAAAAATTCACGACATTGTTAAGCAAAATTTAATCACTCAAAAACAAAAATCAAAAAATTATTACAATAAAAGTACTAGAGTAGAAAATTTCATATTGGTGATCAAGTTTTAATACGAAATAATGCAAGACAACATAAACGATCACCTGTGTGGAATTGTTCATATCAAGTGATTAGGGTAAATTCAGATGTTAATAAAACCATTAAAGTTGGCAGAAAATTAAAAGTTGTCCATAATAATCGTTTGAAAAAATGTTAAGTTTTCATAACATTTATAAAATTAATTTAATCCGCCGAAAAATTCATTTATTCTTTTTTTTACAACATAATAGAATATCCGTTGAAAATCTTGTGGCATTTAAATCTAACAATAGACGTTCTTAGACATTTTGGTAGCAAACAACTCAAAAAGCGTTAAATTAGAAAACAGGAAATCGTAACAAGTAAGATAGTGGTGAGATTATTAAATAGTGCAAAATAGGTTTCAGCAATACCGGGAAATATGCAAAAATTTTTTTTAACAAATACACCCGTAATTTTTTTATAAATAATATGAGAATATTCCAACCCAAATTTAAAAAATTAGTTGAGAACGAAGAAACCAACATTTAAAGTAAAATTTGTTTTTCTTTATAAAACAAAAAATGCTTAGTTAACATATAATAAACTAGAAGCAGAAAACAAATGACTAGCGAAATTAGATATATTTTTCTGTTCGTAAGCGATAAAAAAAAAACAGACGAAAAATAATGACCTGTAAAATTTTTATAGCAAAAAAAAAATTTTTTTTTAAATCAGATATACATATGTATATCATAAAATGTCGTCTTACACCGCTAAGACCAGGAAAAAATCCTGGCACATACACAAAAAATAATACTAGTTTTTTTTAAAAAAAAAAACTTCACAATAATATAGTAGTGTGAACAAGATTATTTAAAATGAACAAATACTTATCATTTGAATTGAAAAATAAATTTGTTTGAAAACAAAACACAAGAAAAGATTCAAAAGAAAATTAAAATTAACTGAATTAACGGCGAAAGGAAAATAACAACACAACCGCCTAGTCAAAACCGTAGCTTAAGTCTGCTTTTCAAATCAAACTAGGAACAATTACTAAAACCGAATTTCAAATTCGAAAAATTTGTATGAGAGTTGCGAAATTTATGTTAATAATAAACATGCTCAACTGGTAACCCCGGCCGAATTAGGGACTGTAAAATTAATAATAGTACTAAAACCAACACTAAAGAATCAGTTAAGGAGAGAATAAATATAATAGGTCAAAACTAACCACCAATGCATCTATACTGAGAAGTACACTGATAAAAAAAATTAACCGGCTACTTATTTTCTTGTAGGAAAAATGGCTATCATATTATTAATTGCAATTATTTTTACCACCGTGGTACAAGGGCAGATTAGAGTAAATGAATTCAATTCAAATGGGGTAATGCTGGAATCCCTAGGAAAAGCTCTTATTTATCAAAGTAGCTGGACAATATATACGAAACTCACCTCCATGCACCCTGAAAAAACGTTACAATTTGTAAAGAGTTGTGAGGAAATAGCTTATAACACATGTAAACATCTAGGACAGCATCGAGAAAATTGCGATTCCTGAAATTGAATTTTACTTAGGAAACAGAATAACCGGCAAAAAAGAGAATTATTCGATGAAGTAGGCAAGCTTACCAAGTACTTATTTGGAACAATGGATGCCAGTGACGCAGTGAACATCTACAACAGAATACAGAACCTAGAAAAACACTATGACGAACACATGCATTTAATGAAAAAACAGGTGACAGTATTAAAATCCAGTTTCGATAAAACAACAGCTTACATGTGAAAAATCACCTCGCTGACGTAATCAACAATTTCAAACAAAAAATAACAGACAATATCATGAAAGTGATATTTTCTTTCACAAATTGACGTAAACCAAATTTTGTAATTCGTATGGTCGAAATTGCAAATGATTTATAACAACTTGAGCGAACAATTTATTGTAATAAATGATTTACACGAACATGAACTTCATTCATTATTAATCTCGGCTAAACTACTGAATAAAACATACAGCGAAATAACAGCCAACAACAACAAGTACATTACGACAGCTAAGTTTCCATTGTTAAACAAGTGGTAAAAGTACGGTCTATAGAAGACAATAATAGTGAAGATTGAAATTCCCTTAATCTTCAAAGAAAACTACGAGTTAAACAAAATCCATCCTTTACCACAATTTACAAACGAACAGCTACCAACAATAATAAATGTGAATGCCAATTTTATACTAAACACAACAAATAACAACTACATGGAGTACAACAACAACGAATTCAAACAAAATTGTAAAAAGTGCAAAACAGGGATCCATTCAACAGTAACCATCTGTAAACAAAATCAGATAAGGGTAAATGGTAAAAAGACGAGACATGTTTAACAGCTGTATTAACAAAAAAAGCTGAAAAAATTAAGTCCAACTGCCAACAAAAAATTTTAACAAAATTCACAGATTCCATAGTAAAATTATACAAAAGAGATTCTTGGTTATTCCTATTTCAAAACAAACATGCGTTAAGAATACAGTGTACGTCTACGCAACTTACAGAGCATTTGGTAGGTACTGGGGTTATGTCACTAACTGAACCTTGCAAAAAGATCTACCCTACGATGGAAACAAGGAGACAACAGTGGCTTTCCAGCAAATAGATACGGAGCAAGAACTAAAATTCAACCTAAGCTCATTTAAAATCCAGTTACCACAAAAGATGGCCAAAGGACTAGATACTAATTTGATGTAACACCTCACAAATGATAATGGCCCATTGCTAGAACCAGGAAAAGATATTGAAGAACTCCGAAATGAAATAATAATGGTAGAACAAAAAAGAATCGCTGAAAGATATACACTCCAAACCAATGTAAACAGTGGAATATTGACCTTTATAGCATTCATAATAAGTTGCATAATAATAGCAAAAATAAGTAAGAAAATCAAAGTCACCTCTTTTAAGACTGCAAAAAATACAGGAAGAAATATAGAGCAAATAGTGCCATCACAAATTGAGGCAGTACAACTACAAATAAAAAACGAAAAGACACAACAAAAACCTAGTAAAATACCGACCAACAAGTCACACAGGACCCCATAAGGGGAAAATCAAAATACCACTATTGCACTATAATATATAAACAATAATAACATATTGAATTGATAAGTAATCTAATTTTTTTTTATGCTGGCTAAAAATAAAGGGTACGCAAAAGGAGGCAATAATTAAAAAAAATTATTATAAGACGACGTTATTAACACGACGACGGTCCTCAATTAAAAATTTTCAAAAGTTGCATTTTACCGACGGCAAAATTAAGAAAAATTTTTACTAATAAAATATTACATACAAACAGTTAGTTAAACTCTCCGTATGAATTGGTAACACCCAGAGTTAGGTCAAAATTAAAAACACTTCATGGCAATTATAATAAAAATATTAAGAATTACTTTAGGTACACACATACATACATACAAATAAAAAAGCATTATTACTCAGTCCGAACACACGTAGAACTATTAATTCATTCAATTGCAATAGTAAAATATATTTACACACACTCTCACACATTAGACAAGAATTAACAATTCAAAAAAAAAAAAAAAAAACAACAACAACAAAAATAACATTGCAAAAAGTAAACAAATAATAAACTAAATCATATTGCACCTGTATCTTTAAGCGCATATATAAGGAGATATTATCATTAGGAAAGAATATAACGCTTAAGTACATATACATAAATAAAGAGTAGATCGGAAAAATTCGATTCGCGAGTTGAAAAATTCAAATCTTTCGCATTTAAATCGTTCGCGAATCGAATTTTATTTGTAAAACTCGCGAATCGAATTTTATAAAAAGAATTTTATTTTTTTAAATCGTTCGCGAACGAATTAAAACCGGTTTTCAACGATTTATCGTTCGCGAATGATTTAAAAAATCTTGAGATTTAAATTTTTGGTTCGCGAGCGAATTTAACTCAAAAAGAATCGTTCTTTCAAATATTACGTCGTACATATAGTATGTACCTAGTAAAAGTGAAGAAAGGTTTATTTTACAAAAGAGGTACACGAAATAGATTTCTTTTAATGTTTTGATGTGAAATAGAAATATGTTTGTAGGGATTTTATTTACATACACATATAATATGATTAATATATGAGTCCTCGTAGGACATTTATAATCAAAAAAATATGTAAATTCAATACAGACAGGTAGATAAATTATTCTACACGTTTAATGAAATTAAAAGATATTTTATTTTAAGTTTTAAAAACTTGGGTTTGATGTTCCAGTCAGTGATTGGAAATCTGCTATAAATAATGTAATAAAGCAATCTGGTCTGTGGCATTTTAAGTTTGCTTTGTGTAAAAGAATTACAATGAAGAAGACTGAACAAGGCAACGTATTGATGAGGGGTGAAACAGCTTATAGGACTGATACTGGCTGCTATCGTACCATTGTTAAGAAAGGAAAATCTTTAAACAGTGTGAAACCTAATCCAATATCATTCGGATCATTTCTTAAAACTGAAAAAGTTAAGGACATACATAAACTTTTAGAAACACATTTTGGTCAAAATTGGAAGGAGATTGAAATGCTTACCATGTATAATCAGTTAAACAGTACAAATGACGATCTTGAAGATCAAACCGAAGTTTGTGACAATCATGAGGAACTGACTATGGTTATTTAATTTACCATAAAATATAATTTTTGTTTCTACGTAAAGAATTGAATTGTTATGTTTCTTGGTTATTATAATGTTATCTCACAAAAGAATTACAAACAGAACACAATTTTTATTTTGTTTACAAATCTTAAATAAAACAATAAAAAAAATATCTTTTGTTTCAAAACTACTCTGTTTCACAATTTTTAACTGCAAAAATGTCTATTAAAAAATATTAGTGCAAAACTTGCTGACTGAAGTTTTTAAAACGTTTTAACACAAAAGTCTTTGAATGCTAAAGGACGAATTATAGAAATTAAAAGTCAAAAATCCTATTTTAATGTTAAAAATGTAGAAATCAATACATATGTTTCAGTAACAACCTTTTACATGTTTTTCGCGTTTTTCTTAAAACAACATATAATGCATATAGCCAGTTTTGATTCTAAGGACTTCATATCAACCCCAATCGAACGGTTCATTAGAGAGGACATATGGACCATTAGTCGAATATTTAAGAACAATAGTTGATAATAACCCAACAGAATGGGATGAATGGTTAGCAGAAGCAATGTTGGTACATAACCATTCACCACACACAGGTAGATTGATAGGCCATTACCAACAGCATTAAATAAATCTCCAGAACCGATTTACAATTTCGATAAATATTGTAATCAAATGATATATAAAATGCAAAAAATTCACGACATTGTTAAGCAAAATTTAATCACTCAAAAACAAAAATCAAAAAATTATTACAATAAAAGTACTAGAGTAGAAAATTTCATATTGGTGATCAAGTTTTAATACGAAATAATGCAAGACAACATAAACGATCACCTGTGTGGAATTGTTCATATCAAGTGATTAGGGTAAATTCAGATGTTAATAAAACCATTAAAGTCGGCAGAAAATTAAAAGTTGTCCATAATAATCGTTTGAAAAAATGTTAAGTTTTCATAACATTTATAAAATTAATTTAATCCGCCGAAAAATTCATTTATTCTTTTTTTTACAACATAATAGAATATCCGTTGAAAATCTTGTGGCATTTAAATCTAACAATAGACGTTCTTAGACATTTTGGTAGCAAACAACTCAAAAAGCGTTAAATTAGAAAACAGGAAATCGTAACAAGTAAGATAGTGGTGAGATTATTAAATAGTGCAAAATAGGTTTCAGCAATACCGGGAAATATGCAAAATTTTTTTTTAACAAATACACCCGTAATTTTTTTAAAAATAATATGAGAATATTCCAACCCAAATTTAAAAAATTAGTTGAGAATGAAGAAACCAACATTTAAAGTAAAATTTGTTTTTCTTTATAAAACAAAAAATGCTTAGTTAACATATAATAAACTAGAAGCAGAAAACAAATTACTAGCGAAATTAAATATATTTTTCTGTTCGTAAGCGATAAAAAAAAACAGACGAAAAATAATGACCTGTAAAATTTTTATAGCAAAAAAAAAATTTTTTTTTTAAATCAGATATACATATGTATATCATAAAATGTCGTCTTACACCGCTAAGACCAGGAAAAAATCCTGGCACATACACAAAAAATAATACTAGTTTTTTTAAAAAAAAAAACTTCACAATAATATAGTAGTGTGAACAAGATTATTTAAAATGAACAAATACTTATCATTTGAATTGAAAAATAAATTTGTTTGAAAACAAAACACAAGAAAAGATTCAAAAGAAAATTAAAATTAACTGAATTAACGGCGAAAGGAAAATAACAACACAACCGCCTAGTCAAAACCGTAGCTTAAGTCTGCTTTTCAAATCAAACTAGGAACAATTACTAAAACCGAATTTCAAATTCGAAAAATTTGTATGAGAGTTGCGAAATTTATGTTAATAATAAACATGCTCAACTGGTAACCCCGGCCGAATTAGGGACTGTAAAATTAATAATAGTACTAAAACCAACACTAAAGAATCAGTTAAGGAGAGAATAAATATAATAGGTCAAAACTAACCACCAATGCATCTATACTGAGAAGTACACTGATAAAAAAAATTAACCGGCTACTTATTTTCTTGTAGGAAAAATGGCTATCATATTATTAATTGCAATTATTTTTACCACCGTGGTACAAGGGCAGATTAGAGTAAATGAATTCAATTCAAATGGGGTAATGCTGGAATCCCTAGGAAAAGCTCTTATTTATCAAAGTAGCTGGACAATATATACGAAACTCACCTCCATGCACCCTGAAAAAACGTTAGAATTTGTAAAGAGTTGTGAGGAAATAGCTTATAACACATGTAAACATCTAGGACAGCATCGAGAAAATTGCGATTCCTGAAATTGAATTTTACTTAGGAAACAGAATAACCGGCAAAAAAGAGAATTATTCGATGAAGTAGGCAAGCTTACCAAGTACTTATTTGGAACAATGGATGCCAGTGACGCAGTGAACATCTACAACAGAATACAGAACCTAGAAAAACACTATGACGAAAACATGCATTTAATGAAAAAACAGGTGACAGTATTAAAATCCAGTTTCGATAAAACAACAGCTTACATGTGAAAAATCACCTCGCTGACGTAATCAACAATTTCAAACAAAAAATAACAGACAATATCATGAAAGTGATATTTTCTTTCACAAATTGACGTAAACCAAATTTTGTAATTCGTATGGTCGAAATTGCAAATGATTTATAACAACTTGAGCGAACAATTTATTGTAATAAATGATTTACACGAACATGAACTTCATTCATTATTAATCTCGGCTAAACTACTGAATAAAACATACAGCGAAATAACAGCCAACAACAACAAGTACATTACGACAGCTAAGTTTCCATTGTTAAACAAGTGGTAAAAGTACGGTCTATAGAAGACAATAATAGTGAAGATTGAAATTCCCTTAATCTTCAAAGAAAACTACGAGTTAAACAAAATCCATCCTTTACCACAATTTACAAACGAACAGCTACCAACAATAATAAATGTGAATGCCAATTTTATACTAAACACAACAAATAACAACTACATGGAGTACAACAACAACGAATTCAAACAAAATTGTAAAAAGTGCAAAACAGGGATCCATTCAACAGTAACCATCTGTAAACAAAATCAGATAAGGGTAAATGGTAAAAAGACGAGACATGTTTAACAGCTGTATTAACAAAAAAAGCTGAAAAAATTAAGTCCAACTGCCAACAAAAAATTTTAACAAAATTCACAGATTCCATAGTAAAATTATACAAAAGAGATTCTTGGTTATTCCTATTTCAAAACAAACATGCGTTAAGAATACAGTGTACGTCTACGCAACTTACAGAGCATTTGGTAGGTACTGGGGTTATGTCACTAACTGAACCTTGCAAAAAGATCTACCCTACGATGGAAACAAGGAGACAACAGTGGCTTTCCAGCAAATAGATACGGAGCAAGAACTAAAATTCAACCTAAGCTCATTTAAAATCCAGTTACCACAAAAGATGGCCAAAGGACTAGATACTAATTTGATGTAACACCTCACAAATGATAATGGCCCATTGCTAGAACCAGGAAAAGATATTGAAGAACTCCGAAATGAAATAATAATGGTAGAACAAAAAAGAATCGCTGAAAGATATACACTCCAAACCAATGTAAACAGTGGAATATTGACCTTTATAGCATTCATAATAAGTTGCATAATAATAGCAAAAATAAGTAAGAAAATCAAAGTCACCTCTTTTAAGACTGCAAAAAATACAGGAAGAAATATAGAGCAAATAGTGCCATCACAAATTGAGGCAGTACAACTACAAATAAAAAACGAAAAGACACAACAAAAACCTAGTAAAATACCGACCAACAAGTCACACAGGACCCCATAAGGGGAAAATCAAAATACCACTATTGCACTATAATATATAAACAATAATAACATATTGAATTGATAAGTAATCTAATTTTTTTTTATGCTGGCTAAAAATAAAGGGTACGCAAAAGGAGGCAATAATTAAAAAAAATTATTATAAGACGACGTTATTAACACGACGACGGTCCTCAATTAAAAATTTTCAAAAGTTGCATTTTACCGACGGCAAAATTAAGAAAAATTTTTACTAATAAAATATTACATACAAACAGTTAGTTAAACTCTCCGTATGAATTGGTAACACCCAGAGTTAGGTCAAAATTAAAAACACTTCATGGCAATTATAATAAAAATATTAAGAATTACTTTAGGTACACACATACATACATACAAATAAAAAAGCATTATTACTCAGTCCGAACACACGTAGAACTATTAATTCATTCAATTGCAATAGTAAAATATATTTACACACACTCTCACACATTAGATAAGAATTAACCATTCAAAAAAAAACAACAACAACAAAAATAACATTGCAAAAAGTAAACAAATAATAAACTAAATCATATTGCACCTGTATCTTTAAGCGCATATATAAGGAGATATTATCATTAGGAAAGAATATAACGCTTAAGTACATATACATAGATAAAGAGTAGATCGAAAAATTCGATTCGCGAGTTGAAAAATTCAAATCTTTCGCATTTAAATCGTTCGCGAATCGAATTTTATTTTTAAAACTCGCGAATCGAATTTTATAAAAAGAATTTTATTTTTTTAAATCGTTCGCGAACGAATTAAAACCGGTTTTCAACGATTTATCGTTCGCGAATGATTTAAAAAATCTTGAGATTTAAATTTTTGGTTCGCGAGCGAATTTAACTCAAAAAGAATCGTTCTTTCAAATATTACGTCGTACATATGTACCTAGTAAAAGTGAAGAAAGGTTTATTTTACAAAAGAGGTACACGAAATAGATTTCTTTTAATGTTTTGATGTGAAATAGAAATATGTTTGTAGGGATTTTATTTACATACACATATAATATGATTAATATATGAGTCCTCGTAGGACATTTATAATCAAAAAAATATGTAAATTCAATACAGACAGGTAGATAAATTATTCTACACGTTTAATGAAATTAAAAGATATTTTATTTTAAGTTTTAAAAACTTGGGTTTGATGTTCCAGTCAGTGATTGGAAATCTGCTATAAATAATGTAATAAAGCAATCTGGTCTGTGGCATTTTAAGTTTGCTTTGTGTAAAAGAATTACAATGAAGAAGACTGAACATGGCAACGTATTGATGAGGGGTGAAACAGCTTATAGGACTGATACTGGCTGCTATCGTACCATTGTTAAGAAAGGAAAATCTTTAAACAGTGTGAAACCTAATCCAATATCATTCGGATCATTTCTTAAAACTGAAAAAGTTAAGGACATACATAAACTTTTAGAAACACATTTTGGTCAAAATTGGAAGGAGATTGAAATGCTTACCATGTATAATCAGTTAAACAGTACAAATGACGATCTTGAAGATCAAACCGAAGTTTGTGACAATCATGAGGAACTGACTATGGTTATTTAATTTACCATAAAATATAATTTTTGTTTCTACGTAAAGAATTGAATTGTTATGTTTTTTGGTTATTATAATGATATCTCACAAAAGAATTACAAACAGAACACAATTTTTATTTTGTTTACAAATCTTAAATAAAACAATAAAAAAAATATCTTTTGTTTCAAAACTACTCTGTTTCACAATTTTTAACTGCAAAAATGTCTATTAAAAAATATTAGTGCAAAACTTGCTGACTGAAGTTTTTAAAACGTTTTAACACAAAAGTCTTTGAATGCTAAAGGACAAATTATAGAAATGAAAAGTCAAAAATCCTATTTTAATGTAATAAATGTAGAAATCAATACATATGTTTCAGTAACAACCTTTTACATGTTTTTCGCGTTTTTCTTAAAACAACATATAATGCATATAGCCAGTTTTGATTCTAAGGACCTCATATCAACCCCAATCGAACGGTTCATTAGAGAGGACATATGGACCATTAGTCGAATATTTAAGAACAATAGTTGATAATAACCCAACAGAATGGGATGAATGGTTAGCAGAAGCAATGTTGGTACATAACCATTCACCACACACAGGTAGATTGATAGGCCATTACCAACAGCATTAAATAAATCTCCAGAACCGATTTACAATTTCGATAAATATTGTAATCAAATGATATATAAAATGCAAAAAATTCACGACATTGTTAAGCAAAATTTAATCACTCAAAAACAAAAATCAAAAAATTATTACAATAAAAGTACTAGAGTAGAAAATTTCATATTGGTGATCAAGTTTTAATACGAAATAATGCAAGACAACATAAACGATCACCTGTGTGGAATTGTTCATATCAAGTGATTAGGGTAAATTCAGATGTTAATAAAACCATTAAAGTCGGCAGAAAATTAAAAGTTGTCCATAATAATCGTTTGAAAAAATGTTAAGTTTTCATAACATTTATAAAATTAATTTAATCCGCCGAAAAATTCATTTATTCTTTTTTTTACAACATAATAGAATATCCGTTGAAAATCTTGTGGCATTTAAATCTAACAATAGACGTTCTTAGACATTTTGGTAGCAAACAACTCAAAAAGCGTTAAATTAGAAAACAGGAAATCGTAACAAGTAAGATAGTGGTGAGATTATTAAATAGTGCAAAATAGGTTTCAGCAATACCGGGAAATATGCAAAAATTTTTTTTAACAAATACACCCGTAATTTTTTTTTAAATAATATGAGAATATTCCAACCCAAATTTAAAAAATTAGTTGAGAACGATGAAACCAACATTTAAAGTAAAATTTGTTTTTCTTTATAAAACAAAAAATGCTTAGTTAACATATAATAAACTAGAAGCAGAAAACAAATGACTAGCGAAATTAGATATATTTTTCTGTTCGTAAGCGATAAAAAAAAACAGACGAAAAATAATGACCTGTAAAATTTTTATAGCAAAAAAAAAAATTTTTTTTAAATCAGATATACATATGTATATCATAAAATGTCGTCTTACACCGCTAAGACCAGGAAAAAATCCTGGCACATACACAAAAAATAATACTAGTTTTTTTAAAAAAAAAAACTTCACAATAATATAGTAGTGTGAACAAGATTATTTAAAATGAACAAATACTTATCATTTGAATTGAAAAATAAATTTGTTTGAAAACAAAACACAAGAAAAGATTCAAAAGAAAATTAAAATTAACTGAATTAACGGCGAAAGGAAAATAACAACACAACCGCCTAGTCAAAACCGTAGCTTAAGTCTGCTTTTCAAATCAAACTAGGAACAATTACTAAAACCGAATTTCAAATTCGAAAAATTTGTATGAGAGTTGCGAAATTTATGTTAATAATAAACATGCTCAACTGGTAACCCCGGCCGAATTAGGGACTGTAAAATTAATAATAGTACTAAAACCAACACTAAAGAATCAGTTAAGGAGAGAATAAATATAATAGGTCAAAACTAACCACCAATGCATCTATACTGAGAAGTACACTGATAAAAAAAATTAACCGGCTACTTATTTTCTTGTAGGAAAAATGGCTATCATATTATTAATTGCAATTATTTTTACCACCGTGGTACAAGGGCAGATTAGAGTAAATGAATTCAATTCAAATGGGGTAATGCTGGAATCCCTAGGAAAAGCTCTTATTTATCAAAGTAGCTGGACAATATATACGAAACTCACCTCCATGCACCCTGAAAAAACGTTACAATTTGTAAAGAGTTGTGAGGAAATAGCTTATAACACATGTAAACATCTAGGACAGCATCGAGAAAATTGCGATTCCTGAAATTGAATTTTACTTAGGAAACAGAATAACCGGCAAAAAAGAGAATTATTCGATGAAGTAGGCAAGCTTACCAAGTACTTATTTGGAACAATGGATGCCAGTGACGCAGTGAACATCTACAACAGAATACAGAACCTAGAAAAACACTATGACGAACACATGCATTTAATGAAAAAACAGGTGACAGTATTAAAATCCAGTTTCGATAAAACAACAGCTTACATGTGAAAAATCACCTCGCTGACGTAATCAACAATTTCAAACAAAAAATAACAGACAATATCATGAAAGTGATATTTTCTTTCACAAATTGACGTAAACCAAATTTTGTAATTCGTATGGTCGAAATTGCAAATGATTTATAACAACTTGAGCGAACAATTTATTGTAATAAATGATTTACACGAACATGAACTTCATTCATTATTAATCTCGGCTAAACTACTGAATAAAACATACAGCGAAATAACAGCCAACAACAACAAGTACATTACGACAGCTAAGTTTCCATTGTTAAACAAGTGGTAAAAGTACGGTCTATAGAAGACAATAATAGTGAAGATTGAAATTCCCTTAATCTTCAAAGAAAACTACGAGTTAAACAAAATCCATCCTTTACCACAATTTACAAACGAACAGCTACCAACAATAATAAATGTGAATGCCAATTTTATACTAAACACAACAAATAACAACTACATGGAGTACAACAACAACGAATTCAAACAAAATTGTAAAAAGTGCAAAACAGGGATCCATTCAACAGTAACCATCTGTAAACAAAATCAGATAAGGGTAAATGGTAAAAAGACGAGACATGTTTAACAGCTGTATTAACAAAAAAAGCTGAAAAAATTAAGTCCAACTGCCAACAAAAAATTTTAACAAAATTCACAGATTCCATAGTAAAATTATACAAAAGAGATTCTTGGTTATTCCTATTTCAAAACAAACATGCGTTAAGAATACAGTGTACGTCTACGCAACTTACAGAGCATTTGGTAGGTACTGGGGTTATGTCACTAACTGAACCTTGCAAAAAGATCTACCCTACGATGGAAACAAGGAGACAACAGTGGCTTTCCAGCAAATAGATACGGAGCAAGAACTAAAATTCAACCTAAGCTCATTTAAAATCCAGTTACCACAAAAGATGGCCAAAGGACTAGATACTAATTTGATGTAACACCTCACAAATGATAATGGCCCATTGCTAGAACCAGGAAAAGATATTGAAGAACTCCGAAATGAAATAATAATGGTAGAACAAAAAAGAATCGCTGAAAGATATACACTCCAAACCAATGTAAACAGTGGAATATTGACCTTTATAGCATTCATAATAAGTTGCATAATAATAGCAAAAATAAGTAAGAAAATCAAAGTCACCTCTTTTAAGACTGCAAAAAATACAGGAAGAAATATAGAGCAAATAGTGCCATCACAAATTGAGGCAGTACAACTACAAATAAAAAACGAAAAGACACAACAAAAACCTAGTAAAATACCGACCAACAAGTCACACAGGACCCCATAAGGGGAAAATCAAAATACCACTATTGCACTATAATATATAAACAATAATAACATATTGAATTGATAAGTAATCTAATTTTTTTTTATGCTGGCTAAAAATAAAGGGTACGCAAAAGGAGGCAATAATTAAAAAAAATTATTATAAGACGACGTTATTAACACGACGACGGTCCTCAATTAAAAATTTTCAAAAGTTGCATTTTACCGACGGCAAAATTAAGAAAAATTTTTACTAATAAAATATTACATACAAACAGTTAGTTAAACTCTCCGTATGAATTGGTAACACCCAGAGTTAGGTCAAAATTAAAAACACTTCATGGCAATTATAATAAAAATATTAAGAATTACTTTAGGTACACACATACATACATACAAATAAAAAAGCATTATTACTCAGTCCGAACACACGTAGAACTATTAATTCATTCAATTGCAATAGTAAAATATATTTACACACACTCTCACACATTAGACAAGAATTAACAATTCAAAAAAAAAAAAAAAAAACAACAACAACAAAAATAACATTGCAAAAAGTAAACAAATAATAAACTAAATCATATTGCACCTGTATCTTTAAGCGCATATATAAGGAGATATTATCATTAGGAAAGAATATAACGCTTAAGTACATATACATAAATAAAGAGTAGATCGGAAAAATTCGATTCGCGAGTTGAAAAATTCAAATCTTTCGCATTTAAATCGTTCGCGAATCGAATTTTATTTTTAAAACTCGCGAATCGAATTTTATAAAAAGAATTTTATTTTTTTAAATCGTTCGCGAACGAATTAAAACCGGTTTTCAACGATTTATCGTTCGCGAATGATTTAAAAAATCTTGAGATTTAAATTTTTGGTTCGCGAGCGAATTTAACTCAAAAAGAATCGTTCTTTCAAATATTACGTCGTACATATAGTATGTACCTAGTAAAAGTGAAGAAAGGTTTATTTTACAAAAGAGGTACACGAAATAGATTTCTTTTAATGTTTTGATGTGAAATAGAAATATGTTTGTAGGGATTTTATTTACATACACATATAATATGATTAATATATGAGTCCTCGTAGGACATTTATAATCAAAAAAATATGTAAATTCAATACAGACAGGTAGATAAATTATTCTACACGTTTAATGAAATTGAAAGATATTTTATTTTAAGTTTTAAAAACTTGGGTTTGATGTTCCAGTCAGTGATTGGAAATCTGCTATAAATAATGTAATAAAGCAATCTGGTCTGTGGCATTTTAAGTTTGCTTTGTGTAAAAGAATTACAATGAAGAAGACTGAACAAGGCAACGTATTGATGAGGGGTGAAACAGCTTATAGGACTGATACTGGCTGCTATCGTACCATTGTTAAGAAAGGAAAATCTTTAAACAGTGTGAAACCTAATCCAATATCATTCGGATCATTTCTTAAAACTGAAAAAGTTAAGGACATACATAAACTTTTAGAAACACATTTTGGTCAAAATTGGAAGGAGATTGAAATGCTTACCATGTATAATCAGTTAAACAGTACAAATGACGATCTTGAAGATCAAACCGAAGTTTGTGACAATCATGAGGAACTGACTATGGTTATTTAATTTACCATAAAATATAATTTTTGTTTCTACGTAAAGAATTGAATTGTTATGTTTCTTGGTTATTATAATGTTATCTCACAAAAGAATTACAAACAGAACACAATTTTTATTTTGTTTACAAATCTTAAATAAAACAATAAAAAAAATATCTTTTGTTTCAAAACTACTCTGTTTCACAATTTTTAACTGCAAAAATGTCTATTAAAAAATATTAGTGCAAAACTTGCTGACTGAAGTTTTTAAAACGTTTTAACACAAAAGTCTTTGAATGCTAAAGGAAGAATTATAGAAATTAAAAGTCAAAAATCCTATTTTAATGTTAAAAATGTAGAAATCAATACATATGTTTCAGTAACAACCTTTTACATGTTTTTCGCGTTTTTCTTAAAACAACATATAATGCATATAGCCAGTTTTGATTCTAAGGACTTCATATCAACCCCAATCGAACGGTTCATTAGAGAGGACATATGGACCATTAGTCGAATATTTAAGAACAATAGTTGATAATAACCCAACAGAATGGGATGAATGGTTAGCAGAAGCAATGTTGGTACATAACCATTCACCACACACAGGTAGATTGATAGGCCATTACCAACAGCATTAAATAAATCTCCAGAACCGATTTACAATTTCGATAAATATTGTAATCAAATGATATATAAAATGCAAAAAATTCACGACATTGTTAAGCAAAATTTAATCACTCAAAAACAAAAATCAAAAAATTATTACAATAAAAGTACTAGAGTAGAAAATTTCATATTGGTGATCAAGTTTTAATACGAAATAATGCAAGACAACATAAACGATCACCTGTGTGGAATTGTTCATATCAAGTGATTAGGGTAAATTCAGATGTTAATAAAACCATTAAAGTCGGCAGAAAATTAAAAGTTGTCCATAATAATCGTTTGAAAAAATGTTAAGTTTTCATAACATTTATAAAATTAATTTAATCCGCCGAAAAATTCATTTATTCTTTTTTTTACAACATAATAGAATATCCGTTGAAAATCTTGTGGCATTTAAATCTAACAATAGACGTTCTTAGACATTTTGGTAGCAAACAACTCAAAAAGCGTTAAATTAGAAAACAGGAAATCGTAACAAGTAAGATAGTGGTGAGATTATTAAATAGTGCAAAATAGGTTTCAGCAATACCGGGAAATATGCAAAATTTTTTTTTAACAAATACACCCGTAATTTTTTTAAAAATAATATGAGAATATTCCAACCCAAATTTAAAAAATTAGTTGAGAATGAAGAAACCAACATTTAAAGTAAAATTTGTTTTTCTTTATAAAACAAAAAATGCTTAGTTAACATATAATAAACTAGAAGCAGAAAACAAATTACTAGCGAAATTAAATATATTTTTCTGTTCGTAAGCGATAAAAAAAAACAGACGAAAAATAATGACCTGTAAAATTTTTATAGCAAAAAAAAAATTTTTTTTTTAAATCAGATATACATATGTATATCATAAAATGTCGTCTTACACCGCTAAGACCAGGAAAAAATCCTGGCACATACACAAAAAATAATACTAGTTTTTTTAAAAAAAAAAACTTCACAATAATATAGTAGTGTGAACAAGATTATTTAAAATGAACAAATACTTATCATTTGAATTGAAAAATAAATTTGTTTGAAAACAAAACACAAGGAAAGATTCAAAAGAAAATTAAAATTAACTGAATTAACGGCGAAAGGAAAATATCAATACTACCGCCTAGTCAAAACCGTAGCTTAAGTCTGCTTTTCAAATCAAACTAGGAACAATTACTAAAACCGAATTTCAAATTCGAAAAATTTGTATGAGAGTTGCGAAATTTATGTTAATAATAAACATGCTCAACTGGTAACCCCGGCCGAATTAGGGACTGTAAAATTAATAATAGTACTAAAACCAACACTAAAGAATCAGTTAAGGAGAGAATAAATATAATAGGTCAAAACTAACCACCAATGCATCTATACTGAGAAGTACACTGATAAAAAAAATTAACCGGCTACTTATTTTCTTGTAGGAAAAATGGCTATCATATTATTAATTGCAATTATTTTTACCACCGTGGTACAAGGGCAGATTAGAGTAAATGAATTCAATTCAAATGGGGTAATGCTGGAATCCCTAGGAAAAGCTCTTATTTATCAAAGTAGCTGGACAATATATACGAAACTCACCTCCATGCACCCTGAAAAAACGTTAGAATTTGTAAAGAGTTGTGAGGAAATAGCTTATAACACATGTAAACATCTAGGACAGCATCGAGAAAATTGCGATTCCTGAAATTGAATTTTACTTAGGAAACAGAATAACCGGCAAAAAAGAGAATTATTCGATGAAGTAGGCAAGCTTACCAAGTACTTATTTGGAACAATGGATGCCAGTGACGCAGTGAACATCTACAACAGAATACAGAACCTAGAAAAACACTATGACGAAAACATGCATTTAATGAAAAAACAGGTGACAGTATTAAAATCCAGTTTCGATAAAACAACAGCTTACATGTGAAAAATCACCTCGCTGACGTAATCAACAATTTCAAACAAAAAATAACAGACAATATCATGAAAGTGATATTTTCTTTCACAAATTGACGTAAACCAAATTTTGTAATTCGTATGGTCGAAATTGCAAATGATTTATAACAACTTGAGCGAACAATTTATTGTAATAAATGATTTACACGAACATGAACTTCATTCATTATTAATCTCGGCTAAACTACTGAATAAAACATACAGCGAAATAACAGCCAACAACAACAAGTACATTACGACAGCTAAGTTTCCATTGTTAAACAAGTGGTAAAAGTACGGTCTATAGAAGACAATAATAGTGAAGATTGAAATTCCCTTAATCTTCAAAGAAAACTACGAGTTAAACAAAATCCATCCTTTACCACAATTTACAAACGAACAGCTACCAACAATAATAAATGTGAATGCCAATTTTATACTAAACACAACAAATAACAACTACATGGAGTACAACAACAACGAATTCAAACAAAATTGTAAAAAGTGCAAAACAGGGATCCATTCAACAGTAACCATCTGTAAACAAAATCAGATAAGGGTAAATGGTAAAAAGACGAGACATGTTTAACAGCTGTATTAACAAAAAAAGCTGAAAAAATTAAGTCCAACTGTCAACAAAAAATTTTAACAAAATTCACAGATTCCATAGTAAAATTATACAAAAGAGATTCTTGGTTATTCCTATTTCAAAACAAACATGCGTTAAGAATACAGTGTACGTCTACGCAACTTACAGAGCATTTGGTAGGTACTGGGGTTATGTCACTAACTGAACCTTGCAAAAAGATCTACCCTACGATGGAAACAAGGAGACAACAGTGGCTTTCCAGCAAATAGATACGGAGCAAGAACTAAAATTCAACCTAAGCTCATTTAAAATCCAGTTACCACAAAAGATGGCCAAAGGACTAGATACTAATTTGATGTAACACCTCACAAATGATAATGGCCCATTGCTAGAACCAGGAAAAGATATTGAAGAACTCCGAAATGAAATAATAATGGTAGAACAAAAAAGAATCGCTGAAAGATATACACTCCAAACCAATGTAAACAGTGGAATATTGACCTTTATAGCATTCATAATAAGTTGCATAATAATAGCAAAAATAAGTAAGAAAATCAAAGTCACCTCTTTTAAGACTGCAAAAAATACAGGAAGAAATATAGAGCAAATAGTGCCATCACAAATTGAGGCAGTACAACTACAAATAAAAAACGAAAAGACACAACAAAAACCTAGTAAAATACCGACCAACAAGTCACACAGGACCCCATAAGGGGAAAATCAAAATACCACTATTGCACTATAATATATAAACAATAATAACATATTGAATTGATAAGTAATCAAATTTTTTTTTATGCTGGCTAAAAATAAAGGGTACGCAAAAGGAGGCAATAATTAAAAAAAATTATTATAAGACGACGTTATTAACACGACGACGGTCCTCAATTAAAAATTTTCAAAAGTTGCATTTTACCGACGGCAAAATTAAGAAAAATTTTTACTAATAAAATATTACATACAAACAGTTAGTTAAACTCTCCGTATGAATTGGTAACACCCAGAGTTAGGTCAAAATTAAAAACACTTCATGGCAATTATAATAAAAATATTAAGAATTACTTTAGGTACACACATACATACATACAAATAAAAAAGCATTATTACTCAGTCCGAACACACGTAGAACTATTAATTCATTCAATTGCAATAGTAAAATATATTTACACACACTCTCACACATTAGATAAGAATTAACCATTCAAAAAAAAAACAACAACAACAAAAATAACATTGCAAAAAGTAAACAAATAATAAACTAAATCATATTGCACCTGTATCTTTAAGCGCATATATAAGGAGATATTATCATTAGGAAAGAATATAACGCTTAAGTACATATACATAGATAAAGAGTAGATCGAAAAATTCGATTCGCGAGTTGAAAAATTCAAATCTTTCGCATTTAAATCGTTCGCGAATCGAATTTTATTTTTAAAACTCGCGAATCGAATTTTATAAAAAGAATTTTATTTTTTTAAATCGTTCGCGAACGAATTAAAACCGGTTTTCAACGATTTATCGTTCGCGAATGATTTAAAAAATCTTGAGATTTAAATTTTTGGTTCGCGAGCGAATTTAACTCAAAAAGAATCGTTCTTTCAAATATTACGTCGTACATATGTACCTAGTAAAAGTGAAGAAAGGTTTATTTTACAAAAGAGGTACACGAAATAGATTTCTTTTAATGTTTTGATGTGAAATAGAAATATGTTTGTAGGGATTTTATTTACATACACATATAATATGATTAATATATGAGTCCTCGTAGGACATTTATAATCAAAAAAATATGTAAATTCAATACAGACAGGTAGATAAATTATTCTACACGTTTAATGAAATTAAAAGATATTTTATTTTAAGTTTTAAAAACTTGGGTTTGATGTTCCAGTCAGTGATTGGCAATCTGCTATAAATAATGTAATAAAGCAATCTGGTCTGTGGCATTTTAAGTTTGCTTTGTGTAAAAGAATTACAATGAAGAAGACTGAACAAGGCAACGTATTGATGAGGGGTGAAACAGCTTATAGGACTGATACTGGCTGCTATCGTACCATTGTTAAGAAAGGAAAATCTTTAAACAGTGTGAAACCTAATCCAATATCATTCGGATCATTTCTTAAAACTGAAAAAGTTAAGGACATACATAAACTTTTAGAAACACATTTTGGTCAAAATTGGAAGGAGATTGAAATGCTTACCATGTATAATCAGTTAAACAGTACAAATGACGATCTTGAAGATCAAACCGAAGTTTGTGACAATCATGAGGAACTGACTATGGTTATTTAATTTACCATAAAATATAATTTTTGTTTCTACGTAAAGAATTGAATTGTTATGTTTCTTGGTTATTATAATGTTATCTCACAAAAGAATTACAAACAGAACACAATTTTTATTTTGTTTACAAATCTTAAATAAAACAATAAAAAAAAAATCTTTTGTTTCAAAACTACTCTGTTTCACAATTTTTAACTGCAAAAATGTCTATTAAAAAATATTAGTGCAAAACTTGCTGACTGAAGTTTTTAAAACGTTTTAACACAAAAGTCTTTGAATGCTAAAGGACGAATTATAGAAATTAAAAGTCAAAAATCCTATTTTAATGTTAAAAATGTAGAAATCAATACATATGTTTCAGTAACAACCTTTTACATGTTTTTCGCGTTTTTCTTAAAACAACATATAATGCATATAGCCAGTTTTGATTCTAAGGACTTCATATCAACCCCAATCGAACGGTTCATTAGAGAGGACATATGGACCATTAGTCGAATATTTAAGAACAATAGTTGATAATAACCCAACAGAATGGGATGAATGGTTAGCAGAAGCAATGTTGGTACATAACCATTCACCACACACAGGTAGATTGATAGGCCATTACCAACAGCATTAAATAAATCTCCAGAACCGATTTACAATTTCGATAAATATTGTAATCAAATGATATATAAAATGCAAAAAATTCACGACATTGTTAAGCAAAATTTAATCACTCAAAAACAAAAATCAAAAAATTATTACAATAAAAGTACTAGAGTAGAAAATTTCATATTGGTGATCAAGTTTTAATACGAAATAATGCAAGACAACATAAACGATCACCTGTGTGGAATTGTTCATATCAAGTGATTAGGGTAAATTCAGATGTTAATAAAACCATTAAAGTCGGCAGAAAATTAAAAGTTGTCCATAATAATCGTTTGAAAAAATGTTAAGTTTTCATAACATTTATAAAATTAATTTAATCCGCCGAAAAATTCATTTATTCTTTTTTTTACAACATAATAGAATATCCGTTGAAAATCTTGTGGCATTTAAATCTAACAATAGACGTTCTTAGACATTTTGGTAGCAAACAACTCAAAAAGCGTTAAATTAGAAAACAGGAAATCGTAACAAGTAAGATAGTGGTGAGATTATTAAATAGTGCAAAATAGGTTTCAGCAATACCGGGAAATATGCAAAAATTTTTTTTAACAAATACACCCGTAATTTTTTTTTAAATAATATGAGAATATTCCAACCCAAATTTAAAAAATTAGTTGAGAATGAAGAAACCAACATTTAAAGTAAAATTTGTTTTTCTTTATAAAACAAAAAATGCTTAGTTAACATATAATAAACTAGAAGCAGAAAACAAATTACTAGCGAAATTAGATATATTTTTCTGTTCGTAAGCAATAAAAAAAAACAGACGAAAAATAATGACCTGTAAAATTTTTATAGCAAAAAAAAAAAATTTTTTTTTAAATCAGATATACATATGTATATCATAAAATGTCGTCTTACACCGCTAAGACCAGGAAAAAATCCTGGCACATACACAAAAACTAATACTAGTTTTTTTTTTTAAAAAAAAACTTCACAATAATATAGTAGTGTGAACAAGATTATTTAAAATGAACAAATACTTATCATTTGAATTGAAAAATAAATTTGTTTGAAAACAAAACACAAGAAAAGATTCAAAAGAAAATTAAAATTAACTGAATTAACGGCGAAAGGAAAATAACAATACAACCGCCTAGTCAAAACCGTAGCTTAAGTCTGCTTTTCAAATCAAACTAGGAACAATTACTAAAACCGAATTTCAAATTCGAAAAATTTGTATGAGAGTTGCGAAATTTATGTTAATAATAAACATGCTCAACTGGTAACCCCGGCCGAATTAGGGACTGTAAAATTAATAATAGTACTAAAACCAACACTAAAGAATCAGTTAAGGAGAGAATAAATATAATAGGTCAAAACTAACCACCAATGCATCTATACTGAGAAGTACACTGATAAAAAAAATTAACCGGCTACTTATTTTCTTGTAGGAAAAATGGCTATCATATTATTAATTGCAATTATTTTTACCACCGTGGTACAAGGGCAGATTAGAGTAAATGAATTCAATTCAAATGGGGTAATGCTGGAATCCCTAGGAAAAGCTCTTATTTATCAAAGTAGCTGGACAATATATACGAAACTCACCTCCATGCACCCTGAAAAAACGTTAGAATTTGTAAAGAGTTGTGAGGAAATAGCTTATAACACATGTAAACATCTAGGACAGCATCGAGAAAATTGCGATTCCTGAAATTGAATTTTACTTAGGAAACAGAATAACCGGCAAAAAAGAGAATTATTCGATGAAGTAGGCAAGCTTACCAAGTACTTATTTGGAACAATGGATGCCAGTGACGCAGTGAACATCTACAACAGAATACAGAACCTAGAAAAACACTATGACGAAAACATGCATTTAATGAAAAAACAGGTGACAGTATTAAAATCCAGTTTAGATAAAACAACAGCTTACATGTGAAAAATCACCTCGCTGACGTAATCAACAATTTCAAACAAAAAATAACAGACAATATCATGAAAGTGATATTTTCTTTCACAAATTGACGTAAACCAAATTTTGTAATTCGTATGGTCGAAATTGCAAATGATTTATAACAACTTGAGCGAACAATTTATTGTAATAAATGATTTACACGAACATGAACTTCATTCATTATTAATCTCGGCTAAACTACTGAATAAAACATACAGCGAAATAACAGCCAACAACAACAAGTACATTACGACAGCTAAGTTTCCATTGTTAAACAAGTGGTAAAAGTACGGTCTATAGAAGACAATAATAGTGAAGATTGAAATTCCCTTAATCTTCAAAGAAAACTACGAGTTAAACAAAATCCATCCTTTACCACAATTTACAAACGAACAGCTACCAACAATAATAAATGTGAATGCCAATTTTATACTAAACACAACAAATAACAACTACATGGAGTACAACAACAACGAATTCAAACAAAATTGTAAAAAGTGCAAAACAGGGATCCATTCAACAGTAACCATCTGTAAACAAAATCAGATAAGGGTAAATGGTAAAAAGACGAGACATGTTTAACAGCTGTATTAACAAAAAAAGCTGAAAAAATTAAGTCCAACTGCCAACAAAAAATTTTAACAAAATTCACAGATTCCATAGTAAAATTATACAAAAGAGATTCTTGGTTATTCCTATTTCAAAACAAACATGCGTTAAGAATACAGTGTACGTCTACACAACTTACAGAGCATTTGGTAGGTACTGGGGTTATGTCACTAACTGAACCTTGCAAAAAGATCTACCCTACGATGGAAACAAGGAGACAACAGTGGCTTTCCAGCAAATAGATACGGAGCAAGAACTAAAATTCAACCTAAGCTCATTTAAAATCCAGTTACCACAAAAGATGGCCAAAGGACTAGATACTAATTTGATGTAACACCTCACAAATGATAATGGCCCATTGCTAGAACCAGGAAAAGATATTGAAGAACTCCGAAATGAAATAATAATGGTAGAACAAAAAAGAATCGCTGAAAGATATACACTCCAAACCAATGTAAACAGTGGAATATTGACCTTTATAGCATTCATAATAAGTTGCATAATAATAGCAAAAATAAGTAAGAAAATCAAAGTCACCTCTTTTAAGACTGCAAAAAATACAGGAAGAAATATAGAGCAAATAGTGCCATCACAAATTGAGGCAGTACAACTACAAATAAAAAACGAAAAGACACAACAAAAACCTAGTAAAATACCGACCAACAAGTCACACAGGACCCCATAAGGGGAAAATCAAAATACCACTATTGCACTATAATATATAAACAATAATAACATATTGAATTGATAAGTAATCAAATTTTTTTTTATGCTGGCTAAAAATAAAGGGTACGCAAAAGGAGGCAATAATTAAAAAAAATTATTATAAGACGACGTTATTAACACGACGACGGTCCTCAATTAAAAATTTTCAAAAGTTGCATTTTACCGACGGCAAAATTAAGAAAAATTTTTACTAATAAAATATTACATACAAACAGTTAGTTAAACTCTCCGTATGAATTGGTAACACCCAGAGTTAGGTCAAAATTAAAAACACTTCATGGCAATTATAATAAAAATATTAAGAATTACTTTAAATAAAATTTAATATTTAAGTTAATGGAAGTCAACGCACCTCTGCACGCGAATTTTGTCGACCGAAAGGTTCGGAAATAAAAAAAATTAAAAAATAAAAATAATTTCAAATATTTAAATATATATGAAATGAAAACACTTTTATTTTTTTTTTCTTATTTATTATTTATTGACCGAACTTGATAAATTTACATATAGTTACTCTTAAGAGCCGAGTTTTAGAACTGACTTAAGATCTAAATATTAACTTCTACTTTACTTTCTTGTAGACATCAAAGTCACGTTTTTTATACGAATATGGGAAAATTAAAAATGAATATTTGCTTATTTGGCAAAAATGATGAGAAAATAATTTTGATGGGAAAGGAAATTACGTTTGCAGAATAAATGCAAAAATGTAAAATAATAATTTTTATGAAATATTATATATTTTAATTAATATTATTTGTATTGAATTGGCTATCCGCCGGAAATTCTAGTTTTTTTTATATTGGTAAGGGTTTGTAACGTAACTCCTCCCTCCTTTAAGTGAGAACTCTCATGAGTTATGTTTCTAATTGTTACCTTTAGCCCTTGGTGTTTACAAGAAAGTATTACAATAATTATTACAATACTTATGATAATAAAAGTAGTAATGCTACCATAAATATATAAACTTTTCTTATGACATTTAATCTCTTTTATTTCATTTATATTTTCAATTTGATTTAATATAATGTCATCAAATATTAATTCTTTGTTAAAGTATTTAATATTTTGTATAAAATTTGGAAGAATGAAACTTTGTTTAAATTCCTTTTTATTGTTTTCTAATATATAATTCTCAAATTTTATTGAACAATTATTAAAGTTAATCAAATAATTTCCATTCAATAATATATAACTATTATCACAACTACTAGTAAAATTTACAAAGTTTAAGTTTTTTGCTATTATAGCTCCATTTTGTAATTCTATTATTTCAGTTGCATTATTAAAAATTTTTATACAATTTTTCTTCATTAGACAGTTATTACAAATTTTTAAATTTTTAAAATCTTTATTTTCGTTATAATTATAAATCTTGTTTTATAACAAATATTATGTTTTCTTTATTGTCAATTGCAGTACCAAGTCTTATGTTCTGTAGTTTTTGTATGTCAATGTCGTATTTAGTAATTTCTTCATTGGTTAGTATATTACTCTGAATGAATCCTAATTTGGACGAGGCTATATTATCTTGAATATGTTCTATATTTTCCTGTAATATTTTTAATTTTAAAGCAAAATCTGTATACAAAAATTGTCTGTCTAATACTTTTTGTCTACTAACACTTTCATTGAACTGCTAAGTAACTACTAATCTATCATTATTAATTATTTCTTTTAATTTTTTAAAGGTTTCATTTAACTTTTTATAAATTTTTACTTGAGAATTTAAATTTTCAGTTGCATTATGATTATTAATATCTATTACCTTTAAATGTTCTTCAATTTCTTGCCTATCTGAATCGTTCATTGTACCAAAAAGCCATTTCTGAACTGTGCCTGCTACATATATTATACCTTATACCTCTTTTCTGTCTACGTGGAATTAAAGTTCTTACTTTATTCTTTATGGTGTTTAATTGATATTCTAACGTTATTTTGTCTTTTAAATCTAATTGCTTAATATTATGCTCAAAATTGTCGATTAACCTTATGATTTCTTTAAGGTTCCGATTTACCAGCTGATCGAATAAATTTTCAATCTATTCAAAAAAAAGTCAAAAACATAAATATGTATACATTACACATCTCCATACATCCATTATATAGTATATCAATATGTATGTATGTGCTTTATTCTAGATAATATTCTTCAAAGCCATAACATATACATATATGTAAGTACATACTTTGTATGTACATACTAAACTTATTTAATTGTTTGCAATTCTAATTTTTTCCAAGAATTTCATTGCCGAGTTTTTATTTTTTTATTATCGGTACAGAAATGGAATATATTGAATATGCATATGTACATTTATATGTATATATATACATATATCATCTGCTTATAGTTATGTTCATCAAAGCAAATGTAGAAATAAAATTTAAAATTTTTGTGTTTCTGTTGAAGCAATTATAAATATAACAGAAAAAATTTCTGGATGTTACACGGTATACATGCCACCTGTACATATCTATATTTTGTACGAACGTTTTACAAAGCATCTTGAACATTGATGATATCCGTATGCATACACATAATTTAAATTATACACACATGTGCATATTACTATACCGTATCATATGTTAATATGATGTACATACATATGTTGAATATGATATACGCTTATATTAGGTGTAAAATTTTTATTCAATAAATTAGCAATATATTTTTCATATATGTACATAATACATAGAGTAAATTAGGCAGAGATATCTGCCTCAATTTGCCTGAACCCTTTTAATAGATTTCATAAGAAAAAAATTTAAAATAAATAAAAAATAGCAAAAATTTGAAAATTTCAATGCAAAACATGTAATTTTCTTTTGCTTATAAAATCTAAACCACATTACATTTTCACTTGTTTTTTTAAATAAATATTCAAGGAGAGTTCAAATATTGCTTTTCCATTTTAAAAATCATAAAAATGTGCTCTCTAATAAGAGATATATTCAAGAAAAGTCAAAGGACTTTTTCATAAAACATGCTTTGACTTTTTTTCAATTTTTAAGGACTACAAGCGGAAATTCGAAAATTTGTTCCACTTAAAGAAAATAATTTAATTTGGACTAGGTTTATGTAAAATTACAGTATAAACTCTCTATAACGAAATTCAAGGGACCGACCATTTTTGTACGTTATAGAGAGTTTTCGTTTTAAATCAAACCAAACAAACTCAAGTAATTCTTACGTTATAGAGAGTTTTCCCTTATAACGAGTTTCGTTATAAAGAGTTTACACTGTACATGAAAATCGGTCCAAGGGTTTTTGAAAAATCTGGTCGTAAAGTGGAGCAAAATTCTCATTTTCGTCAACTTTGAGTCCTTATAACACAGGAACGGAGTCCTTTTTCAAAATTCTGTTGCATTTAAAGAAAATAATTTAGTCAGGACTAGGGTTACGTAAAATTTCATGAAAATCGGCCTGTAAATGAATGAGAAACGAGGTCGAGAAGTTGTCGATTTACGAAAAGGCCAACCTTAAGATTTATTATATGGAGTACAGTATCATAACTCCTTACTATATCAACGGATAAGAGTTCCTTTTAGGACCCACCGCCGATTTTTTTGAAACTTTTCACACTCGTCCTACTCAATGAGTAAAATCCAAAAAATATGGTCTCTACGCGCGAAAAAGGTCATTTCAAGGTCAAAAAATTGAAAGAAAATCTCGAAAATTGACAGAAAACTTCGAATAATTCATGCTGTTATTGTCTAATTTCAGAGTACGGAAAAATTCGATTCGCGAGTTGAAAAATTCAAATCGTTCGCGAATCGAATTTTATTTTTAAAACTCGCGAATCGAATTTTATAAAAAGAATTTTATTTTTTTAAATCGTTCGCGAACGAATTAAAACCGGTTTTCAACGATTTATCGTTCGCGAATGATTTAAAAAATCTTGAGATTTAAATTTTTGGTTCGCGAGCGAATTTAACTCAAAAAGAATCGTTCTTTCAAATATTACGTCGTACATATGTACCTAGTAAAAGTGAAGAAAGGTTTATTTTACAAAAGAGGTACACGAAATAGATTTCTTTTAATGTTTTGATGTGAAATAGAAATATGTTTGTAGGGATTTTATTTACATACACATATAATATGATTAATATATGAGTATAATATAAGGACATTTATAATCAAAAAAATATGTAAATTCAATACAGTCAGGTAGATAAATTATTCTACACGTTTAATGAAATTAATAGATATTTTATTTTAAGTTTTAAAATACTACTATAATATTTAAAAATATTAAAAATTAAAATATTTACTAAAATTTTTACTAAATAAAATATTTACTAAAAAAATTTTTTAGCAAAAAAAAACTGTTTTAATTTTAAATATAATTGAATTATTTAGTTGATTTTCACTTTTGTTCACTTTGAGAAAAAAATTTATTGTTTTTTTTTTTTTATTTTTTCGACTCGCGAATGATTCTTTTTAATTCGATTCGCGACCGAATTAAATTTTTCAATTCCCGTAAAATAAAATTCGATTCGCGAACGAAATTTTTATTTTTAAAGAACCGAAAAATAAAACTCGCGAACGAATTAAAAATTTAATTCAGAAGATTTAAATCATGCGAACGATTTAAATTTTTCAATTCTTCTTACCCTGTCCAATTTTCATGAAATTTTCACAGTTTTAAGACCTCGATACACGACGACTTTTCGCACAATTAGTACAAAATTTTCCATACATAAATTGTACAGGGTGACCCAAAAATAATATTTTTTTCGAAAAACAATATTTTTGTAATTTGAACAGTAATAACTACAGACATACTAATCCGATTGTAATGAGTTATGCTTTGTCAGAAACGTCTATGTTTCACCTTTAATAATTACTAACATTCACTCGAATACATAACCTAGTTCAAAAGAAATAGCCCAATATACAATGTTGTGTATTCGAAAATTTCCAAACAGACATATATTATGCATATATACCTATAATATATATACATACATATATATATGTATATATATTATATACATAATAATACATATTACATAATATATTTTACGTTATAGATATATTACATAATATATATTACATTATATATATATATTACATAATATATATTATATATATATTACATAATATATATTATATATATATTACATAATATATATATAATATATATTATGTAATATATATAATATAAGTATATATAATATATACATATGTATGTGTAACACATATATATATATGTTATATATTAATACATAAATGTGCAAGTATATATATATATAGATATATGTGCAAGAATACTCTAGCTTCTCTCAGTATCGAATAAATCTTTCGCCTTTTACTAAAGATTTCCGCGGAGAGGAGCATTCAGTCTACCTGTAATATATCCTTAAATTACTTTTACATAAAAACAAAAATTCATTTACTAAAAAAATTAATTATTTATTAAAATCTTCTATTATTTATAAAAAAAAGAATTAAATTATTTACAACAGAAAATGTTATTTAAATAAAAAATAAAAAGAAAAATAATTTTTTTTAAACAAAAACGAATCACTATTAATTACAAAATTACTAAAATACCATTATTTAAAAAAACTCAAAATGATATTATTTATAATAAATACGTCACTATATACACCTAATACAACACTATATACAACAAACAACTATACAATAACAGCTATACGAATAATGTACAATATTGAATGAATTTACTTGATAAATTTGCTTTGACTTATGCATTTTTAAAATTAAATAAAAAAAAACTGTAAGAGATAGAACTTTTGTGTAAAAAGAAATCTTCTAGAAAAATGTACACAGATTTCATTTTTCCCGACATGTTATCAACTTTTCCAACAGCGTCTTTAAAAATCATCAAAAATTCGAACAAAATTGACTAATTTTCTCAAATTTTTGACTTTTAACTCGAATAACTCACGAACCATTAGACGTACAGCTTTAACCACTACCTCATTCGAAAGGACTACAGCTTTTCTATCACTTCTCTAAACATACTAGCGACATTAGACTGACAGTTCGCAAGCGAAAACGTATTTTATAAAACAAAGACAAAATTTTTTAAACGCCCTCTAGTAGCGAAATAAACCCGATTCGCACCACGAGACTAGCACCATTCAACTAGACTCATAGAGTATAGTGTATGTACCAATTTTCATAAAAATCGGTGGTGGGTCCTAAAAGGAACTTCAGCCTATCAACGTTGTTCAATTGTATTCCAGAGTATCCGGAATTCAAGTTAATTTCTTCAATTGTCAGATATGACCTGATTGTTGTCATCATTGATAGTACCAGTAGTTTGTTGAAAATCCAGTTTACCTGAAAATTTATATTTTCTTTTGATATTTGAGGTATGTATATTTTCTAAATTCTTTTTAATAAACTTGGATTCTTCTTTGTGTCTAAGGCTTTTGTAATTTTTTATATAACCTTCTACTCTATCCTCTATATAATTCTCTCTATTGGTGTTAAGTTTATTAATATACCTTGTATAAACGCTTTTTAGATTGTTTTGTGTATAAACATATATAATGTGTGTGGGCATGTTCTACTTTGTCTTTTAAGGATAATAATTTAAAATTTTTGTGCTTTTTAGGGTTTAATGTGATAACAATGCTATGTTTTTCTTTGCTTCTTATATATAGTATGTGCATATTGAATATTAAGTATATGTATGTAATATGCAATAAAAATAAAATGAAAAAAAAAAAAATGTGTTGATTTGAAAATTTTTTAGAAAATACTTAAAACTAATCATGGGCAAATGATGATAAAAATTTTTAGATTTCCATAATGTAAACTGCATATATTTAAGATAATTTTTAGCTATATAAACAGAATTTCCAACTTAAAAATACTTCAAAAGAAAATACAAAATTCAGCAGTGCAGACGCATTCCAATTTTTTTAAAAACAAAATTTCGTTTTAAAATAAAGTAATTTTTCTTGAAAAGTGTATAAAGTGTTTAAGTGTAATAACTTATTGTTATTATTGTTAGTGTTAAAGAAATATATAAGAATGGCAGACAATATTAAAAAAGAACCTGTTTCGTCTGATGACGAAACTGTTATATTCAATCTACATCAGACTGCAGAAGAACTTGGCTTAGAAAATAAAAAGCCAAATTCAATGAAAAAGTGCAGCCGCAAATCATGTCATTAAAATTGAAAGAAAGAGCGCTGATATTACAAAAAGAAGCGCTTCTACAAAAAGAACAACAATTAGAACAAAAAGAAGCAGCCATCGCTCTAAAAGAACAGCAAATTAAAAATAAAAGACCAGCTTTATTGGATAAGGAGATTTTTTTACAGAAAAAAAAGAAGACGTAATTGCACATTTTTCTATTTTTTGTAGAACATTCGACTTGTGCACAGCAATTGGAAGTGCTTTTTGGAGAGATTTTATTGAATATCTTTCCAATGTTTTAAAAATAAATATTAATAAATAAGTTTTTTTATATTTTTTTATATATTTATTATTTTCAATTTATTAATTTTTTTCTTTATTTACAGCGTACATATAGAATTTTGGGGATGCAACAAAATTCTTCCAAAATATGAGAACGAAGCAAACTGTCGTTCTTGGTTTGAAAGAACAATATACATTATGAGGTCTACAGGAAAACGGGTAAACACCAGCACATCAATCATTTGTGCATGTTTCAACCATGACGAATTATTCATTAACATCATATTCATTCATATTCATTAGGAAATCGTTAGCTGTGTTTCAACCAAGGCTGCATGTCCAACTCGATGTAAGGTCCATACGAAGCTGTAATGTATAATTTTGTAGAACATAATTATCTTTTAAATTTTATTATAGAAAATAATTTGTATTGCTTTGCATGCAAACAACTGTTTTTCAGTTGGGTGCATTTTTAAAACTAATTTGTACCCAATATTATCCATTTTTATAATATGTTTATTTTCATATTTTATTTTATATATTTTAATTATCATATTATATTATTATCTCAATATCATATCATATTACAATAAAAATAAAAAAATATATAAACATTAAAGAAAATGTTTGTTCTTATTTTATTGATATTTTCTTTCTTATTTTTTCATCGTTGGTTGGTTGATTGATTTTTGTCAATGTTTCAAGAATTTGTTTTCAACTTTGATTTGTTTCATTGATGCCAGCTAATACAGTTTCGTGACCATTTGCTGTTATTTTTTCAAGTACATCCTGTAATAGGAGAAGAAACAAAACATTATTTTGCAGCATTTTACTTTTCAGGTTTTTTATTTTTCAGCTTCTATTTTTTTTTTTAAAAATGATATAACCAGAAATCCAAAACTACGAGAAAGTGCAAGCAGTGCAAAATCGACGTTCAAACATTTTTCCTCCTGGTTATTGTCATCAGTACCCAGTGCTACCGTTTTATTCAAAAAATAAAGTGTAAAATAAGAAAATGTATTGAAATGTATGAAAAAAGCAATATTTACAATTTACAGAAGAAATCATTCAGTACCCACTAAAATACCCATGAATCAGCATAGAATGTGAATACATATGTATGCACATTTATCACATACGTGCGTATGTAATTTAAGTGTACATATTATGCGCAATATTTATAAGAATATTTTGTAATGTATATGTATATATCAACAGGATAAGAAAACTTTATCATATGGTATGTAATTAATTTATAATACATACTATATTATATATGCAACACTTGAGTAGAATTATGTCCTTTTATGTTGTTACTTTTTTGTCAATTTTCAGTTATAATTTCACAAAACTGAATTTTTTTTAAATATGTAAATGAATAAATAGTTCAATTCATAAAAACATTTAAATTTTTATTTGAAAAGAAAATCTATTTGTCGGTTAATAAATATTTAATTTGAAACAATTGTGAAATAAAGATATAAATGAATGAAAAACGGAATTTGAATACATATTTGAAAAAAGATTACAAAAATAGACAAAAAAAAATTGTATATTTTTAAAATAAATTTTAAAGGTTCTAATTCTAAAATAAATGTGTATTTGTACTTTTTAAAGAGAAGGACGTGAAAATGAAAAAGTAATCATTTTATTTTATTTCATTTTTAATGTTTATTATTAGTCAATCGAATTATTTTTTTGTAGTTTTTTGAAGAGTTTTATTTATTTCTTATTTCGGTATTTTGCTTTTCGGAACTTTTTGGAACAATTGATCACAAAAAGTTGACTAGTACTCTACAGTTATGGATAAAAGTGAAGGCACAGTTGTACTATTATTACATCTAGATACACTTAACTGTCGTACGTGGAAAACGTTTTTGATTGTATTTGCAAACCCCAAAAAATTGAAAAATTGTCAAATAGGCACTTTTGTAGGTGGACGAAAACAAAGACACTCAGATTTTAATATAAAAGTCTATGATAAAAAAGGCTTTTCAACAATGTTAAACATTTAATTAGTTTTTGACGTATTACTTCTTTTAGTCGATTTGAAATTTACTGGACCAATTTATGAGCAATATCTTGGTCTATTATTTCCCATTCTTTCAATAATGCAGGACTCAACTAAAACATGACTCAAAACTGCATTATTGAAAGAATAGGAAATAATAGACATTGCTCATAAATTGGTCCAGTAAACTTCCAAACTAAAAGAAGTAATACGTCAAAAAGGATACCTAACTAGATGTTAAACATTGGTAAAAAAATCTTTTTTATCATAGATTTTTATATTAAAATCTATGTCTGCCTTTGCTTTTGTTCATCTAGAAAAGTGCCTATTTGACAATTTTTCAATTTTTTTGTAATTAGTAAATACAATCAAAAATCCTTTTCTACGTACGATAGTTAAGTCTATTCAGATGTAATAATACTTTTTTATTTCGAGTTGAAATTTTCATTAGGTCATAAAATATTGTCATTTTTCTTTCAAAAATACAACTGTGCCTTAACTTTTACCCAGCCTTGTATATGTACATACTTTTGGATAATGTAAATCCATATCCTGTTTAGCCCCTCTGACCAAATCAGCCTAGAGCCGCCGCTGTTTTCAACTTTGATTTGTTTCATTAATGCCAGCTAATACAGTTTCGTGACCATTTGCTGTTATTTTTTCAAGTACATCCTGTAATAGGAGAAGCAACAAGACATTATTTTGCAGCATTTTACTTTTCAGGTTTTTTATTTTTCAGCTTCTATTTTTTTTTTTTAAAATGATATAACCAGAAATCCAAAACTACGAGAAAGTGCAAGCAGTGCAAAATCGACGTTCAAACATTTTTCCTCCTGGTTATTGTCATCAGTACCCAGTGCTACCGTTTTATTCAAAAAATAAAGTGTAAAATAAGAAAATGTATTGAAATGTATGAAAAAAGCAATATTTACAATTTACAGAAGAAATCATTCAGTACCCACTAAAATACCCATGAATCAGCATAGAATGTGAATACATATGTATGCACATTTATCACATACGTGCGTATGTAATTTAAGTGTACATATTATGCGCAATATTTATAAGAATATTTTGTAATGTACGTATTTATCGTATACATGCGTGTGTAAAACTTCTGTCCTAAAAAAACAAATTATCGTCCTAAACAAATATAATGTTTTCATAATTGTACGATCATATGGGTCATAAATTTCATTACATCAGAAACGAGGATAGAAATACAAAATGTAAATTCAAATTGTAATGTATTGTATGGGAAATACAATATATTTCGAATACGATCGGTTTAATCAAAAAGAATTGAAATCTTAAAGAGCCAACATCAGTTTTCTAAACATCATTTAGTCGATGGAATGGTTCGGGCGATGAAAGAGGGGACGGTGTAATTGAATAATTATAATTGTGTAATAATTGTGTAATTATGTACATCATATGACAATTAGAGGGGATAGTAATATGTACATGTGTGTATAATTTAAATTATGTGTATCCGTACGGATCATCAGGGTTCAAGATTCATTGTAAAACGTTCGTACAAAATATATATGTATATGTACAGGTGGTATGTGTACCGTGTAACATCCAGAAATTTTTTATGATATAAATATTTATAATTGCTTCAACAGAAATACAAAAATTATTTTGCCTGAACCCTTTTAATAGATTTCATAGGAAAAAAAATTTAAAATAAAAAAATAGCAAAAATTCGAAAATTTCAATGAAAAAAATGTAATTTTCTTTTGCTTATAAAATCTAAACCACATAACTTTTTTTCTTAATTTTTTTTATAAATAGTCAGGGAGAGTTTAAGTTTTATCCATCAATTTTAAAAATCATAAAAATATGTTCTTTAATAAGAGATTTATTGAAGCAAAGTCAAAGGACTTCTTCATAAAACATACTTACACTTTTTTTTCAATTTCTAAGGACTACAAGCCGAAATTCGAAAATTTTTTCTACTTAAGGAACACAACTTATTTGCGACTATGCTTGTTTGAAATTTCATGAAAATCGGTCCAAGGACTTTTGGAAAATCAGTTATCAAAGTGAACCAAAATTCTAATTTTTGTCAACTTTGAGTCCTTATAACACAGAAACGGAGTTCTTTTTCAAAATTTTACTTAAAGAACATTTCTCAGCTAGGACTATGTTTGTTTAAAATTTCGTGGAAATCGGTCCATAAATGGCTGAGAAACTAGGTATCGAAGTCATCGATTTACGGAAATCTGCGCCTTAAAAAGAATTTTAATAAAATTAAAGGAAATATAGAATATTAAAAAAATAATATAAAAATAAATAAAGAAATGTTAAACAATGATAAAGCAATTGTAAAAGAATTAAATAAAAAATTAAATAAAGAAAGCAAAAATATAAGAAAAATAGGTGAGCAATTAAAAATATTGAAAAGAGATGAATTACAAAAAAAGTATAAAAAGAATCTTTATAAAAAGCGAAATAAAACAGAAATTACAGAAATTGAATCATGCGAACAAATTAAAAATAAAAAATGGGAGAAATTTGATAAAATAAATAAGAAAGAGGTTAATAATGTTAAAAACAACACAAAAGTTAATGATTTTAAAAATATAACAAAACATGTAAATATTGTTAAAAGTAGCTAGCAACAGCTGACTGAAATCGAAATCAGCTCAGTCAAAAGCGTAAAAATTAAAAATCCGTTGAATCCGTTAATAATAAAAAAAACAACAAAAAAATATGTACATATGTCACGTATGAATTCAAATGTATATCATTTCATGCATAAGTACTTATGTACATACATATCTCCATACATATATGAACATTGAACACACAATTTGCGTGCAGGTGCACTTCCTATACATACGCATCAAAATTGATATAAAAGTATATGCATACATCTCTAATGGTCTTATTCATCATACATATAGTATGTATGTATATGTATGTACATATATTGTATATTGTACAAGTTGATAAAAAAAAATTGAAAAAAAAATTCCGAAGAAAAAAGTGTACACACAAAAATGTGAACATGTCCACATTCACGTGTATGGTTTTTTTTTCTAATTGCTTTTTTCTCACACTCAGTGTTCTATGCGTATACATACACACATGTACATCAAATACTATATAACACATGATCATATTCATATCGTATATACCTACATCTACGTATATATATATATATTATATGTACATATGAAATGCAAAAATCGTTTATTGACTATACAGTGCAAATTAAAACATTTGTAACCAAATTATGAATTCATTTACATTGAAAAATGAATTCATACAGAAATCCAAAACTACTATTAAATTTGAATATTCTTTGATTCATATTATTCTGAAATAAACAGCAATTACAACACAAAAATTATTATGATTTTCAATTATTTTATTAGTAATAATTAAAACCCAGTGTCACGTTTTATTGTTGTTTATTATGAAGATTACAGTACAAATGTATTAATTGCAATTTAGCAAAGTGGTCATATGTATTTTATTCGGCACTGTATGTGGATTATTTTGAAATCACTTATCAATTTTTGCCTGAACTGTTTTTTGAAAATTTTCAAATATAAATTGAAACAGAAATAAATATGCAATGAAAATTGAAAATTTCATACAAAAAATAGTAATTTTCATTTATTAATAAAATGTAAACTACGAAACACATTTCATTGATTTTTTTGCAATCAGTTAGGAAAAGTTGAAATTTTATGTCTACTATATATCACATAAATTACATAAATCATACGTTTAATAGCAGATAAATTGTAATAGCAGATATGAAATAGCAGATGAAACATGCTTTCACTCTTTTTCAATTTTCCACTGAATGGAGTACTCTATCAAAAATCTGTCCGTTTAATGACCACAATTCCCTTCAAACTATATGTGTTCAAAATTTCGTTGAAATCGGTTGGATAGTTTTTGTGCTAGAAGGTCACTTTGAACAGCGATTTACCATTATCCACACTTAAAATTCACACATAAATTTAAAATATCCGAGCTCATAGAAAAAATACTAAAAATGAAAGATGTACTATATATAATAAAAATTTTAAAATAATATTTTATCCATTAACCGAATTTGGAGTTTATGAATTTGAAAATAACAGCTATGAATTGAAGCTTCATTTAAACGATAACATTTAAAAAAAAACAAAAAAATGAAATAGACGATTAAAAACAGATACCGTACGTTCAGACAAAAGACAGCACAAAGAAATTAAACTGCAGAAAATTCATTTAATTTTTTTTTCTTAAGAAAAAGAAAGTATATAGAACTATTGCAAGAAAAAATATAACAATTAAGAGGTAATCTCTTTTATTTTCTTCAAGAAAATATCACTAGAGAAAATTTTGTAAATCTGAGTGGTATCACCTAAGTGATAAATTATATCACTATATTATCCATACATATAAAAGACAAAATTAATAATTGACAAGCGATAGACCTAACGCTATAGTTACAAAAGAAAAAAAAAACATACGGAAAATGGTATCAAATTTTAATTAATAAAATAGTATTTAAAAAAAAAAAAACAAATATTATTATCACTTACGGTGGGACTATCTTATTGCAACAATATATAAAATATTACATTTTCATAAACACATAAAATAAACATACATGACAATTAAACATGACATACATAAATACATAAAGATATACATTTATTCATAAATATAAACATATTTTACCAAACGTTTAATAGGTGGTCTAATAGTCTAGGAGAGTCAAAATTACGAATCATATAATTATAAAAATATATGTATATGTATATTAATTAACATACTTTCATAAAGCAATTAATGAAAAACAATTATAAAAGTATAATTACAATAGTCAAATACACATACATACATTGAAAAAAAAAACAGAACATTCAAAGTATTTTTGCACATCTGTGACAAGATCAGTGTGGGTTTGTGTGGATAAATTAAAAATGCACGTGGTTAACTTATGCTACACTTTATTTTATATAATATTAACAAAATGTGTGAACTCTATCGCAGTCAGAACAAGAAGAGATTAAAATATAAAATTATATATTAGACAACCTAATTACTAATTATTACATAGGGTTTGGTACATAGTAAATAATAATAAGCTACCTGCTACTTATTAATAAATAATATTAAGTGTATGAGTACTGTGTGCGTAATCGTTACCAGTGTGTATGAAACTCAACTACCTCTAATGCGCATAGAGCTAGTTTGAGTGAATTGCATTAAACTTGTAATTGTTATGTACTCGAAACCATATTATGTATAGTTTCGTAGTGCAGTAAAAATACTAATAACGATTACCGCCACATCACTCCCCCTTGGGAAAAAAAATTTTGCAAACATTTTATAAATTTAAAAATGAGAATAAGCGTACGTTAAAAACAAATTTACAACTGAAATGTTACTTTACGTTTTGTTTCTGATCTTGTGACAGGACAAGAAATGGTAGTATCTGGATTTAGCAAAAAGGCGGGCTTTAATCTATCGATGTTAATGAACTCTTCCTTTCCATTCATTAATATTTTGAAAACTTTGTCCTGTCTTGATAAAACTTCATATGGACCAGTGTATGGCGTATTTAAACTACTTTTATAAAAATTATCTTTGACGAAAACATGTGAACAAGTGTGAATGTCTTGTGGTACAAAAATGCTTTTTTGTTTTCTTGTTCGTGAAGAATGAGGCTGTAAGTTAGTGCGTGTTTTTTGTATTTCTTTGGCCACAGGGTTTGTTAATTGAAAGTCTGGTGAGCTATTTGATGCGATGAATTCGCCAGATAAACGTAGAGGCTGACCATAGAGGAGATGTGCAGGAGCGAAACCTACATCTTCAATAAGGGCCGAGCGAAGTCCCAAAAGTATCCAGGGCAAATTATGGTACCAATTTTTGGGGTTGGCAGAAGCTCGAATTGCCACTTTTAGTTGTCTATGGAACCTTTCTACCGATCCGTTGGATTGAGGATGATAGGTTGTAGTCCGAATCCGGTGATTACCTAAGATGTTTGACAGTTCTTTGAAAAGTAAAGATTCGAACTGAGTTCCTTGATCAGTCGTTAAGGTGCGACATACACCAAAACGTGAAATCCAATTTCGGATGAAAGCTGTACATACTTTTTTGGCCTCAATATTTTTGAGAGGAATAGCCTCTGGCCAATGTGAGAAACGATCTTTGATAGTTAGAATGTAATTATAACCATTGGAAGGGGGAAGTGGTCCAACTAAGTCAATGTGGACGTGTTCGAACCTTCCTCTAGGTACCTCAAATTTTCCATGAGGTGTTGAAGTGTTTCGGGTGATTTTTGCTTTCTGACAAGCAATGCATGTTTTGGCCCAAAAATTAATTTGTTGATTCATTTTTGGCCAGAAATATTTAGAAGATATGAGTTTGTTAGTGGATCGTATGCCAGGATGTGAGAGATTGTGAATGCTGTCAAAAATTAAACGGGGAAGATTTTCCGGGACGTATGGTCTATCTTTGCCTGTTGAAGATTCACACCAAATTTCTACGTATTCAAGAGGAATGTGTGCCTTTTTGAGTATGAAAAGTGAATTATTTTGTCTTTCTTTATTTGTGAGTAATTCTTTTAATTCGTCGTCATTTTGTTGTTTTTTTAAAAGGATGTCAAAATTGATTTGTTTTTTGTCTACAAATGTATCAATGTGAGTTCTAGAGAGGTGTCTGCGACTATGTTTTTACAACCTTGGATGTATCGAATATTATTGGTGAATTGTGAAATGTATGAGAGGTGATTGATTTGACGAGGAGATTTATCTGCTTTAGATAAAATTGCTTTGGTAAGTGCTTTTTGATCTGTGTAGACAGTGAAATTTTTTCCTTCAACGAAATACCTGAAGTGTTTGATAGCAAGATATAAAGCTAGAAGTTCGCGGTCGAAAGCTGAGTATTTACATTCAGCTGGCTTTAGCCTTTTTGAGAAGAAACTGAGAGGTTCCCATAAACCGTTATTATTTTGTTGTAGGACTGCTCCAATGGCGTCACTAGAAGCGTCTACCCAAAAATTATCTATGTTTGTTGCTTGTTGAAACGTGTTGAATGAGCGCCGGTGTACTATAGATGTATATTCGTATGTATGGGTGTATGTGTGGTTTTAGGCGGCATGCGTGAATTTTAAAATCCGAGAAAATCCTTGTATGTCCTCGACATCCGTGGTTAAAAATGCAGCATGAAGGAAGCCTTTTTTTTGCTTTTTTATTTTAATGTATTATTTTATTGTATTTTAAACAAAAATTTTGTTGTTCACGATATTGGAAATGTGCATAAGTGTTAACCGTTCGAAAACCCAGTCAAATGTAATGTGTATGAATTTATTTATTTTCACTGATTTCTTTACTTTGTAAAAGTTTAAAAATTGAACCACTCTAAATTTATTTTATCTTTATATTAAAAATTAATTGATTTTTTAATTTTCATAATTTTTCAGTTTTAAAAAAAAATTGTACACTTTTTTGGAGTACACTGTATATGATCTTGAAAGTTTAATATGTATATTGATAAGAATATAATAAAATTGTTATTTTCACTTTTTGTATTTCCTCACAATATTTTACAAAAAGAAATTTTATTAAATTTTTTGATTTAAAATAATTTTTAAATTTGAAATTTAACTCGATAAATTAAAAATGCACGTGGTTAACTTATGCTACACTTTATTTTATATAATATTAACAAAATGTGTGAACTCTATCGCAGTCAGAACAAGAAGAGATTAAAATATAAAATTATATATTAGACAACCTAATTACTAATTATTACATAGGGTTTGGTACATAGTAAATAATAATAAGCTACCTGCTACTTATTAATAAATAATATTAAGTGTATGAGTACTGTGTGCGTAATCGTTACCAGTGTGTATGAAACTCAACTACCTCTAATGCGCATAGAGCTAGTTTGAGTGAATTGCATTAAACTTGTAATTGTTAACTTGTAATTGCAGTAAAAATACTAATAACGATTACCGCCACAATCAGATTACAACCCTGTATAACTGCAACATACATAAGAACATTATCATTAAAATAAGGTAACAACTTGAAAAGTTAAAAAAAAAAAAAAAATTTATTTTGGAATATTAGATACTACCAAAGTAAAAAAAAAAATTATAAACAAAACTTTCATTTCACATTAATCTAAAAAACAAACTAAACAAATAATAATAATAACAATAAGAAGAAAACTATACATTATATATTTACATACACCTATATATTATACTATTAACAATATAGAATATACATTTAAAAAAAAATATATATATAAATAAACATATCATATGTATATGTAAACATATAATTATCTAATTTAACAACTTAATGTAGTATAGATATATAATGAATATATAGAGCCTTACATGTATAAGTAAAAAATAAAAAAGAAGATAAAATTGCATACAAAGCAAAAAGAAATTTAGTATTTAGAAGTTCACTGTCAATATGATAATGTAATATGAAAATATTATGCATTAAAAATATTATGTAAGAAAATAAAAAATATACAATACGCATATATGAAATTAATGAACTTACAAAATATGTAAATAGGTCAGTCGTATGGAAAAAAATAAATTATAATAAATAAATAAATAGTAAAAAAAAAATTATAATGAATAAAAATATACAGGATCTCCAACAATTCACCGCACTCTCAGCTTGTTTTATTATTATTGGCAAACTTTTCAAAATTTAAAATTCAATCTCAATATTTAATAAATTTAAATAATATAATTTTTCTGTAAATTGTTTATGTATGAGTAAACATCCTAACCAAAAATTGTTTCATATAAACATGTAGAGATTTTAATTTTAAATTTTGAAAAACTAGCCAATAATAACAAAAAATGCTAAAGGTGCGGTGACTTTTTGGAGTAACTGTATACATATTTTATATAAATTTATATAAGAAATAAATTTAATTGAAATTAAATAAAAAAAAAATACCGTACCGAACCAAACATTTTAAAAGAAAATTATATACCTACATACCTTTTACCTGTTTGGAGAAATAAGGAAATTTTAGGGGTGTCGTATAATTTTGTCGCGGAGCACTATAAATAAACTACAAAAATAATTAACCACGCCATCCGTTTTTTCGAGGGGGGAGGAAATGTTGTATATAAACTCTCAAATTGTAACACAATTTGATAATAAATAAGATGAATCAACAAAAATTTACGCAAAAATATTCATAAGTAGAAATTTCAAAATAAATTAATAAACAAAATTAAATTGGCTTGCCAATTGGTAAATCATGTCCTATTCTAATTAGAAATCAGGTTACTGAAATTATTGCAAAATAGTCCAGATGTTTAAAATAATGTAAACTGCTATTAGGAAAACAAAAAGTATATAACAGTAATCACGTTACACATAAATATGTATGTTAAATAAAAAGAACAAGGTGATATTTGATTTGATAATTCATTCATAAGTCGGTCAGTCAAATATTATATTACATTTTATATGTCAACACAATTCTGTCAAAAACAAAAAATACAACTGTGTCACTTAAATACAATATAGAGCAATATGTAATATTGAAGACAAGACATAAAAGAAAAACAATTACTGTCTTCATAATAGGAAGTTAGACAATAAGAATAGAAAATTATTACGCCAATCTTCCCTACTATTGGCAAGGCCGAAATATTAAATGATCGTAATGCAAAATAGTCTTTTGAAATAAGGAACTGTGTTTTATCAGTTAAACTAAATGGAGTAGAGAAAATTGATAATTGTATTTATTGAAGAATAATTACGATTATCAGTGAGTTATAATTTGGATTTGAAATAGTAAAGTCAAAAAGTAAATTACCGCGTATATTTTACTGTATAATTAATTTCAACGTAGAATCTTTTAGTAAGTAAAATACCTAGTAAATAAGATAGTAAATAAATGTTTGTGAATAAAGTTTTAAAATAAAAATACAGTGTTGTTAATTATTAAGCCCGAATTAACTACACAGACTTGGAAGGCGTATTCTTCCAACCCATGTTATATATATATTATACAAAAAGAGTAAAGAGCCACGACGAAAATCCTTTCACAAAAGAAAAAACATTTACAAGAAAAACTCTTATATATATAACACATACACATAATATACAATAGTATTAACAGTATGAACGAAAACAAAAAATTGTATAATTTCTTTTTAATATAATTAAACAATTTACAAAGTCTACGTACGACATCAACAATTAGGGAACAACACATGCATTGCAAAAAGCAATAACGAACCGTGCAAACGAACAGATCAAATTACAACCTGTATCTAAGAATTCATATAGGAACATTATAAATGTATTAAGATAAGAAATATATATATAAATGTATTTGTATATATGGAAATACACTTATGTGTGTTTGTGTTATTTTGTAATAAATATTCAAATATAGTAATCAACATTTTTTTTATTTATAAGAAAATGTATTAATGAATAAAATACATATAAAAATAATAATAAATAAATTTCAATATGCACATACATATGTATGTATGTACTTACATATAAAATAAACAGTAAAACGCGACATAATGTTGTCAATGAAAGCATGTAAAAATAAGAATATAACAAACACATAGAAAATGAAAGTGTCGTATTATTAAAGCATTAATAAATAAAACCTAAACTCTACAAATACATACATATCTCAAAAATAATACTTTTAAGTCATTGAAGAAATATAATGCAAATGCACTTATTATCAAAATTAAATTTAATATCAACAAAAACAATAGCATATGTATGGTCATTGTCAAGGCAGTTGATAAAAATATAAAAAAAAGATACTTGTCGTAAAAATTATGCAATGTAAAAAGTGTAATATGTATGTATTAAAAAAAAAAATAAATAAATATGTAATTCAAATATAATGTAAAAATTAACGAACTTGAAGAAATTAAAAAATAAAAATATTTACATATATTATTAATAAAAATAATCAAGATAGGTCGAGAATAGAAATAAGATAAATTGAATATATATATGTATATTTAAAAAAAAAATTGTAATGATAAAAAAAATAATACAAAACATAGGGTTTGATACAAAATACATACTTAATTTAAGAAATATGGGGATACATAAAAGAACAATAAATAAAAATTTTATTAGAAATAATTAAAAAAAAAATTATTGTGAACTAAAAATTGATAACAGCCGAAACTGAAACCAACCATTTTAATAAACCCTACGAACCATTTTTTCGAGTGGGGAGGAAATGTTATATATTAAATATCAAATTGTAATACAATTTGAAAAAATATTAAAGAATTATTTTATTTCATATATTTTAAATAAATAAAACATAAGATAAACTTGAATTCAAAATTATATTCGTTCAATTTCACAATTCTATAATTCATATAATTTCACAATTAAATGTAGATCAATTTTTAAAAGAATCATAGTCCTTTAATTGATTTGTCAGTTGGGTAATCATTTCATATGCAAAGTTCATACAAGCTAAGACACGCAAAATATAATGCAATGTCACTTAATTAAATATATAAAGAATTTCAATAAACCTATTTTAAAAGTAATTTAAACAAATAATATTTCTCATTCAGTTATGGAAAAAATCATAAATCAAATTCCATTCTTTCACAATTGCACCTAGAACAAATGTTTTATGAACTTATCTAAAGTTCAAAACGTCTTTTTTAAATATACTAAATTTAATGTTACATAGGAAATATCCATGCACTAAATTCAATGTTATCACCAATATACAAATTCCATATGATTTCCTAATAATATTAGCATACATAAATTCATTTGGTAACAAAAAAACCAAAATTAACATATACCAAAATTATATTAAAATATTTGTAAACAAATAGAGTAAAACAAAATTTAGAATTAGGCCAGCAAAAACAAGTAAAAATCAAAAATCAAAATTCGACAACAGTTTAAAGTGCAATAATTGCACACATACAAAAAATGGAGAGTTAAGCCATTGAGTTTAACACACATAAGTGCATGCGTAAAAGTTAAGTTTGAAATACAACTAAACACGTATGAGTGACATTACATTAATATAAGGTAAAAGTGTCAAGTAAACAATTAACCGTTTAATGAACATTACGAATGAACGAAAAAAAATGAAATGATAACACCCATTCTCCCTACGATTGACAATTTCAGTTAAGTGTGAGAAATAGTAAATCCGTGTTCACAATGACTTTCTAGCTCAAAAACGGGAACTCTACATAATCCTTAAAAACGAAATCCCCAAAGTACGAAATCCTCTAAAATCAAAATCCCCACAACTCAAAATACCCGAACACAAAATCCCTAAACTCAAAATTCCCAAACTGAAAATCCCCGAATTCAAAATCCCCAAAATTCAAAATCCCCGAACAAAAAAATCCTAAACATGAAATTTTTATTCTTAAAATTTGTACCTTTTACAAAAACAATTAATTAATATTTTTGAAAATGTTGTTTTCTTTTTATTTCGTTTAGAAGAAAAATTATTCTATACAATTTCTTACAAAATTGATTGTGAATTGATACATTTATTTACAAAACTATACATATTGTTGCAAAATTGCTAAAAGATGGCGCCACCCCGTCTGTAACGTTTTTCAAGATTATAGAACAAATCCATTGGTGCGATCGATTACGTAAAATTTCGAGTATCGGTTCGCACACGATGATCGTGAAAAACGTAAGTGGGTAGCCATACTATTTTTCTTTCTAAGAAGAAGTTGACCTTGACCTAGTTAGTTGTTAAGTCGTGTGGTGCGGTTTATTTTTTTGAAAATCTTAAAAATTTGAAAATTTTATATTTAAATTCAATTCGGGGAGGAAAAATAAACAAAATAAATTTCAAAATTTAATTCGTGAAATTTTGCGCGGTGAGATTTGTGATTATTCTGTAAAAACAAAAATAAAAAATAAAATTTAAAGTTGTTTTTGGACAAGAATAAAAATAAAAATAAAAAAAATAAAAACAGAAAAATTAACAATCAAAACAAAAAGACAAAGAAAAATTTAAAGGGTGGACATTAAGTGAAGTGTAATGGGCACCCACATAGAATAAAAATAAAAAAAAAAAAATAAAAAAACAAAGTAAGAAAAAAAAAGAAAATCAAAAAGACAAATTTAAAAAAAAGGGGCCATTAAAAAGGAAGAAGAGGGTAAGTAAAAAACTAAAACAAATAAATAATTGAATTAAAAAAAAAATGAGTTTGGTGCATTTTTTTCGTGAACACCCATTGCCTCTGTGAATACAAAATCAATAAAAAACCTCTCGGGAACCATTAATCGTGTGTTTGTGTATTCAATTTTTTGTTTTTCGCCGAAATTCGCGATTTGTTTTTGTTACGCTTGAAATTTGAAGTGCCGGTGTTTCTCAGTTTCATTTCTGAAACGCACCCCCTATACAAACAATTTGCAAATTTTCTAACAATATATTGAAATAAGTGTGTATTATATATGCATATGTGCGAGTTATATAAACTAATTTATATTTACTTTTTGCAAATATTATACAAAAATTGTTTTTGAACGATTTTCAAACACAAAATGCCCAAAAAAGTCGAAAAGATAATATCATTATTTCGCGCGAGCTACATACCTTACCAACCCTTACTAATATAAAAAAAAAAAAGAATTTCCGGCGGATAGTCAATTCACAAAATATAATCTTCATTCAAATATATAATATTTTATAAAAAATATTATTCTACATATTTTATTCTGCAAACGTAATTTCCTTTCCCATCAAAATTATTTTCTCAACATTTTTGCCAAATAAGCAAATATTCATATTTAATTTTCCAACATTAATATTTAGATTCAAGTCAGTTCTAAAACTCAACTTTTTACAGAAATATATACATGTTATATAAATTCATAAGTTCGGTAAATAAGATAATAAATAAGAAAAGAAATAAAAGTGTTATTATTTCATATAAAAAACATATATTTAAATATTTGAATTTATTTTTATTTTTTTTTTATTTCCGAACCTATCGGTCGACAAAATTGGCGCAGTTGATAGGATTGCAGTCCGAAGTATAAGAATCTGAAATAAAATTAACGAAAAAAAATAAATGAATAAAATAATAAAAGTGAAATAAAAAATAGTTTTTGAAACTATTCTGTGAAATTACTGTGAAATTATTGTGAAAATTTTTAACACAATTCGTGAAACAGTGATAAAGAAAATACATATGTTAGTGTTAAAATCTTTTATTTTAAAATATAGAAAATATATATATCCAACACCAGACGATATCTGGAATGTTGATGAATACGAAGAATATTTAAAAGACTTAAAAATCGCAAAAATTGTAGGCATTGTCAGAAGTTTAGAGGTCTCTAAATTAAATAAAAAGAAAATAATAGTTTAAATATACTTTTTTATTCAGTGTAAAAGTTAATAAAATGATCAAGTAAATTAAACAAGGAAAGAGTATATACATACATATATATTATTATACATGCCTAAAATTAGATTAACAAAGAAAGAAAGTGAATTATCAGAACGATTAAAAGTGTATAGCAAACCAAATAAGAAGTGTAGTGACAATAATTCAGAAAGTTCAACAGATATCACTTATCCAAATTTTGAAAGTGAAATTTTAGATAAAACTATCAATACTTCCAATATGTCAACTGCAAACAGTACAATTCAAGAACCATCAAACCCCTCAGCAACAATTTCCGTTAATTATTTACTGAAAGATGCACAACGAATACACGAATTTAGGGGAGAAAATATTTATGCGTTAACCTCTTTTTTAAAGGATGTTGATACCATATTACCGCTTCTTCAGGAATGTCCTCAAGTTCAGCAGTATGTTTTTCAAAAAATTATTATCAATAAAATTCAGGGGCCAGCGTTAGATGTTATCAGGACACTAGGAGTAGGAGCAAACTGGAGCAGTATCAAATCAAAATTAATACAAAATTTTGGGGGTAAAAGAATCTTATCATCAGCTTTATCACCATGCCTTTTCTGCCAGGAATAATCAAGTAAGAGAATATTTCAACAATTTAAAAAGAATTTTATCAAAATTAAACGAGAAATATGAATATGATCAGCCGAAATAAACCAGCCGAATTCAGTTCAAACGTCAACGAAGCCACTATTTTAAGAACATTTTTGAATAATATAGAACCTAATTTAGCATCTGTAATTTTAAGTCGAAAATAGAAAATTTACGTGAAGCATTTACTTTATTAGAAAATTTAGATTTAATTAGAGATAAGAATAGAATGAATAATAATGTACATAATTATAATAGAAATAATTATAATAACAAATGAAATAATTATAGTAAAAATCATGAGAAAATTTATAATAACCATAGACAAGACAGTGGACATTACAGACAAAACAATAATTATTGACAAAGACAAAATAATTATTCTGGAGATTATAGTTACAATAATAGTTTTAGAAATGATAATAATTCAGAAAGAACTAGACGTAATTTTAATGACAGATTTAATAATAATCAAAGACAAGAAATTAGGCCAGAACCAATGGAGGTAGATTCAGGTTTTGCCTCCCAAATTTACTTACCAATAATGCGATTAACTATTGGAACAGATAAAATTAGATGTCTGATAGACACTGGGTCATCAATATCCCTCCGAAATGAAAAAAATAACCCCAATACAAAAGACAATTACTTAAAAAACCAATTACACTTTATACTTTAAATAAAGCAACAATTGTTAATAAAGAAATTAAAACTGATTTGAGAGAAGATGCTTATATGATATGGAAATTGGCAAAATTTAATAATAAATGTTTCGATGCTATAATAGGATAAAATCTCCTTAAACCTTTAAAAGCCATTGTAGATTTTGAAAACGATAATTTAATAATAAATGGTAATAGTATTAAGTTTGAAGATGCCTATCCCCATAATAGTGACAAAATTTATCAATTAGAATATATTAATGTGAATGAATTACAAATTGAAAGTATTTCTAAACATTTAAATTCTGAAGAGAAAGATCAGTTGAGAAAAATGTTAAAATCCTATAAAGATCTCTACTTTAAAGAAGGTGATCGTCTGACCTGTACATCTGTAATACAACATCATATAGTCACAACAACTGACAAACCAATATATGTAAAGAGTTATAGATATCCACATATCCACGAAAAAGAAATCTCAACCCAAATTTCTGAAATGCATAAGTAAGGAATAATTAAAGAAAGCAATTTTACGTATAATAGTCCTTTATAGATTGTCCAAAAAAAATTAGACAATTCAGGCAAGAAAAAATGGAGAATTGTGATAGACTATCATAAACTTCATGAAATTACAATAGATGATAAATTCCTAATTCCTAATATAGAAAGTATTCTTGATAAACTTGGCAAATCTCAATATTTTACAACCCTAGACCTAGCAAAGGGTTTTCATCAGATCTTTGTGAAGGAAGAGGATCGAAAGAAAACCGTTTTTTCTACGTCTTTAGGACACTACGAATATGTGAGAATGCCCTTCGGTTTAAAGAACGCACCGGCAACTTTTCAGCGCCTAATGAATTCCATTTTAAAAGATTTTATGAACAAGATCTGTGTAGTATACCTAGATGATATCTAAATATTTAGTAAAGAAAATATTTAATAGATTGAGAGAACATAACTTGAAAATTCAGGTCGGTAAATGTTAATTCTTTTCCAAAGAAACGGAGTATTTAGGTTATGTCCTTACTCTAGAAGGGGTCAAACCCAATCCAAAAAAGGTTGAGGATATCTTAAAGTTGAAATTACCAACAACTCAGAAACAGATAACATCCTTTTTGGGTATAACCGGGTATTATAGAAAGTTCTTTAAGGACTATGCAAAAATAGCTCAACATGTGACTAAATACCTTAAAAAGAATACAAAGATTAATATCAAAGATCCAAATTATAATAATTCGTTTGAAAAGTTGAAAAGAGTGATAACAGAAGTCCCTGTTTTGAAATATCCAGGTTTTGAAAAAAAAAGTTTAAACTCATATCAGATGCTAGTGCTTTCGCAATTGAAGCAGTCCTCCAACAGGAATATCATCCCATTTACTATGCTAGCAGAACTTTAAACGAACACGAACAAAAATATTCGAAAATCGAGAAGGAACTTTTAGCGATTGTCTGGTCTACGAATTATTCAGACCCTATCTTTATGGTGCAAATTTTGATTTATTGACTGACCACCAACCCCTAAAATGGTTGTACACTAAGACTAGAGGGAAAGATGTAAACCCCCGTTTATATAGATTTCTATGATAAATAATGTAGATGAAAGTAATATAGAGAAGATCCATTCTCAAGAAGAAAATTTAACCAATAATAAAACAAAAGAATTTGAAATAAAGCATAAAAAAGTATATATAAATTCCCAAGACCTAAATAACAATTTACCAGATATATTAAGAAGATATATTAAATCTGGTAAAATAGGCATTTACACTGAACTAAGCGATAATGAATTTAATAAACTTCAACAAAAAATTATCGTATTATACGATAGCCCAAACAATATAAAATTTGTTCGATGCTCTTACCATACCAAAGATCTGGATAATGAGAATGAAACATATAAACAAATACAAAAATATCATAAGTTAGAAACAGGTCATACAGGGATAAACGAGAATTAAGACGGATTCCAAAGGGCTATATTCTTCCCCAATCTTAAGGTTCTAATTCAAGAATTTATAAACAATTGTGATGTTTGTAATCGGGTTAAATATGATAGGAACCCTATTAAAAACAAGTTTAAATTGACTGAAACTCCTACAAATATTAAACATATCATACATATGGATATATATACTAACTCAAAAGCAAACTTTTTAACATTTATAGACAGATTTTCTAAATTTGCCTTTGCTTATTACTTAGAAGATAGGACCAACCAAGATATGAGAATACAAATCACAACGGGGTCATTTTCACAAAATTAATCACTGACAACGAATTTAGGAGCATTAATATTAAAAATTATTTAAGAAACGAGGGTATAGAATTCCATTTGGTTAAGTAAAATAATCACACTGGGAAATCGGACATAGAAACATTACACAGTATCATTGCTAAAAGAATTCGAGTATTGGGAATAGAAAATAAGTATCTTAGTATAAAATTAAAAATGAGTAAAGCAATTGAATGGTACAACAATAGTTTCCATTCAACTACTAAAGTTAAACCCATAAATATTCAAGAGGGAGAAGTGACATAAATGTTATATATAGCACTTTATGCAAAGAAAAACAAGTTATATTAATAAACTTAACACCAATAGAGAGAATTATATAGGAGGTATAGTAGAAGGTTATATAAAAAATTACAAAAGCCTTAGACATAAAGAAGAATCCAATTTTATTAAAAAGAATTTAGCAAATATACATACCTCAAATATCAAAAGAAAATATAAATTCTCAGGTAAACTGGATTTTCAATATACTACTGGTTCTATCAATGATAAAAACAATCAGGTCATATCTGACAATTGAAGAAATTAACTTGAATTCCGGATACACTGAAATACAATTAAACAACGTTGATATAGTAAAGAGTTTATATAATTAACTCCATATAATAAATCTTAAAGAAATCATGGGGTAATCGACAATTTTGAGCATAATATTAAGCAATTAGATTTAAAAGACAGAATAACGTTAGAATATCAATTAAACACCATAAAGAATAAAGTTAGAACTTTAATTCCACGTAGACAGAAAAGAGGTATAACTAATGTAGTAGGCACAGTTCAGAAATGGCTTTTTGGTACAATGGATGATTCAGATAGGCAAGAAATTGAAGAACATTTAAAGGTACTAGACATTAATAATCATAATGCAATTGAAAATTTAAATTCTCAATAAAAATTAATAAAAATTTTAATGAAACTTTAACAAAATTAAAAGAAATAATTGATAATGATAGATTAGTAGTTACTCAACAGTTCAATGAAATTGTTAGTAGACAAAAAGTATCAGACAGACAATTATTGTATACAGACTGCTTTAAAATTAAAAATATTACACGAAAATATAGAATATATTCAAGATAACATAGCCTCGTCCAAATTAGGATTCATTCAGAGTAATATACTAACCAATGAAGAAATTACTAAATACGACATTGACATACAAAAACTACAGAACATAAGACTTGGTACTGCAATTGACAATAAAGAAAACATAATATTTGTTATAAGAATACCTAAGACGATAATAACGGCACAAAAATCTTTGTTTATACCAATAAGCGATAATCAAAAACGAGAATTAATGTTTGATCCTTTTGAAATTATAAAAACGAAAACAAGATGTATAATTATAAAGAAAATAACGATTTAAAAAAATTTAAAAGTTTGTAATAATTGTCTAATGAGGAAAAATTGTATAAAAATTTTTAATAATGCAACTGAAATAATAGAATTACAAAATAAAGCTATAATAGCAAAAAATTTAATCTTTGTCAATTTTACTAGTAGTTGTGATAATCGTAATATATTATTGAATGGAAATTATTTAACTAACTGTAATAATTGTTCAATAAAATTTGATAATTATATATTAGAAAACAATAAAAAGGAATTTAAACAAAGTTTCATTCTTCCAACTTTTATACAAAATATTTAAGATTTAAACAAAAAATTAATATTTGATGATATTATATTAAACCAAATTGAAAATATAAGTGAAATCAAAGAGATTAAATATCATACGGATAGTTCATTCAGTCTTGTTCCAAATTTTCTTGTCATTACTTGTGTTTTATTAAAAGTTTATTATTATTATTAATAATTTAAATATCATGTATACAAAAATACTATTTTTCTAAATTTCTTTACCCGTTGAAATTTTGTGCAAATAATATTATTTTCATTATAAACTCAATTAGTGAATAGTGAATAAATATATTATTCATGAATGTGTGGCACTAGAAATATGGAGATGGAAGACCACTGAGGGCAGAAATCTCGAAGATTTTTCAAATCTAGACTACATAAAGTACGTTATTCTCCTTGCTAAAAGGATAAATGCCTTTATGTACACAACAAAGGGTGAGAGATACAATAAGCTTTCTTAAGCTGCAGTGTCGAGGCAACCCAACCTCATCTCACCCTTGTGAATTAAACTAAACTAAACTAGACCGACCCCCTAAACCTTCGGACATAAAACAAAACACCAGCACAACTACTATTGAACAACACTCACTGATTAATTCAACTCCTGGCCCTAAATACTTGCTTAGTAAAATAACAGATAATGCGAAGACACTTACTCCAGTATCGCCATTTCTAATTAAAAAATGCATAGACAGTAAAATAAATGGAGTATTATTTTGCAACAAACTTCGCGACGGAACTGTGCTTATCAAAACGCAAAACACTAACCAAGCTATCAAACTACTAGACATGGACAAACTCTCATCAGATATTAATATCCAAATCACTACACATGAAAGACTTGCTGCAAAGGTGTGATATACATACAACATAGACTTAACGTACTTAGAAGACAATGAAATTTTAGAAGGATTAAAAGACCAAAGTGTAATAGCTATTAGAAGAATAACGAAAAAAATTAACACTGAAGAAAGACAAACAGGTCTTTTTATTCTAACTTTCAATTCAATCACTGTACCCAAAAAAATTAATATCGGTTATTAAAAAGTTGAAGTAAAATACTACATTCCTCCACCACTACAATGCCGCTACTGTTTTATTTTTGGTCAGACAAAAGAAAACTGTAAGAAAACAAAAAAATGCGTAAATTGTAGTAATGATTACCATTTCAAAATAAATAAAACACCAAACCAAAAATGTGAAAATACAACAAAATGTATTAATTGCCATTCAGTCTTATATAATGCCTTATCAAGAAATTGCCCAGCTCGTAAGCTGAATAGAAAGCAACATAACAACTCTTAATTTCAACCAATGAAGGATCTTCAACACCAAAAAAGCAAACTGGAAAATATTTCAATCGCACATAAACTTCGACACAAACGTGAACGGTTTTAACAATACAAATGATTGCGAAAAATACATAAGCAACACAATTATCAATGCTGCAAAGGCTGCAATTCCTTTAACTTGTGGAAAAATCAACAAACCCCAAGTTGCATGGTGGAACAAAGAAATAGAAAATGCTCTAAAAGAGAAAAAACGATTACTTAGAAGATACAAAAAATACATGATACATGAAGACTACATTACATTTTTAAAAATGAGATGTTATGCTAGAAAACTTATTAGGTTTTACAAGAAGAAAACATGAGAAGAATACGTCTCATCAATAAACTCTACCACTCCTACTAAAAAAATTTATCAAAAAATTAGATCGCTTGAAGGAAACTGGAAAACACAAATATCAACAACTCTCATCAATAACAACACCAAACAACCAAATTATCACGGATATAAGAGAATTATGTAATCATGTAGCTAACCATTTTCAAGAAATATCTAGTGATACAAACTATACGCAGACTTTTCTACAGAAAAAATACAATCATGAGGAAAACTCCTTACAAATAACTTGACAGGACAGTAAGCCATATAATGAGATATTCAACACGTTGGAACTCGAATACACTCTCAACAATGTGAAAGAATCATCCACAGGCAAAAATCTAATACATTATGACCTGATCAAAAACTTAAATCAAGATCATAAATTGTACATATTAAAATTCTTCAACCGCATTTGGCTTGAAGGAAGCATTCCTGAAGCATGGAAAGAATCGATTGCATTACCCATTCTCAAACCAGGAAAATCACCAAATTACCTGAATAACTACCGTCCAATCGCACTAACGATCGTATTGTGCAAAATACTAGAAAGAATGGTCAATAAAAGGTTAACCTGGTATTTGGAGAGACATCACAAAATAAATCCTAGACAATTTGGTTTCAGGAAAAACTTTAGCACAATAGATGCACTCTCTCTGTTTCAATCTGAAATTATGCATGTATTCAATGAAAAAAAATACTTGGTGGCCGTTTTTATCGACATAAAAAAAGCGTACGATAAAATCTGGAGAAGGAAAATCTTCGATGAAGCTGAGAAGTTAAACGTAACAGGTAACATGCTCAGGTTCTTACAAGACTTTGTGGCGGGAAGACAATTTAGAAATCTAATTGGCAACTGTCTCTCCAATATGCATTCGATTGATAATGGCATACCCGAAGGGTCCGTCTTAAGCACTACACTCTTTAGCATCGGCATTAATGACATCCAAGAGACCATTAACCCTCCAACAAAACACATAGCTTATGCTGATGATATTGTGATTTATACAGCTCACAATGACATACACGAGGCCATAAATAATCTTCAGACAGACACAAGAATGTAGCATGAAATGCATTGGTATGGGTGGCCCCGGTGATAGATACATATGTGCATCTCCTTTAGACAACCATAGGGTAAGCATCGACAATAAACCAAATCAGCACTAATGCATTGCCAGAAATTGTAACCACAGTATATACAAACAGATTATTTGTTTATCTGATTATTGCCGAAAAGCGAACATGACACTGATCATAGTATTTCAATTCTTTTCAGCGTAGCGCTTTGTCAGATCCATCTCGGATTCACTTCTGATGGTCGACATCAATGGAATACGCATAAGAATTTGAATGGGCCTACTAGATTCTTTAGCATAATTAATTCGATTATCTAAACTTGCATTGGATACACATACTTTTTCCTGACTGGGTTGATTCACATATGATGGATTATTTGAAGCTACTTTTGAAGTTGTACAAGAATTGGAGGGTGTAGAGGAGATAGAATTTGAAAAGTCATGGCACACTTTTACGGATTTTGAAAACGGACTTTCGATCGTGCCTTTGGTTTGACGGCCTCCGGAGGACGGCATACCGGAGTCTACCTCGTTCGTCACCCCGTTTTCCGCATTGCACATCTTACACAAAGGTGTTACGATCCCTTTACGACCACATTTGAAACAAAGGAAACCTCGTCGTTGACGTGTACATTGCCTAAATGAATGTCCTTTTTCATCACAATTCCAACATATGAGTTCGTCAATGGCATCAATCAGGTAAGCATCAAGGTCTGTATCTTCACCAAAATCATCTCCATAATCGCTTGCATATTCTTCATTAATTAGATCATTTCTTTCATCATTGTTTGGAATTTTCGATTTAGATTTAGTAGTGCGTCTTTCATGAAGGATATGATAATCATAAACATTAGGATTAAAACAATCATCATAAGCAGAAATTTGAAGATTTCGGAATAGCGCCTGTGTTCTGAGAACTCGTTCTTACAGGATTATACAAATTTATAAGTTCCTCACGTAAAGTTGCTTTACTCCTGTTCAGTGCGTTCACCACATCCTGAACTTTTTTAATCCGGTCCACATTGGAAGCTCTGTCATTCACCAACATATTCAAACATGTATCAACTTCTGACTTTAGCCTGGTACATGTACTTTTCAACTCTGCATTATTGATAGCTACTCTGGCTATACGATGCAATATATGTTGAAGACGTGAACGATACGTTGCTTTGACTCCAATAGTCATGTTCCCTAAATCATCCGTTAACTGTTGACTGATGTTGTCAATCTTATTCTGAATCTCACCCAATTTTCGGTTAGGATTTGAACCAATCTGCGTAGGACATAACGATACATCTGCACTCTCCGAATTTAAACGAGTGATCAATTCGGCCATCGCTTTCTGTTGATCACTTGTACTGATCCCACGAAGATTAATTTCCAATCTTAACTCGTCCGGTTCTAAGTGCTTAGGATCCATGGTAACTGTCAACTGAATTTAAGATTTTCCAAAAAATAAAAAATAAAAAAAAAAAATGATTTTGCAAAGACACAAAAATTTCGTTAAGCTGAAAGGAGTTACTATGATTTGAATAAATTCACAACTATTTAACAACAATATCAAAATAATCACATCCAAAAGAGAAAATGTCACACATGTAATTTTGTAGAATATGAAAGAAAGAAAGAAACAAATGCTTGTTTAACTGACAATACGTTAATATACGAAACGTCTGTTATAATTTTGCGAATTTTTAACGTTGTTTGCAAATATTGAAATGACTAAATGTCGTGTAAATTATATATTCGTTTATTTTTCATATTTGGTTGCTCCAGAGGTGAGACATGAAGAATACACAAACATAAAACACAACTCAGTTTCAAAAAAAAAACTAATTCCACCTGAATAAGTGTACCTGATCAATTGCAAAACATCCCCACCAGATAAACATCCCGCCATCACCAAAACTTGACAATCAATGTATTTCATAACAAATGTTGTGTATTTGTATCATGAATTTACTAACGCGGAAAAATTGGATTAATGATGATTCATGTGTTACGCTCGTTATGCTGAAGTAACCCGTTTACAGGCGGCAACAGACGTACTCGCGAATATGTCCACAAGTACCTGGACAACACCAGAAATGAATTACGACCGCGGTGATCAAAGACAATAATAAGTAGCAACGGACGTTCTCGCGAATATGTCCACAAGAACCTGGACAATACTTGTTAATGTTTTACTAACAGCGTACTGTTGTAACTGTTGTTCTTTCTTTTCCTTCTATATATTTATTTTATTAAAAAAAAAAAAAAATCTCTAATATTATTATTTTATTTTCCTTTTTGTGGTTTTATTTGCTTACCTTAGCTCCTTAGCTATGGCATGCTTTGTCTGCTAAAGAATATGTTGATTGAAGATTCCTTATGATTTCCTTTTGATGTCCTTTACGTCTTATATTACTGCTTCTTTTTTTTTCAAATCTTGATTTCTTTCATCATGTTTTTGTTTTTGTATAAATTTTAACTAATTCAATATTTAATAATTAGTTAATCTGAAATTTAAATCTATTTAATTATTTTTTGTTTGTTTTTATATAGAACCTAAAAATTATAATTATTTTTGTTTGACTTTGAATTAAATTTAATATTATTTTATCTTTTTATTTTATTTATTTATTTCATCTCATTTTTCATCTTTCTATTTCGGGTTCTTTTTTTTGTTATTGTTTTTTTTTTTTTTTTTTTTTTTGAAAACATTAGTTATCATTATCGTTAGTTTATTATTAATTAAAATTTAATTCCTTTATAATTATTACATATTTTATTTATTTATTTTTTTTTTTGAATTATTATTATTTTTAATATTTTCTTATTTACATATTTTGTTTTTTTTTTTTTTTTTTTGATAAAAATCAACAAGGATTTTCACCTTTTTTTTCTCGCTTTTCTTTCATAACTTCATAAAAAAAACTAATATTCAATAAACCAAGAAATTTCTAATTAACTGCCTATTCACTAACTTTTAAAAAAAAATTTTCATAACTTTTATCTAAAATTTCTGATTTCTTTTCATTTTCTGTTTTTTTTTTTTTTTGTTAAAAATACCGGCTTTTTTAATTTTTTCTTTTTCAAAAGAACATTTTTTTAAATCTTTTTTAACACGTTTTTTTTCTTTTTTCTTTTTTTTCTGAAATTCACTAAAATATATGTACTTTTAACGTTTCTATTTTGTTTTTTTTTTGATTACTTTTAAATTAAATTTATAATTTTAATTTTTCGACGTTTTCTTTTTTTTTCATATTATTTTTTATTATTGTTTCTATAATTCGAATAAAAACAACTTTATTTTCGATATCTAGAACCCCAATTTTTTATTTTAAACTTCATTTTTATTTTCTTTTTAACTTTTAAATTAATCATTTTTTTGCCATTTCAACAAAATTTTTACTTCCCGACCACGTTTTTTTAACAATAAATTTTTTTTTCTTTTGATTATTTACTTACTTCGATTTCGACTTGACTCTTCGAAATCTAGACCCCGAGTGCCTTGATTATAAGCATTTCGTTCCTCCCTTCCCATTCTGTTTCTTTCGAAATAAAATTTCTTGAATGTTCTGGAGATTTTATTTCTCATTTGTTCTCATCACTCATCAAAGGGAGATCACCTGATCATTTTGAAACAATGAAATTAGCTGCAAATAGCATATATATAGGGTTTCCAATTGTCTGTTTGTTTGCAAAAAATGTCTTCGAAATGTCTTCGAAAAAAATTATAGTGGGAGACTACTATAGGCGTATAACTTTACACGTAGTTTGTGTGATGATGTATAGCTGATAGCATAAATATTGTTAAAATAAAAGTAAAACATGCTAAGGGGAAATGAAAACCAGTTATAGCCGATATCATACATACAAGTTTATGTGATGGTTTTTGTGTTTTTTTTTCAAGTGGCTGCACGCCTTGACTTTGTCGTGCTCAATTAGCATATAAACATGCCATTTTGTTGTCACATTGGTTCGTGGGTACGTTGCAAAGAAGATCTTACATTCGGTTACAGCCATCCCGTTGAGCCAAGGTGCCAGACTATGCTACCAGGACTCATCTGGGACAGGTCCCCGAGGCCATCCACGAAATGTCTGCCAAATCCCTTATGCCTTGCCTTGGCCAAGGCCGGGCATTCGCAGAAGTAGTGTAGTAGAGTTTCCTCTTTCCCTACTACTCTACAACTGCGACAAAAGGGGTTAAAGGGCACGCCGATCTTAGCTGCATGTCTGCCTATCGGTCAGTGTCCTGTAAGAGCCGACACCAACTTCGCTATGTTGTGCCGGCTGAGACTCACTATCGACCTGGTCCTCGATGGATCCATTCTTGGCCAGGTTTGCCTTGCTACCTTGCAGTTGGAGAGACCTTTCCACCTGCGGTTGGCTGTCTGTAGGAAATGTGCCCAAGCAGCTCTTTTTAAGCTGCCTGATGGTATGCACACGTTCTCTTGGGATGAACCAGGCATTGCCGAGCCAGACCTGGCCAGGGAGTCAGCCATCTCGTTTCTCTGTATGTTCCTATGTCCTGGAACCCATAACAGGGTAACTTTGGCTTTATCACCCAGCTTTACCAGCTCAGACCTGCATTGGTTCGCCAATTTTGATTTGAATGTATCCGCTATCAAAGCTTTGATTGTCGCTTGGCTGTCTGAGCATATGCCTATGGCATCGCGTGAAATCCCTGGTGCACCATTCAGGATCCTGCAGGCTTCCCTTATTGCCAGTATCTCCGCCTGGAAGACACTAGCCCCTCCGGCTCCCACCCCGCAGTCCATCTTAGACCCATCCGTATACACCAGGCGCTTAAAGCCTTTTGTAGCCTTTTTTTCCTCCCATTCTTCCCTGGAAGGAATCCGCGCTTTGAAGTTCCTATCAAAGCGGACTGTAGCGGTCATATAATCTGATTGTTTGGCAATCGACTCTTCTGGGATTAAACTCAGGATACTGCTATGCCCATAACTTCTTGCCAACCAGCATCTCATTTCCCTGAGTCTTAGCGCACTACACGTCACCGTGTATTGAACAAAAAGGTCTGGGGGAATCAGACACAGAATGGTGTTGATGGCCTCCGTTGGGCATGATCTCATGACCCCAGTTGCCCCCAACGCCACCGTTCTTTGTATCCTACTCAGCCTTTGCTGGATATATTTCCTTTCCACCGCAGGCCACCATACTAGTGAACCATACGTGAGGATCGGACGAATTACCACTACAAACATCCACAGTAGCATCTTCGGCTTGAGACTCCATCTCCTGCCGAAGGTTTTTTTACAAGCGTATAACGCCGTGCAGGCTTTCTTCGCTCTTTCTTCTACATTAGCCTTCCAGTTGAGCTTGGGATCCAAGTACACTCCCAAATACTTAACTTTGTCCGCTAATGTGAGTTGTGAGTTTTAATGTGAGTTGAAACGGGGGACTTTGGTTTTATTTGTGAAAAGCATCACGTCTGTCTTGCCTGCATTGATTCTTAGTCCACAGCTTGTAGCCTAAGCATCAATTTTCTTCAGGCTCCTTCTCATGATGTCACTCATCACGTCAGGAAACATACCGGATATCATCACAACAAAGTCGTCCGCGTACGCCACTGTCTTGACCCCATCCCTTCCCAACTGGGACAGGACTCCGTCCATGACAAGTATCCACAGGAGGGGCGAAAACACCCCTCCTTGGGGTGTGCCCCTCCTGGCATTCCGAATAAATTTCGTATTTCCTAACTCTGTCTGGATCTTTCTAGAGTTGAGTAGTCTACCAATCCATTGGTTTATACTCCTCTCTGCTCCAGACGAGTTGATTGCTTCCAATATCGCTTGTTTTGTTACGTTATTAAACGCACCTTCGATATCTAGGAAGGCTGCCAAAGTGTATTGCTTATACTCAAGCGACCTCTCCACTGTACGGACCGCCTCGTGCAGAGCTGTCTCAGTGGATCTTCCCTTGATGTATGCGTGCTGAGATTTGGAGAGGGAAGGTTCCACCCTTTGTCTCAAGTGGGTATCCAATAGAAGGTTTTTAGAGCGAAGCAGGTTAAGATAATTGGTCTGAAATCCTTCGCGGTTTCATGACCGCTTTTTCCTGCCTTCGGTATGAAGACCACTCGGGCCTTCCGCCAGCTGTCAGGAACATGTCCTAACCACAGGCAACTTCTAAAAATCACCACTAGCCAAGGAACTACTGTGCTCCGCAGTTGCTGCAGCATTATCGGATAGACTCCATCCGTTCCTGGTGATTTGTATGGCGAGAATCTATTTATCGCCCAGGATACTCTGCTCCTGGTGATAATGCTGCTCACATCTCCCAAGACGCCTAAGCAGCTTCCACGACAGGTTCTGCCGCTTTTTTGCTGCATCCAGGGAAGTAAGTTTCTGTCAAGAGCTCTAGAGTTTCCTCCTCCGTCTCCGTCCAACCTTCCTCCACCGTCATCGTTCCACCACCAGGGGAGACGCTTCTTACCTCGTCGAAGCGGACAGGAGGATTCGAAGGAGGCTCTCATGGCCTCCTCCATGTCGCGTATCTTCCTGTCCACTTCCTCCGTAGTTTCCAGCCTCTCCCTATCCGGTCGTGTCGAAAATTTAGAAACAACCGATTGAATTTCTTCCAATCGGTTCTTTTAACATTTCGGTATGGCGAATCTCGCTTACAGGCTAGATTCACTTCGAAGAGTATCCATTTGTGATCAGAAAACGACTTTTTCTGGGATACTCTCCACTTGTCTACCGTAGTCAAAGTAACATCCAAAACCTCCTTCCAGCCAGAAAACCTGTCCGAGTTGGGAAATACAAAAGTTGGAGTGTTGCCTCTGTTACTTACTACCAGGTTAGTATTAATAATGTAATCGTATAGGTACTCACCTCTTTCATTAAACTCCGTGCTGCCCAACAGAGTGTGTCTAGCGTTTGCATCACAACCTGCAATCAACTTTGCCCTCTTTGACGCAACGCTGGCAACCAGTTGGGTCAGCTCCATAGGCGGTACAGGCTCCTCATGAGCCATGTAGACTGAGGAAATGTAAATTTCCTAACCGCCCTCCGCTTCCATCTTGATGACGGTCACGTCTGCTGAGCTGTAATTAGAACAAAAGTAAGCCTTTATGCTTTTTCTAACGAGAATGCAACTTCTTGGCTTACCTTCTGTTTCAGTTCTTTTACTAAAGAACAGGTTGTAACTGCTGTTACGGAGGCCCTTGACCACTCCGTCTTTGGTCCAAGGCTCCTGGACAAGGCCGACGTCAATGTCTTCCTCACCTAAGAAGACAGACAGAATATCTGAAGCAGCCCTAGAGTGCTTTAGATTAATCTGTACTACCCGAAGGCCCTTCCCCGGCATCTTCCGCAATGGCCAGGACGTTCATGTCCTCGGCCAGTGCGTCCTCCTGATCTTCCTGACCAGCTTGGCGGAATATATTCAGTTTGGCACGTCTTATGCCAAACCTCAGCTTGCACTCCGCCTTTTCCAGAGCTCCTAGGCTCTCTTCGCTGATCAGCAGTAAGAAAGACGTTAAGTTTTTCTGAGGTTCCTCTGCCTTGATTACCATCCAATCCATCATTAGAACCTCAGGATTCTGGAGCTGCAGGCATTTCAGCAGCTTTCCTGGCTCTAGCTCCATCTTGGATAGCCATATGCGAGCCCTCGGTCTTTTCTGGATTTCCTTAGCAGGGATAAGCTTGAGCTTCAAGACTTCCCAGGCATCGCTTATCTCAGCGATGCACGAGCTGAGGAATTCCTTAGAAAACTCGTTCTCGCATATGATTACCCTGCATCCTCTGACCACCTCCGAGGAGTCGAAGGACGGCAAGGTAGAGGTTTTGGCCTCTAGTATGTAGCTCATCACCATCTCCGTGAGCTTGGCTTTAATCTTGACCCACGCTTCAGGTAACAGTCTGCCACCCGAAGCGTTCTTGTCAATGAGAGCCACATGGAAATGGTCTCTCGCTACTTCGTTAAAGGGTCTCTTAGGTTGTCCCTGGTTGTTGTTGCTTGTTTTTGCCGAGGTCGAGGATGAGGGCTTGCTGACCTTTGACCGCTTGGCCTCTTGGAGGATCTCGTCTTGAGATCTATTTCTCTTCAAGGCTTTCGTGGTCTTTGGTTTGCTTTCCCTCTCCTTCAACCACCTTGTATACTCGTCAACTACCTTTTAGTACTTGACTTTGTCCTCGGCGTCCTTATCTTTCACAGTACCATCTCTCTCATTCTTGACAATCTTGTCGAGAATGTAAAGAGCTTTTTGGTACTGCTTTTTCATCAGCACGCCAGGTGTCTTCCATCTTGTTTTCGTCGTTTTGGCCTGGTCACTATGGCTGGCGACCTTGACCAACGACTCTTTTTTCTTTGGTGATGAAGGGGTGCTATGACTGGCACCCTTGTCGTTGTTAATAGTGTTGTTGATCTCTTAGCTAGAGATCAGGGTATCATCAGACGACAGATCTTCCGTCTCTGATGATACCGGAGTTTTTTCGTTTTTTTGTTTTTTATTTTTGTGTTCTATTCTGTTCCCACGAGTTTGTCAGAAATAAAAGGTCCGGTTTAGCAGAGCCGACATGCTAAACTAAGGCACGGGTATCTCAACACCTTGCCTTCAGTGGGATTTTTCTAAAGGGCTTACTCCCCTTGCACCTAGCTTAGTCTGATCACTCTCAACTGACCTGTACGACTTGGGTGGCCCTGCCATAGCAACTGCGGGTTGTCCCGCCGGCTTAGCTCAGTTGATCATTGTGATGCACAAGCCTCCCCACCGCGGCAAGGTGTAGGTGCATGGAGAGGTTATGTGATGGTACTAAGAAATCCTTTTCACTGAGAATGAGAAAAAAAATTAATGAAGTACAAGGAATTTCTTTAATCTTTTGTATTTCTTTAATCTTTTTCTTTTATACATTTAACATTTTCCTTTCAATTATATTTTCATTGACCATATTATAGTCAATGTAATACATATAAATATATTTTCATAAATTATTTATAATAAAAACATACGTACATATGTATACGAAATAAATTTCATACAGTAGGTATATTTACATGCATTATTCTCTGTATAGGATATCGGGTATTTCACGTTGTTTAAAATCCTGTTTTGCTACTATCCTTCTGTATTATTTCATTTACGTATGGCATAGTAAAAATCAATAATCATACACCTAAAATTTTTTTCCATTCAATTTTCTGCTATACGAAATAATCATAAGCATGTTCACGTAGTATTTGTACATAATCAGGTTTATCATGCGCTAACAAGTTGCAACGTTTACATTTTACAATATATACAGATAAACACACAAAAACACATTAAATTTTATCACGTTGATTAATATGTATAATATATTAGATATGCACATACATACATATGTATGTATATTAGCCAAATACAATACAAAATGTATGAGTATGATAACAATGATATGTAGGTAATTATATTAAACTAGCTGATTGTTCATATGCTTTGTATCTTGTTGTTTTTCTCTGTATCTTTTTGTCCTAAATAACTTTCTTACAAATATAAAATAAAACCTATAACCTAATTAAGACCAATTAAAACTAAAATTGAAAATGCTACAAACATACATATTTATACGCAAAATTGAAATTTAATCCATTTTCTCGCCACCGTGTGGTAGGATTACTGATTTGCACTTTATATTCCTATTAAAAATAATTTAATAAGTTCAAAGTGTTTTGTTTTTTTAAAGTCGTTCTAAATTTTGTTTCTAAAATTTGCTTTTATTGATTTGAGAAAAATTTGCTAAGAATTAAGCATTTTCGATAAAACATCTGACTTCATAGAAACGAATATTTTTGGAAATATGTAGGTATAATAATATTTAAATTTCAGAAGTCTTTGTTCTTATTATATTTATCGCAAGATTTAAAGCCATACCGTCCAATTTTTATTTGATCAAATTTATGTCAGATAAATTTTAGCTATTACTATAGTCTATACTATTTGTACTTTAGAGGAGTATATTATCGTGGAATATTTGAAGTTTTTACGCTCTAGAGTCTAGACTTTAGATTACACGTTACATTGTTGTAAGGGCTCAATTCTGTATTACGACATGTACCCAAATGTCCAAAATTTTTTTATCTTCAACCATAGCCATGACCAACATATATATATATGTACGTGGAAATAGCTCACTTCTGCCAATAAGCAAGAAAAAAAGGTGCCGAAAATAAAAGCAAAATTCATTGACAAATAATAATAAAATAATTAGTTTAGAAATATGTACAGTTTTTAACTAAAATATACAAGTATTTTACAAGACGATACTAATCACTTGTCAAGTGATAAATCATGCCTATGCCGAGAAAAGAAAAAAAATTATGTTAAATGGGGACAGGCTCCAACCAAACGTTTCAAAACAATTTGCACGTCAAGATCATAAAATCCTTCTCAACAAATGGCAAATCATTGTATCTATATTGTATCATAAATTATGAGTGTTCGAACATGAAACTTTAAAGACAAGAATAAGCGCAGTCTTATGTTTCAAGCAAAATATAAATGTTTAAATCAAGTAAAATTTCATTATGTTGATTTTTTGTTTTGAAATTACAAGTATTGATATACACATACATACATATATACATATGTATGTACATACATATATTCAAAAAAAAATAAATACAACGTATAACCATATATTTTCTATATTTCTATTATTTTTTAAGTAAAAAATGGGGAAAAAATGAAATTACATAAATAATGTTACAATAACAATAAATTATATTACGGTATTTTGTACGATACTTTGTTCAGTATAAAAGTAGCTATATAAAGAATTTTTTGGTAATATTACGAATGGTAAATTCTTCTTCCCTATGTTTTTCTAGGAATTATTTTATTAGTTTAAATAAGGGTATGATGGGGCGGTTACATGATTTTTAAGAACAATGAAAAATAATATATTTTTTTTTGCACGAATGAAATAACCTGATAAAAGTAAAACACGACCTTTTCATACTCATAATGGAAAAATTATTCATTCAAATTGATACTAAAATGGAAAAATTAAAACTAAGAAAAAATCCGACTATGTATGAGTTCAAAAGATATCTGTTGTCCTTCCCAATTAATATCTTCATCACCTCTTTCTCTGTTTAAACATTCATTTTATTATTTAAAAAAAAATATTTATATTTTAAGAATGAAATGTATCTATTTTCTTATGTACTGATGTCTCAGGTAATTAATGTGTATATTATAAAATATTATCATCATTAGACTTAATGTTTTAGTTAAAACTGATCCTGCGATAATATTAGATATACATACTATATATCATTACTCGTAAAAGTTTTGAAATTGAAATTCGTTGTGAAATTGTTCTTAGTGAAATTGTTGAGTTCTTAGTGCCATGGAAAAAGATTTTAGAAAAAAATTCAACTTAGTTTTTAAAAGATTAAAAACTGTGCAATTTAAAATATACATTTATAAATTTAGCAAAAACTTAAATTAATGGTAAGTAAAAAACGTATACACACATATTTAGCCATAAGTTTTGAAAGTGATATAAATCCATTTATGCATACTTCGAGATATACATAGCTTCACTTGCTAAATCGATTACCACAAAGTTCAGATGAAAGAAAATGGTAGTATAATCGTTTTATAAAATTCTCTGTTAAAATACAAATGTTATAAATTCAAATAAATAATATAGACTGTATTTCTGTACATGTATATCTTCTATCCCCCCGGAGGTTGCGCCTTGTCGTGGTGGGGCGGCTGAGTAGTTCCCAATGAGACGTTTGTATTAATCTACTTGAAAAAGTGGAAGATATAAACGTGGAGGGAATGAAACCAAACGCAACCAAAAACCCCTAACTCAAGGTGTTATGCGACCCGTGCCGAGGAGTGAATGGTATCAGGGGCAAATGATACCGCTAACGGTACCAGGCGACCCCCTAGAGTAATTAGCCTTCCATATGTACAGGAGTCACTGCATATGGCGACCGTTTTTACTCCAAACTCGTGGGACCAAAATATGGATACCAAACAAAAGAAAACTTTTAAAGGGGGAGAACCTGATCACACCCCTAAAACTAATCAGGTAATCGCGAGTACATCGGGTCTACAGGGAAGTGGATCACCCACACGACCAGTAGTTTCCGATGTACAAACGACTACTGCTGGCTTGAGCAAGCTCAAGTTAGCAGACAAAAAACTGTCCGGGGCGCAAAGGCGAAAACTCGCCAGAGAGGCTGCCCGGGCAAGGGGCGAGGCTCTCATACCTCGCAAAAGAAATCAAGCCGCTCAGGGTGCTGGGAAGCAACAGACCAGCAAAATCCTGAAGCGGGCGAGGTCGGAGAGCTCTACCTCTCCGAATCAGGGGGGACCACCGAAACCCCCTGTCAAAAAGACAAAGCAGGTACCACCTGCGGTAGGACAACCCGGCCCCTCCTCGGAGGTGGAGACGGGGCTCACCTACAGGCAGGTGGTGTCTGCCTTGAAAATGGCGGTAGTCCTAGAAGGCTACCCAGAAGCTAAGTTGGACCAGGAGAAGGCGCGCCTGGTTCAGAGGGCTATTCTGGCAGAGGTCTGGAGGTGTGAACCCTCCAAAGGGCCTCAGTTCACGAATAGCTTCTTTGATAAGGGCGTGCTTTTCGTAACCTGTGCCAACCAGGCTGCCAAGGACTGGTTGAAACTCACAGTCCCTTTGATCACCCCATGGGAGGGCGCGATCCTCCGAGTTGGGGAAGCAAAGGAGATTGTGAGGACAACCAAAGTCCTGGTAAATATTCCGAATACGGATCTTTTGGGGGAGAAATCACCGCAGAAAATACTCCAGCTTCTGAAGACCAAGAACATGGGGCTGAGCACAGAAGACTGGAGTATTTGCAGCTCGAGGGAAGAGGAACAGGGCATGAACCTGGTCCTCTACCTAGACGAGAAGTCAGCGGAAGCGTTGAGAGAAACGGGTTACAAAGCGTACCTCGGTTTCTCTCAACTAAACTTCCGAGTGCTGTCAAAGCCCACACATGCTGAAGGTTGTGCAGATAAACCTTCAGCATAGTAGGGCTGCTACAGCGTCTCTCTGCAGGCTGATTACTGCAGAGGGAATAGACGTGGCCCTAATTCAGGAACCCTGGATAGTGAAGAACAGGGTTATGGGGCTCGGAACACTAGCAGGTAAGGTTATTTACGACTTACATGCAGACAAGCCAAGGTCTTGCATATTTGTCAAGAATGGCTTACAGATTTTAACCTTGCAAAATCTCTTTTTCAGGGACCTGATTGCAGGGAATCTGACAATCGCTACGGAGGGAGGATGTAGGACAATTACCCTAGCATCTGCCTACCTTCCGTACGATTCGACAGACCCTCCACCAACCAAAGAGCTGGAGAGTCTGGTTGAGTACTGTGAGGACAATAACCTCCAGTACCTAATTGGAGCAGATGCCAATGCGCACCACACCATTTGGGGGAGCTCCAATACAAATAGAAGAGGTGAGTACCTTTTAGACTTTATTATCACTCATAATATAAGTTGTGGGTTTTGTGTGGTTAATTAATTAAAAATGCACGTGGTTAACTTATGCTACACTTTATTTAATAAAATATTTACACAACGTGTGAACTCTATCGCAGTCAGAACAAGAAGAGAATTAAAATATAAAATTATATATTAAACGGCCTAATTACTAATTATTACATAGGGTTTGGTACATAGTAAATAATAAATAAACTACCTGCTATACTTATTAATAAATAATATTAAGTGTATGAGTATTGTGTGCGTAATCGTTACCAGTGTGTATGAAACTCAACTACCTCTACTGCGCATAGAGCTAGTTTGAGTGAATTGTATTAAACTTGTATTTATTATGTACTCGAAACCATATTATGTATAGTTTCGTAGTGCAGTAAAAATACTGATAACGATTACCGCCACATCACTCCCCCTTGGGAAAAAAAATGTTGCAAAAATTTTATAAATTTAAAAATGAGAATAAGCGTACGTTAAAAACAAAATTTACAACTGAAATGTTACTTTACGTTTTGTTTCTGATCTTGTGACTGGACAAGAAATGGTAGTATCTGGACTTAGCAAAAAGGCGGACTTTAATCTATCGATGTTAATGAACTCTTCCTTTCCATTCATTAATATTTTGAAAACTTTGTCCTGTCTTGATAAAACTTCATGTGGACCAGTGTATGGCGTATTTAAACTACTTTTATAAAAATTATCTTTGACGAAAACATGTGAACAAGTGTGAATGTCCTGTGGTACAAAAATGCTTTTTTGTTTTCTAGTTCGCGAAGAATGTGGCTGTAAATTAGTGAGTGTTTGTTGTATTTCTTTGGCCACAGGGTTTGTTAATTGAAAGTCTGGTGAGCTATTTGATGCGATGAATTCGCCAGGTAAACGTAGAGGCTGACCATAGAGGAGATGTGCAGGAGCGAAACCTACATCTTCAATAAGGGCCGAGCGAAGTCCCAAAAGTATCCAGGGCAAATTATGGTACCAATTTTTGGGGTTGACAGAAGCTCGAATGGCCACTTTTAGTTGTCTATGGAACCTTTCTACCGATCCGTTGGATTGAGGATGATAGGTTGTAGTCCGAATCCGGTGATTACCTAAGACGTTTGAAAGTTCTTTGAAAAGTAAAGATTCGAACTGAGTTCCTTGATCAGTCGTTAAGGTGCGACATACACCAAAACGTGAAATCCAATTATGGATGAAAGCCGTACATACTGTTTTTGCCTCAATATTTTTGAGAGGAATAGCCTCTGGCCAATGTGAGAAACGATCTTTGATAGTTAGAATGTAACTATAACCATTGGAAGGGGGAAGTGGTCCAACTAAGTCCATGTGGACGTGTTCGAACCTTCCTCGAGGTACCTCAAATTTTCCATGAGGTGTTGAAATGTTTCGGGTGATTTTTGCTTTCGCTGCCGCGTGCGAGGAAATACAATCTAGTTTTTTTGAGTTGGTTTTATTGTTAGTTTTATTACACGGAGGTACACATTTTTGAGCTTTTGCTCCATAATGCTTGTGATACCAACAAACATTATTGAAATTATTTTGACTGACAGTATTATTGCGCAGACGACTTTTTGAACGAGATCTGTTTGGTGTGAAACTTCGGTTAGAAATTTTAATTTCAAGACGTAAAGTACAAGGTAATCAAACATAATCAACAAAGGTAACGAACCCACTTTTATAAACGCGATACGCGAAGAAGTAATCGACATAACCCTGTCGTCAAGTAAAGTAGAGCCCAATATCTGTAAGTGGGAGGTCTCTAGAGAACCGTCCAGAAGGGGCCAGACTCCACAGGGCTTTGGCCAAAAATCCCACCAATCCCTTGGGCCTTCTAAAGACCAAGGATGGGATTTACACGAAAAACGAAAGGGACACACTGGAGGTACTGTTACACACGCACTTTCCAGATTGTGAAACCTTTCTGGAAACCGATGACCAATCTGCCTTCGATGAGCTCAATCTAAGGGCGAAGAAGGTAGATTGGGAGTTGGCTAAAAGAGTGGTCACGCTGAACAGGACAATATGGGCTGTCAACACTTTTGAACCATATAAAAGTCCTGGTCCAGACGGAATCTATCCAGTACTACTACAGAAAGGAGGAGAAGCTGTAGCACTGGAACTAATCAGGCTTTTCAGGGGCAGCCTAGCACTAGGCTACATACCCAAAGCCTGGAGGAAGGCTAATGTGGTATTTATACACAAACCTGGGAAAGACTGCTCCCAGGCAAAGTCGTATAGACCAATTAGTCTATCGTCCTTCATCTTGAAGACGTTGGAGAGACTGGTCGAAAGGCACATCAGGGAAACCTGTCTGATTGAGAGACCCTTGAGCTCCAATCAGCATGCCTATCAGCCAGGTAAATCATGTGAAACTGCTCTGCACCAACTGGTTGCAAAAATAGAGCATAGTTTACATAACAAGGAAACCACTCTGGGGGTTTTCCTTGACATAGAGGGGGCGTTTGATAACACCTCTTATAACTCTATTATAAGTTCTGCTCAAAAACATGGGGTAAGCAACACCATATGCAGGTGGATAAGCCACATGCTAAGAAGCAGAATAGTACAAGCCACTCTGACAGGAGTGGACATACGGATGTCGGTCACCAGAGGGACCCCACAAGGAGGTGTCTTATCACCACTTCTGTGGGATCTAGTAGTGGATGACCTGATTACCGAACTAAACAATAAAGGATTTTACACCCAGGGCTATGCGGATGACATAGTCATCATAACCCGGGGAAAATTCCTAAATACGATATCAGAGTTAATGCAGAAGGCTCTGCAAATAGTGGAGCAATGGTGTAGCAGGGAAAACCTGAAGGTAAACCCAGCAAAAACCGCCCTTGTTCCCTTCACGAGGAAAAAGACATTGGAGGGTCTAAAACCTCTCATCTTTTTCAACAGTCAGTTAGAGATTTCCAAACAAGTTAAATATCTAGGACTCATCCAAGATAGTAAACTGACCTGGAATGAGCAGCTGACTGAAATTACGAGAAAGGCAAAAACCTCCCTTTTCAATCTTAAAAGGGCACTCGGTAATACATGGGGAATTAGGCCACATATGGTACTTTGGATGTACGATGTGATCCTAAAACCTATGATAAGCTACGGGTCACTGGTGTGGTGGCCCAAAACAGAACAGAAAAAGGCCAAAATTGAATTGGAACGAATTCAAAGATTGGCCCTTCTGTGTACAACGGGAGCATTCAGAAGCACCCCGACGGCAGCCTTAGAAGCTATACTAAACGTACCTCCCCTTGAATTCGTTATCAAGGGGCAAGCTAGGATAGCGGCGTATAGGCTGTATATGAACAGACACTGGAAGCCCCTGGTGGAAGTCGGGCATACCAGTATTCTACAAACAATAAAAGATAGAAGTTTCGAAATGAGACATGATTTCATTGAAACTTCTATGAACTTTGAAAAGAGATTCCTCACCCAGATAACAAGCTGGGAGGAAACGCGTGACAGTCACCTGGAGGGAGATCTCATCTGGTATACGGATGGATCAAAGACAGGTGAAGGAACGGGAGCCGGAATACATGGGATAAGACCTAGAAGGGATATAATAATCCCACTCGGGGAATATGCCACTGTGTTCCAGGCTGAAGTATGCGCCATAAACCTGTGCGTCCTAGAGAATTTAAGAAGGAAATATAGAAATAAAACGATCCTCATTCTCACGGACAGCCAGGCGGCGATTAAAGCACTGGAAAGTGTTAAAATCAACTCTAGGGTAGTACTAGAGTGCAAACAAAACCTTAATGAATTGGCAAACAACCACAACAATATTTTGGTGAAGTGGGTGCCAGGTCATAAAGGAATAGTTGGTAACGAAAAAGCAGACGAGTTGGCCAGGAAGGGATCCAGTACACCCCTGATAGGGCCAGAGCCCGCCCTGGGAATTACTAAAAACTTCATTAGGAAAAAGGTGAATGATTGGGTACAAAACCAGCATAAAATTCACTGGATTTCTGATGGAGGAAAAAGACGCTCTGGGGGTCTTATAAAAGAACCGAACAGAGCGATTTCAGACCTGACACTGAAATGTGAAAGGAAAGTTATTAGACTTGCAATTGGACTAATAACAGGACATTACAAGTTTAAAGTTCACCTACAAAAACTAGGCTTCAATATGAATAACCTAGACTGTAGGCTATGTCTTGAAGAGGAAGAAACAGCTACACACATCCTGAAGGAATGTGTGGCACTAGAAAGATGGAGATGGAAGACCACTGAGGGCAGAAATCTCGAAGATCTTTCAAATCTAGACTACATAAAGTACGCTATTCTCCTTGCCAAAAGGATAAATGCCTTTATGTAGACAAACAAAGGGTGAGGGATACAATAAGCTTTCTTAAGCTGCAGTGTCGAGGCAACCCAACCTCTTCTCACCCTTATGAATTAAAATAAATAAAAAAAATAAATATAAATAAATATCTTCAATCCAATTCTATACACTTAGGCTTCAATTAAGTGTTATTTGAAATTAAAATTTATTTAAAGTCACAAAGTGGAGGTAATCGATTTGACAAATAAGGCACTTATATATCTTTTAATTTTTATTATAAAATAGTAATTACTAAAATTGGTAAAGATTATGAACGATTTTTAGCTCCAAATGAACCTATTCCACTTTCAATTTATAACAAGAAATAAAAACAAAAATACATATAAGTCCTTCTATATATCTATATGGACTATTTATTTAGTGAAATGGATTTTTTTTTTTTTTTATAATTAAAATGAAAATGAAGAAAAATATGCCAATAATTTATATGTTTATAGTAAACTATAATTTTTGCTCATTTCTTAATCGAAATTACTCTTTAAGTAATATGTAGTTGAGTAAAATTGTTAATAAAATTGAATACGCTGGATCCAAATATTTTTGAGATTCTCTAATTTGTTTTTTTGTTTCTTTTGTTTATCTTCTAACTAGCAATAATTTTCTTAAAATTTGTTCCTTTTAGGCAACTCAAAAGAAGTCGTATAAACGATGTTGCATAAAATCCTGCGTAAGCAGGAATGAAAATAAGTATGTATTATTTTCTTTCCCGGGAGATGAAACGGAGTATAAAATATGGTCAGAACTTTGCGGGATTGAATTGAAAAATCAACGTCGTGTTCACCGTTTTATTTGCGAAAGACATTTCGTATTAAACAAACGTAGACAAAAACAGATATCCGCTGGTATATAGTACGACCCACCTTATTTCTTCCTATTCAAAATCCACCCCTTAATTCCGGACGTACTAATTACATTTTTGAACCAATCCCGTCTACCTCCAAAAGTACGCTTCCCGTTTCTGTTCAAAGTTCCGATGGTTCTGAAATAGATTTTCCTGCACCTTCTTTAACGCGTCTTGATTTTCGTGGTGTGTGTATTTTAACTCCGCTTCATGATAACGAAAATAACGAACGTAGTGAAACTCCGTGTGAAAATTGTGCCAAAATTAATCAGTTTTATTCTTCAAAAACTTTACAATTGCAAAAGAAAGTAGACGTAGAAAGTAGTAGAATTTTGCAAGAAGAAAACGAAAGATTGAAGAATTTTGCAAAATCTTCGAAAAACGATATTGCTTCTTTGAAGAAACATTTGGAATTTTTACAGAATCAATTAAATGACGAAAACACCCTATCAGAAAACGTTAAAGCTTTTCCAAAAGAATATGGATACTAACGTACAAGAAGGGAAATTTAAATTAGACTAAAAAAACCAAAAGGGATGCTGATATTTTCCTAAGGAAAAACAATACATAGAAGCATTAAAAAAAAAAACAAAAATGCACTATGAATGCCAAAATGTAATAGTTCTACACATCCCATTTGAAAAAAAGAGAAGAAAGCAATCACTCACCAATGTATAACCACATGTTTGTTGTATTCGTATTAACCACGTTTTCCTGGAACTCACCGGAGTTTTAAAATCATATAAAATTGACCTATCCGTATACGAAAATTGAAGTTCCTGGAACTCACCGAAGTTTTCACACATGAAAATTTGATTTCTGTACATGATTTTTAAATGAATATTATCATAACTTTTTTTAATTATTTTCACATGACATTAGATTCAAACTATAACACAATATCTAAATGTTCATAATTACTGATTAAAATTCATATCACACACGATAAAGATATATTTTTCTTCAAAAATTGTAAACATAAAAACTTCCATAGAATTGAAAATTTTATTCAATAATATTTTAAATAAAACTTATTGATTCGTCAAAAAAAAAAAAAAAAATATCACAGTATATCCAAACATTTTCACTTTAAACAGATATTAAAATAATTGCATGACATTATTTATAAAATAGAATAAATTATTTAATTAGAAAAATTATAATGTTTGTTTATAACACATTATCCCAACAACGCTTAAGAATTCTCGGAACTCACCGAGAAATTGTATTTTTGTAAACAAAATAATTCTCGGAACTCTCTAGATTCTAGAATAAAACAATGTAGTAAATGCGGATTATTCTGTTCTTCGAGGCAATCTTTTTTCATATACCTCTTTTTCAAAATGTAATGACATGCACCAATATTGTATTAGTATTGGTGCACTTTTATGTTGCTTTTATGTGTTAGTTTTGGATTTTGGCTGTACTCACTCCCATACAGTTCCCATTCTTGTTCTAATCTATATTCTTTTGGCTTTTATATCCATTTTAAAGAAACAGGCTAAGTCTAACGCGCATTATACAGAAAATGAAAAAGTTCTTTGTCAGAGTATTAATTTAAATCTCCAGGATGTTATCGTTTCATGAAAGAAAAGCTTAATTTTCCTTTACCGTCTTACTCTTCGCTGTATCGCTGGTGTCCAATTAAAAATATTATTCCAGGTTTTAATATTAAAAATTTAGAACAAATAAAAAATAAAATTAACGATTTAGATTTAGATTCACTTTCGCGAAATGTGACTCTTGTTTTCGATGAAATTATGTTTACAAAAGATTTGATATACAATCTAGTTCACTATCAAATCGAAGGTTTCGAAGATGATGGTGAGCAGCGGTCGGTAGAATTAGCAGATCATATTTTAGTGTTCATGGTTCGCGGTATTTTCAAAAATTTCAAATTCGTGCTAAATTATTTTCCATCAAAAAATGCATATTCTGGATTTAAATTGAAAGAACTAATAAATAAAAATATTCAAATATTAACACGTTTCGGTCTAAACGTACGCGCGATAGTTTGTGATCAAGGGTCAAATAATCGTTCCGCTATTGACATGTTAAAGAGCAATCCTATATCACCGAATCCTTTTTTTATCGTTTATGTTGAGGGTGTAAAGAAAAAAATATACATAATGTACGATATTTTTCACGGTATTAAAAATACGAGGAATTCAAATATAAAATGTAACTTTCACGGCAGTTGTTCTGAAAACGTTGAAAATTATTTTCTTATTTGCAATTGGAGAGTTTTTGAAGAATTGTATTTACTCGAGAAAAATCCGGAAAATGTTATAAAGTGTAATACAAAGTTAACACAATCCCATATTTACCCGAATTATGTCGATAAAATGAGGGTAAAACTCGCAACCCAAATTTATAGCGCAACTAACACGACCGCGATTAGAACGTATGAAAAACAAAATATGTTTTCAGAGGAAATTATGCAATACGCATCTAGAGGATTTAATTGATAATGTCAACAAACTTTTTGCTTCATTAAACAGCAAATCGATTAAAAGTCCTAACGTTTTTAAGGCGGCTTTATATTCTTCAAATCCACCGCGAATACATTTAGAAAAAATGAAATCTCTTCTTGATAATTTAAAAGTTGACTCGACTCGTAAAATATTCTGGAAGGAAGGAATCATTCAGACCATTAATTCAATAGGTTCTCTGTACGACGATCTAAATGTCGAACTCGATATGAAATTTTTGCTGACTTCGCGTTTTAATCAAGACGTTATAGAAAATTTATTTGCTTTTGTTAGATCCCACGGGAGATATAATTCACATCCTTCTATTTGTGAATTTAATTTTATTATGTCTAAAATTATGTCTATGCGTTTGTCTTTTGAATCGAAAAAACCAAATTGTGAACCTGATAATGATTCCTTCCTCTGTACTAATTCAACAGATTTAAATAATATACGCGATAACAATACGTCAAATTCTAATAATGTTGATACCAATGAAGAAAATTGAATACAATTTGTTGAAACTTCCTCTGAAGATATCGCGGAGATCGAAATAATAAACAAAATTCCCGACATAGCACCTAGGAGATATTTTTGGGATACATTTTATATAAATTTAAAAAAAATAAATAAAACGTACAAGTTGGCGTATCAAATTCGTCGGTGAAAGTCATTGTGTAAATAATGACTCAGAATTATTTATTCATTTCAAACACTATAGAAATGATTTAGATTTCGGAAGTTTATTAAATCCTTCCGACTCATTTTTTGATTTATTTAACTCTATATTAAACGTTTTTCAGGAAATATTTTCCAAAACCCCTCAAATTAGAAATTTAAAAAAAAACCATTGTCCAAGAATTTTTAACAAGATTTGAGTCATCGTTTACAAATATTATAAATAGATATGATAAATGTTTTGATCACATTTTAAAAATACTTGATTTTACGGTAACTGTTTTGGTACGGAAGCATTGTGCATTTAAAATGGATCGCGAAAAAATTAATGATTCGGTCGTGTCCAAATTAAAAAAACTGTATTAAATTATTTTTAATGAATTATTTATATTAAATTACATTATTTTCTTAAATTTATTTTTAATTTACACTTTCACCCGTTCTAAAGAGGAATAGGCCTATTGGGGAAACCTCTTTAAAAAAACGCGTCAATAGTCGTACCGCACGGTGACGAGGAAATGGATTAAATTTCAATTTTGCGTATAAATGTTTGTAGCATTTTCAATTTTAGTCTTAATTAGGTATTAGGTTTTATTTTATATTTGTAAGAAAGTTATTTAGGACAAAAAGATACAGAGAAAAACAACAAGATACAAAGCATATGAACAATCAGCTAGTTTAATATAATTACCTACATATCATTGTTATCATACTCATACATTTTGTATTGTATTTGGCTAATATACATACATATGTATGTATGTGCATATCTAATATATTATACATATTAATCAACGTGATAAAATTTAATGTGTTTTTGTGTGTTTATCTGTATACTATATATATTTTATATATTAAATTATACATTTAACATGTTTAATATATATTTTGTACGATAAGCGCATGATAAGTCTGATAACCTACATGCGCTATATGTACAAATACTATATATTATATATATACATACATGCATATGTATGTATATACATTTTATGATTATTTCTTGTCGCATATAAAAAACATGGAAAATCTGATATCCTGAATACTACATACAAATACCATGAGATTATATTGAATAGATACATATGTATGTTACATAATAACAAATAAAAATTTACATGGCTTATAATGACCGCATATGAATTATCGCTGTATTTACATGTTTGTAACATCTTTACAAATTCGTAATTTTTATATTACTTTTCTCTTTTTTTCTTATTACTGAAAGAATACATTAACCATATGCATCAACACACAAACTTGTAATTTGTATAGTTTCAGCAAAGAAGATGTATTAGAAGCAAGAATTCCAGTTCATGCGGCAGAATTTACTCTACTTTTAAAACCTCTGATCAAGAAACACAACCTCCCATCTAAAAATATTATTCGTAAAGAGAATTACTCTCATGTAGATTAAAAAACAAAATAAATCAAAAACAAACGTGTACATGTACTATTTGTATGAAGTACATATAAATACGTATTACAGTTAAATGATATACTGCGATACAAACGCGTGTATTTTAAATGTAAGTACATGTAAAATTAAAATGTTTAAAATCGGTCAAATGCGTAAAAACATTTGAAGTTCATGATATCACAAAGAAATTAAACTCCACCCCATGTGAATTACAAAATCAATGCAATACAATAGTACAGTCGGCGATTAACAAAAAACCCTTAATTGTATGAAAATATTTCTATGAAATTTGAAATTTTTTCACAATTAAAAAGAATGATGTAATGATAAATATTGGAAAAGGTAGCACATTTTCTGGGACTCCACTGTATTTTTAGGTATTTTCCTTATGTGTAAATAGAATTCACACATACATTCAAAGAATGAAAAATTGAAATTTAGTGATTCTCAATGAAGAGAAATACATTTTACCCCTATCTACTCTGCCCGCACAGCATCTGTTTCGATCAAAATTTTTGGGGTAAAATTAAAGCCTTTAAATGTAAATCTCTTTTATTCTTTATCGATGGTTTCAGTTTGTACAGGTAATACCTCTTAACCCTGCCCCATGTGTACACACTAACAATTTTTCGAAGATATTTTTCAAAGACATTTTTCCCCAATGTATATATGTGCATTAATGCGTTCTGGATTTTGACAGTTTTATTACTTGGAAAATCTATTTGTAATATATATGATCTTTGAAGACTACCATAGGCGTATAACTTTACACGTAGTTTGTATGATGATGTATAGCTGATAGCATAAATATTGTTAAAATAATGGTAAAACATGCTAAGGGGAAATGAATACCAGTTGTAGGTGGTATCATACATACAAGTTTATGGGATGGTACTAAGAAATCCTTTTCACTGAGAATGAGAAAAAAAAATGAATGAAGTACAAGGAATTTCTTTAATCTTTTTCTCTTATACATTTAACATTTTCCTTTCAATTATATTTTCATTGACCATATTATAGTCAATGTAATACATATAAATATATTTTCATAAATTATTTATAATAAAAACATACGTACATATGTATACGAAATAAATTTCATACAGTAGGTATATTTACATGCATTATTCTCTGTATAGGATATCGGGTATTTCACGTTGTTTAAAATTCTGTTTTGCTACTATCCTTCTGTATAATTTCATTTACGTATGGCATAGTAAAATTCAATAATCATACACCTAAAATTTTTTTCCATTCAATTTTCTGCTATACGAAATAATCATAAGCATGTTCACGTAGTATTTGTACATAATCAGGTTTATCATGCGCTAACAAGTTGCAACGTTTACATTTTACAATATATAGTATAATTGTGTAGTATATGTATGTACAATTATATGTGCATACATGTGAATATAAAATACATATTACTTTTCATTTTCCATTCACAAATATATATATGTAGTTTAAAAGCAAAGCATTGTTGTCAAAATTCCAAAAAACACAAACAAAATGTATGCAGCACGTGTAAATTTCTTTTTCAAAACAAAATTTAGAATCATCGAAATTCTTACGATCAAGTTAAGTCCAATATATGCGCTATTCACATTATGCCAGTAGCCATTTAATGGTAACTACCAAGTGAAAATAGCATGCAAAGAGCGTTATGTCCCCAATGCTGGTGGAATATCATGCTTTTAAAAATAGTATTAAAAAGTTCAAAATGCTGAAGCTGAAAAAATGAGTAAATATCAAATTGAATTGGTGATTTATCACATAAAAAGTGATTTAATATATTTAATTTTCATGTTCAAATTAAATTAAAAATAATTGGAAATAATTGAAATGTAACAAAGTTATTGTAATATATATGCAATTATATTAATTATCTTAAATAAAATTTCTGCAGTTTTCACCATATTGTAACGTAAAAAATAGCATGTTTTTCTTTTTTAAATGTTAATAGAAAAAGCATGCTATTTTACCAGCAGATGGTTACTCTTACTAATATAATGTGAATAGGCCAATAAGTTTGAATGTTTATTATACTATTATGATGTATGTGATCATACAATGAAGAAGCATAAGTATATATGTACATAGTAAAAATTTTATATTGGATGTGTATATAATCCTTTCTAGACAGTATTTATATACACGATCTTATAAAGTAGTACCTACGAGTTTAAGAAGAAAAATTTGTAGGTATATTGCATACGCTGTATTGCTATATATGAGTATACATATAATTGCTAGAGAAGGATTTGTTTATTTGTTCAAATAATATACATTATACATACATATGCTTTTATTTAACACATGTAAACAATGTTTGAAGTGGATACGACATACGTAATAACAAAACAGGATTTTGAACATACATATATAGGTATATGTATATTAAACAAAACGTAAAATATAACTGGATGTCCTATAATAGGAATAATATATACAAATACATACTTCACTGCAACACACATTAAATAATTCATTTTGTATAGTCTATAATATATACATACATATAAGGCAAATGTACGTGTATTGCATTAACCGCATATGAATAATTGTTATGCGTATATAAACTGTACATGTAATACAACCAGGTAGACTTCAAATATCTGTAATAACATGAGCCGATTTTTTTGAAAGTGGAACAAGTCCATTTTTCAAATTTCTAGATACATACATATGTTAAATTTTACTTTTATAATTACTAATAAATTTAATGGGAAAAAAACTTGGACTTCTACAAAAACCGCATTGTTTGTTTTTGTAAATCTCCAAGGATATATAAATATATTTTCTTGTATGATAATTTATTTAGAATTTTGTTTAAAAAATCCTAAATATGTTGACAATTTTGAATTTATACCGCTTTAAAGTAAAAGAGATCATATATTTGAAAAGAAAATATGAAATATATAAGGACATTAATATAAAGGAATATTTATTCCTTTATTAATTTTTTTCTCGCTCTCAATGAAAAGAATTTCTTAGCACCATCACACAAACTTGTGTATGTGATACCGCGTACAACTGGTTTTATTTCCCCTTAGCATGTTTTCATATCTACGTTTTGCAAATATGTTACTTTTTCTCTTTTACATTTATTTTAAAAATATTTATGCTATACATCATCACACAAACTACGTGTAAAGTTCTACGCCTATAGTAGTCTCCCACTTTAATTTTTTCGAAGACATTTCGAAGACATTTTTTGCAAACATACAGACAAGAGGAAACTCTATATATAAGCTCTTTGTAGTCTCCCACTATAATTTTGTTCGAAGACATTTGGTGATATTTCGAAGGCATTTTTTGCAAACATACAGACAATTGGAAACTCTATATATTTATTCTTTGCTGTAACCGATCACGCCATATTCCATTGTTCAAAAAGTCAAGTATAATACATGTATTTGGATATGTTATGTAAATGAAAAAGAAAATTATATCTTTTCCATTTCAAACTTGGTATTATTCGAAAATGACAGTTCACGGTAATGCCAGATCTGTCTTTTTTTCGAGCAACACCAAGGGCTTACATTTCACACTTGAGACATGAATATATTTAACTTTTTAATAATAAATTAAACCTGAATAAATTTAACTAATAAATTAAAATTTTTATTTCAAATTATTTTTTTAAAATTATTATTTGTTTACAATTTAAATTATTATCTGTCAAATTCGAAATAGGTGAAAAATGAAAATTGAAAACGAAACAAGAAACATAACAAATAAAAATAAAAAACTTAAGAATTCTCGGAACTCACTGAGAAATTGTATTTTTGTGGCTCGCGGCTGTCCTTTTTCATATTTATCTTTTTCTATATGCGATCTACTTTTTTTCAAAATGTAATGACCTGCACCAACATTGTTTTAGGATTGGGGCACTTTTATGTTGCTTTTATGGGTTAGTTTTTGATTTTGGTTCCACTCACTCCCATACAGTTTGCCTTCTTGTACGTTAGTATCTACTGGTATATTCTTTTGCTGAAAACATTAATAGAAATATTTGTAAAGAAAGAAGTGTGTGATAACTCTCTACTTAAAGTTGACACAAATGTAATTCGGCGCCAAAAAAAAAAATACCAAAGGAAAAAGTAACAAATGATGACATTTTTCAAATCAGACACGGCCATTATTTGTACGAATTTCATTGACAATTTATTTTTTTTAAATGTGTTATATAATTAAACAAAAAATTAAAAGACAGAGTAGTGAAGAGTTTTAAAAAATTAAATACCGTATTAGCACTCAATACTCGTTCGAATTTTTGAAAATTTATTTCACTATTCATTTTTTCGATTATTATCCAAATACCATTTCATTTAGAAGTTTGTAAAATCTACTACTATTTTTAAAGAGTTACTGTGATGTAAAAGGTTTTACCAGGTTTTCACTGCACTTTTCATTTTGCCAGGTTTAATGATGTCAGTGATGTCAAAGTGATGCTGTCAGTTTCAGTTTAGCGTACTTTTATTTCGGTTATAAAAAAATTCTATTTGCTAGAAAAAAAGCGTACGGGATGTTATACTGAAAATTTCGATTTAAAATCATGATTTAAATTTAAATGTAAATTGTGATGTAGTGTAGTTGTGTTTATAAACACATTTGTTTTATGAATATTTTGTTTTAACTTTTATTTGGTGTTTTTATTTGTTTAACTGATATTTGGTCACTGATTCAACGAATTTACAAAATAAAAATAAATAGAAACACCTGGTAAAAAATCATAACATTAAAATGCCGGTTTTATAAAGCACTTCAAGCTGAATTAAACACATTGGAGAAGAATCAACCTCAAACGGCTCAAACTACAAAATGTAGAGTTCTAGTATTGAGGTAGAAGTTATTACACATGTATTTTCATATTGAATTTTATTTTCTCTAATTTTCAGATAGCAGATGAATTTTGTAAAAAGAGTCGTAATAAAATCGAATTACATTTACATAAAATATCCGATAACTCCACAACAGGAAGTATTAAGTAATGACAGTTCTGCAAATCGATATTTACTAATAATAATACATGTGCAACATACTACATCAACATCAGTTCAAATAATTGAAAGTCAAAGTACAATTAGTTCGCAATCAGAACCATTAAGGACAATATTAATATAGAATTCAGAACTAATGGGACATCATCATCAACGACACCATGAGTAGAAATTTGTACTCAAATATCTAAATTAAATACAACGTCATCATTTTTTCAAATTCCACTAAAAGGAAAAACGATTGCACTGCCTTTACCTAGAGTGAATCCAGGTAATATCATGCATTATAAATTCTGTTGATTCTGTTCATGAGATAAAATTAATAAATGACGAAATATCTCAAAGTTGACGGAACAGAAAGTGCATTATTACATTATTATTACACTATCTCCGTTTAAAGTGCCTGGCTCTAATGGGATTCAAAATGTTCAACCTTTAATTAACGGTAAGAATGTTCAATATGTTTAATAATATGATTTTGTATGTGCTTTAGGTTTATAAACTTCTCATGGCTATTCAACTTTTTTCTAGCAAAAACCTAAATTTCCAAAATGATCGTTGCAATTATGGAGAATCGTTGCAATTATGAATTATTTATGTGCATATGTAAATTTTTTTAAAGTGAAAAGTGTGAGAATGAAATGAAATAAAATACAGAACATTTGAGTGAAATACAGAATGGAAGAAGAAGGAAGCTATAATCCATGATGTGTTACGAACATACGAGGTGAGTCGACAAAAAGCAATATAATATTGGTACTAAGATTAATGTATGCCTCAAAATTATCCCTAATACATTATCACAGTATTTCGTAAAGAATTTAAACAAACAGATAAAAAACTTTCCCTTAAGAAAATCTCAAGTTTCAAGTCTGGCTTCATATACGTGTACATTTATATTACATGTACATGCAATGAATTTAGATGGCTCACTAACAACATAATCAATGTAAAATTCAATTCAGCTCCAAAGCATCGTGTATACAATACTATAGAGAACAAATTGAACAATTTTTCCACTTTTGATAACTTCCCATAAACACTTACGGCATCGAAAGAAAAAGCCTTTTTAAAAAAAAAATTAAAAATTTAGAGAAAAAATAATTTGTGCTCTTGGTGTTTTTATTTATGGTATGTGATAGAAATACTTATATATATATTACGACGTATTATTTTATACATCATTAATCATTATAATATTTACGTTTGTTATATAATATATTTACCATATTGTACGTATTTACTAATCCCATTTTAACGCAACTGCTCAAAATGGCATTTACAAAACTTTTCCAATCGCAAATTTGACGTATTGCTCTCGAAAATTTGCGATTGCATTTTTCTACTAGCAACTGTTGTTAATAATACAAAAGGTTAAATTTATCGTTATAAACAAAATTAAGGGTATGGATGGAATATGGGTTCGGATGAATCCAAAAGAAAAAAGAATTTCTAATAACCAAATTTATGAAATATTTATACAGAAATATAAAATAAACAAATCAATTTGGCTGCAATTGATACAAGTCAATATAAATTTACAAGATAAATTTGAAATAAATTTCTATTAAATATATTTAACCTAAAATATTTAAATATACATACTCTCTGAACAAAAATAACCCGGACTTGGTCAATAAAACACAAAGTACAAGTCTATTCATTAATATTTATTTTTTCCCCTTCAAAGTATTCTCCGTCTGATGCAATGCACTTGTGCCACCGTTTAATCCAATCCTGGAAACATTTTTCGTACTCACTTTTTGGGATCGCCATAAGTTCCTTCTTCGATTTGTCTTTAATTGCTTCTATGCTGTCAAAGCGGGTTCCCCGAAGTGGTTTTTTTAAGCGACTGAACAAAAAAAAGTCGCACGGTGCGAGATCCGGTGAATATGGTGGTTGATGAATAGTGTTTGTTGAGTTTTTAGTCAAAAACTCACGAATAACCACGGCTGTGTGAGAAGGTGCGTTATCGTGGTGTAAAATCCACGAATTATTTTGCCACAAATCGGGTCTTTTTAGACGAACTGCTTCTCGTAAACGCTTCATTACGCTTAAATAATAATCCTTATTAACTGTTTGACCTGTTGGTAAAAATTCATGATGCACAACACCACGATAATCGATGAAAACGGTAAGCAAAATCTTTTTCTTTGATTGAGTACGACGAATTTTTCTGGGTCTTGGTTCTTCTGAAGCGCGCCATTCACTTGATTGTTGCTTTGTTAACGCATCAAACTCGTACACCCACGTCTCATCACCAGTAATGATCCGTTGAATGAATGCAGGATCAGCATTTACTCTGGAAAGCATCTCTTCAGCAACAATAACACGTTCTTGTTTTTGTTAAAAATTCAATGATTTAGGAACCAATTTCGCTGCAAGTCGTGTCAAGCCCAAATCATCACTTAAAATGCTTTGAATTGTACCAAATGAAATTCCTGTTTCAGTAACCATCTCTCTGATCGTTAATCTTCTATTTTCCAAAACCATTGATTTAATCAGATCAACATTTTCTTTGGTTTTTGATGTTGAAGGACGCCCAGGATGAATGTCATCCTTCACTGATTCACGACCATTTTTAAAACGACTATGCCATTCAAATGTTGTTGTTTTCGATAGAGAACTATCACCATAACATTTTTGCAACATTTTTAGCGTTTCAGTAGCATTAATTTCATTTTTTACGCAAAATTTAATACAAATTCTTTGTTCAATTATTTTTTCCATCGCAAAATCGAAAGTAAGCAAAAACTTGACCTAAACAAAGTGCTGTCAAAAAACAACTGATTGACATATATAGCTCGAATTTGGAGGAAATGTAAAAAACAGGTATACAAACATAAATACTAAAAGAAATTCATCTTAAAATATTGGCGGGGGTTGTACATGAATGAGTCCGGGTTATTTTTGATCAGAGGGTTATATCAAAATATTTTTTTTAATATGTACTCCTAGCTTCATAATACAAGTAAAAATTTTTGGTTATGTGAAGTGTCAAACTATTAGAAATGTGTTCTAAATAGCATTGCCATACACGCATTTTGCTAGAGCGTTGGTAAATATCAATTAGCACAGTTATGGTAAGTAGAGCGTCTGTTAAGAAGTATTTACGATCGTAATCTTGCGATTCGTAAATAGGGCTATTAATTCTTATATTAGATACTCCCAATTTAATACTGGTATAAACGGACATAATTCGAATTGTGGCTTAAACTGAAATTATTTGGGCTTAATCCCAATTTTTTGAGGATGTATGTGTAGCAAATTTCCAATATGGCAAAAAATGAAAAACACATTACAATTAGTACTAAATGACAGTGAATATATACGAACACAAGTGAAGTAAAGTAGGGTGAGTTGATTTGGATATTTATTAGATGTTATATGTATGAGAATGACAAAAGTACATACATATATGTGTAAGTAAAATCCAAAAACGCAATTTTGGTGTATATACTATAATCCCAATTATTGGGAGCAAATTGACAGTCTGTCATTTTAATTCGAATTATTTTTTATCGTATATACTTATACATATTAACACACGGGAAAGCTTTTTTCCTTTGTTAATTTTTATCATCGTAATGCCTAATGAATATATTATATGCGTATTTGTAATGCTAATGCTATTTGAAATTTTGTATATTTTTATGATTTTTCTGGTACATAATAAATCACGAATGAATGAATGTGAATATGAATTAAATATATGTACATATATTATATATATTTAGTATAATGATATATGTATACAACACATACATACATATGTATATTAAAGCGATGTTATAATACGCATCCCAACAAACCAAACGATTCGAGAACGATATCGTACGCGAATTACTTTGACGATATCGCTCTCGAATACGAAATCATTTTCGAATCGAGTTCGTATCAGTGTTGCAGCTGAACAACTTTCAAGTGTAGTAAAAATCTACTACATTTTCCAAAATGAGTGTAGTAGACTAGAAATTCATTACAAAAGCTTAGACTTGGACCGTGTATAAATTGCTTAAAAAATTTATATTTTAACAGCAACAATAGTTATTGAAGTAGGTGCAAAAATTCAAATTTTGAAATTTCCAAATAAAATTTTGCAGTATTAACAAATTATTTTTGTGTCCTTTTTCTTCATTTCTTATAAAGTGAGAAACAGAATTATTAATACTGTTATATATTTCTGAAAAATTTTAAGCATTTTTTAAGTAATAATATAATATCAAAGTACTAAATATAATAATTCATTAACATTTATTGTTCATTAGAAAAAAATTATTACAGCAAAAATAATATGCATATAAAAACAAAAATAAAAATATTTCAATAACAATTCATATACTTCAGTAAAAAAATAAACAAAAATATTTGGTTTAAAATAAAATAAATTATTAACTTCAAATGTTTTTTAAACTTCGACTTTCAAAGTTAATTTAATTCTAAATAATTCTGAGTATTGCAATTTAATTCATCATCAAACGATTTTCTAATAAATCCAGAATTAAATTAACTTTTGCAACTCAAAGCATATATTTCTATTCAAATTAATTCATTTGATTTAAGATATAATCTGGTGGTATCCATTTCTGTGAGCTCATCCCATTTCTGAGTTCATTTGCAGCCATGAAAAAATTTATTGTTTCAATTTTTAATTTATTTCTTGCTTCAGTTTTTATTCTGTTAAGTTTTGAAAATGCTCTTTCTGCAACAGCACTGCTATGAGGAAGGCACAAAAGAGATGCAACTAATTTCCATACGTTACTGAACATAAGTTCTTCAGACGCATTTTTTATTTTAGAAATTTCATACCAAAATTCATCTATTTGTAATGTTGTTGGTATATCCTTTATTTCTTTTAGTAGTCGAAATTCATGAAAAAGATTGTCAGCATCTATATTATGTGCAGTTAATATGTTCGTAAACGTCGAAATTAGCTTTTGAATAGATGTGTTTGTTAAACACAATACTTTCTCTGGACTTATAAATTCAATAACTTCTAGTCTCTTGTCATCAAAATCAAATCTTTTTAATATTTCTTTAGACAATTTTATATAAAAATTTAATATATGCTTTTTAAATACAATATGATCAGTCTCATTTATTTGTGCAAGCTTACTGGCAACAGCAAATCCAGCAAAAATTTCATTGTATGGCAAAAATATACTATTCTTAGAAAAATCAAGCTGTTTTAAACACATCAGGTTGTTCAGATACTCGGCTTTAAGAAAATTTGATAATATATTATTGAACTGAATCTTAATAATTTGGTTGACTTTATGTATTCTCAACTGTTCAGATTGAAATTCTAAATTCATCGAATCAATAATTTTTAAAATATATGTTAAAAAAAGAAAATACAATTTATTTTTCGGATTTCCTAATTCTTCAGCAATCATCCTAGGAGTTTGTCGCATTCCGTCTTCCAAATGTTGAGAAATGAAAAAATGTTGAAGGGCTTCCCATTGTTCAATAATACGATGTACAACTTTAGATAAGGATAACCAACGTGTCTGACATGGTTTTAAAATTTTATGTGGTTTACAATTAAATACGTTTTGAAATACTTTCAAATCAGCTATTCGTTTCGAGCTGTGAGCAAAATATGAATAAATATCTCTTGCCAATTTCTCAATATTATCAGGAAGTTCTTGGCATGCTTTACTTGCACAAAGATGTAAGGAGTGACAAATGCACCCCAAATAAAATAATCCTGGACAAATATTTTCCATTTTGACCTTAAAACCAGAAACATTACCGGACATAACACTAGCGTTATCGGTAGCTATACCGATTAAATTTTTTAAAGGTATATCACATTCCTCTAAGTATTTAACAACAGCTTTGAAAATACTCTCTGAATCACAGCAGTCTAATTTTATCAGATCTAAAAAACTATCTTTTACTTTAAAATCATGTTGATTAATTTTTCTAACCATGAGCACCAACGATTTTGTCGTACTTATATCTGTGGTTTCATCTATTATCAGAGAAAAACATGAGTTTCTTAATTCTTCAGAAATCCTAAAAACTCCATTTCTTCCAAATATTTTTGAACTAATTTCGTGGGCTTTAAATCTGCCACAATTCAAACTTTTTGCTATTGCAGAGTCAGGAAACATTGATTTAAACAAGTCTGGTAAAGAATCCATTAACAAAAATGGCAAATTGTGTTCTATCAAATACATTATTAAAATTGCAATAGCTCTATTTACACTTTTTTTTAGAATTTCAGGACCACTGTTTTCAATTACATCAGTAATTTTTTGTTCATTTCTTCTAGAATTATGAAAACTTTTCAACTTTTCATCATGTTTTTTAAGTGTGTTGCGTTATTGCAGAGAGTTTTTTTACACAAAATACAAAAACACTTCCCTTCAATATTATCCAACCAAAAGTATTGTTCTTTCCATATTTGCCGAAACTGTTGATTATATACTTTTGGTGATGATGTAGAACAAGAACTGCTAATATCATTAATTTGTTCCGAATGTTTTTGACTATTCTCAGCCTCAGCTTTTCTTTTTCTAATTATATATCTGCAACAACATTTTACTAAATATTTTATTACAATAATATTTATTTTATAATAGTACTTACTTATCCATTTATAAAAATTTCCTTTTATTTAAAAAAAAAAAACAAAAACTAAAACATAACGCGTACGCACACACTACGCGTATACATATACAAAACAAAATAATAAATTATACATTGAACAAAAAAGAAATCAGCAATATAATTCTGAATTCTGATGTTTGATTGCTGATGCTGTCTAGTGTCTGTATTGCTGATCTTAGTTTAGTTTAGTTTAGTTTAGTTTAATTCACAAGGGTGAGAAGAGGTTGGGTTGCCTCGACACTGCAGCTTAAGAAAGCTTATTGTATCCCTCACCCTTTGTTTGTCTACATAAAGGCATTTATCCTTTTGGCAAGGAGAATAACGTACTTTATGTAGTCTAGATTTGAAAGATCTTCGAGATTTCTGCCCTCAGTGGTCTTCCATCTCCATCTTTCTAGTGCCACACATTCCTTCAGGATGTGTGTAGCTGTTTCTTCCTCTTCAAGACATAGCCTACAGTCTAGGTTATTCATGTTGAAGCCTAGTTTTTGTAGGTGTACTTTAAACTTGTAATGTCCTGTTATTAGTCCAATTACAAGTCTAATAACTTTCCTTTCACATTTCAGTGTCAGGTCTGAAATCGCTCTGTTCGGTTCTTTTATAAGACCCCCAGAGCGTCTTTTTCCTCCATCAGAAATCCAGTGAATTTTATGCTGGTTTTGTACCCAATCATTCACCTTTTTCCTAATGAAGTTTTTAGTAATTCCCAGGGCGGGCTCTGGCCCTATCAGGGGTGTACTGGATCCCTTCCTGGCCAACTCGTCTGCTTTTTCGTTACCAGCTATTCCTTTATGACCTGGCACCCACTTCACCAAAATATTGTTGTGGTTGTTTGCCAGTTCATTAAGGTTTTGTTTGCACTCTAGTACTACCCTAGAGTTGATTTTAACACTTTCCAGTGCTTTAATCGCCGCCTGGCTGTCCGTGAGAATGAGGATCGTTTTATTTCTATATCTCCTTCTTAAATTCTCTAGGACGCACAGGTTTATGGCGCATACTTCAGCCTGGAACACAGTGGCATATTCCCCGAGTGGGATTATTATATCCCTTCTAGGTCTTATCCCATGTATTCCGGCTCCCGTTCCTTCACCTGTCTTTGATCCATCCGCATACCAGATGAGATCTCCCTCCAGGTGACTGTCACGCGTTTCCTCCCAGCTTGTTATCTGGGTGAGGAATCTCTTTTCAAAGTTCATAGAAGTTTCAATGAAATCATGTCTCATTTCGAAACTTCTATCTTTGATTGTTTGTAGAATACTGGTATGCCCGGCTTCCACCAGGGGCTTCCAGTGTCTGTTCATATACAGCCTGTACGCCGCTATCCTAGCTTGCCCCTTGATAACGAATTCAAGGGGAGGTACATTTAGTATAGCTTCTAAGGCTGCCGTCGGGGTGCTTCTGAATGCTCCCGTTGTACACAGAAGGGCCAATCTTTGAATTCGTTCCAATTCAATTTTGGCCTTTTTCTGTTCTGTTTTGGGCCACCACACCAGTGACCCGTAGCTTATCATAGGTTTTAGGATCACATCGTACATCCAAAGTACCATATGTGGCCTAATTCCCCATGTATTACCGAGTGCCCTTTTAAGATTGAAAAGGGAGGTTTTTGCCTTTCTCGTAATTTCAGTCAGCTGCTCATTCCAGGTCAGTTTACTATCTAGGATAAGTCCTAGATATTTAACTTGTTTGGAAATCTCTAACTGACTGTTGAAAAAGATAAGAGGTTTTAGACCCTCCAACGTCTTTTTCCTCGTGAAGGGAACAAGGGCGGTTTTTGCTGGGTTTACCTTCAGGTTTTCCCTGCTACACCATTGCTCCACTATTTTCAGAGCCTTCTGCATTAACTCTGATATCGTATTTAGGAATTTTCCCCGGGTTAAGATGACTATGTCATCCGCATAGCCCTGGGTGTAAAATCCTTTATTGTTTAGTTCGGTAATCAGGTCATCCACTACTAGATCCCACAGAAGTGGTGATAAGACACCTCCTTGTGGGGTCCCTCTGGTGACCGACATCCGTATGTCCACTCCTGTCAGAGTGGCTTGTACTATTCTGCTTCTTAACATGTGGCTTATCCACCTGCATATGGTGTTGCTTACCCCATGTTTTTGAGCAGAACTTATAATAGAGTTATAAGAGGTGTTATCAAACGCCCCCTCTATGTCAAGGAAAACCCCCAAAGTGGTTTCCTTGTTATGTAAACTATGCTCTATTTTTGCAACCAGTTGGTGCAGAGCAGTTTCACATGATTTACGTGGCTGATAGGCATGCTGATTGGAGCTCAAGGGTCTCTCAATCAGACAGGTTTCCCTGATGTGCCTTTCGACCAGTCTCTCCAACGTCTTCAAGATGAAGGACGATAGACTAATTGGTCTATACGACTTTGCCTGGGAGCAGTCCTTCCCAGGTTTGTGTATAAATACCACATTAGCTTTCCTCCAGGCTTTGGGTATGTAGCCTAGTGCTAGGCTGCCCCTGAAAAGCCTGATTAGTTCCAGTGCTACAGCTTCTCCTCCTTTCTGTAGTAGTACTGGATAGATTCCGTCTGGACCAGGACTTTTATATGGTTCAAAAGTATTGACAGCCCATATTGTCCTGTTCAGCGTGACCACTCTTTTAGCCAACTCCCAATCTACCTTCTTCGCCCTTAGATTGAGCTCATCGAAGGCAGATTGGTCATCGGTTTCCAGAAAGGTTTCACATTCTGGAAAGTGCGTATGTAACAGTACCTCCAGTGTGTCCCTTTCGTTTTTCGTGTAAATCCCATCCTTGGTCTTTAGAAGGCCCAAGGGATTGGTGGGATTTTTGGCCAAAGCCCTGTGGAGTCTGGCCCCTTCTGAGATTGAAGTTATCTCCCCACAGAAGGATTTCCACGAGTTACTTTTGGCTTCACGAATCTTTTTGTTATAATGAGTCAGTGTTTGTCTATAGACATCCCACTGTCCTGTCTTCTTCGCGTTATTGAAGAATTTTCTTACTTTTGTCCTTAAAGCATCAAGTTCTTTGGTCCACCAGTTTATTGGCTTCCTGCTGGACCGCCTTGATATAGGACAGCTTTCTTGATAAGAGGCGAGAACAACCTCCGTTAGTTGTTCTGAGGCTACCTCTAAGTCAAGTGTATCCTTAATGGACTTTTTAAGGTTTTTTACCCCATCGTTCACTTTTTCACTGAACACGGCCCAATTTGTTCTGCGCGGGTTACGATACATAATGTTTGGTCTATCTATGCCCTCGATAGCCATCATTATGTACCTATGGTCAGAGAGAGACGGTTCTCTAGAGACCTCCCACTTACAGATATTGGGCTCTACTTTACTTGACGACAGGGTTATGTCGATTACTTCTTCGCGTATCGCGTTTATAAAAGTGGGTTCGTTACCTTTGTTGATTATACTTATATTATGAGTAATAATAAAGTCTAAAAGGTACTCACCTCTTCTATTTGTATTGGAGCTCCCCCAAATGGTGTGGTGCGCATTGGCATCTGCTCCAATAAGATACTGGAGGTTATTGTCCTCACAGTACTCAACCAGACTCTCCAGCTCTTTGGTTGGTGGAGGGTCTGTCGAATCGTACGGAAGGTAGGCAGATGCTAGGATAATTGTCCTACATCCTCCCTCCGTAACGATTGTCAGATTCCCTGCAATCAGGTCCCTGAAAAAGAGATTTTGCAAGGTTAAAATCTGTAAGCCATTCTTGACAAATATGCAAGACCTTGGCTTGTCTGCATGTAAGTCGTAAATAACCTTACCTGCTAGTGTTCCGAGCCCCATAACCCTGTTCTTCACTATCCAGGGTTCCTGGATTAGGGCCACGTCTATTCCCTCTGCAGTAATCAGCCTGCAGAGAGACGCTGTAGCAGCCCTACTATGCTGAAGGTTTATTTGCACAACCTTCAGCATGTGTGGGCTTTGACAGCACTCGGAAGTTTAGTTGAGAGAAACCGAGGTACGCTTTGTATCCCGTTTCTCTCAACGCTTCCGCAGACTTCTCATCAAGGTAGAGGACCAGGTTCATGCCCTGTTCCTCTTCCCTGGAGCTGCAAATACTCCAGTCTTCTGTGTTCAGCCCCATGTTCTGGGTCTTCAGAAGCTGGAGTATTTTTTGGGGTGATTTCTCCCCCAAAAGATCCGTATTCGGGATTGTAACCAGGACTTTGGTTGTCCTTACAATCTCCTTTGCTTCCCCAACTCGGAGGATCGCGCCCTCCCATGGGGTGATCAAAGGGACTGTAAGTTTCAACCAGTCCTTGGCAGCCTGGTTGGCACAGGTTACGAAAAGCACGCCCTTATCAAAGAAGCTATTCGTGAACTGAGGCCCTTTGGAGGGTTCACACCTCCAGACCTCTGCCAGAATAGCTCTCTGAACCAGGCGCGCCTTCTCCTGGTCCAACTTAGCTTCTGGGTAGCCTTCTAGGACTACCGCCATTTTCAAGGCAGACACCACCTGCCTGTAGGTGAGCCCCGTCTCCACCTCCGAGGAGGGGCCGGGTTGTCCTACCGCAGGTGGTACCTGCTTTGTCTTTTTGACAGGGGGTTTCGGTGGTCCCCCCTGATTCGGAGAGGCAGAGCTCTCCGACCTCGCCCGCTTCAGGATTTTGCCGGTCTGTTGCTTCCCAGCACCCTGAGCGGCTTGATTTCTTTTGCGAGGTATTAAAGCCTCGCCTCTTGCCCGGGCAGCCTCTCTGGCGAGTTTTCGCCTTTGCGCCCCGGACAGTTTTTTGTCTGCTAGCTTGAGCTTGCTCAAGCCAGCAGTAGTCGTTTGTACATCGGAAACTACTGGTCGTGTGGGTGATCCACTTCCCTGTAGACCCGATGTACTCGCGATTACCTGATTAGTTTTAGGGGTGTGATCAGGTTCTCCCCCTTTAAATGTTTTATTTAAATTGGTATCCATTTTTGGTCCCACGAGTTTGGAGTAAAAACGGTCGCCATATGCAGTGACTCCTGTACATATGGAAGGCTAATTACTCTAGGGGGTCGCCTGGTACCCTAGAGGCTCCGTTTGCGGTATCAATTGCCCCTGATACCATTCACTCCTCGGCACGGGTCGCTTAACACCTTGAGTTAGGGGTTTTTGGTTGCGTTTGGTTTCATTCCCTCCACGTTTATATCTTCCACTTTTTCAAGTAGATTAATACAAACGTCTCATTGGGAACTACTCAGCCGCCCCACCACGACAAGGCGCAACCTCCGGGGGGATTGCTGATCTTACTCATCGTGTTTTATTTTATTACCCGCTTTCTGTATCATTTCATTTTCATTATTCATTTTCATTCAACAAGGCAATGAAATTTAGAGTAGTAGATTTATATGGAGACCCTTTTTGTGTGTAGTAGAGTAGCAAATTTCGAAAATTTTAAAAATATGTAGTAAATTTACTACACAAGTAGCAAATTTGCAACATTGGTTCGTATCATGCTACGGGAGAAAGTGTCTCCACGTTTATGAATTATTACTACGATTCGTATGCGAATCGATTGTAAATCGTTATAACGAATATTTTTCGAATCGCTCTGACAATATTTAAAATCGCGCTGAATTGTATTTACGATTTTTTTTTCGAATTGTATTCGCGATATATTTTCGAATTGTATTCGCGATATTTTTTTCTGATGACTTTAACGATTATTTTTTGGAACGTAAATTTCCAGAGGATGTAGGTGGAAATTAATGAACCTGGCTCGACGAAAAATCTCACCGAAATAATCAAAAAAATAATGAATTACAATAAAAAATACAAATGGATAAATGGATTACAATTAAAAATAAAAACAACAAAAAACGAAGTAAAATACAATAAAACAAAAAAATTTTAATTTTGATCTGTTTTGAAGTCTATCATTTGCATATAAAAAAAATGTTGTTGAATAATTTTATCCATTAACTGGTCGTTGGTTACTCCAGTCATTTGAAGACATGAATCTGCAAAAAGATGAAATCAAATTGAAAACGAGACCATGTTTTTTGAAATTTTAAAACAAACCTTTTAACGAAGATATGCTTAATAAGAAGTATGATGAACCAGCTTGTGAAATAGTGCAACTTGCATCCTTTTTATTTGGAATTTGTGTGGATGTTTCTGGACATTGTTCTGTAATAAAAACATATAGATTTAAACTGTATATACGTCTTAAAAAATCAAAGCGACTAGTATACTAACCAGGATTATTTTTTAAAAACTGCGTATAGCCAAAATCTAAAGACACGTTATTTAATTCAGTATAATACTGTGGGAACATTTCTGTATTTTCTTCAGCCATACTAACTGTTATGTACATCTAATATGTATTTACAAATTTATTAAAAATTGAATAATTTTAATTATTACTATATTGGTACTTACCAGTAGTAAAGTTTTAAAATTTCTTTTTATTATATTTATAAAATTTGCAAAACTATAAAACAATAAATCTAAATTTACTTTCACTGTCAAAAGATCAAATGAGACTGATCTTAAATCTGCAATTGCAATTGAAATGGAAATTTCCATATACAAGTGCTGCATAACGGTATTCATTTTTTTTTCGTTTTTATTTCGCCCGTAAGAACAACGTGCGATAACATACAATAGTAATGCGGATTTAAATTTAACTTTTAATGCCACATCGTATTTTTTTCTAACAAGTGAAAAATATTAGAAATCACATATCGCTTATATTTCGCTTAAATGAAAAAAAATTTCGAAACATTACTTTATTATTATTCAGGTGTCCTTTCGGCGATATCGCCAATTTATCGAAAATATAATTATCGCCGTTTTTTTTTTCTAGCGATTCGAATACGATGTGCTTTTCTATCGTGTTGCAAGATTTCGCTTAAATCTCGCCTGAATGACAAAATTTTGAAACGTATATCGTTTCGGCGATATCGTTAACATATCGAAAATTCGATTATCGCGTTTTGGTCTGTTGGGATAATATGTATATACATATATACATATATATGATGCACATATGTATGTTTGTATGTAACATATAATATCCAAAGTCGTTTTCATAATAATTCATATGTACTTTTGACTTAATTCCTGCATAATTCCTGGTACATTCTTGTACGTATGTAGGATTTTTAATAAAAATGATTAAATTTCATTTTTTTAAATAAATTTATTGTTTATAATGATTTTAAATTAAAATTAAAATTATGTATACAATTATAATTCACAATAATATTAATACAAATTATTTATACAATCTTTATCTTCATATAATACTCTATATTAATACGTTTAATTGATTTAATTAAACCTCTCTATTTCAACTTGTTAAATCAACTACCTCTTTCTGTTTTCTAATTTAAAACGTCAATTCTCATTTAATACAAAACATTTTATATTACTATGAATTAAAAAAATAAAAGATAACTAGACCTAAAAATTTTAAAACTGGGTAATAATAAAACAAAGTAAACAAACAACAAGTAGATATAAAAATAACATAACATCCCACATGTATACATGTGTATATGCATGTACGAGTATATGAAAATAGTTTGAAAGTTGACCTTTTTTCATGATTTTTTATGATTGGTTTACTTTATTTAATTTTGTTTGCTATGAATTTTGATGTACGAATGTAGTATGCAAACATGTAGGTATATGCTTATAGTCGGAACAGATATGAATTTTTATATTATAATATTGATATTATAATATCATGTATATTATAATATAGACTCTACCCGGACACACAGTAAATCTATATTATAATATCAGTCAGCTGATTTTATTGAAAGCTTTAGCAAATCTTTAGGGGTTTGTTTTGAAAAATTAAATTAAAAATCTATTACTTTGACGTTGTTCTTTCTTTTTCTTCTTGTTTTTATTACGATTATGACATTTTCACGAAAAACAGAAAAGTTTTAAAGCTTTTTGTGAGGTTGTTGTACTGATTTTTAGTTTTTGTATTAGTTATTGTATTATTAAATTCAATTCGTAATTTACACATAACGACCAAATAGTAATTTTAAACGTAATATTCACTTACACACAGTGTGAAATTATAATATGACGATAAATTATAAAATACATATTATAATACGAAAAGTACATATGTATGTGTGTTATTGTACATTGTATACATGTACTATAAAAATATTATTTTCTTTTAGAACACGAAATATTGTGATGTACAAAAACTGTCTATGGGGGTTGGCAAATTTTTAGAAAATGATGATAAATACATCAGAAAACATTTGAGAGTTTCTGCTTGTACTTTTAAAGATTATTGACCCTACTCCCACCTAGAACAAGAGGGTGGAAAAATGATGATGCTCTTGCAGTGTTTTTGTGTTTTTGCAAGTTTCAGAGTGTTTGGGAGTTCTTTTGGAATTTCTAGATCATCTGTTGGAGATATTGTTCATCGAATGCTAGATGTCTTTATAGACCTTACACCGACAGTAATTAAATATCCACAAAGAGAAAAATACTCTGAAATTGGAGAATCTTTCAATAAAAGAGCACATACAAACATATTTTCTCACGCTTGTTACGTAACGCCCCAGATGTTATGACACAACATATACTACACCGCTGGGCGCCATATATGTTATGTAAGGACGCGGATGTTATGCCTCATGTGTGGATTTAACTGTACAAAGTGTTACGTTCAAAAATTTAAAAAATATTTACGATGAAATTTTAAAACATGAATGAAACATGTGTTCGCGAAACTAAATAAAATGAAATTAAACTCTGACTTGCTGATCATTATTGGTTATACCTCAGAATGCTTGTACCGGCCTGCTTTGCTCAGTCGAGGGGGGGGGGGATCTTTAACCAATAATGATCGAAACGCGCACACACACATGATCGAGCATCCTCGCATAACACATAAAAAATCATGCCGAGGATTTGATGAAGTTCATACAAAAACGAATTATTAATGAAATTGTAAAGATGACGTGTTTACCCGCGAAGTGATTGTATAAATGAAATTTTATAGAATCACTTTATGTGAGACGGTTCTCATATATTATCAAAACATACAGGTATGAATCGAACGAACCTGTTATCAATCAAATTTCAAAATTATCAAATTTAAAAATTTATCAAACGAATTCATAAGAAAGGACCGGGTTGAATATGCAAAAGGGAGGGGTCCACGAACCAATGTACGGTGATGATAGGGATACTCACCACATGGTGGATGTCACTGCCAGCGCTGGTGCATCCGAGCACATATCATCCTCCTTTTACAACCAAAAAAAAAAAAAGTATTTAAACATGTTTTACCTTTTTTCGATAATAAAAACAGATCATTAGCATAAAAAATGAACCCATTATTATATTTATTTACAAAAAAAAAAAAAAAAAATCGAAAGATATACCTAATACATATTTTATTGAAAAACAAAAAAAAAAAAAAAAAAACAGAATTTCCTTATAGTATCATTTCAAAAAAAAAAAAAAAAAATAAACATAATACAAATAAACGAAAAATTTTTTTATTGTTTTTGTCATTAATTTCTTTTTCTTTTTACATACTCGTATTTGCCTATTATCATTCTTTCTTTTTGCTTCATCTTTAATTCTTTCTTTTTTTTATTTTTTTATTTTTCTTTATAACCTAAATAATTATTATTGTAATTAATTCATTAAATACTCGGTTTATTTTTTTTCTAATGTTTTTGTTTGTTTCGTATTCTTTTGCTTATCTGAGCCACAGCTAACGATTTCCTAACAGATTTCCAAAGTATACCGGGCAAATTGTCACTTTTTTTGGCCTGTGATAGAAGGGGAAGTGGCCTGTGATAGATAAAAATATCTTTAATGAGAAATATTCTCACGTACTTTTTGTGTTCAAAATTTCACGTCGGTGTAATTATATTTCTCGAATGTAGATTTTATGTGTATGTAGATTTTTCCCCAACTCATATTCAATCATGTAAACCACAGTTAGGCATAATAAAAAGTACAACTTTAAAAATCAAATGTCTTCTATTCTTACATACAAATTTTTACGAATTTGTACGTCAAAATAACAAAACATTCAACAAGTGTACTTTTAATTGTCCTTCAACTGTACTATTTCTATTAGTCACAAATACATATGTATGTTTCAATCGTGTATTCTATTACACATTCAAACAATTTCAGTTAAGTGGACTATATATTACACAAAGTACAGTGCATTATCGATACACTTTTCTTGTTTATTTTTACTTAAATATCATATCTTTTTACAAGGATTTCTTAACATGTTTATCGACTATTCTATGTAGTCCGCATGGATTGGTTGAAAATAAAAGCAATAAAAGTACTCTTATATACAATATTTTTACATTATGTTTTTAATCTGCATACGCAAAAGTATTGAAAATTACATGTAAAATGATATTTTTATTATATTATTTATTAATCCAATTTTCTTTTTATTTTATGATTTTTTTAGTTATTTTAGATGTTTTTGTTAAACGTTATATTTATTTTGTATAATATTTTGATTTTTTTTTCTTTTTTTTTGATTTTATTTATATTAAATCTTTTTAATTTTAATTTTTTTCCCACGTTTATATTTCTTCTTTTTTTCTTTACGATCTCAATACTGTATCAATTTTTACCTTCTGTTTTAAAGTTTCAACCCCGACTGACTTAAATTTACAAGCATTTGTTTTACCATCTACCTTTTTCGATTTATTCCCTTTTCGAAAAAGTTTCCAGAATGTTCTGGATAATCTCTTCTCTCGCTTGTTCACATACGTATGTATGTGAGAAGATCACCTGACCTTTTTGAAACAATGAAATTAGCGGCAACCGATCACGCTATATTTCATTGTTTCAAACGACTAGTGTATTATCTATGTATATGAGTGCAATGTGAATGAAATAGAAATATACCTAATTTCCATTTCACACCTGGTATTCTTCGAAAATGATAGATCACGGTAATGCCAGATCTGTCCTTTTTGAATAGCACCAATGGCTTACATTACACGCTGTAGGTGCAATCGATGGATCTCATGTACTAATCATATGTCCAGTGAATCGCCATGACCAATACGTCGACAGAAAACAAAATTATTCTATTAAACTGCAAGCAGTATGCGACGATTTTGGAAAGTTTACTAGTATACTTGTAGGATATCCAGGATCAGTACATGATCAAAGAGTGTTTCGAAATAGTCCTTTATACAAAAATGGATCATTTCCTCAGTACCCATTTTGTTTATTGGGCGATAGCGGCTATGCTTGTAGCTTAACACCTATACCAGTGATAACACCATTCAAAGGAGAAAGGTTAACAGAACAACAGAAAAAATTTAACTCTCTTCACAGCAAAGCAAGAAGTGTTATTGAATGCTCTTTTGGGAGGATGAAGCAACGTTGGCGTTCAGTATTTTTGAAAGCCTTAGAAATAAATTTGAAAAATGCCATAAAAGCTGTAAACGCAGCTTGTGTTATGCACAATATTTGTTTAGATGCTGAAATCCTAAGTATCTCAGCCTCAGATTTTACTGACGACATAATTTCAAATAATAATGTTGAAGAAGAAAGAGTGCAATTCATAGATGACATCAGTGGTGTATAGTTTAGAAACTCATTATTAAATAATATTTAATACTTAATATTCTTAGTATGTTAGAAAAATCTTAATTTTGATGTAAACATTGTTTCGAAAATATTTCTTTATCCAAATTAAAAAATATACATATTAAATCTTAAAAAAGTGCAAATATTTGAATTTTAAATTTGCAAGTATAGGTTTAAGGTTGTACTAAAAGACACGTTACATTTTATTTAAATAATGTTTTTTATTTCTTTTTCAAATTTTCAATTTATAACTAAACTAAAATAAATGTAGAACTATAACTAAAAAAAACCTAATTAAACTATAATAAACTAATTAAACTAATAATACAGTTAATTAATACATAATTCATACATAGTAAAAACTAAACTTAATATTTAAATTATTGCTTAAAAACTAATCTGAATCTGAAGATTCATCTAAAATTTTAATATTGAATTCTGACTTCAATATATTTGTAACAACACTTGTGAGGGTGTTTCGTTTTTTAAAAATGTTTTTATTTTGATTGAATAATTCCTCCTCCATTGTTTTTTTACACCTCGATCACGTTTACTTGAAGTTCCTGATGTAGATGGTTGTTGAGAGGACTCTAATAATGATTGCTGTTGAGAAGACCCCGTTGTTGAAGATAGTTGAAAAGATGAGGTTGATGAAGGTGTTGGCGGTAGTAGTTGAAGGTCTTCGTCAACTACTGAAACGTCGGTATTTCTTTGCACGTTTTCGCTGCTAATTAAAAACGGCGGATTTATATTATGCCTTTTTGAACTAAAAGTGTGCATAAGGTCAAAAAAAGGCCAAGATTCCGCCGTCTGTTCTTCCTCCGTTCCTTTCCCAGTAGGAGGGTCAATTATTTCCTAAAACATAATTAATGTAAATGAATTTTATTATTAATTGATATAAATAAGTAACACAAGTATTTTTAAAAGCACTTACTTTATATTTTGTGTTTAAATTATTCCACTTTTTCTTAATTTGTTCTGAGGAGAATCTTCTCAAATCAGCTTCTTCTTGAACATGCCTAAAACTATGATAGTAATAAAAACAATATAAGTTTAAAAAACAATATAAAAAATTTATACAAATATTAATTTACCGCCATGCATCTTTCAACTGTATATGTTTGGAACAAAACATGAAATTTAATTTTATTCTCGTTTCAATTAATTTTTTAGTTTCTTCGTCTGTGCCTAAAAATAAGTGATTATTTATATTTCATTTTAAAGGTTTTTTTTTTTTAAATTCTACTTACATTTAATATATAGTTTATTAGTAGAAGTTAGTATTCCTTTTGAACCTGAAAAAATTAAATGCATATTACGTTGATATCTTGTGATTCAAATATAAACGAAAAATGCGGGAAATTATTAAAAATTGTTAAAAGTAATTATTTACCTTCGCCCTCCATGATTATAAAACCAACTTCACTTTTTAATTAAATAATGTCTTTATTAATTTAATTAATATCACCTTATTTAAGATAATTGGTAATTTGGTAATTTAAATTTGGATTGGTAATTTAAATTTTTATTTAATTCCTACTTAGAAAGAAATTTACTTTTTAAATATGTATATAAAAATAAGGTAAGAGTTCCTTTTAGGACCAACCGCCGATTTTTTTGAAACTTTTCACACTCGTTCTACTCAATGAGTACAATCCAAAAAATATGGTCTCTAGGCGCGAAAAAGGTCATTTCAAGGTCAAAAAATTGAAAGAAAATCTCAAAAATTGACAGAAAATTTCGAATAACTCATGATGTTATTGTCCAATTTTCATGAAATTTTCACAGTTTGAAGACCTCGATACACGACGACTCTTTGCACAATTAGTACAAAATTTTCCATACAAAAATTTTACAGGGTGACCCAAAAACTATATTTTCTTCGAAAAACAATATTTTTATACTTTGAACAGTAATAACTACAGACGTACTCATCCGATTGTAATGCGTTATGCTTTGCCAGAAACATCTATGTCTCACCTTTAATAATTGATAACATTCACTCGAATACATAACCTAGTTCAAAAGAAATAACCCAATATACAATGTTGTGTATTCGAAAATTTTCAAACAGACATATATTATGCATATATACCTATAATATATATGTATATGTATATATATGTATATATATTATATTATATAAATATTATATATATATTATATATATATTATATATATATACATATGTATATGTATATAATATAAGTATATAAAATATATACATATGTATGTGTAACACATATATATGGTATATACATATATGTGCAAAAATACTCTAGCTTCTCTCAGTGTCGAATAAATCTTTCGCCTTTTACTAAAGATTTCCGCGGAGAGGAGCATTCAACCTACCTGGAATATATCCTTAAATTACTTTTACATAAAATAAAAACAAAAATTCATTTACTAAAAAAAATTAATTATTTAATAACATCTTCTATTATTTATAAAAAAACTTAAATTATTTACAACAGAAAATGTTATTTAAATAAAAAAGAAAAAGAAAAATAATTTTTTTTAAACAAAAAAGAATTACTGTTATTTACAAAATTACTAAAATACTATTATTTAAAAAAACTCAAAATTATATTATTTATAATAAATACGTCGCTATATACACCTAATATAACACTATATACAACAAACAACTATACAATAACAACTATACAAAAAATGTACAAAATTAAATGAATTTACTTGATAAATTTGCTTTGACTTATGCATTTTTAAAATTGAATTAAAAAAAAACTGTAAGAGATAGAACTTTTGTGTAAAAAGAAATCTATTAGAAAAACGAACAGAGATTTCATTTTTCCCGACATATTATCAACTTTTCCAACAGCGTCTTCAAAAATCATCAAAATTTCGAAAAAAATTGACAAATTTTCTCAAACTTTTGACTTTTAACTCGAATAACTCACGAACCATTTTACGTGCAGTTTTGACCAATACCTCATTCGAAAGGACAAAAGGTTTTCTATCACTTCTCTGAACATACTAACGACATTAGACTGACAGTTCGCGAGCTAAAACGTATTTTATGAAACTAAGACAAAATTTTTTAAACGCCCTCTAGTAGCGAAATAAGCCCGATTCGCACCACGAGACTAGCACCATTCAACTAGACTCATCGAGTATAGTGTATGTACCAATTTTCATAAAAATCGGTGTTTGGTCCTAAAAGGAACTTCAGCCAAAAATAATTTTTATTTAAAAAGTTTTAATTTTTTCTGATTTTAAAAATTTAAGTAGTAAATAAGAGGCGAAAATGTATATGCAAAACCAAAACCTTCTATGTAAAAGCTATGTTATGGCTTTTGGCACTAACACAATCAAAAGAATAGATGTTTTATGTCAAACTGCAAACTGTCAGTTGATAGTGTATTTTATATGGAGTTTTTGGTTAGTTTAGTTTGTGAATTTGTGATTTGTGATTTAATTTTATTAAAATAGTGATAAAAGATTGTGATAAAAATGATAATCATATTAATAATAAATAAATAATAATTTAATTAAACATTTATAAAAATAATGCTAATAATAATATATTTCTGTTCGTGAACCAAATGGTGCATTTCGTTTACATGTTAGTGGTGAAATTGATCTTAGAGGATCACAATCAAATCAAATGAATAAACAGCAAAGGTTTCAATTATCTGCAGATGAAAATCATAAATTAAAGGAATCTTGTTCAATTGTACCAGTTATTATGCCAGATGAAATAAATTCATCATCAAATAACATAAATAATATTCAAACAAATTCATTTGTAAGTACTATAACTGGTGGTAAAACTGATTCGATAATTGATGAAGAAATAAATCGTTTAAAAATGGAATTGAAAAAAGAGTTATCTGGTTTTGCAGAACAACAACATAATTCAGATGAATATAGAATAACAAATAAAAATAATCCCGATGAAAAATTGTTTCAAAGAAAACAACGAATACAATTTGATACAGTTATTAATTCCTCTGTAAAGGACAAACAGTCAACAACAACAACAACAACAACAACAACAACAACAACAACAGATTGATGATGAATCTTCATTGAATAGAGATGATTTGAAACTTCTAATTGAAGATTTAAATGATTTAATTAAGGGTAAAATAAAATTTTTATGTGTTTCACGGCCAGAAGCATCAACTGTACAAGTAATGGGTATTCAATTAGAAGTAAGTATAATGGTGGTCTTCATTTTCTTTGTGTAATATAAATTTTTTATCTTATCCTTTTCTTTAGATTTTATTGACCGCGTATCGTTTACAATTGCTTGATCCAGAATATTTTTTCAAATGGGTAAAACAATATCAGATGATTTAAATACATTAGAACAAAATGCTGCACCTGATGGTTGGGAATGCTGTTGGAATAGGTACGAAATTACAAAAATAAAAATTCATTTTGTTATATAATTTGTAATGGATTTTAATTTTCCTTATTTTGAGAAATTTAATATTCAAGAAATATTTTGTAAACTCCTAAAATGTTTTATTACTTCAATAAAAAAAAGAAAAAATATATTGTTATAATAGAAAAATTTCGAAAAAATTACGGTTGTCTACATAATGTTTATATTAATGAAATTTAACCAAATTTACAGTTGATGATAACATAAAAGATACTACAAGTACTAAAGAACTGAATCAAGAAAATAAAGAAAATTTAGATAGTGGTAAACAAACACAGACCGTAATTACTGACAAATCGTCATTAGGACACGCTTGTGGTGAAGACGAAATGCATATAAGTACACCACCGCCAAATGAATTAGAACAAATTGAATGTAAGATATTAAAAAATTATTATATGTAATTATTTTGTTTAAATTTGTAAATTTTCTTTCTCTAGTTGTAGGAAATTGGGATACTGCAAATAACGCACCACTACCACCAATAATTTCACTAAGTTATTTTTGAAAATTATATTTCATTGTGAAAACATGTGAAATATGTGTTTTAATCGTCACTCATTTCATTATTGCATTATCATTATTATTTCATCATTATAAATTTGGTATCATAACATTCAATGAGAAATGCGTAGGGACGATTTAGTAAGAGATACATATGGTTGCAAATAAAGTGAAAAAATGGAATTGGTGAGTGAAATTTCTAAAATGGACAAAAAAGAAAAAATCTTATGAACATATGTATCACTGATAAAAAAATTTTATTTTTTTCATAGGTCGTATATGTATAATTCAAAGCAACAACTAACTAACGATGAGAAAAATAATGATCAACTAGAAAGATCTGTTGACACGAACGTATCTGAAGAATTGTCTTATTCAGATATTTCTTCATCGTAAGGCCTTATACCAAATGCCATACTCAAGACTCAGGACTCATGAAGTTGACTTCAAGACTCATGATGCCGAGCAATACCAAATACTTGCTTCAGCTTAACAGTACCACTAACACTATAGTTAGCTGTTAGAAATATCGCTCTAAAAAATCGAATTAATTTTCATATGCTAGGATTAACTTTGAGTCTTGATTTCGGCATTTGGTATAGGGCCTAACAATTGATTTTTGAAATTACCATAGCTTTTTCGTTTTAATAATAAATGATGCGAAAACGTGATTAAATAAATTGTAGTTTTTATGTCAAATATATTTTCCAACTCTTTAATTCATGTACATATATGTATATTTTTTATAATAATTTTATAATTCAAAATAATTTTTCATAATTTTATAATTCATAATAATTTTTTATAATAATTTTACAATTCAAAATATGTATGTAATTTATAATTTACAAAAATGTATGTATTTTAAAATTTCAATGATGCCAACCGACCTCATCTGATAATCCACCAGCTTAGCAGTTCGTATTGCCTCGATGAAGTATACACATTTTGAAAGTAAATATAAAATAAATAAATAAATAAATTCAATAAAATAAATGAAAAAAAAGAAATAAACAAATTCAACAAAAAAACAAAAAACAAAAAAAAAAAAAAGAAATAAACAAATTCAACAAAATAATTCGATTCAACAGAATAAAGAAATAAAATAATAAACTAAAGGAACATAATATTACATAAAAAAAACAACTTAAGGAACATAATATCACATAAAAATAAACTAAAGGAACATACACAAAAAAATTAACAGGAACATTTTTTTTACAAAATTTTTTAGTATTGCCCTTTTGATTCTTGTCGTTGGTACTTTTCGCGAAATTGTTTAAAAGTATATTAGAAAACCTAAAACGAATTTTTAAATACAACGTTTTCGAAACTGTTCCACATTGGCATTCGTGGTCAAAATCTATATCAAAATTCTCTTGATCTAAAGTAGCAAGGGTCAAATATGTTAATATATTATGGTGTTGTTGATTGCTACTGAGAAACTTGTTTTTCAAAACTTCCGACTTTAATATATATTGGAAAATTGATATCACGTGAAATAATAGGTATTTAACTGTATCAGTAGATTTAACAAGTCCTCCCCCTCTGTAATAAATTGAAGTATTTGAATTTTGAAGAATCCCCTTTGTTCTCATAAATCAATTGTCTACATGCACTACAGTCCATTCCTTTCGAAACTGCGTTTGCAGCATACGCATACACAGAAACATATTCATTGGAAGATTCATCAATGATAGCATCGTGTAGATAACCTGATTCTAATATATTTTCGAATTCATAAATATCAACACTTGGATTATTTTGTGATTGTACAAATAATTTTTTATAATCAATTTTATATAATCAATAATTATTGAATTATGTGGGAATACATTATGCACTCTAATTTTTTGTTCGCATTCAACAACTTCTGCAAATGAAACTTTGTAGCTGCAACCAGCCAAAGAACGATATAATCTAAACCTAGCTTCGAGATCATCGGTTTGGAATTTTCCTATCAAAACATATTTTACATCCGGGACTTTTTGTAGAGAATATTTTATAATATCAATAATGGTCCTTGTGGTCAAAATAGCAGCATCGAAGGTATCTTTACTAAGTACGAAAAAATTTCCGCTTTTTTTCGTATCTTTCCAGATGGATAACCAAGAAATAAATTTTTCTAAAAATTTAATTCTCTCATCCGAAATATCGCATAAAGGGAACTTTCATTTATTTCGCTTTCTAATTCCAACAGTTTTACTCTTAGTATTCATAATATCCCACCACTGTCGGATGATTTGACAAAATTCTGCTGTCTGAAAATATTTTTCATCAAATGATTTAAATGCTGCTATAGTCGATTGGTGAAAGATATTCTCTACCAGAGGAACACTTTGTCGTTCCATACTGTTTGGGGATAAAGATTTAGAATTCAATTTAAATGCTTCTTTTGCCAAGAGTTTGGATTCTGCTTCATACACTTCTTGTAAGTGAGAGAAAGATTAACCTTCTTAATCTCATAGGAATCAAAATCAAGATATACTAATAATGAATCATTATTGGGTACATTGAGCCAATTATTACGGAAGTTTTTAAATATATGGACCGTGACATATTGTAAATTAGGCTCATTAGGATATTTATGATTTTGAAAATAGTTTTTATTATCGGCAAAGTTTTTTAAATAGAGTTTGATTCGTCCTATTATTATCTGTAATGAGTAATAGTACTCGAAAACCTAAATTTTGGACGTATTCAATAACGTCTTTTGTTAGTGTATGAAGATCATCTCCTGAAAGTTTGGCGATAGGAACAGGACAAATAATCTCTTTATATGATCCATATGGAGATTTGATCATAAATGCCAAAATTGTTCCCGCTGGTTCAACTGGGTTATCTTTTGCCATATATATTTTTTTTACTATATTTTTTGATTTGTAAACGATTTGTTGGTTGACATATATTTAATCAATTAATAAAGCAACCACTTTCTCACGATCTGAGAGTTTCGCTGAAGTGAGCTGAAAATATTTAATATAAAAATATTAATAAATATATTAGAAATACATATTTATAATATTATAAATATTATAAAATATTATTTGAAATATTTATAATGTATTTATAAATATTTAATATTTTATAGTTTGGAATTATTTTGAGGGAGGAAGATATGTGCTTAAGATATCTTGCACATGAAAGAGTCATGAATTTTCTGGCTAGTTCATAAGTTGAAGCAGAGTGACTACATGACGAAAGTCATTACAGTCGTGCAGGTTTCATATTTTGGTTGCTTCGATAAGAGAAGGTCAACTTGATTAGAAATTATATCAAGTTTACCTGAATTTTCGTTGAAAATTAAATTAATATAAAAAATACTTGCCTTTAATCTATAAAATTAATCTGTAATCCAGTTCTATTTACCTTGCCAACAGTAGTGTTTTGACAGTTAAGTAAAAATGTAAACAAAACATATAACACCTCTAACTAATACATACACAAACTGACAGCCCGGCTTATAAGTATAGAGGGTTTTGTGCAAAACACTTTTGTATTTAGTATGTATAAAATAAAAACGTACATGCATACTATGTATGATATATGTATATGTGCGTATACTATATCATACATATGTATGTTTTTAAGATCCTTAGTCTTTTTAATACATATGCATATATGATCGTGTCATATTATACATACAATATCCTTACGTAGCATAAAAGTCACGTATATGTTATTAAGCTGTATATTATTCTCAGTAATGTGATGATTGTTATGATTTTTGTTGGTTGTTATTTTCGTTTCTAAATGCAAATAGAAAACTGGTTTTCAAAGAAATATATATAAACGAAAATACTACTTACTTTCTAAATTTGAGTTGTACTTCTTAAAAATATAAATTTGTTTTGTTATATTTATTTTATATGCTGTATGACATGCAACAGTAAAGATTAAAAAATGACTTGCCTTTTAACTTTTTTCTTTCATTGAAAAAGACTTTTTTGTTTAATTTTATTCCTAATATTTCTGCTAGATTTTTGTACTTTGTAAACGAAAATAACGATAACGACAAAAGTAATAAAGATAAACAAGACAAAGTTTTTATTTTAAGTAAAGTATATACCTGTGGTTAAAAGTCAAAACATCTTAAGCCGAATTAAGTATTTTTTCAGGAAAGCCATATGAACATAAAATCTGTGGTCATATTCATAAACCGCTTAAGTCTGAAAATGTACTTTTGAGAAAAATCTATTTGAATGTTCGATTTCATTTTTTAAAAATATTCGGGTTGTTTTTCAGTTTATTTTTATCTGATAAGTAAGAAGGGTTATTTACACGTTTATTTGGTTATTATTTATGTGATCGCTACGTATTATTATTATTATTATTAAACCAAAATCTAGACGCTTTTTCCAAACTGATAATTTTACTTCCAGAAGTCGTATCTTAGTTAAGACTTTGTTCCAAACTCCTACATAACTTTAATTCACGCCTAAATTAAGTTAAGCTCTTTTGGCTGCAGGAGGATGCGTAAAAAGTTATACATAGTAAAAAATGTACAAAATAAAAATATTGAATAAAAGTGAAAAAGAGCAACACAAGTTTCATAAAAACTAAAATTAATTTCAAATTTATTTCATTACAATAAAAAATTACAACCACTTCCATCCTTAGAAAGTAAAAAAGTACTTAATATGTACATAAAATATAATAAAAAATAATCAATAATAACAAAAATATCTGAAATAAGTCTATTCATTACAATATTAAGAAAATTTATTAGGAAAAACTTCGTGAATATTATTCATCATTATCGTCGTCCTCTACAAAGTCTGGATGTATATCTGGTTTTTCTTCGCTTTTAAGGTTTATATAAAACGAATGAAACCAGCTGTGTAGCCTAGTTGTAGTGTGCTAGGTCTACGATCCCAACAGCTGTGGGTTCGAATCCCACCTCGGGTATGAGTCTGACACTACTTCCCCAAATAGCCGTAGACCTCTGTAGTCAGTGCTATTCCCCCCCCTGTTAGGATTGTAAATTCATTTACTATTCTAACCTTTATAAATAAATAAATAAAATAAATAAAACGAATGAAGACATGGAGGAATAAACTGCAATCTTATCTTTTTTCTTTTCTTTAGTTATTTTCATCTCGTTTTCAATTTCTGGTATGCCTGATAAGTTCACGGTGTTAAAACCTCGCTTTCTTATGTTTAATATCTTAAATGGTTCATTATCTTCAAATGACTTTTTATAATGAATTTGGCCAAATTCATTTTTTGTATATTTCAACCACCTCACATTCCTCCATTGAAATTGTTCTCCATCTTCATTTTTAAACCTCCACTGAAATTTACTTTTTAACAAAGAAGAAAAGTTTTTGAAATCCCCCGGCTCCATTTCATTTACCGTAAATATCTGCCTTGATCCAACTGTTCTGACGAAATTATACCAATCTTGAGGATAATAGATTTTAATTTGTGTTTTCTTTTTTTTCGTTCAATGATAGAATGGTCAACGTCGCACTCCATGTGAGTGTGGACTGGTATTAAAAATTTATGTTCAATCTGTTCAATAGATTTATTGTTTTTTAAAAAAGTCATGAACATGGTACAGAGAAATGAGTTCTTATCTTGCCCTGCACAGCAATCACTATACAAAATTACTCTCTTTGTTTCCCCATCCTTTGAAAGGTATTCTAAATGCTTCCATAAACACGAGCTGATTTCGTTGGCACCACGTTTTGCCATGCCTTTATGCCACATAAAGCAGAAAGGCTTTCCACTGGCACAATCGTGAACAGTCAAATTATATGTATGTCCATAATTTTCTTTTGTAAAAACTTATAGAGGAATGAAGTAGTGGCGTTGGCAGACATTGCTGCAAGTCAAACGTATATGTTTTTAGAGTTTTATCGTCTCTTGGAAAACTTTTGTTACTATCCTTGGCTTTGTATGCTGAATCTGCGGCTAAATGATGTTCTTCTTGCTCTTGCTATCGTTGTCACTTTTAGCTATTTCTATTTTAGCTTTAAGGGCATCGCATGTGCTACAGGTGTCAACTTTTGGTGATTTAATGTTCATTGCGGCAAATAAGCACAAAACAGAATATAAGTGAATAAAATTAACAAATTTCTTCTAAAAAAATAAGTGTCTCACGCGTACAATTACCATACGGCAAGACAACGTGACCTGCTTATGGGAAAGTGTAAAATTGCTGACCTAATGTCTGCATATTCATATTTTCTATATTTTTATTATTTAGCTAATAAGAAAAATTGTAAAAATAAAATTTGTAAAATTCTAATCAGTTTAGTTTTTAGTCAAATCTTGTATCGAAAAGTTGTGGTACCAAAAGGTGTGAAATAAAGTAAAAATTTTTTTTTAAAGTAAAACTTTGTATTTTTTGTTAACTGGCGCCCGAACAGGGACCGGCCTACTGCATTAATTAAAGGGTAGACACCAAGCTGCCATTATAAGTGAAATACAAATTTAATAATTATTTGTATTAATAAAATAATACGTTTTTCATAAAAATAAAACGGACACCAAGCCGTTAAACAAAGTGAAAACATATTCTCTTTTTAACCACAAAAGGGAGAAAGTGCAGTAGTGAATTAAAAACGAAAGTGAGGCAACAAGAAAAAATAACCCCAGAACGAGGCCCCCCAGCAGACCAATTTTTGGACAAAAAGGAGCAGACAACCAAGCTGCAGCCGCTAGGATTTTTCTTCACTTTCTAAGCCGGAATCCCGAAACGAATAACAAATTAGTTAGACAAAAAATGCAGAAAATAATTTATTTATTCCTGTAAGTAGAAACATACAAATTGTGAGTAAATTATTGAAATTTTGATTAAATCATAAAAAAGGAAGGAATAAAGTGAACTAAAACAAAAAATAAATACAATTGAAAATTTAAAATTTATATGTTGTTTTTTTATGAATGTTATCGTTAAAATTGAAAGTTTATGCAAATATTACAAGATAGAGAAAAATAAAATATTTTAAATTATCAAAATCAAGTATTAAAAAGGAAATTTTAAGAAAAAATTCAGAACGAATCAAATACTTTAAATTGTTAACATTTTCGAAATAATTCTTTTTTATCACGAATGGCAATTGACATACCAATATAAAATAAGTTGAATAGATTTCAAGAAAAATTTGATGTCGAAATTTAAGAAATATTTATGAAATCAACCTGAAAATTTTTTTTTTTTTTTAATAAATTTTTCTAACAGAAAAAAGAAATAATAAAAATTAAAATAAAACAAAATTTTATTTTAAGGAAATTCGCAAAATTTTCAAGATATTAAATCAAGAAGTGGACAATTTTTTAAAATTCAAAATTTAAAAATAAAAATTAATTAAAATTTAATTAAAATTTAGAAATAAATATAGTATATGAATAAAATTTTTAATTAATTTTGAAATATAAAAATAAAATTTTTGAAAAATTATTATCAAAAGAAATATTAATTTTTTTTTTTTTTCTTATATATATATATATATAAAAGTAAAGTAAACAATATAATAAATAAAAAATATATATATATTAATCAAAAATAGTAAAACTAAATATAAATAAATTAATTAATTTTAATATTGTTGGTAAACTAAAGAAAAATTAGAGAATTTAATGTGCATTTTGGTCGACTCAATTTTACTTTCTTATATGGGCATAGAAATTCTGCTAAAGTCAAATTGTGAGCGGAAATCGTTCTTCGTTGATACTAATGGTGAATTAACTGTACAAAATAATTACAAGAAAAAATTATCTTAAAAAAAAAAAAAAAAAAAAAAAAAAATCTGAAAGAAAATCGTTTAAAAATTTCGAATGTTGGAATAATTTTTTTTTCCTTTTCTTCCTCTAAGCAATTTAATTGAAAAATCGGTTTTGTAATATTGGTACACAAAATCTGTCGTGGGAACCCAACTGAATTAAATGATTTGTTTTTGAACTGTATTGCATTCTGTTGTATCAGGAATTAAAGTTTAATCAATCTATTATCGAACAAGGTTCCTTTTTTCCTTTTCTCCTGTGTTTAATAGACAAATCCCGTCTCATCACTTTAACTTAATAAGTTTCATCATTTAATTTGATAAAGAGGTTGAAAATATTTTTTGTCAAAATGCTAGGAGGTGCTGGTAATAATATCCTAATTAGGCCACCGGTTCTGAATACCGATAATAACTCAATACCTACTGTTCCATCCGCAGCCCAAGCTGCTCCAAATAATGACGCAATAGCCGAACTGGTAACTAGACTTGTTTCTGAAACCCTAAGAAGAGAAGGCAGAGAAATCCTAAACTCAATTATCAATCCTACAGCCGATCCTAATAATGATATTGATCAGATAATTGATCCAAATCGAGCCGGAAACCTAACAGAAATGGATAAAATTCCCGATGTCGTAAAAGCATTACGAGAATTCTCAGGCCAGGCTGGAGAGTTCAGTTCCTGGCGCAAAAGTGTAGATCGCATCCTAACCATCTATGAACCTTTGAAAGGTACCCCTAAATATTATGGGATCTTGAGCGTGATACGTAACAAAATCACCGGACAAGCTGACACCGTCCTTGAATCATATAATTCCCCTCTAAATTGGGATAAGATTTCAAAATGTTTAAAACTTCATTATGCGGACAAACGGGATCTAGGAACGCTGGAATATCAAATGACAACATTAATACAAGGAGATAAGTCAATCCAGGAATTTTATCAAGAAGTCTATCATAATTTGTCATTAATATTAAATAAAATCTCATCGATGGAAATGAGCATTGACAGTATGAATAACCTGATGCGCACATACCGAGACAAAGCATTAGACACTTTCATTAGGGGACTGAAGGGTGACCTCCCTCGCTTATTAAGCATAAAGGAACCTGTAGATCTCCCACAAGCACTTCATTTGTGTCTGAAATTACAAAATGTAAATTTCCGAACACAGCATGCAAATATTAACAGCAAGAGTAATAAACACATTACACAACCTCCACCAATTCCACCCAGACGCAATTGGAACCACCCTAATCAGGTATTTCGCAAACAATTCTACTCGGAATTATATTACCACCCCACCAGACCACAGTCACAACCTCACTATTCGCAGAACTATCAAAGGCAATATCAGACTCCGTTCAGACCCATGCACCCAAAACCTTTACCGAAACCCGAACCGATGGATGTAGATCCCTCAATTCATTCTCGAAATATAAATTACCAAAATCGCCCTAGACCTCAACCTGTTCCTCAAAAGAGACTACCCTCACAAAATTCTCGACAGGCTCACGTACCGAATAAATACCAACGAATATTTAATACAGAACAACAGGATAATGACGATCAATATAATGCCTACACTGAACAGATCCAACAAGAAGACGCAAATCATGACCAAACATTGACTGATTATACTGACCAACAAGACAATCTTAACGAGTTATCTGAAATCCTAGACGACATAAATTTTTTAGACTGAAGAGTTCTTCACTACCTTATGTCGAGAAGGTAATGAAGAACGGCGAAATTTTAAAATTTTTAATCGACACAGGCTCTAATAAAAACTATATCCAACCTCGTCTAATTAGGTTTGCAATCCCAAATCAAAAACCCTTCTATGCAAATTCAGTCGGAGGAAATAAAAAAATCACACACCACGCCTTCGTAAAATTTTTCGGACATGAAACTGGAAAAATAAAATTCTTCATTTTACCCAGTCTTACATCATTCAGCGGTATTATAGGCAATGACACCTTAAAGGATCTAAACGCAGTAATTCATATTCAAGATAACTTCATGACTATTGATCCAGGTATCAGAATCCCCCTTAAACAATATGTAACAGAGTCAGTAAACTCTATTGGCCTAAGGGCTAACCATCTCTCATAAAGACAGCTCGAAGAATTGAAAAAGGTGGTCCAGGGGTGTCCGAATCTTTTTTCTAACCCCGAAGAAAAGCTCACTTATACTTCTAGAGTCGTTGGTGAAATTAGGACAATATCAGATAATCCAGTATACTCAAAGTCATATCCGTACCCCATAGCATTAAAGCAAGAGGTAAATAAACAAATACAGAAACTACTTGATGACGGAATTATCCGGCCATCCAAATCTCCCTATGGGTTGTTCCGAAAAAGCCGGACGCATCCGGAGAGAAAAAATACCGACTCGTAGTAGACTACCGAAAACTGAATTCTATAACCATTCCCGACAAGTATCCCATTCCAGAGATATCCGATGTATTAGCTAATTTAGGCAAGAATAAAATTTTTACAATAATTAACCTAAAAAGTGGATTTCATCAAATCCCTCTAAAGGAGTCAGATATCGAAAAAACTGCTTTCTCCGTTAACAACGGAAAATATGAATTTGTTCGACTCCCATTTGGTCTCAAAAACGCACCTTCAATCTTCCAAAGAACATTGGACGATATTCTGAGAGAGCATATAGGCGTACGATGTTACGTCTATATAGATGATATAATCATCTTTGGTCGAAACGAAGACGAACATCTTGAAAATCTAAAGTTAGTATTCGAAACACTTGAGAAGGCGAATATGAAGGTGCAGATCGACAAATGCGAATTTATGAAAACAGAAATTGAATTTTTGGGATTCGTGGTATCAACTGAGGGCATTAAAACCAACCCAAAAAAGGTCGAGGCGATCTCAAATTTACCACCTCCAAAGACACTGAAAGATCTTAGGTCTTTCCTCGGTATCTTAGTATCAGAAGACGTTCTCCTCATACACCCAGATTTTAACAAACCTTTTGAATTAACAACAGATGCCTCAAATTACGCGATTGGCGCAGTCCTGTCGCAAAACAGTAGACCAATCACATTTATTTCAAGGACACTAAGTAAAACGGAAGAGAACTATGCAGCGAACGAAAAGGAGATGCTGGCTATCATCTGGTCACTTAATTCGCTGCGCAACTTCCTCTATGGCTCTAGAAAGGTCATTATTTACACCGATCATCAGCCTATAACTTATGCGCTGAGCAATAAAAACACTAACGCCAAAATGAAAAGATGGAAAGCGATTCTAGAGGAATATAACCACGAAATCCATTATAAACCAGGGAAAACGAATATCGTAGCTGATGGTTTATCTAGACTTCCTCAGAGGACAGATATTAACTCTATGACCTCTACGCAGCATAGCGATGAGAGTTCTGGTCATGATCTTATACCCGGAGTAGAAACCCCCATTAACGCCTTCCGTAGTCAAATCATTCTAAAAATAGGTAATGAGGATTCATATCAGGTTCAAAACCCTTTTGAAGGTTATAGAAGACACATTTTCATTAAACCATCATACACCAGCAAGGATATCATAGATATCTTTAAGAGATATCTGAACCCTAGCACAGTTAATGGATTATCTGCTGAAGAAAGCATCATGGGCCTCATACAAGAAATGTACCCTATACATTTCAGGAATTACAAAATCAGGAGAACCCAGTTGCTCGTGGAAGACATAACAAATGAAACTGAACAAGAGGAGAAGATTCTGATGGTACATAAGAGAGCACATAGAAATGCTGAGGAAAATAGACTACAATTGCTAGAAAATTTTTATTTCCCGAAAATGAGTGCCAAAATTAAAAGATTGATAAAAAATTGCGCAACTTGTAGATCAAATAAATACGATAGACACCCTAATCATCCTTATCTTGGACCCACTCCTATACCTAACTACCCAGGTCAGATTATCCATATAGACATATTCTCTACTGAAAGGTTTTTGGTCCTCATTGCAATAGACAAATTCACTAAGTATGCTAGAACTTGCCTTATCCAATCTCGCTCAGCGGAAGATATAAGAAGACCCCTTCGGGACATCATATTCTTCTTTTCAGTACCAGAAAACGTTGTAGTAGACAACGAAAAAGCACTTAATTCAGCATCCATCACTTCCATGCTAGAGGATGAATTACGTATAAGGGTGATAAAAACACCACCACATAAAAGCGAAGTAAATGGAGCAATTGAGAGATTCCATTAAACTCTTGCTGAAATTATGAGATGTCTGAAGTCTGACAAGGTATCTCGTTCATTTGACGAACTCCTCTAAAGAGCGACCCATGAATATAATTGCACGATCCACTCTGTAACAGGAAAAAAACCTGTAGAATTGCTATTTGGCCGATCTCCCAGACTGCCCCCTGAAGATTTCGAGAAGAGTAGGTAAGATAATATTGAAAAACTTAAAAGGAAACAGAATAAAGACAGAAAATTCCATAACAAGAAACGAGAACCCATAAAGGACTATGAAGTAGGACAGGTCATTTACGTTAGTCATAATAAAAGAGTAGGTTCTAAACTCACGGTTAGATATGTCAGGGAGGTAGTAAAAGAAAACAGAAATACAACTTTCATAACTAAATCAGGCAAAACCGTGCACAAAAGTAACATCAAAAATTAAACTCTTTTGCAGATCCATCCTTATTACCAGCAAAGGTGATGTTCAAATCCTAGATTATTCAAACTCCCAATTGGTAGCCATCGGATGTGGAAAGGCTAAAATACAGATAGGAACTTTCAGAATTATACATGACATCGACTTAAGACAGTACGACCAAGTAATTACAGAAACAACTCAGGCACTTGAACACGACATTCCGACCGACAATCCGCTTTATCCATACTTCCAACACGAAATTGATCAAATTCAAGAATTGTTAAGTAACCTAAAGCCGAAAGTTGCCAAAAGATCCTTAGACTTCATCGGATCCGCCTGGAAGTGGATCGCGGGTAACCCCGATCATGACGATTTTGTGTTAATACAGGATAAGATGAACAACGTCCTTACAAACAATAATAATCAGGTAGTAATAAATAAACTTCTTAGCGATAGATTGAACAATGTTACGAAAATAACAAACAGAATAGAAAGACTCCTTGATAACGATGCCAAATTTAAATACGAGCTTACACCCAGCCTACAATATAAGATAAAGTTAATAAAAGAGGAACTAATAAATATAAAATATGCCATTAATTTCGCAAAATCGGGTATTCTCAATTCAATGATGCTATCAGGAAAAGAAATCAAATTAGCCATTAGTATCCTAGACAAAGAAAGACTTCCGTACAATACTCCTGAAGAGGCCCTAGAATTTGCTGACGTAAAAATTGTAACAAATAGTTTATCTCTTTTATACATTGTCAATATTCCGATTACTACATATGAAACTTTTGAGAAAATTCTTATTAAACCTGTAAAAAGAAATGACATTATGATAGAAATAGAAAACAATGTAATATTAAAAAATCAAGATAAAATTTATGCAGTAATAGAAGATTGTAAAGATTTTAGTTCTCTATACATATGTAATCAAATGAATGTAGCAGACATAAGCAATAGTTCCTGCATCCCAAATCTACTGAAAAGCTCCAATTCAACATGCAATAGAATTAAGGGACAGCAAACTCCAACATTGGAAGAAATTAGCTCTGACATGATACTACTAAACGAATTCAACGGGTCAATCAACATCGATAACACCCCGAAGGTCCTCAACGGCACCTATCTAATCAAATTCAAGAACGCTACAATTTCAATTAATAGCAAGACATTCACTGCATCCGAAGTATCAAGCTTAAGAGTCCTTCCAGCCATCATGCAACCGACACCACAGGAGAATCAGTACAGGGAAATTTTATCCTTAGAGGCTATGAAAGAATTGCATATAAACAATACCAACCAAATAGAGCTTTTGAAGACGGAAACAAAAATCGAAAGAGTCACAAACTACGGACTTATAACCCTGCTAGCTGCCATCTTGTTCATAATAGTTATTCGAAAAATCAAGATCAGAGGCAAGACAAAGGTCGTTATAAATCAGGTTACAAAGGACACAGCAACAATAGGCGAAAGTTACATTGACTCCAATAAACCTGTAGCAAATCATATTCCGATGCCAAGTTTTTTTGATAGACCACAGCAACCCCGATAGCTCCAATGAACACACCGATGAAGCAGATGAGAGCATCAGCATTTAGGCGTGGAGGAGTTAATAAAATTAACAAATTTCTTCTAAAAAAATAAGTATCTCACGCGTACAATTACCATACGGCAAGACAACGTGACTTGCTTATGGGAAAGTGTAAAATTGCTGACCTAATGTCTGCACATTCATATTTTCTATATTTTTATTATTTAGCTAATAAGAAAAATTGTAAAAATAAAAGTTGTAAAATTCTAATCAGTTTAGTTTTTAGTCAAATCTTGTATCGAAAAGTTGTGGTACCAAAAGGTGTGAAATAAAGTAAAAATTTTTTTTAAAAGTAAAACTTTGTATTTTTTGTTAACTTATACTATGATAAATATTTCAATTTGATTTTTTGTGCAAGTTATACATACTTTTAAAAATCTGAGAGTATTTAGTAATACTGATTGGGTTTTCATGATTTTCACAATATAATTTGTACATAAAACTGAGTGTCAGATCAGCATGGAAATATTTTTGAGAAGTATCACGTCTAGTGTAGTGGCTTTCATAGTTTGGAAAGCTGTTGATATGGGCCTTAACAACTTCAATGGTTTTTTCGTCACATTTATTTGGAGGAACGGTTAACTCACGTCGATCGCTGAAGTCCAAATTAATTTTCTTCTTTGCAACACTTTTAAGAAAACTGTCAGTTTCTGCGAAACATTGTTTGAAACATTTTTGACAAACACGGACTTTGTTATTTTCAAGTAGTACAAAATATTCAATACTTTTGTTTCTGTTACGAGGCCTTTGTTTGTTTGTTCCTATTTTTTGCATCTTTTTGTCTACTATGTTCATCAGTGATGCAATAAAAGTAATCTAAATTCCAATATACTTTAAACATCTGTTCTTGTTCTGAAAGCGAAATTTTTTCTTGACATTGATTTCTGCAATTATTTTTTAATGGTATTAACTTTCTTTCACCAACACTTTTTCCTTTACGAGTTATGTACGCCTTTCCTGTATTACGTTTCTTGAAAGCGGTGTTTTTTGAATATGATTCAGTTACAGTTTCTTTTTCCATTTCAAGTAAATTCTTTTCAGTTATTTTCGCCATGTGCATAGTCTCTTCATCAGCCTCATCATCAGTCATGCAAGTATGATTTTCTTCAGAAATAGCGAAATCTGGGTCTTTATGAGAATCATCTGAACTAAAATCTTCATCGAATAATGTTGGACTTGGACACATGTTTTGTAGAGCTGTTAGGGGTTGGTTCATACTAACTGTATTGTCATCATTATTTTTGGAAATTCTGGTTGCCAAAATCCATTAAAAGATAATTCAATTTTTTTTCAAGGAAAGTAGAAAAGTTATGGCCAGAAAAATTTGTTATTATTGTAATAAAAATCAAAATAAAATAAACATTTTTACTAAAAAAATTACCTTTGGTGTTTTTGATTCCCTTTGCTTTCATTTTCGTTAGTGTCCCCTTTAACTGTAGATAACAATAATTCTAAAAAATAGGAATATTCAACCGTTACAAGTATCAGAAACACAAGCATTAGTAATAACAAACACTATTTACCGTTTTTATTTTCAGAAATAGTATTGGAGTATTGTTCTTTAGCCAACCTGAGCATTCTCTGAGTTCTTGATTCCATGTTTTCAAATTTAAAGTTATTTTTATATATATGCACTTCACTCACTAACTAACAAGTTAATAATAAAATTTAATTTACAAAAGACAATCGTTGTGTACCGTTGATATTCATTTACGTCTAACAAACGAATGGAAAATTTTCAACAGATTATTAAAATAACTGTAATAACATACACACTAACAACTTAAGTACTTATAGTGGCAGTTCTTACTTTCATACAAGTAGCCTATGTACAGATAATATTATACATTTGTAATAACTTACTTAGGAAGAACAGCCTAAGTAACTTTGTATTGTAAAATGCTCAAAACTAATTATGGAAAAATAGCTTATATCAGCGTTGGCGACAAAAGCATATATTTATTATTCAGGAATAAAGGCTTAATTCGAGTTAATGCTTTAATTAATTCGGTATAAAATTACTTTTAATTTTATAATTTTAAATTAGAAAAAAAAGCCTAATTCTATCTAAGCTATTAAAACACAACAGTAATATGTAGTAAATTATAATATACATATATTTAAGTTGTTTTTCCAAAAGTAAACGAGAACCAATATGACTTAGGCTGTTATGTTTTCCGTGCATAACTTTCAAACGAAAAAACGCACAACAACCTAATTTTGAGAGAATATGCAATAAAGCACAAAGAAGACCTTGGTGGTGTTAACTCAATTTTCGCTTATGTCAACTTAAGCGGTTTGTGGTTGTGACCACAGAAATTAGTTCTGTGAAAAAAACAGTTTCATTTGTCAGAGTTTTAAGTAAAGTTATATGACAATGAAAATGAATCCTCTCAAAAATTATTTTGCTTGTTTATTTTATCACTTTATTTATCAAAAATTTTCGACATAAGCTGATTTTTCAAACCCAAAAACTGTCATTTGAATGCCTTAAGTGATTTAAGATATTTTTCCAAATTCCAAAAAGAATAACAGATCATCTTAAGTATTCATAAGGCTTTTTTGCGTGTTGAAGAATTATTTTGTATGAACAATTAAGTTGTTTTTTCTAATTATTTTTTATTATTATGCAGATAAAATTAAACTAAATTAAAGAAACAGAAACTACTAATAATTCATTTATTTCGAGAAGTATGAACACATAACCAAAACAAAAAATATTGAATTAAAATTATAATTCATGTTTGAACATTGAGCATGTGAAGATGACAGTTATCAGAAAAAAGCAATATTATGCAAAATGTAAAATATTAGTTTTCGTTTTTAGAATCATTAGTTAAATCACGATGAATTAGTGGAATCTCAGTACAAAATAGATTTCTGTAAAATTCATGGTAAATCGGGTCAATGAGATCAAGCATATCCAGTAAATCCTTTTTCTTTTCCCTATTAATTGGTAAAGGCTGCAAGTAACATCTTTTTAAAAAGTCTGCTTCACCAAATGAGCTGACCTCTTCGACCAAATTTCAATTGTTGGAAAGGAGCACTTTCTTCAAAAGTCGTTTTGTAGTAAATAACTCCAAATTCTTTGGTGTAACGAAGCCATTTAACTTCATGCCACACAAATTTTTCACCATCAGTATTAGTTTTTCGCCACATCAGCTTTTCTTTCGCTGCTGAAGAAAAATTGAAAAATCTGTTTCATCTGTTGAAAAATTATGTTTCACGCCAACAGTTCGGATAAACTGATACCAGTCTCGTGAGGAATGTATATTAATAGAAGATTTTTTCTTTTTCCATATGTGTGTGTCCAGAAGTAAGAAATTTGTGGTCAATCAATTCTATTTCTTCTTGTGAATTAAGGAAAATTGAAAACATAGTGGAAATATACGCATTTTTATTTCGCCCCGGACATCCATCACTCCCAACTAACATTTCGTGCCCTTCTGTTACTTCAGTAACTTTTTGCACACTACGACGTCTACATTACAAATTAATTAAAAAATATTTAGTAACATAAACGTTACTGTGCCTAGTTAGTAAAGTTTCCTATTTTCACTCACATAAGTACACAATAACGTAAATATTCCTTAGGTTGTTTATATTTTGGTAAAAAATCCTATTCTGTACATTATGTCTTAAAAGGAACTATTTTATGTTTCTATAAAAGCGCAGTATTGGTTTTTGTTTTCGGCACAATTACTTTTTAGAAAAAATTACAGAAAGGAAATTATTCCTAGAAATTTTGCAACTACCTTGTGTCAGTTTTGTAAATTGTTACGTTTGTTTTACAACACAGTTCCAATTTAAGCATTTTAAGTCAGTACTTTATAATCAATTTAAAACACATAAGCAAATCATACTTATACGCGAAATTACATACATTTATTTCTTGCAGTAATTAATAAAAAAATAAATACTTAAGTATTTTTTATAAAAATGATTGAAAATTCTATAGTAATCGGAAGTGTTGAAAAACGTAAAAGATCTTTTAAAACAACTACTTCATACTACAGAAAAGTGAAAAAACTAAGAGAGATTCAAAATAATTTATTCATTCCTCGCCAATTTAAAAGTGAACATAACTCACAATCGGAAAATGATGTGGGATTTACACACGACGATCACAATTATAGCAATGAGTTGAATACAAAAAATATTGAAAATAATAGTTTCGAAATCGAGAATGAGTTATCTATTCAAAGTGATCATATCTCCAGTGATGAAAGTTCTTATGACGATCAGACAAAGTTGAGTTTTAAAAAAAAAACAGCAATTTTTGAGCAGTTAAGATCATGGGCATTGAAAAATAATATTTCGCATTCTGCACTAAATAGTCTTTTAGATATTATGAAAACAAATGGGTTTGATTATTTGCCTAAGGATAGTAGAACATTACTAGATACTCCAACATTTGTTGAGATAGTTGATAAAGGCAAAGGAAAGTATTGGTATAAAGGATTAAAAAAAAATCTGTTAAGCATTCTGTCAAACAATCGTGGACCTCAGAATCTATCTCTGATTTTCAACATTGATGGTTTGCCAATTTATAACAGTACAAAGGTAGAATTCTGGCCAATTTTATGCGCTGTACATGAAATGCCAGAATGGCCCATTATGGTCATTGAAGTTTTTTGTGGTGAAGGAAAACCGGAGTTGAAAGAGTTCTTAGATCCTTTTGTTCAAGAATTAAATTCAATCTTACAACATGGCATTTGCGTCAATGAAGTACTTTACTCTGTAAATATAAGATGTATCGTTGCTGACTCCCCAGCAAGAGCATTTATAAAAGGTAAATTAATCTGTATCTAATAGAATAATTTTCAAATAAAGTTTGATTTTTATTTAGGTGTCGTTAATTTTAATTCGTATCAGGGATGTACTCGATGTCATTCGGAAGGTGAATATAAACTCAATAGAATGAGTTTTCCAAAAATTAATTGTCGGCCAAGAACTGACATAGAATTTCGTCATCGTAAAGACGAAAATCATCATAACCAAGACAGTCCGTTAGAATCTCTTCCTATAGACATGGTTCGACAATTTGTAGTAGCAGATTCTCTTCATTTACTTCATCTTGGAGTTATGAAAAAAATGTTATTAATATGGACAACGGGCATGTATACTTATGAATCAAAGTGGTCAGGAAATGATATTAAGAATATATCTACTTGGTTAATTGAATTCAACAGTTTCTTGCCAAGGGAAATCCATCGTGCTACCAGAGGTTTAGATTGTTTAAAGTACTGGAAAGCATCAGAATTTCGAACATTTTTAATGTATTTAAGCATAGTTGTACTGAAAGATTTTATGAAATCAGATATTTATGAACATTTTTTGCTTCTTTTTTGTGCTGTAACCATATGTTCAAGCAAGCAATACCAAAAATTAATTGTTATTGCTAAAGAATTATTAGAAGATTTTATTACAAAGTATATCAAGATTTACGGCTCATATTCTGTTTCAAGTAATGTGCATAATCTTTCACATCTCACGGAGGATGTTGATAAATTTGGACCTCTGCCATCATTTAGTGCATATAGATTTGAAAACCACCTAGGTTTTATTAAAACTTTGTTACGACAAGGAAACAAACCATTGGCTCAGTGTGCAAAAAGAATAATAGAAATCTCAAAACTTGAAAATCCACCTATGAAAAAAGCATATCCAATTCTAGAAAATTGTATTTCTAACAAATATAGTTTCGTAGGAGTACGAACATATGCAACGTTGCGTATAGAAAAAGAATTAGTATTGACAAACAAATCTAAAGACAAATGGTTCATGACAAAACAAGGAGAAATTGTGTCCATGATTTATGCAACATTAATAAGCAATGAAATTAAAATTGCTGGACGAAGCATAATAACTAAGAACATATTTTTTGACACACCGGTTAAATCTTCTTATTTAGATATATATGCATGTGAAGAAAAGCTGAATCCTGAAAAGCTATATAATTTAAATGACCTAAAATGTAAATGTGTGTGTCTGACTTATCACGATCATCTCATATTTATACCTTTAATTCATTCATTCGAAATTTTTCAACAGTGAGAATATGTTCTGTTTATTTCTATTGCAGCATACAAGTTTTGACAGGCTTTCTAATTTTAGATACGTAATATAGATATAAAATCACATCATATGAAAAGACTTTGATTCATTTCGCTTTTTTTTATATATCATTTTTATTAAATAAAAAAATTTTAACAAAATCAAAATAAACTCTTTTATTCTTTAATTCTGAATCCTTTTTATTTTGCTCACATAAATGTACTTCAATACTAAAATAACTGTGTGCATTTCATTTGATTGCTTACCAAAGAATAAAAATTAAAACTAAAGAAGATAAAAAAATGCATAGTCGTTTTTAAACTAAACAAATTAACTTAGGAAATATTAAATAATTTCAGGTCTGTATATTATGTTTCAAGCTGGATCATTAGGAGGTGGAATCGAGTAGCAATTCGCCTGCGTTTCAATTAATTCAGTTTGTTGTTCTGATGAGGGATCGTTCTCATGTTTTCTGTAAAACAATAACAATAAAACAACGATAACAGTATTGTAAACAAGCATACATATGATTACATTAGTAAAATATATTTACCTCTTTCTTTGTAGTCTTTGCGCCGTATGTTTTAATATTTTATCTTTCAGAAAATCTTCATTACGTTGCTGTGAATGGCGACAGTCAGCCAAAGATACCGTTTCGAAAATCAATTCGATTACATTATTTAGCTTCTGAAAGCATTCCTTTTTTGTACCACTTTTTGATGACCCAGTCCACGAATATTTATTTAAAAGTTCGGCATTAAATAAAAAATCCATTAATTTATACATTATTTTGCAGCCGTCTGCCGTTCTTGTTGTTCCTCCTATCGAAGACAACCTGTTGACCTAAAAGACAAATAAAATTTAAATGCAACTTCAGAAACCAATTTAAAATATTCGATAATTATAATTACCAATTCATTCTTAAATTCCTGTGAATTTAAACTGGTGTTTAAATGAGACACCTGAGAAGTCTCTTTTAAGGGAAAGTTAAAATCCTTGGTAAATATAATATCAGCTTGATGTGACACAAACTGATTATTTCCTCCCAGTAATTTTAAAATTTGATCTACTTTGACATGGATTCCAGCAATAGAATTATGCATGTCGCATATTTTATTTTTCAAAGTGTTCATTTCACTTTTCATTGATTCTATTTCTTTCTTTACATAACCGAAGTCTTCTTGAGAAAGTAATAATACATTACTTTGTAAGTCTTGGGCATTATTTTGTTGTTCGTTTACTGGGCAAATATTTTCAGTATTTTCTTGTGAAAATATTGTTGAGTCGAACAGAAATGATGGTACTGATGTGTTTGACATTATGATCTCGTCATTTTTTGTTTTGCCGTTATTTGGTTGTTGCACTGTTGCATTATTATTATTTTGATTATTAATATCATTATTGTTACTGTTATTTATATTGTTGGACTCTTTTAGCACATTTTCAATTTTATTATTTAAATCAGGTTTTTGAATTTGCTGGTGTCTTGCTCTTCTAAATATCGGTTGTTTGTTTTGTTTGTATCTGTTGAGTATATAATTTATTATAATTTATTAAACATTTAGTTACATTGTTTTTGAGAAAATTACTCACGATTCTTCAGCGTCAGTATCTACAAATGACGAATATAGTTTTTCTAATCTTCTTCCCTCTGCATATGTGTTTGCGGTTGCTTTCACTACACACGCCATTGTTGACCAATCACTATAAGGCTTTTGTATCGGATCTTTAATTATTCTTGATATTTCATAGTCTTTTAAATTAAACGGCCAATATAACACATTGTTTACTTCCCAATTCTCCGGAACAACAGTATAATGTTTTTCACAATTTTCTATAGTTTCTACTATTTTAAACATTTTTGTTTACACAATAAATACTTCTCAAACTAAGTACACATTCAATTATTTATAAAAATTTAATTACTATTTATAATTCAATAAGTATATATTTATTTTTTTAATAGTAAATCGAATTTTAAGTACTAATTGTTTGAATACATTAATATCAATATTGACACACGTTTCGCAATCACTAAATTCAACCTGCGACTAAAACTTCAAAGGCATGTGCCACACTAAGACGCGATCTTGTGATTTTGCGATTTTTTTATCGCGCGATTATCATATAATGTTTGCAAGTAATAAATCACATGATTATCATATGATGATACTGGCCACATTAAATTGCGAGATGTTATTTCGCGATATTGTATATAATACAAAGTGGACTTTGAAGATGAAGAGAATTTTATTCTATTATTATTATTACGAAATAGAATAAAGAAAAACCGGACACGTAGATATTGGGTTCATCCTTCTATTACCCGGAATGTGAAATATAGTGCTGCAATTATTGGGGAAGAATTGCGACAAAGCCCGGAGAAATTTTATAAGTTTTATAGAATGAGTAAAGACTCGTTTGATTTGCTAGTAAAATTAGTAGGCCCGAAAATAATACGAAAAGACACAAATTTTCGAAAAGCAATACCTGTTAAAGAAAGATTATTAATTACACTCAGGTAAGTAAATTAATTATACATATATTTGTATATTTAATTTTAGTACTACAGAATTTCTAGTATTATAAAATGTATGTAATATAACACCTACATAAAAGTATATGAATATTAAATAAGTTTTGATTATATTTCAGGTATTTAGCAACGGGTAGTAGTCATACAACCTTATCTTTTACATTTATGCGTGGAAGAAGTACAATTGGAAAAATAATTTCAGATACTACAAAAGCTATCTGGGAAGTACTTTATCCACTGTACATGCCGCCACCAACAAAGGAAAAATGGCTGCGTGTTGCAGAAAGATATAATGAATTGTGTGAGCTACCACACTGTATTGGATCTATCGACGACAAGCACATTAGAATCAAAAAATTTGCTAGAAGTGGCTCATTATATTTTAATTACAAAGCCTTTTTCTCTATTGTACTCATGGCAATAGCTGACGCAGATGGCTTCTTTATTGCAATAGATGTAGGGGAAATAGGCCGCAATAGTGATGGAGGAGTTTTCAACTATTCAAATATTAAACGTAAATTAGAAAATGAAAATTTTAATATACCCAATCAAACACCACTAGAAAATGATACATTATTCCCTTATTTTTTGGTGGGAGATGAAGCATTCCCTTTGAAGGAATATTTATTGAGGCCATTTTCTAAAAGAACACTCACAAATACAAAGAGAATTTTCAATTATCGTCTTTCGAGAGGCAGAAAAAGCGTTGAGTGTGCATTTGGCATGCTTGTTTCGAAATACAGAATTTTTGAAACACCTATTTGTTGTAAAGAAAGCACAGTGAATTATATTATAAAATCAGCCTGTGTTTTACACAATTTTGTGAAAAGTAAAGAAGGGACTTTATCAAAACCACCAGAAGTTGAAGAAAGTTTATCACCAGAGTGTACAGTAATACCATTATCTACTACAGAAAGAGGATTAACAAGAAGTGAAATAATGAGAAATAGATCGGCAAACTACTTTATAAGACCAGAAAATGCACTACCATGGCAATGGAATTATTGTATCACCGATTAAAAATATAAAATAAAACAAATTTAGAAAAACATATGTCCAGTTTATTATAATTTTGTACATATGATAAATTTAATTTGAACATGCAAAAGTAGATTACATAAGTGTATATACTATGAACATGAATGTGTATGCTATTTAATATATTTATTGTTCTCATGCAAATTTTGTTCTGACTCTGTAGAGACAATTTGAATAGGTGAACTCTGTGATAACTCAATATAAGTAGACGAATTACTATCTAGAAGAAAAGTTCTAGATTGTGTGCGTCCTTCCACTTCGTTTCCATTATCTTCGTGCATATCACTAATTATTTCTACAAGTTTTCTTTTCAAAAGTCTTTGCTTATCAGCTGGCAACGGTAAAATATCTGGAATAAGACCCTTAAAAAATGAAATCCAACTGGATTCCGCTGCTGAAGCTCCGTGCACCTCTTTTTTCCTTTCAGCCAAATAATTCAGAAGAACAACGTCTACATTTTCTGTATTTTTTGCCCGTTTTCCTCGTATTTTAGGTGAATTATCTTGGACATTTTGCCTTTTTTCAACTTCAGGTTCTTTGGAACTCAAATTATGTAGTTCTTCTTCATTGCCATCTGGGGAAAAAATTCCTTCACTTTCATGTTCTTTACAGACATCTCCAACCAGATCACTTAAATTTCCTGTTTGTTCATTTCTTTTCAAATGTGGTATCAAAAATTGTAGTTCATAATGTAGATAAAATGCTTTTTTTAAAGAAGCTGCTGAACCATTTGGCTTAGAGTCTTTGAAGCTTCTTAAAAATCCAGTGCGAACATTCCTCCATTTGTCTTTACAATAATTTTCTGGAAATAATTACACGTAAAAGAAATCAGTGCGATGAAATTAATATATTAATTTATGAATTAATATAGAAAAAAGATAAAGTAAAATATAAATAAACATGTGTGAAAGTAAATATACAATTGAAAATATGTTTTGTACGTACCTGGTTTACTAATTTCCTCAGCTACTTCTTTCCACGCTAATTCTAATTTGTGCCTTTTTGAATGATCTTCGCAGGTTGCATCCCAAATACATTTTCGTTTTTCTACACTTTTTATTAATTTAATAATTACCGACTTGTTTTCACTCATTTTGAATTTATAAAATGTTAACAATGATCTGCTTCAATCAAAATGTCATGTGATAATGACCGACAAGCAGATCGCATGAAAAACATCAGACGATTATCGCAACATCATAATATCATGACATCACACATAACAGTCGGTGTGGTACCATACATCTAATTACACATGCTCGTGATAATCACGCGATAAAAAAATCGCAAAATCACAAGATCGCGTCTTAATGTGGCACATGCCAAACTTACTGCGTTGCAACAAGTGCAAACACATTTTAGACACAAAAAAGAAACTGTGCCTTATTAGGCATTTAGTTGGCACAAAATAGTGACTGCGACAATTTTGAAATGTATATAGCCACATTGTTGCCACATTTGTTACTTAATGGGCATATCATTTACGCAAAACAGTAAGTGTGTCAAGTTAGACACATTTTTAGTCACAAAAAAGGAACTGTGCCTTGTTAGGCATTTTATTTGGCACAAAACAGTGATTGTGTTAATATTGGAATATTTGTAATGGCAGACAAAGTTTTGTTACTTAGTGGGCATTTCATTTAAGCAAAACAGTAAGTGTGTCAAGTTAGACACATTTTTAGTCACAAAAAAGGAACTGTGCCTTGTTAGGCATTTTATTTGGCACAAAACAGTGATTGTGTTAATATTGGAACATTTGTAATGGCAGACAAAGTTTTGTTACTTAGTGGGCATTTCATTTTATGCAAAACAATAAGTGTGTCAAGTTAGACACATTTTTAGTCACAAAAAAGGAACTGTGCCTTGTTAGGCATTTTATTTGGCACAAAACAGTGATTGTGTTAATATTGGAACATTTGTAATGGCAGACAAAGTTTTGTTACTTAGTGGGCATTTCATTTTATGCAAAACAATAAGTATGTCTTTTTTGAAACAGATATATCACATACAAGGTTTTGTTTCCTCTTAAGTTTGTCATTCGACACAAAAGAGTAACAGATGTAATTTAAGAATTTTACAGTAACTGTAACAAAGCTTGCATAATAAAAATCCTACGCAATGGCGGATGAATTTTTATAAAAATATGTTGCCAATATAAATGCTTAAAACACAATTATATTGATGTAAAAATTGTTTCAAGCGCTAATGTAAGTTTTAAAAGCCAGTTTAACTATGTGGGACAAAAAATGCCGTGGTTTTAGAGAAATCTACATCATCCTTTTTTTTTTGAATAATTTTAGAAAAATTGATATACTATATGTCGGAAAATTTAAGGCCCACGAATTTTTCGCAAGTATCTTAAAAATTTACTCGAAAAATTCTTTTTCGTTTGAGTTTTTTTTTTCTACTAAAAATGAATTTCAAATTCAAAAATGTAAATACGTAAAATTATCATAAAATAAAAATATATTTTCTTAACAACTTTAACGTATGGGTGTACAAGTAATGTCAATATATTTATGTATACTTGCTAGTTCCTGTCTTTATGTTGTACTCACACTTGTTTGAGAATTATTCATATTAATTAAAAAGTGTATGAGAAATTCATGTTTTCATATACGTATAAAGTACAAATATTCATATGTATTGGCGCAAAAAAGGTAGTAGTGCCCATATAGGCGCAATGGGAGCGTGTGTATATGTGACACGTACACATATGTAATTTATTTAGATACGAACAGTAACAAAATAGTAATTTTGTCTAGGAAGCTTTTCTATTGTTTACAAGCCTATTTAGAAACAGTTACTATGCATACACATATAGTATATGTGTCTAAAAAGTCTCAATGCCCTACACAGTTTTTTAAACAGTGTTGCACCAATTCAGGAAAACAGAAGTTCGCAAAAAGTCCTCAAGAAGTAACAGTGGAAATATTCAGTAACACATTTAAACGCTACGACGTCGCTACAACCCAAATGTGGATGAAAAATGCTAGTTGGGCTGTAGAATATTATATCTTTGAAATTTACGTTCAGTGATTTCAGGTGGTGATATAAACACGAGGCTATTCCATTTCCTCTCCGTTGTGCTTCACCTTCATGCCACATATAGCAACAAGGTTGATTGGTTACACAATCATGAACAGTGAGATTGTAAGCCCATAAAGGATGTTTGTGAAAAGACACAGATGTTCTCAAATAAGGCGTCGGCAAACATTGTTGTAGATCAAATGTGTAAACTTTGGTGGTATTATTTCTTTGACCAAAAATTTTATCATTATTTTTAGATCTATACGCAATGTCAGCTTCACTATGATGTTTGCTTTGTTCCGCCTTCAATCTTATCTTTTCTTCAGCAGACGCAATATTAGTTTTCATCTTAAAAACCTCACATTTATTACAAGTATCTATTTTAGGTGATTTAAGTTTAAGATTCATAGTATTAAAAATTTCTGTATATTTTGTAACAGACACTGGATTTTCATATTTCTCACAATACATCCTATAGATTTCTGCAAGCGTTAATCCAGGCTGAAGATACTTAATCTCTGTATGACGACGACCATAATGGCTTTCATAGGCAGGAACGTTGCTGATATGAGCTCGGATTTCAGAAATTTTTTCATCAGGCAACTTATTAGATGAAATTCTACGACCACGTTGATCAGTTTGAAATGAGCTATTAGGTGAAAATAATTTCTTTTTTACGACTGTTTTGATAAATTGCTCAGTTTCATCTAGTGTACTACAAAAACATCTTTGACACACTTGAATTCTTTCGCCTTTTATCTCCAAATAATTTAAATTTGCATGAGTTCTATTTCTTTTCACTGCAGCAGTAGATACTTTTTTTCAGATTTTTTTTTTCCTAACTTCAATAAAGCCAGAAGCAAAAGCTAGACGCAGATTATAATTTCCAAGAGTATCTTTCAAAAATATCTTTTTGGTTTTCCACGTTTATTTTTTCTTTACAGTTTCTTCTGCAAGTTTTTAGTGCTCTAAATTGTCTTTCTTTTAAAGTTTTTAATAAAAGAAAATGATTTGTACAGTAGAACAATTTTACATTAAATATTATAATGCACTTCTATAAGAAATCAGCTTATGACTATACTTTAAAGTAGAATTTGATTGAACACTGCTATGTTTGTAACGGGAATAAGATCTTAAATCGAAATAAATTTCACTTTATGTCATAATTCATTGGAGAATAAAAACTTATGTCGACTTAAGTTGATTTGCCTTTTGTGTTAATGATATTTGCAATTTGCTTAATTTCAGATATGTTACAGTTATTCGCATTCGTCAAAAGGAAAAACGTCTTGAGTCGATTTAAGTTGTTTTGGTATTGTGAAGTGTGTATAAGTATTATAAATGAGCATTATCTTAGGCCATTATTCCTCTGGAAATTAATCGATAACAAAAAAATTAAATACTAAAGTTACTTGAGATGATTTTCCTTTTGTCAATTCCATAAAAGAAGAGATAAGATATTTGGTTTTCCTTTAATTTCTCCGTTGTTTTTTTAAATGTTTTAACGCAATTATTTTTTGTGAGAAGACAAAAAATGTAATGTTAAATATGAATTTGATAAAAAACGCATATACGCTTAAGTCGACTTAAGATGTTTTGGCTTTTGACCATAGATACATACATGATATGATATGCATGTTTAAAAGTATGTTAAAACACTGGACATGTATTCAAACAGGTGGAATATTTTGCACACGGGTATCCACTCCACCCAAGAGGTACCGTGATCAGAGCGTTAACCGTTTTAATGTGGTCGGTTTCCCCAAGAAGTATTTGTAGCGTACTCATTGTAGAACATATGTATTATAGAACATAGAACATATATAAATTAGCACTCTTACACATTTGCTAAAAGTTTAACATATATTATTTAACTATTTGTTATATTAATATGTTTTTTGCTTCTAGCTTTATATCTTTTTTTAATGTCTGAAATCCATTTACATTTTTTCTGTAATAAAACGAGTACCATGAAATTTAAGATATGTTTGCGATGCTCAAAACAAATGTTGGATGAATATAGCCAATTGTAATTTTGCTCATTAATACATAATAATTAATACATTAATACATAAATCAATAATATATTTTTTATATTTTTCGTATGTGGTGCTGTTGAAAATATTCTGTTAAATATACTTATTTGTTGTTTGCAATGACTAAAAAAGGTGTCACTAGGACAAATTAGTCCTTTATCATCGGAAAATTTATCATACTGTTTTAATGATATTAAAACTGATGAAAGATCAGTATTTTTTTAACTTTCTTGAGACATTTCGTCCATACATTTTTTACAAAGACTTTCATTTTGTAAGGTTATAAAAATGCAATATTCAGCACAATAACGTGCACTAACATCTGTGACTTCAATCTGGTCGTTTTCAGTAAAACTTTGATCATGCTCAGAAACGTTAACATTTTCATATTTTTCAAGAATATGGCTGTTTGAAGCATCACTTTTATTTGACTTCAATGTGTCTATGATGTTATCATTTTCATTTTCTTTTAAAACTGCATCCCAATCAATCGCTAGTATTTCATCCTCATCTTCCTTACAATTAGACAATGTGGACGTAAACATTAATTTTAAAGATAGGACGTTTGCCAATATAGCGCCAAATTTAAATATACTAGGATTGCTTTTATTTGCATTTCTTGATCTAATGTGAGAGAAGAAATTTTCTAAAGGGTCTTGATTTAGCTTTTTGGGATGGAAATAATAAAAATCATTATCATTATATTATCAACAGCTGCTATGGTTACTTGCATTCCTTTAAAATAGTTCACATTTTACGCATAATTGGCTTAATTTATGCAACGTACGACATCATATATAAGAGAAAGTCAAAACTATCATAATTTCTCGTTAAAACGTATTTATCGTTAAGGATATCAAATAGCTTATCAACTTTTTCTATGAACATTGCAGTAGCTAAAGCTTTATCCGTGAGATCGCTTTTAATTTTTTTCATTTCGACTAAACACTGAACTAAACACTTCGACTCAATATTTGTGTTGCTAAAGAAACATTCATTTTCTGAAAGTCAGTAGGATCAATATGTGAATAGCTGAGTCTAGGACACATTTTAGTCGGTGCATTTTTTTCTATCTCGAAAAGAATTTTAATTATTTGCCAACTAGCAATGCCATCAGGGGTGTTCAAATCTGAATTTAATAGATTATTTCTAAATGATTTTATTAAATGGCATACTACTCTGATCAAAAATAACCCGGACTCGTTCATGTACAACCCCCGCCAATATTTTAAGATGCATTTCTTTTAGTATTTATGTTTGTATACCTGTCTTTTACATTTCCTCCAAATTCGAGCTATATATGTCAATCAGTTGTTTTTTGACAGCACTTTGTTTAGGTCAAGTTTTTGCTTACTTTCGATTTTGCGATGGAAAAAATAATTGAACAAAGAATTTGTATTAAATTTTGCGTAAAAAATGAAATTAATGCTACTGAAACGCTAAAAATGTTGCCAAAATGTTATGGTGATAGTTCTCTATCGAAAACAACAACATTTGAATGGCATAGTCGTTTTAAAAATGGTCGTGAATCAGTGAAGGATGACATTCATCCTGGGCGTCCTTCAACATCAAAAACCAAAGAAAATGTTGATCTGATTAAATCAATGGTTTTGGAAAATAGAAGATTAACGATCAGAGAGATGGTTACTGAAACAGGAATTTCATTTGGTACAATTCAAAGCATTTTAAGTGATGATTTGGGCTTGACACGACTTGCAGCGAAATTGGTTCCTAAATCATTGAATTTTTAACAAAAACAAGAACGTGTTATTGTTGCTGAAGAGATGCTTTCCAGAGTAAATGCTGATCCTGCATTCATTCAACGGATCATTACTGGTGATGAGACGTGGGTGTACGAGTTTGATGCGTTAACAAAGCAACAATCAAGTGAATGGCGCGCTTCAGAAGAACCAAGACCCAGAAAAATTCGTCGTACTCAATCAAAGAAAAAGATTTTGCTTACCGTTTTCATCGATTATCGTGGTGTTGTGCATCATGAATTTTTACCAACAGGTCAAACAGTTAATAAGGATTATTATTTAAGCGTAATGAAGCGTTTACGAGAAGCAGTTCGTCTAAAAAGACCCGATTTGTGGCAAAATAATTCGTGGATTTTACACCACGATAACGCACCTTCTCACACAGCCGTGGTTATTCGTGAGTTTTTGACTAAAAACTCAACAAACACTATTCATCAACCACCATATTCACCGGATCTCGCACCGTGCGACTTTTTTTTGTTCAGTCGCTTAAAAAAACCACTTCGGGGAACCCGCTTTGACAGCATAGAAGCAATTAAAGACAAATCGAAGAAGGAACTTATGGCGATCCCAAAAAGTGAGTACGAAAAATGTTTCCAGGATTGGATTAAACGGTGGCACAAGTGCATTGCATCAGACGGAGAATACTTTGAAGGGGAAAAAATAAATATTAATGAATAGACTTGTACTTTGTGTTTTATTGACCAAGTCCGGATTATTTTTGATCCGGGGGTTATATCGTACATCGTCGGTATAAGCTGGTCTTCATACGAAAAAAATGGGTTCTCGTTAGTGATCTTATTTAAAGTGAAAAATTTTCGGTTTGTCGGTCCTTGATCACAAACAATAGCTTTTACATTTAATTTCAAGTAACCGCAAACGTCAATGCACTTTTTAATATATTGTTGTAAATTTAGTGCCGGTACGTTACTAACGCAAGCTACATAACGTAAAACTTGTTTAAATTTACCACACAAACTTCGAACCATAAATACACATACTGACGTGCAAATCGAATTTTCACGTTCATTTTCCCCATAGTCTATAAATCCATCAATTTGGTCTTTGTACTCGTTGTACGTTAAATCTTTTTGAACACTTATTTCATCAAACATAAGGCTAACGTTTTTCTCTTTTTCCGATAATTTAGACACTTGCGCAGCTATTTCATCCAACAGTGGTTTATTATAACCAGGACACAGACTTTAATTTAATCCAATTATGTAAAGATGGAACACTTGGCAAACGAAAATCTAGTACATCGCGAAGAAATTTGTAACCACTGGATGAACGGAAATAAATGCATTGGGATATCCATTTCTCACTTTCGTTGTAAATATTTGGGTTTGTGTGCAATGTTAATTTCGCAAAAGTTTTGGAATTGTCATTCAAATTCAATGAATCGATGATGCTATTTAATGAAAAGAAATGCAGTTGTGTATTTAATTCTTTATTTTTAGCTTTGTATTTCATACTTTGATTGCGCGCTAACTTTAACTGCTTTCTCAATTCATTTTGTCGTAATTCAAAATTTTTAATTCTCTTTTTTAATTTTTTGATGGTACTCAAATATTGCTTTTCCTTTTTGCAATCCTTAATGCATCTGTAACATGACGAATTTTCCACATTGTCATGAGTTATTGAATCTATAAACAAAGACGCTCGATTCAATTCTTCAATTTCAAAATCTTCGTCAGTTTTTAAATGCTTTTGAGCATAAGTATAAAGAAATTTAGAAGGATCGAAAATAATATGTTCATTTCGTTTAAATGTACTTAATTCACTTTTTAGATAAAGTGAAGGATAAGCATCTTTTGTTAATCTTCGTTTTCCCAAATATTTACTTTCAAAATGGATATTGCATATGTAAGGTCGAGATCTTTCTTGAATATTGTGCTCGAAATTTTTCAAAATTTCGACCCATTTTTTATATTTTTCTGAAGATTTTTCAGGAAGTTCGAAAAATCCTCTATCGGGATGCAATTTCAAAGCGGGTTGACAGCAGCCAATAATGCATTTATTTCTTTTCTAAGACATATTACAAAAATTATATGACTGTAAATTTTGAAATACAGAAAAGTTTTGAAATAGAAAAGTTTAATTAAGTTTAGTATAATAAAGCCTTGTTTTTTTCACTGCTTTCTCAAAACGCTTATTTTATTTTATTCACTGTCTTTTTTACTGCACTTAAATCATTTATTTTATTTAATTCACTGTATTGTTCACTGTACTATAACGCATTTATTTTATTTTATTCACGGCAGTATCACTAAATTATTATTATTTTTTTTTTTTGTCACTTTTCTACAAAAACTGTGTTTGTGATTTAATTTAGATTTTAAACCAAATATTTTTTACGTTACTTTAAAATTAAAGTTATTTGAAATTTAATAAATCTTTTATTAAATCTTTTACTTGCAAACAAACCGTTTTTTTTCCATAACAATTTTTGTTATGATTTCAAATTTTAAAATCCTGTGACATTACGTAACATAAATATTATTGAAACATTTGAATATAAATAGGTAAATATACACATACATACATACATATTTATGAATACTAGTACAATATAAACATATAAAACTTAATTACTTGAGTCATGTACATACAGGCATTTATTAAAAAATTGGTATTAAATAGACACATTTAACAAAATTTTTTTAAAAATAAAAAAATGAATAATAAAGACTAAGGTAATAAAATTTTAATAAAAAAGGATATCAGCTATCCTTTAAAATTATACATAGACTTGGGTTATGGAGGCGTAACTTTACAACTTTCACATATTAAAATTTTTTTCTTAGTTTTTCCTTGTTCTGATCACTAATTTGAAATTAGATTTATAGACAATAAAAGTTTATTGACTATATTACCCATTTTGATTGTACAAAATCAGTTAGCCAGACCTTTTCACACTCATGTTTTTATTTTTCAAAATATATATTTTTTTTGCACTAATTTTTTAACAACAAAAAGAATAAAAAATTAGGTAGAGCAACGGATTTGTAATTTAAATCTGAAAGAGTTTGTGTATAAATTATGTATGTATGTATGACAAATGTTGTACAAGTTTTATTTTTATTTTTTTGAAAATCCGTCGAAAAAAGTAAGAAACAAAAAATTATCATACGTAATAAATATACTAATAATGCCATAACACTATTATTACAGATATTCATATATGTATACATTGCCATAATACATGTAAAATCATGTATGATACAATTACTTTTAAGAGCTTTGCATAAATATACATATATACATATACAACTCGTAAAAATAGTCATAATGCACTACGTTTGTGTATTGGTTTAAAAAATAAAGACTTTTTAAAAGTGTCGGTTAATAGCTGTCGGTTATTAATTTCAACTGACATCCAATTTTTATACAGGCGTTGTTCTTCTGTATCTATCTTATTTGTGTTATAATATAGTGAATGTCTGTCCCTATTATTATGCGTGCTTACGCACACATAACTGTACATTTATTCAATTTTTTGACTATACAATGAATGAGTTAATTTACAAAATCAAATGATTTCTGTTTACATATATAGTACAAGATGCATGCATGTGGAAGTTCACATATTCTTAAAAAAACTATTATTCTTACAATTGGAAATTAATTTATTACTTAAAGCTTAGTACGGACTTTAAAAGAAATTCAGTTTCGGAATTTTGCTATTTTTTCTACACGGATTTGCATACAAAAAAATTTCATAGCCCACAATTATTTTAAAATATTTTTTCATAATTTTGCTGTGCAATAATGCCGTTTCGAATATAAGTAAAAAACATTGTTCACTCCTCCGTAGCGCAACCTGTTGGATAATAGCGGTTTCATTTTACCATATTTATTCCGTATCGAACTACGTACCGCTATTATGAAACTCTAACGAAAAATTCTTGTTACGAATTTCGTCGATTTTTTATACATGCATTTACTACAGAAAACTGAATTTTTTTAAAGTGTGTACTAAGATTAAGGAGTAACTATTAAAGGTCACACGTACCATAATTTTCCTTAGAAACAATTTGTTCTAATTACAATAAATGAAAAGGCATTTGTTTTTGGTGTCTTAAAACCATGAAAATTTCATAAAATTGTGGGATATCATGAAATAATATTAAATATTCTGAGTCGATTTTCATTTAAAAATCTCCAAATTTTCGTATAAATTTTCTTGTAGTATAAAATGCTTGTTTTGACTAATTTTTCACTGAAATCGGAGGCTTTCGATTTAGTATTTTCATATACTTGTGAGTACTAGGATAAATTGTTAAATCTAACGAGACAAAAATTTGACAATTTAGATTTTTCTTACTATAAAATGTATCTCGTGTACAATTTTTGCATAAGTACTTCTTATTACATTCCTTTTACAAAACAAAAATCAAAAATTATTCATTTTCGTGATCATAAACTAGAATCAGAAAATTTTTTGGTCATGAAATTACACAAACAAAACATACGCCATGCGAATTATAATATAATGCAGTACAAAATTTCATAAACTCAATATTCAATTTTGGGCTTTTAAAATTTTGTATTCAAACTTTAAAGAATACACAAACAAAATATATTCATGATCACGAACAATTAAATAGTCCAGAATTAGAAAAATTGTGTGTAATGAAGTTACACAAAAAAAAAAGGCCTGCAAATTTTAATAAAATAAAAAATTAGATCCGATCATAATTCTAGGAATACATAAACAAAGTGTATTGCACAAAACGAAAGACACAGTGATCATTCATGCGTAAATAATTGAAGTCATATATTCAAAATTATATACACAATCAAACGTATGTAAAATCGTGACTTAGCATATGACTGTAATATAAAGTCTTATGTCTTAATAGAAAGATCATATGGATAGAACTTTGAAGCTGGTTAATGCTGAACTTTACCCAGCTTCAACTTAATTCTGATCTTTCACACTGGTTTTTTTGAAATTTTAGCGTAAATTTCAAAAATGAGTTATCTCTATAATGTATATCTCTGGTAAAATATATATTTGTATGTCGGTATTTATGTAATGTAGTATGTATGTACATGCAATTATTTGTTCAATGACCAATTAATTTGTATCGTAAAACCTTTAATGTGTTGAAGAAACATTAAAAATTAGAATCTCTTCTTGGCCAGTAATCATAAAAACGTTTATTATTTTATCATTACTTATAATTCTCTTTTTATAGCTACTGCTCAGTAAGGGCACGGGAAGCCGTGAGATTTCTTTCCATTTTCCCGTGAGTGAATGGGTATAAAATATTTAATGTTGCTGAGGAAAGTTTAGCCGGTCGTTATTTTACATATTTAAAAAAACAAATTAAAAAATTTGAATTTGTGATGATAACTTTCTTACTTTTTTCCTTCATTTTGTTTGCGATTTTTCGCGATTTATATCTATAAAGAATTTACAGTGTTTTCGTATTAAAACAAGAATAGCGTAATCAAACAGCTCAATAATATGAGGATAACAACTACACTGAGAAAAATTTTGCTGTTTATCGCAAATATATTTTTAAACAAGTGAATATTCAGTTGTAGTAAATACGCGAAAGTTCATTTCTGAATGATTACATTAAATATCATTGGAAATAAATTCTTTTTCATTTGCAAATAATGTGTACATATCATTTTTTACAAATAAGAAATCTTTGCTTTAAAAGAACACTTTATTTATGACAATGGTTTTTTAGCTTGTTGGCAATGAAATACCGTTTGTAACTACGGTAGTAATCTGTCACGATACATAAAGTTCATTTGTAACGAAAAGACAATTACTTAATAGGAAATGTTTCTCTTTAATTACAAAAGAAAAATGTAGTATATTCAAATGAAAGTTTTGTTTCCTTAAATAACTGTTTTGTACAGTCAAATACAAATTTCCCTCAAGTGAACCTCCTTTCTTAGAACCGAAGACTTCTTTTGTCATTACAGACATATTTTATTCTGAGGACTAAACAAAATACATTTATGTTGAATGAAATCCTTTATTGAAACTAACATGTTACATTATCTTACATTAGAAGTAATATAATATATAATATTATTCATTTTACAATATTTGTTTTAAGCTTACACTCTAAATTATTTACCGAATTTTAATAAGTATAAATTTTTGAAAAATAATTATTCATATTTACTATATAATTCAAAAAAAATATATATTCATTCTTATTTATATACATAATCTTACAAACTAATTATTCATATTCACATATTCTTAAAAAATTATAATTCATATATGTATATGTACATATACATACATATGTAAATATGTACATATTCTTAAAAAGTATAAATTTTTGTAAACTATATATTCTGAATAGAATATGTACATATTTAATTATGTACTACCGTCTCTTTTTTTCTAATACATAGAAATGCCAGAGACTGACAACACAATGTTAATTTTAAAATAGTGTATATGCAAACTCGTTCGTTAAACCAGATTTAGGGAGTTGGGCAGTAAATGAAAAGTCGTGTTTTATAAACGTTATAATACTTATTTTATTAAAAACTTAAAATTAGAAAAACACTTTGTATACAGAATAAAATTCAAATAATAAGTTAATCTAAAAGAAGAAAATGACTAAAATAAAAAGAGATGAATAAATGATTAAAAAACAAAATTCAATAAAAAGTATAATGAAATAATAAAAATAGAAAAATTAAATAATAACTGAGGCAAAAAAAGAAAAAGAATAAGTTAATGTGCGTGCGAATGCTTTGCCGTACTCGACCTTTCGACGTCGAGGGCTGTATTTTTTTGTGAAATAAATGAAAAAAAGAAAAAAACAATTAGAAAAATAAAAATTGTATATATATTAATTTTGTTAATAGGCTTAGTAATGAAAATTACTGAATTTGTTTAGGTCTGACTATGTAACTTACCGGATCTTCAGTTAAGATTCCCTAAAGATCGATTTAAATGTAGATGATATTCAAGTTAAGATTCGCTTGAGATATCACTACAAAAGTACTTTGGATTCTAGTTAAGATTCGCTAGAATCCGGATTAGTATAAAACTATTTTTGATTTAACGATTCAGTTAAGATTCGCTGTCTCGTTAAATCGGGGGTACCTTTTAGTTAAGATTCGCTAAAAGGCTCTAGAGTTTCGAAGGATTAAGATTCGTCCTTCTTGATTGTCAGTTAAGATTCGCTGAGACTGAATAAGCAGACAAGGATTTTAGTGAAGTGTTCACTGTGAAATTTTGATCAAGGATGATGAATTCTGGTGAATTTCATCTCGTTTATATATGATTTGGATAAACTGTATTTCTGTTGTTTTATAGTGTAAATAATAGGACAATGAATTCTATGTAAATAATGAATTCTATGTTTATTGCACTTGTGAACTAATGAAAATAAATATGGCCGATTTAACAAGTGCAGTGATGTTGTGTGTGTGTGAAATAAGAAAATATTGAAATATTAATTAATATTTAATATAAGAAAAATATGAGAGTGAAAAATAATAATGAAACATAAATATGAAAAAATAATAAATGTGAGTAAATGTGAAAATGTGAAATCGTAGTGAAAAAAAAATAGTGTGTTAAATAAAAAATAAGTATGTAAAAAAGGTTAAGTTTTGCTTTTTGGGCAAAACAAATTATTCGAGACAATTGTACTCAATAGTGATCCAAAATAAAGATTATCAAAATCTGTTATTTAACGACAATCTAAAAGTTCACAAACATATGAAATTTGATCTAATTTTATATTCTCATTAGGCACTACATAATACTTGTAAGCTCTTTCTACTTCATATGCAAGAAAATGCCAGTTAAAATAATTAATTTTTAATTCAGATTGTGCTAAAAAAATTTTTCTTTGTAGTTTAAAATGAAGTCGACTACAGCATGCTGATTATAAATTCTTATTACAGATTTTTGCTTTAAAAAATAGTGATTATAATGAACAAAATTTACAGCTTAGGCCGTTTCTGAACACAGAAAATTATATTTCCTTTTAATTTCATCATCAAATTTTTGTTTTTTCCCGCATTTTACAGAAAATTCAGTTAAGTTATCAAAATTTAAAATTATGTTCGATATTTAAATTGAGTGTTTTATTGCAAGAGTTTCAATTATATTTTGTTTGCATTTGGTTGCATATGCAAATCTTTTAAACAGTTGGTAAAAATTTTCAAATCTCATTGAAGATAAGTGTTTGAGTGGACCAATAGTTCGCATAATTTGATGGTAATGAAGAAGGTTGCGAAATTTGGAAGTAAGAGTTAATCCACTTAACTGAAGATATAACTCGTTATGTTCTACTATCACTGAATGCAATTCTTTCCAAATGTTTTTATCTATAGTATTAGCAAAACTATAGTTAATTATTTTTCTTAAAGCTGTATGTGATTTCCATTCAAAACACTGAGATGGAATAAAATTTTCAGCTAATAGTGAGAAACATTAACATCTCACGAAACAATGCATTTCAACCGCTGACATTTTAATCTTTTTTTGTTGAAAAAAATCAATTCTAAAGAGTAGTGGTTTATTAACATTATACGGACCAAAATTAAAAAAAGGAAGAGAAAGTCATATTTGCAAACACCTAACAATCCATGCATAGGATCTACGCTGAAATTTCTTATAACGTGAAATAATGGCAATTCGTTCCATATATAATGCTCTTTTATACTCGAATTGCCAGAATTTGATAAATAACTGTTAGAAGGATCTATGATGTAATTTTTAGTGTAATCTGGAATACATCGAGATGAACATTCAATTTTACTTTAAACACAGAATCTACAATAAAAATTAGAACTGAATGATTCAGAAAAGCCAAGAGCTGAATTCAAACTTAAATTGTCTCCTAATAATAAACATGGAATTAATTGAACGGCATTATATTTCTGATTTTCTATGGTAATTTCTTTTTCAAATACAATTTTTAGTTCTTCTATAAATGGTTTAAAAATTCTTGCGTTACCAAATGATTTCCTATCTTCACTATAAAACAACATACCCAGGAAAATGCAGTTTAACTTTGACTGTAAGTATGGCGGCATACATGGTATTTTAACGTATACTCCTCCTAACTTAGTAATATTTGCATGAGACCCTAGTGGATTGTTTACTTCAAAATCATCTAAGAAAATAAATAAAGGCAAACATATAACATTATCATTAGCATTACTTCTTCGTACTTTATCTTTAAAAAATTCTGTTTGAATAATGCTATGAAAGTAAGCATCGTCTATAATATCTATATAATTCAATAGGGCTATTTACGAAACGATTTGCGGTCGCAAGTAGCAACTTACCAACGCAAATGCTCAAAATGGCATTTACAAAACTTTTGCAATCGCAAATTTGACGTATTTCTCTCGAAAATTTGCGATTGCATTTTTCTACTAGCAACTGTTGTTAAAGATACAAAAGGTTAAATTTATCGTATGGATGGAATATGGGTTCGGATGAATCCAAAAAAAAAAAAAAGAATTTCTAATAACTAAATTTATGAAATATTTATACAAAAATATAACATAAATAAATCAATTTGGCTGCAATTGATACAACTTAATATACATAAATTTACAAGATAAATTTGAAATAAGCACTCAGAAATATATTTCATGTTAACTACATACATACATACTATATATTTAACATAAAATATTTTAAAAATTTTTCAAAATATTTTTTTTTAATACTCATAACTCCATATTAGATATCCATACATATAAACATATTTTTCTACAAGTAAAAATTACAAATACAAGTAAAAATTTTGATTAGGTGAAGTGTCAAACTATCAGAAATGTGTTATAAATAGTAATTCCACACATGCATTTTGCTAGAGGGTTGGTAAATATCAATTAGCACAGTTATGGTAAGTAGAGTGTCTGTTAAAAAGAATTTGCAATCACAAACTTGTGATTCGTAAATAGGGCTACAAAATGTGATTAATTATACTCGTGTGCTTAAATAGAAAAGCGAAAAGTTCAACCAAGTCAGTAACTTTCACTGAATGTACAATATTATTTATTTTTAAATTATAATCAATTGCTGCAGCCTCTTCATTTCTTGTAAGTATAACGTGATTTTTTATTTTAACTAAATGAAAATCTTTTCTCAATGATTGTAATAATCTATAATCTGCTGAAAAACTTAAGACATTCATTAATTATGTGAACAGAATATTTCCGAGGTATTTCACTTTTAGAATAAAATGAAAGTACAAATTTCATTAGCTCCTTAGGATAATCTACATTTGAATGAAAATCTTCGTTACCTGTGATATTCAAAGTTTCTTTTTGATCAAAAGATAAATTGTAATTTGGTACTATATTTTCATAATGTCCAGTTAAATTTGGACGACTTTGTAATAATAATGTGTTCTTAGTTTTTAGATGTCTAAATAAATGAATTTTGTAATAATAAATATTATCATATATTCGAAAACAAAATAAGCATACTAGACGTGAACAATTTATATGAACTATTCTCAAATGCCGCAGAAAAATATTAATCTCTGATAATTTTTGAGAACAAACAAAACATGTATAAATATTCATCTATTACGTACAGAAATCACACAATAATAACGAAGATTTGCACTTAAAAAATTCTTTTGAATACTAGTAGTGTATATATGCTGGTGCTGAATCAAGGGGTGGGGTGTATGTTGACATCACAGGGTCATTGACCCTGTTATCAGCAAGAGGGCGTTGACCTTGGTTTTAGCAGATGGCGCGTGCGTTAACAGCAGAAGTCCATTGATCTTGTCTTGTCTAGGCGAAGGGTGTGCGTGTGTTGTTGTAGTGAAAATGATAAACTGGTATCAGGTGTTCTTAAGGGTTCATATTCAAGCAGGTGTTTTATGTTGATTATTACGAAGACCGATAACTGTCAATGAATTTAATAAAATAGTGTAATTTATGGCTTGTGAAACAATAGATTTCTTTCTAGAAACTATCCTGATTTTTAATTTTAAAGGAATTTAAATTTTTCAGGTTTTCAATTTTTACCAAAACTGTCAATGAATTTAATATAATAGTATAATTTATGGTTTGCGTTAATAATAGATTATTCCAGAAATTATTCTCATTGGTTATTTTTTTAGAGTGGGGATAAACTGATTATTCAAGAAACTATTGTGATTGGTTATAGAGTTTTACATTTTGGTAAAAAATCACAGTTTATTGTTCACCGAGTAGAGTGAACCATTTTTATTCAAAACAAAATGGAAAAGAATCAAATTGAAACTATATTGCTGAGTCAAAAGCAAAAGCAGAAAAAGCAAAGAAACTGTCTTTGAAGGATCAAGAAGAATAAGACAAAAAAAGTTTGCTTCTTCAGTTGAAGCACTTAATTCTGCTCGTAGAATATATTTGAACTTATCAAGCATGAAAATGAAAAAACCATACAGAATACTAAAATTCGTCATGTTGTCAACAACATACGGCACTGGAATTTTATTGGATTTGGAGGAAAATATGAAACTGTTTTTACCTGAAAAATATAACTCGTTATACAAACATTTTGAAAAGGATATGAACGATGGAAAACTAGTTATTATCAACAATGTACAAATTGGAAAGGCATACGATTTGGTTTTTAAAGAACAAGAACTTGAAAAAAATGATGACGAAACGTTCCACTACGATGATTACAATATTTACTCACAACATAAATTACCTAATTTTTATAATACATTTAAACTTGTAGATTATAATATAGTGTAATTTAGAAAAAGTAATTTTAGAGTATAAATTATTGAACAAAAAATTTCAATAAGTTAGTTTTAAATTAGCCGTACAAGTGTACAAGTTAAAAAATTATTCATATAGTTTATATTAAAGAACTTCATTAAGTTTAACGAATATGACTGTTGACAAAATAGAAAACTTTATACTCGATTTCAATGACGTTATACTTGATGCACATAAAGAAGAATTATTAAGATATTTAGAATTTTTGAAATTTTATGGCAATAAGGCAAAAATTATTTCAATACATGGACTTCATTATGCTGATTGCCCTTGGTCCAAAAATACTACTACTTCTGGACCCGACACATTCAGTTGTTGGAATGTACCAAGGATACAGCAAAATGCAGAAAAATTAATGAATTTGTATTATAGAATAAGAGGAATTAACTTTATAAATGTATAAATAAAGAAAAACACATTTGTTAAATTCAAAAAACATATTTTATTTAATATACAGTATACATACACATAAAAATTTTACAATTATTGATTATTATTTACCCACGAATTATGTCCATTAGAATATCCTAATTACCCGTACCTAAAACAGGAGGTGTTTTACCGTTTCTTGTTCTACTTTTTGCGGGACTATCAGCTGTAGGAGCACTATCTGGTGGAGCAGCGCAAATCGCAAAAGTACTCAAAGAAGTCAAGAATGCGAGAGATCAGTTGACAGAAAATCAAAGACAATGGGGAAAGGATTATATTTGAAACCATTCAGAAAAAGATTTGGACTGTTCTTAATAGACCTCTTAACGAACTTGATTTAAATAAGTATTCAAAATTTATTTCATATTTTCGAGGTGTTTTTATGCGCAATAGATTACCAAAAAAGCCTTGAAAAGAGAATGTGGAATTTATAAAATTAGATGATGCAAGAGGACAAGGTACGTATTTGGTAGCTTACTATAAAAACAATAACTCTGCTGAATATTTTGACTGCTATGGGAATTTAAAACCTCGCGATCGCGAGGCAGAATTCAAATGAATTAGCTTTATCTCTGTACCAGTTTTAATATTAAAACATTGAATTAAAACTGGAGAAAGTTTTATAGCTCCATGATTACTAGAATTTGTAGAAACAGAAATATAATTCACTTCCGATGTTGATTCGATGCATTTTGTGATGCAATACGGAGCGACCACGTTTTTAGCAAATTGCTCTGGTTTTAGTCCTAGTAGACGAAATTCTTTTAGCAGATTCGGAATCAGAGAAAAGTTCGAAGTAGTTTAGTAGAACAATCCATAGAGCGGAAACTCTGATGATATTTAATAATGTGAAAACTGAGAGTTGCTTCAATCGCTGCAACTCTGTCATCCAACTGGGAAAATTTTTCGGTTAAATAATTTTTGATATTCATTGTTGATTCTGCAGAATGTATTGTATTTTTATTTTTTGCTGATTCTACGTGCTGTTTTAAATGAAGCGGCCTTTATTTCGCACTGAAACGACAGCCTTACATACAGTGCAAATTGCTTCATGTTTCGAGCTTTGACTTTTTGAAAAACACTGTACGACGATATTTTTAATCGATGTCGGTTAAAAAATTTAATTAAACATACATATATTAAATTTTAATTTACAATGATAACTGATTTAACTAATTGATATTTCATAGTATTCCAAAACCTAAATTTATAATTTAATTAAATATGTAAGCATTTGAATTTTCACAAACTTACGAATTACATATTTTGAATTTTGACAATAAGCTTCATTCTTACTGTAAAAGATTACTCTGTAAATTTTTGAATATTAGATTTGATAAGATACACTTTTCTTGACATTCAGGTAAAGACAAAGACAAAACACATTAATGACATTCAGCAGATAAGAAACATGGTATAAGAATTCAGCTGATAAATGTTGTACAAGATATTCAAAAACCGTTGAAGAAAACTATAATGAATAATAATGTTACTAAAAAATAGAGGACAAAGGAGGACATTTAAGGAAGAAAAGAGTAAAAAAGATCCCGACTAAAAAAGAGGACATGTGCTCTTTAAAAGAGACATTGTGGTCACCCTATGTAATCGGTAATCGGTATGCTTTACTGTATGATATGTATATGAAATTCCAAGAATCATACTATGGTAAAGAAAACCATCCATTACTAAAATGAAGTGAATTTAAAGAAATAGCACCAATTGCTGTTATGGACTGGTAGATGTGAGAATAGAACTGCAAACAGAAGATAATATTCCAGCAAATACAAATGCATACTGATTACTTTTACATGATAGAATAATTGAGTACAACCCACTGAATGGTGATGTACAAAAATTAGTATAATAAAAGAAGAAGCATGGACATTTGTAACTTAGTTGTCAGATAAACCATCTTAGTTGTCAGATAAGATAAAACATCTTATAAAATGAAAAATATCGTCGTCATAGATGTACAAGGATTTAAAACTCAAAATAATAAATTCATGTAATAGAATTTATGCATGTAGTATATCTGTATGTGCATTGTGTAGTATATGTATCTATTACTTGCTATTACTATAAGACATACTATGTTTTTTTATTTTTTTGGTAATTGAATGAAGAAAAAAGATTATTGAATATTGATATATTGAACATATGTAAGTATGTTCATACTTCATACACATGTACATTTACATACATATGTATGTGTATATATGTATATATATTTATACTGAACACATGAAAATAACAATTGGTCAGTATGAATTGTGTTGAAAATGGACTACTTACATTCTAGCTATGTAAAGATATATGTACATATTATTATGTATATAGATGTACTTTGTATGTACATTATATGTATGTACATATTTATATGAAAAATATATAACTTATATATTGAATAAAAATTTTACACCTAATATAAGCGTAGATATATCATATTCAACATATAGTATGCTTGTACATCATATTATTAACATATATAGACGGGATGGTAATATGCACATGTGGGTATAATATAAATTATGTGTATGCGTACGGATATCATCAGGGTTCAATATGCATTGTAAAACGTTCGTACAAAATATAAATATGTACAGGTGGTATGTATACCGTGTAACATCCAGAAATTTTTTATGTTATATTTATAATTGCTTCAACAGAAATACAAAAATTTAAAATTTTTTTTTCTACATTTGACTTGTTGCACATAAGTATATACATATAAGCACACGACCTACACACATATGTTCATACATATACATAATATGTAGTAGTACATTGTGCACCTATATACATATGCACGTTCAATATATTCCATTTCTGTACCGATAATAAAAAAATAAAAATTTGGCAATGAAATTCTTGGAAAAAATTAGAGTTGCAAACAATTAGATAAGTTTAGTATGTACATACGATGTATATACTTACATATATGCCTAGAATAAAGCATATACATACATATTGATATATAATGGATGTATGGAGATGTGTAATGTATACATATTTATGTTTTTGACTTTTTTTTTGAATAGATTGAAAATTTTTTCGATCAGCTGGTAAATAGGAACCTTAAGACATCATGTATGTAGATGCAAAATTAAATGAAACATTGTAATTTTTTTTCGTTTTCAATAAAATTTATTAAAATTAAATATAAACTTATACTACTCTTTTTTATTTTTCACTTGAACTATACTCTCCCCAAGCATACGTACTAATACCATCTTCATTCACATGTCACTTATCATCTATATAACTAGATGATATTTTATGTACATTTTGAGGATATAGGCGCCAATCATGATTTTCGACGATCGATCGAATAGCATACAAGTATCGAATTTCGGTATCATGGTTTTCGCTTTTTCGTCGAACCGTTCGATAAAATCGAACAGCTAGTTCAATCATTTTTGTACTGTCGAATTGTAAATTTTTACAAGAATTTGCGAGAATTGTGATGCGAAGTGTAAAGAATATGAATATTTAAATATTTAAAAAATATATATAGTAAATATTTAAATTAATTTATTATTTTATATTAATTAATTTGAATATTTAATTTTTAAATATTTAAGAAAAATATTTATTAAAATATTTATATTAATTTATTATTTTATACTAATTAATTTCAATATTTAATTTTTAAATATTTTAAAAAAATATAAATTTACTTAAAAAAATTATTAAAAAGTACAATTAATGGTATTAACTAAAATGTAATTTTTTTTTTTTTTGTTCAATAGGAAAATTTCGAACATTTTTGGATAATCAGTAAAGTTGTTAAATTTAAATTTGCAAAAACTTTTTTAATTTTGGCAACCAAAAATGCGTTAAATTTAAATTTTCAAATAATTTTTAAATTTTGACAACTAAAAAGTCGTTAAATAAAGAATTTATTCACAATAACTCACTATAATTATACCTATACCAAGAGTGTATATGGCAATGCTTTTTGATTCTATCGATCAAGCAAAGAGCATATACATATATAGAGTTTCCACTTGTTTGTATGTTTGCAAAAAATGTCTTCGAAATGTCTTCAAAATATCTTCGAAATGTCTTCGAAAAAATTAAAGTGGGAGACTACTATAGGCGTAGAACTTTACACGTAGTTTGTGTGATGATGTATAGCATAAATATTTTTAAAATATTTGTAAAAGAGAAAAAGTAATACTTTTGCAAAACGTAGATATGAAAACATGCTAAGGGGAAATAAAAACCAGTTGTAAGCGGTATCATATACACAAGTTTGTGTGATGGTGCAAAGAAATTATTTTCATTGACAACGAGAAAAAAAATTAATAAAGGAATAAATATTCCTTTATATTAATGTCCTTATATATTTCATATTTTCTTTTCAAATATATGATCTCTTTTATTTTAAAGTGGTATAAGTTAAAAATTGTCAACATATTTAGAATTTTTTTTATCAAAATTCTAAATAAATTATCGTACAAGAAAATATATTTACATATTCTTGGAGATTTAAAAAAAAAAAAAAAAAAAAAAAAAAAAAAAAAAAAAAAAAAAAAAAAACAGCGAATTTTGTAGACGTCCAAGTTTTTTTTCCCTTTACATTTACTAGTAATTATAAAAGTAAAATTTAACATATGTATGTATCTAGAAATTTGAAAAATGGACTTGTTCCACTTTTAAAAAAATCGGCTCTTGTTATCACAGATATTTGAAGTCTACCTAATTGTATTATATGTACAGTTTATATACGCATAACAATTATTCATGTGTTCAAAATCCTGTTTTGTTATTACGTATACACTTCAAACATTGTTTACATGTGTTAAATAAAAGCATATGTATAATGTATATTATTTGAACAAATAAACAAATCCTTCTCTAGCAATTATATGTATACACATATCTAGCAATATAGCGTATGCAATATACCTACATATTTTCCTTCTCAAACTCGTAGGTACTACTTTATAAGATCGTGTATATATAAATACTGTATAGAAAGGATCATATACACATCCAATATATAATTTTTACTATGTACATATATACTTATGCTTCTTCATTGTATGATCACATACATCATAATAGTATAATAAACATTCAAACTTATTGGCCTATTCACATTATATTAGTAAGAGTAACCATCTGCTGGTAAAATAGCATGCTTTTTCTATTAACATTTAAAAAAGAAAAACATGCTATTTTTTACGTTACAATATGGTGAAAACTGCAGAAATTTTATTTAAGATAATTAATATAATTGCATATATATTACAATAACTTTGTTACATTTCAATTATTTCCAATTATTTTTAATTTAATTTGAACATGAAAATTAAATATATTAAATCACTTTTTATGTGATAAATCACCAATTCAATTTGATATTTACTCATTTTTTCAGCTTCAGCATTTTGAACTTTTTAATACTATTTTTAAAAGCATGATATTCCACCAGCATTGGGGACATAACGCTCTTTGCATGCTATTTTCACTTGGTAGTTACCATTAAATGGCTACTGGCATAATGTGAATAGCGCATATATTGGACTTAACTTGATCGTAAGAATTTCGATGATTCTAAATTTTGTTTTGAAAAAGAAATTTACACGTGCTGCATACATTTTGTTTGTGTTTTTTGGAATTTTGACAACAATGCTTTGCTTTTAAACTACATATATATATTTGTGAATGGAAAATGAAAAGTAATATGTATTTTATATTCACATGTATGCACATATAATTGTACATACATATACTACACAATTATAGTTCATGTTTTGAATAAGTGTATGTAATTCAGTTTTGGTACGTATTTTTTGTCCAAAAAATTTTAGATTTTTTTGGAATTTTGACAACAAAGGGTTGCTTTTATCTTATATTTATTAATGGCAAATTACAGATAATACATACATATGTCCATATTTGAAACGCCTACGAGTGCACACCACATATAAAATGTATATATATATACATATATACATACATATGGATATATGTATGTAGTTCATGTTTTTAATAAATAGTATGAATATAATTCATTTTGTTGGACATTTTTTGTCATGAAAATTTTTTTATATTAAATTATAAAATACATATACAATATAATATATTGTATAACAATTGTACAATATACATATTATGAAATAGAAATATATTTTATTATAGAGGTACATATGTATTCTATATATTAAATTATACATTTAACATGTTTAATATATATGTTGTACGATAAGCGCATGATAAGTCTGATAACCTACATCCGCTATATGTACAAATACTATATATTACATATATACCATGCATGCATATGTATGTATATACATATTATGATTATTTCTTGTCGCATATAAAACATGAATGAAGAAAGATTTGAGTGTATGTTTTATACTGCTCATATGAATTAGTTTATACCTATATAGATAAAACAAAACAGGCTTTAAAACAACATGGAAAATCTGATATCCTGAGTACTACATACAAATACCACGAGATTATATTGAATACATGCATATGTATGTTACATAACAAGAAATAAAAATTTACATGGCTTATAATGACCGCATATGAATTATCGCTGCATTTACATTTTGTAACATCTTTACAAATTCATAATTTTTATATTAATTTCTCTTTTTTTCTTATTACTGAAAGAATACATTAACCATATGCATCAACACATAAGCTTTTAATTTGAATAGTTTCAGTTTGTATAGGTAATACACCGCTTATCCCTGCCCCATGTGTACATACTAACAATTTTTCGAAGATATTTTTCGAAGACATTTTTCCCCAATGTATGTATATGCATATGTGCATTTATGCGTTCTGGATTTTGACAGTTTTATTACTTGGAATCTCTATTTAAATATATACTTTTTGGATCAACTTACATAATACCGAAATGAATTCAATCGAATCGAACCAGCTCCTTCGATCAACCGTCGTATCGAAAACGGTGATAATGTTATGTATATAACATTTAACAGGGTCGTCTTTCGAATGTTGGGAAGAAATTAAGGTTTTATTAATTGAAAAACTGTGGTTTGATTTTTAAAACTTTATTTCACTAAAACTAAGTTCACAATATTAACTTAAAGTTGACTGAAATATTAATTATTTATTTTATATCAATAATTTGTACCGAACCGAAATACTGTAACACTAAAATCAACGCTGAATAGAAAATCTTTAACATATAACTTTACGGTTTATTCTGAATACTCTTTGGGCTAATTTTTTTATGTTTAATTTAACTGAATTTTTTCTAAGTTTATATTTAATAATTATTTTCAAAAATATTTTAAGTTAAATAATTTATTTTAGATCAAAGGCGATTTCTACGATAATTTACTTTTACGACTTTACTGTTTCAAATCCAAATTATAACTCCGATAATCGTAACTATTTTATCAATAATTACAATTATCAATTTTCCCTACTTTAATTTTGTTTTTGCTAATTAAATCCAAAGTTCGTTGTTTTAATATTAATATAATTTACCATAAATAACTGTACTTTAATCGTAGGGGAAAAGGGCGGTACATTTCAATTCTTTATTTGGTATTGTTTTGCCCAAAACGCAAAACATAACCCCTTTTTTTTCTTTTTATTTTCACTAACACATTATTTTATTATTTTTTCACCACCTTTTCACATTTATTTTCACATATTATTTTTTCACATCTTTTTTCACATTTTTTATTTTTCACAATCATTTTTTATTTAAATATTTATTTCAATATTTATTTCACTATTACACACACATTACACAACACTACTGCACTTGTCGAGCTATTTATTTTCATTATTTGACAAGTGCAATAAACAGAATTTATTGTTTACACTGGGAAACAATAGAAATACAGTTTACCCAGATCGTATATAAACGAGATGAAATTCAACAGAAATCATCACTTTTGATCAAATTTTCAAAGTGAACACTTCACTAATTCCTTGTCTGCTTATTCAGTCTCAGCGAATCTTAACTGAGAATCAAGAAGGACGAATCTTAATCCTTCAAACCTCTAGAGCCTTTTAGCGAATCTTAACTAGAATCCAAAGTACTTTCGTAGTGATATCTCAAGCGAATCTTAACTTGAATATCACCTACATTTAAACCGATCTTTAGGGAATTTTAACTGAAGATCCGGTAAATTAATTTTCAACCTAGACAACTTCAGTAATTTTACTAAGTCTGTACTAACACAAATTACACATATAATTTATAATTTTTTAAATTCTTTTATTTTTTCTTCTTCGTTCTTTCATAGACCGCCCTAGAAGTCGAAAGGTGGAATAGGGCTAAGCATTGATTGCATTTTGCTAACTCCTTTTTTATTTATTTATTTATTCATCTTTTATTTTGTTTTATAACTTATTATTTGAATTTTATTTAATTTTTTTTTTATTTATTTACTTATTTTTATTTTGCTTGAATTTTTTATTTATTTTCTTATTTTTATTTTGGCTTGAATTTTTATTTTTATTATTGTTTTCCTAATTTTAAGTTTTTTAATAAAAAGTAAGTTTTATAACGTTTAAAATAAGACTTTTTCATTTTACTGCCCAACTCCCTAATTCTGGTATACGAACCATTTTTCATTTTTTGGTCCTTCGAGCAATAGTGCAACCAGAATGGGACGTGGCAGTAAAAAAGTGGAAGTCGCTGCCATCGTTAAGACTCAAACATCTTTGCTTGAGTAACTTACACGATCGGCAAATAACTTTGACAAAAATTCAGGAAAACAATTTTCTGAATCATACTAGAAAGCAAGGTTAGAATGCTTTGAGGTTTTATGGAAGAAATTCCAAGCAAATCATATACTTATATATGACAATGAAGAAGAAAATGATGAAGCTGATACATATATCAGCAGCGATTTATACGAACAATTCGAGAATTTATATCTCGAATACATTGTAAAATGCAAAGACGCATTAAAATCATTTGAATTAGAAACAAAAACTGAAAATATAAATTCATCTCAAATAGACCCTGAACATACAGAAAAAGACAATATTCAATTAACCCCTATTCCAATACCAAAATTTGATGGTAATTATAAAAATTGGAGATCATTTTTCGATCTATTTTCTTGCTTAATACATAAAAAAGCAAATCGTGCAAGTGTTCAAAAATTACATTACCTCAAAGCTTCAGTAACCGGTTAAGCTAAAAAATTGCTTAGACAGTTTGACGTCACTGCCTCAAATTTCAACAAAGCATGGGAATTACTACAAAAACGATACAATAACAAACGTGTGCTAGTAAATACCCATTTCTATAATAAATATAATAATAAAACAACACCTACAGCCCAATCAACCTTGTTAGGATGGATTTTATTTGGATCTGCCATATCAGACAGCAATACAAAAACGTTTCACACGGTAACATCACCGACAGAAAATTTAAATGAACAATTACGAAAGTTCTGGGAAATAGAAAAAATCCATACTTCAAAACCACAAAAAAAGAGGACATACTATGTGAAGACAATTTTCAAACAACACACAAAAGAAAAAGCGATGGAACATACGAAGTAGAACTCCCCTTTAAATCCAAAGAAGGCCCTGAATTAGGACAATCAAGGTCAAAAGCTATAAGTCAACTATTAAGTCTAGAAAAAAGATTTGCTAAAGACCAGCTTTGTTTTCATTTATACAGAGAATGTATAAATGAATACTTAACAATGGGTCACATGAGGGAAGTAAAAGAACCAAATAGTAACGACAAACAAATACAATATTACTACTTACCACATCACGCTGTCATAAAAGACAGTACAACAACCAAACTAAGAGTAGTTTTTAATGCATCTAGCAAAACCACAAATGGTAAATCCTTGAATGAACAAATGCTCACTGGTCCAACAATACAACCAACATTATGGTCAACATTAATGAGATGGAGACAATTCCAATATGTGATGACAGCAAATATAGAAAAAATGTACAGGATGATCTGGATCTCTGAAAAACATCACAATTACCAACGAATTGTTTGGAGAGAATCACCCCATCATAAAATAAAAGACTATGCTTGAACAACCGTCACCTTCGGAACCACACCAGCACCATTCCTTGCAATACGAACATTGCAACAGTTAGCAAAAGACGAAGCTAAGAATTTTCCAAAAGCAGCCAAAGTCTTACCAACTTGTTTCTATGTATATGACTGTTGTATGGGATCCAATGATAAGAGTGAAGCATTGGAATTACAATCTCAGATGATAGACATGTTAAAAATAGCAGGTTTTCATTTGAGAAAATGGACCTCAAATTCACAAGACTTGTTAATCAATATTCCATACGAAGATAGGGAAATGAAAACCTCATTAGAACTTACTTCACAAGAGTCATTCAAAACTTTAGGTCTCCATTGGTATCCAGGTGAAGATGTTTTCCAATTTAAAATTCAGTTACACGAACAAAACACAAATTATACAAAAAGAACCATTCTGTCTGAAGTAGCGTCTTTATTTGATCCCTTCGGGTGGTTAGCACCATGTATAATTATAGCTAAAATATTAATTCAAAAACTCTGGATATCAGGCTGTAGCTTGGATGAACATCTCAATAATCATCTATCAGATGAATGGTTAGGCTTCCGAAATCAAATTACCCAACTCCAACCAAACAAAATTCCTAGATGGCCAAAATTCCACTCACACCATAGAGCAGAACTCCATGGATTCTGTGATGCATCAACACGAGCATATGCAGCAGTAGTATATTTAGTTATCTATCAAAATAACGTAAAAACTAGTTCCCTTATAGCTGCAAAAACCAAAGTTGCTCCTATCAAACCCATTACATTACCTAGACTAGAATTATGTGCAGCAATCTTATTGTCCAAACTCATGAGACAAATACAAACCGATATGGATCTTCAAAATATCCAAAAATACGCCTGGTCTGATTCTGAAATAACATTAGCTTGGATTAAAGGATCACCATCAAAATGGAAAACATACATAGCAAACCTTGTCGTAGAAATCCAAGATAATGTCCCACCAGAAGAATGGCGATATGTTCCATCAGCAGACAATCCAGCTGATTGTGCGTCGCGAGGAATTCCTCCGGAATTACTACCATCCCTTACATTATGGTGGTCAGGTCCCAATTGGTTAAATAACACTCAAAATATATGGCCAATACAGCTAATAATCTATCATTATCACAAAATTGCACTACGTGGTGGAACACAATTAGTTCTAAACACTTTACGACATAAATATTGGCTACTAAATGCACGAAATACAATAAGACTACATTTGCATAAATGTATACAATGCTATAAAACACGACCAATAACATCACAACAAATTATGGGTGACTTGCCTGAATGTAGAGTCAAGATTTCATTACCATTTCAACATGTCGGCATAGATTATGCAGGACCAATCAATATAAAAACATCAAAGATCCGAAACGCAAAAACCTTAAAAGGCTACATTGCCATATTCATTTGCATGGTTACCAAAGCCATACATATCGAGTTGGTAACCGAATTAACAACAAACGCATTCCTAGCAGCCTTCAGAAGATTTGTCAGCAGACGAGGCTTATGCACAAATGTTTACTCTGGCCAAGGTACAACATTTGTAGGCGCTAACAAAGTTCTGGATAACGAATTCAAAAAATACCTAAATGAATTCAAAGACAGTATCAATACAATTTCAACAAATCTAAATATAAAATGGCATTTTAACCCACCATCGGCTCCACACTTTGGCGGTTTATGGGAGGCAGGAGTAAAACCAGTGAAGACACATCTGAAGCGGATTATTCCAGCAGCCAATTTAACTTACGAAGAATTAACCACTTAACTATGCCAAATAGAAGCCTGCGTTAATTCCAGACCCTTAATACCACTGACTAATAATCCTGACGATCATTCATTAATAACTCCAGGCCATTTTTTAACAGGGCGACATCTACTGACTACTCCAGAACCATCCCATCCAGATCAAGCTTTACACATCAACAGATGGAAATATATACAACAGCTGACAAATCATTTCTGGAAAAAATGGTCAAATGAATATCTAAATACATTACAACAACGTAGCAAATGGAATAAAAATAATACTCACATCCAAAAAAATGATATCGTAATAATAAAGGATGAACGATATCCTCCCACACAATGGCCCTTAGGTAAGGTTATACAATTACATCCAGGCAATGACAATTTATGCAGAGTTGTAACAATCAAAACTTCAAATAGCATATTACAGTGACCAATCACAAAGATTTGCAAACTGCCCTAATGTAAATACATAAGTAGTAAGTGGTAAGTACAGTCTCTTCGGAGGCCGGAAAATGTTTTGCCCAAAAAGCAAAACATAACCCCTTTTTTTTTTTATTTAACTAACACATTTTATTATTTTTTCACCACCTTTTCACGTTTATTTTCACATATTATTTTTTCACATCTTTTTTCACATTTTTTATTTTTCACAATCATTTTTTATTTAAATATTTATTTCAATATTTATTTCACTATTACACACACATTACACAACACTACTGCACTTGTCAAGCTATTTATTTTCATTATTTGACAAGTGCAATAAACAGAATTTATTGTTTACACTGGGAAACAATAGAAATACAGTTTACCCAGATCGTATATAAACGAGATGAAATTCAACAGAAATCATCATCCTTGATCAAATTTTCAAAGTGAACACTTCACTAATTCCTTGTCTGCTTATGTATTCAGTCTCAGCGAATCTTAACTGAGAATCAAGAAGGACGAATCTTAATCCTTCAAACCTCTAGAGCCTTTTAGCGAATCTTAACTAAAAGGTACCCCCGATTTAACGAGACAGCGAATCTTAACTGGATCGTTAAATCAAAAAATAGTTTTATACTAATCCGGATTCTAGCGAATCTTAACTAGAATCCAAAGTACTTTTGTAGTGATATCTCAAGCGAATCTTAACTTGAATATCATCTACATTTAAATCGATCTTCAGCGAATTTTAACTGAAGATCCGGTATATTAATTTTCAACCTAGACAACTTCAGTAATTTTACTAAGTCTGTACTAACACAAATTACACATATAATTTATAATTTTTAAATTCTTTTATTTTTGTTTTTTTTTTTCTTCTTTCTTTCATAGACCGCCCTAGAAGTCGAAAGGTGGAATAGGGCTAAGCATTGATTGCATTTTGCTAACTCCTTTTTTATTTATTTATTTATTCATCTTTTATTTTTTTTTATAACTTATTATTTGAATTTTATTTAATTCTTTTATTTATTTAGTTATTTTTATTTTGCTTTGAATTTTATTTATTTTTTTACTTATTTTTATTTTGACTTGAATTTTTATTTTTATTATTGTTTTCCTAATTTTAAGTTGTTTAATAAAAAGTAAGTTTTATAACGTTTAAAATAAGACTTTTTCATTTTACTGCCCAACTCCCTAATTCTGGTATACGAACCAGCGGCACTTGTACTTGTTATTGAAATTAACATTGTATTGTCAATCTCTGCCATTTCTAGGTATTAGAAAAACAGAGACGGCAATACAGGTATTGTTGTTCGTTTTTCTTTTAAGCTTTTCTTAATGTACGCAAGTTTATTGCACTTATTAGCTGGTATACAATTGTATGCAATATGAACTTTGTATGCCAGTGCAGTGCACTTATCAATATATGCAATTGTTACGATGAGCTTAACGTTAATAAATTTGCATATGTTAATATTTTTGTTGTTTTTCATATTTCCGTCCTAATTATGATTTACCTATGTACTTTGGTTAAAATCGTTAATTTGCTAATTCTTGTTTTTGTATTTCATATGAATTTTTACATGTTATTTTGCAATATGGAAAATTACTGGTAAAAGGGGTTAAATATAATTTTGAACTATGTTACTAAGGAATTTATATTGAAACATATTGGCATATACTTTTGCGTACTTTATTTTTTTGAAACGAATTATGAACTTTAATAATGAATGAAATGGTTGCCCAATTGGCGAGTCATCGAAATATTTATTTTTTGTTAATTATTTTTCTTTGTTATGAGGATATGAGTTGAATGCCCGAATTTCCTTTTAATGAAATGCTTCAAGAATTGAATATATGGAATAAATTTGAATTTCCTTTATGAATTACTCTAAATAATTAAAAATGTATGAAATTTTGAATTTATCTAATGTTTTATCAAATTGTGTTACAATTTCATATTTTTTATATAACATTTCCTCCCCCCTCGGAAAAATGGTTGCTTGTTTGTGTAGGGTTGATTTCAGTTTTTTGTTTTTATTTTTTAACTTTATTTATTTTACACGTGTATTTTTATTCCCCAGTATATCTAAAAAAAAAATTTCGTCATTTATCTACATATATTTAATATTCATTTATTTCTGTTTTTCTCCCTAATACATACATATAGTATGTGTATATATTTATTTTTTATATCTTTTTATTTTATTTTAGTTTTTATTTATTTATTTATTTATTTATTTTTTATTTTTTTTTTTTAATTTTCTACATAATATGTTTCTAACCTGACTTAATAATTGACCTATATTTTATATATGAATTAAATTGTTATACAACCTTGACAATGAAATTGAATTACTGTTTATGTTTACATTATCTTTATTATTATACATACTACATTAATGCAATTTCTTTTAATTGGCTTTGTTAATTTCGAATTCATTATATGGTTGACAATACATGTTACCTATGATATCTAAGTATTAGTGTTCCTTTCGTCTGTTTACTATTTAATTATTTTTGGTTCATTACATATATTACTGTATTATACTTTTCGTCTTCTTTTTTTTGTATCTCGATTTGCTTTATTTATTTAATAACATATGAGAGAATTTCGAAATTATGAATATCATGTTATTTCTTTTATACATTAATGATTTATGCAACTGAGTTCTAAAGTATGATTTGTTTATATATAAAAAAAAAAATTGTTTACATGTGCTAAAAAATTTTTTTTATTTGCTATTCTTTTCCCTTATGTATATGTATGTAACTTAATGTATTATACTGTTCCCTAATAATAATGCCTCTATCTATACGCTAAAGTTTCAGGTACAGTATAATTTATACTTCGTTTTCACAACATTGTTTATTTTTTGTTTACTTTTTGCAATGTTATTTTTGTTGTTATTCCTTTGATATGTTGATTCTGTATTCTTATGTGTAAAGTGTATGTTATTGTAATTTATTTTAATTGAATGAATTTATTGTTGTATATTTTGCCGTCGGTAAAATGCATTTTTGAAAATTTTTCATTTGAGGACCTATTAAAAATTATTAATTATTTTTAAAATTATTTTATAATTGACTTTTTTGTATAATTTTATTGATTATTGCTTTTCTTTGCGTACCCTTTATTTTAGTCTAAAGAATCAAAAAAAATTTTGGGTTGTTTGGTCAATTTTGTTCTTTAGTGCATGTTAAAGTGCAATATTCGTTCTATCCGCTATTGAGGTCATAAGCGACGAGGCGGTTGGTGTTTGGTTAGTTCTTTGTTAGTTTTTTTTATTTATTTCTCGTAATTGTACTATTTCAATTTGTGGTGGTACTATGGGTTTTATATATCTTTCGGTCATTTTTGCGATCTTACAGCAGGTGACCTTGATTTTCTTACTTATTTTTGTTATTATTATGCAACAGATTATTAATGCTATGAGGGTCAATACTCCACTATTTACATTGGTTTGAAGCGTCATTCTGTCGGCGATTCTTCTTTGTTCTGCTTATAATATTTCATTTTGGAGTTCTTCAATATCTTTCCCTTGTTCTAGTAATGGCCCATTATCATTCGTGAGGTGTTGTATCAAATTGGTGTCTAGCTCCTTGGCCGTCTCCTGGGGCAATTCGATTTTGAATGAACTTAGGTTGAATTTTAGTTCTTGTTCCGTATCTATCTGCTGGAAGGCCACTATTGTTCCTTTGTTTCCGTCGTAGAATAGGTCTTTTCCGTCGATTGTAAATTTACAGGGTTCAGTTAGTGACACAACCCCAGTACCCACCAAGTGCTGTGTAAATTGTGTAGACGTACACTGTATTTTTAATACATGTTTGTTTTGAAATAGGAATAACCAAGAATCTTTTTCGTATAACTTTATTAAGGAATCTGTGAATTTCGTTAAAATTTTTTGTTGGCAGTTAGGTTTAATTTTTTCAACTTTTCTTGTTATTACAGCTGTTAAACATGTTTCGTCGTCTTCACCGTTTACCCTTATTTGGTCTTGTTTGCACATAGTTCCTTTTGCGTGGATCCGTGTATTGCACTTTTCAATTTTGTTTGAATTCGTTGTTGTTGTATTCCATGTAGTTGTTATTTGTGGTGTTTAATACAAAATTGGCATTTACATTTAATATTGTGGGTGGTTGTTTGTTTACAAATTGTGATAACGGATGGATTCTGTTTAATTCGTAGTATTCCTTGAAAATTAAGGGAATTTCAATCTTCACTATTATTCCATCGGTGTCTTTTACTGATTGTACCTTTACCACTTGTTTAATTAATGGGAACTTAGCTGTCGTCATGTATTTGTTATTTCGTTGTACGTTTTGTTTAGTAGTTTAGCTGATTAATAACGGATGCAGTTCATGTTCGTATATCGCGTTTATTACAACAAATTGTTTGCTCAAGTGGTTATAAATCATTTGCAATTTTGTCCATACGAATAGCAAAATTTGGTTTACGTCAATTTGTGATTGTAAATGCGTTACCATAAGTATTTGGTAAGCTTGCCTACGCCATCGAATAATTCTAGTTTTTGCCTTTTATTTTGTTTTCCCAAGTAAAATTCAACTTCTTCTGTTTGTGCTTTTATTCGATTGATCATTGATGTTATCTCATTATGCCAGGAATCACAATTTTCCCGATGCTTTCCTTAGTGTTTACATGTATTGTACGCTATTTCTTCACAACTCTTTACAAATTCTAACGTTTTTTCTGGGTGTATGGAGGTGAGTTTCGTATATATTGTCCAGCTACTTTGATACATATATATAGACCTTTCCTAGGGATTCCAACATTACCCCGTTTGAATTGAATTCGTTTATTCTAACCTGTCCTTGTACCACGGTGGTAAGGATCATTGCAATTACTATCGCGGTAGTCATTTTTCCTACAAGAAAATAGGTAGCTGATTAATTTTATTGACCAGTGTACTTTTGATATAAATGTGTTGGTAGTTAATTTTTGCCCTACTAAATTTGAATTTTAGTTGTCGGTGAGGTTGGTTTCAACCACTTCCAACGTTTATGTTGTTTTCCGGCCTAGTGGTGAGAATTACACCCTGGCTTTTGGGACACCCTTAGATGGCTGTGTGGTAAGAAATTTTTTTTGTTTTTCTTCTTTTTGTTTTATTATTATTTTTTTTTATCATATACTTATTTATTTTTTATTGATTTTATATATTTTCTTTTTATATTATTTATTTTTTTATTAGGTTTCGATGGGATTTGAGGCGAATGGACATCGTGTTCAGATATACTGCTACTCCGGGGGTATTTGCCCCCCAGGTTTTTTTTTTAATTGATGTTAGATTTTAGTTGATAAAAGAAAACTACTGTAAAGATTTGTTCTTAAATAAATTAAATACAATAGAAAATTTATATTTGTCTTTTTTTAATTTTTTTTTTCTTTATTTCCATTTTGTTGGTTCATCGGGGCTTTCTTTTTGTTTTTGTCTTTTGTCTATTCATTCTGGTGCTTTGGGCCTACGTTGTTTTTTGTCTTATATGCATTTTGTGTTTTTCTGCATGTATTAAGATATTAATTTAATACTTTGAATTTGGTTTTTTTTTTCTTATGGCATTTGTTGTTGTTTTTATTTTGTATTAATTTTTATTATCGACCTTAATGCGACATTCGTATATTTAACATGTTTATGTATATGTTTATGTATAACGTAATGTTTTCTTCTCTTTTTTTTTGTATGTAAATTTATTTGAACGGAAAATGGTTTTGGATTACAAGATTTCTTCTTTTACTAATGTGCGTGTGCATTTAAAATAAAATTTTACTTTGGAATTTTTTCAAAATGTACCAACAAAACAAAATACGTATACTTTATCTATACTATAATAATATAATAATACTTTGCATTTTTTCCGGTATTTATGAGGCCTATTTTGCTCTTTTTAATTATTTCACCACTGTTATGATTTCCTAATTTAACGTCTTTTTTTTAGATGTACTATTTTTGTTACCAAAAATTTTTAAGTTTCATCTATAGAGAATAAATGTTTTTAAAAAAAAATTCCCAACGGATATTCTATTATTTTGTAGTATGCAGTTTTGCAATATATAAAAAAAAATTCTGTAATTTGTAATTTTTGTTACTGTCTTTTAATAAGTACATGTGTTTATAGTACTATACTCGTATACTCTTAAACATAAGATCCTAGTTATTATTTTCCCATTTTTTTTGTTTTCAGTGTTTAATCTCCTCTATTGATATTTTCTTCAAGAAAATACTAGAGGCTTCATACCACTTATGTTATTTTTTTGCGATAACTCATTCAAATATTTTTTTTTGCAAAAAAAAAAAATTAATGAATTTTTCTACGAATTAATTTAATTTTATAGATGTTATGAAACTTCAAAATTTTTTCAGACGGTTATTATGGACAACTTTTAATTTTCTACCTATTTTAATAGTTGTGTTAACGTCAAAGTTTACCCTAATGACTTTATATGGACCCTTCCACACAGGTGATTATTTATGTTTTCTTGCATTGTTTCGTATTAAAACTTGATCACCGATATGAAATTTTTCTACCCTTGTGCTTTTATCATAGTAATTTTTCGATTTTTGTTTTTGAAAAATCAAATTTTGTTTTACAATCTCGCGGATTTTCTGCATTATATATTTTACTTGATTACAATATTTATCAAAATTATAAATCGGTTTTGGAGATTTATTTAATGCTGTTGGTAGTGGCCTATCAATTCCGTATAATGCATTTATCGGTGTAAATTTGCTGCCTGTGTGAGGTGAATGGTTATGTACCAACATTCCATTCTGTTGGATTATTATCAACTATTGTTCTTAAATATTCGACTAATGGTCCATGTGTTCTCTTTAATGAACCGTTTGATTGGGGATGGTATGCACTTGTTTGTAATTTTTTAATTTTTAACAATTTACATAATTCTTTCATAGTTTCACTCAAAAAATTTGAACCCTGATATGTTATTAATTTCCTAGGAATAACTGAATATTTTAAAATTATATTTTTATAAATTTTTTTTTCTACCGTTTTAGCTTCACAATCTTGTAAGGGTACGCAATCTGAAAATTTTGTTAAATCATCTTGGAAAGTTAATATGTATTTATTTCGATTATTTGTTTCAGGTAAAGGTCCTACAATATCTAAATAAACTTTTTCGAAAGGTTGATCTGGAGTATCTGTGATAATCATAGGCATTTTATTCTGTTTACCGGATTTGTTTTTCTGACATTTTTCACATTTTTTAATGTATTTTTGTATATCCCTCAGCATATTTTTCCGTTTATAAAAAGGTCTTATTCTTTTATATGTCTTCAAAACCCCTTGATGTCCACCTAACGGAGTGTCATGATATTCGTGTAATATTGTTTTAATTTCTTTCTCATCTATTAATATTTTTGCATTATCTTGTATATTACTGTTTAAATTTTCTGAATTTTCATTTTTAATTTCTTCTTGATTGTTATTATTATTATTTTCAGGAAATTTTTATACCTTTTTCTTTATTTATACGATGCCTGGCTCTAGTGATTATATTACAATTATTCGTATTATCTGAAATTTGATTGTTGTCCTCTATCTTATTTTCAGGTATTATACTTAACGCATCTGCATTTGGATTAAACTTTCCTGCTTTATATTCAATTTTTAAATCATAATCTGCTTATTTAATTTGGAATCTAGCTAATCTGGTGGTTGTATCTTTTAATTTTAAAATACCTGCCATATAAATTGAAAATTGAAAATTTCTGCCATATAAATAACATTTAAAATTTTTTGTTGCTCAAACTATTGCTAACATTTCGCGTTCTATTGTTGAGTACCTTCGTTCAGCATCATTTAACGTTCTACTTGCATAGGCTATCGGTTTTTTATTTCCTAGTTCACCATGTGATAAAATGGCACCTAATGCTTCTCCGCTAGCATCAATTGTTAAATAAAATGGTTTTTCATAATCTGGATATACTAATAAAGGAGAATTGGTTAATGCAAATTTTAATTCTTCAAAGAATTTTTCACATCTTTCATTCCATTGAAATTTAATATCTTTTCTTAATAATTTTGTATTTGGTTCTGCAATTTTCGAAAAATTACCTGTTGAAAAGTTGCTGGTGCCCCTGTAAGTCCGAATGGCATCCTGTTGAACTCATAATGACCGTTTTATGTACTGAAAGCCGTTTCTTCTCTGTCTTTTTTGTCAACCAGCACCTGATGATAACCGCTAGCTAAATAGCAAGCCATACACACACGTGTTTGCCTTAACGCAATCACGTTCTTTATTGAATCGTGCGCGCAATCATACTAGTGTATGGGCACTAGAAGTTGGACACGATTGAACACGCTCAATCCTGCGAGAAAGCCTGTGATCTCGTTTTTAGCAAGCCATACACACACATGTTTTCAACAAAGTTTTGCGTGCGCGATTGCACCCTGAATAATTTTCCCTTATTTCACAAATAAAATTAATATGACTCTATTTATTCCTTTTTTTAAGCCATTTGTACTGCCAGATTTTAAGATTCTTTATTTTCTTATTTTACAAGTATTTAAAAATATCATAGCGCATATTATTGCACGTTTTCTTCCTTGTGTCGACATTTATTTGACTGTGTGACTAGTTAGAAACTTAGAAATGTGATCTTTCCTCTTGGAGTGTCAGAATTTTGCAAACGCTGGCGAGCCACGCCACATGATAAAAAGTTCATACAATTTTTATGGAGACGCGCAAAATAGCTTTTGAAGTTAAAAGCTGCACGCAAAAGTGCGCGAAAGAGTTTGTAGTGTGTGTGCAAAAAGCTTATTGGCACGCCACGATCAATCCCTTGTGATTGCATGCGCGTAATCATTTGATGATTGCGTTAAGGCAAACACGTGTGTGTATGGCTTGCTAATCTAATGTTGTAAAATATCTAGAATGACCTAACTGATCTAAAATTTCGTCAATTCTAGGTAATGGGTACATATCCTTTACAGTAATTTCATTTAACTTTCTAAAATCTACAACTACTCTCCAACGTTTTTCTCCTGAAGGACCTGCCTTTTTTGGTACAACTAATAAAGGAGAATTAAATGGACTTTTTATTATTCCATTTTCTAACATTTACTTAAGTGTGGAAATTGGTAAATCGGTGTTCAAAGTGACCTTCTAGCTCAAAAACTATCCAACCGATTTCAACGAAATTTTGAACACACATAGGTTGAAGGGAATTGTGGTGCTTAAAGAGACAGATTTTTGATAAAGGACTCCGTTCAGTTTTTATAAGGATTCAAAGTAGATGCAAATTGCACTTTTCCCGTTTTTTGACGCTTCAAAGTGACCTTCTAGCTCAAAAATTATCCAACCGATTTCAATGAAATTTTGAACACACATAGGTTGAAGGGAATTGTGGTGCTTAAAGAGACAGATTTTTGATAAAGGACTCCGTTCAGTGGAAAATTGAAAAAGAGTGCAACCATGTTTCCTGAAAAAGTCCTTCGACTTTGTTCCAATTTATCCGCTATTAAACTTGACATTTTCCTAAATTTCAAAATATAAACATAAAATTTGAATGTTTTCTAACTGTTTGCAGAAAAAATCATGTGAAAATGTAATGTAGTTTACATTTTATTAATAAATGAAAATTGCACCTTTTTGTATGAAATTTTCAATTTTCTTTTCATTTTAATTTCATAATAAAACCAAGTAATTGAGAAAGTTCGACCAAAAATCTGTAGATGGCATGACAATATATCATAGAATGTAGAACAATGCGTATACAATACCAAATGATATGCATAATTTATATGCACAACATATTATACATACATATATGTACATATGTGTGTATGCATGTATATGTATGCACGAAAAAATAAAAAGTAAAACAAAAAAATGTATTACATCGTATCGTATATAATGCATTGCAATAAATGTATACATACATCCATGCATATATATACATATAATGTACATACATATACCTACATATATAATAATTGTATTGAAATTTCCGATCATCACTGATCTAGCACAAGTGTTTGATGTTTATGATATATACTTATATATACATATGTTTATGCATATACTATAACTATAAATATGTATAATTAGAATACGTTGAACACATGAATTTATGTATATGTACTTATACATATATGTACGTATATAATTTCTTCGTTTTATATTTTTCAGACCAAATAAGTGGAGTATATGCATATACCTATGTACATATACTATATACTCGCATGGGTGTGTGACTTATTTTTCCGTACGTTAGAATTGTACATATTACAAAATCTTGTATATAATACGCACTCTTTTCGTCCATTCTAAAGCTTTATAAAGGTTTTTCACATTCAAATAACCATTTTACTAACAGAATTCTTTTTTTTTTTGTAAAATAATGGATTCAATGTAAAAAAAACTTGTAAAAACTACTAAGGTAAGTAGCATGTGTTGTTTAGAAAATAGGACGAATGCGTACTATAGGCAAGTTAATACCACGTGTATTGTCATTAGAATTTCCATAAGTGCATATAACAATATATTGTACATAGTGAATATATTGAAAGTGGTACAATAAGCCACCAACAACAACACCCAATATGATAATTACTGTACTGAACAAAAAATAACGACAATTTATAATTGCATTAGCTGTGCAGTTTTGAGAAAAATTTGTTTTTAGAAATATTAGCATCAAAAATTATAATTTCTCTAACAACTTTGCTTGATAGTGGGTTTAGATTTTGATTTTCTGTGATTTATTTAGTAGCATTTGATACAATTGATTTTAATTTGATAATATTAATTTTTTGTTATAACCTGGTGTTTGAGTATTTTTTATATTTAATAAAATAAAAATAGTAAATACTGTGACTCATTTAGACTAAAGAATTTAATAAATAACTAACTAACTAACTAAAATAACTAACATAAATAACATTCTGTGTTGTTCTTTTATATGTTTCTATATATAATCAATTCTTTTAGTTTCCTTTTTGTCTTAGTTTGTATGCAATTTGTCTACTAACTTATTAACATGGGAAAAATCCGGAAAACGAGGGGTTTGAGATTCGGTGCAAAAAAACGTAATAAACAGCAATTTTACAAGAAAAATGAATCTAACGCGTCGGAAAATCAAGATTTAGAAGATACGTGTTTAGTTATAGAAAACGAATCCGCGTCTAGTTTTGAAAAATTTGAAATAAAAGGTCGTCGTATTGTAGATATAAATTTATTTTTCCGCGGATTACAAAATTTTAAACATTTAGAATTGTTCGCTTGTACTTTACAAAATGTCGAAATAGTAAATGAAACGCGTTACGGACTTCGATCCAAAATATGGTTTAAATGTAACATGTGCTTGAACGAATGTTGCATTCAAACTACTGAGGACGAAAATTCGATTTCAGATGTTAATTACGGTGCGGTTTTGGGGATCACATCTACGGGAGGAAACTACAATGCGTTAGAGGAACTTACAAGCGTCCTGGACATACCATGTATGAGCTCTCATACATACAATACTGTCAGGAAGCAAGTAAGTGAACACTGGATATCTACAGCCAAAGAAAATATGCTAGCTGCAGCTGAAGAAGAAAAGAAGGCAGCTATTGAAAGAAATGATGTAGATATCGACGGTGTACCTTTAATTACTGTGGTAACTGACGGATGTTGGTCCAAAAGATCGTATCGTAGTAATTATTCTGCTCTTTCGGGTGCTGCAGCAATAGTCGGTTTCCATACAAAAAAAATAATATTCCTTAGCGTAAAAAATAAATTCTGTTTCGTATGTCAATTAGCTAAATCGAAAAATGTCGATGTTCGCGAACATGTTTGTACAGCTAATTACTCGGGTCCTTCAACGGGAATGGAGGCTGCAGCAATCGTCGAAGGATTTAAAACGAGTGAAAAAACGTACGGATTACGATATAACAAGTTCATTGCAGATGGCGACAGTGCGGTTTATAAACGAATTTTAGACGCAAGACCATATGCGAATACGCGTGTAGAAAAAATTGAATGTCGGAATCATCTCTATAGGAATTTACGTAATAAACTTCGAGATTTATCAAAAAATAAAAACTTTTCCAAAACTTTTCGTAATTTAGTTGATAAAAATTTATTACGTATAGTACTCGGTATAAAAAAAGTTGTATCGTATTGGAAATCCGTTGACGGTCTAAATATCAATGAAAAGTCCGTGTTTTTATCCAAAGACATCAAAAATTCGCCGTATCATGTTTTTGGTTGTCACGAAAATTGCGCGAGTTATTTTTGTAATAAATTAAAGCAACCTGATTCGGATAATCAGGTTCACAAAATGAAACAAGACGGTATTTTTGCGGAAATAGAAAATATTTGCAAATTATTTAGTTTACACGCGAATAGTTTGATTCATGATGTTGATTCGAACGTGGTCGAACATTTTCACGCGCTCGTTAATAAATTTGTCGGCGGTAAACGGATAAATCTCTCTTTGTCCAATTCGTACACGTCAAGATGCAACGGCGCGTTAGTTCAGCACAATACTCAAGAAGCGTATTCTTTCCTTAGCAAAACGGTGTTTGTCAAGAGTCCTAACGGTAAAGTAAAAGCGATGTACTTGCGGAGAAAAATTAGAAATTTAAAAAATATAAATTGTAAAAGGCGTCTGTTTCGAAAAACGAGTGCGACAGGTCAAGATAAGAACTACGGCACAGATTCGTGTGAAAAACCTGATTTGTCGTCGGAAAATCAGGCTGCCATTCGGAATGACATATTTACGGAGCTACAAGAAAACCAGAAAAATCGCGTTGAAATTGAAAAATTAACTCGTCTTCAATCAAATTCTCAAATCTGGTTTTCGAAACGTCGATATTTATTGACCGCTTCATTTTTTGGAAAAGTATGTAAACGTCGTGTCAAAACATTTTCAAACTTGGTCAAGGCTATTTTATACACCAACTTGTCGTCCGTTCGCTCCGTACAGTACGGGAAAATAAACGAAGAAACTGCCGTTAGACAGTTATCGGTTCAATTAAATATCGATATTCAAAATTGTGGTTTGTTTATCGATTCTACGTACGCATTTTTAGGCGCAACTCCTGACGGCGCGATCGGTAACTCGGGTTTGATTGAAATCAAATGTCCATATTCTTCTGCCGGTATGGATATTGAAGACGCGGTTAAAGAAAAAAAAATACTTTTTTTAAAAAAAGATAAGTTGACGAATCAAATAATTATTAACAAAAAACACGATTATTATTATCAAGTTCAAGGGCAGTTGAATATTAGTAATCGTGATTTTTGTTATTTTGCCGTCTGGACGTCAACTGAAAAACCATTGTTCGTTGAAAAAGTTTATCGTGACGATTCGTTTTGGACCGAAATTTTACCGAAAATTAAAAAATTTTATTACGATTGTCTGTTGCCCGAAATTATAGATCCGCGTTATCCGCGTAATATGCCCATTCGTGAACCGAATACAATACTCCCGTAGATATATATCCATATTTATGTATGTATGTATATAATATTATGTAGATTGTGACTAACAAATATAAAGGATAAAGTTATTTTTGTATTTTATAAGCAGTTTTTTTAAAAACTGCTTACGTTTTGACAAAAATATCTAAATTCTTTACGCAAAATATTATTTTTTCTTGCAGAAATGTTAGTGTTCTTTTTTTTGCTCTGTTTTGTAGATTTCTGATAATTTCATTAGCTTTTTTTATTTATTTAGCTTTTTATAATAATTTTATTATTATTTTAGCTTTTTTTATTTATGACTTTTATGTTACATTGCATGTTTTTATGTTTTTTATGTGTGGTATATTACATGTTTTATGTATAAGAACTAATATAATAGGTGTATTTCGCATGTGCATGCAAAACATATATTTTATGTCCTACTAACATGTATAAAATACTATGATGAATTCGTACTATATGAGCAATTTTTTCTAAATTTTGCATTTGATTTGTACAAAAAAATTCTGAGTTCTTTATACAAAAAAAAAATATAAGTATGTATGTACTGATGTACATACATATATTCACCCTTTCTATCGTAGACTTCTAGATTCTAGAAATATCTTTGTGTTTTTTATTTTTTAATAGTAGTGTAATTTGTGGGTTGTGTATAATAGCAATTATAGTTCAGATTGCACAAGAGCAACGTTTGTAGTTAGCATTTTATTTAGTCAAAAGCTTGGCACTTATTACATTATCGAACTCAGTATGCGCTGCAGATCATGTTATCGAACGCATCGATATCAAATTACTCTCATGTCATGTACTTACATATGTATGTATGTATGTTGTCCATATTCTTGCCAGTTTTCTGTACATATTTAGAAAAACAATAGAAAATACATAAAACTGACGATAATATGGCAATTACGCAATAATATGTACATATGTAGGTATTCCAATTTTCACTATAAAATAATTATATCACCAAACAATTATATGATGTATGTCCATACATATATATGTATGTATGTATGTAGGATGATATTTTCTTTGTAAATTTACTTAGTTTATGTTTTACTTAGTTTATATTCGATCTTAGTAATCTTTTATATTTATATAATTAATGTTAATCTAGTATGTTTTGTTTTAAATAGAAATTAATGTTTTAAATTAAAAAATAGAATAGTTTAGTTTTAATTTGGATATTGAACTAGAAGGTTCAATAGGAGAAATGATATTGTTGTAGTCTTATAAAATTAATGAATATTATTTGAGTATTGTAAAATTGATTTTAAGAAGACATATTAAATTTATGTAAAAATTAAAATTATTATAAAAATAAATTAATTAAAAAAAAAGAATTGAATCTTATCAATTATAAAAATCCTACAAATTTGGGGGCTCAGCCGGGATAAAGAAAAAGAACATAAGAAGAAGTACAGAGAGGAAGAAAAGAGATTTAAAAAAAAAATCAAGAAATAAGGAGGAAAATAATAAAAAGGAGTGACGTCATTGAGCAGAAGAATTAAAAAATTTGGAAAGTATACTAATATATTAAATAAAAGGGAAGTGAGTTAAAATATTAATTTGAATATTAATATATACACATATATTAATTTATATATTACAAGTTTTCTAAAATTTAAAAAAAAATAACGTTATCAATTATAACCAATTATTGTTATAAAAAATAAATATAATAAAATGAACGGAAGACGCAGAAATGGTAAAGGTTCCCAAAGTCTTGAAGAAATTCAAAGTGAAGAACCTAGTATAAAATTTACTTTCGGTGATATCGATAATTTAATTAGAAAATTTTCGGGCGATAATTCGTTACATGTTAAAAAGTGGTTAAACGAATTTGAAGCATATGCTTTAACGTTTAATTGGTCTGAAATACAAAAGTATGTTTTTTGTAAGCGATCGTTAATAGGCGCCGCAAAATTGTTTGTTCAGTGTGAAAGTAATGTGTTAACGTACCGTGAACTTAAAATCGCGTTGTACAAAGAGTTTTCTCCACGTGTTAGTGCAGCAGATGTGCATAAACAGTTACGTGAGACTAAGAAAAAAGTGAGTGAATCAGTGCGAGAATATTTGTATAAAATGATTGACATTGCAGCACAAGTAGATGTGGATGAGAGGTCAATCATAAGTTATGTTATAGATGGAATTCGGGATAATACTCCGAATAAAATAGTATTGTATGGTGCAGAAACTATTGAAGAATTGAAAAATAAGTTGTTAATTTATGAAAAAATCAAGGAAAGTCAAGTTAGTAATAGTTGGGAATCTTTTCAAGCTAATAATAACAAACAAGATGTTATTGAAAAACGTGTTTGTTATAATTGTGGTTTAAGTGGACATACAGTTATTAATTGTCCAACAAAGAAAAACGGACCTAGGTGCTTCAAGTGTGGTCAATACGGTCACAAAAGACCTGATTGCCCAAGAAAAGAAGCTGATACTCCAAGAAAAGAAGTTGATACTTCAAGAAAAGAAGCTAATTGGAGGAGTGGGGCAAGAAACGTACAAGTAGCAAGGAGAAGTCCAAGAAAAGAAGCTAGTTGGAAAGGAGAAACAAGAAATGAACAAGAAGTAAGGAAGAATTATGCTCATTGTTTAGTGGAAATTAATGGTGTTCCTTTTGAAGCATTAATTGATACTGGTAGTGAAATCAGTATTGTCAAGACATCAGTGATTGAAGCCATTAATCCAAGAATTTTTTCAAGAGAATTTATTATCCCAATAACAGGTTTGGGAGCAACTATTAATGCCAAGGGAATTAGTAAAGTTGATTTGAAGATAGATTCGTCTCAATTCGAGGATATCGAAATGCATGTTGTGGATGATATTCATATGAAAAATGATGTCATAATTGGTATGAATGTTCTAGGGCAAGCAGAAGTTTCAATATCTACAAATAAAATCAAGGTTACTAAATCGGTAGATTTAGAAGAAGAAAGAAAAGGTAATCCTGAAGAGGCCAATATTTTATCTACTTGTTTCCTAGCACAGTTGGACGAAACCCTTGATGAAGGACGTGATGACCCTGATTTTTCGTATTTCGAAAATAAAGACAGAAACGATGAAGAGGAAAAAAATGTTGTGGAGATCAAAGAAAATGTTAAATTTAAGAAAGCAGTTAATGTTAGAGGAATACAAGAAGATAAAGAAGAAAGAAATGATGAAAAAGAAAAAAATGTCGAGGAGATTGACGTAAATGTTAAATCTGAGAAAGAAGAAATTGATATTGAAGGAACCGAAGCGGAGAATAAAGATGAAAACATGGACAATTATCACCAGAATAAGAACGAAGAAGACATTGAAATCGTTGATGACAGCCCAGAAATTAAAAGCTCGGACGATGAGAATGATGTTTCACCACTTTGGAATATTGGACGAGGAGAAAGGTTGTATTTGATAATAATTAGTGTATTGAGTAAGCTTAATATTAATGATACGAGTAAATGGTACACATTTTTTAAGATTGTGCAGCAGATTTTAAACTTTAGTTATCAAATGGTAATTAGTACTATTACATTTAATTTGTTGATTGTTCGTGAGATGAATATGAAGGGACACAAAAGTATCATGAAAATAAGTGAAGAAAACAGCGATAGACGAAATGAACTGAACCAGCAAAAGAAGAAAGATATCGCTAAAATACAAGAAGAGAATATGAAATATCATAATAAAAAAAGAAGAAAAGCTAGAAGATATTCTGTTGGAGACAAAGTGGCTATTGAAAAAGTACAGTTTGCGACTGCTGCGAAGATTTATCCAAAATTTCTTGGTCCATATAAGGTTACACGTATTAAGGGATTCGATAGGTATGAGATTAAAAAAGATGGAGAACACGAAGGGCCAAATATTACAAGTACAAGTGCAGATCGGATGAAACCATGGATTGGGACAGATAATGAACAAGATGATGAATGTGAAGATGAAGATGATGAAGAAGAAGAAATTCAAGAATTAGCATATGAAGTTGAAGAAAATGATGAACGTGAAGATGAAGATAATGAAGAAGAAGAAGAAGTATTGGAGCATGATGTCAAAGAAGACGATGAAACTGAAAGCGAAGATAATGAAGAAGATGTCAGAACATGAAGTGAAGAGGTGAAGCCTCTTCGGGGTCCGAAGAGTGGTCAGGAATGGCCGAATGTAGGATGATATTTTCTTTGTAAATTTACTTAGTTTATATTTTACTTAGTTTATATTCGATCTTAGTAATCTTTTATATTTATATAATTAATGTTAATCTAGTATGTTTTGTTTTAAATAGAAATTAATGTTTTAAATTAAAAAATAGAATAGTTTAGTTTTAATTTGGATATTGAACTAGAAGGTTCAATAGGAGAAATGATATTGTTGTAGTCTTATAAAATTAATGAATATTATTTGAGTATTGTAAAATTGATTTTAAGAAGACATATTAAATTTATGTAAAAATTAAAATTATTATAAAAATAAATTAATTAAAAAAAAAGAATTGAATCTTATCAATTATAAAAATCCTACATGTATGTATGTGTATGTGCTGTCTGCCATGTTATATATGTTATATATATATACTTATGTAGGTAGCAGTAGCACGTAATTCAAAAATAAAAAGTACACTGCTTGATAATATAACAGCCACAACATATACATATGTATGTACATGTATAATGCACATAAATATATTGCGTGTATGTATAAACCTTACGATATTATTTGATATCGAGGAGAATTACTGTCCTATATATGTATGTATGAGTAAGACACCGTTGAGTATGTGCGATATGTAAACTGTAAAGTAAATACTTTTGTATAGTAAATATACTATATGCAAATTATTGTCACAGCGTATATTTTTACATATTGTATGTACAATTGTCCATACTCGTATGTGCACATGTATGTTATTTTTCAGATTTACAAACTTCCATAAACGCATATGGATAATAATGATGGAAATAATATACAAACATATGTACATATATATGCGCGTACATACATATAGCAAGTAAATATTGAAAAAAAAAGAAAATGGCTTTATTCTAGACTCTTTTTAAGATTTTTTTATTTTTTATTTTTTTGAAGTAGCGACACGAACCGATTTCGATATCAATCAGCTGTTGCTGTATACTCTTAAACTGTTCTTCTACAATTTCTTTCTGAACCTGTGGTAGTATATACATTTTCTGATTTATTGGGCCCTTCCCAGGTTGTAAAGGAATAGAATGTGTAATGGCTGTTGTATAACTTAATTTATCCCCTGGTAAATGAAAAATGTCATTAAAAGACTCACAGATTGATTTGATACTCTCAGATTCTTCATAATTTAAGTATTCAGGTATTGATAAATTTTCGTTTAATAATTTTAATCTATTTTTATCTGAATTTTTATTTTCACCTAATGAAAGTTTATGAATTTTTCTAATATTTAAATTATTAAAATTTTTATTATTTGCTATTTTATTTTTCACCAACTTCCCATCTGCGTAAAACCGATGTAATTTATTAAATTCATAATTATTATTTTTAAATTTATAAACATCAAAATCTTTTAAACTATGATAAACTAATTCAAATCTTTTAATACAAACATCTTTTTCATTACCATTCAAAATTGCTACGGTTATTTCATTATTATAAGCAAAGTCAATATATACAATAAGCCTGATCACTCTTCTTCTTTCTTAAGTAAACAAACTGATAACAACTACACCCAAACTAAACTAAAAAAAAGTTCAATTAGTAAAACCAGTAAAGAACTAATGCTTTGCTTCAAATCCATTGTGTTATAGTAGAATGCCATATGTAAAAATGAATACAACATACGTTACAAAATAAGTAAAACAAATACGTGACTGTACATGAGATTTTCCCAGAATGTATTTTTAAAGGCGATCCGAAACGTTTGGTATATGTATGAGTAAGATCGGTATGTCATACAAATTATAGGGAAATTCTGAAATTGAAATAACTCATACATCAACATATAATCAAGTAAACCTGTTTTGTGAAAATTTCTCATAATGTAATTTTAAAGGCGATCCGAAACAACTTTCATATGTATTTCAATCGTTAAAAACTACATTTTTTATCCCTCTCGTATAAACAGGGTTCTAATTACCATCCAATTTTCGCAAAACCGTTAAGGCTATTCGAATAATGGTACCAAGGTGAAAAATTGATAAGAAAACACGTGGAGAGTGATCTCGCTTATTATATAGATCCGCTTTGATTATAAGGTTATATTATTGAACTCGCCAAGAACACTCCTGACCTGATTTCTTGTGATTCGTTAATTATTTCTTCTTTGAAATTTACTTTAATTTTTACCAATTTCTCTGTACGTGCAGGTATTTTAATTATTTTATTTATTACTAATATGTTTTTATTTGACTGTTTATTCATATGATTGTTAACATACTTTTAATTTTTTCATTAAATTTCTCTAACTTATCATCATTATTATGTTTTAAAGATTCAAAATTTATAATCTCTAGTTTATTATTTTTATATTTTTTATCTGCCTTTTTATATTTTTTATTAATTTCGTTAATTTTCAATTTCTCTAATTCTTTACCCATTTCTTTAATATTTTTAATTTCTTTATTTAATCTTTTATTATATTTTACTACACTTTCTATATCTGTACTTAATTGTTCTTTATTTATTTTTATATTAATTTTCTCTTCTCTTATACTTTCTTTAATTTTATTCAATCTCTTTCTAATTTTTTCATACTTTTCTTTTATTTCTTCTAAACTTAATTTTTCTATATTTCTTTCATTTTTATTCTTTTTATTATTAGTTTTTGGGCTTTTATAATTATTTCTAAATCCATTTTTTTATTATTTGCAAATTTTTGTTTAATAATTTCTGCACTTAGCGCTTTGATTTCATATTCTGCATTATGACCCTCTCCCTGTACATATTTTTTATATAAAGAAGCTAAGACTAGTATTTTATTTTTTACCCGTACTTCCCTACATTTATTCATATTAGGAGGAATCTGAAAATTTGTGTTATTTTTTGTACCAATTTTGTTGTCAGTGAACTCAACAGAGTATTTTGAAGATAGCATTTGATAGTTAACAAAATTATTATCATGATCCAGATTTGAAAAAGCAAAGACAGTCTAATCCATTTTTGACTGTACTTTTCAACATCATTTTCATGATCAGAACCTTGTGCTTCAGAAAAACGTATTTTGTTCATATCAGCAACCCTCGACAAATCAGTATTTGCGAGACACTGTGTCGATTGTTGTATACCAATGATATGAGATTTGTTTTCTTTCACTTTCGATTTCTTAATTTTATTAACTTTCAATGCTACTGACTCCTTTTTATCTTGTTTTTTCAACAACTTTTTTCGCTCAGAAGGATCTTGTACTTCGATTACTACATCCTCCTCACTCGTTTCCTTGCGAGGGAAACGTAGTGGTTTATTTGGACCATCTATAACACAATTTTTTGACAAAAAATCAAAACCTAATATACCGTCTTCTTCTACATTTTTCATATCTTTTATTATATGAGATTCGCATATTTTGGGTTCTTTAAATTGAATTTTTGCCGAATAAGTACCTATCGTTTCTCCCTGTCCGCATACCGTATTGATTTTTAATTTATTTTTTGTATTTATTTTTACATTATCTTTCAATATTTTCTCTTTTAATAAACTAATTCCTGCACCTGTGTCTACTAATAATTCTGTTTTATTTTTCTTACTAATAGCTATGGGTAATTTTACTATGAATTTATCTAAATTTTTGCATATGTCTTGGGGCTGGCACTCGTAGTATTCATTTTCTCAGGCTGGGTGACAGCCCTTTTCTAGTTTCCCTTATTTGTATTCTGATTGTCCCACAATTTCTTTGCGTTACAATCCTTCATCATATGCCCTATTCTTTGAGAAACATTGCATTTTATTTCAGAATTTTTATTTTTACTTTCATATTTTGCATTATTATTGTTGCTATTAGCCCCGTTTCTTTGTACATATGTAACTGTTGTGTGTTTTAGGATTTTTGGTTAGAGGTTTTTTCGAGTAAAACAACTTTATTCTTTGAACAGTAAAACTCAACTCACCAAACTTATCACTTTTACTTTTAAAGTTAATTTCGATGTTCCCCACTTATGTTATCGAAAACATAAAGAATGCGGTTATAAGAACACGAATAATAATATTAAGCCAGGTGTCTTCATATACGGAAATTGTTCAATCTCAATTAGCGTAATCGCAATTATTTCACTATTGTGTCATAGTGTTCTAATTTGGTAATTGCAATATTACCATGTACGCGATTCACCGAAGAACTACCGTACACCTGCATGACCTAATTACCATTTATACATGACAATTACCTCCCCCCTGTGAAAAAAAGGACCTCCTTGAAGGGTTTAGGTAATAAATTTTTTCCTTAAAAAGAATTATTTCTTGCCATAAATTTCTTATTTACTTTGTTCTGTTAAGTGATAAACTTGGTTTTTAGAGTGAATATTTTATTTTCCATATAATATTCACTTAATCTAAAATAAAATTTTATATAATTCATCTATATATATGTTACAAATAATATATTAAAAATTATTTTCAATTTGTTTTTTCTTTCCTAATACTCAATTATTATATTATGTTATACAATGGTTCTTATACTATTATTTATATTTGTATGTACATAGTATGTATATTCTCTCTTTTTTTTTTTATTATTGTGTATTTATTTTTTATTTATTATTATTATTATTTTCTATTTATTTATTTATTTATTTATTTTTTTTTAATGAATTATATAATGTCATTTTATTTTGTTATATTTTTTTCCAATTTATTATACTATTTCGAACTCTGTTATACAACATTTCGAGTTCACATCTGATTCATGTAATGGTGGTGGATAAGATAGTTTTTCTTTGTTTTTATTTGGTAGTGGTAAAATATTTGTAGGCGATTCTTTCAATTGTATTACCGTGGTGTGTGATTTTTGTTTCGACTTTATTTTACTAAATTTCTTTATAGCTAACATTGACAAAATAATTAAAAATATTACCGATAAGCTACCGAAAGTACTAGTTATCGTAGTGTATCGTTTATTATGTAACATGTTCTCCCGATTTTCTTGTTCTTTTTGTACTTTGTCTATTTTACCTAATAGAGTGGTGAATTCTTCTTTTCTGGTTTTAATAAAATTACTGTGTTCTAAGAAATGCTTAAACGTAATCACATCTTCATTTTCCGTATCATTGAATAACTTAAAATCTGGTATTTCACTAAAAACTTTAGGCATTTCGATTTCAGGTTGTTGATATGAAATATTTTGAATATTTGTATTTGTAGTGGTAAGAATTAAATTTCCTAATTTTCCTTCGCATGAACTTTTCAAGGAGAGAATGCCTGATTCAGTTAATTTGATTGAAGTTTCAAAATTGGGACACTTAACTTGCATGAAAATATTTTGATTCAATAGAAACAACCACGAATTTTCGGAAAACAATTTGATAAAGGTATTACCATAGTGAGCAATATGCGATGTGGAACATGTTTCATGGGCCTCTGTCCATTTTGTAAATAAGAGAAGAACACAAACATTTTCAGGTGATATGGAAGGATGGTAATCGACAGACCGTAGATCCTCTTGTTGGTGAGAAACTAACCTTTTTGCATTGATTTAAATCGAATTGATTTAATATAACCATTTTAGCTTCACCTTCATTAGTTGCTATATAGTCTTCGTTGATATCATAATGTACGAATGTATCTGGTTTGACCTCTACTGGTAATACATAAACCTTTTTTAAAGAATATACGTTTTCTAAGATCATTGGTACTACTATTTTACATACTAAAGCGTTTTCTATGTGTATGCTCTCCACCGTTGCAATTTCTTGTAAAGAAAAAGAATCTAATATTTTCGTATTTACATCAGAAGAAAGAGGTAATTCTTTAAATATATCCTAAATCTGTTCATAACTTAATATTAAAGGACGAAGATGTCCGTCTGAGAGTGCATTGATCATTATAAGAATATTTTGAATTTGTTGTTCTATTTCTTGTAAATGTATAGTTATGGAAGTTGCTTTTTCATCAACATATGTTCTTATTTGTAAATTAGATAAATTCGTAAACATTGACTCTATTTGCTTTTCAAAAATAGATATAAATTTAGATGTAGCAATTTTCGTTTCCTTCAAATCATTGTTTAATTTTTCAAAATTTTCTTTGTTATCGTTAAAATACGACTTCATAATTACTACTTGTTCTTTTAATAATTCTAAATTTTGTTTTTCGTTTACTTAATTTTCCAATACCATCAAATATCGCTCTTTTACTTCTGTTTGTTTTATGTTTTATTTGAATACGATCTGTCATTGTTGTAATTCTTCTAGCCATGTAACGTATATCTACCACTGTTAGCTGACATGTAGCAGTATGATCAATTTTTTTTATAACTTTCACAGATTTCTACTATCGCTGAGTCACTCCATTCTATATAGCTTCTCCATCCTTGAAGTTGACTGAGTTCGATTGTAGTGAAAATTCTCCATTTATTTTTAAAGAACATTGCTTTGCCTATATCTTCAAATAGTACCCCAGAGTTATCAAGTTTTGAAATAGTATACTGCGATATTGTCATCGTGATTAACATTGATATTGTTATAATTAATTTGCAATCCTTTGTTTACAATGCGTTTGTTTCTAGAGATATGTAAAGAAAGAAAATAAATGCGATTTAAATTATTGTAACTTTATATTTATTAAATTGTTTATCTCATATAACTTATATATAGTATCATATTACATTTTATTTTACTTATTACATAACAAACAAAAATTTTTTTTTTCCTAGCCTATATTTGTACATACATATGTGTATGTAAATATATTTACATATTTTATTTTTATATACATTTGTCGATTTTTATATATACATACAATATATATTTTCTTTAAATTTTATTTTTATGTATTTTCTTTGTTATCTACATCACGTTCATTTTTCTCATTTGGATGAAATTTTTTAACCCTATTGTCGTGAACTATTTTTTCTTTTTTACCCATTTGAATGCTAAGATTTACTGGTGACGTTATTTCCTTTACTTTGAACGGACCTATCCAAATTGGTGATAATTTATTCTTTTTAGCTTCGTTTTTCAGAAGTACGAAATCATTAACTTTAAAATTATTAATTTTTACTTTCTTATCATAATTTTTCTTTGTAACTTGCTTACTTTGCATTAAATTTTCTCGTGCTAATTGATACCTTTTTTGTAATTTGTTTCTTAATGTATAAAAGTAATTTTCATGATTGTAAATTGGTTGTGGCGTTTGTTTAACGCTCGTAGGTAATTCTGCTGTAAACCCAAAAAGACAATCCATAGGCGTCAAACGAGTTGAAGCATTTTTTGTATTATTATGAACATGTACTGCTTCTCTTAGCCATTCATCTAATGTTGTAGGATTTTCCTTTGTAAAACTTCTTAAATATTCTATTAATGGTCTGTGTTGCCGTTCTAATGCCCCATTTGATTCTGATTAATTTTTAAAAATTTACATAATTTTTTGAAGAGTTCACTTACAAAATTTGTACCTTGATCAGTAATTACTTTTTTTGGTACACGATATCTTGTAAATATTTCTTCATAAAATACTTTCGCGACAGTTGTTGCCTCGCAATCGCTTATTGCATATGCATCCATAAATCGTGTTTAATCATCTTCGAACGTAAGAATGTATTTATTATCTTGTTGTGTTTGTGGTAATGGACCTACTATATCCAAATAAACTTTGTCAAATGGCTTGTCAGCGGTATCAGTAATAATCATAGGCATTTTAGTTTTTGGCGTATGTTTATTTGTTTGGCATTCTGGACAGTTTTTTATGTACTTTACAATATCTTTAACATACCTTTCCATTTAAATTGATTTGTAATTCTGTAATACGTTTTCGCTATTCCTTGATGTCCTCCAAGTGGATTTTTATGAAAAGTTTTCAGTATATTTTTTATTTCTTTATCATTTGCTGGTACTGTGTATTGTTTTTGTTCTTCAATTATATGTTTTTCTGAAGTTATTGATTCCATATCGGAAACATCTTCATTTGAATTTTCAACTGATATTTTTGGATATAAATTTTTGTTTTCTTTTGATTCATTATTTCTTTTTGATTGTGCCCTTGTGATTACCTTAATGTCCTTATTATCAAGAATTCTACTCAACGCATCAGCGTTGCCATTTTTTCATCCAGGTTTGTATTTAATTTCGTATTCGTATTCTGAAAGTTTATGATGAAACCGCATTAACCTTGACGTTGGATCTTTTATATTGAATACTCCAATTAGTGGCTGATGATCCGTATAAACTGTAAATTTTTGACCTAATAAATAACAACGAAAATTTTTTACAGCCCAAACTACTGCTAGAAGTTCTCTTTCTATTGTTGAATAGCGTCGTTCTGTATTGCTTAACGTTCTGCTGGCGTAAGCAACAGGTTTTTCATCTCCATCAATTTCTTGCGACAATACTGCTCCTAAAGCCGTACCGCTAGCATCAGTAGTCAACTTGAATGGTCTAGAAAAATCTGGATAAATTAATACTGGTGGTGAAATTAGAGCAGTTTTTAATTTTTCAAACGCATTTTCATAGTCATCATTCCATTTGAATTTTTGTTTACCTCGTAACAATTGATTAATCGGTTCAGTTATTTTTGAAAATAAAGGAATGAATTTTCGATAATAATTCGCTAATCCTATGAAGCTCTGTACTTCTTTTATAGATGTAGGCCTAGGATAATTTTTTATGCATTTTATTTTATCAGGATCTGGAGAACAGCCATTCTTTGAGCATTTATGTCCTAAAAATACAACCTCTTTGCGTAGAAATTTACATTTACTTGGTTGCAATTTTAAATTGTACTGTCAGCCTTTCAAAAACGTCTTGTAGTTTTGTAAGGTGATCTGGTAAAGTTTTACCTAACACAATGCAATCATCTAAATATGCTAACGAATGTATTCCTTACAATCCGGTTAATACTTTATTCATAGCCCTTTGAAATGTGGCTGGTGCCGTCTTTAAACCAAATGGCATGCGTAAAAATTCAAAATGTCCGTATGGTGAACTAAATGCTGTTTTTGCCCTATCTTGTGAATCCATTTTAATTTGATGGTAGGCACTAGCAAGATCCAGGGTCGAAAAATAACGTGAATTGCCCAGTTGATCCAGAATATCTTCAATTCTAGGTAGTGGATGAGCGTCACCTACGGTGCAATCATTCAATTTTCTGTAATCAATTACTAATCTCCATTTCTTTTTGCCATCTTGACCTGCTTTTTTCTGTACTAAAAGAATAGGAAAATTCCCTGGACTGCTACTTGGAGTAATAACTTCATTTTTGATCATTTGCTCCACTTGTTTATTAATTTCGTCTTTATGCATGTGTGGTAAACGGTATTGCCTTAAATTTATTGGCGTTTGATTATCTTTCGTTTGAATTTTAAGTGTTAATACATTTGAATATGTTAATTTATCTCCTTCAAGATGAAAAATGTCGTTATATTCTTGACATAATTTAATTATTTCTTCTTTTTCTTCTTTATTTTGACTGTCATCAAATGATAATTAATTTAAATATTTTTCACTACGCTTTTGTTCACGTTTCTGTGTATTGCATACGTTTTTAACCCCAGATTTTTGTACTGTAAACACTTTGAAATTAAACAGCGGCTCTATCTTTGGTTTAAAATTTTTTATTAGCACTGTTTCGTTACGTGTATTAATAAAATTTAATTTTGGCACTTCATTTTTACCACCTATTATAGCGTTCGGAATAAAAACACCATTTTCAATTTCTTCTGCACAACACAATACTTCCTTTTCGCACTTTAAAATATAAATAAACATAAGCAAAAAAGCATAAGATCAAAACATAAGCTAATTTGTCTTAAGCTATTAACATTTTCATTCTTACGAGTTTTACTTTATAAAATTTTTAATTTTGTACCACTGTCATTTATTTTAATTGCATTTGTGCTAGACATTAAGTCGCCTTTATTTTTATTTTTTTGACCAATATTACTTTTCGCAATGCATTCTTTTTTATTTATTTCATTTTCGTTTTGTTTTTGTTTTTCAATGTCATTTTCGTTATAACATTGTCCTACATAATAATTTTGTTTTGAAGAAATTTGAGACGTCAATGTGTTATTTTGTTTTGACATTGGATTTATTCCGTAGTGTCGTTGTAATCTTTTTATTATTAATATTTAATTTGTGGCACTCATTATTACCGGGTTGAATACACGAGTGCAGTGATTCAGCCCGATTTAGTTTCCCGACACCCTATTTTTTCTTTCATAATTTTGTTTGGCCCTACACTCCTGCGTAGAATGTGTATTACGTTCACACCATTCACATTTACAATTACGGTAATTGAAATTATCTGAATTACGTTGTGCAATACTTTGTTTATTTTGGTTCGTATTTTGAGTACACGCTTGTCTTAAATGAGCATAAGATGTACAGAACGGTATATTCTTTCTTGTTCTGCAATTTTCAAAATCATGTTCGTTTCTATTACAAAACGTACATTTGATATTATTATACCCATAATTATTATTATATCTGCCATACGTTTTGTTATGAAAAGTGCTAGTCTGTGCATAATTCATTAAATTGGGTTGATATGTACATATGTGGAGTTGAATGTGTATTTGATATGTGAGTCAGTCTTGTAATTTGTACATTATTATGTTGTATATTACTTGGTGAAATAATTTGTAATAAAAGTATTTTGATTGTAATCTGATACCATTTTGTTTATACCAGATGTGTCGTTAAGTAAAAAATTAATTGCATTTGGATTTAAGATTTTATTTTTTAATTGTCTATCTTTAGTTTTTTCTATTTGTTTAGCCATTTCAATTAATTCAGATAAAGATTTATCAATCTGACTTAAAAGTATTTGTCGTATGAGAGGACTACGTACACCTGATTTAAAAGTGTAGCATGCCTCTTCTTCTATTTGTTTACTTAAGGCCTCGTTATTTTGTGGATATTTATTTACAATTGCTTTTTTGCATTCTACTACAAGCTTATGCAATTTAGTGCAATATGTTTTAACGCTCTCATTCGGTGATTGCACACAATATCGTATTTCATTTAATACCTCATTAATTGTTTTTGAAGAACTAAATGTTTTTGAAAGCAAACTTTCAAAATCTGAAAATTTTTCTATTTTAATATTTTTTACTAAATCATAGGCTTCTCCGCGAAGTCTAAATTTTAAAATTGATAATAAAATAGTTTTGCCTTCTGTAGTTATTAGAGACGCGTTAACTTGTTTACAACAATCAAGGAAAATTTGTAAATCATTATCGATGTTAAGTTTATTATCAGCAGAAAAAATAGGTACAATTCGACTAACCAATTTCGAGACAGAATCTAATGTTTCCGACATTGTGTCTTCAATATTTTTATTAATATGATAGGGAGAAGTAAGTGGAGAAGATTGCGTATTATTTTTCAATTGATTCCGCAGACTTCTTTGGTATGTTTCACCTGACCTCAAAATACAATCACTAAAACTGCTTTCTTTTCGTTTTGAAATTTCTGGTTGTGACGTTGATGGTACAGAATTTGAAATGTTAGGTGAACTAATATTTTCAAAAAAAATTCCTCTAACAACCTAGCCAAATCTTCCGTTTCACTGTAAAATGGTTCACTACGTCTTCGATTCTTAAGATTTTTCGGTTTTTGACTGTTTAACGAACTCATGAATTTGTATGAAATAAACGTTAATCCATAATCAAAACTAACCAGACACAGAAAGAAAATTCTCACACTTGAATTATGTATATAAATTTTATATGAATTTTAATTCGCGTAAACTCAAGAAAAACTATCTTATTTTCACACTATTCGTTTTTGTTTTTAAATTTATTTAATTTATTAATTAAATTAAACACCTTTTTTTTAAAAAAAATTTTTTTTTTTTTTTTTTTTGTCTCCTTTATTTTATTTGTTGTAATATAATTTCAACTTACGGTTTTTTTTTCCTCGCTAATTTCTGCTGCTGTTGTTTCTCAATATGCCTTCACTGTCGTTCCAGTAAATGTACGACGACTCTATTGTTTTTGTTGTTGTCGCTCGTTTGTGACGATTGTTGTGTTGATTCCTGATTGTTGGTATTTTTATACAGATGACTGTTGATTTTGTTTTTTCTTCACTTCTTGTCCTTTGATTTTTCTTCTTTTTTTTTTTTGTTTTGACACTGCAACTCTTTTTTTTTCACCTCTTATTTTTTAATATATTTAATTTTTTTTTCGTTGATATTATTTTTAAATAATAATTTTTTTTCTGCTAATAAGTTACTGCTTCCTTTTTTTTTTGTCAAATTTCTTATCTCTTAATTCCTTAATTAAATTCCTTAATTCCTTATCTCTTTTTATTTTTACCGACTCAGCAATTTAATTTATTTTATTATTGTTATTGTTATTTTTTATTTTATTTATTTTTTTTTATAATGTTATGTCGTATTGATTTACGAATATGTGATTTTATGATTATGCACGTATTATTTGTTGTTATTTTTTTATTATTACACTTTTATACTGTTTGAGTACGCGTACTTTTTATGTACTTTTGCGTACGTTGTTTATTTGTACTCTACCTATGTATTTAACCAACCTAATTTTACACTTTAATTATTTTATTTGTTTCGTAGGAAAATATCGACAAATTTTAGTTAGAAGAAAGATTTTTCAGCTCCCACCGAAACTAATTCTTCAATGTTAACTAATGTCGATCCTACCGGCTGCGCCAAATTATGTTGTGTGTTTTAGAATTTTTGGTTAGAGGTTTTTTCGAGTAAAACAACTTTATTCTTTGAACAGTAAAACTTAACTCACCAAACTTATCACTTTTACTTTTAAAGTTAATTTCGATGTTCCCCACTTATGTTATCGAAAACATAAAGAATGCGGTTATAAGAACACGAATAATAATATTAAGCCAAGTGTCTTCATATACGGAAATTGTTCAATCCCAATTAGCGTAATCGCAATTATTTCACTATTGTGTCATAGTGTTCTAATTTGGTAATTGCAATATTACCATGTATACATGATACCATTATACATGTATACCATTTATACATGACAATTACCTTTGAATTAATATTTTTTTCTTTACAATTTTGTGTAACATGCCCGTACATTTTACAATTTATACAAAAGGGTGTAGATTTTCTTATTCGACACTCTTCAAATGTATGATTGTTCTTACCGCAGAAATTACAAATCTTGAATTCTTGTCTTTGATTATTTGGATGTTTAAAGTTAGAGAAATTTCGATTCTCGTAACGGAAGTTATAATTGTTGTTATTATTAAATCGTGGATTTGAATTAGGGAAATTTCGGTTATTGTTATAATTAAAATTTCTTTGTTCTTTATTTTGGTAATTAAACTGTGGCACTTGCGCCATCTGTGTTCTAAATTTTGCATTATTATTATTATAATTATTTCTATTAATATTGTTAAATGGTATTTCATTAATAACATTTTTACGTGCTGAATCAATATATTGTGTATTTAATGTTTGTGTATGTGGTGTATTTAATGTATTATTATTGTGTAAATTTTGAAATTCATTAACTGTATTTGTCGATTGAATATCTGTTAACTCTATATTTTCTAATTTTGTAATTGTCTTTTGCACTACTTTTCTCTTCATTTGCAGCTAATAATCTAAATATCGGATTAATTAAACCTGTTCTAATTGAAAATGCGGTAATATCTTGTAAATCTGTGTTTACAGCATCATTATCGTCTGTATGCCTTTCTTCAGCTTTCTTTTCACAAGATTTTAAAATTTTTTGAACTCTACTGCCAAATGTTTTAACAGATTCACCAGGAAATTGTCGTACCATTCTTAACTCCTTCAATAACGTGAGATATGATTTATTATTTACTAACGTATTATGTAAAATTGTTTTTAATTGTTCAAATTTTGAACAAGTTATACCGTCTAATAACCTAGCAGCTCTACCCCTAAATTTAACCGGTAACATTGCAAAAACCTAATCTTTATCTTCATCTTTTGTTAAACATCTATACATATTTTCATAGCAATTTATAAACGTATTAACTTCTATGCTGACGTCATCTGTATCTTCAGCGCTTAATACAGGTACGTAATTTAACAATTCATTAACTAATTCAATATTTGCCATTCTGAATATTTTATCTAACTCTTTTGTAAATTCTTCAGTAGTTAGGATATGTATGTTCTGAATCATGGGGGGCTCTGGGGCCTCTTGACGTCATATTTTGATAACGTAATGTTGTTTGTTGTTGTTGTTGAATTTGGAAAAAATTGTTAATTGAAGAAGAAAAATAAAAGACCGGAAGTGGTTTGTGGTTTTTGTTTACCCGTGTATTTGTTGTTGTTGTTGAATTTGGAAAAAATGTTAGTTGATGATGAAAAATAAAAGACCGGAACTGGTTTGTGGTTTTTCTTTACCCGTGTATTTGTTGTTGTTGTACAGTTGAAACGAAATAGTTGTTGGATGGTGAAATTTTTTAAAAATTGCAAGTATAAAAACGAAGATTTTTGTTAAATGACTGCAATTGAAAATCATTATTATATGAATACATATTTTCTTTCCTTTTATAAAGTATTTAATTTATAAAGGTAAGCGTTTATTAAAAAAATTCATTTACATTCGTACAAAAAAAAAAAAAAAAAAAAAAAAAAACATTAATAATTAAAACCTTTATTTTTAGAATGGAAATTCAATATATAATCAGAGAAATACACTCTATTCTTTGTTCATCACGTATTGAAGATGGATTCAAAGAATTAGTTGAAGAAAATCCTGGATATGTTATTTTTTTTAGACACTATGATGAAGAACGTTGGATAAAATTTGGACATTTTGATTCAATGTTCAATGAAATCGAAATGGTTGAATTGGTAATTTATATCTGAAAAAATAAATGAAAACTGAAAAAGCTGAAAATGAATAAAGATTTCTTTTAATTCTCATAGGATGTATTTGAACAAATATTATCAAATGGATTTGAAGTAATAGTAGCTGTAATTAATGTAAATACTCATATATGAATATTAAAAAAAAAAAAAAAGCAAGCTCAACCAACGATGAAAGAATAAAAATATTCAAATGGAAGATCAAACAAGATAACCAACCAAGAGAAGAGAAATTAAAAAAAAAATAATAATTTAAATTGAAAACAAAAAATTTTTTTTAATTTTTAATTTTAATTTTTATTTAATGTATTTAATTATATATGTATAGCTTAAATTTAAAATAAAGTAACATAGTAAATTATTACAGAAAACATAAAATAGAAAAGCAATTTTTATTACATGCAAAACAAAATACATTGTTATTTAACATATAGTAAGAAAAAAGGTGAAATTCGGTAAAGTTCTGAAATGTAACTTCCCGAGAGGCAGTCATCGTGCTTGAAATACAACATGGTTCGAAACATGAGCCTATGAGTCCTTGGTCTCTGATGCGGCTCCCAGTGAGACGAACCATTTATAACTTTGCGTTACATGGGATATTCCCATGCATCCATATAACAAAGTTAATGTGGTTGTTGCGAACTGCAGGGGTCTTATTGCAACCCCAAAATCTCATGTCTACATTAGAAAATAGAATAGAAAAATGTTAATATTATAAAAAATGTATAAATTAATTCAGCCAAAAATAAAAAAAAAAAAAAATGAAATAAATAAATACATACCTATTGATATTAATTTTTATTATATCGGGGACATGCTGCATTAGGTCTCCCCACAATGCCGCTGAAATATCGGTGCATGATTTAAATGCATCACGAAAATCACTGTACAAGCGTAGAATTTTCTCTTCTTTTTTTTAAGAAAAATTTCCTTTTGAAGAAGTTCTTTTCTTTTTGCTTCATTATTTTTAGCATTTTTCTTCAAGCTATCTGCTTGATTTTGTAATGCTATTTCCTTTTTTTGAAGTGCTTCTTTTTGCAACTGAAGCACTTTTTCTCTTTTTTCCAATTCATCTTCTTTTAGAAGAAGATCAAATTTTTTTAAGTCTACCTCTAATTCTTCATCTGTTAGAGGCTCTTCTTCACTTCGTAATAAATTATTTTCCATTTTATTTTATATATATACACACACACACACTCGAAATACACAAAAATACTCGAAAATACAAAAAAAAAAAAAAAAAAAAAAAAAAAAAAAAACACTAAAATTTTTTTTAAATAATTACTTTTTCCCGACCGACTACGTATAAATATTGTTTACTTTTAATAAATTTTTAATTACAAATACGGTTTATATAGGAAAAATTATCTTAAGCATATAGAATTTACATTATGAGAATATAAGACATTTTATCTATAGTTTCTCATAATTGGCTTTTAATTATTATTAAAAAAATTCTTACATTTTTACACATTCATTAAAATAAAAAAAGTTATAATAACAAATTTTATTAAATTAAATTTCTGTAGAAGGAAAACCACAAAAATTGTAATCAAAACAATTTTTAAAAGACATACATAGGAATGTAGTTCAATAGTTTGTTTTGAACATTTTAGGAAATTAAATTTTATCACCTACACTATAATAAAAAACATTACATTTCTTAAATTGAAATGTATTAAAAAGTGTTGGGATTTGAGGGAAAAAAATCAAAATAACCGCAGTGTATTTTCTTTTTTTATTAAAATATAAAACTATAATGACCTGATAAAAAAATATTTATTATTGCTGTTTATGTTATGTAACATATTATACATAAATGTAGAATACTGTAGGTCAATGTTATTTATTATTCTTTTTTTTTTGTTTTCATATGCTAGCTGATAAGACTAGTTGAGTTGAATGAACAGAGTAAGTAGTATAAATATAAGGCTTCTAGACCAGCATCGGGGTCAAGGGCAACTATGACGTAATAGTTTGTGGTTAGATTGTGGTAAGATGGCGGCTAGTTTGTGGTTAGATTGTGGTAAGATGGCGGCTAGTTTGTGGTTAGATTGTGGTAAGATGGCGGCTAGTTTGTGGTTAGATGGCGGCTAGTTTGTGGTAAGATAGTGGTTAAATTGTGGTTAGACTGTGGTTAAATTGTGGTTAAATGGCGGACGGCGGTAAGAAAGCGGACTGGTTTATTTCTTTTGTGGTTAACTGAGTTTTAAGTAAAATAATTTTTTTGCGGTTAACCGAATTTTAAGTTAAATAATTTTTTGCGGTTTAGAATTAATCCTGAGAAAATCAAAAAAAATCTATTTTTCATAACGAAATTTTGCTAAGAATTTTCGTATAAAAAGGGATTCAAAAATGAAAGAATTCATCAGTTTGAAAATTACAAAAAGTGTAGTACAAGTTAAATATTTTTTATTTGTATCAAACAAATATGAATTTTCGAAGTGTTTTATACGAAATTGAACAAATTTTGTGTGCACCAAGAAGAGCTCCAATTGGTGCAGAATGGCCTTCAATTGAAGATGATTTATTGGAGTTGACAAAGCAGAATCCTGGAGTAGTTATTTTTTTAAAACCGTATAACGAAGATTATTGTTTAAAATTTGGCAATTTAAACCCCTTGTTTGATGACAGCGAAATTACTGAAATTGTAAGTAGAATGTAAAAAAAAAAAAAACAAATATAAACAAAATATTTTATTATTTTAAATTCATGAATTAATTTTTTAAATTTTTTTCTTTACATAGGATATATTTGAAAAAGTAACAGCAAATGGACACGAAGTATTTATCATCGCAGTAAATGAATTGTAAAAGAATTAAACAAAAGAAAAATGAAGCCATTAAGAAGTAAGAGGAGAAATGTAGTTAAATAAAAAAACATTTTTTAAGATATACATACATATTAAGTTTTATTTATTCTTTTTTTTGTTTTTCTTTAATAATTAATAAACTAATAATAATTAAATAATGTTAATAATATAATATTATAATAATGAAATAATATAATATAATAATGAAATAATAATTTGATCAAAAAATTGTTTTAATACAAAAAATTGTTCATGAAAATAAAATAAAATTAGATATGACAAATCAATGCAAAACAGTTTTGTTTAAAAATTGAACAATATGTAAATAAACTTGAAAAAAACTTAAAAAATTCTTGGAAGTCGTTGTGGAAAAAAAAATGTTTTATTTCTGTTGTCTGTTCTTTTAAGCGCCATGAAGTTTGAAGCCACAGCAAAAAAAGATGTTTGTTATTCTTTGGCTTTTTAACACATACGCTGTCAAATACGTAGTGTATAGCGATGCATCTCTGGGAACACAAGTCAAAATCCATTGTTTAAAAAGTTCCTCGCTGAAAAATTTTAATGGCATCAATTCTGACCCAAAAAGTCTAGTTTCAGAGCTAGTATTAAAAATAAAATAAAAAAAAAACATTTTTAGAACCGTTCGTACATTAAAAACAAAACAAAATTATTATATTACATTATAGGTATTATAATAATTTATAATTTATAATAAAGCTTACCGATTCAAAGTAAAACGCATATTGTTAGGAATATTTTCTCCAAACAAATGCATCAACTGATTTCCAATGTTATTGTTTCTTCTGTGGTACTGTTGAATATGGTTCGTAAAATCTTTCAATCTTTTTTCTAAATCAGCTTCTTTTTTTTTAACTCTTCTTCTTTTTCTTCTAATTTTTCTTCTTTTTCCTCTAATTTTTCTGCTGCATTTGCTAGAATAGCAATGACTTCTATTGGGTTAATAACTTTTAAGCCAATCTCTTTACATCTATTGGCATCGCTTGAAGACATCTTTAAAAATTTAAAATTTTCGTTATCACATGTATGTAAAATATAAATTTAATTAAAAATTTTTAATCTTACTTTTCTTTTGATTTTATTAACTACAAAAAAAATTTTAAAAAAATTTTAAAAAGAAAAATCAAGAAATGTATACTATATTTTTTTTTTTATTTACAACTTTTTTAATTCACTCACAATTTAAAAAACCGAATTTCATTAATAGAATATTTAAACTTTTTACTTGAAATGTTGTTTTGATTTTAAATAATTTATTCGTTGAACAGTTCACTTTTATACCCCAAATTTATTAAAAAATTTAAAAAATCTACGTTCGAAACAAAGAAAACCGCAAAAAATTATTTAACTTAAAATTCGGTTAACCACTTTTTTCCGGTTAAAAATTTAAAAATTAAATTTGATCAATCACGTTTTATCATATTTTAAAAAATATCGGTTAAAAATTTAAAAAAATTAAATTTGGTCAATCATTTTTATCATATTTTAAAAAATATCAGCTAAAAATTTAAAAAAATCGTTATCACTTCAAAATTTATTTGGTTAAAAATTTTAAATTTATTTATCACCAAAAAATTGAGGTTTTTTTTCTTTGTTCCTAAAACGGTTGAAAAAGAACAATGTAATAACCTAAAACTAAAATTATCATTATTATTTGTAAGGTATAGTAATTATTTTTATTTTAATATCGAAAAGCTTATCTCTAAAAGTATTCTAATTTATATATATATATATATATATATATATATTTTTTTTTTAAATGTACATATGCTGATAACAATATGTATGCTATTTGAATAGCTAAAAAATAGAAATAATTTATCTTGATAAAAAATTAAAAACAAAGTAAATTTTAATTCATGAATCTACATAGAATTTGATGGTGTAATGGGTTAAGTGGTTGGCTTAATGATGACTCTGTCGTTTATTTATTTGTAGGTCTTAAGTTCAAGTCTCCAATTACGCGAAATCTGAAAGTTGACTACTGCCCTATAATATACAGCATCAAATTCTATTTTACTTTTTTTATTATTATTTTTTTCAATCAATTTTATTTAACAACTGGTTGATTTAATGATGACTTTATCGTTAATATTATATGTTTTTAGGTTTCAGACACAAATTACAGCATCAAATTCTATACTTACTTTTTTTTATTACTATTTATTATTTGAATCAAACTCTAATTTTTAAAACAACAATCATTTATTTATTTATTTTTTTTTGTTAATTATTAAGTGTCATATAAATAATAAAAATAACCCTTAACCACACGTATGAATGGTGGTGTGATTGTAATGATTGTTGATTATAAAAAATTCTAAAAAGTCTAGTGACCTGAGTTCAAACCCTAGTCCTATTCATATGGCAGCTAAATTTTTTTTTTAATTTTTTTGATTAATTGATTTTTTTTAATTTTATTTTTTTTATATGGCTTTGGAAAAAGTATATAAACAAAAACACATTTACGTTCAAAGATTAGTTATTCGTCTGTATTGATCTAATTAAGAACATTTTCAACGTAGAAAAATTATAAGCAATGTTTTGGGTTGAAACGATTAAAAATGGATGGAAGTTTTGTACTTGTGAAGGTGTATGGACTAATTTTAGAATAATCAATGTAGATGTAAAAGACGAAATTTTACAAGTATTTATGACTCCTGAAAACGGAAATCGTTGCTTAATACTTGCTAAACGCAACGGAGAACCTCATCCTCTAAAATTAGGATATAATTTTGTATTTAAACCATTTCAACATGTTCGTGTAGAAGTACATGGTGGTGATATTACTGTTGTTGGTGAATCATTTGATGGAGCTATGAGTCAGAAAAATGTAAATCACTTTCTACCAAATTGTCCTTTTGCTGACGAAGATGATTGGTATCGTATGGAAAGAAATGTAGTAAAAATGAATTCTAATGAACCCCCAAAACAAGAATTAAATATGAAGTTTCTTGCAGATTCTACTACTAAAAATCAGAGATAAATATAAAACAACGCAACAATAAATTTTATTAGTTTTAAAAGATATTTTATTCAGTGTACATCTGTAAAAAATTATCTTAAAAAATGCATATTTTGAATTCATTATTTTTTTCTGTATTATTAATTTATTTCGTGTTATATATTGAGGCTGGGGTTATACCAATAAAACTTGATAGTACTAAAGGGAATAAAGGAAATCTAGAATTTGCATTACAATTACCAAATAATGATACTATTCAAATTGATTTATCGTTTCAATTATTAACTATAAGTGATAATACTAATAAAACTACAACTGATAAACCACAATCTGACAATCCTAGTAGTAGCGAAGAAAATGTAACAACAACAACATTAACATCACCTAATATTACGAAATCTGAACCAAAATATATAACTGTTGAAGAAGCTATTGAAGGATTTAGGCAAGAATTAATTAAAAAAGAAAGTGAAATTGCTGGTATAATTGAAAGTGATCATCCTTTTTACAGACATTTTAAGTTAGCATTTGATGATGATATCACATTAACTATACGTTGTACTTATGATAGCAATTATAAAAAACGAACATTGAACATTACATGCTATGAATATCATGAATTTGAAACTGAAAGAATTCTTAGTAATGGAGAAGTAGAAATAGTACGATTACAAGACCCTAATTACAAAACTGATGTCGAATTAATAAATGTTAAAAATATGAAACAAGTTTATACCATGAATATATCATAAATTTTTTCAGTGCAATTGTATACATAGTCAAATAACGACGTTCTTTTTTCTACAATTAGATTTTTAGTTCAAATTTAAAAAAGCGAATATATTGAAAAAAATTTAAAAAAATAAAAAAATAAAATGGATGATATAATTAAAACAATTGAAGAATTCTTAGTTCAGTTTAAAAATGTAATAATTAAAGAGCATGAAATAGAATTATTAGAATATTTAAAATTTTTACAAGCGTATGCAAATATTGAAAAAGTTATTTCTATACATGGAGTTCACTATGTAAATTGCCCGTGGTCTAAAAATAATGCAACTTCAGGACCTGATACATGTGGCTGTTGGAATGTAACAAGGATAATACAAAAAGCTAAAAAACTAATAAATTTATATTATAAAATAAGGAGATTGTAATTAATAAAATAAAAATACATAACCCCCGGATCAAAAATAATTCGGACTTGGTCAATAAAACACAAAGTACAAGTCTATTCATTAATATTTATTTTTTCCCCTTCAAAGTATTCTCCGTCTGATGCAATGCACTTGTGCCACCGTTTAATCCAATCCTGGAAACATTTTTCGTACTCACTTTTTGGGATCGCCATAAGTTCCTTCTTCGATTTGTCTTTAATTGCTTCTATGCTGTCAAAGCGGGTTCCCCGAAGTGGTTTTTTTAAGCGACTGAACAAAAAAAAGTCGCACGGTGCGAGATCCGGTGAATATGGTGGTTGATGAATAGTGTTTGTTGAGTTTTTAGTCAAAAACTCACGAATAACCACGGCTGTGTGAGAAGGTGCGTTATCGTGGTGTAAAATCCACGAATTATTTTGCCACAAATCGGGTCTTTTTAGACGAACTGCTTCTCGTAAACGCTTCATTACGCTTAAATAATAATCCTTATTAACTGTTTGACCTGTTGGTAAAAATTCATGATGCACAACACCACGATAATCGATGAAAACGGTAAGCAAAATCTTTTTCTTTGATTGAGTACGACGAATTTTTCTGGGTCTTGGTTCTTCTGAAGCGCGCCATTCACTTGATTGTTGCTTTGTTAACGCATCAAACTCGTACACCCACGTCTCATCACCAGTAATGATCCGTTGAATGAATGCAGGATCAGCATTTACTCTGGAAAGCATCTCTTCAGCAACAATAACACGTTCTTGTTTTTGTAAAAAATTCAATGATTTAGGAACCAATTTCGCTGCAAGTCGTGTCAAGCCCAAATCATCACTTAAAATGCTTTGAATTGTACCAAATGAAATTCCTGTTTCAGTAACCATCTCTCTGATCGTTAATCTTCTATTTTCCAAAACCATTGATTTAATCAGATCAACATTTTCTTTGGTTTTTGATGTTGAAGGACGCCCAGGATGAATGTCATCCTTCACTGATTCACGACCATTTTTAAAACGACTATGCCATTCAAATGTTGTTGTTTTCGATAGAGAACTATCACCATAACATTTTGGCAACATTTTTAGCGTTTCAGTAGCATTAATTTCATTTTTTACGCAAAATTTAATACAAATTCTTTGTTCAATTATTTTTTCCATCGCAAAATCGAAAGTAAGCAAAAACTTGACCTAAACAAAGTGCTGTCAAAAAACAACTGATTGACATATATAGCTCGAATTTGGAGGAAACGCGAGATTTATTACCAAAAAAGCCAAGACGTATAGAAAGTGGAATTATTAATTTAGATATTTCTTCTGGACCAGGAACTCATTAGGTAGCTTATTATAAAAGAAATAAACATATTGAATATTTTGATAGTTTTGGAAATTTACAACCTCCTAAAGAATTAATTGATTATTTAGGATCTAATATAAGATATAATTATAATAGACAACAGAATTATAATTCATTCATTTGTGGACATTTATGTTTAAAATTTCTATCTGATATTATAAAATAAATTTTTGATTTAAAAAAAAAATACTCATTGTGTTTTTAACTATTATTATGTCAATAACATTAACTTTATCTGGAAATTCTTCAGTACTTAGTTCTGAATATTTTCCTCCAATAGATTTATCTACTGATTACGTTTGTGGTGTGGTTGATTTTCAAACATATAATTCAATTCCAAATATAGATAAAGGCAATAATTTTTTTTATATTGGAGATGAAAGTATTGAAATACCTGTGGGATCTTATGAAATCGATGATATTGAGCAATATTTGCAAAAAGAACTAGAAAAAACAGGAAAAAGATATTCACTCAAAATTAAAGCTAAGAACAATACACTCAAAACAGAAATTAAAAGCGATAAAGACATCCACTTCAACAAAAAAGGAACTATTGGTCCTTTGTTAGGGTTTAATCTGAGAAAATTATCACCAAATAAAACTCATATATCAGATTCACCTGTAAATATAATTAAGGTGAATGTCATTCGTTTAGAGTGTAATATAATTACAGGAGCATGAATTTTTCACTACATGAATTTTCGCCAGATGTTGGTCCTGGATATAAAATAATAGAAGTTCCAAGAAATGTCATTTATTTACCTGTGAACATAAGACAGATAACATCTGTGCAAATTAAAATTATTGATCAAGACGGTGATTTAATAAATTTTAGAGGTGAAACTATTACAATCAGGCTTCACTTAAAGCCTCAATAATTATGATAATTTATAGTAATAATAATAATAATAATAATAGTAATAATAATAATAGTGATAAAAGCTCAATTAAAATTAAGAAATTAAATAGTTCATCATTTGCATTCAAACAAACGAGAACAAAAAAGCCCTCTAGTGTATTAACAAAATTTAATCAACAATTTTTAAAGTCACTTGGATTTCAATTAAAATAACAATGAGTGAAATTTTAGAAATTATTAAGCATCCGAATTTCGATGAAAGTATTGTTAAAAAAGAATATCATAGTTATGCCCCATACTCAACATCTTTTCAAAACAATGATGAAATTAGAATATCAATACAACATCAAGATTTAGTTTTACTGCCTAGTGAAAGTTTTATTTACATTGAAGGGGCTTTAACTGCTTCTGATGGTAAAGTATTAGATGCAGCTCAATTAAATAATAATGCTATGGCTTTTCTATTTGGAGAAATTCGTTATGAATTAAATGGAGTAGAAATTGATCACTCTCGAAATACTGGTTATACAAGTACTATTAAAAATTACATATCGTTAAATACAGATGAAAATACATTTTTACTTAATGCTAGCTGGTCTCCATTGAATGCAATTTCATTAAAAAGTTTTTTCAATTTTTGTATTCCTTTAAAAATCCTTTTGGGATTTGCTGAGGATTACACGAAGGTTATAGTGAATGCACGTCATGATTTAATTTTAATTCGAGCACGATCTGATAATAATGTAGTGAAGATAGATAAAAAATTTCAAGTTCAAATTCATAAACTTTTATGGAGAGTACCCCATATAAATGTTGCTGATACTGTTCGTCTATCATTATTAAACATTATTAATAGTGGGAAACCAATTCAAATGTCTTTTCGAAGTTGGGACTTACATGAATACCCTGTATTACCATCAAATACAAATCATCATATATGGACAGTAAAAACATCATCGCAATTAGAAAAGCCTAGATTCGTTATATTTGCTCTTCAAACAGATAAAAATAATGAAGCGAATAAATATAATACGTTATTTGATAATTGTAATTTAACAGATATTAAAGTACATTTAAATTCAGAAACATATCCTTATGATGATTTGAATATTAAATTTGATCAAAATCGATATGCTTTATTGTATAATATGTACGCTTCATTCCAAAAATCATACTATGGACGTCAACCTCAACCATTATTAAGTTTAACAAACTTTAAAGATTCAGTAACTTTAATTGTTATTGATTGTTCACATCAAAATGAAACTATTAAAACTGGTCCAATAGATGTAAAAATTGAATTTAAAGCATCAGCTAATTTTCCAGAAAAAACAAGTGCTTTTTGTTTACTTTTACATGATCGTATAGTTGAATATAATCCTCTTACAAGTGAAGTTCGAAAACTTGTATAAGAAAAGAAAAATTATAAAAATTTTTTTAGTACATTAAAGTAATTTGTATCGAAAACATTTAAATCAGAAATAATAAATATTATCAAAAATGAATACGAATATAGTAATCGATATACAGAGATTCAGAGGATTAAATAATAAATTTATAATAAAAGAACTTGGAATTTCTTATAATTTTAATGAATTTCAAAATTTTCTAATAAAACCACCATACAGTTTTATAACTTTATCTAAAAAACAACAAGACAGCTAATTGGTTATATATGAATCATAATGGACTTTTATGGGATGAAGGATCAATTAATTTCAAAAGCGTAAAAGATTTTCTAAATACAAATATAGAAAACACAGTCGTTTATGTTAAAGGAGAAGAAAAGAAAAAAATTATTGAAAAATTGTTAAAAAATGATGTAATAATTCATAATATAGATGACTTTGGTGCACCAAATTTTACAAAACTTTATGAACAATATCCAAATGTATTGAGATGTCCAACACATAATGGTATATGTGCACTACATAATGCATTAGTTTTAAGAAATTTTGTTCATACATTAAAAAATGAAAAATGAAACAAAAAATTGTATTATAATTTTTTTTTTTTTTTTAAATTTATTAATAAAAATTTTATGTACATATAAAATAAACATATATATTTTAATATATATCTATATCCATACAATAAAAATCCAATTTATAATGTCCCCAAGCATATGTAAGTTAACAAACTTTATTTTTAAAGAAAATTAAGTTTACACTACGAGTTACAAATCTTAACTGTTCTTAATTTTTACTTAAATCGAAAAGAAAATTAATTCGTATGTTCAATACACGTGACTTAATTATTGTCTAAAAACTTTCTCATGAGAACCAAATAAATTGAAAGCAATCTTTCTGTCGAATTAGCATTAAAATTATTCGAAAAACAAAAGTATCAAATTACCGGATACTTGCTTGCAATTTATTTGGTTTGACAAAAAATTTCTTGTTTAAATTTAAAAAATTATAATTTTGAAAAATAATAATTTTGAAAAACAATTATGAAAAATTACAATTTTGATTCATAAGCATTTTGTACAAAGAACTTTTTATTTTATATACTAAAATTTTCCTTATGTATGGTGACGGTGTTAACTCTTCCCCCCCAAAAAATCCGCGTCTTGTGGATTAAACCTGTAGATTTACGGGATGTAATCCTTGTTGGTTTGTGGTGTCCGCTTGATAAGAGATGATCTTCGGAAGGACGATTGTTCCTTGATGATTCTTTTTTAATTTAGGTAGAATAATGAGGATGATGAACCCAGAAGCAATCAATGCAATTGAGCCATAATATGCAAAATGCGTTGTTTGTTGTGTTGTAAATAGTTTTTTCAGCTTTTCGACGTTGGTAAGATGCAGATCATGAAGGTATTTCAGATCGAGCTTGATACCTTTTTCCGTAATATTTGGTTGTAGGATCGGTGGTAATATTTGAAACGCTTTAACCTCCTTGTTTGTGAATTCTTTTCCATTGATCATTATAGTCTCATTATTGTATTGTATCAAAAAGCTTCCTTCAAGATGTTTGCTAAAATTTCCGTAGTTAATTTCCCCTTTGAAGTTATTCAGGAAAATGGTGTTGTCATCTAGAGCTTCAACTTCCGCTTCTTTATCATGTTGGTATTCACAGCTAGCATTATGCCCTTTGATTAATTGAGGTATGCAATGATCTGCATCAATTTTCCGTAATTGATTGTCCCTGCATATGATTGTATCTTTGAAGGTTCTGCAGTTATCGGTAATACCAAATTGTTCGTCTTGGTTCATCAATAATTCTTTGTATTCGAGGAAGATCTTCTTATTGTTCTTCGTAATTGATCTTATCAGCACATGGTTATATTCTTTTTCGCTTGTTTTTGGTATAGAGAATATCTTTTCGACATTTTTTAAGTGTTCATTTTCGTTTTGTCCACCGAATATGATGATATCGTCGATGTAGACGTAGCATATTTTGCCAATAAATTCCTTCAATACGTCGTCTATCATCCTTTGAAAGATGGCGGGCGCGTTCTTTAGTCCGAATGGCAATCGTGTGAACTCGTATTTGCCATTCATGGTGGAAAATGCTGTTTTCGGGACGTCACACTCTTTCATTTTTATCTGATGGAATCCTGAAGTCAAGTCTATTGTCGTAAAATACTTTGAATTTCCGAGGCTAGCGATGGTGTTACTTATATCCGGTATCGGATACGTATCTGAAATCGTAACGGCATTAAGTCTTTTAAAATCAATTACCATCCTGTATTTCCTTATTCCCGAAGCATCCATTTTCTTCTCTACAATCCAGATTGGTGAATTGTAGGGACTTTTAGATGGTCGTATTATTCCATCGTTTAACAGCTTATTGATCTGTTCCTCTACTTCTTGCTTCATATTTACTGGATAAGGGTAGGACTTAGTGTAGATCGGTTCCTCTGTTGTTGTTTTGATTTCCGCTCTGACGTTAGTTTCTGCTGTTTCTTGATCGTTCAATGGCCCAAATAGACGCTCATATTTTTTTACTAAAATTTTTACTTTTCTTTTCACCTCCTCAGGCAGGTGACTGTCTCTTATCACGATGTTATTGACTTGTGTCGAGAACTTTTCTTTTAATGGAATTTCTATATTTGGAGCTATTTTCAAAATGTTATTTTTCCTGTCGATCACCGCTTCTAGCATCTTTAAAGTGTCGTCACCAATAATTCCATCAAATGTCTTTAATCCTGGTAAAACAAAAAAGTCTATTACGGTATTATTTCCAACGTTTTGAAAAAATTTTCCGCTAATTTTGTTAGTGATGAGAATATCACCGCCTGCTGATTTTATTGTAAAAGGTTTGTTTGTATGCTTTGCGTTAATTGCCAAATCTGGTTTGATGAAATTTTTATTAGCTCCAGTGTCGACTAGAAATTTTAAAATTTTGTTGTCATTTGTCCAGTATTCTATGTATGGAATGCTCGAGAGGCTTCCATCATAAAATTTAATTCTGGGTTCTCTTCTTGTACTCGCTGTTCTTCTACATATTCTTCAGCATCGCTCCAATGACTTATGTAGTCTTCATATGTTTCGTCTTCGTCCTGTGTTTCGATGTTGAATATTCTTTGTTGCTTACGTATGTGTCCATCAGAATTATTTTCCCTTTTTACCCCTGAAGTCGGTTGATATCCTGGTCGATTCATGTAATTTACCTGTTTCGTTTGAATTGATCTGTCCAGATCCATTGGAACCGGTGGTTTTGGTTGGTGTGGTCTTGGTGGTGGTATGTTAAGCGGTTTGTGTTGAATATTGTATGCCATGTTTCTGTGTTGTAGTGGTATTGGTCGAGGAGAATTGCGTGTCCTGTTTTGGTTTTGATTCAATAAAATTTGGTTTACTGGTGCTATTACTGAATTATTAAAATTTTTTCTGTGTATTGCTAGATTTCGGTAACTCAAATTTTGTATCTCCAAACATGAGGAGTAAGCCTCTGGAAGAGTCTGCGGTCTTTGTATCATCAGGATTTTGGATAATTCGCCATTTAATCCTCGTATGAAAACGTCAAGTGCACGGTTTCGGTAGGTTTCGATGAGTGCTTGAATTGTTTCCTGACTGTAATCTTCCGTTTTTATCTTGTTGACGATGAGCGAAAATTGGTGGTTGACGTTGGCGTAAAACTCGTCAAGGCTAGAGTTCCTTTGTGTTAGGGTACTTAGTTGATGCTCTAATGTCCTAAGATCCCTTTTATCCGCGTAATGGAGAGATAAACATTTTTTGATTGCATGCCAGTCGTCGTCGAAGATATTGTACGAGATGAGAGCAGAGTCCGCATTTCCTCTAATCTTTTGCCTAATGCTTCGCAATATTGCTCGATAAAGAGGTTTATTCCTGACTATTTCAAAGTCTTTCAAAATGTTTTCGACGCTGTGTACCCAAGACACATATTGTGTTGGATTACCATCAAAAATTTGGAGTTCCTTCACACAATCGGGTAATTTACTAATTTGCTGTAGTTCATCTTCGGTTTTTGGTACAGCAAATTGTGATTGTACAGGAGGTTCACTTTGTCCTTCTAGTTTGCTCAGTCTTATTTCAATACTTTTGGTGAATTCAATCTGAGCGTTAATTGCCCCCGTTAATTGTTTGATAGCTTCTTGGATTTGCTCTAAATTGCTCAAAGACATGTTTTTGGTTTTGATAAAAAAAAATATTTCTTTTATTTAAAAAAAGGAAAATTTTACACTCTTATGATAACGTGTGTGGTCCTTATTTAATAATTAAAGTCAAAAATGTTTTTTAGTTTTTTTATTAGAAACGTAAAAATCAACGTAAAAACAAAAATTTTTTATAAAAAAGCAGTTTATCGATACAAGCGATGAAGGAAAAAAAGGAAAACAAGGGTTTTTCTTTTTATTGTTTTTGTTTTATTTCAAAATACAATCTTAAAATGTTTTGGTACAAAAATATGACAAGTTGTTCAAATACTATTTCAATTTATTTTCGATTGATAGTAGTAATTACACTATCAAATTTATTCACTTTCACAATTTTATTCACTTTTAATTTATTTGCTATAAATTTATCCACTTTAAACTTGCAAAGTAAATTTCATGAAAGGAGAGAAACAACGGATTTCTTGAGAAAAAATGAGTACGTAAAATGACCACATAACGTTAATTATATTTAGCACATTTTTTTGATTGTATCCGCAAAAAAAAAAAAAAAAAATTTACCGTGTTTCAATTTTATACAAGGGAAATTAAACAATAAATTTTCAACTGGTTTAAAAACAATTTTAACTTTAATTGCTTGAAAATTTATTTTCTGATTAATTCAATAACTTTGACGGAATTTTAATATATTTTATTATATTATTTCGATTATTATGCAACCAGAGAAATATTTATTCGCATTAATTTATTTCCGACAGGATAAAAAACAAAACAAAAAAAAATTTTCACTAAATTTATTTCACTTATTAAAAAATTACTCACTTTTATTTTCACTAATTTTTTATTTTAATTTCTTGATTTATTTTTTGTTTTAATTAATTTATTTGATTTCGCAATTTGATTCTGAAATTTTATTAACTCAAATAATTTACCTTTTAACTTTTTATTACTTACATTAGATAAAGGGTTTTCATAATTATATGTTTTATACCCCTTTTATTGGATTGATTGTCAAATCCTTTTTTTGATTGGCCAGCCGTGCAAGTTGTCCGCGAAAGGATGAGCCGTATTTTTTCCCTTTTAGCCGTTTGCGTTGATCCTTACAAAGGCCTACTTGTGGTACGAACTTCAATCACTATCATTTATTTTATAAGAAATTCTTATGAAATTCCTAGTAAAAGGAATTTTTAATTCTTCAACACGTCACAATATTATGAAGAATTTTTTATATTATTTTGGTGTGAATACGTATAATCCTTCGACACCAAAAATTAAATTGATTTATATTAATTATTACAATTTTTATTAAGAATTTCTTAATTTATTTTGATGTAAGTACGTATGATTCCTTGACACCAAAAATTGAGTTAATTTGTGTGAATACGTCAAAATTTATTCTTCTACACAAAAACTTAGAAAAATTTTGCACGACTGTCCCTGTTCGGGCGCCAGTTAACAAACTTTATTTTTAAAGAAAATTAAGTTTACACTACGAGTTACAAATCTTAACTGTTCCTAATTTTTACTTAAATCGAAAAGAAAATTAATTCGTATGTTCAATACACGTGACTTAATTATTGTCTAAAAACTTTCTCATGAGAACCAAATAAATTGAAAGCAATCTTTCTGTCGAATTAGCATTAAAATTATTCGAAAAACAAAAGTATCAAATTACCGGATACTTGCTTGCAATTTATTTGGTTTGACAAAAAATTTCTTGTTTAAATTTGAAAAATTATAATTTTGAAAAATAATAATTTTGAAAAACAATTATGAGAAATTACAATTTTGATTCATAAGCATTTTGTACAAAGAACTTTTTATTTTATATACTAAAATTTTCCTTATGTATGGTGACGGTGTTAACTTGTATTAACACCATTATCTGCTATATATCGTTTATCATCTTTAAAGCTTAAAGCTAGTTTATTAATAATTTGAGTATAAATTGTATGAATCTTTGATCTAAATATATACATGTCGTTACTAAAAAATAATTTCTTTTTATACAAACAATCTCTATAATTTTGTAAACTAATATTATTTACATTTGTTTTCTTAATTCCTTTAATTTTTTAATATCTTTTGAATTTTCAACACTTAATGAATACATTTTTGCTTTAAACCTATAAATTCTGTCATTATTTTTCCATTATTTTCATCTTTCATCATACCTAACACTTTTTTATTTTTTAAAGGAATGCCATATACATTATCAGGAGCATACTCTGAAATATCAAAGTTTATATCAATATCATTTTTCATATCCTCATAAAAGTCTTCAGTTTGAACTGTATATATGAAAGAATCTGTATCCATATAATTTAGTATGACATTTTGACCATATTTTACTTTCACATAATCGTAATGAAAACCATACATTTTTAATTTAGATAATTCAAGAACACTAAATCCGAGATATATTGGTTTATCGTAATAAGTATACATTCGATTCATTTGTATTGCAATCATGTTATTTGTAAATTGAGTTGCACTATGAAAATTTGGTTTTGCAATTAAATCTCGAGCACCTAATTTTTTTCCTCTACTTTCCCATTCCATTATAATTTTGACATCTTTTCTTTTGTCAACGTTTTCCATAGTTTTACCATATGCAGCGTTATTGAGTAATTTAAAAAAATTTTTTTCAAATGTATTTGTTGCTAACGTTCGATAATGATTATTTAAATCTATATAAATTTTTAACCAATTTGATTGTTTGAATTGTAAAATTCTATGAATTTTAACAATTTTTAATCCATGTTTTACACATTGTTGAAGATTTCTATAATGTATTACATATCGCGTTTTGTTTGTTAAATCTGTAATAAGTTTAGGATGTTTTGCATTAGGAGTTACTTTATTCTCTGCACAAAATGGTAAATCATTATGGTCATCGTGATAATCACTAGAGTAATCTAAGTCCACTTCTAATATATATCCTATTTCTGAATCTTCAGAAATATTTAACACATCAATATTATCTATGTTTTCTACCCATTTAAAATCACTATATGGAAGACATTGTGACATTGCCCATCCATATAAATTATTCGCATCCAGATACATTAAATATGTTGATAGTTTTTCTTTATTGTATTCTTTCATATATTTATTATTAGCTACAGAAAGTCTGTGGCAGCATTGAGTTATACCTCCTCTGATACTTCGTTTAATAAATGTATGCATATTAATATCCGTTAATAATTCAAGTTCAATTTTTGTTACTTTTAACATTGCATCCCATGATAATCCTGGTGCTGTATAATACTGACATGGATCAAGAGAATATATATTCTTACAAATATTTCTAAAATTTTCAAATATATCTGTTAATAATAATACATCAGTTATTAAATATAGTTCTAAATAATTCCAAAGATTCATACAATTAAACTTTTTCCAAACTTTTTTAGCATGTTCGTAATCTTCATTTGAACAATCACTTTTTGTTAATTTACTATGAAAATTTTCTTGAGATGGAAGACATGTTTCATTTAACCGTTCCCATGAATTAATATATTCATATGGGAATACACCTTTCCTAGTCATTAAAAGAACCTCATCTTCATTTTTAAAGTACGAACGAACTACTTTAAACATATCAAATGTTAAATTTTTAGCTAGAGAATCTAAACTCGATTGCATAAATCTACTTGAATCTAAAAATCTTAATTCAATTGTATCTTTCTCATTTACAAAAATTCTTTTTGAAAGTGATACATACAACTCCTTATTTAACGGAATAACATTTATATCACCTTCAAAAGAAGATAATTCTTTTACAAATAAAAGACAATCATATCCCAAAAAATTGTGAAAAAATATTGGAAAAAATTTAGGTACTCTATATAACAAATTACATTCATTATGTGCAGGGCCTCTATATATTCCTGTTAAATGACAATGATCTGCAACTCTATCACTACCTAAATATTTTTTACAAATATGACATTCATTACATTCTGTTTGATATTTAATTTCGTCTACAGTTAAATTATTCATTGACACTGGTTTTGATATATAATTTATAAATAAATCACGAACATCTTTAACTAAAAATTCTATAAATTTTTTAGCACAATCTGTTGCTTTATACATTCTTAGTTGATTTAAATTATTATTAAAACTACATTTTATATAGTATGAAAATGCACATGGTACATGCTCTTGAACATCAGTTGTTGATAGAAGAGATGAATTTGGTAAACAAGTACTCACATCCTTTAAAATACATTCGACATCAGCATAAATAACAAATGGGACATTTTAAAAAAATTTTTCTTTATCAGGCATTTTTGTAATTAATTTATTACATTCTCTTTTATGAATATTTAGATTATCTATGTCATAAAAATGACAAAAGCAATAAATACATAAATAAATTTCATTTTTGGCTTTAGTTATTTGATTTCTGATTAATCTATAAATAATGAAATTAAATTCTATATTAAAAAAAAAATAGTATAAAAACTAAAAATAAATTGATTACCTTGAAATATTTTTTATCCAAACATAGTGACATTTATTTCTTTCTTGTAAAAATAATAAATTGATATGATTACTTTTTTCTTTTTGTGTACTGTAATATGGACCAATTATTTGACAATTATTTCCTTCATTTTCAATTCCAAATATGTTAATACTTATCGTAGGATTCATAAATTCAAACATTTTGCATTCTGTTATTTGAAATGGAAATTTTATATCACCAAACTCAATTTGAATATCATTTTTTAAAACAATTGATCTGTCATTAATATTTTCAATTTGATAAGCGCTCATTCGGTCAGTATGTTCCATTACTGGAAACAATGCTGAAATACTTGCCCATTTGAAACAGTATTTATCGTTGTTTTTGACATTAACACAAGCTTTTTTATTCTCTAAAAATTTTGGTAATGGTATATATTGGCTTCCACGTAAAGGTCTCCATTGATTAATATTTATTTCAATATGTATTATTCTAATCAATGTCCAACCACTGTCTCTTTCTTGAAATTCTTGCATTTTTGTACAAATTTTACTTGTTATATTAATATAAGCTTCATCTATGTTCTCTTCATTTTGAATAGTAATCATTTTAGTTTGAAATGATTTTATTGATATAGTGAAATCATCATCCTCACCGTTATTATTTTTTATTATTTTTAAATATTCGCCAAATAATTCTATATTGAATTTATAAGCTTCATGTTTTATTAATAAATTTCTTAATAAATGTAAAATGTCTATTCTTGATAAACTGAAAAACTGTGCTGGATCTAATATAGATTCATTTTTATTTTCTAAAACATATGTTTCAATTCTTTCATCAAAGCTACTTTTTACAAGTTTAAAATTATTATCTACAAGCTCAGCTGCATTCATTTTATGTTTGTTCGTTCTAAGATGATATTTCCATTTACTTTTGAGAATTTCTTCTTGACACTTATCACAAAATATTTTTTCATTCATATCGTTAGAATTATTAACAAATGTAGGCAATGTATTTACAGTATGTTTCGTTTGTAAATGTTTTAATAAATAATTTGGTGTTGAGAACTCTTTTTGACAAACTACACAGACATTTTTTTGTTTTGAAATTGATGGTGTATGAAATGATTTTTTATGATTTAGTAATTTATCTGGTCTAGACAGATGTTTTCCACAAATATCGCATATTACACTCTTTCCATGTACAGTTTGAACGTGTCTTTTATAAGTAGCTTTTGTACTATAATTCTTTTTGCATTATACACAATAAAATTCCATTTTTCTTTCTTTCTTTAACTATTTTAGAAATAATAAACAGAACTGAGGATTGTTTTTATACTATAAAATAGAATAAATAAAAATAATAAAAAAGAAAATGTATTAGGATATAAAAAAAAATATTTAAAATTTAAAGTCAATAAGTTTCTTTTTTTTCAAATCTTTATTGTTATAAAATTATTTAATATTCAACATGTTTTTCTAATCTAAGTTTAAATGATGCCCCATATGGACCATAGTTAACGATACAATATTTTTTATTTTTTATTTCATTTAACTCTTCATCAGTCATATCATTAAACCTTTTCGGTAAAAATATTCTACATTCATCAAGTTCTAATAAAATATTTTCACCGTATTTAGTTTTCATTTTTTGACAATCAATTATAATATACTTTTTTTCGATTAACATTTTACTAAAATTTATCAAAGGTTTCAAATCTTTCGAATTAAATTTTTTTTCAAAACTATTTTCTTCATCTTCTCGTTCTTTATAAAATCCATTGAACGCCATTTCTTCAAAAATAGTACAAAATTTTTATTAATTACTTATATTTAAAAATCGTCACAAAATATAGTTGCTAATAGAAGTTTGATTTCCTTAATGTATTCTAATTTTATGTCTCGAACCGAATTATACTCTGCACACAATTCAATGAGCTGTAAAATATTCACTTTTTTACGATAAGGCCAATCGTATCTTATACAAGTAAAAATATCGACAAAGAAATATGTGTTTTCTAATTTATACCTCAAAATAGGCTTTTTAAGCTCTTGTTTCCACTACTGTATTGAAAAAATATTATTATTCCAAATATTTAACACACCTATTTCAAATAAGCTTTGTGGTTCAGTAACAAATTCTAATTGAAAATTATTACCAGTTGTAACTGTTAAAATTGTTGACTCACTTTCACAATAGTACTTATTGAAATTATTCATATGATACTTTTTGAAATAAAATATAACTTCACACTTTATGCAAAAATGTAAACTGATGAATTCTTTCATTTTTCACTCCCTTTTTATATGAAATTCCTTAACAAAATTTCCTTGTGAAAAATAGATTTTTTTTTTATTTTCTCAGGATTAATTCTAAACCGCAAAAAAATATTTTACTTAAAACTCGGTTAACCGCACAAACCGCAAAAAAATTATTTTACTTAAAATTCGGTTAACCGCAAAAACCGCAAAAAAATTATTTTACTTAAAACTCGGTTAACCGCAAAAAAATTATTTTACTTAAAACTCGGTTAACCACAAAAGAAATAAACCAGTCCGCTATCTTACTGCCGTCCGCCATCTAACCACAATTTAACCACTATCTTACCACAAACTAGCCGCCATCTAACCACAAACTAGCCGCCATCTTACCACAATCTAACCACAAACTAGCCGCCATCTTACCACAATCTAACCACAAACTAGCCGCCATCTTACCACAATCTAACCACAAACTAGCCGCCATCTTACCACAATCTAACCACAAACTAGCCGCCATCTTACCACAATCTAACCACAAACTATTACGTCATAGTTGCCCTTGACCCCGATGCTGGTCTAGAAGCCTTATATTTATACTACTAGAGTATGGGAAAAAATTTTTGGATATAAACATATGTTCAATTGTATATATATGATAAACATACAGAATTTTTTAATAATTATTATTGGATAATGATTCAATATATCTAATTAATTAATTGACTCTTGATTTTCTTGTATATGAATGTATTGTACATATATGTGTGTGTAATATATAATTTCATAAGATTTTTATTATAAACATATAGCATAAACATTTTAATGTAGATATGCTGATAACAATATGTTGGCTATTTGAATAGCTAAAAATAGAGATAAAACGTTTTGCAAAACAAAGTAAATTTTAAATCATGAACATACATAGAATTTGATGGTGTAATGGGTTAAGTGGTTGGCTTAATGATGACTCTGTCGTTAATATTTGTAGGTTCTAGGTTCAAGACTCTAATTGCGCGAAATCTGAAAGCTGAACTACTGCCCTATAACATACAGCATCAAATTCTATTTTACTTCTTTCTTTTTTTATTATGTTTTATTTCAATCAATTTATCAACTGGTTGATTATATGACGACTCACTCTGTCCTTAATGTTTAGGTTTTAAGTTCTAAACATAAATTACAGCATCAAATTCTATTTTACTTTTTCCTTTTTTTTTTCTTATTCTTCTTTTTTTTGTTATTCTACTTAATTTATTTAGGACATTATATGAATAAATGCCTATATAAAGAATGTAAACATTGAATATAATGTTATTTTTATATTCGTAATTGAAGAATCAATACGAAGTATTGATTAGTGAAATGTTTTGGTCTGAGATAATTCGAGATAGATATAAATTTTGTGTATGTGAAGGAGCATGGAGAACATTTAAAATAGTTAATGCTGAAGTTTCACATTCAGGATTTTTAGAAGTATATGTAACACCTGAAGATGGTAATAGGTGTTTGCTTATGAGAATGAGAAATGGAGAATCTTTTCCATTGAACTTTGATTTCACATTTACCCCATTTCAACATGTAAAATTTGAAGTTATCGGAGGGAATATTATAGTAGCTGGTGAAGCTGTTCCTGGCACTATGAGGTATAGAAATGTAAATCACTTTCCACGTAATTGTCCTTTTGGAGATGAAGATGATTGGTTATGGGGTGAGAAATTGGTTAAAAAATTATCCCGACAGGGTAATGCAGATGAGACTGAAGAGTCATAAAATTAGTTAAAATAATGATATAATTAGAATTGTGTTCAGTCTTTCACAAGCGTTTAACTAATTAACAACATTTTCATAAACTACAAAAAAAATGTTTTCATCAATTTGGATTATTTTCTTAACAATTTATTGCACACTATACGCAGAAAGCGGTAGAATACACAAGCCTTGCAATATCAGCTCTCAAGACATATAATGGTTATGCGGCTTAAGTGTGAAGTTGGTTTCGAAAAAACCTAATTAAGTCCTCTGACGGGAAAAACGAAATGACTTTCCGAACAACCCAATATTATATTCAATTTTTTTTTAAGAAAGGTTATGTTCTTTAAATAACTGTGTTCTTGCTTTAACAATATATTCACCTTCTTTTGTCGTATCAATATATAAAGTGTCTTGTAAAAGCTTATTGTAATCAGTTTTATCTTTACGTAATTTATTTAAATCATCTTCTAATTTTTTTATTGTTTGTAAATCTTTATTATAACAGCTCATATTACTTTCTAAATCTTTAACTCTTTCGAAAATATTTCCAATTTCTAAAAACTGTACTTGATAATTATTTACAAATATTTCTAATTTTTTGAATTTTTCAGTAAAAATTGTTTTTAATTCTTTTATCGTATTATTTAATCTTTCATCCAGATTGTATATTTGTTCTATTAGTAGCTTTCTACTAGCATCAATTTCATCTGAAAAATTTGTTGTTAAAGCTGTTATTTCATTTTGAAAGGATTCTTTTGTAATAGCATCAAAATTGTTCATTGGTGACCCTACGTTTTGTAATCTTTTGAATTCTATATCAAAATGTCCCTCAGGAGTTAATTTAAATCCAATTCCAGGTTGACCTGGAGGACCTCGTTCACCCTTTGTATGACGTGTTTTAGTATGTGAAAAACGACCAAACTTATCAACACTCATATTTGTAATGATAATAAAAAAGGTATGAATGAATTATTTAAAGAATAATATTTGCTTCACGTAATTCTTCAATAATTGAAATTATTTCATTATTATGATTATTATGACCAGCTTGTTGTGATGCTATAAGTAAGCGCAATCTATCAACTAATTCATTTGGGTCATCCCAATAAATATAATTAGCTTTTCTTTTGTTAAGTAACATCTTATCAAATGCAACTGTTTTTAACCCTTCTCCTCTCTTTTCTTTAATTAATGGACTTATAATTTCTCTATATTTTTTACCTGGGTTTCCTTTAATTTGACTATGATCATCATTATAATCTTTTCTATATACATTGCTTATGAGTAAAATATCATGATAATTTTGAAGATCGTTTTCTGTATATAATACAGGATTTTTCATAAAAATTAACTCATATAATCCTTGTGTTACATCAAAATTTTTATCATCTACTTTAATAATATTATTATCATCGACTATTAATTTGCTTCTACCTAATTCAAAAATTTTCTCATTTTCGTTGAACTTTGGTCCGTACGCATTATCTATTTGATTTTTATCAAAGTATTGTTTCATGTAAAATGAAGGAAATTGATAACTTTCTTGAGATGGTTCATCAAATGATTACTGTACAATAGGAGTACTTATAGCTGATTGGGATGTTGTTTGTAAAATTGTATTTTGTGGCGTTTCGAATGTAGAACTAAAAAAATATGGAGATGTTTTTAACTGGCGAGAAACTTTTGGGGTTTGAAATGATTTATTTTTTTCTAATTTTATCGATGAAGATTCAGCAGATGACAATTCTTTTTTTATTTCATTTTTAATTTTTTTCTCAATTTCTTCTTCTGATTTTTCTTTAAGTTCTTTAAGTGGTTTGCTGATAGGTTTAGAAGTCTCCTCAAGAAAAACCTCCTTATCAATTTGACCTGTTTTAATAGCTTTGAATTTTCTACGTACATCATATGTTGATTTTATTATATCCTTCAATAACTTAGATTTAGTATCCATTTTTATAACTGCTTAGCAACTAGTTAATAACTGCTCAATAATTGCTTAATAACTGGGTAATAACTGCTCAATAACTGCTTAATAACTGGGTAATAACTGCTTAATAGCTGCGTAATAACTGCCTAATAACTGCTTAACTGCTTAATAACTGGGTAATAACTGCTTAATAGCTGCGTAATAACTGCCTAATAACTGCTTAACTGCTTAATAATTGGGTAATAACTGCTTAATAGCTGCGTAATAACTGCCTAATAACTGTTTAACTGCTTAATAACTGGGTAATAACTGCTCAATATCTGCTTATAAACTGCTTTTATATTATTAACTACATTTTAGAAAACTTATTATATTGTTATAAATGTATCAAATCCCTTTCTATAACGACCTTGATTAATTGGACAATCTTTATTAATTACATCCGTAATCATCTTTCCAACATTCTCCACACGCATTTCGAAATTTTTCAAAAGTCATATCCGTGTTAACATGGTCATTATATATATGTTTCAAATTCAAGTCATCTTGTTTAAATAATATTATGAAATTCGAATTATCTCTAATTAAATGTTTTGGTATATGTGTGTATGTTTGACATAAATAAAAGCTATCTATGTCTTTATGTCGTCCCATACAAAAATACGATCGCATATTATTTTGTTTTTCACAAGCGACGTCATCAAAAATGAAAATAGAATTTGGTTTTGCTTCTTCAGGTGGTATTACATCATTATTTTCTGTAAATGTATAATAACCTAACCCTTTTATTGGTTTTAAAATACGTTTCAATAATTCATATTTTGGTTGATTTATTGATTTTGAATAAAGATATATATTTTCGAATTTTAATCCATTAGGATGTTCAAGTAAACTCAACATTACATTAGTTTTCCCACAATTCGAAGGTCCTACGATTAAAGCTCTTATACTATTTGGTAATAAATCACTATGTTTTCTTTTATTTGTTGAATCAATATTAAAATCATAATTTTTAACTTGTAATGTGTTACGTTGTTTAGTGAGTTTCATTTTTACTGTTGTAAATCTTATAAATATCAAGTTTATATACAAAATACTTTATTCTGTTTTTGGACATTGTGATCGATATATATATATATATATATATATATATATATAATGATTACTCATAAAAAGAAATTAGTCAGTTCACATAAAACTCGTAAAGGTGCAGGTTTGATAAATAATTTAATTAATAAACTCCCGTTTGAGGTCCATTTACCAGGATATAATTTTTGTGGACCAGGCACAAAATTACAAAAACGTTTAGAAAGAGGAGATAGTGGTATTAATCCTTTAGATGAAGCTTGTAAAGAACACGATATAGCATACTCACGGTACCAAGATACAGAACGAAGACATATAGCTGATAAAATATTAACAGAAAAAGCGTGGCAACGAGTTCGTTCAAATAACGCTAATTTAGGTGAACGTACAAACGCTTGGTTAGTAACAAACGCAATGAAAACTAAAGTAAAATTTGGAATGGGGCTATCTAATAAAACTAAAAGCAAACGTAAACAAAAACATAAATTTTTTTCTGGTAAAAAATTATTTAAGAAAACTCTTCAAAATGTGAAAAATTTTCTCAAGAACAATAAGCCAGAAAGTATGCCAAGTGCTATTAATCTTGCTCTTAAAGCAGCAAAAAAGACTGTTAAAAGGAAAAAAAATAATGTTGAAATTCCAAGAATAATTCCAATTCCTAAAACAGGAGGTATTTTACCACTTTTACCTATTTTTGCTGGTTTATCAGCTATTGGTGCTTTATCAGGTGGTGCTTCGCAAGTAGCAAAAGCAATCAATAGCGCTAAAAATGCTAAAGAGCAGCTGACAGAAAGTATTAGACATAATAAACAAATGGAAGCGATCGCTTTGGGTAAAGGTTTACATTTAAAACCATATAAAAAAGAGCTAGGACTTTATTTATCGCCTGAATCTAAAAGAAATTTTTAACTCAGCTACCCAATAGACCACTTAATGAAAACGATATACGTAAATTTTCAAAATATATACCGTACTTTAGAGGGGTTTTTATGCGAGATGAATTACCAAAAAAGCCAAGACGTATAGAAAGTGGAATTATCAATTTAGATATTTCTTCTGGATCAGGAGCTCATTGGGTAGCTTATTACAAAAAAAAATAATCATATTGAATATTTTGATAGTTTTGGAAATTTGAATCCTCCTAAGGAATTAATTAATTATCTAGGATCTAATATAAGATATAATTATAATAGACAACAGAATTATAATTCATTCATTTGTGGACATTTATGTTTAAAATTTCTATCTGATATTATAAAATAAATTTTTGATTTAAAAAAAAAATACTCATTGTGTTTTTAACTATTATTATGTCAATAACATTAACTTTATCTGGAAATTCTTCAGTACTTAGTTCTGAATATTTTCCTCCAATAGATTTATCTACTGATTACGTTTGTGGTGTGGTTGATTTTCAAACATATAATTCAATTCCAAATGTAGACAAAGGAAATAATTTATTTTACATTGGAAATTAAAGTATTGAAATACCTGTGGGATCTTATGAAATCGATGATATTGCGCAGTACTTGCAAAAAGAATTGGAAAAAAGAGAAACAAAGTATACACTCACAATTAAAGCAAACAACAACACACTCAAAACAGAAATTAAAAGTAAATTTACTAATAATAAGGAAATTTACTTCGACAGAGGGGGAACTATCGGTCCATTGTTAGGATTTAAATCAAAAAAGAAATTGTTACCTAACAAAGTGAATATATCAGACTCTCCTGTAGATATAGTTAAAGTAAATGTTATTCGTCTAGAATGTGATTTAATTACAGGGTCATTCATAAATAATAAAAGAGTTCATACGTTACATGAATTTTCACCAGATGTTGGTCCTGGGTATAAAATAATAGAAGTTCCAAGAAATGTTATTTATTTGCCTTTGAATACAAGACAGATAACATCTATACAAATAAAAATTATTGATCAGGACGGAGATTTAATAAACTTTAGAGGTGAAACAATTACTATTAGACTTCATTTAAAACCTCTATAACTATGTTACTATATAATAGTAATGATAATAAAAACTCAACTGCAATTGTAAAAGATAATAGTATATCTTCAGCATTGTATCAATCTACAACTAAAAATCCTTCCTCTGCATTGACAAAACTTAATCAAAAATTTTTACAATCACTTGGATTTGTATTAAAGTAGTACAAAAAAGGAACAATGAGTGAAATATTAGACATTAATAAACATCCGGTTTTCGATGAAAGTATTTTAAAAAAAGAATATCATAGCTATACACCTCATTCAACATCCTTTCAAAGCAACGATGAAATACGAATATCAATACAACATCAAGATTTAATTTTATTACCCAGTGAAAGTTTTCTTTACATTGAAGGGGCTCTAACTGACACTGATGGTAAAACGTTAGATGCAGCTCAATTAAATAATAATGCTATAGCATTTCTTTTTTCGGAAATTCGATATGAATTAAATGGAGTCGAAATTGATCATTCCCGAAATACAGGATATACAAGCACTATTAAAAATTACATATCATTCAGCGAAAATGAAAGCAAAATGTTACTTAATGCTAGCTGGTCACCGTTAGAGGCAATTACATTAAAAAATCTGTTCAATTTCTGTGTTCCTTTAAAAATCCTTCTTGGATTTGCTGAAGATTACAAAAAGGTTATAGTGAATGCACGTCATGATTTAGTTTTGATTCGAGCACGATCTGATAATAATGTAGTGAAGACAGACAAAAAATTTCAAATTAAAATTCATAAACTTTTATGGAGAGTACCTCATATAACCGTCGCTGATACAGTTCGTCTCTCATTATTAAAAATTATTAGTAATGGTAAACCAATTCAAATGTCTTTTCGAAGTTGGGACCTACATGAATACCCTGTATTACCGTCAAATACAAGTCATCATATATGGACAGTAAAAACATCATCACAATTAGAAAAGCCCAGATTCGTTGTATTTGCCCTTCAAACAGATAAAAATAATGAAGCAAACAGAGATAATACATTATTTGATAATTGTAATCTAACTGATATTAAAGTTCATTTAAATTCAGAAACTTATCCCTATGATGACTTAAATGTTAAATTTGATCAAAATCGATATAGTTTATTGTACAATATGTATACAGCATTTCAAAACTCATATTATGGACGTCAACCTCAACCATTATTAAATATGAAAAACTTTAAAGATTCAGTAACTTTAATTGTTATTGAATGTTCTCATCAAAACGAAGTCATCAAAACTGGACCAGTAGATATAAAAATTGAATTTAAAACATCAGCTAATTTTCCAGAAAAAACAAGTGCATTTTGTTTACTTTTACATGATCGCATAATTGAATATAATCTTCTTACAAGCAAAGTTCGAAAACTTATATAAAAAAAGGAAATGTTTGTATATTTTTTAGTACGTTGTAGTAATTTGTAGTGAAAACACAAGAGTAAAATACATTAAATATTATCGAAAATGAGTACAATTATTATACTTAATATACAAGGATTTAGAGGATTAAAAGACAAATTTATAATAAAAGAGTTAGCAATATCTTACAATCTACATGAATTCCAAAATTTTTTAATAAAACCTCCGTATAATTTCATAACTTTACCCATTAAACAACAAAATACTGCTAATTGGTTATATACAAATCATAATGGGCTGTTATAAGATGAAGGATCAATTGATTTTAAAAGTGTTAAAAATTTTTTGACTTCAAACATTGATAATAGAACAGTATATGTTAAAGGATATGAAAAAAAGAAAATAATTGAAAAATTATTAAATAGAAATGTATCAGTTATCAACATAAATGATCTTGGAGCTCCAAAGCTAACAGATCTTTATGAAAAAGATCCACATATATTCCGATATGAATACATATTTGAATTAAACAATTTATAATGTCCCCAAGCTAAGGTACTAACACCATCTTCTTTTATATATCTCTTATCATCTAAAAAACTTAAGGCTATTTTATTAATCATTTGCGTATAAATTGTATGAATTTTCGATCTAAGTATGTACATATCATTACTATAAAATAATTTTTTCTTGTACAAACAATCTCTGTAATTTTCTAAACTTAAATTATTTACATTTGTTTTCTTAATTCCTTTAATTTTTTTAATATCTTTTGAATTTTCAACACTTAATGAATACATTTTTGCTTTAAACCTATAAATTCTGTCATTATTTTCCCATTATTTTCGTCTTTCATCATACCTAATACTTTCTTATTTTTCAAAGGCAAACCATAAAGATTATCAAGAGGGTATTCAGAAGTATCAAAATTAGTATCAATATCATTTCTTATATCATTATAAAAATCTTCAGTTTGAATTGTATATACAAAAGAATCTGTATCCATATAGTTAAGTATAATATTTTCATTATATTTTGGTTTCATATAATCATAATAGAAACTATACATTTTTAATTTAGATAATTCAAGAACACAAAATCCGAGATATATTGGTTTATTATAAAAAGTATACTTTTGATTCATTTGTATAGCAATCATATTGCTTGTAAATTGAGTTGAACTATGAAAATTTGGTTTAGCAATCAAAGCTCTAGCACCTTGCTTTTTACCTATATTCTCCCATTCTGTTAAAATTTTTACATCTTTTCTTTTATCAACATTTTCCATTGTTTTACCGTATGCTGCGTTATTGAGTAATTTAAAAAAATTCTTTTCAAATGCATTTTTTGCAAGTGTTCGATAATGATTATTTAAATCTATATAAATTTTTAACCAATTTGATTGTTTGAATTGTAAAATTCTATGAATTTGTACAAGTGTTAAACCATGTTTGATACAATGCTGAAGATTTCTATAATGAATAACATATCGCTTTTTATTTGTTAAATCGGAAATCAGTTTCGGATGTTTTGCGTTTATAGTTACTTTGTTCTCAGCACAAAATGGTTAATCATTATGTGTATCATGTATTAATTCAGGATATTCTAAATCTACTTCTAATATACATCCAATTTCTGAATCTTCAGGAATATTCATTACATCAATATTTTCAATTTCTTCTAACCATTTAAAATCTCCGTAAGGAAGACACTGAGACATTGCCCAACCATATAAATTATTTGCATCTACGTACATAAGATATGTTGATGGCTTTTCTTTATCATATCCTTTCATATATTTATTATTAGCTATTGAATGCCTATGACAACACTGAGTGATACCTCCTCTGATACTTCGTTTAATAAATGTATGCATATTAATATCCGTTAAAAGTTCAAGTTCAATCTTTGTTACTTTTAGCATTGCATCCCATGATAATCCAGGAGCTGTATAATATTGACAAGGATCTAGCGAATAAATATTCTTACAAATATTTCTAAAATTTTCAAATACATCTGTCAACAATAATACATCAGTAATTAAATAAAGCTCTAAATAATTCCAAATACTTTGACAATTAAATTTTTTCCAAACTTTTTTAGCATGTTCATAATCTTCATCTGAACAATTGCTATTTGTTAATTTACTGTAGAAATTCTCTTGTGATGGAAGACAAGTCTCATTTAGTCGTTCAAATGAATTTATATATTCATATGGAAAAACACCTTTTCTGGTTACTAAATTAAATTCTTCATCATTTGTAAAAACTGAACGAACTGTTTTGAACATGTCAACAGATAAATTTCTAGCTAAAGAATCTAAACTTGATTGCATAAACCTGCTTGAATCTAAAAATCTCAACTCAACTGTATCATTTTCAGTAACAAAAATTCTTTTCGAAAGGGATACGTATAATTCTTTATTCAAAGGAATAACATTTATATCCTCTTCGAAAGACGATAATTCCTTAACGAATAAATGACAGTCATAACCAGAAAAGGTATGAAAAAATACTGGAAAAAATTTAGGCACTCTGAACAATAAATTGCATTCATTATGTGCTGGCCCTCTATACTGTCCTGTTAAATGGCAGTGATCTGCGACTCTATCATCACCTAAACATTTTTTACATATATGACATTCCTTACTTGTAATTTGATTTTCATATTCATCTAATGTAAAACTATTCATTGGTATAGGTTTACAGATATAATTATTATACAGTCTACGAACATCTTTAACTAAAAACTCTACGAATTTTGTAGCACAATCTTCTCCCTTATAAATTCTAAGTTGACTTAAGCTATCATTAAAATTACATTTTATATAATAAGAAAATGCACATGGTACATGTTCTTGAACATCTGTTGCTGATGGACCTGAAGAGTTTGGAGAACAAGTACTTATATTTTTAAGAATACATTCAAAATCGGCATAGATGACAAACGGGACATCGAGTTGTCGTTCATAATGTTTAAATTTTAAAATAGACTTTTCTGGTGTTGGCATCTGCGTAACTAATTTGTTGCACTCTCCTTTGTGAATATTAAGAGCGTCTTCAGTATAAAAATGAATTAAACACCATTAATCTGTAAAAAATATTACATAATTTATTAGAACTAATAGTGAGAAAAATAAATTACCTAGATATATTTTTTATCCAGACGTAATGACATTTATCTTCTTCTTGTAAAAGTAATAAATTTATATTTTTTCTTGTTGTGTAATGTAGTAGGGACCAATAATTTTGTATTTACTTCCTCCTTCTTTGTCATATCCAAATACGTTATTACTTATTGTAGGATTCAGTATCTCAAATTTTTTACAATCATTTACTTTAAACGGAAATTCTAAATCACCAAACTCAATTTTAATATCATTTTTTAATATTATTGTGTTCGCTTTTACGTCTTGAATTTGATATGATGAGATTCTGTTAGTATTATCGTCAACTGGATACAAAGCTGATATGATCGCCCATTTAAAACAATATTCATCATTATTTTGTACATTTATACAAGCTTTTTTATCTATTAAAAACTGTGGTAGAGGTATATACTGAGATCCTTTTAATGGTTTCCATTGATTAATATTAATTTCGATGTGTATTATTCTAATTAACGTCCAACCACTGTCTCTTTCTTGAAATTCTTGCATTCTTGTATAAATTTTGCTACTCATATCTATATAAGCTTCTTCTAAATCCTCTTTTTTTTGAATTACATTCATTTTTGATTGAAAAGATTTTATTGATATTGTAAAATCATCTTCTTCTTCATCATTTCTTCTAGTTATTTTAATATATTCTCCAAATAGTTCCATATTAAATTTAAAAGCTTCGTGTTTCAACAATGAATCTTCTAGTGCATTTAAAATTGTTAGTTTCGATTGATCAAAAAATTTCATAAGATCCAAAATAGATTCATCTTTGTTCTCAAGAATATACGTTTCAATTCTTTCATCAAAACAACTTTTCACAACTTTTAAATGTTCATTTACAGGTTCAGCAGCATTTCTTTTATGTTCATTTGTTCTTAAATTATAAGACCACTTACTTTCACAAATTTCTTTTTTACATAAATCACAAAATTTCTTTTTTAATAGTTTCTCTGAATTTTCGGTACTTGAAGACGCAATAGGTGTTTCATTGTTTACCGTATATTGAGTTTTCAAATGTTTCAAAAAAGCATCATATCTAGAGAACACTTTATGACAAATAACACAGTTTAGATTTTTTTCTTCTTTCTCAATAAATGCTGTATGGTATGTTCTTTTATGAGCTAGTAATTTGTCTTTTCTACTTAAATGTTTACCACAGATATCACACACTACACGTTCTCCATATATGTCTATTCAAATTTTTCTTTGTATTCAATTTTTTTTCACACAATTCACAACGAAATTCCATTTTTTATTGTATTATTCAATAATATTAAATTAAATAAAAATGTATACCGCAAACGATACTTAAGCTAACACGCTCTAATTTGAAGTAATGTAAACTTTATTCCATTTCGCCCTTTTATATTGTAAAGTGAAATAACTCAACGAAGCTTTTACGGACCTCAATGAGTCTCCACGAAATTCAACAAAGCTTTCACGAAAACCACTACGAAGCTTTTCAAAGGACTATTCAAAAACAAGACATATAATTAGAAAAATGTAAAGAAGAAAACCTTAATAGAAAGAGAAAATATTAAATAAAAAAGTTTTTTTACTTTAATTTATTTAATTTTTTTATCTTTCATATATACATATAAGAATAATAATATAATATAATTTATAAACAATCAATATATTTTTTTTAAAATTCATCATCATCATCATCACTCGAATAAGGTTTTACTAATTTGAGTTTGAAGTCTGGATCAGAAGTCTTTTTAATGCTATATTTCTTTGTCTTTAACGTATCTAACTTTTCATCAGGTAAATCATTAAATCTTGCTGGTAAAAATAGCCTAAACTCATCAAGTTCTAATACAATTCTTTGTCCATATTTCGTGTCTACTCTTTGATAATTTATGATCCTGTATTTTTTTTCCTCCACCATATCTTTTAAAGGCATGATTGACTTCAAATTCTTTGCATTGAATAAGTGTCGAATATCATCTTTATTTGCATAAAAATTGAAATCCATTTTGATTGTTTTCTAATAAAAAAATAAAAAAATTAAAAAATCAATTATTTGTGTACTAAAAAGGAATTATTTATTGAGAATACCATTTTCATACATACCTAAAAATCGTCTGCTAATATAATAAACTGTTGACCAAGAATCACTACACTTTTAATTGAAATCCATAAACTGAAGAATTCTCAGATTTTATTTCCCTTTTATAGGCTACAAAATTTCTATTTAACAAAAACTAATTCTATCATAAAACAACAAATACATTATACCCCCACTTAATTTTTCAGGTTCATATTATTCACTTTGTTTTACTTTAACTGCACAACAACAAATACACAAGTAAACAAAAACCACAAACCACTTCCGGTCTTTTATTTTTCTTCTTCAATTAACAATTTTTTCCAAATTCAACAACAACAACAAAAACACGGGTAAACAAAAACCACAAACCACTTCCGGTCTTTTATTTTTCTTCTTCAATTAACAATTTTTTCCAAATTCAACAACAACAACAAACAACATTACGTTATCAAAATATGACGTCAAGAGGCCCCAGAGCCCCCCATGATCCAGAACATACATATCCTAACTACTTTCTTCTGAAAAACTAAAACTATTTTCTTCACCCTGATTTTCTTCACTTTCTGTTGTACCTAACGATGGTTTGTAAACTCGTGTACCTGACCTTAGCTGAATATAGTGTAATACGTGTTTTTCCTCTTCTCTTGTTAATGTTATACTCGGGTTAATAATTTTTTGTGACTTACCCGTTGGTGTGGATGCTGCTGGTGAAGTACCCTTGTTGCTGTAATTCTCCAGTGCGATATCTTCACTTGTTGATTGTTGTTGTTGTATTGGCACCAGATCGTTGCTTTCTTCCGATGTACTGAACACTGGACTTAAATTTTCAAATGTGAAGGAATCAACTGTTTCCTCGAATCTCATTTTTCTTCTCTGATCCGTGAATGGTGTTGAACTTGTTTGTCCACTCGACATATAAAATAAATTATTTCAAATTTTCTTTTTCAAAAAATGTTTTCAATTGTACCACATTAATATATTTTTTTATTCATACACATATATTTTTATCTTTTTCAGAAACCACTTTTTGTTCAGCTTTATTTATAATTTCTTCCCTATTAATAAATGTTACTTGTATTTAATTAAATTTTTATTATATTAAATATTATTTCAAAAATTTTACTATTTACACAGAAAAATGCACAATTTTTTATAATTTATTTATTTTGTAACAGAAAAATTTTTACAGTTTTTTACACTTTTATTTAATGCAATTTTAAAGTTATAATTTCATTCAGCGAAATAAATATTTTCGCTGAATTTAATTTTTGTTCTAAATTTAATTCTGAAACTGTGCTAAATGATTTTATTTTTAAGATTTAATTAAAAATTTTTGCTGAATTTATGTAATTTATTATTTTTCTGAATTTATTTTTTAACTTACTGAATTTAATTTGCTGAATTTATTTTTAATATTTTTCAGAAATTAATGTAGTATTTTTTCTACCAAATTTATTATATTTTTATTAATTTAATTTTTATTGTAAAACCGAGTTGAAACGTTTAACGTGTACTTCTTAACACGGTTTACCGGCTGCGCCAAATTATAATGTTACGTAGCAAAATTTAAACATGAATTTTTTTTTTTTTTTTTTTTTTTTTTAATTTTCAAATTTATTTAATACCGAATGTTAGCGTTTAACATGTTCTTCTTAACATAGTTTACCGGCTGCGGCAAATTTTAATGTTACGCAGCAAAATTTTATTATAAAAAATTTATATAACTAATTATAAATTTTTTTAAGTCAAATTTTAATTGTATGTAGCACAAATTTGTTAGATTAAAACGGAAGCGTTTATAGTGTTTTTGTGAAAACGTTTACCGGCTGCGCCAAAATGATAATGTTATGTATATAACATTTAACAGGGTCGTCTTTCGAATGTTGGGAAGAAATTAAGGTTTTATTAATTGAAAAAACTGTGGTTTGATTTTCAAAACTTGTATTTCACTAAAAATACCACTAAAACTAAGTTCACAATATTAACTTAAAATTGAATTGAATTTTTTCTAAGTTTAAATTTAATAATTATTTTCAAAAATATTTTAAGTTAAATAATTTATTTTAGATCAAAGGCGATTTCTACGGTAATTTACTTTTACGACTTTACTGTTTCAAATCCAAATTATAACTCCGATAATCGTAACAATTTTATCAATAATTACAATTATCAATTTTCCCTACTTTAATTTTGTTTTTGCTAATTAAATCCAAAGTTCGTTATTTTAATATTAATATAATTTACCATAAATGACTACCAATCGTAGGGGAATGGGATGGAAATGCATATTCTTTATTAGGTATTGTTGTTCGTTTTTCTTTGGAACTTTTCTTAATGTACGCAAGTTCATTACACTTATCAGCTGGTATACAATTGTATGCAATATGAACTTTGTATGCCAGTGCAGTGCACTTATCAATATATGCAATTGTTACTATGAGCTTAACGTTAATAAATTTGCATATGTTAATATTTTTGTTGTTTTTCATATTTCCGTCCTAATTATGATTTACCTATGTACTTTGGTTAAAATCGTTAATTTGCTAATTCTTGTTTTTGTATTTCATATGAATTTTTTCATGTTATTTTGCATTATGGAAAATTACTGGTAAAAAGGGTTAAATATAATTTTGAACTATGTTACTAAGGAATTTATATTGAAACATATTGGCATATACTCTTGCGTACTTTATTTTTTTGAAACGAATTATGAACTTTAATAATGAATGAAATGGTTGCCCAATTGGCGAGTCATCGAAATATTATTTTTTGTTAATTATTTTTCTTTGTTAATACAATTAACGGATATGAGTTGAATGCCCGAATTTCCTTTTAATGAAATGTTTCAAGAATTGAATATATGAAATAATTTTGAATTTCCTTTATGAATTACTCTAAATAATTAAAAATGTATGAAATTTTGAATTTATCTAATGTTTCATCAAATTGTGTTACATTTTGATATTTTTTATATAAAAATAATCCCCATAATTTATGTATGTATTTGAGACTTAAAAACAAACATGCTAGCATAAAATATTTTTTTTCTATACAAACAGTCCCTATAATTTTCTAAACCTAAATTATCTACACTTGTTTTCTTAACACCTTTTGCTTTCTTAAGAGCAGTTAGCAACAGCTGATTGAAATCGAAAACGGTTATTGTCGCTACTTCAAAAAAAAATAAAAAATCTAAAAAAGAGTCTAGAATTGGACAAACAGAGATTTATCCGTTTACCGCCGACAAATTTATAAACGAGCGCGTCAAAATGTTCGACCATGTTCGAATCATAAATCAAACTATTCGCGTGTAAACTAAATAATGTGCAAATATTTTCTATTTCCCCAAAAATACCGTCTTGTTTCATTTTCTGAACCTGATTATCCAAATCAGATGGCTTTAATTTATTACAAAAATAACTCGCGCAATTTTCGTGACAACCAAAAACATGATACGGCGAATTTTTGATGTCTTTACATAAAAACACGGACTTTTCATTCATATTTAGACCGTCAACGGATTTCCAATACGATACAGCTTTTTCTATACCGAATACTATGCGCATAAAATTTTTATCAACTAAATTACGCAAAGTTTTAGAAAAGTTTTTATTTTTTGATAAATCCCGAAGTTTATTACGTAAATTTCTATAGAGATGATTCCGACATTCAATTTTTTCTACACGCGTATTCGCATATGGTCTTGCATCTAAAATTCTTTTATAAACCGCACTGTCGCCATCTGTCGTACGTTTTTTCACTCGTTTTAAATCCTTCGACGATTGCTGCAGCCTCCATTCCCGTTGAAGGACCCGAGTAATTAGCTGTACAAACATGTTCGCGAACATCGACATTTTTCGATTTAGCTAATTGACATACGAAACAGAATTTATTTTTTACGCTAAGGAATATTATTTTTTTTGTATGGAAACCGACTATTGCTGCAGCACCCGAAAGAGCAGAATAATTACTACGATACGATCTTTTGGACCAACATCCGTCAGTTACCACAGTAATTAAAGGTACACCGTCGATATCTACATCATTTCTTTCAATAGCTGCCTTCTTTTCTTCTTCAGCTGCAGCTAGCATATTTTCTTTGGCTGTAGATATCCAGTGTTCACTTACTTGCTTCCTGACAGTATTGTATGTATGAGAGCTCATACATGGTATGTCCAGGACGCTTGTAAGTTCCTCTAACGCATTGTAGTTTCCTCCCGTAGATGTGATCCCCAAAACCGCACCGTAATTAACATCTGAAATCGAATTTTCGTCCTCAGTAGTTTGAATGCAACATTCGTTTAAGCACATGTTACATTTAAACCATATTTTGGATCGAAGTTCGTAACGCGTTTCATTTATATACTATTTCGACATTTTGTAAAGTACAAGCGAACAATTTTAAATGTTTAAAATTTTGTAATCCACGGAAAAATAAATTTATATCTACAATACGACGACCTTTTATTTAAAATTTTTCAAAACTAGACGCGGATTCGTTTTCTATGACTAAACACGTATCTTCTAAATCTTGATTTGCCGACACGTTAGATTCATTTTTTTTACAAAAAAACAGTTTACTGCGTTTTTTTACACCAAATTTCAAATCCTTCGTTTTCCGGATTTTTCCCATGGTTAGTAGACAAATTGCACACAAACTAAGATAAAAAGAAACTAAAATAATTGATTATATACAGAAAAATATAAAAGAACACAGATTATAGTAGTTATTTTAGTTAGTTAGTAAGTTAGTTATTTAATTTGTTAGTCTAAATGAGTCACGGTAGTTACTATTTTTATTTTATTAAATACAAAAAGTTCTCAAACACCAGGTTATAACAAAAAATCAATATTATCAAATGCTAATAATTAAATCAAAGAAAACCAAATCTAAACCCACTATCAAGCAAAGTTGTTAGCGAAATTATAATTTTTGGCGCTAATATTCCTAAAAAAATTTTTTTTTCAATACTGTACAGCTAACGCAATTATAAATTGTCGTTATTTTTTTTCCAGTACAGTAATTATTATAGTATAGTGTATAACAGTGTATAATGTACGTAGTAGGATCACTTGGGTGTTGGTGTTATTGGTTTATTGTACCACTCTCAGTGTATTCACTTTATACAATATATTGTTATATGCACTTATGTAATTCTAATTACAATACACATGGTAATGACTTGGTTATAGTACGCATCCGTTTTATATTCTAAACAACACATGCTACTTACCTTAGTAGTTTTACATTGACTCCATTATTTTACAATGTATATATTGTATATATATATTATATTAGTATAATAATATATATATATTATATATATAATAATATATATATAATATATATATATATTATATTATATAGTATATTTGTAAATTTCAAACATATGTATCAAAAAATGAATTTATAAATAAACAACAACAGAGATATAAATATAAATGTGATATTTGATTATTTTGTTAGCAAAAATTTAATTAGTAAAATAATCAAATATTACGTATTGTATATCATTATTTACAGTAAAAATTAAGAACGAACACATTAGTTGATTTTGCGGAGTTCACATGCATTTTATTCGTCACTGTATACGCACTGTTTTACATTCTATGATATAATGTCATGCCACCTACAGATTTTTGGTCGCACTTTTTCAATTACTTGGTTCTATTATGAAATTAAAATGAAGGAAAAATTCAAAATTTCATACAAAAAAGTGCAATTTTCATTTATTAATAAAATGTAAACTACATTACATTTTCACGTGTTTTTTTTTGCAAAAAGTTAGGAAACGTTTAAATTTTATGTTTACATTTTGAAAATTACATAAATCATACGTTTAACAGCAGATAAATTGCATCAAAGTCAAAGTACTTTTTCAAGAAACATGCTTTCACTCTTTTTCAATTTTCTACTGAATGGAGTCCTCTATCAAAAATTTGTCTGTTTAATGACCACAATTCCCTTCAACCTATTTGTGTTAAAAATTTCGTTGAAATCGGTGGGATAGTTTTTGAGCTAGAAGGTCACTTTGAACACCGATTTACCATTTTCCACACTTAACTACTTTACTATTTTCTACATCTATTGAATACAATTTTGCCTTAAGACTTATAAATGCTTTCATTATTCAACCATTATTTTCGTCTTTCATTAATCCTAATGCTTGTTTGTTTTTTAATTGAATGTTATATGAATTATCTGGAGCATATTCTATATATACAGTTTGTATAGTGTAAACGAAAGAGTCTGTATCCATATAGTTTAACTAAATATTCTTGCCATATTTAGGTTTCATGTAATCATAGTGAAATTCGTACATTTTCCATTTTGATAATTCTAATACAGTAAATCCTAAATAAATCGGTTGATTGTAATATATTTGTACTCGGTTCATTTGAATAGCTATCATGTTTTGTGTAAATTGACCTAAGCTATGAAAATTTGGTTTTGATACTAATACTCGAAGGCCGAAACGTTTACCGCAGTTTTCCCAGTTAGTTACAATTATTACATCCTTACGCTTATGAACATTTTCCATTGTTTTTCCGTACACTGCATTATTTAATAACTGAAAAAAGTTTTTCTCAAAGCTAGTGTACGGTGATAAGTGTTTAAGTCAAAATATGTATATTTTTAGCCAGCATGATTGTCTAAACTGAGTTTTAACTATTTTTAATCCATGTTGAACACATTGTTGTAAATTTCTATGATGTATTATTTAATTTTATTTGTTTTTTACATCTGTTATCAATTTTGAAAATTTGGATCCCGTATTCTTAATTTTTTGCACAAAATGGTAGATCATTATTTTCACCATGTATTTATTTTGGATATTCCAAATCAACTTCAACAATGTATCCCATATAAGAATTATCTGGTTTGATGTATGATTTATTTCTTCTGGATTTTCAACCTATTTAAAGTCTGAATAAGGTAAAGCTTGAGACATCCATACAAGTTGTTCGCATCCACGTATGCCAAGTATTTTGAAGGTTTAGTATTATCAAAGCCTTGCATATACTTATTGTTTGCCACTAAATCTCTATGTGAACATTGTGTTATACATCCTCTCATACCTTTCTTGATAAAGTTATACATATTTATGTCTGTTAAAAGTTGAAGATTTATTCCTGTTAGTTTAAGCATAGCATCCCACGTTAATCCAGATGTTGTATAGTATTGACAAGGGTCCAATGAATATATATTTTTGCATACTTTTCTAAAGTTTTCGCAAACATCTGTTGAAAGTAGCACATCTGTTATCAAATAAAGCTCTAAATAATCCCAAAGACTTCTACAGTTGAAATTTTTCGAAATCGTCAAGGCATGTTAATAATCTGCATCGCTACATTTGCTGTTTGTCAATTTGTTGTTGAAATTTTCTTGTCAAGGTAAAGAAGGCTCATCCAAGCTCCTCGTTCCCACGAGTTAATGTATTCGTATGCAGAATCTAAAAATCTCAACTCAATTGTATCTGTATTATTTACGTGAATACGTTTGGATGAGGATACAAATAATTCTTTATTTAGTCGTATCAAATTTATATCTCCATCAATATTTGAAAGTTCTTTGACAAACAAATGACAGTCGTATCCACAGAAATTATGAAACAAAATAGGAACAAATTTAAGTACTTGATAGCGCAAATTACATTCATTATGAGCTGGACCTTTAAATTCACCTGTTAGGTAACAATTGTCAGCATCTCTAATGTTTCCTAAAAATTTCTTGCATATATGACATACTCGTATGCAGTTTGCTTTGTTCTTGTATTTTAAGTTGATATGGTGTTATAGAATTCATAGACTTTGGTTTCATAATGAAGGTGTGACAAATGTGAAGTACATCTCCAACCAATGATTGTACAAATTTTGATGGTGAGTCTTTTCCTTAATACACTTTCAATTTATTTAAACTATTGTCATACGAGCATTTTATTTAGTATGGAAATGCACAAGGAACTTGTTGCTGAATATTTATTGTAGATGACCCTGATGGATTATGCAGACAAGTATATACATCTTGAAGAATACATTCAAAATCTGCATAAACTGTGAATGGGACTTCTAACCGACGGTCGTATTTTACAAATTTTAGTTCACACTTTTCAGGTGATGGCATCAAAGTAACAATCTTGCTGCATTCGTTTTTGTGTGTTTCATAAACCTCATTGCTATAAAAATGTTGCAAGCAAGAGTTGCATAAATGTACCATATTTTTGTTTTTTGATATTTGACCTGTAATCAATCTCGATATATTTTTAAACCATACATAATGGCTTTTATCATTATCTTGAATAAGTAGTAGGTTGATGTGTTTGTTTTTTTCTTGTTTTGTACAATAAAAAGAACCAACTATCTTGCCGTTGTTTTGATTTATTTCTTCGTAACCAAATACGTTTACACTAATATCAGGATTCATTTCTTAAAATTTTTTTATGTCTGTTATTTTTAACGGAAATTCTAGGTTCCTAAACTCTAATTTAATATCATTCCGTAATATAATTGTACTAGCAGTAATATCATGAATAAAGTAAGATGATGGTCGGTTGTTATTGTGTTGGTTGTCAACTGTATATAAAGCCGATATAACTGGCCACTTGAAACAATATTCATCTGAATTATTTACATTGACACAAGCATTTTTTGTTGAATGTACGGTGGTAATGGTAAATACTGTGATCCCTTAATTGGTTTGTATTGGTTAATATTCATTTCAAGGTGACTTATCCTGATCAACGACCAACCACTATCACGTTCTTGGAATTCTTGCATCTTTGTGTGAATGTTATCCATCATGCTGTTGAAGACTGATAGTGCTTCGGTTTCATCAAGTAGAATCTCCTTTTAAGATTGAAAAGATTTTACTGATAATACCATATCCTTTTTTTCATTATTATTTGCTTTAGTAATTTTAACGTATTCTGCAAACAGTTCGAAATTAAATTTAAACGATCCATGCTCATTTAACTGATTTCTTAAACATTGTAAAATCGTTTGTTTGGATGATTCGAAAACTTAAATGGGTCCAAGTTTGATTCATTTTTATTTTCATACAAAAGTGTTTCCATTCTTTCTTCGCCATTTTTTACAACCTTTAGGTCATCATTTATTGGCTGTGCTGCATTTTGTTTATGAGAGTTTGTTCTTAAATGATAACTCCAATCCTTAACTAAAATGTTTTTGTTACACGCAGTACACAGCTTACTAAGCTCATTGACTGTTGTTTCATTTAAACGATGTGTTTTTGATGATGAACGTTGATTGATTTCTTCATGTACTGCAATTATATTCGAATTCACTTTATGTGCGGTTCTCATATGTATTAACAATTTGTCTTTCCGAGAATAATTTTTTTCACAAATTTGACAGTACACGCGGTCTCCATGCACTGATGAAATATGTTTTTTTAAACTGTTTTTAAAAGTAAAATCGCTTCCACAAACTTCACAAATTAAACTTTTCATTTTGAATTATTTTCAACTTAAACTTCACTCAACTAAATAAATAAAATTTATTAAAAGATTTCACTCTACTTGTAAATTTTGTAACTAGTAAAACTGAACTGTGAATTTTTACCAAAACTCACAAAATCAGGCGTGGGATTTAACTTATGTGGTTTTTTACAACAATTTTAAATTTTTGTGCAAAAGTGATGGTTTTTTTATACATTCAAGAAATCATTAAATGCCGGTATGCTCGACCGCATGGTTTTGATAAAATCGCCCAAAAACCAATGGCAAAGAAAAAATAAATCCATTTAATCCGCATCATCTTAAACATTAAACATTTTTAAAATCCTGAAATAAAAGAATAATAAAAAAAATATTTGTAATTTTATTATCGTGTTGCATATAAACTTTGAGACAGTGTGTTTTGCCCAAAAAGCAAAACATAACACATTTTTTCTTTTTATTTTCCCTAACACATTATTCTATTATTTGTTCACTACCATTTCCTTTTTCACATCTTTTTTCATATATTATTTTTCACACTTTTCACATTTATTATTTTTCACACTTTTCACATTTAATATTTTCTCATATTTTTTATTTTTCACGATCATTTTTTATTTCAATATTTATTTAAATATTTATTTCAATATTTATTTTACTATTACACACACATTACACAACACTACTGCACTTGTCAAACTATTGATTATCATTATTTGACAAGTGCAATAAACAGAATTTATTGTTTACATTGTTTCATTATTTACACTGGGAAACAATAGAAATACAGTTTACCCAGATCATATATAAACGAGATGGAATTCAACAGAAATCATCATTTTTGATCAAATTTTCAAAGTGAACATTTCACTAATTCCTTGTCTACTTATTCAGTCTCAGCGAATCTTAACTAAGAATCAAGAAGGACGAATCTTAATCTGTCGAACCTCTAGAGCGTTTTAGCGAATCTTAACTAAAAGGTACCCCCGATTTAACGAGACAGCGAATCTTAACTGGATCGTTAAATCAAAAAATAGTTTTATACTAATCCGGATTCTAGCGAATCTTAACTAGGATCCAAAGTACTTTCGTAGTGATATCTCAAGCGAATCTTAACTTGAATATCATCTACATTTAAACCGATCTTCAGCGAATTTTAACTGAAGATCCGGTATAATACTTTTAAACCTAGACAACTTCAGTACTTTTACTAAGTCTGTACTAACACAAATCACACATATAATTTATAATTTTTTAAATTCTCTTATTTTCTCTTCTTCTTTCTTTCATAGACCGCCTTAGAAGTCGAAAGATGGAATAGGGCTAAGCATTGATTGCATTTTGCTAACTCGTTTTTTATTTATTAATCTTTTATTTTTATATCTTATTATTTGAATTTTATTTATTTTTTTTTTATTTATTTACTTATTTTTATTTTGCTTTGAATTTTATATTATTTTACTTATTTTTATTTTGGCTTGAATTTTTATTTATTTATTATTGTTTTGCTAATTTTTAGTTTTTAATAAAAAGTAAGTTTTATAACGTTTAAAATAAGACTTTTTAATTTTACTGCCCAACTCCCTAATTCTAGTATACGAACCAGCGGCACTTGTACTTGTTATTGAAATTAACATTGTATTGTCAATCTCTGCCATTTCTAGGTATTAGAAAAACAGAGACGGTAATACATTTTTTGGTCCTTCGAGCAATAGTGCAACCAGAATGGGACGTGGCAGTAAAAAAGTGGAAGTCGCTGCCATCGTTAAGACTCAAACATCTTTGCTTGAGTAACTTACACGATCGGCAAATAACTTTGACAAAAATTCAGGAAAACAATTTACTGAATCATACTACAAAGCAAGATTAGAATGCTTTGAAGTTTTATGAAAGAAATTCCAAGCAAATCATATACTTATATATGGCAATGAAGAAGAAAATGATGAAGCTGATACATATATCAGCAGCGATTTATACGAACAATTCGAGAATTTATATCTCGAATACATTGTAAAATGCAAAGACGCATTAAAATCATTTGAATTAGAAACAAAAACTGAAAATATAAATTCATCTCAAATAGACCCTGAACATACAGAAAAAGACAATATTCAATTAACCCCTATTCCAATACCAAAATTTGATGGTAATTATAAAAATTGGAGATCATTTTTCGATCTATTTTCTTGCTTAATACATAAAAAAGCAAATCGTGCAAGTGTTCAAAAATTACATTACCTCAAAGCTTCAGTAACCGGTGAAGCTGAAAAATTGCTTAGACAGTTTGACGTCACTGCCTCAAATTACACCAAAGCATGGGAATTACTAAAAAAACGATACAATAACAAACGTGTGCTAGTAAATACCCATTTCAAAACCTTGTTTGGCCAACCAGCTATCAAAATCGAAAGCTTAAATTCGATCAAACACTTGTTAGATCAAACTGAAGAAGTTCTACACGAACTCACAGCACTAGAGCTCCCAACAAACCATTGGGACGCCATACTAGTACATACACTTGTACAAAAACTTCCGCCTGAGACTCATGCATTATGGGAACAGCAACAAGGAAATAACACAGAGATACCTACGTACTCTCAATTCAAAGAATTTCTAGAAGTGCGCTTCCGTACTCTTGAAGCCATTCAAGAAATTAACAAACCAAGAACTTCTTTCCAAACACAGTCGACGTCAAAAAATACAAACAACTTTTCGAACACGCACAAATGCAAAAAATGCAATCACAATCACATTCTGTTCAGGTGTCCTATATTCAGAAAATTATCTACCAAACAAAAAATAGAATTTGCCACACAACATAATCTGTGTAAAAATTGCTTAAATGATTCACATAATATAGAAAAATGTCCAAGCAAAAATACTTGTGCAATATGCAACAAAAAACACAATACATTATTACATGTACAAAAAACTACAAATGAATCCACAACAAGTACTTCTACAAATTTAACAGCACAAACCCATAGACAGAGCATAAAACTTGCTTTACTAGCCACAGCACTAGTAAACGTAATGGATAACAATGGCAGAACGACTCAATTAAGAGCGTTATTGGACACGGGTTCACAGACATCTTTTATCTCAAAGTCTGCATGTAAAAAATTAAAATAAATTGCATTCCAACTGATACACAAATATCAGGTTTAGGAAAAACACAAACAGCACATGCACAATATAAAACAAAAGTATGTATGAAATCAATTCATACCAATTTCAAAACAAATGTTGAAGTTTTCGTCATCAATCAGATTACTGGTAAAACACCTAATACCATAATCAACATCAAAAACTGCAAACATTTGTTAGAATTAAAACTAGCAGATGAAAGATTTTTTGAACCGGGTCCAATAGACCTCTTATTAGGTGATGATATCTATGCAAAAATGTTACAAAATAATGTAATAAGAGGGAATAAAACAGCACCTACAGCCCAATCAACCTTGTTAGGATGGATTTTATTTGGATCTGCCATATCAGACAGCAATACAAAAACGTTTCACACGGTAACATCACCGACAGAAAATTTAAATGAACAATTACGAAAGTTCTGGGAAATAGAAGAAATCCATACTTCAAAACCACAAAAAAAGAGGACATACTATGTGAAGACAATTTTCAGTGCTTACAGTCCTACTTCGACTCGTACAGTAGACCAAAAAGAATAGTCTCAGATAGAGGTTCATGTTTTACGTCGACGGTTCTTATATAATATCAAAACATATAGGTATGAATCGATCAAACCTGTCATCGAGTGAACTCCAATACCAAAATCAGAAATGTGTACATCACATATAAAAAGAAAGGACCGGATTGAATATGCTTACGAGAGGGGTCTACGAACCAACGTTCGGTGATGAAAAAGCATACTCACCCAAGGGAGGATGCTACAGCCATCGTTGGTGCATCCGAGCACGTCCCATCCTCCTTTCACAACCGCCAAAATGAGTACTACTTATTCCTTAATGCTTTTACGATTCATTAACCAATTATTTTTAGTAAATATTAACCTGAAATAATTTAGTGCCAACAGAAAAAAAAAAAAGGGAATTGAAATAAAATTGAAAAGAAAACATTTACATACATTTTACAAAAATTGTTTTTTGAAAATAAAAATAAAACTCCTTTTCCTCTAAAGCTTATTAGTACGTGTACATATAAATCTTGAAAATCTTTTTTTTTCTAATTCATTTCGTTACAAAATAAAATTCAAATTCATAAATTCGTTTATTCTATATTATTTTTTTTTCTTTCTTTATAGCTTTAGTTTTAACAAAAAAATTTAATAAAAATAAATAAAAATTTTACTGTCATCTGGTCATCTTACCTGAACTCAGGTGGTTGTTCGATGGCATGCTTTTTTAGCTGAAGGACATGTTGATTGTAGATCCGCGAGGATTTTGAGGTTGATCTTTCTTTCATCTTCTTATTTCTGCTCTGTTTTCTTTTTTTTTTCTTTTAAGTTTTGTTTAAATATTAATTTTTATTTATATTTTAAATATATTTTTTGTTTTAATTTTTTTGTTTCTCTTTATCATTAAATTTTAAATTACTCTTATTGGTTTATTACACTTTGAATTTTATTTATTTTCGTCCTCTTTTTGTTTTTTTTTTTGTTGTAACTTTATAATTTGTTTTTCTTTTTAAAAAAAATTTCTAATCAATCTATATATTATATAATTTTATATACATATGTATATAGAAAATATTTACTTTTTTTTTTTAATTTCCTTTTAGATTTTTTTTTTTTATTTTTCTTTTTCAGATTTGTCTTTTTTTATGTTATTTGAATTAACTATATATATTTTTCTCATTTATTTATTTACTTATCTAATTTGTATCATTTACAAATATTTATACTATATAAAAAAATTCTATTCTATTCCTTTTTATATTTTTATTTTTCATATCTTTTATATTCATTTATTTATACATATCTTATACACTTTTTTATATTCATCATTATTACCAAATTTTTATTTTAAAAATTTTTCATTTTTTTGTATTTTAATACAAAAAACAACACATTTTCATATTAATTTTATATTAACAATAAAATGAAACTTTATTTAATGAAAGAAAAATTTGCCAATTAATTCAACATCGGTTCATTAGACATACATACATATGTACATGCGTTTCTACGTGAATACCGTGTGTTTTTGATGAACAAACATTTTTTTTTGTTAAATTATTTCGTAATTTCTTTTCTCTTTTACTTTTTTCCCTCTTTAAAAATCTATTTTTCTTTTATCAATCTTTAATACTCAAAGATGAGAACTTTTTTCCCATTTTAGTTTATTAACACTACGTTCTGAAACTTTATATTATTTTTATTTTTATTTTTTTTTCATTTATCAGCCATATGTTTAATTCAAAAATCCAAACTTTTAATTTTATTACCCACGAAGCAAAAAAAAAACAACCTGTACCGAACGTCTTTATACCACCGAATTTAAAATTTTCTCCTTATTTTTATTATTTTATTTATTTTTTTTTTAATTCAGATTCTTTTTTTGTTTAACGTTATATTTATTTTCGTATGATATTTAGATTTTTTTTAGATTAAACTTATTATTTCTTTTGCCCCACGTTTGTATTATGGTTTTTTTCTTCTTTTTCTTTATATATTTTTTTCTTTAAATTTTCTTTTTTTTTTAATTAAAAAAACTGACTGTCTCGTTCAAAATCTAAACCCCGAGTGAGTCTATCCAACAACATTTGTTCTTCTCTTCCCATTTGTCCCGTTCGAAAATAAACTTCCAGAAAATTCTGGAGATTTTCTCTCTCATTTGTTCCCATTAATTTAGCAAGTGAGGATCACCTGATCATTTTGAATCAATGAAATTAGCTGTAACCGATCGCGCCATATTTCATTGTTTCAAAAAGTCAAGTATATTAGATGTATATGTATGGGTAAGGTAAATGAAAAAGAAATTTATTTCTTTCCCATTTCAAACTTGGTATTATTGGAAAATTACAGATCTGTCTTTTTCGAATAGCACCAAAGGCTTACATTACTCAACATAAAACACATGCTTGAATATGAACCCTTAAAAACACCTGATACCAGTTTATCATTTTCACTACAACAACACACGCACACCCTTCGTCTAGACAAGACAAAATCAATGACTTTCTGACGTCATGAGCCGGCAGAGCCGGTGGCTTAGAAACGGCGTAAACATACTACTCATTATATCTCAACAAATTTTGCTTATAAATTAGTTCTAATTTCAAGTAACCGTGGTAATGACTAATTCTTATTGATATCATAAATAAAAAAATAAAAAAAATTGAAAAAATTTTCTAGGTTCATGCCAAACTCAACGTTAAAAACATAAAAAGTTTTAAATAAAAAATCAAATGCTTGAATAAAATTAAAAATTAATGGTAAGCAAAATTATCTACGTATACAAAATATAGTGAAATGACCTTAGTGTCCGTTCCAACAGCAATCAAAAACAGCTGCCGATTGTCTAATTGGTATGATGTTCTTGGAGTATTGCACTGTAAAAATAGATTGTGTTAAATATTTTCGAAAATCTTATTTTTAAAATAATTGTACATTTTCAAATCAAAATAGTTTTGTTATAGTGAGATCAAAATTAGCTCTCTTTACTTCTTTAGATTTTGGTCCTTTAGCTGTTGGTGGCAACAGTCGTGATAAGTATATAAAATTTTTTTAATTCTATACTCCAATCTAAAAAAGAACTGTATACTTCATAAATCATTAAACATATAGTATATAAATATTTTTCATCTCCAATATTATTTTGTATTTCTCCAATACTTTCCTGAGAGATTTGTTCAGCAACGGGACTATACTATATTTTCCCCACTTATTAAAAAGGCATTCTGATTTTCCTGGATTTCTCAAGGAAAAGTCGTATAACACTGATTCGGCGTTGTAATAAACAAATATGCCGTTTCTGAATCAAGGGCTCTCGTGACTCGTTACGTCACAAAATCATTGATCTTGTCTTGTCTAGGTGAAGGGTGTGCGTGTGTTGTTGTAGAGATAAGAGAATCAGGATGCAGGTGTTACTTAAGGATTCATATTCAAGCATGTGTTGTGAGTTGATTATTACTACAAACCTGTTTAATATTGTTTCAAATTACATATTTTTATTGTTAGAAGAATTTAGTAACGTTGTGAAATTAAGAAAAGATTATATGATTTATATGAAATGCAAGATGTGTAAAAATTGATGAGTTAGCAAAAGACCGGATGCGTATATAACTTATTGGATTGAACTTATTCAAACATGTTTAATATTGTTGTTACTAATTAAAAATGTAAGTTAAAAAAATAGTTTGTCAGTAAAATTTAAGAACAAAGTGTGCGTTATCAACAGTTTATTATAGAAATTGTTCTGATTGGCTAATGTTTTTGGAGTGGGAGGGGGTCGAACAATAATTTTATACTTTGTTCTGATTGGTTGTTGAGTTTTACATTTTCACTGAAGCGTGGAATTTTCTGCTATAAATTCACTCGAGTTTTGTTAAAAATCACAGTCCAGTTTTGGGAGCCAGTTCAACAGGAAAAATAAAATCTTTAAATAAGTTGTTAATTAGTTAATAATTTGTTTAGTGAAGTTAAAGTTGAAAAATAATTTGAAATGAAAAGTTTTATTTGTGAAGTTTGTGGGAGCGGTTTTGCTTTTAAAAATAGTTTAAAAAAACATATTTCATCAGTGCAAGGAGACCGCGTGTACTGTCAAATTTGTGAAAAAAATTATTCTCGGAAAGACAAATTGTTAATACATATGAGAACCGCACATAAAGTGAATTCGAATATAATTGCAGTACATGAAGAAATCAATCAACGTTCATCATCAAAAACACATCGTTTAAATGAAACAACAGTCAATGAGCTTAGTAAGCTGTGTACTGCGTGTAACAAAAACATTTTAGTTAAGGATTGGAGTTATCATTTAAGAACAAACTCTCATAAACAAAATGCAGCACAGCCAATAAATGATGACCTAAAGGTTGTAAAAAATGGTGAAGAAAGAATGGAAACACTTTTGTATGAAAATAAAAATGAATCAAACTTGGACCCATTTAAGTTTTCGAATCATCCAAACAAACGATTTTACAATGTTTAAGAAATCAGTTAAATGAGCATGGATCGTTTAAATTTAATTTCGAACTGTTTGCAGAATACGTTAAAATTACTAAAGCAAATAATAATGAAAAAAAGGATATGGTATTATCAGTAAAATCTTTTCAATCTTAAAAGGAGATTCTACTTGATGAAACCGAAGCACTATCAGTCTTCAACAGCATGATGGATAACATTCACACAAAGATGCAAGAATTCCAAGAACGTGATAGTGGTTGGTCGTTGATCAGGATAAGTCACCTTGAAATGAATATTAACCAATACAAACCAATTAAGGGATCACAGTATTTACCATTACCACCGTACATTCAACAAAAAATGCTTGTGTCAATGTAAATAATTCAGATGAAAATTGTTTTAAGTGGCCAGTTATATCGGCTTTATATACAGTTGACAACCAACACAATAACAACCGACCATCATCTTACTTTATTCATGATATTACTGCTAGTACAATTATATTACGGAATGATATTAAATTAGAGTTTAGGAACCTAGAATTCCCGTTAAAAATAACAGACATAAAGATATTTGAAGAAATGAATCCTGATATTAGTATAAACGTATTTGGTTACGAAGAAATAAATCAAAACAACGGCAAGATAGTTGGTTCTTTTTATTGTACAAAACAAGAAAAAAACAAACGCAAAATAAAAAATAATCGTGAAAAATAAAAAATATGAGAAAATAATAAATGTGAAAAGTGTGAAAAATAATATATGAAAAAAGATGTGAAAAAGGAAATGGTAGTGAAAAAATAATAGAATAATGTGTTAGTGAAAATAAAAAGAAAAAAGGGGTTATGTTTTGCTTTTTGGGCAAAACATTTTCCGGCCTCCGAAGAGACTGTACTTACCACTTACTACATATGTACTTACATTATGGCAGTGTGGAAATCTTTGTGATTAGTCGCTGTAATATGCTATTTGAAGTTTTGATTGTTACAACTCTGCATAAATTGTCATTGCCTGGATGTAATTGTATAACCTTACCTAAGGGCCATTGTGTGGGAGGATATCGTTCATCCTTTATTATTACGATATCATTTTTTTGGATGTGAGTATTATTTTTATTCCATTTGCTACGTTGTTGTAATGTATATAGATATTCATTTGACCATTTTTACCAGAAATGATTTGTCAGCTGTTGTATATATTTCCATCTGTTGATGTGTAAAGCTTGATCTGGATGGGATGGTTCTGGAGTAGTCAGTAAATGTGACCCTGTTAAAAAATGGCCTGGAGTTATTAATGAATGATCGTCAGGATTATTAGTCAGTGGTATTAATGGTCTAGAATTAACGCAGGCTTCTATTTGGCATAGTAGAGTGGTTAATTCTTCGTAAGTTAAATTGGCTGCTGGAATAATCCGCTTCAGATGTGTCTTCACTGATTTTACTCCTGCCTCCCATAAACCGCCAAAGTGTACTGCTACTACAATTATTCTACGAAACAATATCAAACTAGAATTTGGGAACCTCGAATTTCCGTTAAAAATAGCAGACATAAAAAAATTTTAAGAAATGAATCCTGATATTAGTGTAAACGTATTTGGTTACGAAGAAATAAATCAAAACAACTGCAGGATAGTTGGTCCTTTTTATTGTATAAAACAAGAAAAAAACAAACACGTCAACCTACTACTTATTCAAGATAATGATAAAAGCCATTATGTATGGATTAAAAATATATCGAGATTGATTACAAGTCAAATATTAAAGCATGAAGATCTGGTATATCTATGTAATTCTTGCTTACAACACTTTTATACTAATGAAGCTTATGAAACACACAAAAACGAATGCAGCAAGATTGTTACTTTGATGCCATCACCTGAAAAGTGTGAACTAAAATTTGTAAAATACGACCGTCAGTTAGAAGTCCCATTCACGGTTTATGCAGATTTTGAATGTATTCTTCAAGATGTATATACTTGTCTGCATAATCCATCAGGGTCATCTACAACAAATATTCAGCAACAAGTTCCTTGTGCATTTGCTTACTACATAAAATGCTCATACGATAATAGTTTAAATAAACTGAAAGTGTACAAGGGAAAAGACTCACCATCAAAATTTGTACAATCATTGGTGGAAGACATACTTCACATTTATCATAACTACATTATGAAGCCAAAATCTATGGAACTACTAATACCGTATCAACTTAATATACAAGAACAAAGTAAACTGTGCCACATATGCAAAAAGTTTTTAGGAAATATTAGAGTTGCTGATCATTTGCATTTAAAGGGCAAATACAGAGGTCCAGTTCACAATGAATATAATTTGCGCTACCGAGTACCAAAATTTTTCCCTATTTTGTTTCATAATTTCTCTGGATACGACTGTCATTTGTTTGTCAAAGAACTTTCAAACATTGATGGAGATATAAATTTAATACCACTAAATAAAGAATTATATGTATCCTTATCAAAACGTATTCACGGAAATGATACAGATACAAATGAGGTGAGATTTTTAGATTCTGCCAGGTTTATGCAATCTAGCTTAGATTCTTTAGTTAAAAATTTAACACCAGAAGATTTTGAAGTGGTTAAATCAATGTATCCAGAAGAAGAAGCATTTAATATGATAAAAAGAAAAGGAGTATTTCCATATGAATATATTAATTTGTGGGAACGTTTGGACGAGACTTCTTTACCTCCACGAGAATAATTTGATAACAAATTGACAAACAGTAAATGTAAAGATGCAGACTATTCACATGCTTTGTTGATTTGGGAAAAATTCAACTGTAAAAGTCTTTGGGATTATTTAGAGCTTTATTTGATAACAGATGTGCTACTTTTAAATGATGTTTTCGAAAACTTTAGAAAAGTATGCAAAAATATATATTCATTGGACCCTTGTCAATACTATACAACACCTGGATTATCTTGGGACGCTATGCTTAAACTAACAGGAATAAATCTTCAGCTTTTAACAGACATTAACATGTATAACTTTATCAAGAAAGGTATTAGAGGAGGTATAACACAATGTTCACATAGACATTCAGTGGCAAACAATAAGTATGTATATGGAAGGCTTTGATAATACTTAACCTTCAAAGTACTTGGCATACGTGGATGCAAACAACTTTTATGGATGGGCTATGTCTCAAGCTTTACCTTATTCTAACTTTAAATGGGTTGAAAATCCAGAAGAAATAAATCTTACATCAATACCAGATAATTCTAATATTGGATACACTCTTGAAGTTGATTTAGAATATCCAAAAGAAGTACACAATAAACACAACGATCTACCATGTTGTGCAGAAAATAAATGGAATCCGGGATCTAAATTCTCAAAATTGATAACAGATGTAACAAACAAACAAAATTACAGTAGTATAAGTTTATATTTAATTTTAATAAAATTTTATTGAAAAGAAAAAAAAAATACAATGTTTCATTCAAATTTGCATCTACATAATGTCTTAAAATAAATATATTTTGCACAAGCACAACAACCATTATGTGTAACACATTGTTGTTTTTTGTTATAAAGTACGCAGTTTAGATTTACATAATTATACCTCTTTTTCTCAATTCTTCAATTATTCAAAATATTTCCTTACCTTCATTTGTTTCTGCTAATTTTCTCAAATACTCCACAATTACATTAGGAGTATCATCGAATAATTGCATTCTCGTGTTTATGCGGAGAACTACTTCTTCTTCTTTCATTTCTGTGTCATGATATAAACATTTGTAAATATCACCTTTCTTTATAGTAGCTATTATAATTCAGAGGCTTTTTCTTTTCACATAAGTATAGCGACGCTCTTTTGCATCAGGCTTTTCTACTCTGTAAAAAATCAACTGTTTCTTTAGCAAACTGAAATTCAAAATTTAATCTTTCTTGTTGTATGCGTTAACAAGATTTATATTGCTGGTATTATTTTATCATTCATCAGGCTCAATTCAATTCATTCAATTCAATTCAAAAAATTCAATTTCATTCGGTAGGTCCCTGAAACAAGGTTTGATGTGCTTTTCATTTTATATCTTCTAACCATAATATATGTACAATTTTATTTTTAACTTTTTTACTCTAAATCATAATTGAAAAAAGTCACTGCAGAATTGTGAATATATGCTAGAGGAGTTGGGTGGAGGAGAAGGAGGAGGAGCCGAGATGATGTATTCCAACATATACCTTTTGGAACTGCAAAAGCTTTGGTGATTACTTCATCTAGAGTTGTTATGAGCAGAAGCGGAGATAAGGTGCAGCCTTGCTTGACTCCTTGTTCAATAGTGAAGGGTTTACTTGTGTATTTCTCGTGCTGGACTCTAACTTCTGATTGTTCATAGAGTTCTTTAATTAGTCTTATCATCTTGTTTGGTACGCCTTTGCTTCTTAAGTTTTCCCATATGGATTTTCTCTCTAGCATATCGAAGGCTCTTTCGAAGTCTACAAATACGATGTATAGCGACGAGTTGAATTCAATCGATTGTTCGACTATGATGCGTAGTGTATTGATCTGGTCGATACAACTTCTATGAGGTCGAAAGCCTGCTTGGTTGCCCTTAATATTGGGTTCTATTATATCCTGCATTCTATTCATGATTATCAGCGTTAATATTTTGTAAATAATGTTCTGAAGTGTAATGCCTCTCCAATTTTTACATTCTGTTAGACTTCCCTTCTTCGGTATTTTAACTATTATGCCGTCTTTCTAACATTTTGTTGTTTTTTCTTGGTTCCATACCTGGTAATTTATTAGTTGTAGATGCTCAGCTGATGTATCTGCATTAATCTGAAGAAGTTCCGATGTAAGATTATCAAGGCCTGGAGATTTGTTGTTTTTCAACTTCTTGATAGCGTTTATAATTTCTCTTTTTATAGGAGGATCACATCGTTGTTCATTTATTCCCGTCGTTATTTCGTCTAATAAATCAATTTCGGTTTCTTCTTCGTTATTATTGTATATCGTGGCATCTCCTGAGAAGTATTCTTCCCACCTATTTAACTGATCTGGTACGGTATGAAGAAGTCTACCGTTTTGATCCTTAATAGGTTGTTTACTTACAAATTTGCGGGATGAGAGAGTTCTTACTTTAGCATATAGGTTCTTCATATCAAATTTGTTCGCATCTTCTTCTGCCTCATCCGCTATTCCATTGATGTATCGTCTTTTGTTTCGTCTCGATCAATCTCTTCAATCTTTTAACTTCTCTTGAGATCTGTTCGTATTCAATTTTCTTTTCAGTGTTGTATTCTTTCTCTAATTCTAGTTTCTTTGTTTTGCCTAGCTTTATTTTCTCCCATACTTCATTTGATAGCCACGGTTTCCTACTTTTGATGTCAATTTTTCGTAGTTTTATTCTAAATTCTGTCGTTACTAATTGGTGATCACTTTGGATATCAGCGCCTCTCCAGGATCTCACGTCCATAAGAGATTTCCTCCATCTGGTATCAACACAGAAATGGTCGATTTGGTTTAGGTATTTGCCCGAGGGTGATCTCCAAGTGTATTTATGTATACATTTGTGTGGAAACAGAGTTCCACCTATAACAAAGCCGCATGTTTGACAGAATTCTGTCAGACGTTCACCATTGTCATTTATTTCACCTAGCCCATGCTTCCCCATTATATTACGCCTTCTGGTGTTGTCCTCTCCCACCTTAACATTTAGATCGCCCATCACGATTGTTATATCACCTCTTGGACATTTTTCTGTCACGGCATTCAGTTGTTCATAAAAGTTATCTTTATCATTATTAGGAGAAGTTTCCGTTGGAGCATAGACTTTAATTTTTGATATATTCCTTATTCTACCTCTAAATCTTGCGCGTATAATTCTGTCTGAAACTGTATCCCATGACAAAAGGCTATCCCGAGCGGGTTTGTTCATAAGTATACCTACACCACTCATTCCTTTGGTTTTCCCACCCGAGTATATGAAGGTGTTGTTATCTGCAGTACGTATTTCTCCATGGTTGTGCCATCTGATTTCACTAACTCCCAGTATGGATATTCTATAGCTAGCCATTTCTTTTTCCAGTTGTTTTAGTCTCGAAGTTTCCAGTAAAGTTCTAACGTTCCTAATTCCTACTCGTGTCCTTAATTTTGGTCCAAAGGTCTTCGACTGTTTAATCCGTCCTGTTTTATTCTTCGCACCAGTTTCTTTAATCATTGAGCTTCAGTAAGAGGGTGATTAACCCCCTGAACCTAAGTCTGGATGTTAGGGCTGCTAACTAAACTGTCCAGACGCAGCATTTTGCTCCTTTTGATCCCCTTCCTTCCACCAGGGTTGATTACCCGATCTCCGGTTGGGGTTGACAGTGCCACCACGTGAAGGCGGAGCGAAATAGAAGAGGGAGAGGTGAGAGGGTTCATTTCGTGGATCGCCCATCACGTTGCACTTCACCTCTTCATGTCGATGTTCTGACCTTCTAGATACATGCTCTACGATAAAAAATGATAACATTTTCCTATATTTATGACTGCATTGATTTTCTATTTGATTAGGCATTATGCTACCATTTAATCGCAGGTTCTAGATAAATATCTACTTACAATGCCTCTTATATTTTACTTGGCGACACTTCTAAGGACGGAAATAAAGTTATAATTGCCTTAGCGGTGGCTATTTTTTCTTCTCTGCTTGGATATTTGCCTACTTGGCTTCTCAGGAAATTTGTTGCTGCTCGAGTTAATTCTCTCCTTGAAATAGCTTTTAATGTGCCTTTGTTTTGGTATTCTTGGAGCAAACGTGAATTAAAATTTTTTTCGAAGTAACCTTTTAAACTCTGTAAAAGTTGTATAAAGGGATATTTTAAAACTTAAATCATATAGACCTTTTAACATAACAACAATTTAAATCGAACCTGGCTGTAAATAAGAAGTTGTGCTCCAATAGAAGCATTACATGGCATAAGAGAGGCGGCAAATCCTTCGCATTCCGTTATTGTTGTAGTGCTTTCTGCGTTTTTATTTTAAGAAAATTGTTTTTAATTAAAATAAGGCATTAATAACTTTTTCACTTTAACTTGTGTACTTTACCTCCAATTATTTTAAGTTCTATGACAAAACAACCACAGTTTAAGTATTGTTCAACAAATTTTTTTAATAAACAGTACTCAACATTAATTCCTAAATTATCATAAAGCTCATAAATAGCTGGATTTTCTTTTTGCAAACATTCTCCAATGACTAAAATAAACTAAAATATCAATATAAAACACGGTAAAAACACATTTATTGGATCTTCATTTGTTGTTGGAAAACTTTTTAATTTGAACAATTTTTATTTGATGTTTAAACTTCACTTTAATCAATTTTCCGAAAATATTTATTTTTCACTTACTTTAAAAAACACAACTTCTTTAATTATGAACGTACTACTGAATGAAAAAAATGACTATATGAGTATAATAGCGTGTAACGGGAACTAGTAACGTGATCTAAATTTAATACAAAGTGGATAATTTTTTAATACATAAATGTATTAGATTTTTCCCTAAAGTATTAATATTCTAACTTTTTGTATTAAATTTGAAAAACATGTTGCAACATGTTTTAAATTTAATACATACCGTGGATTAGATTTTGATACATAAATGCAACTTGTAAAACCTTTAATCTGAATAGTTTTAATATTAATAAGTAATTAGATTAAAATAGAACAATTTTAATCTAAGGTATTTTTTAAAAGAAATAATATTAGAATGTAAAAATAATACTTTAAACATATTAAATTTCAATATTAACAAAATTGAAAATAAGGCTTAAGTGTGAGAAATGGTAAAACCGTGTTCAAAGTGACCTTCTAGCTCAAAAACTTTCCAACCGATTTCAATTAAATTTTGAACACACATAAGTTAAAGGGAATTGTGGTCATTAAACGGACAGATTTTTGATTAAGGACTCTGTTCAATTGAAAATTAAAAAAGATTGGGCGTGTGTTACTTTGTTACAATTTATCTGCTATTAAACGTATGATTTATGTAATTTTTATGATATAGACATAAAATGTAAACTTTTCCTAACTGATTGCAACAAAAATCAAGTAAAAATGTAATGTAGTTTACATGTTATTAATAAATGAAAATTACTATTTTTTGTATGAAATTTTCAATTTTCGTTGTATATTTATTTCTGAAACTACATAACTGAAAATAACTGAAAACCATAATAATGTTTGTAATATAATTTTTGTTTATTTCAGAATAATAAGAATTAATTTTTCAACGTACATAATATATGAATTCAGAATTTGGTTACAAATGTTTTAATTTTCATTGTATAGCCAATAAACGAATTTTGAATTTCATATGTACATATTATACCTTATATAGGTACATATATATAGGTACAATATGCATATGATCATGTGTTATATAGTATTTGATGTGCATGTGGATTTGTATACGCATAGAACATTGAGTGTGAGAAAAAGCAATTAGGAAAAAAAAAATTATTTTTTCTATGGAATTTCTTTGGACACATTTCTTTCACATTTTTGTGTGTACATTTTTTTCTTCGGAGTTTGTTTTTAATTTTTTTTATTTATCAACTATTTATCTAATTTTTTCGCAATTATAAATCATTTGTTTTGTATTACAATATACAATATATGTACATATGTACATATACATAATATGTATGTATTATGAATAAGTCCAATAAAGATGTACGCAGTTGAAAATGGAAGTCTTCTACCATGCATGCAGAAGCCTCTTTTGGAAAGTCGGAAAGCTTCCTTTCCGTATCTCATGTAATATCTCTTTTACATACGCATGTCATTAGCTGGAAGATTCGGATTCGGATTACGTGTCGGATTTTCTTCTTAATATCTTTACGGGAAAGTAAAAAGAAGATAATTATCGCATCTTCAAGAAGTAATCCTGAATGCTTCTTTATGCTTTTCAAGGAAACCTTCTAAACACATTATAAAGAAACTTTCCAAGTGCAATTCAAAGAAACTTTCTAAACACATTATAAAGAAACCTTCCAAATGCATTCCAAAGAAAACTAAACACATTATAAAGAAACTTTTAAATGTTTTCCAAAGAAACCTTCTAAACACATTCCCGAGAAACAAGTATAAATAACCTTTTGTACTTATATTCACAAGGACTATATTTTATATTTCGCATGAAATATAAAATATTTTACAGACAGTAAAATATTTATATTTTGTATAAAATATGAAATGCTGTAGGCTTTGTGAAGCAACTATGTACAAACATGAAAGGAAGAAATATAGAACAAATTAGTTTTAATACAAAAATATTTATTACGAACTAAAAAAAAAATTCAGTAAAATAACAAAAAACAAATACATTTCACAGTGAAATATACGAGTATAATAATAATGTAAAAAACGAAACAAAAAATCCATACAAAGTAACAATCAAATTCAATTCATTATTTTGTTGGAAAATTGAATTATTTTTGAAATTCATTATCAAAAGTAATAACAATAATGAATACATAATATATGTATGTACATATGAGCATATTTGTGTTATTCAATATTAATACATTTACGTTATATACATATTTGATATTCATTATATAAATTTCTGAGATTTTTTAAGTTTTATGTTTCGAGTCCCTACTAGTAATAATATACTCATATGAATATTACTCATTATTATTATTATATACCATTTATCGTATAAACAAAATTATTATATTTTTTGGTGAAATTCATTTAAAACGTTTCCTTATAATATCTGTTTTTGGCCAATTTCTGTCCTTTTTTCATCTCTTCTTCATATTGTTTGAATCCAAAGAATTCTGACTTAACAGTTTCTGCACCGACATAAAAAATAAATATGAGAAATATTTTTAAATTTTTAAATTGATCTAAACTTCCCAAAAATAATTGTATTGAGCAGTTTTACAGATTAAATTGGACATAGGTTTTTGTTTCCGTCCCAATTTATTTTTAAAATTACGTTTGAAGAGAAAAATAAATCCATACGTTTCGAAATTTTTGCTCGGCCTATAAGTTGTTTTATACACTGCCGTCCTAATGATTAGACACACATATAATTTCTTCTGCAGGTAAAAGTTATTAAAGGATATTTAGAACATATGTTTTATGATTTTTAGGGATCGGGATAAAAATATATTTATTTTTGAAAAATATATTGAAAAATATATTTATTTAGAGTGTATAAGACCCATAAAATTTTTTTTTGGGCTTTTAGGTAAAAATCGTATAAAAAGGTCGTTCACATGAATAGACAAACTATTGAAAATAATCAAATGAGACTTTGGCTTGAGATTTTTAATGAATATTTTGAGTTAAAATTAAAGAAATAAGTAAAAGAAGTTGAAGAATGTTTGAAATAATTACTTTATTTAATATTTCGTATTTTTTCCATTACACCTTATTACCTCAATAATTCTATTTGGAATTGAATTGTATAAATTTTGTATAAGAGCGATGGGCAGTCTTTGCCAAACAGTTTTTATTTCGTTTTCCAAATCGTTTATGTTCCTAAATTGCCGCATGGGGATGGGTTGAGCCTGCATGGTGATGAGCTGAGCAGGCATGAGGATAAACTAAGCATGCTCAAACCTTTCCCTACTATGTCGACTGGCCAAATACTTTTGTTCTTTCCTGAAATCATGAAAGTAGTATAAGTAACCATCAGGTTCATCAAGGGAGAATCGTTTTTCATCCGAAAATATAATGCGCTGCCATTCATCTTTCCACTGCAAGTGACTCTGTGCAAAATTTAACCGAATGCTACGATGTCTAGCTGTCAACATCGGTTTTTTTTGCAAGTGGAGCCTTTTAATACTGGGACTTCCTTTTATAATGCGTTTAACGGTCGAAACACTTGCGGATGTACCTGCTTCTTCGCCAATTTGACGTGCCGTTAAACAAGAATTCGAAGCAATTCGCAATATGAGCCTCCTTTCTGCAGTAGTTGAAGCTCTTTTTATTCGTCCTTTTAATTTTTCCCGTAATTTTCGGGATCTTTTAGAAACCGGCACACAGTATTTGCACTCCGGTTGATTCTTCTAGCTATTTGGCGCTCTGAATATCCTTCTTCGGCGAAAGCGAGGATTTTTACGTAAAAACCCAAAAAAAAAATTTATGGGTCTTATGCACTCTAAATAAATAAATGTATTTTTCAGTTGGAAATCCCGATCCCTAAAAATCAGAAAACATATGTTCTAAATATCCTTTCATAACTTTTACCTTCAGAAGAAATTATATGTGTGTCTAATCATGTCGACGGCAGTGTATATAAAATCTGAAATATAACCGAAAAATAATAAATATTTACAATAACTGAATGCCACTTTTTGAACTCACAGCATCATTTTCTGAATCCACTTTGGTATTAATTTGTTTCAAATCTTCTAGTGTTTTTAACGGTAGCAAATCTATGTGATGAGTTGTAGGAAACATTCTAGATGTAATTTTTACTAATAACACAGTTTGTGTTGCTAACAGATTTCTTATTTCTTTTAATTCTTTTTCTTGAGCTTCAACCTTTTTAATTAATTGTTTAATCTTGTTTTCATCTACAAAAAAGCGAATAAAGCGTTACATAAAATAAAGATAAACATATAATAAGCATTAATTTTTTTTTATACCTTCATTTTCTTTATTAGTTTCATATTATGCCCTTCCGAAGGCAGCATTGCACCTATGTAAAGGAGTAGGAGTAGTTGAAATAAGAGAGTTCTGGCACCACCACAAAGCTCTATGAAAGCTTTTAGACCTTTACGCGTGGTGCATGTCTTGGGAAAATCCGGATATTTGCATATTATTCCGGTGGGTGTCTTGAATGTCGCTTTTGTGTAGCTTTTGTTTTGCCTACTTTTTAGTGATCGTTTTTGTTTTAATACTGATAAGTAGTTGAAATTTACTTTAGTCTTAAACTTTCAAATTATTAATACTGATGTTATTGATGATTTATTAACTTTCAATGTAACACCAGTAGATGGCAATGAGTGTACGATATTCTCACCACAAAAAAATGAAAGTTTACCATCAAAATTAGATTTTAATTTCGTTTTCAAACCGTTTCAACATGTTAAATTACAAGCAATTTGCGGACATGTTGTTATAGTAGGGCAATCACATGAAGGAACAACAAGTAACAAAAATAACAACAGCTTTCCGTCGAATTGCCCTTTTGCTGATGAATATGACTGGAAGAGAAGGGAGAGCTTCAGACAACCAAAATCTACAGGATTAGATAATAATGCAGTATTACAAGAAAAAAACTGCGATAAAACTTAATAATATAAATTAGTTTTAAATATAATTGAATGTACAATTCATATTCATCATTTTTAAAAAACAATCTTAACCAGTTAACATCGTATTCAATACATAAAAAATGAAGAATATATTTGTGTATTTTTTTCTTCAATGTTCTGTTTTTAACATCATATACACAGGGCCGATACCAATAAAATTAGATGCTATTAAAGAAAATCAAGGAAATTTGGAATTTGCACTACAATTACTAAATAATGACACAGTTCAAATTGATTTGTCTTTTAAACTTCTTACATTTAGTAAGCCTTTAAATGAATCAACAACTGATAAAAATACATTTTCATATAATGTTGAGCCAATAATTACACCGTGTACAACTATATCTACAACTGAAAATCCTGATACGAAATATGTCACAGTTCAGGAAGCTATTGAAGAATTCACGCAAGGACTAATAAAAAAAGAAAAAGATATTGCTGGAATAATCGAAAGTGCTCAACCATTTTATAGACATTTTAAACTTCAGTTCCAGGATGATTTAATGATAGGAGTCCGTTGTACATATAATGGCAATTATATGAAACGAACTTTGAATATCGAGAATATGATGCTGAGCGGATTTTAAGTAATGGCGAAGTAGAAACAATTCGTATTGCAGATTTAGAATATAAAACAGAAGTTGTACTAATTGACGCTAGAAATGTCAAACAAATTTACACAATGGAAATTTTTTAATTTAAACTATGTACTTAATATTCAATCAATCATCGTAAATTTTAGTATGTTGCTATCAATCCAAGTGAACTAGTCGATTTTAAGTAAAAAATAAACAAAAGTTTAGTATACAAAAAATTACATAATAAATGAAATATATAGGAGTTTGCAGATTTTGAAGAATTTTTATCTGAATTTAGTGAACTGTTATTAGAAGAACATCGAGATGAAATTTTGCGTTATTTAGCATTTTTGAAACCTTATTGCAGTATGGAAAAAGCAAAATCGATATATGGCGTATATTATTTGTGTTGTCCAAGACCGAAAAATACTACAGTAGCAAGTCCTGACACATGTGCATGTATAAATGTTATAATGACAACTAGAAGATTATTAAAACTAATGCATTTTTATTGTAAATTTAAAAATAAAAAATGTAGCAATTGTGTTTTAAAAGAATGTTTTATTTAAAAAATAAAAATATATATCATAAAATTTACAGTAAGTCTTTCATTTCAATCCAAGAGTTGTATTTATTTGAAAAGCCTAACAAAAGCTTTATTGTCTTTCTTTTTTAAAGTTTGTCTACTAAATAAATATCAGGATATTTTGTTTTCAATAATTCTTCATGATAAAAGCTACCTTGAATAGGGGTTCTATTAAAATCTTCTAATAAATATGTAGTAGGATTTGTATTATTTACGGCTCGTATTTTGAAAATTTCAGTTGTCCAATTCAGTGTATACCCTTTTTCAAATATATGTTTATATTTACAAATTCGTACAAAATCTCCTATTTTGTACTTTGGTTTTAAGAATATTTTCAAGTTGTTGTGAACTGTTTTTAATAAACTTTTTTCATTCACAGTATTGACATCACTAGGTCGCATTTTAATTGTACGATGTTTTGTGTTGTTGTACTTATTAAGTAATTCTTTAATATTATTTATCCATTTGTAAGATCCATTCATGCTAAACTCTTTCCACATCATGTTTTTTAAAGTACGATTAAAGCGTTCAATAATTGATGCTTTCAAAGTACTATACGATATAATGATTTATATTATAATCTTTCATTGAATTTTGAAAATGATGATTATAAAATTCCTTGCCGTGATCGCTTTGTAAACTTTTTGGTGATCTTTTTGATGTTGTAAATATCATTTTCATAGCTCTAGTGACATCTACTCCATTTTAGTTTTTAGAGGTGCAGCCCATGCAAATTTTGAAAACGTATCAATCACTGTCAACAGAAACCGATAACTCTTGTTAATAGAAGAATATGCTCCCATTTCAACTAACTCAATCTGCCATAAATCATCAATGCCTTTCATTATTACTCTTCTACGTTTAAAATTTTCCCGTGCTGTCTTATGAAATTCCTCAACTAATTGTCGTTTGCTCAAATTTAAGTTAATGATATATCAAATAATATATGCTCAATATAGATTATACACTTAATTTCAAAGTGTTTTCTCCGTTTATAGATTGTTCTACATACAAAGAATTTTGTAAAATTGAAGAAATTTTTTCATTGTTTGATTAACACTCAGCTATGAATGTATCTGTTTCACGTACTTTTCGATTTATAATTACTTTAAAGTCATCTAAATCACTCTTGTTTCTGACTATTAAATTTTCTAAATTGTTTATTTCTGTTTTCAACATGTAATTTTAATTCGTTCATTGAACTCATAATCTTTTCATTGAAAGTTTTAAATTTCTCGACTAAATTACTTTCAATGTATGCAATTTTATTTGAGAAATTTTCTAGACCATTTTGAAAATACTATAATCTTTTGTAATTGCATCAAAATTGTCTAATGGTGTTCCTACTTTTCGTAAGCGTTTGTATTCTATGTCAAAATTTCCGTCAGATGATATTGCAAAACCTAATCCAGGTTGGCCTGGTGGTCCTCGTTCACCTTTTATATGTCAAGCTTTATTATGCGAAAACAGTCCAAACTTATCAACACTCATCTTAACATTGGAAATAAAAAAAGTATGGATGAATTATTTAAAGAATTATATTTGCTTCACGTAATTCTTCAATAATTGTTATATTATCATTGTTATGATTAGAATGCCCTGCTTGCTGTGAAGCAATAAGTAAGCGTAATCTATCAACTAATTCATTTGGGTCATCCCAGTATATGTAGTTAGGTTTACTAGTGTTTATTGTCATAAGACCTTCTCCTCTTTTTTTTATCAGTTTACTTATAATGTTTTTATATTTTGTGCCTACATTTCCTTTAATTCTGCTGTTGTTGTCTGAACTTACTGTCCGAAAAACATTTGTTGTAATCAAAATGTTCTTATGGTTTTCAAGATCAGATGTTGTGTAATCTTCTGGATTTTTTATAAAAATTAATTCATATAGTCCTTGAGTTGCGGGATATTCATTTTCTCCTACAATTATAACATCTACTTTGAATTCTATTTTATAACGCCCTATTTCAAAAGCATTAAGATTTTGTATTTCGGTCCGAAAGCTTTATCTACACTTCTACTTTTGTCATATACTCTCTAGTGTAGAAAGTAGCTAGTGTTCTGTTTTTATTGAAAGATTCTTGCGGAAAAGGGCTATTTTGGTATCAACTCTTATTTAGAGTTTTCTTTAAGTTAGAAGCAGGCGTGTTTTGAAGAGTTGAAGAATATTCTGATGAAATTGTTTTCTCAGGTGTCTTGATGAATGAATTGTCTGTAAAATGTGGTGATGATTTAAAAAATTTATGTAGTTGCTGTGATGGTGAAGCACTACTATTTTCAAAAGTCAGAAACCGAACAGATGTGGAAAGCTCTTTATCTATTTCTTTTTTGATTTCAGTTTCAATTTTTTTATCAATATCATTTTCGGTTTTTTCTTTGAATTCACGTAAAGGTTTACTAACAGGCATAAACGTCTCTTCAAGCATTATTTCTTTTTCATTTTTTCCAAATTTTATCGCATTATATTTTTTGCGAATGGCATTTTTTGACTTTATTAAATTTTAAAGTAACTTAGTCTCCATTATTATTTTTTATCAACGAGTGTGTGTGTGTGTGGGTGTGTATTATCAGCAGCCTGCAAATACCTTATGAACAACTTGCAAACAACTTGCAAACAACTTGCACACAACTTGTAAACAACGCAAACAATTTGCAAACAAGGAGCAAACATTAAAAACGGTGTTGTATTTTAGTTGTAAACAGCAATATTTCTTTTATAAGTATGTGTGTATGACCACTTTGGAAAGAGATGTTTAATATATTGAGAAAATTTTAAGTTATACTTTTATTTATATTTTAATGAATACATCAAATCCTTTCCTATATCGTCCGTCATCTATTGAGCAGTCTTTATTAATTAAAACAAATCCATAATTATCCTTCCAACATTCTGAACACATATCCTTGAATTTTTTGAATGACATATCAGTATTCACATGGTCTTTACGTATGTATATGTTTCAAATTCATATCATCTTGTTTAAATAAAATAATAAAATTTGCGTTATCTCTTATTAAATGTTTAGGAATATGTGTGTATGTTTGACATAGATAAAAACTGTCAATATTTTTATGACGACCCATGCAAAAATAACATCTCATATTATTTTGTTTTTCGCATGCAACGTCATCAAAAATAAATATTGAATTCTGTTTAGCTTCTTCAGGAGCTAAAACTTCATTATTCTCTGTAAATGCATAGTAACCAATTCCTGTAATTGAGGTTATCATTTTTTTCAAATATTCATATTTCGGCTGATATAAAGATTTTGAATACAAATAAATGTTCTCAAATTTTAAACCATTTGGATGTTCAAGTAAATATAGCATCACATTAGTTTTACCACAGTTTGATGGACCTGCAATAATTGCTCTTATATTATTTGGTAGCAGTACACTATGTTTCTTTCTTTTATTTGTATCACGATCAAAGTCAATGTTTTTAACTTGTAATGTTTCATGTTGTTTCATTAATTTCATATTATACACTAAATTGTATATAATTTAAAGAGAATATTTATAGAACACTTTTAGAAAATTTTTATCACTTTGATTAGAAATTCAGAACGAAAAAGGTATAAAATGATAGATCACAAACGAAAATTAAACAGTTGATGCAAAACTTATAAAGGAAAAGGTTTAATCAATTCTGCGATTAGTAATCTACCGTTTGAATTACATTTACCAGGTTATAATTTTTGTGGACCTGGCACAAAATTACAAAAACGATTGAATAGAGGAGATAGTGGAATAAAACCACTTGATGAAGCTTGTAAAGAGCATGACATAGCCTATTCTTAACATAAAGACGTACATAACAGACATATAGCTAATAAAATCTTAGCAGGAAAAGCTTGGGAAAGAGCTACTTCCAATAAAGTCAGTTTAGGTGAACGAACAAATACGTGTTAAGTTACAAACGTAATGAAAACGAAGTTGAAATTTGGAATGGGTATTGTAAAAAGAAAAGTAAAGAGTAGAAAATTAAAACATAAAAGACAAAATGGAAAACAGTTATTTAGAAAAACTTTGAACAATATAAAATCTGTATTAAATAAAAATAAATCAGAAGACATTGCTGACAGTATAAATTTAGCTTTAAAAGCAGCTAAAAATGTCGTTAAAGGAAAAAAGTCATTAGTTAAAATACCTAGAATTATACCAATACCTAAAATTGGTGGCGTTTTACCTCTTTTACCAATATTTGCTGGCCTTTCTGCAATTGGCGCGCTAGCTGGCGGTACATCACAGATTGCTTAGGTTATAAATCAAGCAAAAAATGTAAAAGAGCAATTGGCTGATAATATAAGACATAACAAGCAAATGGAAGCTATTGCAATAGGAAAAGGACTTTATTTAAAACCATACAGAAAAGGATTAGGGCTTTTTTTAACGTCACATTCACAAAACTTTTAAAGCAGCTACCTAATAAAGCCTTGAGTGAAATTGATATTATTAAATATGCAAAATATGTACCACATTTCAGAGGTGCTTTTATGCGTAATGAATTGCCTAAAAGTCCTCGACTTAAAGAATGTGGTGTTATAAATTTAGATGCTTCGACAGGTGCAAGTACTCATCGGGTAGCGTATTATACAAATAATGACTATGTAGAATTTTTTGATAGATTTAGAAACTTACAACCTCCACAAGAAGTCATTAATTATTTAGGAAATAATATTAGATATAATTATTATCAATATCAAGATTTTAATTCGGTTATATGTGGACATTTATGTTTAAAGTTTTTATATGATTGTACTAAAATAAATAAAAATAAATTATAAATAAAATAAAGTTTCAAAATTTATTTATTTTGTTATTATCATTTATCATGTCAGTAACACTGACTCTAAGTGGAAACTCGTCAGTGTTAAATGCAGAATATTTTCCTCCTTCAGAATTAACATATGATTACATTTGTGGATTAGTTGATTTTCAAAGATACAATTCAATACCTAATATAGACAGCAATAATAATTTATTTTACATCGGAAATGAAAATATTGAAATACTTGTGGGATTTTACGAAGTTGATGATATTGCGGTTTACTTTCAAAAAGAATTGAAGAAAAGAAAAAAAGAGTACAAACTCGAAATTGGAACAAATAACAACACACTCAAAACAGAAATTAAATGTAATGAAAAAATCTGCTTTGACCGAAAGCAAACTATCGGTAAATTATTAGATTTTGAAGAAATCATATTTGAAGCAAATAAACCTCATATATCTACACTAAATAGAATGTAATCTTATCACTGGCTCTTTTATAAATAACCAAATCGCACACATTTTACATGAATTTTCACCAGATGTTAGTCCTGGGTATAAAATAAAAGAGGTATCAAAAAATGTAATTTATTTACCAATAAACACCAAACAAATAAGATCTATAGAAATAAGAATTCTTGATCAAGACGGTGATCTAGTGAATTTTAGAGGTGAAACAATAACAATTCGTTTACATTTCAAGGCAATATAAATATGTTGATATATAATCATAGTAATAATAAGTTTTTAACTAGTACATCATCAAGTGTGAATCTTTTAACACCAAATTTCACTGATACTATAAAGTGTCAAAACCGCATTTAACTAGACGCGGCCCTACGTTTGGGGCAAACAGGGCTGTGCCCCACCAAGATTGTCTGGGAATATTAAATTAATCTCTATTTTTGACCGCAATTAAATAGGACATTTTTTTCTCACCAAAATTCCTAAATTCCTAAATAAAGTATCAATATTTGTATACTTTACCCTATTATTTATATTTCTTTTTTATAATCATTTTATTATTTGCCCCTTTAAACTTTTTTTAAAAACGCCTATGTTAAAACTACCTATCAATATTCGATATAATAATAACAAAGTCCCAAGCAATATGTATACAATGTGCATGTAAACATGAAGAATATAAGAATTTATCAACATCCAATACAACGGGCTAATCGCTTGTAGCCCTAGCAATATTTATTCAATGTGCATATAAACATATAGAATAAAAAATTTATCAATATTTAATACAAGGGACTAATTTATTTACAGTCCCAAAAAAGAGAATTCTCTTTGTATTTTCAGTACAATTTCGTTCATAGATATTTTTTTTTATATTTTAATTTATATGGAAAAATTGGTATGAATGGGGCTGTCGAGTTGTAGCCCCGTATGATTGCGTTTTGTTGCATATTGCAAGAGTTTATTTTCCCCAGCAACAAAAGGAGTATACACTGTATTAGCATATACATACTTAAAGTTATAGTCATATAGTGATATTGCAACGATCTAGTTTGATGATACACATAGGGGCAGAAATGTTGTAGACCTGTGAATTTTCTCTCACGGTTAGGAGAAAAAATCATGCAGTGTGCTGTGTGAATGGTAAAATGTTTTTTACTAATATGTGTGATGTGTGATGTTTAACTCAGGGGCTAAGTAAATCGTAGTCCCTAAGCTTTGTTTTTGTTGTATATATTTTATACACAACACGATCAAACCGAAAATTAATACAGAATATAATATATGTATTATCATTTGTACATATAATATATACGTTAATTTCCATATATACATACATGTACGTACATGTAATGTAAGTATGTATATATATTTATATATACACATACATATGTATATGTATATATCAACAGGATAAGAAAACTTTATCATACATACTATATTATATATGCAACACTTGAGTAGAATTATGTCCTTTTATGTTGTTACTTTTTTGTCAATTTTCAGTTATAATTTCACAAAACTGAATTTTTTTAAAATATGTAAATGAATAGTTCAATTCATAAAAAAATTTAAATTTTTATTTGAAAAGAAAATCTATTTGTCGGTTAATAAATATTTAATTTGAAACAATTGTGAAATAAAGATATAAATGAATGAAAAACGATATTTGAATAAATATTTGAAAAAAAAATACAAAAATAGACAAAAAAAATTGTATATTTTTAAAATAAATTTTAAAGGTTCTAATTCTAAAATAAATGTGTATTTGTACTTTTTAAAGAGAACGACGTGAAAATTAAAAAGTAATCATTTTATGTTATTTCATTTTTAAGGTTTATTATTAGTCAGTCGAATTATTTTTTTGCAGTTTTTTGAAGAGTTTTATTTATTTCTTATTTCTTGAAGGCACAGTTGTACTATTATAACATCTGGATACACTTTACTGTCGTACGTGGAAAACGATTTTTGATTGTATTTGCAAACCCCAAAAAATTGAAAAATTGTCAAATAGGCACTTTTCTAGATGGACAAAAACAAAGCCACTCAGATTTTAATATAAAAGTCTATGATAAAAAAGGCTTTTCAACAATGTTTAACATCTAGTTAGTTTTTGACGTACTACTTCTTTTAGTCGGTTTGAAATTTACTGGACCAATTTATGAGCAATATCTTGGTCTATTATTTTCCATTCTTTCAATAATGCAGGACTCAACTAAAACATGACTCAAAACTGTATTATTGAAAGAATGGGAAATAATAGGCATTGCTCATAAATTGGTCCAGTTAACTCCAAACTAAAAGAAGTAATACGTCAAAAAGGATACCTAACTAGATGATAAACATTGGTAAACTTTGGTAAAATCTTTTTTATCATAGATTCTTATAATAAAATCTATGTGTACCTATGCTTTTGTTCATCTAGAAAAGTGCCTATTTGACAATTTTTCAATATTTTTGTAGTTTGTAAATACAATCAAAAATCCTTTTCTACGTGCGATAGTTAAGTTTATTCAGATGTAATAATACTTTTTTATTTCGAGTTGAAATTTTCATTAAGTCATAAAATGTTGTCATTTTTCTTTCAAAAATACAACTGTGTCTTAACTTTTACTCAGCCTTGTATATGTACATATATGATACTTTTGGATAATGAAAATCCATATCCTGTTTAGCCCCTCTGACCAAATCAGCCTAGAGCCGCCGCTGCATTTAACAGAACTTTATAAAAATTTCCTTAAATCATTAGGATATATAGTACAAGAAAAATGAGTCAGATACTAAATATTTCAAATCCGCCTACATTCGATGAAAGTATTGTGAAAAAAGAATATCAGAATTATACACCTTTTTCATTATCATATCAAAATAGTGATGAAATCAGAATATCAATACAACATCAATATTTATATATTTTGCCTAGTGAAAGCTATATATACATTGAAGGAGCGATAACTGACACAGATGGGAAAAAATTGACTACTATTGATTCAAATAATTGTATGTCTTTTCTTTTTGATGAAATGCGATATGAACTAAATGGTGTTGAAATTGATCGAACAAGAAATTTAGGCTTTACAAGCACATTGAAAAATTATATTTCTCTAACAGAGACTCAAAGTAAAATATTGTATAATGCCGGCTGGTCACTGAGTTCACATATTACAGTTTCTGATGGATTTTTCAATTTTTGCATTCCATTGAAAATGCTTTTAGCATTTGCTGAAGATTATACTAATATTATCGTTAACTCACGTCATGATCTTATTTTAATTCGAGCTAGATCAGATAATAATGTTGTTCATACATTAAAAGATTTTAAACTTAGCAGTCATAAACTGCTTTGGCGTGTACCGCATATAAGCGTTTCTGATACTGAACGTTTATCTCTTCTCAAGATTATTGACAGAGGACATCCAATACAAATAAGCTTTTGAAGTTGGGATATGTACGAATATCCTGCATTACCAACAACATCTACTCAACATGTATGGACAATAAAAACTTCATCGCAACTCGAAAAACCAAGATTCATAATTTTCGCTCTACAAACAAATAAAAATAACATTAAACACAAAGATAACACATCATTTGACCATTGCAAAATAACTGATATTAAAGTACATTTGAATTCAGAGACGTATCCTTATGATGATTTAAATGTTAAATTTGACCGCGAACGGTATGCTTTACTATATGACATGTATGTATACAAGATTTCAACATTCTTATTATGGACGAGATTCAAAACTTTTATTGAAATAGACTAAATTCAAAAATTTAGCGTCAATCATTGTTATTGATTGTTCACATAAAAGTGAAACTGTAAAAATTACTACATGACAGAATTGTGCAATATAATCCACTTACAAATGAAGTTCGAAAACTAATATAAAAGTATAATAAAGTATTATATTAAATCATTTTGCTCCAGTTTACTGTATTGTCTACAACTAACAAGTAAGAATTTTTTTTTTCAAATGGACAAATCATCATGTGTAATTATTGACGTGCTAGGCTTTAGAGGATTTCAGAATAGATTCATACCTATAGAACTGATTATTTCATACAATTCGACTGAATTCCAAAATTTTATAATTAAATCACCATAAGAATTTGATAAATTACCAAAACAACTGCAAATTCAAGCTAAATGGTTATATAATCATTATCATAGCCTAACTTGGCATGAACGGAGTGTAGATTTTGATAGTGTAAAACAATTCTTATTGCAAAATATAAATGACGCTGTTATTTATGTAAAAGGATGTGAGAAAAAAAAAGTGGTGTTTGAAAATAAAGTAGAAGTTTATAATTTTGAAGACCTCGGGTGTCCATCTTTAGGATCAATACGTGATAAATATCCATCAACTTTCAAATGTCCAACACATGATGGCTATTGTTCTCTGCAAAATGCTTTATTATTACGGAATTTAATGGAATTTGAATTAAAAAACGAAAAATTTACTTTTTAACAATAATTTTGTTTTATTTATAATAATTTGTATTTCAATTTATAATATATTTGTATTTATAATATTTGTATTTTTATTATCTAAAATAAAAGTATATAATTAGAAGAATAAACTTAGAACTATTGTTACATAAAGATAAATTTTTTATCGAAATAAATTTTTTTTTTTAAAAAAAAGGTAAATAAAGTGTTTTTTTACTTTTCTTGTTTTTTTTTTTTCAAAAAATAATTTTTTTAAAAAAAACTTAAAAGTATTTTTTTGGTTTTTAAAAGTTGTTATTTTAAGTTGATCATTTTTTTTTACAGTAATAAGATTTATTTGAAATAATATTTTTCAATATCTGAATAACCGCATGCTAAAGTCTTATAATTTTGATTAGGTATGAGAAATTTTTTCTCATCATTATTTTCTAATGCTATTTTATTTATTGTTTGAGTATTCACATTATGAATATTACTCCTTATCACGAACATTTTTCTTCTTATTTCTAAAGAACTATCATTAACACATTGCGCAAAATCTTCTACTGAAATGTCGTTTTTTTTATTCCTTTATTATATTTACTATATTTTTTTTTATTCCTTTGATTTTTTTAATAATATCATTAACTGTTATACAATAATATGTTCTAGCTGTTACGCCATAAAATTTCAAAATGATACCACCTACACATTCGTCTTTAAATTTACCCAAGATTTTTTTATTAACTCGTGGTAAGTTGTAAATATTATTTTCGCTATAATCACTTGTATCAAATTTATCTATATTCTTTTTCATGTCTTCATAAAAATCATCAGTTTTTATTTCATAAAAGAATGAATCTGTATCCATATGCAACAATTGTGATCTATTATCATATGTGCTTTTGATAAAATCATAATGAAAGTCATACATAAGAATTTTTGATATATCTAAAATACTAAAACCGGCATAGATTGGTTTATTGTACATTACTTTCAACATGTTCATGCGAATCAATACTATGTTTTCATTGATTATTTTACTGCTATGAAAATTTGGCATTTTTATTAAACGTTCTGCTGATGTTTTCTTACCCTCTTGTTCCCATTTTCTGATAATTCTAATATCAATACCGAAAATGCCTTACCGAAAATTCTATTATTCATTAATTTGTAAAAGTCTTTATCAAAATTGTTTTTCTCTAAAGTATGTTAATTGTTATAAAAATCAATGTATGGCTTTAACCATGGATTTTGAATAAATTGTAAAACACGATAAATTTTTTTTATTTCAAGCCCGTTACGTAAACATTGCTTTAAGTTTCTGTAATGTATAACGTATTTATTTTTATAATTGTGTGGAAACAAAATTACAGTTATCCAATTCATTTAAGATTAAGTAAGTCTATACATTTTAAATGTTTAATTTTACTCAAAGGCTTCGTTAATATATCTGCTGCCATTTTATTAGTGGATACATATGATACGTCGATTATCCCTTGCTGAAGTTTTTCTCTACAAAAATGATACCTAATGTCTATATGTTTTGACCTATCATGTGGTACCGCTTCTTTACAAAATCGTATAGCACTTTGGTTGTCACATAATACATTCATAGGTTTCTCGTGACTATCCACTTTCATATCTCTCAAGCAGTGGTGTTGTCAAGCCGGAACGCTCCGGAACGTCGTTCCGGTACTTCCTTTCTGGACAGGAACGCGTTCCGGAACTAAAGATGATTTCTGATAACGAGAATCGGCTGACGTATTGAAAAAAAATTAAAAAGAATTGCTGATATTTTTTTCTAATTTTTGACGAATTTTTATATGTATTATTATAAACAAGGGTTTGAATCGAACCCGAACCGGAACAAAAACCGGAACGAACCGGCTTGTTTTTTCGAACCGTGAACCGGAGTCCGGAACGTTTTTTTTCTGCTGAACCGGAACTCGAACCGAACCGAAACAAATACGTGAACCGGTTTTTGAACCGGTTCAACGAGAATTAAACTTTATTTATAATAAACATTAGAAAAAATATATAAAATTTTAAAAAAGTAAAGATTTCATACATAAATTTTAATGCAAGCGGCCCACGGACCGTACGTTACTCATCCCTGGTATAGTTTATTGCCATACCCAAATGGTCCTGCGGCTAATGCTAAGAATTTTTAATATACATTTGTTGTGAACTAGAATTTCCAGATGTTGGTTTCCAGTATTGGTAGACGTTTGAAACTTTATTAGTTTATTACAGTGATGCTAAGAAAAATGCCGACAAACGTACCGATTTTCATCTGAAATGTGCATTGCTGGGAAATTCCCATTTTTGTAGTTTTTACATTTCCCACCCTTAGTGTAAGAATTTGAGTATTTAAAACCATTTTTTTAATCAGTGTCAAACCGACAGCACATTTATAGAAAGTGGAAGTTTTAGTTAGTGAATAAGTGCCACACAAAACTATTGTATGCATTAAAACCTTTATTACATACAATGTAATAATAAGATTAATTAGTACTACTGTTAGCAAAATATTCTATGCACGCTACCTAAGTCAAAGTGTCGATTAAAAAGTGTTAGTGTCAATTTCGCATATTTCTAAGAACCTCTCGCTACAAGATTACGTGCGCGCTATATATATGTATGTAGTAGTTGCATTTTTCTATAATCTTTACTCTAATAAACTTAAAGTGTAAGTATATTTCATTTTCATTATTAATAAAAAAATGTCCGTTTTTTTTTCCTATTAAATAATAGTATTTATTTTATTAGTAATTTCAATATGAGTGAAAAAAGAAAAAAACATTAGCATCACCGATTTTTTAAAAAAGAAACTAAAAACTAGCAGCGAAGATGAGTCAATGACCCAGGAAAATGCAACATTGAGCCAAGTATCCAACACCAACTTCAACGCTGATCAACTGGAATCTGTTGAACTTGCAGCCATAGCATCAACGTCAACGTCAACAAGTACTTATAATGATAACGATTCAGACGAAGTCTCGTGGCCTAATATTTGGAGTGCGGAAATGTGGTTAGAAAAGAAAAGACAGTTTCCGTGGTTACTTTCCGAATCCGGAAAATTAGGTTGCTCTTTTTGTAACAAAATACAGCACTTAGGGGTATTTAAAACCCGTGGTGTAAAAATTTCAAAGGAATGGAGTTCCACATCCGTTTCTTACTACGGTAAAGATAAAAAATCGCAGTTAACGTCATTAAGAAAAAAAATTTTTGAACACGCGAAAACAACAGCGCACATTAATTCAGAAAAAATTTTAAACAGCGAACAGCATCAGCCAATAGAAAATGTAATAGACAATTTAAATAAGGCGTCTATTAAGACGACGTCTTTAGTATTTAGAACTGCTTATTATTTAGCCAAACACGACCGACCATATTCAGATTATTATAATTTATTGCAATTGCAAGAATTAAATGGAACAATTTTGGCACCTGGTTTACGGTCCAGATATACCTTCACAAATATAATTAATCACATATTCAAAAATATGAAATTAGAAATTGGTCCGGAAATTATTAAAACAAATGGAAAGATTTCGATTCTCATTGATGAATCTACAACATTAAGTAAAAAATCTACTCTAATTATATTTTTAAAATTCGAAATAAATAAAATCAGCAAACCACGATTCCTTTTTTTTGATTGAATAGAATTGTCCGATCAAACAGCATCCACCATTACAGAATACCTTTTAAATAATTTGGAAAAATATGGCTTCGACGAGAATTATTTGAAACAAAATTTAATTGCATTTACCAGTGACGGAGCAAGTGTAATGTTAATCATCGTCTGGAGCTCTCTGTTAACGATGCTGTCGCGGAAGTAAATGGTATTAACCATTTTCACATATTTATGGATAAATTATATACCATTTATCACCAATCTCCTAAAAATCAACGCGAACTAGAATCATGCGCGGAAAATTTGGGAGAAGAAATTAAAAAAACAGGACGTGTTTTAGGAATAAGGTGGATAGCTAAATCATTCAGAACTGTTAATGCAGTTTGGCAAAATTTAAAATCTCTTGCTGAACATTTTCATCAAGCCGCATCTGATGAAACTCGTTCAAAAACTGATCAGAGTGTATACATTGGTCTAAAAAAATATATCATGTCTAAACAGTTTATAATTAACTTGGCATTAATGTATGACGTTTTGTATGAACTTTCCATCTTGTCTGAAGCGTTACTGAACAGAAGTGTAACGATAGAATATGCGGACAAACTAATCCGTCGAACTATTCGCTATTTGGAATCACTAAAAGACGTTAAAAAAGGAAACAAACTCATAGAAGCATCAGAAACTGTTCAAGTGATGAAATTAGGAACATTTACTTTAACAGATAATAAAAAAATTACTATTATTAACAGAAATCAATTCCTTGTAAGTCTCATTAATAATATGACTAGAAGACTACATACAGAAAATGGTTTGATAAGTGAATTTCGAGTACTAGATCCAACGGAGTGGCCAGCAGATATTGAAATTGGCTATGGAGAAAATGAAACCCAGTCATTATGCACCAGATTTAATTTAATATCACCGATGCGATGTATCAATGCGTTTAGATATTATACTGATATTGGAGCCCATCATTCCTGAAGATGTAGAAATCTTAATTCGATACATAAATATTATACCTTGCAGTTCGGCAGAATGTGAGCGTGGATTCAGTAATATGAATATTATTTTAAATGAACAAAGAAATAGAATATTAATTGAAAATCTAGCAAGTCTTTTATTTATAAAAATGAATGGCCCACCACAACAATTATTTAAACCAGATGATTATGTAAAAATTTGGTTAAGGTCTCATCGTTCAGCGGATGACAACAAAACAAGGAAAATTCAACCAGAAGATCCTAAACATAATCCTATTTGGAATATTTTATAAAAACCATTAGTGTTTTCATGTATTGTTAAAAATATTTATGCAATATTGTTTGAGTATCTACTATGCGTATTTTATAATTTGTTAACTAATTTTTATTAAACGTTCCTGTATTGCCGTCTCTGTTTTTCTAATACCTAGAAATGGCAGAGATTCACAATACAATGTTAATTAATAACAAGTATGAAGTGCAGCTGATTCGTAAACCAGAATTAGGGAGTTGGGCAGCAAAGTGAAAAAAAATCTTGTTTTAAACGTTATAAAACTTATATTTATTAAAACTTAAAAATTAGGAAAACAATAATTTAATTTAATAAAAATAAAAATTCAAGCCAAATAAAAATAAGTAAATAAATAAAAAATTCAAGCAAATAAAATTCAAATAATAAGTTATAAAAATTCATAAAAAGATGAATAAATAAAAAAGAGTTCAATAATAAATAAAATTAAAATGAATAAACTAAATGAATATCTGAAGCAAAATGAAATCAGTGTTTGGCCCTATTCCACCTTTCGACTTCTAGGGCGGTCTATAAAAGAAGGAAGGAAAAAAAATAAAAGAATTGAAAAAAATTATAAATTATATAGTATGTCTAATTGTGTTAGTACAGACTTAGTAAAATTACTGAAGTTGTCTAGGTTTAAATGTAATATAGTATACCGGATCTTCAGTTAAAATTCGCTGAAGATCGGTTTAAATGTAGATGATATTCAAGTTAAGATTCGCTTGAGATATCACTACGAAATTACTTTGGATCCTAGTTAAGATTCGCTTGAATCCGGATTAGTATAAAACTATTTTTTGATTTAACGATCCAGTCTCGTTCTTTTGATTTAAGATCCATTCGCTGTCTCGTTAAATGTGGGGTACCTTTTAGTTAAGATTCGCTAAAAGGCTCTAGATGTTCGACGGATTAAGATTCGTCCTTCTTGATTCTCAGTTAAGATTCGCTGAGACTGAATAAGCAGACAAGGAATTGGTGAAATGTTCACTTTGAAAATTTGATCAAAAATGATGATTTCTGTTGAATTCCATCTCGTTTATATATGATCTGGGTAAACTGTATTTCTATTGTTTCCCAGTGTAAACAATGGAACAATGTAAACAATAAATTCTATGTTTATTGCACTTGTCAAATAATTAAAATAAATAGTTTGACAAGTGCAGTAGTGTTGTGTGTGTGTGTAGTAAATAAATAGTGAAATAAATATTAAAATAAATATTTAAATAAAAAATGATTGTGACAAAAATGTGAAAAAATAATAAATGTGAAAAGTGTGAAAACTAATATGTGAAAAAGATGTGAAAAAGGAAATGGTGGTGAAAAATAATAAAATAATGTGTTAGTGTAAAATAAAATAAATATGTGAAAAATATGTATAAGAAAAGCTTTTTGGGCAAAACAGTTCCTATTATTGTAATTGTAATAAACATATAGTATATATATATATATACATTTACACAAAATGGGTTTCGTAATGATTTTCGTTTCCTTTCCTTTTTATGCTATATACAGAGCCGATCCTGGCGACGGGCGACAATTGGGAGAAATCACTCGCCCCTCCCCCCACCTTCATCAAATTTGGACATGAGACCTAAAAAAAAACGTCGCCGCCAGGATTATCATGGAAAATCACCCCCCCCCCCTCGTTAAATTTGGTCATGAGACCGCACAGAGCAGCCGCCTACCCAGGATCGGCCCTGTCTATATAATTATATATACGCGTTCCGGTAAAAATTAGCACAACACCACTGCTCAACAGTTCCCTTACGTACACTACGTCTTTTGATGCTTTAGATAACGAAATATACTCAGCCTCCATTGTTGATAAGGCAACACTAAGACACTTTTGTTTCTTAGATCTCCAAGAAATTGGTCCATTGGGCATTGTGATGACGTACCTCGAACACGATTTACGATCAGTTGTATCAGCTGCCCAGTCAGAATCAGTATAACAATATGGTTCTGTTCCAGTCTTTTCATATTTAATTCTGTAATCTTTTGTCCCTGTCAAATACCGCAGTACTATTTTTGCTGCTATCCAATGCATTTTTGAAGGATTATTTGAAAATCTGCTTAAGACACTAGCTGCATACGCTATGTCTGGACGACTCACAGTTGCTAAGTACATTAAACTTCCAATCAGTTCTCTATATGGTACATACTGCATATTTTCTGCTTGAGTCTGCTTACATAATTTGCTGCTTATATCCATGGGTGTCGTAACTGCTTTAGCATCTGTCATGTTAAATGACTTTAATAGTTTTTCAACATATGCCTTTTGGTTAATCTCGATATAACTGGTACTGTTATCTCTATGTATTGACATACCAAGTACTCGTATATGACTAATTTCTCCTAGATCTTTCATTTCAAAATTTTCAGATAACCGTCTTTTAACATTATTCAATGAGTCTAGACAATTTGATGCCAATATCAAGTCATCAACGTACACTGCTATGTACAACAATATTTCACCTTCTTCTTTCATGTATAGGCACTGGTCTGTAAAGGATTTCCTCATGTTCATCGACTTTAAAAAGTTATCAAGTTTTAGATGCCATTGTCTTCCGGCTTGTTTAAGTCCATACAACGGCTTAAGTAGCTTACATACCTTTTGTTTATTACTCTTAGCATCAGGATATATCGGCTGTTCCATATATAATTCATCAAACGAATGGCCTTGCACAAATGCAGTAACCACGTCCATATGATGTAAATATAAATCCTTTTCAGCACACAATACAAAAATCGTACGTAATGTTTCGTATCTAACGACTGGTTTCATAAAAATCTATCCCATGTCTTTGTTCACAACCACCGAATGACTGAATACATTACTGAATTGTTCATCTGATGTATTTTCTTCTTCGCTATCAAAAACATCTTGTTTTTCTAGGTTTGAATCTAATGCACCTTCTTCTTGATTCTTATTTTCAGCTTCATCAATGGACCATAGATTTATATATTGCTTTATATCTATTTCTTCAAAAAATTTTACATTTCTAGATCTAATTATACGTCTTGAGCTTTTGTCCCACAGACGGTAACTTTTTGAAAACATGTCATAACCTACAAAGACACATTCTTTTCCTTTTGCTTCAAATTTGCTTTTATTAATTCTTTTGTCCAAAACAATTGCTTGACTTCCAAATATTTTGAAGAAACTTACATCTGGTTTCCGGTTATACCATATTTCGTATGGTGTCTTATTACCTGTTGCATGTGATGGAGATCTATTGCGAATAAACACTGCTGTATTAATAGCCTCAGCCCACATAAATTCTGGTAGTTGTGAATCTGTCAGCATACATCGTGCCATTTCTACTAACGTTCTGTTCGCTCTTTCGGCGATTTCATTCTGTTGTGGAGTATATTCTACAGAGACTTGATGCATAATGCTTAGGCTCTGAACATAACTTTTAAATTTCTTCGGCACGACAAACAATTGAAAATGCATTTGGCATTTTAACTGCTCGCTGGCGAATTTTATTGAACATCATTCATATGGAACCAGAAAATGCTGAAAAGGTGGTATTATCGTGCATAGCCTTGCACAATTTCATTATGTTGGATAATCTATGTCGTCAGCAATATTGTCCTCCGCAGTTCACTGAATGGATCGAGGGTAATGGTACTGAGCATCCTGGCGAATGGAGATTAGACATAAATTCATGTGACTCTGTACGACCTTCTAATAATCAACATAGATTTAATGGAATTAATGCTGTTCAATTTAGAAATTCATTGTGTGAATATTTTAACAATTAAAACAATAAATTTAAATAAAAAAATAATGTTTCAATTTATTAAAATAAAATCAAAAAGATCACATTTTCATGTTGTACATACACAAATTAGGAACACAAATTTCATATAACTTCATTTAATGACAAAAAAAAATATATATACATACATATATATATATATATACATATACATATACATATTCGTCATATATATGTAGACTTATATACATGTATGTATATTTGATCCGCTTATTTTGAAAATGGAATGAGTAACTTTTTATACTTTAGAGATATTTTGAGTTTTTTTTAAAAATTCTCTATTAAAGTACATAGAAAACAAAAAATTCGATTGTTATAAAATCAACTTGTTATAACTTTTAAAATTTTAGTATAAATTGTTTTCGAATATACGCTTATAATCTGGAAATTGAAAACTTGTGACTTATGCCACTTTCAAAATATACGGCTCATATACATACATATAGTATACTAAATGTATATGAAATGAAAATATTCTTTTAAAATAAGGCACATCAGCAGTCTCTTCTTGAACAGCTTATTTTTTAATCTGTAGGAAAAAAATTGCTAAATTTTAATAAATTTCATAATGGGAATATGTATAATTACTGACGTATGTATTTTTGTCTCGCAGCAAAAACAAACTGAAATAATTCTGCTCGTACGTCGTCTTTGTTTTCTTCCGGAATTTCAAACAATAAAGCCATAATTGTCTGACATATTAAAAAATCTGTATTTTTATCTTTTTGATTTTTGAGGTTTGTACTGTTCGTCGTTGTTTTGGTGGGGGGTTGTGTTGAAGTTGATTCACAAGAAAACATATCAATTTCATACGGGTCTTCTTACACGCATACATTCTCTATTTCGCAAGGGCTTTTAAACATTTCGTTGCATCTGGTTCTGAATAAAATGAAAAAAACAATAACTTACTTTCTTACCTTTCTTACCTTTCAAATTTAATTGGTTCAATTACAACTTACTTTCTGGGTTGAATGAATTCTGTCAGAAAACTCATACTATTAAAATATGGCTACGGGTTATCTTCTACACCACTTCCTGTAGGCTTAGGTTTGGATTTTTTTTACAAAGGTTTCCCGCAGATGCTTCCATCTTGTCGTACATTCTTCAACTGTTAAGAAAAAAGTTTATGCCCACAAAATTGGAAAATATACATATAACAATTATGATATACATAACATTTCGATTTAACTTGGTGGCCACTTCATTCCAACATTTACTTTTAAATTTAATATCGAAATAATTTTTATGATTTTTATCATACAACACATTAAATTGTCTGATATTACTTCAATTAATTTTTCATTAAAATCTGTACTTTCATCTGTCCGCAACATTTTTAATATTAATTTCAATATTAAATAAAATATTTTAATAACAAATTATTTATGATTTTTATGAATATTTTATTTATTTATTTATGATGACAGTACACTTATCTTTATGTTTTGGATTTTCGTTGATATTTAACATTTTAATTGTATATAACCTTACTTCTTCTCTTTTAGTAAAGATCATTATAGTTACTTCAAAGATTGATTACGATTTGACAATTCTTAATCAATATTAAGTAAATTTACCGAAGTTTGTTAAGATTGTTTAAGACCATTATAGTTATAGCTATTATCTTCGATACCATAAACATTGTTTTTTTTTCAAATTCACATATATCAGTCATTTTAATCGGGAAATTTATACCTTAAATATTTAACATAATTCACTTTTTTTGTTTTAAATTAAATTTGCAGAGTGCAGTTTACGCGGATGTTTATAATAAAACAAGATTTATTTAATCTTCACTTTTTACATCTAGCAACCATAACGGCTTGTACAGTAGTGATAATAATACAAAATGTCATTCTAAACTAAGTCTATTCTAAAACCCGACTTACAAGTAAAACATAGTTACTAAGGTAGAAAGAGATAACTGACAACTGACAACTGACATACAAAATATATTGATCTAATACATAATCATCTATAGTACCCTACATTTTATAGAATAATATAATGGAAATACTTTGCATGTCCAACACCCCCTCTCAAAGTATATTTCATTTAATTTCTTTTACGCCCAATACTGTCTTGCATTGGTGGTGCTTAGGACCAGGAAGAGCCTTCGTAAGGAAGTCAGCAGGCGTTTGACTTGTCGGCATGTATTGTATGTCTATTCCACCTTTTTCCACTGCTTCTCTCACGAAGTGATATCTCACATCTATGTGCTTCGTCCGATTATGATACACCGGATTTTTAACTAGTTGCTGTGCCCCTTGATTATCGTTGTATATAACTACGATTGACTCTGGTTTATGAAGATCGACTAGAAGTTTCTTCAAATACAACGCTTCCTTTGAAGCTTCACTGATGGCCATATATTCTGCCTCAGTACTGGATAGAGCTACTGTCTTCTGTTTCCTGGATTCCCAGCTTACACATGTACCTGACAATGTGAAAGCATAACCAGTATAGGATCGTCGATTATCAATTGATGAACCCCAATCTGAATCAGCATATCCGACTAAATTGTCCTCAACTTTTCTAAAAATAAGTCCATGGTTCAACGTTCTTTGAATATAACGCAAAATTCTCTTTGCAGCTGTCCAATGTACTTGTGAATGACAATTATTAAATTGCCCCAACATACTCACTGCGTAAGTTAAATCTAGACGGGTTGATGTTGCCAGGTACATCAGTGAACCAATTGAATTCTGGTATGGATAATATGATTTATTTACGTTGTTATCTTTCTGAAGCTTCAGATTTAAATCTAATGGAGTTATCACGGGTTTACATTCGTTCATCTGAAAACGTTGCAATATTTCACGACTATATCGTTCTTGGCACATTGTAATTGTTTTACGATCTTCGGATTGTTTGAATTCAATTCCTAGACAATTATGGATTTTCCCCAAATCTTTCATCTCGAATCTTTCTTTTAGTTGACATTTCAAATTTTGTACCAAATTTTCATTATTCGAAATCAGCAACAGATCGTCTACATACACTGCTACTATAATTGTGTCTAGATTCCTTTTTTGGATATAAATACATGGGTCAGCATTTGTTCTTTTAAATCCAAGTATTTCTAGTTCCTTGTCTAGTTTGCGATACCATTGACGTCCTGATTGTTTTAACCCGTACAATGACTTTTTCAACAGACATGCTTTATAACTTTATTCATATATTCTTCTAATAGATTAGGAATTTCTAGGTGTATTTTTTCATTTAATTCACCATTCAGATAAGTTGCTACTACATCCATTTGATGTACTACCATTTCGCGCTTAGCTGCTAACGCCATTAGAATTCTAATAGAACTTGCTCTTATTACAGGTGAGAATGTTTCAACGTAATCAACACCTTTCTTTTGTTCAAAACCTCGTGCCACTAGTCTAGCCTTTTTTCTTTCCATGTTGTTCAATGCTTCATATTTTCGAGTTAAAACGAATTTTCCTTTAATTCAATTTACATTTTCAGGTAAGTCTACAATGTCCAATGTTTCATTTTTTACGATTGCTAAGTATTCTTGATTAATTGCCGTTTTCTAATTTTCAATATCATCCCCGTTTAAAATTTCAGATAAACATGTTGACGTAGGACCCATAATGAAATTTGCTGATTCGTATTCTGATTCATCTGCTGTTTCAAAATCTGGCTCTTGTGTTTGATCTACATGTTTCTTAACAAGGTGATTTTTTCTGTGTTGATAGAATTTTTTCGGCCTTCCTCTTTTACCACTTCTAAATAATTTTGGTTTTCCTTTCCCACGTTTGGCTGTTGTTACAGGTGAAAACTGTTGTGATATGTTTCTGTCATCTGGAGATGATCTCATGAGTTTCGAATCATGAAGTATAACTTCAACATTTCCTTTTTTAGTTGCTTGGACATTTTCCGATTTCGTATCGTAATCGTTTGGACCGTATCCCAAGCAATCTTCAAACATTGAATTGAACTTAAATTCTTCAGTGAATACAACATCTCTGCTTATGACTATTTTCTTTTCATTTTCACTCCATAATCTATAAGCTTTTGATTGTTCTGAGTAACCAATTAAAATACACTCTTTCGACCTTGAACTAAATTTATCTTTGTTTTGTCCTTTTTCCAAAACAAAAGCTTTAGTGCCAAATATCTGAAAATAACAGATATTCGGTCGTCTTACAGTCCAAACTTTATATGGTGTAGTACCATTTAAAGACTTACTGATGCATCTGCTTCTGATGTAATTCGCCGTGTTTATGGCTTCTGCCCAGAACTTTGCTGGAACATTAGATTGTTTCATCAGACTTCTGGCTGTTTCTATCAATGTTCTGTTTTTCTCTCGGCTATACCATTCTGTTGTATGGTATACGGCACGGTGAGTCCTCTTTGGATTCTGTTTTCTTCCAATAACTTATCGAATTCTTTATCACAATATTCCAAACCATTGTCTGATTGCAGATATTTAATTCTCTTTCCACAGTAGTTTTCAACATGTGCTTTATACTGTTTAAAAACATTCATTCTTCTTCTTTATGAAAAAGATTTCACACCATCGTGACTTATCGTCAATATATGTGACAAAGTATTTCGCTCCACTGAAGGAAGCTGTTCGCATTGGACCGCAAACATCTGTATGTACAATTTCTAACAAATCTGTTGTCCTTTCTGGATCACATTTCTTGAATTGAAATTGTACCTGTTTTGCTTTGACACAGATCATAAATTTGTTTTTCAGTATTTTTATTTATTTTCATTCCAATTACCTCTTTATTCTGAGACATACATTATCAAATAATCAAAGTTTATATGACCCAGCTTCTGATGCCATTTCAATATATTTTCTTTACTTCTAGTTGACAGATTACTAACTTCATTAGCTTTTTTAACGTAATATAGATCATCATGTCTCTTTGCTCTGCAGATTATATTCTTATCTTGATCTGTAATGAATGCAGCATCTTTAGTAAATTTCACTTTATATCCTCTATCTGTGATTTTTGCAATCGACATCAAATTAGTATATAGGTCAGGCACAAACATCACATTCCGTAGTTTCAAATGTTTTGTATTTTCCCCATCAGAAGCATTTAATTTCACTTCGCCTATTCCCTGAATTCTGGTTGTATCACCATTTGCCAAATTCAACGTCTTTTTGACATATTTTATGCGATGAAAATTTGCACGATATGGACTCATATGAGAAGTACAGCCACTGTCAAGACACCAGTTGTAATTTCTGTTCACATTATGCTTTGTTTGTAATAAAGCAGTTTCACTTTTGCTACAAAGTACTTCAGTACATAGTTTCAAGTATTTACTTGTTTGTTTTTATCTTTCCCGACATTCAAAAGCTTTATGTCCAATTCTTCTACACTTATGGCACTTGAACTTAAACTTAGATTGATATTTACTTACTGATTTTGAGTAATTATAGTTTGGTTTTCTGTCATCGTATCTATTCGTTTTCTGAAATAAACGTTCAGTTCAGAAGGACTAATCGAAAGGATTAGATCTGACTTTGCTTTCCTGTCTTCTTGTACCCATGCCTTAATTCTCTTTTCAGAATCTTCATCACCAGATTTTAATTCTGGTTTTTTATTTTCACCACACACATAGCACCAGGTATTGTTTTTTAATTAATAATGCTTTAACTTGAAGCTTCTACGTATCGAAATTATCCTTTTTTAAAGGTTCGGATGTTTATAATAAAACAAGATTTATTTAATCTTCACTTTTTACATCTAGGAACTAGCAACCATAATGGCTTGTACAGTAGTGATAATAATACAAAATGTCATTCTAAACTAAGTCTATTCTAAAACCCGACTTACAAGTAAAACATAGTTACTAAGGTAGAAAGAGATAACTGACAACTGAAAACTGACAACTGACATACAAAATATATTGATCTAACACATAATCATGTATAGTACCCTACATTTTATAGAATATTATAATGGAAATACTTTGAATGTCCAACAATTTTTCTTTTCACTTATTCAATTTTTTTTTCTTATTTCTTTTTTTTTACTTGTTCATTCTTATTTTTTCTTTTTTTTTTTCACTTTTTTTTTCTATTTTCTTTTTGTTTCACTTACTCACTTTTCTGTATTTTTTAAAAAAAGTATATTTTATATTACATTTGTGTATATATGTACTTAGTCTTTTTTTTATAAAAAATTTCAATATTTAAAAAATATTTCACTATTTAAAAAAATTTCAACATTCAAAAAGAATTTAATTTTTAAAAAAAAATTCAATATTTTAAAATAACTTATTTTTTTCTAAGTCTTTTTCACTGAATTTAAAATAAATTCTACTGCTAAATTGTGCTAAATTTTTAAAAAAAATTTATCGTTTAACGCGTTAAGTAAAACCGAAAACTGAATTTCTGAAGAGATTATATTTATTATATAGATATATATGTATTTTTTAAACTTTTTCAACATAAAGATTAAAAAAAAAAACAATTCCTATTCATAGGAGACACTCAAAATAACTAACTCAAAAATAATTCTCTTAAAAAATCTAAGTACCATAATTTATTAATTAAATCTTACACGTAGCAAGAATGTGACTTGTTATTCTTGCAATTTTTATTTAAAAAAAAAAAAACAACATCTGATCAATGCAATGCTGAATTGCAAGAAAAAGTTCTATGACTTGTTCTTTGTTGTTTATTTTTTTTGAGTGTCAGCTAATTTTATGAAAATGGTAAATTTACTTGCGTGGACGTAACACCTCTCTCCTTTTCTATCGACTCCCGGCGATAATCGTTTAGCTGGATTTTAACTTGTGCTTCCCTTTGTGTATTTTTTAGTCGTATGAAAAGGTACAATCCAATGACCATAATAATGGGAACGATGATAAGGTGGTGGTCAAATTTGTATACCATCTTGTTGTCTTTTTTAACTCAATTTCTTCGATGTGCTTGGTGTTATTTATACTATTATGAGCCAAGTGTTGTAGATGAACTTCGTTCACTACTTCTTCAATGGTAATATTACGTTCAGTGTATGGCCATATTCGACTACGATACTCTGTTATGCTGTTTTCTGCTCTAAATTCTCAAATTGAAATTTTACAGTTGGTAAACTTTATGATGTTATTACCTTTCAATTTGATACACATTTGTTGTTCGCAGTTGTTAATCAGTAGAGTTTCTTTCAGATTTTTAGTTATTACGATGTCATTTGTTACCTCTTTTATACTTTCTGTATTATTTTTTTGAAAGGTGCATTTCATTTCTTTATTGTTTAACAAATTAGAAATACATTGATCATTGAACGGAACAAGCTCTTTTTTCAAAATATTCTGTTTTTCTAAATTTACAAAAATTTATTGGTTACAAATTATTACTTTTTCTACATCTGTACTTAATTCTAAGGTATTATTCTTGTTTGGAATTTTCTTAATAATGTTTCTAAAACAATCATTTTTTATGAATTTTGGTATTGACATTACAAAAACAATTATATCATCTTTGAAAAAATACAGAATTTCGTATGTATGGAAATGTCTCTACCGTGATATTATAATCATTTATTTCGTTCTGTGTTGACACATCTTTAGCTAATATTCCTAATCTACTACTTAATATTACTTCTTTAATGCTGGATATTTGTCTTATTAAAATTTTTATATTTTCGTTCATTTCCATTGTTATAATGAAATATTTTAAATCTTTATCTACTTTATTTACATGGTTTTCAATTTCATTAATTTTGCCACTAATTTGATCTTGAATGAGATTAATATGATTTGTTGTATTTTCAATCTGGTCTGAAATCTGTTTGTTAATTATAACTTGATCATTTAAATTTCGTACAATTTGTTTATTTCCTTTTATCGTTTCGAAATGTTTTTTTATTGATTCACGTTATTTCCAATGATATGCATTATATAACCAATGGCATAATTTTCTCCATCAAAATCTGTATAAAATGTTTTGATTTTTATGCGTTTCATCAAAACTTCTGGGTTTTCTGCAGAATTCGAATGGTATATACATATTTCCTCATATGACAAAATTGTGAATCTAGGTGAATTTTTCATTTTCATTTAACTTTTTCATTTTATGTTTGCCCTCCCAAATTAAAGTTTTTTGTTTTTTTTTGCTACACCTAAATCAATAAGGTGCATAACATCTAGCGGAAACTGTGTTATCATTTTGAAGTCGAGACTTTCTAAACAGTGCTCATTATTTAAAAAATAATTATTATGATAAGTATTATCAGTACGATTTTTGAAATCTTCATCTGTTCTAAGAGTTGATGCAGTTAAATTGTATGCTAATCTTTTACAAATCTTTGTGGCCTTTTGTGTGCATTTGGAGCACCCATTGGTTGATGTGTGACCTACTGTCCCAGTTAAAAATGCTTTTGCTGGCGTGTCTGCTATACATTTTCTTATTTTTATATGCACCCTTTTTCCACTAATTATAATATCATCTGTTTGAAGAATTTGTATTTCAGACACGAAGTCCGCCAAGTAAATATTGGGATTCACTGGTTTTTCACGCCCGATATAGCACCCACATTTCTTGAAATTGCCCCTAATATAGGCCATAATGTTTGACCAGAACTTTTAAACAAAGGTAAACCATCGACAAAATATATCTATCCGTAAAATGTCAATGTCTTCGGCAAATGAAGGTTCTAACAATTCTAATGATTTTTGTACACCAAAATCAAAATAAATTCCCGGTGGTACAATGCGAGTTTGAATTGCTCTATATTTAATATCTAAAAGGGTTTTTGAAGATTTTGGGACAACCATATTGTGATTAGATAGAATATTCAAAATATCATCACAAGCTGTTCTGCTTATCCTGTGCTTAATAACCCAATCCGACAAATCATTAGTTAAATTTTGTTTGTTTTCTTGCGGCGAAGGTATTGAAGGATTTTTACAATTTTCAATAATGTCTGAGACTGTACTTTCATGTTGTTCATTATTTACACTTTCTAAATTTGTATGGTTGACAATTTGTTTGGCTACGAGTCGTTTCAAATGCCTTTTAGATAAACCATGATGTGTTTTTCTCACTTTTTCAAAATCAACACTTTTCGTGAGTTTGCAAAATTCACTGTGATTCTAATTTTTAAGTTGAAACTTTATTTAAAAACCAATTTTTTTATACTATTAATATGATTATGTTTTAAAAACACATCATAAAGTACGACGGCTATACATCACATATCAATAAAAAAAATCTTACCTTTCAATATTTAATTAGTTGAATCTTTAATTATGTTAACACTTTACTTTACTGTAGCAATAATATAATAAAAAAATTATGATTTATGATTAAAGCTTTTATGATTTTTAATAACAACAGTTTTTATACTTATTGTTGCTACGCAAAACAACAATTGAAAATGAACAAAAGTGAAATGAAATGAATTTCACAATTTTTCTGAATATTTAGGACGCGTACCGGCGTTTTTTATGACGTAGGAGTCAGTAAAACTTTCAAACACATCATTCGCACCTTCTTAGGAATTTTTTCAATTTCGTTTTACATTTCCGAAACTTTTATTATAGTCTTTATGACAGTTAAGAGTCATTAAACTTCTAAAAGCCTCATTTTCATCTTCTCAGAAGTTTATTCTATTTCGTTTCACATTTCTAGAACTTCTATTTACATCATTTATAGCTACCCTAGAATATTTTTAAATTTTTTCTGTGTATTTTCAAAAACTTCCTTTACTTTTCCTGTGGAAGACCTCCGGATATTTCTAACTGGGTATGTACATACCTTTATATTAATTTTGATGCGTATGTATAGAAAGTGCACCTGCACGCAAATTGTGTGTTCAATGTTCATAATTCATATTTATACATATGTATGTGTGTACATATGTATATACGTAAGTACTTATACATGAAATGATATACATTTGAATACATACGTAACATATGTACATATTTATTTATTTTTTTTTTAATTATTTACGGATTCAACGGATTTTTAATTTTTACATTTTTGACTGAGCTGATTTCGATTTCAATCAGCTGTTGCTAGCTATTCTTAATCTTTCACTCGGATTAAAAATTGATCCATAATTTTTGTCTGTGTCTTGATAGCATTTTCAGCGTTTTTGTTGCCTTTATTACTTTATTTTTAACGTAGTTAATCTGTGTCTTCTATAGTAGTTTCTTGTCAAGTATTATACCTAAATATTTGTGTTCATTTACTATGTCAATATTGCTGTTGTTTATTATAAGTTGGATATTTTTTGTATTTTCTTTTTCTTTCCTATGAAAAATATGCCTTTACTAGTTGAAAACTTTATTCCTTTATTTCTTGCCCGTATATCCAGATTATTTATTGTTTTTTGGATATTTTCTATGGCTGTTTTTAGGTGTCTATCCGATGTGAATATTGTAATGTCATCAGCATATGCTATGTGTTGTTGGACACTTGCATCAATGTGGTCAGGTGTACTATTTGTACTTATAAGGAATAATGTTGTGCTTAAAACTGACTCCTGACCTCTTGTTTCCAATATGCGTTTTGAATGTTCTATGTTGTAAGAAGTAATTCAAGAACTTTAGCATTTTGCCTTTTATTACTATGTTTTTTGCTTCCTGGATTACATCCCTTCTCCATACCCGGTGAAATGCCTTTCCTATGTCAAAGAATATGGCCAATAGGTATTTGTTTTCGTTAAAAGCCTTCATAATTTCTGTTTCAAGGTAGATTAAAGCATCATTTGTTCCTATCTGTTTTCTAAAACCAAATTGATATGGATTTAATTTCTTTTTTGTTTCTAGAAACCACATAAGATCATAGAAACCACATATTCTTTCCAGTACTTTGAAAAGGCAATTTGTTAATGAAATTGGTCTGTAATTACATATCTACAATTAGGGGGTCTTTACCAGTTTTCAAAATTGGTATTAGTAGGGCTTCTTTCCATATTGCTAGTATATTGCCTGTAGTCCGGATATAGTTGTATACATCCAGTAAGTAATTTTTTTGGTTTACAGTCAGTTTCTTGATCATATCGTAGTGGATCTTATCTGCTCCCGGTGAAGATCCTTTACATGATTTTAAAGCATTTTCAAGCTCGTACAATGTGTAGTTGTCATTGTATGGTTGATTGTCTCCTATTGGTATAAATGGTATATTTTCGTTTTGAATTTTGTGTACTTGAAAGTTATGGTCCTAGTTTTTTCTGCTTGATGGTTGTTTATAAAAGTTTGAAAAATATTCGCTTATTAGTTTTATGTCTGTTATAAAATTTTCTTGAATTACTTTTGATTTGATTGTGGAGGATTTGTTTTTTCCATTTAACGTTCTAATTTTTTGATAAATGGTTTTCGGGAATGTTTTACTGCTTATGGTGGAGATATACCCTTTCCAGATTTTGATTTTTTCTGTTCTAATTAATTTTCTGCCTTCTCTTCTTTTTGTTAGGAAGTGTATTAAGTCATATTGGTTCATAATTATTTTGTATTTTCTTAGCGTTTTTTTTATATTTGAATGCCAGTGCAATTATTTTTATAGGGAATAGATTTTCCGCTGATAATTTTATCAGTTAGGTATTCTGCACGTTCATCTGAATTTTTGAATAGGCTAATTGGTTTTTCAAGTGTAGGTTCTGTTTGATATTTATCCTAATTTGCTTTTTAATATTAAAGTTTTTTTTTCTTTTTGTTTCTTCATGTTTTAGTTTTGTCGATATAATTATTGGGTAATGGTCACTACCGTATAAATTTTCTTCAATATACTATGCAAAATAATCGTTCTAAAGTTGAAGTGCAGATAATAGTGTTGATAATAGTGCTGAAGTTCTTATATGAAAGTTAAAATGGGTTGCTTCTTTGTTATTGAGTATACAAATTTTATTGAGTAATACAAATTTTTGTCATATAACATGGGATGTTGTTTTACTTCCTCAATTAAATGTTCTTCAAACATTCTAAAAATAATTAAATTTTATTTGTTAATTAAATTAATAATTTATAAACTAATATAGTGAATTGATTTAAATACCTGTGTATATAAATAAATTTATTTCCAAAACTTAATAAACAAATCTTTTGAAACTAAACCTTTGTATTGGTATAAATGTAACGATATATCAAAATGTTTGTTTACATTTTTTTTATATAAGACATAACCAACAAACGCTCGTAACGCTGAAGAAGTTGAAAGTTGGGCCACTTTGGGCGGTATGAGTGTTGTCGGCGTTCTCAGCGTTGTCCATTGGAATAACTTACATTTAAATACACGTATTTCAACATAACTGTCAACGCTTATAACGCCCAACGCTCGACTCATGGAACATCTTCATCATCATCAACTTATAGAACATCACCTTTAGTCCAGTTATTTTATTTTTTCGGTTATATTTTTTTGTTGTTGTGTAGAAGTTGCAATACTGAAGTAGATATCTTATTCTCAGTGTAATATTACTTTTACATTTAGGAGCTATGGATTTGTCTATGCGATGTTTGTGTGTGAGTTCTGTGTGTCCTGTTCTTAGTCTAGTTATAAAAATAGCATGTTCTCGTTTTAATGTGTTAATTGTAGTACAGGGTATTGTATCTGGCTTTATTTCTTTTAATTTGTTTGTATTTGGTTCATTTTCTCATATTTTATTCCAGGTTAGGTAAATTTGGTTTTTGAGGTATTTTATAAAATCATTTACATTTGTTTTGAAATTTCCGTCAATTTGTAATTCAAGGGCGTTTTTTGTCAGTTTGTGTTGCCGTCTCTGTTTTTCTAATATCTAGAAATGGCAGAGAATGACAATACAATGTTAATAAGTAACAAGTTTGAAGTGCCGCTGTTTCGTAAACCAGAATTAGGGTGTTGGGCAGCAAAAATGGAAAAAAAGTCGTGTTTCAAATTCGTTATAAAACTTATTTTTATTTATATTTAAAAATTAGGAAAAAAAACAATTTACAAAATAAAAATTCAAGCAAATTAATAAAAAATAAAAAAATCTAAGGCAAAATAAAAATAATTAAATAAATAAAGAATTCAAGCAAATAAAATTCAAATAATAAAAATAAAAAAATAAAATGCAATTAAATAATAAAAAAATTCAACAAAATAAATACAAATTAAAATGAATTAAATGATGAAATGAAATTAAAAGCAAGTAACTAACTAAAGCAGATTAATGCTTGGATCTATCCCACCTTTCTATGTCCAAGGCGGTCTATGAAAGAAGAAGAAGAAAAAAAATAATAAAAGAATTAAAAAATTATAAATTATATATACAATTTGTGTTAGTCAGACTTATTGAAGTTGTCTGGGTTGAAAATTATTGTACCGAATCTTCAGTTAAAATTCGCTGAAGATCGGTTTAAATGTAGATGATATCCAAGTTAAGATTCGCTTGAGATATCACTACGAAGGTACTTTGGATTCTAGTTAAGATTCGCTAGAATCCGGATTAGTATAAAAATATTTTTTGATTTAACGATCCAGTTAAGATTCGCTGTCTCGTTAAATCGGGGGTACCTTTTAGTTAAGATTCGCTAAAAGGCTCTAGAGGTTCGAAGGATTAAGATTCGTCCTTCTTGATTCTCAGTTAAGATTCGCTGAGACTGAATAAGCAGACAAGGAATTCGTGAAGTATTCACTTGGAAAGTTTGATCAAAAATGATGATTTCTGTTGGATTTCATCTCGTTTATATACGATCTGGGTAAACTGTATTTTTATTGTTTCCCAGTGTAAACAATGGAACAATGTAAATAATGAATTCTATGTTTATTGCACTTGTCAAATAATAAAAATAAATAGTTTGACAAGTGCAGTAATGTATAGTAATGTGTGTGTGAATAAATATTGAAAATGATCGTGAAAATTAATAAATGTGAAATTAAAATTGAAAAGTGTTAAAAATAATAAATGTGAAAAATAAATAAATATGAAAAAAGATGTGAAAAAATAATATGTGAAAAACAAATGTGAAAAGGTGGTGAAAAAAAATAATGTGTTAGTGTAAATAAAAAAAAAGGTTATGTTTTGCTTTTTGGGCAAAACATTTTCCGGCCTCCGAAGAGACTGTACTTACCACTTACTAGTTATTACTCGTGTACTTACATTATGGCAGCTTGCAAATCTTTGTGATTGGTCTCTGTAATATGTTATTTGAAGTTTTAACGGTTACGACTCTGTATAAATTGTCATTGCCTGGATGTAATTGTATAACCTTACCTAAGGGCCATTGTGTGGGAGGATATCGTTCATCCTTTATTATTACGATATCATTTTCTTGGATGTGACTATTATTTTAATTCCATTTGCTATGTACGTTGTTGTAATGTATGTAGATATTCATTCGACCATTTTTTCCAGAAATCATTTGTCAGCTGTTGTATATATTTCCATCTGTTGATGTGTAAAGCTAGATCTGGATGGGATGGTTCTGGAGTAGTCAGTAGATGTCGCCCTGTTAGAAAATGGCCTGGAGTTATTAATGAATGGTCGTCAGGATTATTAGTCAGTGGTATTAAGGGTCTGGAATTAACGCAGGCTTCTATTTGGCATAGTAAAGTGGTTAATTCTTCGTAAGTTAAATTGGCTGCTGGAATAATCCGCTTTAGATGTGTCTTTACTGATTTTACTCCTGCCTCCCATAAACCGCCAAAGTGTGGAGCTGATGGTGGGTTAAAGTGCCATTTTATATTTAAATTTGTAGAAATTGTATTAATACTGTCTTTGAATTCCTTTAGGTATCTTTTGAATTCGTTATCCAGAACCTTGTTAGCGCCTACAAATGTTGTGCCTTGGTCAGAGTAAACATCTGTGCATAAGCCTCTTCTGCTGACAAATCTTCTGAAGGCTGCTAGGAATGCGTTTGTTGTTAATTCGGTTACCAACTCGATATGTATGGCTTTGGTAACCATGCAAATGAATATGGCAATGTAGCCTTTCAAGGTTTTTGCGTTTCGGATCTTTGATGTTTTGATATTGATTGGCCCTGCATAATCTATGCCGACATGTTGAAATGGTAATGAAATGTTGACTCTACATTCAGGCAAGTCACCCATAATTTGTTGTGATGTTTTTGGTCGTGTTTTATAGCATTGTATACATTTATGCAAATGTAGTCTTATTGTATTTCGTGCATTTAGTAGCCAATATTTATGTCGTAAAGTGTTTAGAACTAATTGTGTTCCACCATGTAGTGTAATTTTGTGATAATGATTAATTATTAGTGTTGTGACATGGTGTTTATTTGGGATAATGATTGGGTGTTTAGTATTGAAAGGTAAATTGGTATTGGACAGACGACCACCTACTCTTAATATACCCTTTTCGCAGATAAAGGGGCGAAGGTTAATAATACGACTTTTACTTGGTATAGGTTTGTTATTTTTAATGTGTTCAATTTCTTGTCTGAAATTGTTGTGTTGAATTATTGATATTATACGTAATTCTGCCGTATTTAATTCTTCTAATGTAAGATGATTTTTTCTTTTGTTTTTAGGGTATTTGCAATTGTGAAAGAATCGAAGACAACAGGCTACAACTCGTATTAATTTTGAAAAGGATGAGTATTTAAATAATAATGATGGTTCTTTTATATTTGAAAATGTCGTTAATGATTTAACTTCTATTTTAGGTTTGATACTTTTGGGCTGTATTGGCCATGAATTTTGAGTATTAACTAACCAATTGGGACCTGACCACCATAATGTAAGGGATGGTAGTAATTCCGGAGTAATTCCTCGCGACGCACAATCAGCTGGATTGTCTGCTGATGGAACATATCGCCATTCTTATGGTGGGACATTATTTTGGATTTCTGCGACACGGTTTGCTATGCATGTTTTCCATTTTGATGGTGATGTTACCGTGTGAAACGTTTTTGTATTGCTGTTTGATATGGCAGATCCAAATACAATCCATCCTAACAAGGTTAATTGGGCTGTAGGTGTTGTTTTATTCCCTCTTATTACATTATTTTGTAATATTTTCGCATAGATATCAGCACCTAATAAGAGGTCTATTGGACCCGGTTCAAAAAATCTTTCATCTGCTAGTTTTAATTCTAACAAATGTTTGCAGTTTTCGATGTTGATTATGGTATTAGGTGTTTTACCAGTAATCTGATTGATTACAAAAACTTCAACATTTGTTTTGAAATTGGTATGAATTGATTTCATACATACTTTTGTTTTATATTGTGCATGTGCAGTTTGTGTTTTTCCTAAACCTGATATTTGTGTATCAGTTGGAACACAATTTAATTTTAATTTTTTACACGCAGCCTTCGAGATGAAAGATGTTTGTGAACCCGTGTCCAATAACGCTCTTAATTGAGTCGTTCTGCCATTGTTATCCTTTACGTTTACTAGCGCTGTGGCTAGTAAAGCAAGTTTTGTACTCTGTCTATGGCTTTGTGCTGTTAGGTTTGTAGAAGTACTTGTTGTGGATTCGTTTGGTGTTTTTTGTACATGTAATAATGTATTGTGTTTTTTGTTGCATATTGCACAAATGTTTTTGCTTGGACATTTTTCTATACTATGTGAATCATTCAAGCAATTTTTACATAGGTTATGTTGTGTGGCAAATTCTATTTTTTGTTTGGTAGTTAATTTTCTGAATATAGGACACCTGAACAGAATGTGATTTTGATTGCATTTTTTACATTTGAGTGTGTTCAAAAAGTTGTTTGTATTTTTTGACGTCGATTGTGTTTGGAAAGAAGTTCTTGGTTTGTTAATTTCTTGAATGGCTTCAAGAGTACGGAAGCGCACTTCTAGAAATTCTTTGAATTGAGAGTACGTAGGTATCTCTGTGTTATTTCCTTGTTGCTGTTCCCATAATGCATGAGTCTCAGGCGGAAGTTTTTGTACAAGTGTATGTACTAGTATGGCGTCCCAATGGTTTGTTGGGAGCTCTAATGCTGTGAGTTCGTGTAGAACTTCTTCGGTTTGATCTAACAGATCGAATTTGAGGTTTCGATTTTAATGGCTGGTTGGCCAAACAAGGTTTTGAGATGGGTATTTACTAGCACACGTTTGTTATTGTATCGTTTTTGTAGTAATTCCCATGCTTTGGTGTAATTTGAGGGAGTGACGTCAAATTGTCTAAGCAATTTTTCAGCTTCACCAGTTACTGAAGCTTTGAGGTAATGTAATTTTTGAACACTTGCAAGATTTGCTTTTTTATGTATTAAGCAAGAAAATAGATCGAAAAATGATCTCCAATTTTTATAATTACCATCAAATTTTGGTATTGGAATAGGGGTTAATTGAATATTGTCTTTTTCTGTGTGTTCAGGGTCTATTTGAGATGTATTTATATTTTCAGTTTTTGTGTCTAATTCAAATGATTTTAATGCGTCTTTGCATTTTACTATGTATTCGAGATATAAATTCTCGAATTGTTCGTATAAATCGCTGCTGATATATGTATCAGCTTCATCGTTTTCTTCTTCATTATCATAGATAAGTATATGATTTGCTTGGAATTTTTTCCATAAAACTTCAAAGCATTCTAATCTTGCTTTGAAGTATGACTCTGTAAATTGCTTTCCTGAATTTTTATCAAAATTGTTTGCCGATCGTGTAAGTTGCTCAAGCAAAGATGTTTGAGTCTTAACGATGGCAGCGACTTCCACTTTTTTACTGCCACGTCCCATTCTGGTTGAACTATTGCTCGAAGGACCAAAAAATGTGTTGCCGTCTCTGTTTTTCTAATATCTAGAAATGGCAGAGAATGACAATACAATGTCAAAGTAACAAGTTTGAAGTGCCGCTGTTTCGTAAACCAGAATTAGGGTGTTGGGCAGCAAAAATGGAAAAAAAGTCGTGTTTCAAATTCGTTATAAAACTTATTTTTATTTATATTTAAAAATTAGGAAAAAAAACAATTTACAAAATAAAAATTCAAGCAAATTAATAAAAAATAAAAAAATATAAAAATCTAAGGCAAAATAAAAATAATTAAATAAATAAAGAATTCAAGCAAATAAAATTCAAATAATAAAAATAAAAAAATAAAATGCAATTAAATAATAAAAAAATTCAACAAAATAAATACAAATTAAAATGAATTAAATGATGAAATGAAATTAAAAGCAAGTAACTAACTAAAGCAGATTAATGCTTGGATCTATCCCACCTTTCTATGTCCAAGGCGGTCTATGAAAGAAGAAGAAGAAAAAAAATAATAAAAGAATTAAAAAATTATAAATTATATATACAATTTGTGTTAGTTAGACTTATTGAAGTTGTCTGGGTTGAAAATTATTGTACCGAATCTTCAGTTAAAATTCGCTGAAGATCGGTTTAAATGTAGATGATATCCAAGTTAAGATTCGCTTGAGATATCACTACGAAGGTACTTTGGATTCTAGTTAAGATTCGCTAGAATCCGGATTAGTATAAAAATATTTTTTGATTTAACGATCCAGTTAAGATTCGCTGTCTCGTTAAATCGGGGGTACCTTTTAGTTAAGATTCGCTAAAAGGCTCTAGAGGTTCGAAGGATTAAGATTCGTCCTTCTTGATTCTCAGTTAAGATTCGCTGAGACTGAATAAGCAGACAAGGAATTCGTGAAGTATTCACTTGGAAAGTTTGATCAAAAATGATGATTTCTGTTGGATTTCATCTCGTTTATATACGATCTGGGTAAACTGTATTTTTATTGTTTCCCAGTGTAAACAATGGAACAATGTAAATAATGAATTCTATGTTTATTGCACTTGTCAAATAATAAAAATAAATAGTTTGTCAAGTGCAGTAATGTATAGTAATGTGTGTGTGAATAAATATTGAAAATGATCGTGAAAATTAATAAATGTGAAATTAAAATTGAAAAGTGTTAAAAATAATAAATGTGAAAAATAAATAAATATGAAAAAAGATGTGAAAAAATAATATGTAAAAAACAAATGTGAAAAGGTGGTGAAAAAAAAAAATGTGTTAGTGTAAATAAAAAAAAAGGTTATGTTTTGCTTTTTGGGCAAAACACAGTTTGTCTGCTTCTTCATTTCCCTGTTTCATTTTCATAAATTTAAAGCGGATGATATCTCTTATTTCTATTGCTATGGGTTTAGGGTTTTTTGTGTACATAGATTTTATTGATTGTAAATAACTTGCAAGTGTGAGTCAGTGCAAACCAAGAAATAGTGGTTAGAGGATTTTGTTGCATGCATTATTGTTTGTAATATTGCATAAAGTCAATGGCGAACGGTGGTTCAAGGTGTTCACTGCACACCTAATCAACATTGAAATAAAACGTATTTAGAAAAGTAAAACATTTTTTATAAATTAAATAATTCAGATAATAAAATTACATAATTCAAAAAATGTATATCGAAGACATTGTGCATATGCATTTTTGTCAAATAAGCAAATATTCATTTTTAATTTTCCCATATTCGTATAAAAAACGTGACTTTGATGTCTACAAGAAAGTAAAGTAAAAGTTAATATTTAGATCTTAAGTTCAGTTCTAAAACTCAGCTCTTAAGAGTAACTATATGTAAATTTATCAAGTTCGGTCAATAAATAATAAATAAGAAAAGAAATAAAAGTGTTTTTATTTCATATAAAAAAGCAAATATTTAAATATTTGAAAATATTTTTATTTATTTTTATTTTTTTTTTTATTTCCGAACCTATCGGTCGACAAAATTGGCGCCGTCGGTAGGATTGCTGTCCGAAGTATAGTAATCTGAAATAAAATAACGAAAAATAAAAGTGAAATAAAAAATAGTTTTTGAAACTATTCTGTGAAATCACTATGTGAAATTATTGTGAAAATTTTCACCACAATCAGTGAAATAGTGAAACATATACAGAATGTATGTACATATGTTAGTGTTAAAATCTTTTACTGCGAAATATAGAAAATATATATATCCAACACCAGACGATATCTGGAATGTTGATGAATACGAAGAATATTTAAAAGACTTAAAAATCGCAAAAATTGTTAGCATTGTCAGAAGTTTAGAGGTCTCTAAATTAAATAAAAAGAAAATAATAGTTTAAATATACTTTTTTATTCAGTGTAAAAGTTAATAAAATGATCAAGTAAATTAAACAAGGAAAGAGTATATACATACATATATATTATTATACATGCCTAAAATTAAATTAACAAAGAAAGAAAGTGAATTATCAGAACGATTAAAAGTGTATAGCAAACCAAATAAGAAGTGTAGTGACAATAATTCAGAAAGTTCAGCGGATACCATTTATCGAAATTTTGAAAGTGAAATTGTAAATAAAAGTGCCAATACTTCCAATATGTCAACTGCAAACAGTACAATTCAAGCACCATCAAACCCTTCAGCAACAATTTCCGTTAACGATCTTCTGAAAGATGCACAACGAATACACGAATTTAGGGGAGACAATAGTTATGCATTAACTTCTTTTTTAAGAGATGTTGATACCATATTACCGCTTCTTCAGGAATGTCCTCAAGTTCAGCAGTATGTTTTTCAAAAAATTATTATCAACAAAATTCAGGGGCCAGCTTTAGATGTTATCAGAACACTAGGAGTAGGAGCAAACTGGAACAGCATCAAATCAACATTAATACAGAATTTTGGGGTAAAAGAATCTTATCATCAGTTTTATCACCAAGCCTTTTCTGCCAGGAATAATCAAGTAAGAGAATATTTTACCAATTTAAAAGGAATTTTATCAAAACTAAACGAGAAATATGAATAAGACCCAAATAAGCCAGCCGAATTCAGCCCAAACGTCAACGAAGCCACTATTTTAAGAACATTTTTGAATAATAAAGAACCTAATCTAGCATCTGTAATTTTAAGTCGAAAAATAGAAAATTTACGTGAAGCATTTACGTTATTAGAAAATTTAGGCTTAATTAGAGATAAGAATAGAATGAACAATAATGTAAATAGTTATAATAGAAATAATAATTATAGTAAAAATCATGAGAAAAATTGTGTGTAGTATATCTAGATGATATCCTGATATTTAGTACAACCATAGATGAACATATAAACAGGATAAAGAAAATATTTAATAGATTGAGAGAACATAACTTGAAAATTCAGGTCGATAAATGTAAATTCTTTTACATGTAAATGTAAATGTATTTAGGCCATGTTCTTACTCCAGAAGGACAAACTCAATCCAAAAAAGGTTGAGGATATCTTAAATTTGAAATTACCAACAACTCAAAAACAGATAAAATCCTTTTTGGGTATAACCGGGTATTATAGAAAGTTCATTAAGGACTACGCAAAAATAGCTCAATATATGACTAAATACCTTAAAAAGAATACAAAGATTAATGTCAACGATCCAAATTATATCAATTCATTTGAAAAGTTGAAAAGAGTGATTACAGAAGTCCCTGTTTTGAAATATCCAGATTTTGAAAAAAAGTTTAAACTCATAACCGATGCTAGTGCTTTCGCAATTGGAGCAGTCCTTCAACAGGACAATCATCCCATTTGCTATGCTAGCAGAACTTTAAACGAACAAGAACAAAAATATTCGACAATCGAGAAAGAACTATTACCGATTGTCTGGTCTACAAATTATTTCAGACCCTTCCTTTATGGTGCAAATTTTGATTTATTAACTGACCACCAACCCCTTAAATGGTTGAATACTAAGACTAGAGGGAAAGATGTAAACCCCCGTTTATATAGATGGCTCTTAAAGTTAGGAGATTATGATGTGAATATCGATTATATTGTAGGAAAAGAAAACAAAGTTGCTGATTTTTTAAACCGAATTAATAATGAAACAAATGAAATAAATTTGTTAGAAGTGCCTAATCTAAATGATGAAAGAAATAATGAAAATTCTGAAGAACTTTCAGATATTTCTATGATAAATAATGTGGATGAAAGTAATATAGATACAGTTCATTCTCAAGGAGAAAATTTAAATAATTATATGCCTATTCTAGATACTGTAGTTAATCGTTTCAAAACGCAAATTATTTTAACTACTAATAAAACAAAAGAATTTGAAATAAAGCATAAAAATAGAAAAATATATATAAATTCCGAAGACTTAAATAACAATTTATCAGATATATTAAGAAGATATATTAAATCTGGTAAAATAGGTATTTACACTGAATTAAGCGATAATGAGTTTAATAAACTTCAACAAAAAATTATCGAATTATACGATGGCATAAACAATATAAAATTTGTTCGATGCTCTTACCATGCCAAAGGTCTAGATAATGAGAATGAGACATATAAACAAATACAAAAATATCATAAGTCAGAAACAGGTCATACAGGGATAAACGAGAATTATGAAGGATTAAAAAGGGCTATGTATATTCTTCCCCAATCTTAAGGTTTTAATTCGAAAATTTATAAATAATTGTGATGTTTGTAATCGGGTCAAATACGATAGAAACCCCATTAAAAACAAGTTTGAATTGACTGAAACTCCTACAAATATTAAACAAATCATACATATGGATACATACACTAACTCAAAAGCAAACTTTTTAACATATTTAGATAGATTTTCTAAATTTGCCTCTGCTTATTACTTAGAAGATAGGACCAACCAAGATACGAGAATACAAATCACAACGGGGTCATTTTCACAAAATTAATCACTGACAACGAATTTAGGAGCATTAATATTAAAGATTATTTAAGAAACGAAGGGATAGAACTCCATTTGGTTAAGTCAAATAATTATACTGGAAATTCGGACATAGAGAGATTACACAGCACCATTGCTGAAAGAATTCGAGTATTGGGAATAGAAAACAAACATCTTAGTATAAAAGAAAAAATGAGTATCCATTCAACTACTAAAGATAAACCTATAAATATACAAGAGGGGAGAAGTGATATAAATGTTATATATAATAATTTATGTAAAGAAAAAGCAAGGTATATTAATAAACTTAACACCAATAGAGAGATTATATAGAAGATAGAGTAGAAGGTTATATAAAAAATTACAAAAGCCTTAGACATAAAGAAGAACCCAAGTTTATTAAAAAGAATTTAGCAAATATACATACCTCGAATATCAAAAGAAAATATAAATTTTCAGGTAAACTGGATTTTCAAGATACTACTGGTACTATCAATGATGACAACAATCAGGGCATATCTGTACTCCATATAATAAATCTTAAAGAAATCATAGAGTTATTCGACAATTTTGAGCAGAATATTATGCAATTAGATTTAAAAGACAAAATAACATTAGAGTATCAATTAAAAACCAAAAAGAATAAGGTAAGAACATTAATTCCACATAGACAGAAAAGAGGTATAATGAATGTAGTAGGCACAGTTCAGAAATGGCTTTTTGGTACAATGGATGATTCAGATAGACAAGAAATTGAAGAACATTTAAAGGTAATAGATATTAATAATCATAATGCAATTGAAAATTTAAATTCTCAAGTAAAAATTAATAAAAATTTTAATGAAACCTTTACAAAATTAAAAGAAATAATTGATAATGATAGATTAGTAGTTACTAAGCAGTTCAATGAAATTGTTAGTAGACAAAAAGTATTAGATAGACAATTACTGTATACAGATTTTGCTCTAAAATTAAAAATATTACAGGATAATATAGAACATATTCAAGATAATATAGCCTCATCCAGATTAGGATTAATTCACAGTAGTATACTAACCAACGAAGAAATTATTGAATACGACATTGACATACAAAAACTACAGAACATAAGACTTGGTACTGCAATTGACAATAAAGAAAACATAATATTTGTTATAAGAATACCTAAGACAATAATAACGACACAAAAATCTTTGTTCATACCAATAGGCGATAGTCAAAAACGAGAATTAATGTTCGATCCTTTTGAAATTATAAAATACGAAAACAAGATTTATAATTATAAAAATAATAAAGATTTAAAAAATTAAAAATTTTTAATAATTGTCTAATGAAGAAAAACTGTATAAAAATTTTTAATAATGCAACTGAAATAATAGAATTACAAAATGGAGCTATAATAGCAAAAAACTTAAACTTTGTCAATTTTACTAGTAGTTGTGATAATCGTAGCATATTATTGAATGGAAATTATTTGATCAACTTTAATAATTGTTCAATAAAATTTGACAATTATATATTAGAAAACAATAAAAAAGAATCTAAACAAAGTTTAATTCTTCCAAATTTTATGCAGAATATTAAAGATTTAAACAAAAAATTAATATTTGATGACATTATATTAAATCAAATTGAAAATATAAATGAAATAAAAGAGATTAAATATCATAAGAACAGTTTATATATTTATAGTAGCATTACTACTTTTATTATCATAAGTATTGTAATAATTATTGTAATACTTTCTTGTAAACACCAAGGGCTAAAGGTAAAAATTAGAAACATAACTCAGGAGAGTTCTCACTTAAAGGAGGGAGGAGTTACGTTACCAACCCTTACCAATATAAAAAAAATAGATTTTCTGGCGGATAGACGGAAATGATCTTCATACATTGTTTTTTTTTCACACTTTTTATGATCATATGAATGTTTGTATATGATGTGTATACATACATATATGAAAAGTAAAGAACCTTTTATTTCTATTAGAAAGCATGCATTTCAAATTGAGATAAATGAATACATATACGAACATGTGCTAATTGATATACTGCGATACAAACATGTGTATTTTAAATGGAAGTATATGTAAAATTAAAATGCTTAAAATCGGTCAAATGCGTAAAAAATCTGATAGTCTTTGAGAAAAAAGAAGAAATCCTAAACAAATAATTAATTTTGGGTGGTGGTAATATTTTTACACATACATTCATGAAAATTGGTATTTATTTCGTACATGTACACAATTTTTTTTGTTTTTTTTTTTTTTTTAATCTACATGAGAATAATTCTCCTTACGAAAAATATTGTTAGATGGGAGGTTGTGTTTCTTGATCAGAGGTTTTAAAAGTAGGGTAAAATCTGCCGTATGAACTGGAATTCTTGCGTTAATTGTTTGATCATTTCGTATTGGATAAAATCAGGCTCTGGTGAAGAATTCTTTAGGTTATGAATCGTATGTGTTTATTCGTGGATCGAGAAGGGTCTATTGTTTACTCCGGTTGAATCTTCTGTGAGATTAATATGGCGTTTACACTGCATTTTTAGCAGGAGATTAAGCATATACGAGATTAACTTAATCTATAGCGTTCACACTGATCAAAAAAGGATTACATAAGATTATCTGTGTCAATTTAATATTGTCAATATCCGAAATATTTTTAAATTCAAAGTTTTATGTCAAATTCATGTGTCAAATATATCAGCAAATTTGATACTCGCAATGCTGACTCGTGCTGAAAAGGTGTTTGTATAGGGTTTAGGAGATTAACAAGTAGATTAAAAATAAATCTCCTTGTGAGGAGATTAATTAACAACAACTATTGTATGGTTATTCTCTAGATTAACGATGAGATTAGAGAGATAATCTCAAGATTAACCGGCAGTGTAAACGCCGTATAACTGGGGTTTTTGTATGGAAGAAAATACGTTTGATAATTGTTATCACTAAAAGATCTTTCTTAGAAGTCTGCTAAATTATTACATATACATATGTATTTTGTTTGTTATAATTTCGTTATTTGGTATTTTTAGAGCTGAAATTTCTGGTTTTTGATTTTTGCTATTTAAGGATCTAATTTTTTGAAAAATTTCTTTGAGTGGGATGTTTATGGAAGATATTCTTGCCAACTGGTTTTTTTTTTTACATAAATAACGAAGTAGTTTTTTTTTTTTTTTTAAATATCTGGCTTTAATGAAATTAATATAATTTTCTTGATTACTGTTTTCTTTGAATTTTCATAGAATTATATTATTTGTTTGATTCATTTCCAGTTTGTGTTCGGGATTGTTTGGTCTTGATGTGCTGGGTTGAATAATTAGGTTGTAGGTGGATGTAATTCTGTTGTTTTCTGTTTGTGTTGCGATTGATATTGACGTTGTTTTTGACATTTTAACTATTGAAGCATATGTTATATTTTTGTCTTTTTCTAAGTGTCTGTCTAAATAAATTTTCTTTGCAGTTTTGTAGTATGTTTTTTCAATTGTTTTAATTGTTTGAATTTCTAATTATTTGATGAATACGGGACATTTTTTGCTTAACGAATCATGTTTTTCTTTACAATTTGTGCAGTTTTCGCCACGTTCACATTTTTTACTATTTCCGAATGAAAATCATTACCACCTTTAGAACACATTTTATTTATTTTTTTTTAATTTTGCGATGTATCCAAAGTGCAAACAGTTTTTACATCTCATTGGTGGTGGTAACCCCCGGATCAAAAATAATCCGGACTTGGTCAATAAAACACAAAGTACAAGTCTATTCATTAATATTTATTTTTTCCCCTTCAAAGTATTCTCCGTCTGATGCAATGCACTTGTGCCACCGTTTAATCCAATCCTGGAAACATTTTTCGTACTCACTTTTTGGGATCGCCATAAGTTCCTTCTTCGATTTGTCTTTAATTGCTTCTATGCTGTCAAAGCGGGTTCCCCGAAGTGGTTTTTTTAAGCGACTGAACAAAAAAAAGTCGCACGGTGCGAGATCCGGTGAATATGGTGGTTGATGAATAGTGTTTGTTGAGTTTTTAGTCAAAAACTCACGAATAACCACGGCTGTGTGAGAAGGTGCGTTATCGTGGTGTAAAATCCACGAATTATTTTGCCACAAATCGGGTCTTTTTAGACGAACTGCTTCTCGTAAACGCTTCATTACGCTTAAATAATAATCCTTATTAACTGTTTGACCTGTTGGTAAAAATTCATGATGCACAACACCACGATAATCGATGAAAACGGTAAGCAAAATCTTTTTCTTTGATTGAGTACGACGAATTTTTCTGGGTCTTGGTTCTTCTGAAGCGCGCCATTCACTTGATTGTTGCTTTGTTAACGCATCAAACTCGTACACCCACGTCTCATCACCAGTAATGATCCGTTGAATGAATGCAGGATCAGCATTTACTCTGGAAAGCATCTCTTCAGCAACAATAACACGTTCTTGTTTTTGTAAAAAATTCAATGATTTAGGAACCAATTTCGCTGCAAGTCGTGTCAAGCCCAAATCATCACTTAAAATGCTTTGAATTGTACCAAATGAAATTCCTGTTTCAGTAACCATCTCTCTGATCGTTAATCTTCTATTTTCCAAAACCATTGATTTAATCAGATCAACATTTTCTTTGGTTTTTGATGTTGAAGGACGCCCAGTATATACTGTCTTACATTAATTTTCTCGTATCCGATGGAAATATCGTTTGGTATTGTAGTTGATGAGAATGCAAGTATTCTTAAACACGTTTAATTTAAACTGTTGTTATTCATTTTGAGTATTTTTTTAACTTCAACAACACTTTGATTTTATAATTCATTTAAAATTTCATTTTCTGATATATTACGTAAATCGTTTGAGTATGTTACACCTTTGGATGTGTTTAGTGGCTGTGTGTACGGTTATTTCAATTTTTGTTTGATGTCTAAATTGTGTTAATTGTATTAGTTTTTGTGCTTGCTTTGATGTTTTTGTGCAAATCATCAAAGTCCCATTCTCTCTTGTTCTTGAGCTACAGCATTTATTATATTTTTAATTAGAAAAGATGAAACTTTTTCAAGCGTTTCGGTTGTTGTAGGTGTTCGTTTAATTATTAAAATTTAGGGTCCATTAGATAGGTTTGTTTTATTCTTTCTAATATTCACTTTATATGTTTGGTGACCTTCTTACGACTTTGTAACGTCGGGGAGCCTACCCAACGTCATTTTCCTTGTTAGTTTTTTTAACTAAAATTTAATTAATTATTTACTCGAGTAAAGGAGAAATATTGTTTAGTTTTTATTAAATTAACACTACAAATTTTCACTAAGTTTTAGAAGATTATATAAGCAAAACTTACTTGTATTTTAAAATATGATCACAAATACTAAATAAATCAACTGCTCTTGTTCACCTCTGACTTCGATTTTTGTATAAACAGTATTTCTAATTGAAAAATTCATCAAAAGTAAACAAACTTTAAATAGTGCAAACGAATTTTAACTGGTTTTAAATTTCGTGCGTTACTTTTTTAAATTTTGTGCAGAAATTTTTATTTTCATACTTTGTGGTTTGTTTTATTGTTGTTAGTGTGTTGCATATAATATAGTGGAACATTTCCAATATATTGAAGAAGAGCCTATTTCGTCGGATGACGGAACTGTGTTTTACGAGCTTAATTTATTTATTTATTGTTTTGAAAGTAGTCATTCAACCCTGTAGGATTATTAGACTCCTGGTACAACAGTTATATACTAAAAAATTGTGTATTTACATAATTCAATTACATGTTTCACCTACTTGATTTTACCTTATTTAATATTACTTAGTTTACATAAAGAAATATTTACTATGTTGTATTAATTTATTAATATTAGATTGTGTCGTTAATTTACTATAATTTATGATAAATTTTAATGTTTTTTAGAAAATTTATATTATTGCAAATATTTTTGTCACTTTCGTCGGCTAGTTGCTTGATAGTGTTAATATTGAATTTTCTTCTTGAGTGTACGGTATTTGGACAGGTCTCAAATATGTGTCTAATTGTAAAAACGCTATTACATACACATGCAGGCCTTGATTCTTTCTTAAAGTAGTGTTGGTGTGTGAGGAGAGTGTGACCTATACGAATTCGTGTGATAATAATCGAGTTCTTCCTAGTTAACTTGCTAATGTTTCTCCATTTTACGCTATTTTCTTTAATGGCACGCAGAGTGTTATTTTGAACTTTTCCCCATTCATCATTCCATATATTTTGCATTTTAGTTCTTATTTTTGGTTGGTAATCTTTATAGAAGCTTTGGTAGTTATCGTCTATGTCTAACAGTGTTGCATTTTTGGCCAGAGTGTCGACTTCGTCATTTGGTTTTATTCCTACATGACTGGGCATCCATAAGAATGTGATATTTTTGTTGGGCAACTCTGAGGTGATGTCTTTGATATCTAAGATCGTAGGGTGGTCGCAGTTAAGTGTATTAAGCGACTCTAAAAACTTAGAGAGTCAGTGCATATTAGGATATTTCTTGTGACAGAAGATGATGTACGTACATATATGTTCAAGGGCTTCAAGAATTGCATATGATTCAGCTGAAAAAATTGTAGTGGCTGTTGGAAGATGGAATTGGAATTTTAGGTTTTGAATGGTGAAAGCACAAACCGTTTTGTTGTTATATACGGAACCGTCATTGAAGATTTGTGTAAAATGTTTATATTTTGCTATTTTCTCTTTGAACAAAGATTGAAAAACAATACGTGATGTACCATCCTTTTTATAGGCAGTTAAGTCAAGATCAATTATGTAATTACATTACCATGGAGGGTAAGTATTAAATCTTTTTGTATTAAATGAGAGGTTATATTGAAATTCGTAATCGTGAAATTTTTCTTTTATTCTAATAGGGGTGGGTTGGTATTTAATGTTTTTATTTTTGAATGATTCATAGAAGTTTGTATTCTTTAGGTCGTCGAATAAGGGATGATTGTAGGATGCTAGAATTTTGATTCCGTAATTAAGCATTTGTTGATCACGTCTATATTTTATTGGAAGCAATCCAGAATCGATATATAGGCTAATCATTGAGCTAGTCCTGAAGGCTCCTGTTGCTATTCTTATACCCTGGTTGTGAACTGCATTAAGAGATTCGAGGGTTTGTTTGTTTGCAGTATTATAAACAATACAACCATAGTCAATTATTGGCAGAATATACATTTGATTTAGTCTTAACAATAATTTTCTGTCTGAACCATATCTTGAATGTGATAACATTTTGAGTAAATTGAGTTTATTGATTGCTTTAATTTTGATTTCTTGAATATGATATTTCCATTTTAGTTTCCTATCGAAGATTACTCCAAGGATTTTGTGTTTCTCTACATAATTAATGTTTTCGTTTTTAAAGAAAAGAGGAGTGTTGGTGGTGAGACGTTTTCTGGCAAAATGGATAGCAACTGTTTTGGAAGAAGAGAAATTGAATCCTGAGTGGTTGCTCCAATTTTCAATACTATTTAGGTTGGATTGAAGGTCTTGTTGTATTTTGTCGAATTTATGATCAGACGCGTTTACCAGGGTCAGATATTTGTTTTGTTAAATCATTAATGGTGATTAGAAAAAGAGTGACACTAAGGATTGATCCTTGTGGTAAGCCATTTTCAAGCGGTTTCAAATCAGATGTTTCATTCCCATTAATTGTTCGGATGGACCTTTTTGCCAATAAATTTGACTAGATTTCCTTTCAGTCCAATTTTTAACAAGGATTCAATGACTTTCCTTCTCCAAACTGTGTCGTACGCTTTTTCGATATTACAGATAATAGCGATTAATGTTTTTTTATGAGAGAAAGCCTTCATAATTTCGGATTCGAGATAAGTGATATTGTCCATGGTACTTCTATTAGTTCTAAAACCTGATTGGTATTTGCAGATTATGTTATTTTGTTCCAAGTACCATGTCAACCTTTTGTCAATCATTTTTTCTAAGACTTTACAGAGACAGTTCGTTAAACTTATTGGCCTGTAATTATTAATAATTTTAGGGTCTTTTCCATGTTTAAGAATTGGTATAATTAATGCAATTACCTGTAGATTTGAGGTAACTGTATATTCTTCAGAGCTAAAATTTTTATTAACAAGAAAAGCAACACCTCCGAAAGCGATTGTTTCTGACTATGAATTTTTATAATATACATCATAATTTTTAATCTTTGGAATATAATTAAATCTAAACTTAGTTTCTTGTATACAGTGAATAAATGAATTATATTTTTTTTCTAGTAATTTAAAGTCTTCATAGTGTGAGTAGAATCCATCGCAATTCCATTGTACTATGTTCAGATTCATTGAATTGTATTGCTTCACTATTTGATGATGATAATGATAATAAGTCATCTGTTTCCATTAATACTTCATTTGTAGAGTTTGTAGTGTTTTTTCTTGAAGAAGTTGTTCTGTTTATTTTTCTTGCTTTAGTATTAGTTGTTTCATTTTTGGGTCTTCTACCTCTTCGTTTTTTAACTTGACTTATTTCATTAATATTATTATGCCAATTGAGATCCTTTGGAATATGTTTAGATGGGATTTTAAATATAGTGTTTTTTGTTGTTTCCTGGTTGGTAATGTTATCAGTAATATTTTTTTCTGTCGATTGTTGGTATGATGTATTTGTTTGTTGTATTTCTTTTGTTTCATTTTTAGAAATAGTTTTGGTTTTACAGGTACATTCGCAAGTGAATGTTTTAAATACTTTGATAGTGTTAGAGAAATCTAGCTGTGATGGGTTTCTGATCAGATAACGGCGAGTTGCTTCTTTGTTATTCACTTTCTCAATAATTTTTATATGCTGTATTTCTTTTTCTTTTAGGAATTTTGGGCACTTGTTATACAGTGAATTATGATCGTTGGAGTTACAGTTTATGCATTTTTGAGGTTTACTACAAGTTTCGTTGTTTGTGTATTCACTATGTTCTTCGCCACAGTTTTTACATGTTTTTTAAGCATTTCTACAATTGGTGGTTGGATGACTGTTGATTTTTAAACATTTCATACATCGAAGAGGAGATGGAATGTATGGTTTAATGTTGACCTTTTCATATACTATATTAATGTTATTAGGCAATTCACTTGTTGCAAAGGTTAATGTGTACAGACCTATCTCCATGTTTTCATTGTTGGCACCCGTTTTGTAAAATCTTCGACTGTCTATAACCATTTGGTCAGCTAAGTTATCTAATATTTCTTTGTTGGATAAGTATTTGAAGTCTGGGTAATAAATTACCCCTTTTGAGTGGTTGATGGATCTGTGCTTTGTAATTTTGATATTTATTATTTATTTCATGTGACAATGACTTCAATGATAATAACTTTTCAGCTTGTTTTTCGTCCTTGGTTTCAAAGAACACAAATCAATTTTTTAATTTACGACATTGTTTCACTTCACCAACAACACCGTCAATCACTTTCTTTAATAGAAATGGTAATACGTGTTGCATTGTTTTATCACTGTCTGTTCTAGCAATTATTAGGAAAATTTGGGCCTGGTGTTTTAATCGTTAACCCGGTGTTATTGTCCGGACGAGAGTCGTCCTTTGGATTTTGATGCTCACCTCCCATCGTGAGAGAGGGCACTGGATTGTAAGCAAACACTTCTGGTTTAATGGTAAATTTCACTTAATATTATAGAAATGAGATCGGTAAATAATACTAGAAATAGTGGTACAGTTTCAAAAAACAAAGTTTAATGTTTATATAACAGTATATGAACAATAACAATGTTTATACACAATATATGAACAATTTTAATAGACACTATAGAACTGTCTTCTCACTTCGAACTCTGTCGGTAAACTGTACGAGCTTAATTAAAATATAAAAGAATTCGGCTTACATTTACTAACTATGTTTTTCATTACATAATTAAAATTAGTTTGTAAATCAATATTTAAATTTTTCATTGAAATCCATTTGTACAAAGAAATATAAAAATTTAATTTATTTTTGTCTTTCAAAAATCTGTATTCGATGCCGATTAATAAATTGCATAAGTTCTTTTTCTTCTCGATTGAAGAAACGCAAATTTGGAGTCAACATTGAACTGAAAACTTGCGTCTTCGGATATTCTTGCATGGAACATCCTCTGATTGACTTTCAAAATACGCGATTGTGATTGCTTTCGTTTAATAAATTTTAAATATTTCAAACTTCTTTTAAGCAATAAATTTTGCATTTTTAAATATTTTTTCTTTGTAAAAATTTTTGAAATTTTTTTCAATTCGTATTTATAATATTGAAATGAATTTTAATCAATTTCACTACTATTGAAGATAATATTTTCCTGTGCAGAAAAATTGTTACCAAACTGTCTATCATTCCATTCACCTAAATGTACATACATAAAAGTTCGGCGAGTTTGAGCATCAAAAGTCCAGGTAATTGTAGGAATTGCATTAGATCGCAACTATTTTTTTTTTTTTTTAAATCGTATTATTTCACGCACTTGATACTTATAAAATTGCAAACACAACTGAAAGAAATTACTTCAATTTACAAAGTTTGAATTTCGATTTTCAACTTTAAAAAAATATACTCATATCATTCAAAACCGTGAATGTACTGATGTACCAATGTGCTAATTTTCCTATTTAGAGATGCATGTATAAAAAAAAACCTAGAAGAACTTATTCGTACATAACAATATTTTATAAAATACAAAAATAAAATAACAAGTGTATAAATCTGTACAACATGAGTAAAAATATGTATGTATGTTATAAAGGATTGAAACATTTATTAAAAATCCAAATTATACCATTTCAAATTCTTTGCCTTGAACATAAGATTTTCTAATAACATTTCAAATTTTCATTACCAACTTTTTCATTTTTGATATCGCACGTATTATCCTTAAATTCTTCTGACGAGCTCTATTCATAAACGACTGACCTCGTCCTATCCGTCGATATAATAAGGATCAATGACTGTGACGTCAGCAGCCAGCTGATACGATAAGGGTCAGTAACCAGGTGTCGTCAATAACTGCCGAAACGCTATATCTACACTATTATTGTTGAGTAACAGAATCTCTTGAGTCAGTTCTCTTCTTACTTGCTGTCTTTTTTCAACTTTCTTAGTTCAGGAAACTCTTTCATTAACATTTCAATGTACGCAGGCGCATGGCAATTGCTTTGCTGCTGTTACTTTATTTTTACCTATTTTGTCAATTCTGTTTTTATTACCACTAAAAGCTGGTTATACATGTTTTTCATTCGGTTTTTTTTTTTTTCCTTTCCTTCCGATTCTTTGTTGTGTATAAAATCAACAAAGATTTTTTTGTAGTTTGTAAAGACTAAATTAATTAAATTTGTAAAGACTAAATCATTTTATGCAATTTTCGTGTGAACAATTTTCTAATTCTAATTTTTACTAATTTTGTCTAATTTTCAGAAGGAGCGATACAATTCATATAGACTCAAAATTATTCTTTAATTCAAGAAAGTTCCAGTTTATATTGTATAAAATCCAAATTACATACTTCAATATATTTTTATTAGGAAAAAGTTGTGATGTTATATTATATCACTCTTACATATTCATAATTTTCATCCTTCAAATATTCATACATAATTAACAGACATCCTTCAAAGTTGAAAGGTGAACAGAGTTTGTATATAAATTTGCAAATGAAAGACGAATTTTGCATGAATCGAATTTTTTTTTTCGAATTTCACTATTCGGTATTTTAATTTTAATCGAAAATTGAGTTTGTGAGCTTAACAAGTGAAATCTTGTACGAGGTCGAGTTTTTAAATTCAATGTATGTATGTATGTATGTTGATCGGTATTTTGATTTACGTGAAAAATCAATTTTAAAATTATTTTCGGAAAAAATAATTCACCTGCTAAAGATCGCTGGAGTTCTTTTTTTAAATTGGTTAATTTAAATTGTAAAAGCTTAAATTATAATGTTTGGTTCTTCTTAGAATATATATAAATCGAATAACCAAATATGTGAAAAATATTTACATAAGTGAAAATCTAAAAAAAATAAAGTACATTATATTTTATATTCCATTCTTTCATACAAAAACCATCAATATACAATTTTAGCCGCGTTATGTACTTAATATGAACTGTCAGAATTAATTTTAAATCGTATGAAAATCATGTGTTTCAAATAAGTAATTTATTACAATATTTGATATATAATTAACTGAATTTTGTAAAAAAATATGTCCGCGTGTTAGATTAACAGGAATTATACAACATAAACTAATTAATTGTAATATGTATTTAATGAATTTATTGATTGATGGATTATTTTTTATTTATTAACGGAAACGAAAACGAAATTATTCGAAAATAAAAATTCACTAATTCACATGTTAATGTAGTACTTAAACCGAAAAACTGTAAAATTCGAATCACAAAATTCACATAAAAAATCAAAATACCATTTTAGCCACTCATTCGAGTTTTTGTAAATCGAGTTTTTGAAAAATTATTTCATTCTAAATTTTTGCGATTATAATCACAATACCAATTCAGGACAGAGAAATAATATGTCTTTTATATAATTTCATCTCTTTTAATTAGATCCAAAGTTTTTGTTTCTTCCTGAATATTTTAAAAACTACTTTCCAATTTTAATTTTTCCCTGATTATTTTAATATATTGGTATTTGATTTTTTCTCTATTTATTAATTTCTAAATTATTTAGTATTTGAAGTGAAAATTTTATTTAAGTTTTATAACGTAAAATAGTCCTTCACATACTACCCAACTCCCTAATACTGACTAGAGAACAGGGAGAACTTGTACTAGTTTTATTTATTACGTTTGTTAAAATAAAGAAAGTATTCATGCCATCTTGTCAATCTTTGTAACTTCTAGGTATTAGAAGAACAGAGACAGCAAAGATGCATTAAAATTACGTATGTGAAAAAAAAAAAACAAAACATAAAAATTGAAATACTTCGTAAATGGAATCTGACCACATTGAAAAGGACAACATTCAGTAATTTCCAATTTGAATATCAAAATTTGATGGCAATTTCAAAAATTGGAGATAATTTTTGAATATTTTTACTTATTTAATACATAAAAAAGCAAATCTTGCACAATAAAATTTTTCTTTTTCAAAATTAAATATATCTTTTTTTAAATTTGTATTGTTTTTTTCTTTTAATCTATCATTTTTTTTTTTTTTTTTTTTTGAAGGATTTAAAATCCCGTTTTCATTATCATTTTTATTTATTTGATGTCGATTTTACTAATACCTTTTTTGAATCCGTCCATCGTACAGTGTGTTTTTACATACTTGTTTGTTTTTAATTTGTTAATTATTAACAATGTTTTATTATAATATAATAGTATTTATATGCTTTTATTACCACCAAAATTTATTATTAAACCAACAAAAATTGCAAAAATAACTAGACAATATCATAATGATATGAAAACTCTACCAACTCCTCCTTTATATCAACAAAACCAACTCTTCTTTTCTTATGTCATGAAAATAGTACTGAAATCCATCCGGACCGTCGAGATTGAACTTTTGTTTCGTCTCTACTGCTGCAACCACTATATTAGTTTCGTGGCAAACTCCATCCCTTTTTTGTGATGGATATTTGTTAAGGCTGTTTTTAGTATCATTTTCGTTCTATTAATATTTGTACTACTGCGTACTACCATTCTTACGGTACGCACACTGCCTGTGGTTTCAACTATAACAGAACTTTGCACGAAAGTTAAAGTGGAATTCGATACGTCCTCCCTTTTTTTATTTTTCCCGTAGTTTTCTGGGTCCCAAATAAAATTGTTAACTACGTTCGCACTTTTTTTGATTTTTCATACTATGGCGTAAAAAAAATAACTTTCTGCCTTTAAGGTCTGTTCCATATTGAATAGCGACGTGCGGTGAGCGATGAACAATGTGTATTCCGTACTGAACTGAGAAAGCTAAGCGACATTTTAATTTATTTACAGTGAAAATGTTGTACGAAACACTTCGCAAACTACTTTTGCTTGAAAATTCAGTGTTAAAAATCAAATTAATAAAAATAAAAAATAAACTGGCTGTGCATTTACTGTCATCATTGACGTTTTACGTTTTACGTCTGCACGTGTTGAAATGTGTGTTGAAACTAGTTACCATCGCTGGTCAATATGAATGAATGCTTTAAAAAGCATTGTTCGAGCTATGATTACTCATCGCTCTTCAATATACTGAAAATGATTGTATACACTTTTGTTTAAATTTAATTTTTTTAAGGGATAAAATTTAAACTCCACCATTAACTGATGCTTTACTTAAACTTTATTGCACAAAGATAATTTACAAGATATGACACAAGATTATGATTTTGATCTTAGCTTAACCACGGAGAATTCTCAACTAAACTCAAACTTGATTTTTACAAAATTAAAATTTCTTAAATAAAAATTATTTGGTAGAATAAGTGAGATTCTTGTGTTAATTATTTTCCCATAAAATTGCGAGACGCATCGTCAGCAGAATTTTATGTGAACGGAAAAATGAAATATGCATGGTTTTGAATTCTTCAAATTTTTGAAAAAGAATTTAAAACTGAAAAACAACTTAAAACATTTTTTTTTGTTTTGCAAATTTGAGTTTAAAATTACTCTTATATTACTCCTCCCCCGCCAGAAGTATTTGCAGTCTCTGCAAATGGAGCTAGTTGAGGAAGGGAGTAATTTGATTGAGATAAGTCTGTTCTGTACTTTATTTGTGGTAAACTTGCCTCTTGTTTAGGTAGTTCGACCGTTATATTTGTCTCACTTTTCCTTCCAAATTTACATTTGTATTTAAGAATTACAAAAATTATTATGACTAAAATTATGATTATAATTGAGTTTATACTGAAAAATGTATAGTTTGTTACATCATTTTTAAATTTGACATATTTAATTTCTTTTCGATTTTGAATATTTTCTATGTTCAATTTTTCTAATGTAATATTATCTATTAATTTAGTAAAGTTCACATGAATTATTGGAATTATTTTTGTATTCGTAAAATTTTCTATTCTATTTTTAAATTATAGATCATTTATTTATAATTTACAATTGTTGAATTTTATAATGTTGTTATTCTTGATGGTAAATTTATGTTGCACACAATCTTGTTTAATTTCAATTATAGGCAAGTTTTTCGTTATAACGAGACCATCGTAGATTTCTTCCACCGATGTATTATTGTTAAATTTTACCTTGCAAGCATTTTTGGTCTCGAGTGCGTTACGAATGCAGTCTTTTGGATAGAGTTTTAAATTTTTCTTTAAAATTATCTCTCTATCATTCAGATACACTTTACTGCCTCTAATAAGCACCTTTTCTATGTTCTGATCTAATTCCTCTAGTTGTTCATTAGGAAATGGGATAATTAAACCGTTGTAGTATTGTTCTTTAGTAAAATTTGGGATGTTTATTGCAAAAATGAGATGTTTATCTTTTATGAGTACATGATTTTGAATAAATGGCAGCATAGATGCAGATATGTTGTATTTTTCAGTCTCTTCGTCCGTTAATACGTCGTGAGGTAGAATGTTCAGTCTGCTCATCAGTATCGTATCTGATATTTTTTCTAATTGTTTATTTATTAGACTTATGTCTGCGTAAATTTGCAACGTAAATTTAGACTTGTCCATCAAAAGTTGGTCAGTCCTTGCGGTAATGTTTCCTAGGTATTCGTTTAATTTTGTTTGTTGGTCGTTTACGTGCGTAACTACTTCGTCTAAATTCTTTATAAGCTTGTTGTTAATTACTATTTGTTCATTAATTTGAGTTGTCATTTGTTCTGAGTTCAGGTCTAAGTTTCTCAAGTGATCGTAAATTTCTGCTGCATCGTCACTGTCCATTGTACCCGCTATAAAGTTTAATCCCTTTCCTATGAAATTAGCTAACCCTCTTTTTTGTCGGTTTATTTTGAATGCGTGTGGTATTATAGTGTTAAAGCTATGTTTTGTCAATTTAAGTTCCCTGTTTAACAGTCTGTATTCGTCAGAATGCGTGCTCAAGTTTAGTCGCTGTACGTTAGTTTCAACAGTATCTATAATTTGCCTATACTGGTTCAGGTCAATGATGTGAAGCAACTTCATGTAGGAATCTATAACAAATTTTTCGTCCAATTTAAGTAATGCGAAACAATTTTCCGTATTTATGTTTGTTATTTCGATAGATTGTCCCAAAATGTAGGGAATGAAATATAATAAAGTTATTAGGAAGTACATCTGAAAACAAAAGAGAAAAATTCTTTTATTCGTTGGCCTGATACATATATTTTCGTTTTTTTTTTTATTAAGATTATATTTGATTTTTCGATTGGTGCTAGTGTCGATGACATAGCCGCCTTCTTTTGGAAATTTATTTAATCTTTTGTACCTGGGTTTATTTTTCTGTATGACCCGATTTACTACTACATTGTGATGTAGTCTGTACTCTTTATCGCGAGGCCGATTCATTTGTTCAATTTTGCTGGTTTTATTTTTTTCAAACCCACCGGCTAAGTTCTTAATGTCGGTTTTGTCTAAATTCTTTTGAATGAAATCTATGGGACGGAGTTTGGTGGTTGAGTGAATGGTGTTATTGTAAATTGTGATAATTTTATAGATTTTATCATCCAGTTCTTCATTAGACTTTTCTACTTCTAGTATGCGGAGGTGTTCGTTCAGTGTGCTATGGAGTCTTTCAATGTCTGCATTCCCGGTCTTATTCCCTGCTGTCGTAACATGTGATTCAATCTTATTTTCTTTCAAAAAGAGATCGACCGCGTTGTGTAAAATGCAACGTTCATTATCGAAAATGATTTTATTGATTTTACCGAGGAACTGGATTCGTTCCTTCAAGGCTTTCAAAATTGAGATCGAGGTCCTATCATTTAATTTGTGGATGGTCGCGTATTTACTAAATTTGTCTATTGTAGTGAGATACATGATATTGCGATAGGGAAATCAGATATCCACATGAACAATTTAGTTGAAATTGCTGGGAGTCTCTGTCACTTTATAAGGAATTTTTACAGGGTGACGGTCATATTTAGCTAGTAAACATACCTCACAGTTGTTGATAAATTTCGTTATGACCTCCAATAGGTTTGGGTGTTATATAAAAAATATCAAATTGTAACACAATTTGATAAAACATTAGATAAATTCAATAATTTCATACATTTTTAAATTATTTAAATAATTCATAAAGAAAATTCAAGATTATTTCATATATGGATTAATTCTTTGCAACATTTAATTTAAAAGGAAATTCGGGCATTCAACTCATATCCGTTAATTGTATTAACAAAGAAAAATAATATATACTTCGATGACTCGCCAATTGGGCAATCATTTCATTCATTATTAAAGTTCATAATTCGTTTCAAAAAAATAAAGTACGCAAAGGTATATATGCCAATATGTTTCAATATAAATTCCTTAGCAACATAGTTCAAAATTATATTTAACCCTTTTTATCAGTAATTTTCCATATTGCAAAATAACATGAAAAAAATTCATATGAAATACAAAACAAGAACTAGCAAATTAACGATTTTAACCAAAGTACATAGGTAAATCATAATTAGAACGGAAATATAAAAAACAACAAATATATTAACATATGCAAATTCATTTACATTAAGCTCATAGTAACAATTTTATATATTGATAAGTGCACTGCACTGGCATACAAAGTTCATATTGCACACAATTGTATACCAGCTAATAAGTGCAATAAACTTGCGTACATTAAGAAAAGCTTAAAAGAAAAACGAACAACAATACCAAATAAAGAATATGCAAATAAAGAATTGAAATGTACCGCCCATTTCCCCTACGATTGGTACAGTCATTTATGGTAAATTATATTAATATTAAAATAACGAACTTTGGATTTAATTAGCAAAAACAAAATTTAAGTAGGGAAAATTAATAATTGTAATTATTGATAAAATAGTTACGATTATCGAAGTTATAATTTGGATTTGAAACAGTAAAGTTGAAAAAGTAATTATCGCGAATTACAAATCGTCTTTGATTAAAATAAATTATTTAACTTAAAATATTTTTGAAACTAATTATTAAATTTAAACTTTAGAAAAAATGCAATTCAATTAAATTTATCATAGTAGAAATTCGCCCGTAAAATATTTTGAATAAACCGTAGAGTTACAAGTAAAAGATATTCTACTAGACGTTGATTACAGTATTTCGGTTCGGTACAAATTATTGTTGTAAAATAAACAATTAATATTTCAGTTAACTTTAAGTAAATATTGTGAACTTAGTTATAGTGAACATATTTTTAGTGAAAATAAAGTTTTAAAAAACTAAACCACAATCTTTTCAATTGAAAAAAAAAACCTTAATTTCTTCCTTATATTCAAAAGAACCTGTTAAATGTTAAAACATAACATTAAAATTTGGCGCAGCCGGTAAACGTTTTTATAAAAACACTATAAACGCTTCCGTTTTAATCTAACAAATTTGTGCTACATACAATTGAAATTTGGCTTAAAACAAAAAAAATTTTTTCATATTTAGTTAAATAAATTTTTTATAATAAAATTTTACTGCGTAACATAAATAAAAATACTACATTAGTTTCAGAAGAATATTAAAAATAAATTCAGCAAATTAAATTCAGAAAATTAAAAAATAAATTCAGAAAAATAATAAATTAATAAATTCAGCAAAAAATTTTTAATTAAATCTTAAAGATAAAATCATTTAGCACAGTATCAGAAATAACTTTATAATAAAAATTAAATTCAGCAAAAATATTTATTTCGCTGAATGAAGTAATAACTTTAAAATTAAATAAAATAAAAAGTGTGGAAAACTATAAAAAATTTTCTGTTAAAAAATAAATAAATTAAAAACAATTGTGCATTTTTCTATGTAAATAGTGAAATTTTTGAAATAATAGTTAATATAATAAAAATTTAAATAAATACAAGTAACATTTATTAATAGGGAAGAAATTATTAGTAAAGCTTAATAAAAAGTGGTTTTTGAAAAAGATAAAAATATATGTGTATGAATTAAAAAATTTTTTTTTAATGTGGTACAATTGAAAACATTCTTTGAAAAAGAAAATTTGAAATAATTCATATTATATGTCGAGTGGACAAACAAGTTCAACACCATTCAAGGATCAGAAAAGGAAAGTGAGATTTGAAGAAAAAGTTGATTCCTTTACATTTGAAAATTTAAGTCCAGTGTTCAGTACATCAGAAGAAAGCAACGATTTGGTGCCAATACAACAACAACAACAATCAACAAGTGAAGATATCGCACTGGAGAACAACAGCAACAGGGTTACTTCACCAGCAGCATCCACACCAACGGGTAAGTCACGAAGAATTATTCACCCGAGTATAACATTTACAAGAGAAGAGGAAAAACACGTATTACACTATATTCAGCTAAGGTCAGGTACACGGGTTTACAAACCAAGAACATCGTTAGGAACAACAGAAAGTGAAGAAAATCAGGTTGAAGAAAATAGTTTTAGTTTTTCAGAAGAATTTACGAAAGAATTAGATAAAATATTCAAAATGGTAAATATTGAATTAGTTAATCAATTGTTAAATAATGTACCTGTATTAAGCGCTGAAGATACAGATGACGTCAGCATAGAAGTTAATACGTTTATAAAATGCTATGAAAACATGTATAAATGTTTAGTGAAAAATGAAGATAAAGATTTATTTTTTGCAATGTTACCGGTTAAATTTAGGGGTAGAGCTGCTAGGTTATTAGACGGTATTACTTGTTCAAAACTCGAACAATTAAAAACAATTTTACATAATACGTTAGTAAATAATAAATCATATCTCACATTATTAAATGAATTAAGAATGGTACGACAATTTCCTGGTGAATCTGTTAAAACATTTGGCAGTAGAGTTCAAAAAATTTTAAAATCTTGTGAAAAGAAAGCTGAAGAAAGACATACAGACGATAATGATGCTGTAAAAACAGATTTACAAGAAATTGCCGCATTTTCATTCAGAACAGGTTTAATTAATCCTACATATAGATTGTTAGCTGCAAATGAAGATAAAAGTAGTTTAAAGGACATAATTACAAAATTAGAAAGTATAGAGTTAACAGATATACAATCGGCAAATACAGTTAATGAATTTCAAAATTTATCAAATAATAATACATTCAATACACCACACACACAAACATTAAGTACACAATATATTGATTCAGCACGTAAAAATGTTATTAATGAAATACCATTTAACAATATTAACAGAAATAATTATAACAATAATAATGCAAAATTTAGAACACAGATGGCGCAAGTGCCAAAGGTTAATTACCAAAATAAAGAACAAAGATATTTTAATTTTAACAATAACCGAAATTTCCCTAATTCAAATCCACGATTTAATAACAACAACAATTATAACTTCCGTTACGAAAATAGAAATTTCTCTAACTTTAAACATCCAAATAATCAAAGACAAGAGTTCAAGATTTGTAATTTCTGCGGTAAGAACAATCATACGTTTGAAGAATGTCGAATTAGAAAATCTACACCCTTCTGTATAAACTGTAAAATGTATGGGCATGTAACACAAAATTGTAAAGAAAAAAATATTAATTCAAGATCAGTTACGTATGTACAAAGAAACGGGTTCAATAACAACAATAATGGTAACAATAATGGTAACAGAAATGAAATTAAAAATAAAAATTCTGAAATAAAATGCAATTTTTGTCAAAGAATAGGGCATATAATGAAAGATTGTAACGCAAAGAGATTGTGGGACAATCAGAATAAAAATAAGGGAAACTAGAAAAGGGTTGTCACCCAGCCAGAGAAAATGAACATAACGAGTGCCAGCCCCAAGACATATGCAAAAGTTTAGATAAATTCATAGTAAAATTACCCATAGATATTAGTACGAAAAATAAAACAGAATTATTAATAGACACAGGTGCAGAAATTAGTTTATTAAAAGAGAAAATATTGAAAGATAATGTAAAAATAAATACAAAAAATAAATTAAAAATTAATACGGTATGCGGACAAGGAGAAACGTTAGGTACTTGTTCGGCAAAAATTCAATTTAAAAAACCTAAAAAATGCGAATTTCATATAATAAAAGATATGAAAAATGTAGAAGAAGACGGTATATTAGGTTTTGATTTTTTGTCAAAAAATTGTGTTATAGATGGTCCAAATAAACCACTACGTTTCCCTCGCAAGGAAACGAGTGAGGAGGATGTAGTAATCGAAGTACAAGATCCTTCTGAGCGAAAAAAGTTGTTGAAAAAACAAGATAAAAAGGAGTCAGTAGCATTGAAAGTTAATAAAATTAAGAAATCGAATGTGAAAGAAAACAAATCTCATATCATTGGTATACAACAATCGACACAGTGTCTCGCAAACACTGATTTGTCTGGGGTTGCTGATATGAATAAAGTACATTTTTCTGAAGCACAAAGTTCTGATCATGAAAATGATGTTGAAAAAGTACAGTCAAAGAGGGATTCGACTGTCTTTGCTTTTTCAAATCAGGATTATGATAATAGTTTTGTTAACGATCAAATGCTATCTCCAAAATATTCTGTTAAGTTCACTAACAACAAAATTGGTACAAAAAATAACACAAATTTTCAGATTCCTCCTCATATGAATAAATGTAGGGAAGTACGGGTAAAAAATAAAATACCTGTCTTAGCTTCTTTATATAAAAAATATGTACAGGGAGAGGGTCATAATGCAGAAAATAAAATCAAAACGCTAAGTACAGAAACTAATAAACAAAAATATACAGAAAGCAAAAAGGTAGGTTCAAAAATAAAAGTAAAAGTACAAGTACATGACGAAAAAATTAAAAAGAAAGAAATAGTTAAAAAATTAAATATAGAAGAAATAAAAGTAAAATTTGAAAAAATTAGAAAGAGATTAAATGAAATTAAAGAAAATATGAAGAGAAGAGAAAAATATTATAGAAATAAATAAAGAAATATTCAATACAGATAAAGAAAGTGTAATAAAATATAATAATAGATTAAAAAAAGAAATTAAAAAAATTAAAGAAATGGGTAGAGAATTAGAAAAATTGAAAATTAAAGAAATTAATATGAAATATAAAAAGACAGACAGGAAATACAAAAATAAAAAATCAGTAATTACAAATTTTGAATCTTTAAAACATAATAATGATGATAAGTTAGAGAAATTTATTGACAAAAATAAAAAATACGTTAACAATTATATGAATAATCAGTCAAATAAAAATATATTAAAAATAAATGAAAAAATTAAAATACCTGCACGAACAGAAAAATTGGTAAAAATTAAAGTAAATTTTAAAGAAGAAATAATTAATGAATCACAAGAAATTAGGTCAGGAGTGTTCCTGGCGAGTTCAATAACAAAACCTTATAATAATGAAATAACCGTAGCAATTTTAAATAGTAATGAAAAAGATGTGTGTATTAAAAATTGTGAATTAATTTTTTATTATTTAAAAGATTTTGATGTTTATAAATTTAAAAATAATAATTATGAATTTAATAAACTACATAGGTTTTACGCGAATGAAAAGTCGGTAAAAAATAAGATAACAAATAATAACAATTTTAACAATTTTAATATTAAACAAATACATAACCTTTCATTAGATGAAAATACAAATTCATATAAAAATAGATTAAAATTGTTGAATGAAAACCTGTCAATACCAGAATATTTAAATTATGAAGAATCTGAGAGTATCAAATCAATCTGTGAATCTTTTAATGATATTTTTCATTTACCAGGGGATAAATTAAGTTACACAACAGCCATTACACATTCAATTCCTTTACAAACTGGAAAGGGACCTATAAATCAGAAAATGTATAGACTACCACAGGTTCAGAAAGAAATTGTAGAAGAACAGGTTAAGGAAATGTTAGAAAATGACATAATTACGTCCAGTAAAAGTCCATTTAATTCTCCTTTATTAGTTGTACCAAAAAAGCCAGGTCCTTCAGGAGAAAAACGTTGGAGAGTAGTTGTAGATTTTAGAAAGTTAAATGAAATTACTGTAAAAGATATGTACCCATTACCTAGAATTGACGAAATTTTAGACCAGTTAGGTCATTCTAGATATTTTACAACATTAGATTTAGCTAGCGGTTATCATCAGGTTCTAGTTGATAAAAAAGATAGAGAAAAAACGGCTTTCAGTACATATCAAGGGCATTACGAGTTCAAAAGGATGCCATTCGGACTTACAGGGGCACCAGCAACTTTTCAACGATTGATGAATAATATTTTAACAGGTCAAAATGGATTAAAAGTATTAGTATATTTAGACGATGTAGTTATTTACGATCGAAATTTAGAAGATCATAATAAAAAATTAATTGAAGTTTTCCAAAGACTGAGAGAAAATAATTTGAAATTACAACCTGAAAAATGTAACTTTCTGAGAAAAGAAGTAGTGTATTTAGGTCATAAATGTTCAGAAAAAGGAATACAACCAGATCCCGAAAAAGTAAAATGTGTAGTAAATTTTCCTAGGCCAAAAACAATTAAACAAGTACAGTCATTCTTAGGTCTAGCTAATTATTATAGGAAATTTATCCCGAATTTTTCGAAAATTGCAGAACCAATCACTAAATTATTAAGAAAAGATATTAAATTTCAGTGGAATGATAAATGTGAAAAATCATTTGAAGAATTAAAATTTGCATTAACCAATCCACCTTTATTAGTATATCCAGATTATGAAAAACCATTTTATTTAACAACTGATGCTAGCGGAGAAGCATTAGGTGCCATTTTATCACAGGATGAACTAGGGAATGAAAAACCGATAGCTTATGCGAGTAGGACATTAAATGATGCAGAAAGAAGGTATTCAACAATAGAACGCGAAATGTTAGCAATAGTTTGGGCAACAAAAAATTTTAGATGTTATTTATACGGCAGAAATTTCACAGTATACACAGACCATAAACCCTTAGTAGGTATTTTAAAATTAAAAGATACAACCACTAGATTAGCCAGATTCCAAATTAAATTAGCAGATTATGATTTAAAAATTGTATATAAAGCAGGAAAATGTAACCAAAATGCAGATGCGTTAAGTAGAATACCTGAAAATAAGATAGAGAATAGTAAAGAAAATTTAGACAATAATAATAATTGTAATATAATCACTAGAGCTAGGCATCGTAAAAATAAAGAAAATGAGGTAGTAAAATCACCCGAACAAGATAACAATGTTAACCAAGAAGAAATTGAAAATGTAAATTCAGAAAATTTAAACAGTTATATAAAAGATAATGCAAAAATATTAACAGATGAGAAAGAAATTAAAACAATATTACATGAATATCATGACACTCCGTTAGGTGGACATCAAGGCGTTTTAAAAACATATAAAAGAATCAGACCTTTCTATAAATGGAAAAACATGTTGAGGGATATACAGAAATACATTAAAAAATGTGAAAAATGTCAGAAACACAAATCCGGTAAACAGAATAAAATGCCAATGATAATCACAGATACTCCAGATCAACCTTTCGAAAAAGTTTATTTAGATATTGTAGGACCTTTACCAGAAACATATAATCGAAATAAATACATATTAACTTTTCAAGATGATTTAACAAAATTTTTAGATTGCGTTCCCTTACAAGATTGTGAAACTACAACGGTAGCAGAAAAATTTTACAAAAATATAATTTTAAAGTATTCAGTTATTCCTAAGAAATTAATAACAGATCAGGGTTCAAATTTTTTAAGTGAAACCATGAAAGAATTATGTAAATTGTTAAAAATTAAAAAATTACAAACAAGTGCATACCACCCCCAATCGAACGGTTCATTAGAGAGAACACATGGACCATTAGTTGAATATTTAAGAACAATAGTTGATAATAATCCGACAGAATGGGATGAATGGTTAGCAGAAGCAATGTTGGTACATAACCATTCACCACACACAGGTAGCAAATTCACACCCATAAACGCATTATACGGAATTGATAGGCCATTACCAACAGCATTAAATAAATCTCCAGAACCGATTTATAATTTTGATAAATATTGTAATCAAGTAAAATATAAAATGCAGAAAATCCGCGAGATTGTAAAACAAAATTTGATTTTTCAAAAACAAAAATCGAAAAATTATTACGACAAAAGTACGAGAATAGAAAAATTTCATATCGGTGATCAAGTTTTAATACGAAATAATGCAAGAAAACATAAATTATCACCTGTGTGGAAGGGTCCATATCAAGTCATTAGGGTAAACTCTGATGTTAATACAACTATTAAAATGGGTAGAAAATTAAAAGTTGTCCATAATAACCGTCTGAAAAAATTCTAGAGTCTCATAACATCTACAAAATTAAATTAATTAATAGAAAAATAATTGGGGAAATAATAATTGGGATCTTAGGTTTAAGGATATACGAGTATAGTACTATAAAAACATGTACTATACAATGTACTATAAAACATATAGTGAAAAAATAGAGATAAATAGGCCTCATAAATACCGAAAAATATGCAAAGTATTATCATATTAATATAGTATAGGAAAAATATAGGTATAGTATACATACTTTGTTTTGTTGGTACATTCTGAAGAAATTCCAAAGTAAAATTTTATTTTCTACAAAAATGCACACGCACATTAATAAACGAAGAAAACTTGTAACCCAAAACCATTTTCCGTTCAAATAAATTCATATAAAGAAAAAAAGAAGAAAACTTTACGTTATATGTTATACATAAACATATACATAAACATGTTAAATATACAACGTCGCATTAAGCTAGATAATAAAAAATGAATACAAAATAAAACAACAACAAAAGCAAAAGAAAAAAGAAGCAAAATCAATGTATTAAGTTGATATCTTAATACATGCAGAAAAATGAAATATAATCTCCATCAAAATTATTACTCATATATATGCATTTAATATGCGTCTAAACCAAAGAAAAAGAAAATGAAATGCATCAAGGGAAAAAGCCCGACGTCACAACTTGAAAATGGGTAAATAAAAAAAAAAAGAGAAAAAACCAAACCCCAACAAAACAAAGAAAGGAACATGAAAAAAAAAAAAAACAAAAAAATGTAACAAAGGAAAAGTAAAGAAAACAACAAATTTACAATGATTTTATTTTTTTTATTTATTTTTATATTTTTTAACTACAAATGTTGGTGAAAATTAAAAATTAAATCGCGGGGGCAAATAACCCCGGCACTGTAGCGCCCCCAGAAAAGAGGCAAAGGCGTCCCTCCAATATAGAACGACCACATGGCCGTTAGCCGTAATCTGATGGGTCACCTGAAAATAAAAAAAATAAAAAAAAATAAAAATAAATATATACTATATATAGTATATGAAAAAAAAAATAATAAATAATAAATAATAAATCTTAATAATAAGATAAAAAAAAATAATAAATTAAAAATACGAATGTAAAACAAAAAAAAAAAAAAAAGAATAATTAAAATTACAACAAAAATAAAACTATCTGAACTTACCGTGAAATCTTTTGGCTTTGAGCCAAACTTTGACACGAAATCCAGGCCATCAGGCCAAAATTCAATATAAAGGTTGGGAGTGGTAGAAATTAACCACTCCAAATCCTCCTCGATGGTGGGCCACATTACCCCCGCAGGAGCACGTCGAGGAGCCCGTAAAATTTCCTTCACAACCTCACATAAAATTGCGAACTCCTAAAGAAACAAAAAAAAAAAAAAAATAAAAAAAAAAAAAAGTAATAAAAATAATAAAAATAAATATAGTAATAATAATTAAAATAAAAAATAAAAAAAATAAAAAAAAAAAAAAAAATAAAAAATAAAAAATTTTTTTTTTTTTTTACTTACCATATTGAAAATATTTTTTCTTAAATAGGTTATTTAACACAAAGAAATAAAAAAACACCACAAATTAAAATCTTAACCTTTACGATCAACCACTCAACTAAAATTAACTAAATTCAAATACTCGAAAATTATTATTTCGAAATTCTGTATAAGTTACCGAAATTAATGTAAAGGTAGGAAAAAAATGCAATTAGGCAAAATTTTAAGTATCTCACTCATACAGACAACAATAAAATTCAAATTTAGTATTACCATTGACGAAAGATGAGAATTCTGAAACGTAGATACAAAGCATAATACATAAGCATGATAAGAAAACATAAATATAGAAAAAAATTTAAAAATCGTACCACTGGTAACCCCGACTGAAATAGAAAATATAAAAATTAATAATAGCATGTAAACAAATACTAAAGAATGAGTTAAGGAGAAAATTAAATACAATAGAACAAAAATTAACCACCAACACACCTATATTAAAAGTACACTGATAAAGAAAATTAATCAGCTACCTATTTTCTTGTAGGAAGAATGACTACCGTGATATTAATTGCAATGGTCCTTACCACCGTGGTACAAGGACAGGTTAGAATAAATGAGTTCAATTCAAACGGGGTAATGCTGGAATCCCTAGGGAAGGCCTATATATATCAAAGTAGCTGGACAATATATACGAAACTCACCTCCATACACCCAGAAAAAACGTTAGAATTTGTAAAAAGTTGTGAAGAAATAGCGTATAATACATGTAAACACTTAGGAAAACATCGGGAAAATTGTGATTCCTGGCATAATGAGATAACATCAATGATCAATCGAATAACAACACAAACAGAAGAAGTTGAATTTTACTTGGGAAAACAAAATAACCGACAAAAAATGAGAATTATTCGATGGCGTAGGCAAGCTTAGCAAATACTTATTTGGAACAATGGATGCCAGAGATGCAGAAAACATCTACAATAGAATACAGAACCTAGAAAAACACGATGATGAAAACATGCACCTAATGAAAAAACAGGTGACAATATTAAAATCCAGTTTCGATAAGACAACGGCTTACATACGAAACCTGACAATACATCAAAATCATCTCGCTGAAGTAGTCAGAAATTTCACTCGAAAAATAACAGATAACATCATGGAAGTGAAAACAAAGGTAACGCATTTGCAATCACAAATTGACGTAAACCAAATTTTACTATTCATATGGACAAAGTTGCAAATGATTTATAACCACTTAAGCGAACAATTTATTGTAATAAACGCATTACACGAACATGAGTTACATCCATTAATAATCTCAGCCAAACTACTGAATAAAACGTACAACGAAATAACATCCAACAACAACAAATACATGACGACAGCTAAGTTTGCATTAATTAAACAAGTGGTAAGGGTACAATCAGTAGAAGACACCGATGGAATAATAGTAAAGATTGAAATTCCCTTAATTTTTAAGGAATACTACGAATTAAACAAAATCCATCCGTTACCACAATTTATAAACAAACAACCACCCACAATATTAAATGTAAATGCCAATTTCATATTAACCACCACAAATAACAACTACATTGAGTACAACAACAACAAGTTCAAACAAAGTTGTAAAAAATGCAATACAGGGATCCACTCAACAGTAACGATATGCAAACAGGATCAAATAAGGGTAAACGGTGAAAACGACGAAACATGTTTAACAGCTATAATAACAAGAAAAGTTGAAAAAATTAAATCAAACTGCCAACAAAAAATTTTAACTAAATTCACAGATTCCCTAGTAAAATTATACGAAAAAGATTCTTGGCTATTCCTATTTCAAAACAAACATGTATTGAGAATACAGTGCACATCTACACAATTCACACAGCAGATGGTGGGTACCGGGGTCGTGTCACTAACTGAACCCTGTAAATTTACAATCGACGGAAAAGACTTACCCTACGACGGTAACAAAGAGACTACAGTAGCCTTCCAGCAGATAGATACGGAGCAGGAACCAAAATTAAACCTAAGTTCGTTCAAAATCGAGTTGGCCCAGGAGGCGACCAAGGAACTAGATACCAAATTAATACAACACCTCACAAATGATAATGAACCATTACTAGAACAAGGGAAAGATATTGAAGAACTCCAAAATGAAATAATAATAGCAGAACAAAAAAGAATCGCTGACAGAATGACGCTTCAAACCAATGTAAATAGTGGAGTATTGACCATCATAGCATTAATAATCTGTTGCATAATAATAACAAAAATAGGTAAGAAAATCAAGGTCACCTGCTGTAAGATCGCCAAAACGACCGAAAGAAATATAAATCCCATAGTGCCATCACAAACTGAAGCAGTACAATTACGAGTAATAAATGAAAAAAACCAACAAAGAACTAACCCAACACCAACCACCTCGTCGCTTAAAGGGTACGCAAAGAAAAGCAATAATCAATTATAAAAAAACTTAATTATAGAATAATATTAAAAATAATTAATAATTTTTATCAAATCTGAAAAATTTTCAAAAAAAATTCATTTTACCGACGGCAAATCAAGAAAAATTTTTTACTAATAAAATAATATACGTGCATACAAACAAATAGTTGAATTATTCATATAAATTGTTAACACCCAGAATCAGGTCAAGTTTCAAAACAAATCACGGCCATTAAAATTAAAAATATTAAGAATTACTATAGGTACACACACACACATACATACACAAAAAACACATTAGCAGAACAATCAGTATCATTCAATTAAAATAAATTACAATTACATACACTTTACACATAAAATTAACATATCAAAAGAATAACAACAAAAATAACATTGCAAAAAGTAAACAAAAAATAAACAATGATGTGAAAACGAAGTATAGATCATATTGCACCTGTATCTTTAGCGTATATATAGAGTCATTATTATTAGGGAACAGTATAATACATTAAGTTACATACATATACATAAGTAAAAAGTATAGCAAATAAATTTTTTTTGTACATGTAAACAAATTTTTTTTTAAACAAATCATAATTGTAGAGAAAGAATAAAATTTAATATACTTTAGAACACAGTTGCATAAAGCATTAATGTATAAAAGAAATAACATTATATTCATAATTTCGAAATTCTCCATATGTTATTAAATAAATAAAGCAAATGCAATAAAAAAAAAAAAAAGAAGAAAGGTATAATACAGTAATATATGTAATGAATGAAAAATAATTAAATAGTAAACATACGAAAAGAACACTAACACTTAGATATCATAGGTAACATGTATTGACAACCATATAATGAATTCGAAATTAACAAAGACAATTAAAACAAATTGCATTAATGTAGTATATATAATAATAAAGATAAAGTAAACATAAACAGTAATTCAATTTCATTGTCAAGGTTGTATAACAATTAAATGCATATATGAAAATATAGGTCAATTATTAAGCTAGGTCAGAAACATAAGATGTAAAAAAAAAAAAAAATAAAATAAAAAATAAAAAAAAAAACAAAAACATATATATATAGTATGTACGAATTAGGACTAAAAACAAAAATAAATGAATATTGAATAAATAATAAAATTTTTTTTTTAGGTATACTGGGAAATAAAAATATACGTATAAAATAAGGAAAGTTAAAAAATAGAAATAAAAAATTAAAAACCAAAAATGTAAACCAACCGAAACTGAAATCAGCCCTACACACCCTACCACCCATGTTTCCGAGGGGGGAGGAAATGTTATATAAAAAATATCAAATTGTAACACAATTTGATAAAACATTAGATAAATTCAATAATTTCATACATTTTTAAATTATTTAAATAATTCATAAAGAAAATTCAAGATTATTTCATATATGGATTAATTCTTTGCAACATTTAATTTAAAAGGAAATTCGGGCATTCAACTCATATCCGTTAATTGTATTAACAAAGAAAAATAATATATATAGTACTTCGATGACTCGCCAATTGGGCAATCATTTCATTCATTATTAAAGTTCATAATTCGTTTCAAAAAAATAAAGTACGCAAAGGTATATATGCCAATATGTTTCAATATAAATTCCTTAGCAACATAGTTCAAAATTATATTTAACCCTTTTTATCAGTAATTTTCCATACTGCAAAATAACATGAAAAAAATTCATATGAAATACAAAACAAGAACTAGCAAATTAACGATTTTAACCAAAGTACATAGGTAAATCATAATTAGAACGGAAATATAAAAAACAACAAATATATTAACATATGCAAATTCATTTACATTAAGCTCATAGTAACAATTGTATATATTGATAAGTGCACTGCACTGGCATACAAAGTTCATATTGCACACAATTGTATACCAGCTAATAAGTGCAATAAACTTGCGTACATTAAGAAAAGCTTAAAAGAAAAACGAACAACAATACCAAATAAAGAATATGCAAATAAAGAATTGAAATGTACCGCCCATTTCCCCTACGATTGGTACAGTCATTTATGGTAAATTATATTAATATTAAAATAACGAACTTTGGATTTAATTAGCAAAAACAAAATTTAAGTAGGGAAAATTAATAATTGTAATTATTGATAAAATAGTTACGATTATCGAAGTTATAATTTGGATTTGAAACAGTAAAGTTGAAAAAGTAATTACCGCGAATTACAAATCGTCTTTGATTAAAATAAATTATTTAACTTAAAATATTTTTGAAACTAATTATTAAATTTAAACTTTAGAAAAAATGCAATTCAATTAAATTTATCATAGTAGAAATTCGCCCGTAAAATATTTTGAATAAACCGTAGAGTTACAAGTAAAAGATATTCTACTAGACGTTGATTACAGTATTTCGGTTCGGTACAAATTATTGTTGTAAAATAAACAATTAATATTTCAGTTAACTTTAAGTAAATATTGTGAACTTAGTTATAGTGAACATATTTTTAGTGAAAATAAAGTTTTAAAAAACTAAACCACAATCTTTTCAATTGAAAAAAAAAACCTTAATTTCTTCCTTATATTCAAAAGAACCTGTTAAATGTTAAAACATAACATTAAAATTTGGCGCAGCCGGTAAACGTTTTTATAAAAACACTATAAACGCTTCCGTTTTAATCTAACAAATTTGTGCTACATACAATTGAAATTTGGCTTAAAACAAAAAAAATTTTTTCATATTTAGTTAAATAAATTTTTTATAATAAAATTTTACTGCGTAACATAAATAAAAATACTACATTAGTTTCAGAAGAATATTAAAAATAAATTCAGCAAATTAAATTCAGAAAATTAAAAAATAAATTCAGAAAAATAATAAATTAATAAATTCAGCAAAAAATTTTTAATTAAATCTTAAAGATAAAATCATTTAGCACAGTTTCAGAAATAAATTTAGAATAAAAATTAAATTCAGCAAAAATATTTATTTCGCTGAATGAAGTAATAACTTTAAAATTAAATAAAATAAAAAGTGTGGAAAACTATAAAAAATTTTCTGTTAAAAAATAAATAAATTAAAAACAATTGTGCATTTTTCTATGTAAATAGTGAAATTTTTGAAATAATAGTTAATATAATAAAAATTTAAATAAATACAAGTAACATTTATTAATAGGGAAGAAATTATTAGTAAAGCTTAATAAAAAGTGGTTTTTGAAAAAGATAAAAATATATGTGTATGAATTAAAAAATTTTTTTTTAATGTGGTACAATTGAAAACATTCTTTGAAAAAGAAAATTTGAAATAATTCATATTATATGTCGAGTGGACAAACAAGTTCAACACCATTCAAGGATCAGAAAAGGAAAGTGAGATTTGAAGAAAAAGTTGATTCCTTTACATTTGAAAATTTAAGTCCAGTGTTCAGTACATCAGAAGAAAGCAACGATTTGGTGCCAATACAACAACAACAACAATCAACAAGTGAAGATATCGCACTGGAGAACAACAGCAACAGGGTTACTTCACCAGCAGCATCCACACCAACGGGTAAGTCACGAAGAATTATTCACCCGAGTATAACATTTACAAGAGAAGAGGAAAAACACGTATTACACTATATTCAGCTAAGGTCAGGTACACGGGTTTACAAACCAAGAACATCGTTAGGAACAACAGAAAGTGAAGAAAATCAGGTTGAAGAAAATAGTTTTAGTTTTTCAGAAGAATTTACGAAAGAATTAGATAAAATATTCAAAATGGCAAATATTGAATTAGTTAATTAATTGTTAAATAATGTACCTGTATTAAGCGCTGAAGATACAGATGACGTCAGCATAGAAGTTAATACGTTTATAAAATGCTATGAAAATATGTAAAAATGTTTAGTGAAAAATGAAGATAAAGATTTATTTTTTGCAATGTTACCGGTTAAATTTAGGGGTAGAGCTGCTAGGTTATTAGACGGTATTACTTGTTCAAAACTCGAACAATTAAAAACAATTTTACATAATACGTTAGTAAATAATAAATCATATCTCACATTATTAAATGAATTAAGAATGGTACGACAATTTCCTGGTGAATCTGTTAAAACATTTGGCAGTAGAGTTCAAAAAATTTTAAAATCTTGTGAAAAGAAAGCTGAAGAAAGACATACAGACGATAATGATGCTGTAAAAACAGATTTACAAGAAATTGCCGCATTTTCATTCAGAACAGGTTTAATTAATCCTACATATAGATTGTTAGCTGCAAATGAAGATAAAAGTAGTTTAAAGGACATAATTACAAAATTAGAAAGTATAGAGTTAACAGATATACAATCGGCAAATACAGTTAATGAATTTCAAAATTTATCAAATAATAATACATTCAATACACCACACACACAAACATTAAGTACACAATATATTGATTCAGCACGTAAAAATGTTATTAATGAAATACCATTTAACAATATTAACAGAAATAATTATAACAATAATAATGCAAAATTTAGAACACAGATGGCGCAAGTGCCAAAGGTTAATTACCAAAATAAAGAACAAAGATATTTTAATTTTAACAATAACCGAAATTTCCCTAATTCAAATCCACGATTTAATAACAACAACAATTATAACTTCCGTTACGAAAATAGAAATTTCTCTAACTTTAAACATCCAAATAATCAAAGACAAGAGTTCAAGATTTGTAATTTCTGCGGTAAGAACAATCATACGTTTGAAGAATGTCGAATTAGAAAATCTACACCCTTCTGTATAAACTGTAAAATGTATGGGCATGTAACACAAAATTGTAAAGAAAAAAATATTAATTCAAGATCAGTTACGTATGTACAAAGAAACGGGTTCAATAACAACAATAATGGTAACAATAATGGTAACAGAAATGAAATTAAAAATAAAAATTCTGAAATAAAATGCAATTTTTGTCAAAGAATAGGGCATATAATGAAAGATTGTAACGCAAAGAGATTGTGGGACAATCAGAATAAAAATAAGGGAAACTAGAAAAGGGTTGTCACCCAGCCAGAGAAAATGAACATAACGAGTGCCAGCCCCAAGACATATGCAAAAGTTTAGATAAATTCATAGTAAAATTACCCATAGATATTAGTACGAAAAATAAAACAGAATTATTAATAGACACAGGTGCAGAAATTAGTTTATTAAAAGAGAAAATATTGAAAGATAATGTAAAAATAAATACAAAAAATAAATTAAAAATTAATACGGTATGCGGACAAGGAGAAACGTTAGGTACTTGTTCGGCAAAAATTCAATTTAAAAAACCTAAAAAATGCGAATTTCATATAATAAAAGATATGAAAAATGTAGAAGAAGACGGTATATTAGGTTTTGATTTTTTGTCAAAAAATTGTGTTATAGATGGTCCAAATAAACCACTACGTTTCCCTCGCAAGGAAACGAGTGAGGAGGATGTAGTAATCGAAGTACAAGATCCTTCTGAGCGAAAAAAGTTGTTGAAAAAACAAGATAAAAAGGAGTCAGTAGCATTGAAAGTTAATAAAATTAAGAAATCGAATGTGAAAGAAAACAAATCTCATATCATTGGTATACAACAATCGACACAGTGTCTCGCAAACACTGATTTGTCGGGGGTTGCTGATATGAATAAAGTACATTTTTCTGAAGCACAAAGTTCTGATCATGAAAATGATGTTGAAAAAGTACAGTCAAAGAGGGATTCGACTGTCTTTGCTTTTTCAAATCAGGATTATGATAATAGTTTTGTTAACGATCAAATGCTATCTCCAAAATATTCTGTTAAGTTCACTAACAACAAAATTGGTACAAAAAATAACACAAATTTTCAGATTCCTCCTCATATGAATAAATGTAGGGAAGTACGGGTAAAAAATAAAATACCTGTCTTAGCTTCTTTATATAAAAAATATGTACAGGGAGAGGGTCATAATGCAGAAAATAAAATCAAAACGCTAAGTACAGAAACTAATAAACAAAAATATACAGAAAGCAAAAAGGTAGGTTCAAAAATAAAAGTAAAAGTACAAGTACATGACGAAAAAATTAAAAAGAAAGAAATAGTTAAAAAATTAAATATAGAAGAAATAAAAGTAAAATTTGAAAAAATTAGAAAGAGATTAAATGAAATTAAAGAAAATATGAAGAGAAGAGAAAAATATTATAGAAATAAATAAAGAAATATTCAATACAGATAAAGAAAGTGTAATAAAATATAATAATAGATTAAAAAAAGAAATTAAAAAAATTAAAGAAATGGGTAGAGAATTAGAAAAATTGAAAATTAAAGAAATTAATATGAAATATAAAAAGACAGACAGGAAATACAAAAATAAAAAATCAGTAATTACAAATTTTGAATCTTTAAAACATAATAATGATGATAAGTTAGAGAAATTTATTGACAAAAATAAAAAATACGTTAACAATTATATGAATAATCAGTCAAATAAAAATATATTAAAAATAAATGAAAAAATTAAAATACCTGCACGAACAGAAAAATTGGTAAAAATTAAAGTAAATTTTAAAGAAGAAATAATTAATGAATCACAAGAAATTAGGTCAGGAGTGTTCCTGGCGAGTTCAATAACAAAACCTTATAATAATGAAATAACCGTAGCAATTTTAAATAGTAATGAAAAAGATGTGTGTATTAAAAATTGTGAATTAATTTTTTATTATTTAAAAGATTTTGATGTTTATAAATTTAAAAATAATAATTATGAATTTAATAAACTACATAGGTTTTACGCGAATGAAAAGTCGGTAAAAAATAAGATAACAAATAATAACAATTTTAACAATTTTAATATTAAACAAATACATAACCTTTCATTAGATGAAAATACAAATTCATATAAAAATAGATTAAAATTGTTGAATGAAAACCTGTCAATACCAGAATATTTAAATTATGAAGAATCTGAGAGTATCAAATCAATCTGTGAATCTTTTAATGATATTTTTCATTTACCAGGGGATAAATTAAGTTACACAACAGCCATTACACATTCAATTCCTTTACAAACTGGAAAGGGACCTATAAATCAGAAAATGTATAGACTACCACAGGTTCAGAAAGAAATTGTAGAAGAACAGGTTAAGGAAATGTTAGAAAATGACATAATTACGTCCAGTAAAAGTCCATTTAATTCTCCTTTATTAGTTGTACCAAAAAAGCCAGGTCCTTCAGGAGAAAAACGTTGGAGAGTAGTTGTAGATTTTAGAAAGTTAAATGAAATTACTGTAAAAGATATGTACCCATTACCTAGAATTGACGAAATTTTAGACCAGTTAGGTCATTCTAGATATTTTACAACATTAGATTTAGCTAGCGGTTATCATCAGGTTCTAGTTGATAAAAAAGATAGAGAAAAAACGGCTTTCAGTACATATCAAGGGCATTACGAGTTCAAAAGGATGCCATTCGGACTTACAGGGGCACCAGCAACTTTTCAACGATTGATGAATAATATTTTAACAGGTCAAAATGGATTAAAAGTATTAGTATATTTAGACGATGTAGTTATTTACGATCGAAATTTAGAAGATCATAATAAAAAATTAATTGAAGTTTTCCAAAGACTGAGAGAAAATAATTTGAAATTACAACCTGAAAAATGTAACTTTCTGAGAAAAGAAGTAGTGTATTTAGGTCATAAATGTTCAGAAAAAGGAATACAACCAGATCCCGAAAAAGTAAAATGTGTAGTAAATTTTCCTAGGCCAAAAACAATTAAACAAGTACAGTCATTCTTAGGTCTAGCTAATTATTATAGGAAATTTATCCCGAATTTTTCGAAAATTGCAGAACCAATCACTAAATTATTAAGAAAAGATATTAAATTTCAGTGGAATGATAAATGTGAAAAATCATTTGAAGAATTAAAATTTGCATTAACCAATCCACCTTTATTAGTATATCCAGATTATGAAAAACCATTTTATTTAACAACTGATGCTAGCGGAGAAGCATTAGGTGCCATTTTATCACAGGATGAACTAGGGAATGAAAAACCGATAGCTTATGCGAGTAGGACATTAAATGATGCAGAAAGAAGGTATTCAACAATAGAACGCGAAATGTTAGCAATAGTTTGGGCAACAAAAAATTTTAGATGTTATTTATACGGCAGAAATTTCACAGTATACACAGACCATAAACCCTTAGTAGGTATTTTAAAATTAAAAGATACAACCACTAGATTAGCCAGATTCCAAATTAAATTAGCAGATTATGATTTAAAAATTGTATATAAAGCAGGAAAATGTAACCAAAATGCAGATGCGTTAAGTAGAATACCTGAAAATAAGATAGAGAATAGTAAAGAAAATTTAGACAATAATAATAATTGTAATATAATCACTAGAGCTAGGCATCGTAAAAATAAAGAAAATGAGGTAGTAAAATCACCCGAACAAGATAACAATGTTAACCAAGAAGAAATTGAAAATGTAAATTCAGAAAATTTAAACAGTTATATAAAAGATAATGCAAAAATATTAACAGATGAGAAAGAAATTAAAACAATATTACATGAATATCATGACACTCCGTTAGGTGGACATCAAGGCGTTTTAAAAACATATAAAAGAATCAGACCTTTCTATAAATGGAAAAACATGTTGAGGGATATACAGAAATACATTAAAAAATGTGAAAAATGTCAGAAACACAAATCCGGTAAACAGAATAAAATGCCAATGATAATCACAGATACTCCAGATCAACCTTTCGAAAAAGTTTATTTAGATATTGTAGGACCTTTACCAGAAACATATAATCGAAATAAATACATATTAACTTTTCAAGATGATTTAACAAAATTTTTAGATTGCGTTCCCTTACAAGATTGTGAAGCTACAACGGTAGCAGAAAAATTTTACAAAAATATAATTTTAAAGTATTCAGTTATTCCTAAGAAATTAATAACAGATCAGGGTTCAAATTTTCTAAGTGAAACCATGAAAGAATTATGTAAATTGTTAAAAATTAAAAAATTACAAACAAGTGCATACCACCCCCAATCGAACGGTTCATTAGAGAGAACACATGGACCATTAGTTGAATATTTAAGAACAATAGTTGATAATAATCCGACAGAATGGGATGAATGGTTAGCAGAAGCAATGTTGGTACATAACCATTCACCACACACAGGTAGCAAATTCACACCCATAAACGCATTATACGGAATTGATAGGCCATTACCAACAGCATTAAATAAATCTCCAGAACCGATTTATAATTTTGATAAATATTGTAATCAAGTAAAATATAAAATGCAGAAAATCCGCGAGATTGTAAAACAAAATTTGATTTTTCAAAAACAAAAATCGAAAAATTATTACGACAAAAGTACGAGAATAGAAAAATTTCATATCGGTGATCAAGTTTTAATACGAAATAATGCAAGAAAACATAAATTATCACCTGTGTGAAGGGTCCATATCAAGTCATTAGGGTAAACTCTGATGTTAATACAACTATTAAAATGGGTAGAAAATTAAAAGTTGTCCATAATAACCGTCTGAAAAAATTCTAGAGTCTCATAACATCTACAAAATTAAATTAATTAATAGAAAAATAATTGGGGAAATAATAATTGGGATCTTAGGTTTAAGGATATACGAGTATAGTACTATAAAAACATGTACTATACAATGTACTATAAAACATATAGTGAAAAAATAGAGATAAATAGGCCTCATAAATACCGAAAAATATGCAAAGTATTATCATATTAATATAGTATAGGAAAAATATAGGTATAGTATACATACTTTGTTTTGTTGGTACATTCTGAAGAAATTCCAAAGTAAAATTTTATTTTCTACAAAAATGCACACGCACATTAATAAACGAAGAAAACTTGTAACCCAAAACCATTTTCCGTTCAAATAAATTCATATAAAGAAAAAAAGAAGAAAACTTTACGTTATATGTTATACATAAACATATACATAAACATGTTAAATATACAACGTCGCATTAAGCTAGATAATAAAAAATGAATACAAAATAAAACAACAACAAAAGCAAAAGAAAAAAGAAGCAAAATCAATGTATTAAGTTGATATCTTAATACATGCAGAAAAATGAAATATAATCTCCATCAAAATTATTACTCATATATATGCATTTAATATGCGTCTAAACCAAAGAAAAAGAAAATGAAATGCATCAAGGGAAAAAGCCCGACGTCACAACTTGAAAATGGGTAAATAAAAAAAAAAAGAGAAAAAACCAAACCCCAACAAAACAAAGAAAGGAACATGAAAAAAAAAAAAAAACAAAAAAATGTAACAAAGGAAAAGTAAAGAAAACAACAAATTTACAATGATTTTATTTTTTTTATTTATTTTTATATTTTTTAACTACAAATGTTGGTGAAAATTAAAAATTAAATCGCGGGGGCAAATAACCCCGGCACTGTAGCGCCCCCAGAAAAGAGGCAAAGGCGTCCCTCCAATATAGAACGACCACATGGCCGTTAGCCGTAATCTGATGGGTCACCTGAAAATAAAAAAAATAAAAAAAAATAAAAATAAATATATACTATATATAGTATATGAAAAAAAAAAAAATAAATAATAAATAATAAATCTTAATAATAAGATAAAAAAAAATAATAAATTAAAAATACGAATGTAAAACAAAAAAAAAAAAAAAAGAATAATTAAAATTACAACAAAAATAAAACTATCTGAACTTACCGTGAAATCTTTTGGCTTTGAGCCAAACTTTGACACGAAATCCAGGCCATCAGGCCAAAATTCAATATAAAGGTTGGGAGTGGTAGAAATTAACCACTCCAAATCCTCCTCGATGGTGGGCCACATTACCCCCGCAGGAGCACGTCGAGGAGCCCGTAAAATTTCCTTCACAACCTCACATAAAATTGCGAACTCCTAAAGAAACAAAAAAAAAAAAAAAAATAAAAAAAAAAAAAAGTAATAAAAATAATAAAAATAAATATAGTAATAATAATTAAAATAAAAAATAAAAAAAATAAAAAAAAAAAAAAAAATAAAAAATAAAAAATTTTTTTTTTTTTTTACTTACCATATTGAAAATATTTTTTCTTAAATAGGTTATTTAACACAAAGAAATAAAAAAACACCACAAATTAAAATCTTAACCTTTACGATCAACCACTCAACTAAAATTAACTAAATTCAAATACTCGAAAATTATTATTTCGAAATTCTGTATAAGTTACCGAAATTAATGTAAAGGTAGGAAAAAAATGCAATTAGGCAAAATTTTAAGTATCTCACTCATACAGACAACAATAAAATTCAAATTTAGTATTACCATTGACGAAAGATGAGAATTCTGAAACGTAGATACAAAGCATAATACATAAGCATGATAAGAAAACATAAATATAGAAAAAAATTTAAAAATCGTACCACTGGTAACCCCGACTGAAATAGAAAATATAAAAATTAATAATAGCATGTAAACAAATACTAAAGAATGAGTTAAGGAGAAAATTAAATACAATAGAACAAAAATTAACCACCAACACACCTATATTAAAAGTACACTGATAAAGAAAATTAATCAGCTACCTATTTTCTTGTAGGAAGAATGACTACCGTGATATTAATTGCAATGGTCCTTACCACCGTGGTACAAGGACAGGTTAGAATAAATGAGTTCAATTCAAACGGGGTAATGCTGGAATCCCTAGGGAAGGCCTATATATATCAAAGTAGCTGGACAATATATACGAAACTCACCTCCATACACCCAGAAAAAACGTTAGAATTTGTAAAAAGTTGTGAAGAAATAGCGTATAATACATGTAAACACTTAGGAAAACATCGGGAAAATTGTGATTCCTGGCATAATGAGATAACATCAATGATCAATCGAATAACAACACAAACAGAAGAAGTTGAATTTTACTTGGGAAAACAAAATAACCGACAAAAAATGAGAATTATTCGATGGCGTAGGCAAGCTTAGCAAATACTTATTTGGAACAATGGATGCCAGAGATGCAGAAAACATCTACAATAGAATACAGAACCTAGAAAAACACGATGATGAAAACATGCACCTAATGAAAAAACAGGTGACAATATTAAAATCCAGTTTCGATAAGACAACGGCTTACATACGAAACCTGACAATACATCAAAATCATCTCGCTGAAGTAGTCAGAAATTTCACTCGAAAAATAACAGATAACATCATGGAAGTGAAAACAAAGGTAACGCATTTGCAATCACAAATTGACGTAAACCAAATTTTACTATTCATATGGACAAAGTTGCAAATGATTTATAACCACTTAAGCGAACAATTTATTGTAATAAACGCATTACACGAACATGAGTTACATCCATTAATAATCTCAGCCAAACTACTGAATAAAACGTACAACGAAATAACATCCAACAACAACAAATACATGACGACAGCTAAGTTTGCATTAATTAAACAAGTGGTAAGGGTACAATCAGTAGAAGACACCGATGGAATAATAGTAAAGATTGAAATTCCCTTAATTTTTAAGGAATACTACGAATTAAACAAAATCCATCCGTTACCACAATTTATAAACAAACAACCACCCACAATATTAAATGTAAATGCCAATTTCATATTAACCACCACAAATAACAACTACATTGAGTACAACAACAACAAGTTCAAACAAAGTTGTAAAAAATGCAATACAGGGATCCACTCAACAGTAACGATATGCAAACAGGATCAAATAAGGGTAAACGGTGAAAACGACGAAACATGTTTAACAGCTATAATAACAAGAAAAGTTGAAAAAATTAAATCAAACTGCCAACAAAAAATTTTAACTAAATTCACAGATTCCCTAGTAAAATTATACGAAAAAGATTCTTGGCTATTCCTATTTCAAAACAAACATGTATTGAGAATACAGTGCACATCTACACAATTCACACAGCAGATGGTGGGTACCGGGGTCGTGTCACTAACTGAACCCTGTAAATTTACAATCGACGGAAAAGACTTACCCTACGACGGTAACAAAGAGACTACAGTAGCCTTCCAGCAGATAGATACGGAGCAGGAACCAAAATTAAACCTAAGTTCGTTCAAAATCGAGTTGGCCCAGGAGGCGACCAAGGAACTAGATACCAAATTGATACAACACCTCACAAATGATAATGAACCATTACTAGAACAAGGGAAAGATATTGAAGAACTCCAAAATGAAATAATAATAGCAGAACAAAAAAGAATCGCTGACAGAATGACGCTTCAAACCAATGTAAATAGTGGAGTATTGACCATCATAGCATTAATAATCTGTTGCATAATAATAACAAAAATAGGTAAGAAAATCAAGGTCACCTGCTGTAAGATCGCCAAAACGACCGAAAGAAATATAAATCCCATAGTGCCATCACAAACTGAAGCAGTACAATTACGAGTAATAAATGAAAAAAACCAACAAAGAACTAACTCAACACCAACCACCTCGTCGCTTATGACCTCAATAGGGGATAGAACGAATATTGCTCTTTAACATGCACTAAAGAATAAAATTGACCAAACAACAAATTTTTTTTTTAATTTAAAATAAAGGGTACGCAAAGAAAAGCAATAATCAATAAAATTATAAAATAACTTAATTATAAAATAATATTAAAAAATAATTAATAATTTTTATCAAATCTGAAAAATTTTTAAAAAAAATTCATTTTACCGACGGCAAATCAAGAAAAATTTTTTACTAATAAAATAATATACGTGCATACAAACAAATAGTTGAATTATTCATATAAATTGTTAACACCCAGAATCAGGTCAAGTTTCAAAACAAATCACGGCCATTAAAATTAAAAATATTAAGAATTACTATAGGTACACACACACACATACATACACAAAAAACACATTAGCAGAACAATCAGTATCATTCAATTAAAATAAATTACAATTACATACACTTTACACATAAAATTAACATATCAAAAGAATAACAACAAAAATAACATTGCAAAAAGTAAACAAAAAATAAACAATGATGTGAAAACGAAGTATAGATCATATTGCACCTGTATCTTTAGCGTATATATAGAGTCATTATTATTAGGGAACAGTATAATACATTAAGTTACATACATATACATAAGTAAAAAGTATAGCAAATAAATTTTTTTTGTACATGTAAACAAATTTTTTTTTAAACAAATCATAATTGTAGAGAAAGAATAAAATTTAATATACTTTAGAACACAGTTGCATAAAGCATTAATGTATAAAAGAAATAACATTATATTCATAATTTCGAAATTCTCCATATGTTATTAAATAAATAAAGCAAATGCAATAAAAAAAAAAAAAGAAGAAAGGTATAATACAGTAATATATGTAATGAATGAAAAATAATTAAATAGTAAACATACGAAAAGAACACTAACACTTAGATATCATAGGTAACATGTATTGACAACCATATAATGAATTCGAAATTAACAAAGACAATTAAAACAAATTGCATTAATGTAGTATATATAATAATAAAGATAAAGTAAACATAAACAGTAATTCAATTTCATTGTCAAGGTTGTATAACAATTAAATGCATATATGAAAATATAGGTTAATTATTAAGCTAGGTCAGAAACATAAGATGTAAAAAAAAATAAAATAAAATAAAAAATAAAAAAAAAAACAAAAACATATATATATAGTATGTACGAATTAGGACTAAAAACAAAAATAAATGAATATTGAATAAATAATAAAATTTTTTTTTTAGGTATACTGGGAAATAAAAATATACGTATACTATAAAATAAGGAAAGTTAAAAAATAGAAATAAAAAATTAAAAACCAAAAATGTAAACCAACCGAAACTGAAATCAGCCCTACACACCCTACCACCCATGTTTCCGAGGGGGGAGGAAATGTTATATAAAAAATATCAAATTGTAACACAATTTGATAAAACATTAGATAAATTCAATAATTTCATACATTTTTAAATTATTTAAATAATTCATAAAGAAAATTCAAGATTATTTCATATATGGATTAATTCTTTGCAACATTTAATTTAAAAGGAAATTCGGGCATTCAACTCATATCCGTTAATTGTATTAACAAAGAAAAATAATATATATAGTACTTCGATGACTCGCCAATTGGGCAATCATTTCATTCATTATTAAAGTTCATAATTCGTTTCAAAAAAATAAAGTACGCAAAGGTATATATGCCAATATGTTTCAATATAAATTCCTTAGCAACATAGTTCAAAATTATATTTAACCCTTTTTATCAGTAATTTTCCATATTGCAAAATAACATGAAAAAAATTCATATGAAATACAAAACAAGAACTAGCAAATTAACGATTTTAACCAAAGTATATAGGTAAATCATAATTAGAACGGAAATATAAAAAACAACAAATATATTAACATATGCAAATTCATTTACATTAAGCTCATAGTAACAATTGTATATATTGATAAGTGCACTGCACTGGCATACAAAGTTCATATTGCACACAATTGTATACCAGCTAATAAGTGCAATAAACTTGCGTACATTAAGAAAAGCTTAAAAGAAAAACGAACAACAATACCAAATAAAGAATATGCAAATAAAGAATTGAAATGTACCGCCCATTTCCCCTACGATTGGTACAGTCATTTATGGTAAATTATATTAATATTAAAATAACGAACTTTGGATTTAATTAGCAAAAACAAAATTTAAGTAGGGAAAATTAATAATTGTAATTATTGATAAAATAGTTACGATTATCGAAGTTATAATTTGGATTTGAAACAGTAAAGTTGAAAAAGTAATTACCGCGAATTACAAATCGTCTTTGATTAAAATAAATTATTTAACTTAAAATATTTTTGAAACTAATTATTAAATTTAAACTTTAGAAAAAATGCAATTCAATTAAATTTATCATAGTAGAAATTCGCCCGTAAAATATTTTGAATAAACCGTAGAGTTACAAGTAAAAGATATTCTACTAGACGTTGATTACAGTATTTCGGTTCGGTACAAATTATTGTTGTAAAATAAACAATTAATATTTCAGTTAACTTTAAGTAAATATTGTGAACTTAGTTATAGTGAACATATTTTTAGTGAAAATAAAGTTTTAAAAAACTAAACCACAATCTTTTCAATTGAAAAAAAAACCTTAATTTCTTCCCTATATTCAAAAGAACCTGTTAAATGTTAAAACATAACATGGGTAATAATACTTTTGTTTAATTTCATTAAATACTTCATTAATTCCCCGGTGGTTTTTACTCAAGTGTTTTTCTTTGATTAGAGCAAGGATTCTTTCTTTATCTGTAATATCTTCTAATCTAATATTTGATTTCAGTAATTTTAAACTTTTGTTATTCGCAAAATACTTTACGTACACGTTTTGGAAACGGATAAAGAGTTGATTATCATCGCAGTAAATGCACATAAGACCTTTATCTTTTAACAAATTATTTATCACCTCAACAAGATCACTGTCTTCTGCGACAGTAACGAAATTCTGAACCTTTTTATTAACAATTTTTATAGAATGCTTTTGTTTATTACCCCCTTGCAGATATATTTGGTTCTTATACAAATTAATCGGCTTCTCTGTAATGTAAATATAATCGGTTTCGTCCTCCATTGCACTATGTACGGTGGCTTTGCAGTATACCTGCTCAAACCGTCAGACACCTTATTTTCTTTGCCCTTCAAATAGGAAATCTTAAAGTTATATTCGTTCAATTGAATTTTCCACCCAAATATTTTACCGCCCATACTATAGCTAAGAGTTCCTTTTCTATGACTGAGTACCTTTTTTCATGTTCATTCAGAGTGCGTGACGCATAACAGACAGGGTGGTTTGATTGGCTTAATACAGCTCCTATAGCTACGTTCGGGGCGTCGGTAGTTAGCGTAAAGTGTTTGTCAAAATCTGGTGGTTTTAATACTGGGTCGCTAGTCAAGAGTGTCTTTAGTTTTTTGAATGAATTAATGTATTCGGGGTCCTTGGGATCTATTTTTGAAGTTTTCTTTAAATATTTGATCATAGGATACGCTACCCTAGCGTAGTCCTTTATAAACTTGCGATAGTACACCGTTATACCAAGAAACTGCTTAATTCCTTTGACCGTAGTCGGAAGTGCCATTTTTTGTATGGCTTCTACTTTAGAGTCGTCGGGTTTGATACCTTCATTGGTCACTACGTGCCCTAAATAATTTGTAGACTCACTAGCAAAATGACATTTATCTATTTGTATCTTCAAGTTGGCTTCTCTTAGTCTCTGTAAAATTTTCTTCAGTGATTGTAGGTGTTCGTCAAAACTTGTAGAAAAAACTAGGATGTCATCGAGATAGACTACGCAAATCTTGTTAATGAAATTTTTTAAAACATGGTTAATTGAGCGTTGAAACGTCGAGGGCGCGTTTTTTAAACCGAATGGCATTCGTAGAAACTCAAAATGGCCTTCGGTGGTGGAAAAAGCGGTTTTTGGTTGATCTTTTGGCGATACCTCAATCTGGTGGAAACCCTTAGCCAGATCAAGCGTAGTGAAATAATTGCATTTACCCAGTTTATCAAAAAGACTCTCAACGCTAGGCATTGGAAACTTGTCGTCGATGGTGACCTCGTTAAGCTTCCTGTAGTCGACAACTATTCGCCATTTTTGGGCTCCTGAGTTGTCAAGTTTTTTAGGGACGACCTATATGGGTGCGTTATAAGGACTACTGCTATCTTTAATAATTTTTTGGTCAAGCATTTCTTGGATTTGTCTATCTACCTCTTTCCTATGTATTTCTGGGTATCGATAAAGTTTACTGTAGATAGGGACATCATTAATTGTGTTTATTTCGTGCTTGATTTCATTTGTGAGGGACAGGTTGTCGCCTTCTTTGAAAAATACATCTTTAAATGATTTTAAGAGGATTTCTAACTTTTGTGTGTCACCCTGGTGTAAATTTTTTGAAATACTATTTATCAAAAGATCGTTATTGAAATTTTCGTTACTGAAGATGCCTATTGAATTGTCTAAATAACATCGATCTGCGTATTCTTCTTCCTCTTCATTGAGATAAAAAGGTATTTCAGCGTTTCTTGTTTTTAGTACCCTGTCTTTGTAATTAATTACAGCATCCAATTCTGCGAGGATGTTGTTGCCAATAAGGCCGTCGAATTTTTCGTGAAAATCATACTCTACGAATTCTACAAAATAATTAGGGGGCTCATTGAATTCATTAAAAATTGGGAATTTATAGCGAGTGTAAGTTTGAATGGTTCGGTTCAAAACTTTAATAGAAGTGTTGACTGTTCCCATTTTCCACTTCATATTACAGATTTTAGGATTTATTATACTTGTTTCAGCGCCACTATCGATTATGAACTTCATATTGCGTATTTTATTATGTATTACTATATAAGGTAAGCGTTTTTTGAAGCAGACCGAAAATTTCGACGTTGTTGAATTCCTGAAGCCTTATGATTTTCATTTACAGAAATGTCCATAGGTTCTACATTATTCATTTGAGAATTTCGATTATTGTGGTGGTAAGATCGTCGTGATTGTTCGCTAGTATTATGGTTGTAAAACCGGTCATTTCGATAATGATTACTACCTCTGTCATGGTTGTAGTTTCTAAAATTACTGGGCCTATTTCCATAATCATCTCTTTCACGATTACTTTCATGTCTAAATTGATTTTGATAACCTGATCTGCTTAAATGATTGAAATTATTATTATTACGACTTTGATTCGTATTTCGATTGTTGTCGTTGTGATTATTTCTAAAATTTTGTGGTATTCTGGTATTATTAGAACTGTTTTTATTTGAGGCAGGGTAATTTCTATTTGAAAGAGATAAATAACCGAATTTATTTAAGAGATCAAATGCTGCATCTAGTGTTTGTGGGTCTTGACAACCTACAAGATTTTTTGCTAAAGAAGGTAAATTCTGCGTAAAATGTTTAAGAGCCAATCTCTGATTATCATTTATTTGTTCTGTTGTTCCTCCCCCCTTTAAAATGTAGGCATTATTTAGTTTACAAAGAATTGAGGTGATTTTATTATAAAAATTTTCAATAGTTGACTCGCAACGACTCAATTTTAACTCATCAACGATGTCAGCTATTAGAGTTCGTTCCCCGTGGTTTCGAATTAATGCTTGTTTAAGTTCTGCCCAGGTTGTAATAGATCCTTGTTTTAGTAAATTTTCATTCGCTTTGCCTACAATTTTATCACTAATATACCCTAATATGATCGATTGGTATTGTGCTTCTAATGAATTAATAGTTGGCATTAAGACTTCTACTCTAGATAAAAACCCTGACAGACTGAATTTATTGCCGTCGAATGGAGCAATGTAACTGACATTTTTAGAGAGAAATTCCATCACTTGCAATGTTTGAGGATCCATTTTTCTTTCTTATTTTTATTTATTTTGTTTTATTAGAAAAAATTTTTTTATTTTAATTTTTATTTCAAAAAAAATTTTTTTTTTCTTTGCTCAACAATTAAGAATAACAACACTTCACATAAATAAGATGCAGATAAGGGTACATAAGTATAAGATAAAGGAACTTAAATGAATTGAATAATAATGTAACACAAATATTATTTAATAAAACACTTTAGACTTAATTTTAAAACTTCCTTTTTTTTGGAAATGAATTTATTTATTTATTCTTCAAAATTTCAAATCTAAATTTATTTGTTTAATTTTTTTTCTCTTGTTTATTTATTTATCTTTCTTTAATAATTAAAAATAAAATAACATCGTAAATTATACTTGCTGTGATTTTCCTTTATTTAATTATCTTCAAATCCTGTTATGTCTAAATCCTGTTGGCCCTCTTGTAATGTCCTATGTTGTGCTTGTACTAGCAAAGAAACTGCAATGCCTTCTACGATTCCTTCTTAGTTTCACTTCTTATGATGTCACGTTTATTTATTTCACTTTATTGCATTTAACTCGAACAGCTCCTCAACAATTTGTTTCTTCTTTCGTAGGTTTTTCTTTGTCGTGGTAGCTAATTTTATTATAATTTATTTATTCGTTGAAGTTTATTATTCACTTATTATTTATTGTTTACTATTTATTATCAATAATTTATTTATTTATTTGTTGCGATTTATTTATTTACGAATTTTTATCAGAAAAGACACTAAACACCTTAACTTTGAATAGAGTTTCAATTGAATTCTTTATTATCCCAAAAAGTTTAATCAAAAGTGTATCAATATTTATTTTGTTTACTGACACTGTTATTAACAACACATAAATTGTTGTATGCAACAGGCAATTTCTATGTATTCTCTTCTTCGAGATACATGAATAAAAAAAACAAAAAATTTTTCTTTAATGTAACCTATGATTTCTTCATCGAATAGGTTTTTAATCAAAGAATAACCTTCTTTAATTTAATACACTTTTATTTAAATTTAATTTTTTAAGGGATAAAATTTAAACTCCACTATTAACTGATACTTTACTTAAACTTTATTGCACAAAGATAATTTACAAGATATTGTTAGAGTTCAACCTTTGTTGGAATAAATAAAACACACGTTTTATTAACAAGGATTTTATTGAACTGACAATAAGAGAATAATATTATAAAATGTCATATACTAATTTAATTATTTACAAGGCATACTATTATATATTACATAGCATACTATTTTATATTATGTAATTAATAACTAAGCATATATCTAAATTTAGCAATTGATCTCCAACATCCCCCCTTCAGTTGCTATTTTGTAAACCTAATTTTTTAAAATATTTTTTATTCTTGGGTCTTTCAACGACTTGCCATGTGCAATTCATTTCTTGTGCATTGAGTTCCTCCAACACTGCATCCTTCCAAAAATGCAAATTATCTGGATCATTCAAATCCATTTTATTGTAATCTGTCATAACTAAAAATGAATTATCAACGATTTCATCACTGGATTCCTTATTTAACTCATATTGACTATCCCGTTCAATATTGTTTTCACATTTCTTTACAATATTGTATATTTTTCGTGGTCTTCCTTTATAACCTGTTTTCAAAAGTTTTGGTCTTCCGGGACCTTTTTTAGGTTCATTATTTAAATCTGAATTTTCATTTATATTTTCATATTCTTCATTATCTTCATAATTTGAATTTTCTTCTAAATTGTTGTTTTCTAAATTATTCTCATTAAAATTAAACATAATTTCTATTTCATTTTCTTCTTCCAATTTATCTTTAAATATCTCTTGAATTTCATTTTCTTCCTTTGTAAACTTTACATCTCGACTTCGAATAATCTTTCTTACATCTTGATCCCATAATTTATATACCTTAATATCTTCATCATACCCAACAAATATTAATGGCTTACTTTTGGCATCAAATTTACCCCTTCCTGGTTTATTTATTAATGAGTATGCTACAGAGCCAAAAATCTGAAAATGTTTAATATTGGGTCGCTTACCTGTCCATAAAGTAAATGGTATTTTATTATTAATACCTTTTGATGGACATCTATTTCTAATATAATTAGCACAAGAAATAGCTTCAGCCCAAAATATTGGTTTCAGTTTTGATTGTAACAACATACATCTTGCCATTTCAGTAAGCGTACGATTTTTCCTTTCCGCAATGCCATTCATTTGAGGTGTATATTCTACAGTCTTTTGGTGAATGATACCATGATCTTGAAGATATTTATCAAATATTTTGTTGCAATATTCTTTTCCATTATCGGTTCTTATTCCTTTAATTTTTCTACCAATAAAATTTTCAGCTTTGTTTTTGAATATTTTGAATGCATTAAAAACTTCATTTTTGTGTTTGAGAAAATATACCTCGGACCATCTTGTATAATCATCAATAAATGTTGCAAAATATAAAGAACCTCCATTAGATTTGTTTCTCATTGGTCCACATATATCCGAATGTATTAATTCAAGTGGATGTGATGTCCTTGTTGTAACTTTATCCTTTACAAAAGGTTTTCTAGTCATCTTTCCTTTAATACAAATATCACATTCCATTAATTCATCTTCTTTAATATTTTTACAATTTGTACCCAAAACAGACTTAGTTTTCAACATATTTTTTAAAGTTTTAAAATTTATATGTCCAAGTTTATTGTGCCAAGCCATAATATTATTTGTATTTTCTCTTGTGAATTTTGCAGATTCACTGTTTTCCATTACATAATATAATCCATTTATCTTTTTTGCTTTAATCAACATACTGCCATCTTGTTTTACTACAAAAGCTTCTTCCTTTTTAAATATTACTTCGAAACCTTTGTTTGTTATTTTTGAAACTGATAATAAATTTGTTCTCAAATCAGGAACATACAATGTATTTTCTAATTTAATATTATAATTTTTGGATAAAATATTGACAACACCAACACCCTTAACTTCTGTACAATCATTATTTGCTAAATTCAACAATGATTTCTTATTACAATCAATATCAGAAAATTTATCTATGTGATAACACATGTGTGACGTAGCACCACTGTCTAGACACCACATTTGTGATAATTTTGATGATGATGATGATGCATAAAGAGTTTCACTTGTATATTTTGATGCATGTGGTTGAAAATGATTTTCTTTATTTTCTATATTATTAAATTTGCTTCGGCATTTAAATGCTGGATGACCATGCTTCTTACAACGAAAACATATGATATTATTAATCTTTTTACCTTCATTATATTTTTTGTCATTAAAATTTCGCCTTCCTTTGCTAAATTTATTTTTGACATATAATGCTCCATTTTCATTTTTTGATCTACTTTCTTTTGATTCATATTCTTCAATAATTTTTATTTTAAGTATATCTGGATCAGGTAGATTATCTCTACATTCTATTGCAGCTCTGAAATTTTCATAACTTTCTGGTAAACTATACAGCATCAGAATTGAAAGAAGTTCTTTATTTATAACTAGTTCCATCGATTGCAATTTGTCAACCGTATCAAAAAAATTTGATAAATGTTCACGAACATCTTCACCTTCAATCATTTTATTTAAAATTAATGATTTAAGTAGCGTAGCCTTTTTGGCTGGCCCTCCAGATTGATGAATTTCTTTTAACTTTTTCCAAATTTCATATGATGTTGAACAATTTTTAATATCTAACAAACATGGTGCACTTATTGTTAGAATTAAATCCGATTTAGCCTTTCTATCTTCTTTTATCCATTTTTGAATATCCTCTTCATTATCCGGTTTTTTAATGTCTCCACAAACATAATCCCATGTGTTGTTTCTTATTAACAACGCTTCCACATGGATTTTCCATGTATCATAATTTGCTTTATTTAATAAATCAATTCTTACAGCAGCTTTATTTGCCATTTTTTCTCGAATTTGATTTTTATTTTTATTTTTTATTCACTATTCACTATTCACTATTCACTGTTCACTATTCACTCCCGGATTATTTCTATATCACAAAATTGTTTTTACATATATATTTTTTATTTTTTAAAATATTTAAAATAATCTTTTCCCTTTATTTCTGGGTTATTTTTATTTTTATTTTTTTTATAATATAACCCTTATTCCTGGATTATTTTCTTTTTATAATATAACCTTTATTCCTAGGCTATTTTCTTTTCTATAATATACTCTTAATCTCTGGAATATTTTCTTTTTATGATATGCCCTTTATCTCTGGGCCCATAACCTTTGTTAGAGTTCAACCTTTGTTGGAATAAATAAAACACACGTTTTATTAACAAGGATTTTATTGAACTGACAATAAGAGAATAATATTATAAAATGTCATATACTAATTTAATTATTTACAAGGCATACTATTATATATTACATAGCATACTATTTTATATTATGTAATTAATAACTAAGCATATATCTAAATTTAGCAATTGATCTCCAACAGATATGACACAAGATTATGATTTTGATCTTAGCTTAACCACGGAGAATTCTCAACTAAACTCAAACTTGATTTTTACAAAATTAAAATTTCTTAAATAAAAATTATTTGGTAGAATAAGTGAGATTCTTATGTTAATTATTTTTCCATAAAATTGCGAGACGCATCGTCAGCAGAATTTTATGTGAACGGAAAAATGAAATATGCATGGTTTTGAATTCTTCAAATTTTTGAAAAAGAATTTAAAACTGAAAAACAACTTAAAACATTTTTTTTTGTTTTGCAAATTTGAGTTTAAAATTACTCTTATATTACCATATAAAACAGGCCTAAAACTGATTTTCTCTACTTCTGGTGGAGTTAAACATATTCCTCTCTCCATTTTGATTGAATATAAAGTGTAATTATTTTTAAATTGATTCATTTTGAACTCAATTACTGAAAAATAAAAATTATCCTAGATGTTAACGGTCTTATTTATAAAATTTGAATGTTCATCCTTTAAAGATCCCAAATTTGTACCACATTTTTGTAACCAAAATATTTTCAACTTAGTAAATTTTTGGGTTTTTGTTGCATTAAAATCTGGTAATTACAAAAGCAATGAAATATAATACTTTCAAAAACAGTTCGTACCTCATTATAAAAGAATAAAAAAAAAACAGGTGCACCTATCCTATTGCTCCGGAGATATTATATTATTTTTAGTGATCGTGCTATATTTTATTTTATATTTGCATATATTAAGGGAATTAAAGAATAACGTTCGTCCTTCTATTACATAAACAACTTAATGATACCCGAGCTATGTTATATTTTATATTTGCATATATGTATTTAGGAAACTTAAGAAAAAAATTTATCTCTGTATTATGTACATGTTTCTACCCCTGTTGATTTGTTTTGTAGTGAATTATCGTTTATAAAAGTAAAATGGAAAAGTGTACGCAATGCAATGTATCTATAAATCATTCCACAATTACATATATCAGAGAAGTAGTGATACCGCATCAATATAGTATATTGGAGCAACGAGAAGTAACGACAATTAAATGTAGAATTTTGTTTTTGTTAAATGGGGGCTGGTCCGCCGTTAGTTGATCAGATAGCACCTCTCTAGTATATAATATGATTCATACTTATTTCCCTTTATTTCATTTTTATTCTTTTTGTTTTGTCAAATCATTTGAAAATTTAAAAAAATTTGTTTGGTAGTATATTTGTTAAAACAAACACTATGAAAAAAATTAATTTTATATTAAATTAACCTTCTGTACATCAATAATTGTTGAATTTAATGTTGTGTACTTCATGTTCTAGATCAGCGGTTTCCAAACTTTCAAAAAAAAAAAAAAAAAATTGGCGGCCCACTTATTAGATAAAATAATAAAATAATCTAAGCACGTTTTCAAAAAAGTAATATATTCATAGAATTCAGTTGTTCTTTTTCGAAAATGTCGAATTCAAATGCATCAAGTTGGTTGTTCAAAAATGGATTCTGGATTCATGCAAACTTTCTAAAATCAATATCGTTGAAATAATGTGAAAAATGTTTTAGTAAACTTTGCAAATGTTAAAAAGATTTTTGTTTGCTTTAATATTGTTTCTGGTACCGGCGTCATATAAAATTGGAAACATGTCATATATATCCTTTTCTAAATTGAATATCCATAGCACCAATTTTTTATTGAATGCAGTGACTTTGTCTTTTTGAATCAGAGCATGCATTTGTGGACCTTGAATTGATTTATTAATTATTTAAATCGCTTAATTTTTTAAAAATTTCAACTAAATAACCAAGTTCAAGAATAAAGCTATTGTTGCGAAAACAAGATGCCTCATCTTTGTGATTTTCAGAAAGAAAGATCGCAATTTCGTCTTTAAGTTCGAACACTCTTTGAATAAATTTTGAACGAGATGGCCAACGTACTTCACAATAGTACAAGAGCTCCCATATCTTCACACAACTTTTCAAATAATCTCGCTTTCAAAGGACTGTTTTGGATATAGTTTACAACTTTTGTAACAATATGAAATATGTTATTAAAATCCTCACTCATAGTTTTTGATACAAGAGCTGCTCTATGAAGCATGCAGTGCGTCCATATAAGTTTAGGTGATTTATTTTTAACCAATGCTTCAAGACCTGCTTTGCGTCCTGACATTGCTTGTGCACCATCAGTACAGAGTCCAATGCAATTATCCCATTTTAAATCGTTCTCAACAAAAAAATTGTCCATTATATCCATTAAAAATCCATTAAAAATTGTCCATTAATAATTGTCCATCTTTGATGGAACAGAAACTGTTTTTTTAAATGTTTGTTTTGTTTAATTAATCTCTTCTAGTCTTTACTTTATGACGCTTTAATTTACTTGGTTTCATACTCTCAACTTTCGTACAAACCACACACATTGGTTTTTCCAATTCGTTTACCAGAACACTCGTGAATCCTAATGATAAATATGATGAATCGTATTTTCTTGACTTGGGGATGTTACTTCCTTGTTCACTTGTGTATTTTTTATTACCACTATCTTTACTGGTACTAGCATTGGTATCTTCATTATTACTTACTTTTCTTTTATAATCGATTAAAAACTTATCCATTCCTTTGATAGGGATAAATATAAATTCTTTAAAACTTTAAAAAAATATTCTATCTATAAATGTCACCCAAGAAATCAGTTTTATGAAATAAAAATATGTGTTCACATTACTTTAACTTTAACTTAAGAGTAGCTAGCAACAACTGATTCAAGTCCAAAACAGCTCAAGTCAAAAATGTAAAAATTGAAAATCCATTGAAGCCATTAATAGTTAAAAAAAAAAGTAAATAAATATGTACATATGTAAGTAATAAACATTAAAATACAATTTTCATTAAAAAAAATTAATTTATTTCACTTTAACACCGAGAATTAATTAATTCTACTTTACATGATTATTATATATTCTTAACTTAATTATGGATTTTTCCTAATTCTAGAAATAGTGGGCAAAAATGCTGAACAAATCATAATACAATAAATCAATTGGTAACAAATATATAAATTACATTTGGCCAAAAATTATTGGTAAACAGGAAATGCACGCGTTAGCATATTTGATATCGAACCTAATGATATTAATTATGGATAAACAGGAAACACATGCGTTTGCAGTTTACTCAACATTACATTTAATTTGCAATTTATATAATACAATATTTAATACAATATTTAATATAATTACAAAGAAAGTTGAATAACCTGTTGACACGTGTAATCGTGGTGTAATAACTCCTCCCTCCTTAAAGATCTGCGTCCCGTGGATCAGAAGTTTAATTTGATGGGTTGCACACCATGATTCTCTGAGAATGATGCTACTGTTGGAGTTATGATGGTTCGCTGTCCTGTTTTTGTTCGGTGTATGATAGCCAGTATAAGGAGTATGACTATAATTATAGTTATTGTTGTAGAATTGACTATGGTTGTTATCTCGTGATTGTCTCGTAAATTTTTGAGTTTCTCGACATTTTCTAGGTGCAGGTGATGTAGGTACTTCAAATCTGGTCTTATTTGTCCCTCTGTAATGTTTGCCTGGAGAACAGGTAGTAATATATGCGATGATTTAGCCTCAGAGTTAACGAAGGTTATGTTGTTTATTGCTATAGGCTCCTTTACATAATGGATCACAAAGTTCCCTTTAAGTTGATTGAAAGCGTTTTTGCTATTGACCCATCCTCGAAAGTTCAACAACAGAATGACATTTTCATTTAATGATTCTATGATTTCTTCATCGTTGAAACGGTAATCACATGTAGCGTTAAGTCCTCTTAATAGTTGGCTTATACAGTTATTATCCTTAAGTTTCTTCATTTGATTGGTCTCACAGATGTTGGTTTCTCCAAGCGAGCGACATTTTTCTTAAATTCCCCATAATTCTTCTTGATTAACAAGCAATTCTTGATATTCCAAGTACACTTGTTTATTACTTCTTATGGTTGATCGAATCGAAATATGATTAAATTCATTTTTGCTCGTTTTTGCTAGTTGAATGCCACGGATTATCTCCTTAATTTCGTCCTTGATAATTGCTAGATTGTTGAAAATGACTAGATTCATCGTATCTTGAGACCCTTGCGCTAGTACCTTATTATATTCTTGAATAATTTCATTGGTTGTAGTCATGAGGGCCTGGTTGACCTTGTATTGATCATTGTTTTTCTCGATTAATCTGTCGGTAACTTTGGTGATTTTTTCCCAATCCGTCGCATCAGGATTCCCAGCGATCCATTTCCAAGCAGATCCTATCCAGTCTATCGACCTTTTACTCTTGGGATGTTGATTTTTCAATTCTTCTAGTAGTTTTTGTATGTGTTGAACTTGATGACTTATCTGTTGTTTGAATGGATCTGTAGGTTTGATTTTGTTGATTGTAGGCATCATTCTATTAATAATTTCACTATAACTGCTAAGGTTGATTATGTGAACCAATTTGAATTTTCCATTTATGATTTGTCCGCTTCCCTGTCTTACGCTTATTATTGGAGTAGTATATTCGTAGACTTGAAATGATGTGCTGCTATGCCACAGCATCAACCTGTAATAGAATCAAATTGTATTAAGATTTAATATTTTTTAATTGTGCTTTATGGATTCTTCTCCCAGATTCAGTTATGACTGTAACTTTATTGTCTTTTTTGACAATGTTTTTCTTAAATTTTGGTTTGTTTTTGCCCTGGATTTGTTTTATTGCGAAGTAGACAACGTCTCCTGGTTGATACTTCTTCGGTTTGGTTCTTTTAATATTTTCTCTTTGAAGGGTGCTTTTTTGGTTTCTCTGGATTCTACCAACTAAATCTTCGTTAACCCTCTGTTTGAAGTTGACAAGATTTTGGTAATTGAGTCGTTGAGTGCGTCCAAAAAATATATCGCTAGGCTTATACTTTGTTACGGAATGTATGGAATTGTTGTATCTATCGACAGCAATATTGATTAATTCTTTCAGTGTAATGTCTTTATACTCTTCTTGGAAGCAGCGAACTATTTCTACCACTGTACTATGAACCCTTTCAATAGCTCCGTTCACTTCGCTCCTTTGACTCGGGGTAAAGTAGACTTCAATTCCGAGTGTTTTCAGATAGTCCGTTACAATTGGGCTGATAAAAGATGTTTCATTATCCATTACCACCATCCTTGGTACTGTGAAGTAATGCAGAGCCTTTATAATTTTGTCTCGACTGTGAAGCACAGATTTGTCTCTGATGCGAAAGAATTTTGCAAATTTTGAGAACTTATCAACAAAAGTAATAAATTTTTCCTTGTGCATCTCGATGATATCAATGTGATTTATCTCTGAAGGATACGTTGGTACTGGTGTTTCTTGTAGCTTCGGTTTGTTAGGATGTCGATCATATTTGCTGCTGTTACAAGTTTCGCATTTCTGAACGTGACTTTTTACTAACTTCGCCATTTGAGGAAAATAAAATTTTGTTCTTTGTTTTCTCTCCAATTCCGGTGTGCTCTTTTGTGTTCCTCTTCTATTATTTGACTCTTCCTTTCATCATTTGAAACGTCTTCCACAAGCCTCTGCGTAGTTCGTATCTTGTAGTTGGTGAGGTGTTCAATGTACAAATCTTGTATTAATTGTATATACTCCTCGGGAATTTTCAGGCCGTTCAGTATGTTTGGTTGAAGTTTCTCTTTCAGCACTTTTAACAATGTTTCCTTCTCCACCTGCGCTAAACTGATATGTTGTCGATGGAAATTGGGATGAGGTTCCTCAAATGCGGTGATGTCTTTTCCCACTCTTATGATGAGTTGATTTCTGAACACATGTATAGGTGACTCACAATGCGGGATCAAGTTTGTGCTGTCCTCTTCTGCACTATGAACCGTGTTTTGGTCAGATGAATGTTCCTCATGTTCATTCGTTGCGTTTGCCTGCGATGTCGAGGGTGTAAGATTGTTAAGTTCACCATCTCGTCTGAAGAGTGCATCAGCAACTTGGTTGATACACCCAGGTTTGTAGATTAATTCATAGTTATATTCTTCCAGACGCGCCTTCCATCTCTTGAGTTTTTGGTGAGTGAGTGAGTGAGTGGTTGGTGATCAGTAACTATTTTTATTTTTTTTTCGCCATACAGGTAGTTTCTTAAGCTGTCTAAGGCCCAAATTATTGCTAGTAGTTCTTTCTCGTTGGTAGCGTAGTTTTCTTCCGTCCGATTTAATGATCGTGATATGAATGCAATAGGACGATCCTTTCCAATCTCCCCCTGTGACAGTACAGCGCCAATAGCGTAATTCGATGCATCTGTCGTCAAGATGAAGGGTTTATCGAAATCTGGAAAGGCTAGTAGTTCTACTGAGCTTATTGTTTCCTTTAATGCCTTAAAACTTTTTAATTCCTGTTCGTTTAGCTGTATCTTGACTTTCTTTGATTGATTTGATTTCACTTGTGCCCATTTTCCTCTGGTGAGATTAGTTAATGGTTTCGCTATTTTTGCGTAGTCTCTGTTGAATTTTCTATAGTAAGACGTTATGCCTAAAAATCCTTTTAACTGCTTCAAGTTTTCTGATGGTTGTATCTTTAATATAGCTTTGACCTTTTTTGGATCTGTTCGAATGCCCTGATTTGTTATTAAAAACCCCAAGAACTCCGTCTGTGTTTTCAAAAATTCGGTTTTTTCGAGATTTACCCGTAGATTTGCTACTTCCAATTTTCGAAATACTTTTTCAACATTACGTAGGTGTTCTGCTTCTGACTTGCCCCCGAAGACTATTATGTCGTCTGTATATACATAGCAAATTTTGCCTATGTATTCTTTGAGTACGTCATCGATCATTCGCTGGAAAATGGCCGGAGCATTCTTGAGCCCAAAAGGAAGTCTGGTAAACTCGTACTTTCCATTCATCGTAGAAAATGCAGTTTTAGGGATGTCTTCCTTCTTCATCTTTATTTGGTGAAAACCAGACGTTAGATCAAGCGTTGTGAAGTACTTTGAATTTCCTGAACTTGCTATTGTGTTGGAAATGTCTGGAATCGGATATGTATCGGATATAGTTACAGCGTTCAATTTTTTGAAGTCTACAACCATTCTGTATTTTTTAATGCGAAAGGCATCCATTTTCTTCTCGACAACCCAAATAGGTGCATTGTAAGGACTTTTTAAAGGGCGTATTATTCCGTTGTTTAATAATTTCTGAATCTGTTTTTCCATTTCATTTCTCATGTTAACGGGATAGGGATACGATTTTGCGTAAACTGGTTCATCAGTTGTAGTTTAATTCTCAGCTTGGACGTTTGTTTGTATCAATTCCTGGTCGATTGATGGACCGAATAAATGCTTGAATTTCTTTACTAAAGTTCTTACCAATTTTTTTGACTATTCAGGATCATCTCTCATTGCAATATTGTTTACTTGAGCAGACATTTTTTCTGTGTCATCACCTATAATCCCGTCGAAGGTTTGTAAACCTGGTAGGACGAAAAATTCTGTATATTTTTTATTCCCTATATTCTCAAAAAATCTTCCGCAAATCCTTCTTGTTATTAAGATATCACCCCCCTGATTTGATTTTAAATGGTTTGTTGACTGGTCGCGAATTTGTTGCATATTCTGATTTTATAAAATTTTTATTGGCACCTGTGTCGATCAGGAACTTAAGTATCTTTCCATTTTTTATTTTGTATTCTATATAGGGAATACTGGAGAGGCTCCCATCACAAAATTTAGTTCTGGGTTATCCTCTAGATCTTCCTCTATAAAATCTTCTCTGCTTTGACTAATATAATCTTCATATGTCATGCCTTCGTTGCAAGTATCTAGATTAAATATTCTTTGTTGCTTTCATATTTGCGATTCTGTACCATTTTCACGTTCTCTTTTACCGGCTGGATATTGTGTTGGACGGTTCATATAATTCACTTGTTTAGTTTGGACTGAACTATCTACATCCATGGGCATTGGTGGCTTTGGTTGACTTGGACGTGGTGGTGGCCTGAGATTCTGTTGATGCTGATTATTGTATGCGAGATTCCTTCTTTGTAATGGTATTTGCATCGGTGGTTTATGTGGTCGATGTTGCAGAGTTGCCATCTGGTTATTTGGAGCCACTATTTTGTTGTTGTAATTCTTACCATGAATTGGTAGATTTCTAAAGTTGATATTTTGCATCTCTAAGCACGAAGCGTAAGCCTCAGGAAGTGTTGCTGGTCTTTGAATCATAAGCATCTTTGACATTTCACCATTAAGTCCTCTTATAAAGATGTCCAGAGCTCTGTTTCTGTAAGTCTCGACAAGAACATTCATTGTTTCAAAACTGTATTCTTCCGTTTTGATCTTGTTAACAATCAGTGAGGAATGGTGATTGACTGTAGCGTAGAATTCGTCAACGGCCATATTTTTCTGTGTTAGGGTAGACAACTGATGCTCTAAAGTCCGCAAGTCTCCTTTATCCGCATAATGTAACGAGAGACACGTTACGCGTGCTAAATTTAATTTATTCTGAAAATAATCATGAAAAGACTCACCATACATCCAGACACGTTTTTCAAATTTTTTTTTCAACCATCAAATTCTGAAATCACTGTACCATAATACTGCATTAGAAATGTATCATTTTGTGGTGCACTGTGATTTTTATTTGCCACGTTTTCTATTTGTTTATCATACAACTTTAATTCTTTTTTCAATAATTCATTTTCTCGTTCAAGTAATTTCGCTTCTCTTTCAGCTAATTCTAACCGCTTTTTTAAAATATCATTTCGCCTTCTTTCTTCTTCTTCCCCAGTTACAACTAAACTTTCACTATCATTACTAATACTATGATTTTTTTCCATTTCTTTCATTTTCAATTTCCCCTGTTTCATTGCTACCTAATTCAGAATCGCATCTTATTTGTTTTCTATTATCCAACTCCAATCTATTACGCAATATTTTCAATAATTCATTTTTAAAACCACTGGTTTTTAATCCTAACTCTCTCAATCTTCCTCGTAATTTCTTTATAGTCCATTTGTGTATTACTTCCAACTCACTCATTTTGCACTGATATATGAATATGCTATATTATATGCTTTTCACTTATTAAATTGTTGTTGTTTTTATTATTTTTTTTTTTTAATTTAAATCACTGTTGTTTTGTTTTTGCTTTTAACTGTTTCAAACTGGTTTGTACATGTCTAAACTTGTTTACTGTACAAGTAAAAGCAAATATGGCGAACTTGGCTTGGCTTGTACCCCACACCTGATTAAATTATAGGAAGGTGAAATGATATATATGTAAAAATAAGAAAATTGTTATTTCTTTCTTTACAATAATATTCTTTATTTATTTATTTTATTCACAAACAAATTAGGAATCACAAGAAATTGATGCGGCTGTACCGCTGCCCAAATACCAAAAACAAATATAAAAAAAATCTTATCTAATCTGCTTCAAATTAAAAATCAAAACTAACCGGCTTCAAATCCAAAATCAAACTAAACTTATTCCGGTTTTCGTTCTTTTCTCACATTACTAAAATCTCAGCAAAGTGACAGTGATGGTAGCTACATCAATTTCTTTTACATTTCATTGTTTACTTCCTACAATTTAAAGCTAATATTGTGAACTTAGTTTTAGTGCTAATTTGACCTTAATTTCTTCCCAATATTTGAAAGACCTTTTTAAATGTTACATACATACATAACATATTTATTTTGGCGCAGCCGGTAAACCGTGTTAATTGAAAACACTAAAAACGTTTCAACTCGGTTTTACAATAAAAATTAAATTTATAAAAAAATCATAAATTTGGTTGAAAAAATACTACAGTAATTTTAGGAAAATATTAAAAATATATTCAGCAAATCAAATTCAGAAAGTTAAAAAAACATATAGTCAGAAAAATAATTAATTAATTAAATTCAGTTAAAATTTTAATTTAATCTTGGAAATAAAATCATCTAGCAAAGTTTCAAAATTAAATCTAGAATAAATATTAAATTCAGCAAAAATATTTATTTTGCTGAACAAAACATTAACTTAATAATTGAATAAAATAAAACTGTAGAAAATTAGAAAAATTTTTCTGTTAAAAATAAATAAAATACAAAAATTGTGTATTTTTCTGTGCAAATAATAAATTTTTTGAAAAAAAATTGTAATATAATGAAAATTTAATTAAATACAAGTAACATTTATTAACTGGGAAGAAATTATTATTCAAGCTGATTAAAAAGTGGTTTTTGAAAGAGATAAAAATATATTTTTAATGTGGTATAATAAAAAAGAGTTTTTGAAAAGAAAGTTTAAAATAATTTAAATTGTATGTCGAGTGAACAAACAAACTCAACGTCATTGAAGGATCAAAAAAGGAAAGTGAGATTCGAAGAAAAAGTTGCTTCCTTCACATTCGAAAATTTAAGTCCAGTATTCAGTACATCAGAAGAAAGCAACGATATGGTGCCATTAGAACAACAACAACAATCAACAAGTGAAGATATCGCACTGGAGAACAACAGCAACAGGGTTACTTCACCAGCAGCATCCACACCAACGGGTAAGTCACGAAGAATTATTCACCCGAGTATAACATTTACAAGAGAAGAGGAAAAACACGTATTACACTATATTCAGCTAAGGTCAGGTACACGGGTTTACAAACCAAGAACATCGTTAGGAACAACAGAAAGTGAAGAAAATCAGGTTGAAGAAAATAGTTTTAGTTTTTCAGAAGAATTTACGAAAGAATTAGATAAAATATTCAAAATGGCAAATATTGAATTAGTTAATCAATTGTTAAATAATGTACCTGTATTAAGCGCTGAAGATACAGATGACGTCAGCATAGAAGTTAATACGTTTATAAAATGTTATGAAAATATGTATATATATTTAACAAAAGACGAAGATAAAGATTTATTTTTTACAATGTTACCGATTAAATTTAGGGGTAGAGCTGCTAGGTTAATAGATGGTGTAATTTGTCCAAAACTTCATCAGTTAAAAATATTTTACACAATACACTGGTAAACAATAAATCATATCTCACATTATTCAACGAATTAAGAATGGTACGGCAATTTCCGGGAGAATCTGTTAAAACATTTGGCACTAGATTCAAAAAATTTTAAAGTTGTGTGAAAAAAAAGCTAAGGAACGGCATACAGATGATAATGATGCTGTAAAAACAGATTTACAAGAAATTGCCGCATTTTCATTTAGAACAGGTTTAATTAATTCGACATATAGGTTATTAGCAGCAAACGAAGATAAAAGTAATTCAAAAGAAATGATAACAAAATTAAAACTATAGAATTAACTGACATTCAACCTACAAATACAATCAACGAATTTCAAAATTTATCAAATAATAATACATTAAATACACCACATATACAAACATTAACTACACCTTATAGTAATTCAACACGTAAAAATATTATAAATGAAATACCATTTAATTACAATAACAATAAAAATTATTATAATAATAATAACACGAAATTTAGAACACAGATGGCATAAGTGTCACAGTTTAATTACCAAAATAAAGAACAAAGAAATTTTAATTACAACAATAACCGAAATTTCCCTAATTCAAATCCAATATTTAATAACAACAACAATTATAACTGCCGTTACGAGAATCGGAATTTCTCTAACTTTAAATACTCTAATAATCAGAGACAAGAATTCAAGATTTGTAATTTCTACAGAAAGAACAATCATACTTTTGAAGAATGTCGAATTAGAAAATCCAGACCATTCTGTATAAATTGTAAAATGTATGGGCATGTTACGCAAAATTGTAAAGGAAAAAAATATTAACTCACGATCGGTTACGTATGTACAAGGAAATGGGTTTAATAATATTAATGGAAACAATAATAATACAAAATATGAAAGTAAAAACAAAAATTCTGAAATAAAATGTAATTTTTGTCAGAGATTAGGGCATATGATGAAGGATTGTAACGCAAAGAGATTGTGGGACAATCAGAATAAAAATATGGGAAACTCAGTCAGAGAAAATGAACATAACGAGTGCCAGCCCCAAAACTTATGCAAAAATTTATATAAATTCATAGTAAAATTACCCATAGATATTATAGTAAGAAAAATAAAACAGAATCATTAACAGACAGGTGCAGAAAATAGCTTATTAAAAAAATGTATACTGAAAAATGGTGTAATTATAAATAATGATAATAAAATTAAAAATTTATATGGTATGCGGACAAGGAGAAACGATAGGAACTTGTTCGGCTAAAATTCAAATTGGAAAACCCAAAAAATGCGAATTTCATATAATCGAAGATATGAAAATTGTAGAGGAAGACGGTATATTAGGTTTTGATTTTTTGTCAAAAAATTGTGTTATAGATGGTCCAAATAAACCACTACGTTTCCCTCGCAAGGAAACGAGTGAGGAGGATGTAGTAATCGAAGTACAAGATCCTTCTGAGCGAAAAAAGTTGTTGAAAAAACAAGATAAAAAGGAGTCAGTAGCATTGAAAGTTAATAAAATTAAGAAATCGAATGTGAAAGAAAACAAATCTCATATCATTGGTATACAACAATCGACACAGTGTCTCGCAAATACTGATTTGTCGAGGGTTGCTGATGTGAACAAAATACGTTTTTCTGAAGCACAAGGTTCTGATCATGAAAATGATGTTGAAAAGTACAGTCAAAAATGGATTAGACTGTCTTTGCTTTTTCAAATCTGGATCATGATAATAATTTTGTTAACGATCAAATGCTATCTCCAACATATTCTGTTAATTTCGCTGACAACAAGATTGGTACAAAAAGTAACACAAATTTTCAGATTCGTCCTCATATGAATAAATGTCGGGAAGTACGGGTAAAAAATAAAATACCTGCCATAGCTTCTTAAAATTAATAGGAAATTAATATAAAATAAATACAGAAACATTAAATACAGATAAAGAAAGTGTAATGAAATATAATAAAAGATTGCTAAAAGAAATTAAAAGTATTAAAGAAATGGGTAAGGAATTAGACAAATTGAAAATTTACGATGTTAATAAAAAATAAAAAAAGACAAATAGAAAATATAAACATATTATATCAGAACTTACAAATGTTGAATTTTTAAAGCATAATAATTATGATAAGTTAGAGAAATTTATTGGCAAAAAAAAAATATGTTAACAATTATATGAATAATCACACAAATAAAAATGTATTAAAAATATATGAAATAATTAAAATACCTACACGTACAGAAAAATTGAAGTAAATTTAAAAGAAGAGATAATTAATGAATCACAAGAAATTCAGTCAGGAGTGTTCCTGGCAAGTTCAATTATAAAACCTTATAAAAATGAAATAACTTTAGCAATTTTAAATAGTAACGAAAAAGATGTTTATATTAAAAATTTTAAATTAATTTTTTTCATTTAAAAGATTTTGATATTTATAAATTTACAAATAATAATTACGAATTTAATAAATTACATAGGTTTTATGCAAATGAAAAGTCGGTGAAAAATAAAATAACGAATAATAAAAAGCTTAACATTGAAAATATTAGACATACTATATGTACATAAACTTTCATTAGATGAAAATATAAACTCAGAAAAAAATAGATTAAAATTATTAAATGAAAATTTATCAATACCAGAAAATTTAAATTATGAAGAATCTGAGAGTATCAAGTCAATCTGTGAATCTTTTAATGACATTTTTCATTTACCGGGGGATAAATTAAGTTATACAACAGCTGTTACACATTCAATTCCTTTGCAACCAGGAAAAGGACCAATAAATCAGAAAATGTATACACTACCACAGGTTCAGAAAGAAATCGTATAAGAACAGGTTAAGGAAATGTTAGAAAATGGCATAATTACATAAAGTAAAAGTCCATTTAATTCTCCTTTATTAGTTGTACCAAAAAAGGCAGGTCCTTCAGGACAAAAACGTTGGAGAGTAGTTAAAGATTCAAGGAAATTAAATGAAATTACTGTAAAGGATATGTATTGGTTACCTAGAATTGACGAAATTTTAGATCAGTTAGGTCATTCTAGATATTTTACAACATTAGGTTTAGCTAACTGTTAGCTAACTGTTAGTTGATAAAAAAGATAGAGAAAAAACTGCTTTCAGTACATATCAGGGACATTATGAGTTTAAAAAGATTCCCATTGGACTTACAAGGGCACCAGAAACTTTCCATTTTTAAGAAAAAAATGCTTGGAAAAACATACATTCATATATATAACTAAGAGCAGAAAACAAATGTCTAGCGAAATTAGATATACTATATGTACATAGTTTTCCGTTCATAAGCGATAAAAAAATAAATACATTGTTATGTTTTTTTTTTGTACACACATGGGCATAATTGTTATACATATATGTGTATAATAGAAGTAGGGTCACATGACTAAATTAAAAGTCAAAACATAGCAATAATATAGAAAACAAAACAAAAGAAAAAACCACATAATGACGATAATAAAATAAACAACAACAAAATGGCGAGAAATAGGAGCAAACTCAGAGTAAGAAATATGACTGGATGTATATACAACCAAAAACAGAACCATAATAGAAAATCAAATAAAAACCTTAAAAAAAAAAAAACAAAAAAAAACAAAAATGGCAACCCCACTTTCCACAATAACCAGAAAATGTAAAGATGAAAAACGTACAGGGACATCGAAAAATAAACAGTTCATAAATTAAAAAAAAAAAAAAAACAAATTTTGTATTAAAAGAAAAAACATTTTTTTTCTAGCAAGTTTTACGTATCTTCAGCATGATACCGTTGTGGCAAATAGCCTCGACGACGTAAATTCTTTAGGAAATCGCCATGTTGATCCCTCCATCGTTCACGGGCGCAGTACCCGTTAACGAAAATCTCGTGCTCGATCTAAAACTAAAAAAAAAAAAATAGATGAAACGTAAGTTACTAATCGAACCTAAAGCAATATTACACATTTATACACCTCTAATCAAACACAAAAAAAATAATAAGTAAATAAATAAGTAATATAACCTTACCACGAAACTCGTTGGGGTAATTTCGAAGGACAGGGTGTATTCCTTCTCATCAGGAGTAAGTAAAATTTTCAAATTTGGAGTAACCGAAGTAAGCCACTCCAAATCGACCTCAATGCTGGGCCGTAATCCCAGCCGGAGCGCGTCTAGGAGCCCGTAAAATCTTCACATTCACTTCCATTATTAGCATGAATTCCTACGAAATCCAATTAACCATAAAATAATATCCAAAAAAAAAAAGGAGGGAGACACAAAAAAAATAATAATAATAAAAAAAGAAATATACATTTGTATATAATAAATAAAGTAAAATAAATAATAAAAATAAACAAAATTTTACTTTCCATTTTTATTTAAAATAAAAAAAATTAACGAATTATGAGACAATAAATAACTTCACTGTGAACTGCACTAGCCCTAGCCGAAAAAGTAAGTAAAATTAACAAATTAAAAATCAAGGCAACTGCCAATTATTATTTTAATTCCGACAATTCTCACAACAGCTATCGAAATTAATGTAAAGGTAGGTATAAATGCAATTATGCAAAAAAAAAAAATAAGTAAAATTATACGCAAAAGTATCTCACTTATACAAACAACAAAACTCGAAATTCAGTACTGCCGTTATAAAAAGAAAACAATTTCAACTGCACAATCCCAGATATTTCATTAAAAATAATGATAATAATAATAGTAAATATAAAAACAAAAATGAAATGCAAAGGCGAAAAATCATGATAGGGTAGTAATGAAAGGTATATATCAAGGTTAGAATGAAAAAATGTTACGACAAAAAATAAAAAAAAAAGAATGTTATGTTTTAACATATGTTTTCATAGAAGAAAAATGGTACAACTGGCAACCCCGGCCAAAATGGGGATTATAAAAATTAATAATATATACTATTAAAACCAACACTGAAGAATGAGTAGGTCAAAACTAATCACCAACACATCTATATTAAGAAGTACACTGATAAAGAAAATTAACCGGCCACTTATTTTCTTGTAGGAAAAATGACTATCATATTATTAATTGCAATTATTTTTACCACATTTATGGTACAAGGGCAGATTAGAGTAAAAAAGTTCAATTCAATGTGGGGTAATGCTGGAATCACTAGGAAAAGCCCTTATTTATCAAAGTAGCTGGACAATATATACGAAACTCACCTCCATGCACCCTGAAAAAACGTTAGAATTTGTAAAGAGTTGTGAGAAAATAGCTTATAACACATGTAAACATCTAGGACAGCATCGAGAAAATTGCGATTCCTGAAGTTGAATTTTACTTAGGAAACAGAATAACCGGCAAAAAAGAGAATTATTCGATGAAGTAGGCAAGCTTACCAAGTACTTATTTGGAACAATGGATGCCAGTGACGCAGTGAACATCTACAACAAAATACAGAACCTAGAAAAACACGATGACGAAAACATGCATTTAATGAAAAAACAGGTGAGAGTATTAAAATCCAGTTTCGATAAAACAACAGCTTACATGTGAAACCAAACAATACATCAAAATCACCTCGCTGAAGTAATCAACAACTTCAAACAAAAGATAACAGATAATATCACGGAAGTGAAAGCAAAGGTAACGCATTTGCAATCACAAATTGACGTGATAAACATAGACAGATTAAAACCTGCATTTCTTTTGAACCCAGATGTTTCCAATTCTTATCCACCTACTAGATCTACACAAGCCAAGAAAGTTAATTTTAGATTGTAATAAATTGTTAATCTTAAATTAAGTTAAATGTACATATGTTTAACTAGAAACATTATTTTATGTCAAAATTTTAAGTTTAAATTTCAATTTAAGAATTTTAAAATAAGTTAATATATATAACTTCTTTTTCATAGGGGGGAGTGATGTAGCGACACTCATTGCATTTACTATCACCTACTACAAGTCTACCTACAAGATAACCTTGTGTAGGTACTACTTTACGTAATGCATGTACATATACATACAATCAACATCATCTCAATCTCTCTTGTATATAACAAGAGATTAGAAATATTCTTGACTAATGCAATGAGTACCGCTACCACTTATTATTATACTACTTAATGTAATTAGTAATTAAGTTTTATCAGTAGTAAGCTATCAGTGGTTAAGTTGACATCAATAAAACATTCAGTAAAATATTGTGATTTTCTTCTTTTGTGCAACAATTGGTATGGACGAAATTTCAATTGATTTATAACCTTTTGAGCGAACAATTTATTGTAATAAATGCTTTACACGAACATGAACTTCATTCATTATTAATCTCGGCTAAACTACTGAATAAAACATACAGCGAAATAACAGCCAACAACAACAAGTACATTACGACAGCTAAATTTCCATTGTTAAACAAGTGGTAAAAGTACGGTCTATAGAAGACAATAATAGTGAAGATTGAAATTCCCTTAATCTTCAAAGAAAACTACGAGTTAAACAAAATCCATCCTTTACCACAATTTACAAACGAACAGCCACCAACAATAATAAATGTGAATGCCAATTTTATACTAAACACAACAAATAACAACTACATGGAGTACAACAACAACGAATTCAAACAAAATTGTAAAAAGTGCAAAACAGGGATCCATTCAACAGTAACCATCTGTAAACAAAATCAGATAAGGGTAAATGGTAAAAAGACGAGACATGTTTAACAGCTGTATTAACAAAAAAAGCTGAAAAAATTAAGTCCAACTGCCAACAAAAAATTTTAACAAAATTCACAGATTCCATAGTAAAATTATACAAGAAAGATTCTTGGTTATTCCTATTTCAAAACAAACATGCGTTAAGAATACAGTGTACGTCTACGCAACTTACAGAGCATTTGGTAGGTACTGGGATTATGTCACTAACTGAACCTTGCAAATTTAAAATCGATGGAAAAGATCTACCCTACGATGGAAACAAGGAGACAACAGTGGCTTTCCAGCAAATAGATACGGAGCAAGAACTAAAATTCAACCTAAGCTCATTTAAAATCCAGTTACCACAAAAGATGGCCAAAGGGCTAGATACTAATTTGATACAACACCTCACAAATGATAATGGCCCATTGCTAGAACAAGGAAAAGATATACAAGGAAGAACTCCAAAATGAAATAATAATGGTAGAACAAAAAAGAATCGCTGAAAGATATACACTCCAAACCAATGTAAACAGTGGAATATTGACCTTTATAGCATTCATAATAAGTTGCATAATAATAGCAAAAATAAGTAAGAAAATCAAAGTCACCTGTTTTAAGACTGCAAAAAATACAGGAAGAAATATAGAGCAAATAGTGCCATCACAAATTGAGGCCGTACAACTACAAGTAAAAAACGAAAAGACACAACAAAAACCTAGTAAAACACCGACCAACAAGTCACACAGGACCCCAAAAGGGGAAAATCAAAATACCATTATTGCACTATAATATATAAACAATAATAACATATTGAATTGATAAGTAATCAAATTTTTTTTATGTTGGCTAAAAATAAAGGGTACGCAAAAGGAGGCAATAATTAAAAAAAATTACTATAAGACGACGTTAATTATAATAAAAATTTAAACTCTATCGATAGGTCCTCAATTAAAAATTTTCAAAGGTTGCATTTTACCGACGGCAAAATTAAGAAAAATTTTTACTAATAAAATATTACATACAAACAGTTAGTTGAACTATCCGTATAAATTGGTAACACCCAGAGTTAGGTCAAAATTAAAAACACTTCATGGCAATTATAATAAAAATATTAAGAATTACTTTAGGTACACACATACATACATACAAATAAAAAAGCATTATTACAGTGAACACGTGAGTTATGTTACCAACCCTAAGTAATGTCAAAAATCTAGAATTTCCGGTAAATAGCCAATTCAACAAATATAACGTCAATTAAAATAAAATAAAAAAAATAAAATATCACTTTCATTTATTTTTGCAAATATAATCATTTTCCCATAAAAATTTGTTCTTTCATTTATTTTCGCAAATGTAATCATTTTCCCATGAAAAATTGTTTTTCAACAATTTTTATTAAATAAGCAAATATTAATATCAGCTTTCACTTTTTTGATTTCTTTCTCATATAGAACATTCGGTTAAAAAACGTGACTTAGTGTCTATAAGAAAGTAACATAAAATTTAAGTTTGATTTCAACAGTTAGTTCTAAAACTCAACTCTTAAGAGCAAGTTATAAAATTCTTTAAATTAAGTGATTTAAATATATTTTTGAAATAAAGTTTATTTAAAAATAAACAAACATAAGTTTCATTTAAATTCATTTAAATTTAAATCCGAAAATAATATTTTTTTCTCGAACCTATCGGTCGACAAAAGTGGCGCAGTCGGTAGGATTGCTGTCTGAAGTATAGCAATCTGATAAGAAAAAAAAAAAAAAAAAAGGAAATTAAAATTTGTTTTTTTTGGTTTTATCCAAGTGAATATTATATAGTATATTTGAAAATATTATATACAAATGAATCGCAGTGAACAAAAAGTGTAAAATTGGAGAAAGTGTTCTGTGAACTAATTTCACAGTAATATCAGTGAAAAAAAAAAAATTTTTTTTATTGTAATGGTAGTGACAAGGAGAAATACAAAAAAACTGAAAGAAGTTAAGAAAAAATTAAAAGAAGTTATCCAAATGTTTGAAGAAGAAGAAACTAAAGTGAATATAACGGAATATATATCTCTTTTTAACTATTTAACTTGTTTAACGGAAAAATTAGACCAAAATTTTGCAAGAAACGTACAGTGTCCAACAAAAAGGAAAAATAATAAATAAATATATGAATAAATTAGTGCATATAAAAAATTAGAGAGGAATAAAAAGGAACATATTTATATATTTTATACATGCCTAAAATTAAGTCATCATTGAAAGACGGTGAATTATCAGAACCATTAAAAATATATAGTGTACCAAATAAAAAGTGTAGTGAAAGTAATTTAGAAAGTTCGGAAGATAATACTGATCAGAATTTTAAATCTTTAGAAAGTGAAATCTCCAATAAAGTTACTGAAACATTGAACAAAATGTCAACCTCATCTAACGCAACTCAATCATCATCAACTGCACAACCCACAATTTCTGTTAATGATCTTCTCAAAGATGCACAGCGAATACATGAATTTAGAGGAGACAACAGCTATGCATTAACCTCTTTTCTAAGAGACGTTGACACCATATTACCACTTCTTCAAGAATGCCCTCAAGTTCAACAATATGTTTTTCAAAGAATTATCATCAACAAAATCCAAGGACCAGCCCTGGACGTCGTCAGGACATTGGGAACAGGAGCAACTTGGAGTACCATCAAGTCAGCCTTAATTCAAAATTTTGGGGCAAAAGAATCTTATCACCAACTTTACCATCAAGCCTTCTCTACCAGAAATAATCAAGTAAGAGAATATTTTAATAATTTAAAAAAGATATTATCAAAATTGAATGAAAAATACGAATACGATGAAAATAAACCAGCTGAATTTAGTCCAAGTGTCAATGAAGCCACCATCCTCAGAACTTTTGTAAATAATATAGAGCCTAATTTAGCCTCAGTAATTTTAAGTAGGAAAATTGAAAATTTACGCGAAGCATTTACTCTATTAGAAAATTTAGGTTTAATTAGAGATAAAAATAAGATAAATAATAATGTAAATCATTACAAATCAAATATTTATAAAGCTAATCATAATAAAAATCAATTCAGTTCAAATATTCATTGTAACTCTAGACAAGACAGCGGACATTATCGACACAATAATAATTACAGACAAGGACAAAACAACTCTGGACATTATAATCATTACAATAGACCAAGAAATGATAATTTTTCAGGAAGAACTCGACGTCCTTTTGATAATAGATATAATCACAATGCACAAAGGCAAGAAAATAGGCCAGAACCTATGGAAATAGATCATGTTCAACATGAAGTAAATTTTCAGGTTTTGCCTCCCAAATTTACCTACCAATAGTACAATTAACTATTGGTACAGATAAAATTAGGTGCTTGATAGACACTGGTTCCTCAATTTCCCTCCTAAATGAAAATAAACTGTTACAGTACAAACGACAGTTACTTAAAAAGCCAATTACACTTAATACTTTAAATAAAGCAACTATTGTAAATAAAGAAATAAAAACTGATTTGCCATATGAATTCAGAGAAGATGCTTATATGTTGTGGAAGCTAGCGAAATTCAATAACAAATGTTTTGATGCTATACTAGGGCAAAATCTCCTTAAACCTTTAAAAGCTGTCCTAGATTTTGAAAATGATATATTAATAATAAACGGTAACAAAATTAAGTTTGAAAATAGTTATCCCTACAAAATTGATGAAATTTATCAATTAGAATATACCAATGTAGATGAATTACAAATTGAAAATATTTCTAAACATTTAAATTCTGAAGAAAAAACTCAGCTGAGAAAATTGTTAAAATCTTACAAGGATCTCTTCTTTAAAGAAGGAGATCATTTGACCTTTACATCTAAAATACAACACCAAATTGTTACAACCACTGACAAGCCTATATATGCAAAAACCTACAGATACCCTCATATTCATGAAAAAGAAATTTCAACTCAAATTTCTGATATGCTTAAGCAGGGAATAATCAAAGAAAGCAATTCTCCCTATAATAGTCCCTTATGGATTGTTCCAAAAAAATTAGACAATTCAGGCAAGAGAAAATGGAGAATTGTCATAGATTATCGTAAACTCAATGAAGTTACGATCGACGATAAATTGCCAATCCCTAATATAGAAGGTATTCTTGATAAACTTGGCAGATCTCAGTATTTCACGACCCTAGACTTAGCAAAGGGTTTTCACCAAATTATGGTGAAGGAAGAGGATCAAAAGAAAACCGCCTTTTCTACGCCTCTAGGTCACTATGAGTATGTGAGAATGCCCTTCGGTCTGAAAAATGCTCCGGCAACTTTTCAGCGCTTAATGAACTCCATTCTAAAAGATTTTATAAACAAGATATGTGTCGTATATCTGGATGATATCTTGATATTTAGCACAACTATAGATGAACATATAAATAGCATAAGAAAAATATTCAATAAACTGAGGGATCATAATTTGAAAATTCAGATTGATAAGTGCAAGTTCTTTTCTAAAGAAACAGAATATTTAGGCCATATCCTTACGCCACAAGGGGTTAAACCTAATCCGAAAAAGATCGAGGATATCTTAAAATTGAAACTGCCAACTACACAAAAACAAATAAAATCTTTTTTGGGTGTAACTGGGTATTATAGAAAATTCATTAAGGACTATGCGAAAATAGCCCAACATATGACCAAATATCTCAAAAAAAATATAAAAATAAATATCAATGACCCAAATTACATCAATTCATTCGAAAAACTCAAAAGAATAATTACAGAAGTCCCTGTTTTAAAGTACCCAGATTTTGAAAAAAAAGTTTAAACTTGTAACAGATGCTAGTGCATTTGCAATTGGAGCTGTCCTTCAACAGGATAATCATCCCATTTGCTATACCAGCCGAACACTAAACGAACACGAACAAAAATATTCGACAACCGAAAAGGAACTTCTAGCAATTGTATGGTCTACAAATTACTTCAGACCCTATCTCTATGGCGTAAAATTTGATTTATTAACTGATCACCAACCCCTCAAGTGGTTGTATACAAAAACTAGAGGAAAAGATGTAAATCCCCGGTTGTATAGATGGCTCCTAAAGTTAGGTGAATATGACATGAATATAGATTATATTGTAGGAAAAGAAAACAAAGTGGCTGATTTTCTAAGTCGTATTAATAATGAAACTGACGAAATAAATCTGTTAGAAGTACCTAATGAACAAGATAATGAAAATTCTGAAGAACTTTCAGATATCTCTATGATAAATAATGCAGATGAGAGTAATATAGAAACGATACATTCTCAGGAAGAAAATTTAAATAATCACATTCCCATTCTAGATACAGTAGTTAATCGCTTTAAAACACAAATCATTTTAACCAATAACAAAACAAAGGAATTCGAAATAAAACATAAAAATAGAAAAATATACATAAACTCTGAAGATTTGAGTAATAACCTGTCAGATATATTAAGAAGATATGTTAAACCTGGAAAAATAGGCATTTACACTGAGTTAAGCGACAACGAATTTAATAAACTTCAACAAAATATTAATGAACTATATGATGATGTAAACAATGTAAAGTTCGTACGATGTTCCTATCATGCTAAAGACATGGATAGTGAGGACGAAACATATAAACAAATACAAAAGTATCATAAGTTAGAGACAGGCCATGCAACAATAAACGAGAATTACGAAGGATTAAAAAGGCTTATATTCTTTCCTAATCTTAAAATTTTAATCCAAAAATTTATAAACAATTGCGATATATGTAACCGTGCCAAATATGATAGGAATCCTATTAGAAATAAATTTAAATTAACTGAAACACCTACTAACATCAAACAAATTGTACACATGGACATATACACTAATTCTAGAGCAAACTTCTTAACATTCCTAGATAGGTTTTCCAAATTCGCTACCGCTTATTACTTGGAGGATAGGACTAATCAAACAATAATAGAAAAGTTAAGAGAATACAAGTCACAGCGAAGTCATTTCCAAAAATTAATCACCGATAATGAATTTAGAAGTGTTAATATTAAAGATTACCTAAGAAACGAAGGAATAGAAATCCATTTAGTTAAATCAAATAGCCATACTGGCAATTCAGATATAGAAAGATTGCACAGTACTATTGCTGAAAGAATTAGAGTATTAGGTATAGAGCATAAAAATCTTAGCATCAAAGAAAAGATGAGTAAAGCGATTGAATGGTACAACAACAGTTTTCATTCAACCATTAAAGATAAACCCATAAACGTTCAAGAAGGAAAAAGCGATGCAAAGATCATATATAATAATTTATGCAAAGAAAAGATAAAATATATTAATAAACTGAACACCAATAGAGAAGATTATGTAGAAGGTAGGATAGAAGGTTACATAAAAAATTACAAAAGCCTCAGACACAAAGAAGAACCCAAATTTGTTAAAAAGAATTTAAAGAATGTACATACCTCTAATATTAAAAGAAAATATAAATTTGCAGGCCAATTGGATTCTCAAAATGCTCCTGGTAACGATGATGACAACGGTAATCAAGGCCCATCTAACGATTGAAGAAATCAAAACGAATTCCGGATACACTGAAATACAATTAAACAACGTCGATATAGTAAAAAGTTATGATACTGTACTTCATGTAATAAACCCAAACGAAATTGTAAGCATAATCGATAATTTTGAACACAACATTGAAAAGTCAGATTTAAAAGATAAAATAACTCTAGAATATCAGTTAAAAACTATTAGAAATAAAATACAAATGTTAATTCCACATAGACAAAAAAGAGGTTTAATTAATATAGTAGGCACAATTCAAAAATGCCTTTTTGGTACAATGGATGATTCAGATAGGCAAGAAATTGAGGAACATTTAAAGGTTATAGATATTAATAATCATAATGCAATAGAAAATTTAAATTCCCAAGTAAAAATTAATAAAAATTTTAATGAAACCTTTACAAAGTTAAAAGAAATAATTGATAAAGATAGATTATTAGTCACTCACCAGTTTAATGAAATTATTAACAGACAAAAAGTATTAGACAGACAAGTAATGTATACAGATTTCGCTCTAAAATTAAAAATATTACAGGAGAATGTAGAACATATTCAAGATAATATAGCCTCGTCTAGGTTAGGGATAATCCATAGTAACATACTAACTAATGAAGAAATTATTGAATACGATATTGACATACAGAAATTACAGAACATAAAACTTGGTACTGCAATCGACAATAAAGAAAACATAATATTTGTTATAAGAATACCTAAAGAAATAATAACTACACAAAAATCTTTGTTTATACCAATAAGTGACAATAAAAATAGAGAATTGATGTTTGATTCATTTGAAACAGTAAAATATGAAAATAGGATCTATAATTATGAAGAAAATAAGGATTTAAAAAATTTAAAACTTTGTAATAATTGTTCAATAAAGAAAAATTGCATAAAAATTTTTAATAATGTATCAGATATAATAGAATTAGAAAATGGAATTGTATTAGCAAAAAATTTAAATTATGTTAATTTAACTAGTAGTTGTGACAATCGTGAAATATTATTGAAAGGAAATTATTTAATTAATTTTAATAACTGCTCAATAAAAATTGATAATCATGTATTACAAAATAATAAAAAAGAATTCCAACAAAGTTTTATTCTTCCTTCTGTTATAGAAAATATAAAAGATTTAAACAAAAAACTAATATTTGACGACATTGTATTAAATCAAATTGAAAACATAAATGAAATCCAAGAGATTAAATATCAAAAAAAGAATATTTATGTATATGGAAGCATTACTAGTTTTATTATCATAGCCATTGTAATACTTATTGTAATACTTTCTTATAAACACAAAAGTCTAAAGATAAAAATTAAAAACATAACTCAGGAGAGTTCTCACTTTAAGGAGGGAGGAGTTATGTTACCAACCCTAAGTAATGTCAAAAATCTAGAATTTCCGGTAAATAGCCAATTCAACAAATATAACGTCAATTAAAATAAAATAAAAAAAATAAAATATCACTTTCATTTATTTTTGCAAATATAATCATTTTCCCATAAAAATTTGTTCTTTCATTTATTTTCGCAAATGTAATCATTTTCCCATGAAAAATTGTTTTTCAACAATTTTTATTAAATAAGCAAATATTAATATCAGCTTTCACTTTTTTGATTTCTTTCTCATATAGAACATTCGGTTAAAAAACGTGACTTAGTGTCTATAAGAAAGTAACATAAAATTTAAGTTTGATTTCAACAGTTAGTTCTAAAACTCAACTCTTAAGAGCAAGTTATAAAATTCTTAAAATTAAGTGATTTAAATATATTTTTGAAATAAAGTTTATTTAAAAATAAACGAACATAAGTTTCATTTAAATTCATTTAAATTTAAATCCGAAAATAATTTTTTTTTTCTCGAACCTATCGGTCGACAAAAGTCGTGTGAAAGTGAAAATTAACCTAGTGCACATCATACAAGTTAAAGGGTTCTAAATGAAACTCCTTTTGCTTCTTAAATGTTACTTTATTCAATCCAAAACTTAGACTAACTCTTAATTCTAACATAATTAATAATTACAATTCGGTTTAAGAAAATTAGTGAAATGTCAGCAATTTCATAGTTCAATAAATATTGTTTGTTGTCGACTGTTGTTTTGCAATAATTTTCCAGAATATTCAAAAATATGTATTGTTAAATTAGAGCGGATGCGCGTGTAAATTATAAAAATGCAAGATTGTATTTTACCAGTATTCGGTCAATGGCTATTGATTGTGAAATAGATGCGCGTGTTATAATGTGCTGTGTTAACTCCTCCCTCCTTAAAGACCATCGTCCCGAGGGTCAAAAATTTAAGGATATAGGTTGGAGTCCTGTCTGTGCATCTGTTTTTAAATAAGTCGTTGTCTGGGTCATCGATTGGTTTTTGTTCCTAAATAGTTTTAGCAAAAAAAGAGCGACGATAACTATGACAATTATAAGTCCGATATCTACACTAAACCCTAATTTGTGTTCGGAAAATAATTTCTCTAACTTTTCAACATTCTTCAGATGAAGGTTGTGAAGAAGCTTCAAGTCCAATCTGGTGCGTGCATCTGTTATGTTGGGATGAAGTATTGGGGGTAGGATTTGAGATGTACGTATTTCTTTGTTAATGAACAGTCTGTTGTTGATTCTTAATGTTTCATTGTGATATTGAATTAGGAGGTTACCCTCAAGGTGTCTTGTCTCGTTTTTATATTGCAATTCACCTCTGAAGTTATTCAGGAAAATTGTGTTTTCGTTTATGCTTTCTATTTCTATTTCCGTATTAATTTGATATTCACAGCTGGCATTTAATCCTTTTACCAGGCGGTTAATACAGTGATCTTCCTTAAGCTGCGACAACTGATGTTGAGCGCATATTACCGTGTCCTTATAATTTTTGCATTCTCGTATAATTGCGAATATTTGTTCATGGTTTAACAGCAATTGCTTGTACTCAAGATATATTTGCCTATTATTATTAATCGTTGACCGTATCAGTATATGGTTGTAATCTTCTTTACCTGTCTTTGGGATAGAGATTGCGTAAGGAAGTATTGAATCTTTTACAAGCATCGTTGGTTCTGCATATTCCATTGCTTCTACCTCGTTGGCATAGGGTAAGGTCTCGGTTTCTAGGATTACTCGCATTATTTCTTCTTTATCAAATAAGTTTTTGTTGATTATTCCCTTTTTTGCTAGTTGTGCTGCTCGTATTATTTCTTTTACTTCTTCCTTTATTATGCCGAGTTTATTATATAATCCCTGTATGTATTCTCCTTTTGTGTTTTCATCTATGTATTCAATGACCTTATTGTATTCCTCAAGGATTTGTTGTGTTGTTTCTGTTAGTACTTGATTTATTTTAAACTGATCATTACTGTTTCCTATAAGTTTGTTTTGTTCTTTTACAACTTCCTCCCAATCGGTTGCATCTGGGTTTCCAGCTATCCATTTCCACGCTGATCCAATCCAGTTGATTGAGCGTTTATCTCTAGAAGGTTGTCCTTTGAGTTCTGCTATTAATTTCTCTATCTGCTGTATCTGATATCATGTTTGTGATCTGATTGGGTTTCGTGGATCAATTTGTTGGGCTTGTTGTAAGATCGTGTTGATTGCTTCTTCATAATTTGTCAGGTTTACAAGATGGACCAATTTGAAGTTTCCATTAATGATTTTTCCATTTCCTTCCTTCAGTAAGACTATTTGGGTGGTATATTTGTATATGGTAAGCGATGATGTTAAAGTCCATAATGTGGTGCTAGAGAAAGAGAAAAAAATATTTGTTATATATTTTTTATGTGAGACTTATGGATTCTTCTCCCCGAGGTTGTTGTAACAGTAACTCTATTATCTTTGGCCACCGTTTCCTTCTTGAATCTAGGTTTATCCTTCCCTTTGATTTGTTTGATAGCTGTAAAAATCGTCTCCCCAGGTGCGTACGTTTTGGTCGTTTTTTCTTTTCCAATTTCTCGTTTTGCTCTAAATTTTTGATTTCTTTGTATTCTGTCAAGAAGATTTTCGTTTGTTTTGTTTCTAAAATCTATTAAGCTTTGATAGTTTATCTTCTGGGCCCTACCAAGAAAAACATCGCTGGGTTTTAACTTTGTAACTGAATGAATTGTGTTATTATACCTATCTACAGCTATGTTAACAAGTTCTTTAAGGGTTAGATCTTTGTACTCATTCTGCAAACACCTCAGGATTTCAATAATTGTCGAGTGAACCCTCTCCACCGTACCATTTACTTCGCTTCTCTGGGATGGTGTGAGGTATATATCTACCCCTAATGTTTTCACGTAGTCTGTGATTAATGGGCTAACGAAACTTTTTTCGTTGTCCATTACAATCAATCTGGGTAATGTAAAGTAATGCAATATTTTTATTAACTTGTCACGCAAATGTAAGACAGATTTGTTTTTTACATGGAATAACTTGGCAAATTTAGAGAACTTATCGATACAAGAGATGAATTTTTTGTTTTTTATTTCTATTATATCAATATGAATTATCTCTGTAGGATATGTAGGTGTAGGTGTTTCCTGTAGTTGTGGTCTATTTGGATGTCTGTCATATTTGTTTGTATTGCAAATATCACAGTTACGGGTGTATTGTCTAAGCAGTTTGGCCATCTGCGGAAAATAATACATCTCCAAAATCTGCTCTTTATTTTCTCTCCAATTTCTGTGTGCTCTTCTGTGCTCATGTTGAATTATGTTGAATTTTTCTTCATCGCTGGCGATGTCCTGCACTATTTTTTGCGTTATTCGTATTTTGAAATGCTTGAAATGCTCCGTGTAGATTTCTTGTAAGAGTTGTATGCGGTGTTCTGGAATCTTTATGCCGTTTACGACGTTTGGTTGTAGCCTTTTTTGTAGTACTCGGAGCAAGCTTTCCTTAGTTATCACTGGCATATTTACATAGTAACGGGAATGTGACGGGTGTGGTTGCTCCTTGACCGTAAAGATATGTGATCCTTCCTTTTCGTTGATTATGAGCTGGTTCCTGAATACATTTAATGATGCTTCACAATGTGGGATTAGATCAGAACTGTCCTCTTCCGCACTGTGCATTGTGCCTATCGACGATGTCGGTGTAAGAGCATTTAACTCTGTTTCCAGCCGTGACAGCGCATCAGCTACCTTGTTTGTACACCCCGGTTTGTAGACCAGTTCGCAGTTGTACTCTTCGATTCTCGCCTTCCATCTTTTTAGTTTCGCATTATGATTTCTATTGCTAAGAGTGAATGTTAATGGCTGGTGATCTGCCAGGATTTTGATTTTCTTTGCTCCATACAGATAATTTCTGAATTTGTCCAAGGCCCAAACGATAGCTAACATTTCCTTTTCGTTTGTAGCGTAATTTTCTTCTGTTCTATTCAATGATCGTGAAATATATGCAATTGGCCTATCCTTTCCGATCTCTCCTTGAGAAAGCACGGCCCCAATTGCCTGATTAGAAGCATCCGTTGTTAATATAAAGGGTTTTTCTAGGTCTGGAAATATGAGAATTTCAGGAGATGTTAGTGTTTCCTTAAGTTGATTAAATGCCCGAAGTTCCTTTTCTTTCAGAGTAATTTTGACCTTCCTTGATTGGTTCGTTCCAATTTGAGCGTTTTCCCCTCTAGTTAGGTTTGTCAATGGCTTGGCGATTTTGGCGTAATCTTTTATAAATCGTCTGTAATATGAGGTCAGTCCGAGAAATCCTTTAAGGTCCCTTAGATTTTCAGGAGGTTTTATACGTTGAATAGCCGATATTTTCTTTGGATCCGGTTTGATGCCCTTGCTGGTAATGATGTGTCCTAAAAATTCCGTTTCCGATTTGAGAAATTCCGTTTTATCCAAATTTACATTCAGATTAGCCTTCTGTAATTTCGTAAATATCTTGTGGACATTTTCAAGATGTTCCTCTTCTGTTCCGCCTCCAAATATTATTATATCGTCTATGTACACGTAGCAAATTTTCCCAATATATTCCTTTAGAACGTCGTCAATCATGCGTTGAAATATAGCCGGCGCGTTTTTTAGTCCAAATGGTAGCCTGAGAAATTCGTACTTACCATTCATGGTGTAAAAGGCTGTCTTTGGTATATCTTTTTCCATCATTTATATTTGATGGAATCCTGACGTTAGATCAATGGTGGTGAAGTATTTAGAATTTCCAAGATTAGCGAGTGTGTTGGTTATGTATCTGCTACTGTTACTGCGTTTAGTCTTTTATAATCAACTACCATCCTATATTTTTTTACTCCCAATGCGTCCATTTTCTTTTCCACTATCCATATTGGGGAGTTGTACGGACTCTTAGATGGTCGTATAATACCATCTCCCAAAAGTTTTTTTATTTGTTTCTCCACTTCTTCCCGCATGCTGACAGGATAAGGATACAGTTTTGAATAAATAGGCTCCTCTGTTGTCGTCTTTATTTCTGCTTTAACATTGGTGTCGATGGTTTCCTGATCATTCAGTGGTCCGAATAATGATGTAAATGTTTTCACCAAAGTTCTAACCTTCTTTTGTGTTACTGGATTCAAATGGTTGTCTCGGATTTCTATGGAGTTTACCTGAATTGATGGTTTTTCTTTAAGCGGAATTTCTATGTTGGGCAAGAATTTCAGGATGTTGTTTCTCCTGTCGATGACAGCTCCAAGTTTCTTTAGGGTATCGTCACCTATGATCCCATCAAATGTCTGAAGTCCGGGTAATACAAAGAATTCTATGATGGTGTTGTTTCCAATACTTTCGAAAAATTTTCCTTGGACTTTTTGTGTTATTAAAATATCTCCTCCTGCTGATCTTATTTTAAAGGGTGTAGTAGTACATTTTGCGTTTATTGCCAATTCCGGTTTTATGAAATTTTTGTTAGCTCCTGTGTCTATCAGGAACTTTAAGATTTTTTGTCTCTGGTTTTATATTCTAAGTATGGTACGCTAGACAGGCACCCGTCATAAAATTTATTTCATGTTGTTCCTCGCTTTCATCCTCCTCCTCATGGTCACTATATTGTTGTATGTACTCATCATATTCGGGTTCCTCTTCCTGTGTCTCCATGTGGTACATTCTCTGCTGTTTTCTTGCGTGCCCATCGGATTTGTTTTCTCGTTTCATCGCGATTGGATCAGGATTTAATAACCTGTTCATATAGTTAACCTGCCGTGTCTGTACAGATTGGTCGACTTCCGTTGGCGTCGGCGGTTTGTGATGAGGGGGGCGTTCTGGAGGCTTGTTGCTCAGATTATGTTGTATGTTGTAGGCCAAGTTTTTATGTTGTATGGGGATATTTTTGAGTGACTGTGGTTTTGGAATTGGGGCTTTTCGGGTACCTGTTTGTCCAGTTCTAAAAATTTGATTAATTGGTGCAGTTACGGAGTTACTGAAGTTCTTTGAATGTATGGTAAGGTTTCTGTAGTTTAAATTTTGGATTTCTAAACATGAAGCATAGGCCTCTGGAAGGGTTTGCGGTCTTTGAATAGTCAATATTTTGGAAAGTTCCCCATTTAACCCACGAATGAAGACATCCAGTGCTCTATTCCTATAGGTCTCAATAAGCACATTCATTGTGTCCTGGGTGTAATCTTCTGTTTTTATTTTATTTACTATAAGGGAGAATTGATGGTTCACTGTCGCGTAAAACTCGTCAATACTTAGGTTTCTCTGCGTCAGAGTGCCTAACTGGTGTTCTAGTGTTCGCAAATCTCGTTTATCTGCGTAGTGGAGAGATAAACACTTTTTAATCGCTTGCCAATCTTCGTCAAAAATGTTATATGAAATTAGGGCTGAGTCCGCTTTACCCCTAATTTTTTGTCTTATGCATTGTAAAATCGCCCTGTAGAGTGGTTTAGAACGAACGATTTCATAATCTTTCATACTTTCTACACTGTGGATCCAGGAGACGTACTGCATCGGATTACCGTCAAAGGGCTGCAATTCTTTAACACAGTCAGGAAGTTTAGATATGTTTTTTAAGTCTTCTTCAGTTTTTGGTGCCGTCAGTATTGTCTGTTCAGATTCCCTAGTAGTTTGTTGTAATGTCTCTAGTTGTTTAAGTCTGCTTTCTAGACTCCTAATTTGTTCTATTTGTGCATTAACAGCACCAGTTAATTGTTTAACAGCTTCTTGTAAACTTTCAATGGGTGTCATTTTTGTATTATAGTTCTTTCACTAATTTCCTTTTACAAAATTCAGAAAATTTTTAAATAAGATACAAATAACCAAAAAAAAAAAATTTTACACAAAAGAACAAAATTATAACTGAACAATATGGTTAATTGAATGTAACAACCCAAAATTTCAAAACTGAGAAAGTTACAATACAAAAAATGGTTGAGCGAAATAACCAAACTTTTCTACAGAAACAAGAATTAAACAAAATTTTCCTTCTTAAAAATTTTATGACAATATATCTTTATTTGTGATTTTAGTGTTTTCAATTAAATTATATTCTATTCTTAATAATATCTTTGTTCTTTACTCTTTGACAGAGAAGAAAAAAGAAAAAAAAAATTTCTAACAAAATTTATTTCGTATAGAAGATTTTAAGATAATAAAAAATTGTTTTGTTTTCAAGAACTCACAATTTTTTATTAAAAATCTTGTCTTTTTTTTTTTTTTTATTATTATTATTAATTTTTATTTATTATACAATTGTTCTTATATTATCCTTTATTTGTGTTTGTATTTATTTATTTAAACAGTTTATTAATTTTGAGAGAAAAAAAATTTTCATAATTTGTATCATGCGTGTTTCTTTTTTTGAAAAATTTCAGTGTTACTTACAGTAAGATAACCAAAATTTTCATTGTACTGGTCCTGGTCGATGAGTAAACACCTAGGAGGGCGGTCCGTCGTTATCCCGTTTAGCTGTGAACGTTTATAATTGTAAACAACCTACTTGCGGCGCGTACCCAGTCCACTGCCTGTGTTTTGATTGTGTTGAAAGCGATGATTTATCACTGTGTTCTTATGGATACGGTGATGACGCTTTTAATAGTGTTCCAAATTTTTGTTTTATCTCACTTTAGTTGCAAGCTACCACTGTGTTCTTATGTAAACAGCCGTAGCGCAATTGTTTATTTTAAATCTTTTTTTTTTATTTCACTCTATCAAACAGTTCCGTATTATCACTGTGATTATAATTTTTTATAAGCAGTGATAAAAATTTCAATGTGATTTTTTTTCACACCTATTATTCGTTTTACTCCACAAATTCTTGCAGTGACAGTTTTACCTTATTTTTACTTTATTTTATTTGAAATTTGTTGTACTAATTTTTTGCACTGCAAATATATGAATTTCACTAATAATTTGCTGTAAATTTGTAAATTTTATTCGTTTTTATAATAATTTTCTTGTTTGATAGAAAAAATTTTTTAATTATTTTTATTGTTATTATTTTTTTTTTATTATCGAAATTTTGTAATTTCTACTAAAGTTTCTTGCTTGTGATAGTTTCTTCTGTATAAAACTTTTGTTTCAATTTAACAAATCTTATTTTCTACTACTATCGCTGTGTTTTGTATGAACAATGATAGTTTTTATAGAATTTCACTTGCACAAACTTCACAAAATTTTAACTTAGGAAATTACTGGAACACTCAACACAATTTTCTCGACCGTTTACTTTAGCTTGGGCGCCAGTTAAAGGGTTCTAAATGAAACTCCTTTTGCTTCTTAAATGTTACTTTATTCAATCCAAAACTTAGACTAACTCTTAATTCTAACATAATTAATAATTACAATTCGGTTTAAGAAAATTAGTGAAATGTCAGCAATTTCATAGTTCAATAAATATTGTTTGTTGTCGACTGTTGTTTTGCAATAAATTATAAAAATGCAAGATTGTATTTTACCAGTATTCGGTCAATGGCTATTGATTGTGAAATAGATGCGCGTGTTATAATGTGCTGTGTTAACTTGCAAGATTGCATTTTACCAATATTCGGTTAATGGCTATTGATTGTGAAATAGATGCGCGTGTTATAATGTGCTGTGTTAACTTACATTTTACACATATCACGTGCAAGTTTTCTATTTTTCAGACATCATATACAATTGAAAATTACACATATCACATAATATAGTACACACGTGCATTTTCCACATATTATACATATCATATCACACACATTACATACACGGTTACATATCACACATAGTACGCACCACACCTTTTTCTAAAATTATTACATAGTGCAATTTTTTTTAAAATAAATATTATAAATTTTGCTAAAAAATTAATTAAAAATATTGGAAATAATAAATTTATTTCCAAAAAGTGAAAATATTTTGCATAAAATTTGCAATTTTAATTGCACGTGCCTCATCAGATATTTGCATCATACCACGAGGAAATTAACTATCCTATGATTAAATATTATTCAACATAAAAGGATCACAACGAGGGAAATCAAAATCAGGACATTTTGCATGCGGATGATTAAAATTTTCACGGATTTTTCAAGATTACTTTTCCACATTTTCCTGGTACCGGCATATCAACATACGTTACTACGTACATATGTTACGCAACACATCACATTTTTGTCTTGGAATGGGTTTATTATACAATTAATTTAATCATAACTATTATATTTATTTTAAATTATTTAAAACAAAAATTAAATTTACATAAATATTCATATTTTTTAGGTTATTAGCACTTTAACATATTATCCATACATATATACAAAACAGAGGAAAGGCATAAAATTGGAATCATTTGGACATTAAATATATGCAGACAATTTAAACATAAAAAAAAAACACACATATACGAGTACATACATACATATATTTACGAATACATTACAACGGAATCGCAGTAAGTAAAGTTTCATTTCACTTTTATTCAAACTTCCTTTGTAATAAATACGTGTAATTATCTTTACATTCAATATTGCATACATATATGACAAATATTTTTTCCTAAATATCGGTACATGCGGTAAATTGTTTTCGAGATCGTATAGTTTATCAAGTAAAACATTTTCTAATAATGTACTCTGAACTAAAAAAGCTCCACAGCACAACTTTTGTACTCAAGTCATTAATTCGAACCATGTATAACCATGTTACATTCCATATATATGTCATGTTGTTTAATATTTTCCAAATATGTGTTAATCCTTTCATTTCGTTTAAATTAAGTGATTTCACGTTGCTAAAAGATGACACAGAAAATCTAAATGCCAAGAATTATCCCAACACTAGAAAAAATTGTCTTTCACAGAACTCTAGTTATGATTATATGCAGTCAATTACACATGACGCTTTTATCGGTTGCATGAAAATACCACCCTTCTGGAAAAATCGAACCGATTTATGGTTTATACAGGTCGAGACACAGTTCCGAATAAAAGGTATAACGTCTTCTAATACAAAATACGACTATCTTGTTGCTTCTTTGCCACTCGAAACTATGGAAATTGTTTCTGATATTGTTCTGAACCCACCACAACAGGAAAAGTATGAAAATTTGAAAAAGCATCTCCTCTCTCGTAGTAAAAATTCAGAAGGTCGTAGACTTGACACACTCTTACATAAAGTTGAATTAGGTGATTACAAACCTTCAGAGTTATACAGGCACATGGAATTTTTAACCAACGGAAACAGTTTGGTTAGCCCTTCTTTGCTAAAACAACTTTGGATAAGTAAACTCCCTTCTTCTCTACAAGCCTACATCATAGTTATAGAGAATTCTCATACGTTAAATGACATTCTCACTATAGCTGACAAAATTCATGATTCAACGACCTCTACCAATATTTCTGCTCTTCACTACGACAAAAATTTATGATACTATTAACATTTATGATACTATTTCAGAATTGACTGAACGTACTAAACGATTGGAAACTCGAAACTTCAATCGTCGATCAAAACGGCGTTCCAGATCAAATACCTGTTTGTCATCCAAAAGTCCTGCACGTACCACTGAATAGAAAAAGCTATGCTGGTATCATAAACGTTATGGTTCCATGGCTCAAAAATACATCTCTTCTTGTTCTTATGTTGCAAAAGAAAATGCACAAAAAAAACTGAATGTATCTGTTGCGCCTGCGGCAGCGAACACACGCAAGCTACCACGCAACCTTTGGTCCAAAACTTGCATCTCTTGTCAAAAAGCTAAAGTCGTACGAAACATAGTGTCACCTCATGGTAATTACAAAGTGCCTGCCGGAAGATTTGAACACATTCACTTGGACATCGTTGGTCCTTTGCCTCCATCCAATGGTCATAGTTATATCTTAACTATTAAAGATCTTTTTTCACACTGGCCTGAAGCAATTCCCTTGCGAAACATTTAAGCTAAGACCGTATGCAACGCTTTCATCCACAACTGGATTGCGCGTTATGGCATCTGTCAAACACTCACGACTGATCAAGGAACTCAGTTCGAATCCGCACTTTTCAAAGAGCTTTCACAAATCTTAGGTAGTCATCGCATTCGAACCACCACCTATCACCCACAGTCAAACGGTTCCGTAGAGAGATTTCACAGACAACTCAAAGTAGCCATTAGAGCTTCCACTAACCCTAAGGATTGGTATAATACTTTACACTGGATACTCTTAGGAATTCGCTTAGCTCTTATCGAGGATATTGGTCTTTCTCCAGCTCACCTTATGTATGGACAACCTCTTCGCTTACCAGGAGAATTTATCACCCAGCACATACTACCTGATTCCAAAGTTGATAATCCTACGGCTCAAGAAATTCAACGTAACATAGCCAACATATTACCACATACTCAACGATCTAGAAAACAATGTCATATTTTCGTACCGCAAGATATTCAAAAATGTACGCATGTATTTATCAAAGACGCAATATACAAAGGTAGTTTGAATCCACCGTACAGCGGACCATATAAAGTATTAGAAAGAAATGATAAAATTTTCAAAGTTCTGATTAACGACAAAGAAGAAATGATAAACATAGACAGATTAAAACCTGCATTTCTTTTGAACCCAGATGTTTCCAATTCTTATCCACCTACTAGATCTACACAAGCCAAGAAAGTTAATTTTAGATTGTAATAAATTGTTAATCTTAAATTAAGTTAAATGTACATATGTTTAACTAGAAACATTATTTTATGTCAAATTTTAAGTTTAAATTTCAATTTAAGAATTTTTAAATAAGTTAATATATATAAATTCTCTTTCATAGGGGGGAGTGATGTAGCGACACTCATTGCATTTACTATCACCCACTACAAGTCTACATACAAGATAACCTTGTGTAGGTACTACTTTACATAATGCATGTACATATACATACAATCAACATCATCTCAATCTCTCTTGTATATAACAAGAGATTAGAAATATTCTTGACTAATGCAATGAGTACCGCTACCACTTATTATTATACTACTTAATGTAATTAGTAATTAAGTTTTATCAGTAGTAAGCTATCAGTGGTTAAGTTGACATCAATAAAACATTCAGTAAAATATTGTGATTTTCTTCTTTTGTGCAACAATTGGTATGGACGAAATTTCAATTGATTTATAACCTTTTGAGCGAACAATTTATTGTAATAAATGCTTTACACGAACATGAACTTCATTCATTATTAATCTCGGCTAAACTACTGAATAAAACATACAGCGAAATAACAGCCAACAACAACAAGTACATTACGACAGCTAAATTTCCATTGTTAAACAAGTGGTAAAAGTACGGTCTATAGAAGACAATAATAGTGAAGATTGAAATTCCCTTAATCTTCAAAGAAAACTACGAGTTAAACAAAATCCATCCTTTACCACAATTTACAAACGAACAGCCACCAACAATAATAAATGTGAATGCCAATTTTATACTAAACACAACAAATAACAACTACATGGAGTACAACAACAACGAATTCAAACAAAATTGTAAAAAGTGCAAAACAGGGATCCATTCAACAGTAACCATCTGTAAACAAAATCAGATAAGGGTAAATGGTAAAAAGACGAGACATGTTTAACAGCTGTATTAACAAAAAAAGCTGAAAAAATTAAGTCCAACTGCCAACAAAAAATTTTAACAAAATTCACAGATTCCATAGTAAAATTATACAAGAAAGATTCTTTGTTATTCCTATTTCAAAACAAACATGCGTTAAGAATACAGTGTACGTCTACGCAACTTACAGAGCATTTGGTAGGTACTGGGATTATGTCACTAACTGAACCTTGCAAATTTAAAATCGATGGAAAAGATCTACCCTACGATGGAAACAAGGAGACAACAGTGGCTTTCCAGCAAATAGATACGGAGCAAGAACTAAAATTCAACCTAAGCTCATTTAAAATCCAGTTACCACAAAAGATGGCCAAAGGGCTAGATACTAATTTGATACAACACCTCACAAATGATAATGGCCCATTGCTAGAACAAGGAAAAGATATACAAGGAAGAACTCCAAAATGAAATAATAATGGTAGAACAAAAAAGAATCGCTGAAAGATATACACTCCAAACCAATGTAAACAGTGGAATATTGACCTTTATAGCATTCATAATAAGTTGCATAATAATAGCAAAAATAAGTAAGAAAATCAAAGTCACCTGTTTTAAGACTGCAAAAAATACAGGAAGAAATATAGAGCAAATAGTGCCATCACAAATTGAGGCCGTACAACTACAAGTAAAAAACGAAAAGACACAACAAAAACCTAGTAAAACACCGACCAACAAGTCACACAGGACCCCAAAAGGGGAAAATCAAAATACCATTATTGCACTATAATATATAAACAATAATAACATATTGAATTGATAAGTAATCAAATTTTTTTTATGTTGGCTAAAAATAAAGGGTACGCAAAAGGAGGCAATAATTAAAAAAAATTACTATAAGACGACGTTAATTATAATAAAAATTTAAACTCTATCGATAGGTCCTCAATTAAAAATTTTCAAAGGTTGCATTTTACCGACGGCAAAATTAAGAAAAATTTTTACTAATAAAATATTACATACAAACAGTTAGTTGAACTATCCGTATAAATTGGTAACACCCAGAGTTAGGTCAAAATTAAAAACACTTCATGGCAATTATAATAAAAATATTAAGAATTACTTTAGGTACACACATACATACATACAAATAAAAAAGCATTATTACTCAGTACGAACACACGTACAATTATTAATTCATTCAATTGCAACAGTAAAATATAATTACACACACTCTCACACATTAGATTAGAATTAACAATTCAAAAAAAAAAACAACAACAAAAATAACATTGCAAATAATAAACAAATAATAAGCTAGATCATATTGCACCTGTATCTATAAGCGCATATATATTGAGACATTATTATTAGGAAAGAATATAATACTTAAGTACATATACATAGATAAAGAGTAAAACAAGTTCAGTTTTTTTTTTTTTTTAATAGCATAAGTAAAGAAAAAAATTTGTTTTCTATTGTACGAATAGATAAAAAATAAAATTTAGTATATAGTACATACTTTAGAACTCAGTTGCATAAATCATTAATATATAAAAGAAATAACATGACATTCATAATTTCGAAATTCTCTCATATGTTATAAAATAATTAAAGTAAATACAAATACAAATAAAAAAGGAGAAGAAAAGCATCATACGATAATATATGAAATGAACCAAAAAATAATTAAATAATAGACATACAAAAAGAATACTAACACTTAGATATGTATGTATCATATTTTATCAACCATAATGAATTCGAAATTCACAAAAACAATTAAAACAAAATGCATTAATGTAGTATGTATAATTGGATTTCTGGTATAATGTAAAAGAAATACAATGTAAACAAAAACAATAATCTTATTTCATTGTCAAGGTTTTCCAATAAATAAATGTATACAATATAAAATATAAGTCAATTAATAAATTAGGCCAGAAATAGACGAAGTAGAAAATTCAAAAATAAAGGTAAGAATGCAAAAAAAAAAAAAAAAAGATAAAATAAAAAGATATACAAAATAAATAATAAATAAATATATATATATAGTATATGTATGTATATATAAAATGTAAACAAATATAAATGAATATTAAAAATTTTTAGACAAATAATGAAATCTTATTTTAGATACATTAGGAACTACACAAACGAAAAAAAATAAATTAGTTAAAAAACAAAAATGTAAACCAACCGAAACTGAAATCAATCTTTCACAGCCTACAATCCATTTTTCCGAGGGGGGAGGAAATGTTATATGGAAAATATCAAATTGTAACATAATTTGATGAAACATTAGATAAATTCAAAAATTCATACACTCTAAAATTATTAACAAAGAAAAATATGTAATTAACAAAACAAAAAAAAACATATTGTGATGACTCGCCAATTGGGCAATCATTTCATCCTTTGTTTAAAAGACAAGTATGCATAAGAATTTTCGTTAGCAAAGTAATTTAAAATCATATTATTTTATCTTTTATCAGCAATTTTCCATATTTCAGAATAACATGCACAAACAAGAATTAGCAATTTTAAACAAAGTACGTAATACATAATTAGAGCGGAAATATAAGAAGACAACAAATATATTAACACCTGCAAATTCATTAACATTAAGTGTTATAACATCAGATATAACAGCCCATAAAAATAATATAATATAATACAACATAATGCCTACATATATAGTACATACATGTAATCATGCATTTATTGCATTTATTTTAAAAACATGAATTTAACATTATGAAATTAAAATTTTGATTCTCATACGTACATTTGATAATTATTAAATTTCTTTTCAAAATTCACATGAAATTCTTTAAATCACGAAAATTGCATTTTTATACAATTTTGTTACATAGTTTCCCATATAATTTTTGCTACATATTTCCCATAGAAGAAATTATTTTTCAAGGTATCAAATTTACGTTATTTACACGCGCATAAGAATTCTCACCGAAAATTGTTCGATCACGTTTTTAATTAATGTGCGCATTTTTAAAACGAAGAATTGAAATGTACCGCCCATTTCCCCTACGATTGGTACAGTCATTTATGGTAGTAAATTATATTAATATTTAAATAACGAACTTTGGATTCAATTAACAAAGACAAAATTTAAGTAGGGAAAAGTGATAATTGTATTTATTGAAGAATAGTTACGATTATCGAGGAGTTATAATTTGGGTTTGAAACAGTAAAGACGTAAAAGTAAAATACCGCAGAAATCGTCTTTGATTTAAAACAAATTAATAGAATTTTAAAAAATTTTAAAAATAAAACCACGAATCTCTTTAATTAATAAACCTTAATTTCTTCCCAATATTTGAAAGACCTTTTTAAATGTTATATACATAATACACTTTATCCCACCATCTGCTTCTGGGTCTACCTCTATTTCTGGTTCCATCTACTTTTCCTTCTAACGCCTTTTACATAGGTCAGAATTTTCAATTCTAATGATGTGGCCCAACCATCTTAGCCTGTTAATCTCGATGTAGGAGACAATATCTATGTATTCAGACAGAAAATACAGCTCCTGATTTTTTCACCTTCTGTATTTACCAACATTTGTTTTTACTGCTCCATACATTCTTCTCAACATTTTCCTTTCAGTCCTGCTGATTACATCTCTATTTGCCTCTTTTAGGACCCAACACTCGGCTTCATACGTGAGTATTGGTCGTTTTAAAGTTTTATAAATCCTTAATTTTGAGGCTTTGGTAACTTACTAAGATTTTATGATTGGTAGAAGGCTGTAATATGCCTTTTTCGCGTTCAATATTCTTTGTTTTATTTCCTATGTTTCCTCATTGTTAGAAGTGATCATAGTACCCAGGTATTTAAAAGCTTTCACAATTTCAAATTCAAAATTCTCGATATTAATACTCGACCCAAAGCTTTTTAAGCATCTTTGATCTCTAGATACCACCATAAATTTTGTTTTATTGCAATTAACTTGTAGACAAATTCTTTCGGCTTCCTTGTTAACTGCTGGAAACATCTCCTTTATTGCCTTTATACTTCTGACATCAGCGTAGGCAAGTAGTTGATAGCTTTAATTAACGATGTTCTGCTTCTTTTCACAGTACTAGTCCGTCGCCTTGTTTAACTCCTTTTTCTATTTTAAATTGTTCTGATACCATATGACTTATCTTTACCACTGCTTTCGATCCCTCCGTCACATTCTTACAGATTTCTACCAAGTAGTTTGATATTTTCAATTCTTTTAGAGCTTTCCTTTCCAAACTCATTTATAGAGATAATATAATTCATAAACATTTTCTTGACAAACTTGAATTTTCCAACAAAAATTGAAAATTCAGTCACTAGAAGCATGGGACAAATTCAAATTCTATTGAACTTAATCCCCTAAGTTAGTACAATTTTCCTTACGTTTCTCATAGAAAAGTAACGCTGACGACGGGTTACGCAGGAGACAAAAAATGTTTAAATATATATTTGCAAAAATTTGTTTAAAATATTATCAAAATATGATTGTCATCTTAAAGTACTTTACCACTAGAATATATTACTTCAAAATTAAAAAAAAGCATTTGTAATCGCTTGTTTTTGAAGATAATTCAGGAGACAATGAATTAAGGCACGCGCACTATTAAAAAACTTCGGAACTGATTTCTTTATACTTACGCACTTGTCTACAACTAAACACAAACCGACAAGCATAAACATGAATGCAGGTTAGTCTGCAGTGACGTAATGGAAAATTTTTACAAAAATTAACGGTTTTATGATATAACATATTGGAAGTAACGCAGTGGATGAAATCATGGGACAACATATTTTTTTATTTAATTTTTTTTATTTGTAAAAATAGCACATTTTTTGACATATTTGTTTCCTTATGTTATAATATGAATGCTTAATATAGTATCACATTAACTCTTAATTTATAAAATATAATGAAATAAAAATGCATTCTATTTGAAATGTGCTCTGTGGGACACAACATATTCGTTGACATCATAACCATTAAGTCTCTCGGCTTGTCCATTAGCACGAGGCGTTCTGGTTGCAACTTTGATGTGTCGTATGTCTTATTTTTGGCAATAATCGTGAAATGTCCTGGCAGTAAATGCAGTACCTCGATCAGTGATAATGGTACTGGGCAAACCAAAATATGATGTGAGATTGTTGAGTGTGTGTATTACTGGCTGCGTTGTCGTATTGCGTACGGCTTTGACTATAAGGAATTTGCTAAATAAATTGACACCTATTTATTTCCTTTTCGGCTTCTTGGGAAAGGTCCAAAGTGGTCAAGGTTTAGGACTCGGAATAAGATAGGGATTATTTCGTTAATATGCATTTGGCCCTCGTTCTTCCCTCCAGGTTTCTTGTTGTAACAGCAATCTATGCATGAAGCCAAGTATTGTTTGATATATTTCCACATTCGCGGGAATAGAAATCTTTTCGAGTTCGTTGCAAAGTTTTCTCTAATCCAAAGTGACCCGTGTCATCATGACAAGTTTTTACAATACGCCACCGAACACCCTTTGGTACAACGAGCTTTAAATCTTTTCTATCACGTCGATATAATGTGTTTTTGTGGATAACGTAATTTGCCATTAATTGTTTTCGTTGTGATTTGTTCATTTACTTCAATTCGCATTATGTTTTCTGCTACGTTTAGCGGTTCTCTCGGTAATTCATATGATGCTCTGCTCGTAGCATCAACATGTTTCAGTTTTTCTGTACTTCTATTAATTATCTTATAATCATATTCCTGTAATCCTAGGAACCATCTTTCTATGCGTGGTACTAACGGTTTGGTTGTTTTAGTTGTATTAACGGCTGCACACACACACATCTGTTATTATCGTAAAACTTTTACCATAAAGATACATTCTAAAACGTTCGATTGTTTCTACTATGGCAAGAACATCAAGTTCGTAACTGTGATAGTTCTTTCGTGTTCATTACATTGTCGGCTGTAGTACGCTACTGGTTTCCAAATATTTTCGTTATCGTCTTGTAGCAACATACCTGCTAGACCCAAAGAGCTCGCATCAGTATGTACTTGATGATTACGTTGAGGGTCGTGAAGTCGAAGAACTGGAGTCGTACATAACATATTTTCCAACTTCTGGAATGCATTCTCGTGTTCTGTTTCCCAGACAAATTCAGCATTTTTACCAGTTAACTTGGTCAATGGCGTTGCGAGGACACCAAATTTCTCTATGAACTTCCTAAAATAACTGCACAATCCTATGAATTGTGTAACATTCGTGGCGTTATTTGGTCGTGGAAATTCCATTATCGCTTTTATTTTTTCGTGACCCAGTTGAATTCCTTGCTTAGAAACCTTGTGCCCTAGGAAATCTATTTCGGTTTCCAAAAATCTGCATTTGTCAAGTCTAAGCGTATGACCCGCGGTTTGCAATATTTTCAAAAACTTCCTTAATCGTTCGAGACCTTGTTCAATGGTTGCACTAGGTATAATGACATAATCTAAGTATGCTAACGTTTCACCAGGTTGCATTTGATTTACAAGTATATTGATTAGTTCTTGGAAAACACTGGGCGCATTAACTAATCCAAAAGGCATGCAATTATAGTCATAATGCCCGTCATGAGTGCTAAATGCAGTAAACTTTTTTGAATCTTTTTCTAATTCGATCTGATGGTACCCTGCCATCAAGTCTAATGACGTATAGAATTGATTGTTACTTAGTAGTGAAACTTGCTTTTCTACTGTCGGCATTGGATAATGTTTCTTTACTGTAACACTGTTGAGCATTCGGTAATCGACACATAGTCTGTCTTCCCATTTTTCTTTTTCACTAAAACGATCGGGGCTGAAAATGGTGAGTCGCTTTCTTGAATTATCTCGTTTTTTAACAGATCTTTCACTATTGTGGAAACAGCTTCTCGTTTTGCAAACGGTATTCTATACGGTTGTCTGTATATAGGCGTTTGTGTTGTCAATTTTATGTTCATTTTCGTAGTTTTTCACTTTCCAAGTTGCGAAATATCGTTGGCGAAACAGTTTGCATTGTCGTTAATTATTTTTAATAGTTCACGTTTGTCTTCATTCTTTAGTCTGTTATTGACTTTTACTGCTGCGTTTTCAATTCTTATAATTCCTTCTTCGATAATAATTATACTTTCAATTTTACATGGGAAATCTCGTCCAAGCAGTATTTCTTTAGGTATCATTTCATTTTTGACAATGTAAAATGTCGCATCAAACGGTCGTTTATCAATTTAAATTTTTTGATTGATCATTTCTTGACATAAAAAACTTCCGCCACCAAAACCTTTTAATATTGTATCATCACATTTTTGAACACCATTCAATTTTCGTGCTAGCGTTTCGGTAATAAGAGATCGATCGCTACCTACATATATCAACAAAAGCAAGGTATTTATTCTCGTTTACACACTTCTTTTGTAATCATTTTTACTTGAACAGAATTGATTGACAACGTTTTAATAATTTGTCCACGTTTTTTCTGGCATTGTTGTTTCGGACAATTCTTAGTGTCGTGTCAAATATTTGAACAGAGATTACATCGCGTTCGTTTTTGTGGTTTAGGACAATTAACTGAAATATGTCCTCGCTCGTTACAGTTATAACATTTTAACTGTGCATTCACGTTTGTAACCATAGTCGTATTCTTTGGTTCAGATAACGGTTTTCGTTTTGATATTGTCGTATTCTGACTTTCATTAGACCTTATTGTGTTTTCTCTGAATCGTTTGATTGCTGACAATAATTCGTATGGATTATTGAAATACATCGTTGCTAACACATGTTACATAGCCATATTATTTAACCCAATTCGTATATATTTGATAACAGCGGCGTCTAACAAATTGTATTTTGTCCTTTTATTACACATTTTAAAGAAATAATTTTCTTCGCTTTCACCTTTTTGTCTTACTGTTTGCGACATATCAATATGTATTTCTGCTTCATTTTCTGCAGAAAGGAATGTTCTCTTTAAATCATCGGCGAATTTTTGCCAACTCGTGTGAATTTCTGTTTTGCTATCATGCCATATTTTAGCTAAACCCTTTATTTTACTTTGGGCAGCACGTTATACGGCGTGCTCATTCCAATCGTACGTATTCTTCAATAAATTCACTCTATTGATGAATTGAACGGAATTCAATGATATTTCGTCGTGTGGATTCAGGTATCGTTTCTATTATATTACGTATGTATGCTTCAGGAAAATTGTGTGGGTTAAAACCGAAATTATTCATGGACTGATTATTGGTGATATAACTTGAATAATTTACTCTGGGTACGTTTATTGTTTGATTGGTCGTCGTGACGTTACATTCTGCTATCGTGGGCTGCGTTATTATCGGCTGATTACGAATTGTATGATAGGATAGATTTGAGTAGGTTGATAAATGTTGACGCTAACTGTCGAAATTAGTAGTATTATTTCGTTGCATACTTTCGAGGTCATGATTTATTACACTGTGGTTAATTCCAGACGTTGCATACTGAATAGGGTTTATGTGACCATTAGTTTGCATATTTTCAGGATTCATGGTTACTCCGTTATTGTTGTATACAGGCGTTGTATTCAATATGGGATTTGCATAAATAGGGGTAACTTGTGAATGAGTTATGATACTAGTGCTGCTATTAGGATTGGACGTAGTGGATTGTGGGATTGCTTCATGTGGAACGTTGGATCCTCGTAGTATCCTCGATCATTTCACTCACACACATTATTTCCAGGTAACGCTTGTACCGCCATGTTTGCAATTTTATCTTCCAAACATTTCACTTTGTTAAATGAGTTCTGACTTACCTTAGCCAAATCATTTATTGTGCCAATTTACTGATTTCTTTCCTTATTTCAGACACTTCCTGATGATTGTCGTTTTCACCGTCCATGTGATTATCGTCATCATCATCGATGAATGAACCTGTTATGGCCATTAATCTAGCAACCAACGAGGATCTTCTTCCAGTCGTAGAAGCACCTTGTTGTTGCAACTTATCTCTAAGCTCACTCACGTAATCATTAACACTTCTTCGCGTCATTTTCATTTCTTTTATAATTTATAATATGCACCCCGAATGATCCTTTGATCCGTATACTGAGTTATCACCGCACACCTGAGTTGTACAGGTTATCTTTTGTCAAATTGTCAAATTGGCTCACGGATCAAATGGAAATAATTTGGTCAGGTTCTAGTATTACTAATGAAACACGATATTTATTATAATTAGGAAATGAAAATATTTATTTAAGAAATGTTGCTTAGGAATTAATTTGACCGTAGTCTGACTGACTGGAGTGAATTTTTAATTTTGTCGTGTTGGTACCGGTGGTACAGTGTTTGGTACGTATACCAGCTTTTACACTTGACATACATTTGTCTTCACGAATATGCCAAATTGATTTTCAATGGGATTTTGATTTAATTTATTTATGTATAAATATAACCAGTCAATTTGAAAAGTTGCTGTGCTATATTTAATGTTGAATTAATCGAGTGGATAAGGCCATTAAGGCAATTCATTTTTGCTGTTTTCTTTGTTTTTTTAAATGACAGAGAGTTTGAAAATTCTTTCATTTGTAGTAAATATTGCCAAGAAAAGCTATTTCGTTTTATCGATTTGTTTAGCGATCAAACAGATTTTTTAATTTTCCAAATGTACTTGCTGTAATTTCTGCATTTATTTTAAGACCTTTGTAAAAACCCCCAACTTATCTTATCTGCTGTTCTTATATATACCAACTTCTGAGGAATTCTTTAAAACTGTACAGTCAATCTGACATTCTTCTTTTGGAATCTATATGGACGCAAATGTCTTCACGACAAACGAGGACATATTCTTAGTAGTTTAGATATGGCGTTTCTGAAGCAAGGGGCTGTGGTGGCTGCTGACGTCACAAAAGTCGTTGACCTTAGTTTTATCAGAAATCAGGTGTGCGTTATGAGGTCAAAAGGGGGTCAATGCGTGTGCGTTATCAGTGCATTAGGTCAAGAGGGGGTCAATGCGTGTGCGTTAGCAGTGCTTGATGCCGAGGAGGATCAATGCGTGTGAGTTATCTGGATATGCGTGTACGTTATCAGCAGAGAAGGACACGAGGAGAGTGCATGCGCTTGGTGAAGTTATTGTTTTGATCAAGAATTTGGGTATCAAGATGCTAGGCGAGGTATTTCACCTTTTACATCTCCATGAACTCTATATTTTGCTAAAACTTTATCTTGTATTACATTATTATTGTAATCATTAGGTATTATTGTTCTGTATCGTTTTAAAAAAAGCATTTTTAGGAAAATGATGAGTATAATTAATTATTTCTTTTCCAGAAGAATAAATCATATTTTTCTATATAATTTTTTAATGGTTGAAATCCATAATGCAAATCTTTTACTAATGTTAAATAAGAATTAATTTGTGTATGTGGGCCATGTACTGCTCCAATATTATCAAAACCATTTCCATATAACGTATCTACAACATTTGTAGGTATCATTTCTTTATTTGCTTCTACTTTATATGATTTTACACAAGAAAATATTTTATGATTTAATCCAATACCATGAATACCAAATAAACTATGTGCACTATTTGCATATGAAGAAGTACTTGCACCTGTTGCAAATGATGTTCTAAATCTTATCGGTGTTACTTTTACTGTACACATTAAAGGTTGAGTTTGAATAGGTAATGCATCATATTCTGCTCTTGTTAGATATAAGTATGAAAAATCAATAGGGGTTGATAAATATTTATTATTTATAATTTTATATGAATGTCCATAGGTCATTGTAAAAAATTGTTTAGAAAATAAAAATATATTTTATCTTACACTACCCCAACTTGGATGAAATGTTCGGGTTGTTCTAGTTTCAGGACCAGCACCTTCTACCATAGAATCAGATGTTGTATTATTAGTAACTTGGTTTGTAGATATATCTAGATCTATGTCCATATTTTCTTCTTGTGGAGAATTACCAATTCTTGCTCTTTGACTATTAAGCGCCAAACACAATCAAAGCAGATAACTGTCAGTAGGAGCAGATTTATGCTACTATAGGGAGAAAATCTGTTGCCGCCAACTGCGCAGACACAATGAAAGCAGATTAGCAGATAAGCTGCTGAGAGCTGTCAAATATAAAATATTTTTTCTTTACAAATTTATGTGATTTCATAGTTAAACAAAGTATTGAAAAAAGTGTCGTTTGAATGAATAAATAAATTGTAATTTTTCGATATGTAAAAAAAAAACAGGGATGCAAGAAATTGAAATTTTTTTAATATTATGTTTTGCATATTACAATTTAGTTTTGGCTATTTTTTATGGTGATAATAAATTCTTAGTTGAAAGAGACAATCACGGATTTTTTAACACGGCTGAAAAGATTATTAAGTCAGGTCATCAAGGCGAATTTTCAAAAATAGTTTGAATGAATGTGACTCAGTTTGATTTTTTAAGTGGTTTACTAAAGAAGAAACTACAAAAATATTTTAATAGATCACCATTTGAGCCCGAATGCCGATTAGTTATAACTTTATTGTAAAAGAGCTCTATTTTCGTATTAAATATATTCCAAAATTTTAAAAACCTTCATTTTAAGTATTTGGCACATGGTCCAAAACTACAAGTCTTGGCATGGCTTTTCAGGATAGGGGTTAGCACGGCAAGAACAATAATATATGAAACATGCGATTTTATTTGGGAAGAATTAAGTGGCATATATTTAAGCGTTCCAAATACAAATGAATGGAGGAAGATTGCTAACGATTTTTTTATAGTATCTAAAATGCCTAATTGTGTAAGGGCTATAGGTGGTAAACACGTAGCTATAGAACGTCCATCACGTTCAGGTTTGAAATGCATATTATTTTTACATATAATGTTTTTTTTGTATTGGTATGTATTTTTTCACTTATTCTTTTAATTTTAGGTTCGCTTTATTATAACTACAAAGGTTATTTTAGCATAGTTCTCTTGGGCGCATGTAATGTGACCTATTGTTTTACTGCAATCGATATAGGGGCTTTTGGTAGTGAATCTGACGGGGGAATTTTAGCCTGGTCAGACTTTGGCGTAAGACTGATCAACAACACATTGGACTTACCAGAAGATACACCTTTACCAGGAACAAATATTTCATTTCCACATTACTTTGTAGCAGATGCAGCATTCCCGTTGAGAAGCAATATTATGCGACCTTACGCCAGTAGAGGAATTACACAAGAAAATTCTCAATTTAACATAAGATTGTCGTCATCAAGAAGATTAATCGAAAATTCCTTTGGAATACTGAGAGCTAAATGGCAAATTTTGAGTAGTCCTATTAATGCGCTTCCTTCAAATGTAATCAAAATTGTAAAAAGTGTTATTGTACTTCACAACATGATAAAAATGCACGGTAATAATTATTGTCCACAAAATTATGTTTATCATTTGAGCAATGGTGTGATTTGTCAGGGTTTGTGGAGGAAAGAGGTGCAGCCTTTCGATAGTGTAAGGTCCATATGTGGCTTGAACCCATCACGAAACGCATGTAGACTCAGAGATGTAGTGCAGAGAAATAATTAGATATAATTATGTATATTATAGTATATCATTATTAAAATAATCAGATATAATTATCTTTTATTATTAAAAACAAAGAACCAAAAGAAAAATCAATAAATTTTTTTTTATATTAATATCATTTGTTTTTATTTGTATTCAAAAAGTAAAAACAAAAAACAAAAAAGTCAATTGTAACTTTTTTTTAAATTATTAATTTTTGTTGTTTTTTTAATTGCTTTCTGCACATTTCTTATAATTTTTATTTGTAGGTCAAGCCAAATGTCTACTGAAAGCTGTACATCTTCTACCTGTTGTGCGATGGATTAAAAAAAATTCGCTACTTGCGACTTGTTCTCTTTATTTTGAAAGATTTCCAAAACACTGTTAAAGTTTTTTTCTGTGTTTTTAAGTATTTCCCACTTTTCGTCTGATTTTTTTGATTTTGGAGTTGACTTTTCACATGATACCGTTCCGTAAAATCGCTGGCGCTGGTTTTGGTAGACGAAATTTTCCATTTCTATTGCTGTTAATTCTATAGTCAGGTAAAACTGTGCCATCAATGTTTGTTAGTGTGCCTTCAATGTAAAGAATACTTTTAGTTTGAAGTACGTATAAATTTTGATTTTGTATTGAAATCCGTATTTCATCGATGTTTTTAAAACTTTCTACAAAAGGAGAGTAAGTATGATACTCTTTTTTTGTTATTCGTTCATGAAAGTAAGTTTGTTGTGAAACATTCAATACATCACTCATCATGAGTTTTTAAAACTGATCCAGGTGGTTTTTGACCTCTTCATTTGAAGTGAAGGATTTACCGTCTAAAAAATTTTGTAGTGACCGGAACAAATAATAATCCGAAGGTGCCAGATCTGGAGAATATGGTGGGTGTGGCATTGTATCTCACTCAAGCTGTAAAAGCTTTTGGCGAGTGACCAAACTTGAATGAGGTCTCGCATTATCTTGATGGAAAACTACACCTTTTCGGTTGATTATTTCTGGCCTTTTCTATTGAAGTGCATCATTCAGTTTATCCAGCTGATGACAGTTGACTTCCGAATTAATTGTTGTGTTATGCCGTAAAAGCTGCAAAAATAAAACGATTCCTTTAAAATCCCACCAAGCAGACTGCATCACCTTTTTGTGATGAATATCGGCTTTGAAAAGCTTGGAGCCCATTCATCTTTTTTGCTCCATGATCTCTTGCATTTTATAATGTTAAGTATATAACATTTGAGAGGGTCTCTCGAATGTTGGGAAGAAATTAAGGTTTTATTAATTGAAAAAATTGTGGTTTGATTTTTAAACTTTATTCACTGAAAATATCACTAAAACTAGGTTCACAATATTAAATTTAGTTAACTGAAATATTAATTAATTATTTTATTTGAACCGAACCGACATACTGCAATACTGAAATCAACGACGAATAGAAAATCTTTAACATGTAACTCTACGATTTATTCTGAATAATTTCCGGGCCGAGTTTTTCTAAGTTAAATTTCAACCGAATTTTCTAAGTTTTAATTTAATAGTTATTTTCAAAAAATAATATTTTAAGTTAAATAATTTATTTTAAATCAAAGACGATTTGTAAATTCGCGGTTATTTACTTTTACAACTTTACTGTTTCAAATCCAAATTATAACTCCGATAATCGTAACTATTTTATCAATAATTACAATTATCAATTTTCCCTACTTAAATTTTGTTTTTGCTAATTAAATCCAAAGTTCGTTATTTTAAGTTTAAGTTTAAGTTTAATTCACAAGGGTGAAAAGAGGTTGGGTTGCCTCGACACTGCAGCTTAAGAAAGCTTATTGTATCCCTCACCCTTTGTTTGTCTACATAAAGGCATTTATCCTTTTGGCAAGGAGAATAACGTACTTTATGTAGTCTAGATTTGAAAGATCTTCGAGATTTCTGCCCTCAGTGGTCTTCCATCTCCATCTTTCTAGTGCCACACATTCCTTCAGGATGTGTGTAGCTGTTTCTTCCTCTTCAAGACATAGCCTACAGTCTAGGTTATTCATATTGAAGCCTAGTTTTTGTAGGTGTACTTTAAACTTGTAATGTCCTGTTATTAGTCCAATTACAAGTCTAATAACTTTCCTTTCACATTTCAGTGTCAGGTCTGAAATCGCTCTGTTCGGTTCTTTTATAAGACCCCCAGAGCGTCTTTTTCCTCCATCAGAAATCCAGTGAATTTTATGCTGGTTTTGTACCCAATCATTCACCTTTTTCCTAATGAAGTTTTTAGTAATTCCCAGGGCGGGCTCTGGCCCTATCAGGGGTGTACTGGATCCCTTCCTGGCCAACTCGTCTGCTTTTTCGTTACCAGCTATTCCTTTATGACCTGGCACCCACTTCACCAAAATATTGTTGTGATTGTTTGCCAGTTCATTAAGGTTTTGTTTGCACTCTAGTACTACCCTAGAGTTAATTTTAACACTTTCCAGTGCTTTAATCGCCGCCTGGCTGTCCGTGAGAATGAGGATCGTTTTATTTCTATATCTCCTTCTTAAATTCTCTAGGACGCACAGGTTTATGGCGCATACTTCAGCCTGGAACACAGTGGCATATTCCCCGAGTGGGATTATTATATCTCTTCTAGGTCTTATCCCATGTATTCCGGCTCCCGTTCCTTCACCTGTCTTTGATCCATCCGTATACCAGATGAGATCTCCCTCCAGGTGACTGTCACGCGTTTCCTCCCAGCTTGTTATCTGGGTGAGGAATCTCTTTTCAAAGTTCATAGAAGTTTCAATGAAATCATGTCTCATTTCGAAACTTCTATCTTTGATTGTTTGTAGAATACTGGTATGCCCGGCTTCCACCAGGGGCTTCCAGTGTCTGTTCATATACAGCCTATACGCCGCTATCCTAGCTTGCCCCTTGATAACGAATTCAAGGGGAGGTACGTTTAGTATAGCTTCTAAGGCTGCCGTCGGGGTGCTTCTGAATGCTCCCGTTGTACACAGAAGGGCCAATCTTTGAATTCGTTCCAATTCAATTTTGGCCTTTTTCTGTTCTGTTTTGGGCCACCACACCAGTGACCCGTAGCTTATCATAGGTTTTAGGATCACATCGTACATCCAAAGTACCATATGTGGCCTAATTCCCCATGTATTACCGAGTGCCCTTTTAAGATTGAAAAGGGAGGTTTTTGCCTTTCTCGTAATTTCAGTCAGCTGCTCATTCCAGGTCAGTTTACTATCTAGGATGAGTCCTAGATATTTAACTTGTTTGGAAATCTCTAACTGACTGTTGAAAAAGATAAGAGGTTTTAGACCCTCCAACGTCTTTTTCCTCGTGAAGGGAACAAGGGCGGTTTTAGCTGGGTTTACCTTCAGGTTTTCCCTGCTACACCATTGCTCCACTATTTTCAGAGCCTTCTGCATTAACTCTGATATCGTATTTAGGAATTTTCCCCGGGTTATGATGACTATGTCATCCGCATAGCCCTGGGTGTAAAATCCTCTATTGTTTAATTCGGTAATCAGGTCATCCACTACTATATCCCACAGAAGTGGTGATAAGACACCTCCTTGTGGGGTCCCTCTGGTGACCGACATCCGTATGTCCACTCCTGTCAGAGTGGCTTGTACTATTCTGCTTCTTAACATATGGCTTATCCACCTGCATATGGTGTTGCTTTCCCCATGTTTTTGAGCAGAACTTATGATAGAGTTATAAGAGGTGTAAAATATTTTAATATTTTTAAATTTTATAAAATATTATTTTAATAGTAATATAATTTACCATAAATGACAATCGTAGTGGAAATGGGCGGTACATTTCAATTCTTTATTTGCATATTCTTTTATTAACGTTATTCTTTTAAGCTTTTCTTATTGTACGCAAGTTCATTACACTTATCAGCTGGTATACAATTGTATACAATATGAACTTTGTATGCCAGTGCAGTGCACTTATCAGTATATGCAATTGTTACTATGAGCTTAACGTTAATAAATTTGCATATGTTAATATATTTGTTTTTTTTTTTTTTTTATATTTCCGTCCTAATTATGATTTACATATGTACTTTGGTTAAAATCGTTAATTTGCTAATTCTTGTTTTTGTATTTCATATGAATTTTTTCATGTTATTTTGCAATATTGAAAATTACTGGTAAAAAGGGTTAAATATAATTTTGAACTATGTTGCTAAGGAATTTATATTGAAACATATTGGCATATACTTTTGCGTACTTTTTTTTTTGAAACGAATTATAAACTTTAATAATGAATGAAATGATTGCCCAATTGGCGAGTCATCGAAATATTTATTTTTTGTTAATTATTTTTCTTTGTAAATGAAATGAATGCATGTGGGTTCAATGCCCGAATTTCCTTTTAAATGGAATGTTTCAAAGAATTAATTAATATATGAAATAATTTTGAAATTTCTTTATGAATTATTCAAATTTTAAAATGTATGAAATTATTGAATTTATCTAATGTTTTATCAAATTGTAACACAATTTGATATTTTTAATATAACAATTTGATATTGTCATATACGACCCATTTTTGGTCCCCAGTAATGATGCGCTTCAAAAATGGATCGTTTTCATGACGTTTGAGAAGCTAATCACAGGCGTCAACGCGACGACATAAACTTCTCTCCGTGAGAACATGAGGAATCCATATATTGAGCTTCGTGGTTAAACCCTGGCCTTTCAAGTGGTCATAAACAGTTGAATTTGATAAACTTATCCTCTCACCGATCTCACGTGTTGTTATTCGCCGGTTGGCATCAACTAATACCTTTATCGTGTCTTTATCAGCTCCAACCGGCCTTCTAGAACGTAGTGCATCTTAATGAATGTGCGTGCAATATTCTGTACACATTTTTCAACCGTACACAAATTTGTGGGTTCGTAGATCGTACTTGTATATATTTTCTTGTCTGATTTGAAAAGTAAAAGAAAAGTGTAAAATATGAATAAAAATCGACACGAAAAAGAAAAAGTAATGTACATATACATATGTATGTATGAAATTGTACGATATATGTATGTTTGTATGTTAACCTGAAATTACACATTTTTTACTACTATCCTACTCCTAGTCTCTGATCTGTAATTTACGTTCATTTATGTGATCAAACCATTACAAAATTTGTGTTCTAATGTTCTTATGAACGAAAGTTGTTTTTGTTTAGGATGACGGTATTTATAGTTAAGCTATACCAAATTCGTATGAAAATATTTACAAACATACGCATGTAATATATTATTACATATACCTATATGCATATACATTTGTATATAATAAGTACTTGGCTCAAAATTTTTCTAGTTCATTTTGTACGTTAATATACGATAAAATTATTTCATGTTTCTATACACTCAGTTACTGACTCAATTACACCGTCCCCTCTTTCATCGCCCGAACCATTCCATCGACTAAATGATGTTTAGAAAACTGATGTTGGCTCTTTAAGATTGCAATTCTTTTTGATTAAACCGATCGTATTCGAAATATATTGTATTTCCCATACAATACATTACAATTTGAATTTACATTTTGTATTTCTATCCTCGTTTCTGATGTAATGAAATTTTTGACCCATATGATCGTACAATTATGAAAAAATTATATTTGTTTAGGACGATAATTTGTTTGTTTAGGACAGAAGTTTTACACACGCATGTATACGATAAATACGTACATTACAAAATATTCTTATAAATATTGCGCATAATATGTACACTTAAATTACATACGCACGTATGTGATAAATGTGCATACATATGTATTCACATTCTATGCTGATTCATGGGTATTTTAGTGGGTACTGAATGATTTCTTCTGTAAATTGTAAATATTGCTTTTTTCATACATTTCAATACATTTTCTTATTTTACACTTTATTTTTTGAATAAAACGGTAGCACTGGGTACTGATGACAATAACCAGGAGGAAAAATGTTTGAACGTCGATTTTGCACTGCTTGCACTTTCTCGTAGTTTTGGATTTCTGGTTATATCATTTAAAAAAAAAAAAAATAGAAGCTGAAAAATAAAAAACCTGAAAAGTAAAATGCTGCAAAATAATGTTTTGTTTCTTCTCCTATTACAGGATGTACTTGAAAAAATAACAGCAAATGGTCACGAAACTGTATTAGCTGGCTTCAATGAAACAAATCAAAGTTGAAAACAGCGGCGGCTCTAGGCTGATTTGGTCAGAGGGGCTAAACAGGATATGGATTTACATTATCCAAAAGTATGTACATATACAAGGCTGGGTAAAAGTTAAGGAAGAGTTGTATTTTTGAAAGAAAAATGACAATATTTTATGACCTAATGAAAATTTCAACTCGAAATAAAAAAGTATTATTACATCTGAATAGACTTAACTATCGTACGTAGAAAAGGATTTTTGATTGTATTTACTAATTACAAAAAAATTGAAAAATTGTCAAATAGGCACTTTTCTAGATGAACAAAAGCAAAGGCACACATAGATTTTAATATAAAAATGTTTAACATCTAGTTAGGTATCCTTTTTGACGTATTACTTCTTTTAGTTTGGAAGTTTACTGGACCAATTTATGAGCAATGTCTATTATTTCCTATTCTTTCAATAATGCAGTTTTGAGTCATGTTTTAGTTGAGTCCTGCATTATTGAAAGAATGGGAAATAATAGACCAAGATATTGCTCATAAATTGGTCCAGTAAATTTCAAACCGACTAAAAGAAGTAGTACGTCAAAAACTAACTAGATGTTAAACATTGTTGAAAAGCTTTTTTTATCATAGACTTTTATATTAAAATCGAAGTGTCTTTGTTTTTGTCCACCTACAAAAGTGCCTATTTGACAATTTTTCAATTTTTTGGGGTTTGCAAATACAATCAAAAAACGTTTTCCACGTACGACAGTTAAGTGTATCTAGATGTAATAATAGTACAACTGTGCCTTCACTTTTATCCATAACTGTAGAGTACTAGTCAACTTTTTGTGATCAATTGTTCCAAAAAGTTCCGAAAAGCAAAATACCGAAATAAGAAATAAATAAAACTCTTCAAAAAACTACAAAAAAATAATTCGATTGACTAATAATAAACATTAAAAATAAAATAAAATAAAATGATTACTTTTTCATTTTCACGTCCTTCTCTTTAAAAAGTACAAATACACATTTATTTTAGAATTAGAACCTTTAAAATTTATTTTAAAAATATACAATTTTTTTTTGTCTATTTTTGTAATCTTTTTTCAAATATGTATTCAAATTCCGTTTTTCATTCATTTATATCTTTATTTCACAATTGTTTCAAATTAAATATTTATTAACCGACAAATAGATTTTCTTTTCAAATAAAAATTTAAATTTTTTTATGAATTGAACTATTCATTTACATATTTTAAAAAAATTCAGTTTTGTGAAATTATAACTGAAAATTGACAAAAAAGTAACAACATAAAAGGACATAATTCTACTCAAGTGTTGCATATATAATATAGTATGTATGATAAAGTTTTCTTATCCTGTTGATATATACATATACATATGTATGTGTATATATAAATATATATACATACTTACATTACATGTACGTACATGTATGTATATATGGAAATTAACGTATATATTATATGTACAAATGATAATACATATATTATATTCTGTATTAATTTTCGGTTTGATCGTGTTGTGTATAAAATATATACAATAAAAACAAACCTTAGGGACTACGATTTACTTAGCCCCTGAGTTAAACATCACACATCACACATATTAGTAAAAACCATTTTACCATTCACACAGCACACTGCATGATTTTTTCTCCTAACCGTGAGAGAAAATTCACAGGTCTACAACATTTCTGCCCCTATGTGTATCATCAAACTAGATCGTTGCAATATCACTATATGACTATAACTTTAAGTATGTATATGCTAATACAGTGTATACTCCTTTTGTTGCTGGGGAAAATAAACTCTTGCAATATGCAACAAAACGCAATCATACGGGGCTACAACTCGACAGCCCCATTCATACCAATTTTTCCATATAAATTAAAAAATAAAAAAAAATATCTATGAACGAAATTGTACTGAAAATACAAAGAGAATTCTCTTTTTTGGGACTGTAAATAAATTAGTCCCTTGTATTAAATATTGATAAACTTTTTTATTCTATATTTTTATATGCACATTGAATAAATATTGCTAGGGCTATAAGCGATTAGCCCGTTGTATTGGATGTTGATAAATTCTTATATTCTTCATGTTTACATGCACATTGTATACATATTACTTGGGACTTTGTTATTATTATATCGAATATTGATAGCTAGTTTTAACATAGGCGTTCTTAAAAAAAGTTTAAGGGGGCAAATAATAAAATGATTATGAAAAACAAATATAAATAATTGGGTAAAGTATACAAATATTGATACTTTATTCAGGAATTTTGGTGAGAAAAAAAATTTCCTACTAGAGGGCGTTTAAAAAATTTTGTCTTTGATTTATAAAATACGTTTTCGCTTGCGAACTGTCAGTCTATTGTCGCTAGTATGTTTAGAGAAGTGATAGAAAAGCTGTAGTCCTTTCGAATGAGGTATTGGTTAAAGCTGTAGGTCTAATGGTTCGTGAGTTATTCGAGTTAAAAGTCAAAAATTTGAGAAAATTAGTCAATTTTGTTCGAAATTTTGATGATTTTTGAAGACGCTGTTGGAAAAGTTGATAACATGTCGGGAAAAATGAAATCTGTGTACATTTTTCTAGAAGATTTCTTTTTACACAAAAGTTCTATCTCTTACAGTTTTTTTTAATTCAATTTTAAAAATGCATAAGTCAAAGCAAATTTATCAAGTAAATTCATTTAATTTTGTACATTATTTGTATAGCTGTTATTGTATAGTTGTTTGTTGTATATAGTGTTGTATTAGGTGTATATAGTGACGTATTTATTATAAATAATATCATTTTGAGTTTTTTTAAATAATGGTATTTTAGTAATTTTGTAATTAATAGTGATTCGTTTTTGTTTAGAAAAAATTATTTTTCTTTTTCTTTTTTATTTAAATAACATTTTCTGTTGTAAATAATTTAAATTTTTTTTATAAATAATAGAAGATTTTAATAAATAATTAATTTTTTTAGTAAATGAATTTTTTTTTTTATGTAAAAGTAATTTAAGGATATATTACAGGTAGACTGAATGCTCCTCTCCGCGGAAATCTTTAGTAAAAGGCGAAAGATTTATTCGATACTGAGAGAAGCTAGAGTATTCTTGCACATATATCTATATATATATATACTTGCACATTTATGTATTAATATATAACATATATATATATGTGTTACACATACATATGTATATATTATATATACTTATATTATATATATTACATAATATATATTATATATATATTATGTAATATAACCTATATATAATATATATTATGTAATATATATATATAATGTAATATATATTATGTAATATATCTATAACGTAAAATATATTATGTAATATGTATTATTATGTATATAATATATATACATATATATATGTATGTATATATATTATAGGTATACTATATATGCATAATATATGTCTGTTTGGAAATTTTCGAATACAGAACATTGTATATTGGGCTATTTCTTTTAAACTAGGTTATGTATTCGAGTGAATGTTAGTAATTATTAAAGGTGAAACATAGACGTTTCTGACAAAGCATAACTCATTACAATCGGATTAGTACGTCTGTAGTTATTACTGTTCAAAGTATAAAAATATTGTTTTTTGAAAAAAATATAATTTTTGGGTCACCCTGTACAATTTATGTATGGAAAATTTTGTACTAATTGTGCGAAAAGTCGTCGTGTATCGAGGTCTTCAAACTGTGAAAATTTCATGAAAATTGGACAGGGTAAGAAGAATTGAAAAATTTAAATCGTTCGCATGATTTAAATATTCTGAAGAATTAAATTTTTAATTCGTTCGCAAGTTTTATTTTTCGGTTCTTTAAAAATAAAAATTTCGTTCGCGAATCGAATTTTATTTTACGAGAATTGAAATCGAATTAAAAAGAATCATTCGCGAGTCGAAAAAATAAAAAAAAAAAAAAAAAAAAAAAACAATAAATTTTTTTCTCAAAGTGAACAAAAGTGAAAATCAACTAAATAATTTAATTATATTTAAAATTAAAACAGTTTTTTTACTAAAAAATTTTTTTAGTAAATATTTTATTTAGTAAATATTCTAGTAAATATTTAATATTTAAATTTTTAATATTTTTAAATATTTTAGTAGTATTTTAAAACTTAAAATAAAATATCTATTAATTTCATTAAACGTGTAGAATAATTTATCTACCTGTCTGTATTGAATTTACATATTTTTTTGATTATAAATGTCCTACGAGGACTCATATATTAATCATATTATATGTGTATGTAAATAAAATCCCTACAAACATATTTCTATTTCACATCAAAACATTAAAAGAAATCTATTTCGTGTACCTCTTTTGTAAAATAAACCTTTCTTCACTTTTACTAGGTACATACTATATGTACGACGTAATATTTGAAAGAACGATTCTTTTTGAGTTAAATTCGCTCGCGAACCAAAAATTTAAATCTCAAGATTTTTTAAATCATTCGCGAACGATAAATCGTTGAAAACCGGTTTTAATTCGTTCGCAAACGATTTAAAAAAATAAAATTCTCTTTAGAAAATTCGATTCGCGAGTTTTAAAAATAAAATTCGATTCGCGAACGATTTAAATGCGAAAGATTTGAATTTTTCAACTCGCGAATCGAATTTTTCCGTACTCTGAAATTGGACAATAACAGCATGAATTATTCGAAGTTTTCTGTCAATTTTCGAGATTTTCCTTCAATTTTTTGACCTTGAAATGACCTTTTTCGCGCGTAGAGACCATATTTTTTGGATTTTACTCATTGAGTAGGACGAGTGTGAAAAGTTTCAAAAAAATCGGCGGTGGGTCCTAAAAGGAACTCTTACCCGTTGATATAGTAAGGAGTTATGATACTGTACTCCATATAATAAATCTTAAGGTTGACCTTTTCGTAAATCGACAACTTCTCGACCTCGTTTCTCATTCATTTACAGGCCGATTTTCATGAAATTTTACGTAACCCTAGTCCTGACTAAATTATTTTCTTTAAATGCAACAGAATTTTGAAAAAGGACTCCGTTCCTGTGTTATAAGGACTCAAAGTTGACGAAAATGAGAATTTTGCTCCACTTTACGACCAGATTTTTCAAAAACCCTTGGACCGATTTTCATGTACAGTGTAAACTCTTTATAACGAAACTCGTTATAAGGGAAAACTCTCTATAACGTAAAAATTACTTGAGTTTGTTTGGTTTGATTTAAAACGAAAACTCTCTATAACGTACAAAAATGGTCGGTCCCTTGAATTTCGTTATAGAGAGTTTACACTGTAATTTTACATAAACCTAGTCCAAATTAAATTATTTTCTTTAAGTGGAACAAATTTTCGAATTTCCGCTTGTAGTCCTTAAAAATTGAAAAAAAAGTCAAAGCATGTTTTATGAAAAAGTCCTTTGACTTTTCTTGAATATATCTCTTATTAGACAGCACATTTTTATGATTTTTAAAATGTAAAAGCAATATTTGAACTCTCCTTGAATATTTATTTAAAAAAACAAGTGAAAATGTAATGTGGTTTAGATTTTATAAGCAAAAGAAAATTACATGTTTTTCATTGAAATTTTCGAATTTTTGCTATCTTTTATTTATTTTAAATTTTTTTTCTTATGAAATCTATTAAAAGGGTTCAGGCAAATTGAGGCAGATATCTCTGCCTAATTTACTCTATGTATTATGAACATATATGAAAAATATATTGCTAATTTATTGAATAAAAATTTTACACCTAATATAAGCGTATATCATATTCAACATACTATATGTATGTACATCATATTAACATATGATACGGTATAGTAATATGCACATGTGTGTATAATTTAAATTATGTGTATGCATACGGATATCATCAGGGTTCAAGATGCATTGTAAAACGTTCGTACAAAATATAAATATGTACAGGTGGTATGTATACCGTGTAACATCCAGAAATTTTTTCTGTTATATTTATAATTGCTTCAACAGAAACACAAAAATTTTAAATTTTATTTCTACATTTGCTTTGATGAACATAACTATAAGCAGATGATATATGTATATATATACATATAGTATATATGTACATATGCACATTCAATATAATCCATTTCTGTACCGATAATAAAAAAGTAAAAACTCGGCAATGAAATTCTTGGAAAAAATTAGAATTGCAAACAATTAAATAAGTTTAGTATGTACATACAAAGTATGTACTTACATATATGTATATGTTATGGCTTTGAAGAATATTGTCTAGAATCATATATAACCTATTACATATATTTAAACTTAAATGCTTTTAATTTGGTCACAAAATTTTGATCGAAACAGGTGCTGTGCTTGCAGAGTAGATAGGGGTAAAATGTATTTCTCTTCGTTGAGAATCACTAAATTTCAATTTTTCATTCTTTAAGTGTATGTGTGAATTCTATTTACACATAAGGAAAATACCTAAAAGTACAGTGGAGTCTCAGAAAATGTGCTACTTTTTCCAATATTTATCATTACATCATTCTTTTTAATTGTGAAAAAATTTCAAATTTCATAGAAATATTTTCATACAATTAAGGGTTTTTTGTTAATCGCCGACTGTACTATTGTATTGCATTGATTTTGTAATTCACATGGGGTGGAGTTTAATTTCTTTGTGATATCATGAACTTCAAATGTTTTTACGCATTTGACCGATTTTAAACATTTTAATTTTACATGTACTTCCATTTAAAATGTACGTGTTTGTATCGCAGTATATCAATTAGCACATGTTCGTACATGTATTCATTTATCTCAATATGAAATGCATGTTTTCTAATAAAAATAAAAGGTTTTTTACTTTTCATATATGTATGGATACACATCATATACAAACATTCATATAATCATTAAAAGTGTGAAAAAAAAACAATGTATGACGATCATTTTTTTTATTGTACCGAAGTATTAGGGAAAAATATACATATATACAAACAAACATGTACTATTTGTATGAAGTACATATAAATACGTATTACAGCTAAATGATATACTGCGATACAAACACGTGTATTTTAAATTTAAGTACATGTAAAATTAAAATATTTAAAATCGGTCAAATGCGTAAAAACATTTGAAGTTCATGATATCACAAAGAAATTAAACTCCACCCCATGTGAATTACAAAATAAACGATCATCATAATAATAGTACATGTTTGTTTGTATATATATTTAATTATCCTTAATACTTCGGTACAATAAAAAAAATGATCTTCATACATTGTTTTTTTTTTTTTTTTCACATTTCTTATGATTATATGAATGTTTGTATATGATGTGTATCCATACATATATGAAAAGTAAAGCACCTTTTTTTTCTATTAGAAAGCATGCATTTCATATTGAGATAAATGAATACATGTACGAACATGTGCTAATTGATATACTGCGATACAAACACGTACATTTTAAATGGAAGTACATGTAAAATTAAAATGCTTAAAATCGGTCAAATGCGTAAAAAATCTGGTAGTCTTTAAGAAAACAGAAAAAATCCTAAACAAATAATTAGTTTTGGGTGGTGGTAAGATTCTTACACATCCATTCATGAAAATGAGTATTTCTTTCATACATGTACACGAATTTTTTTTGATTTTTTTTTTTTTTGTAACCTACGTGAGAATAATTCTCTTTACGAAAAATATTTTTAGGGTGGAGGTTGAATTTCTATCGTGGAGGTTTTCAAACGATGACAATTTCCCCCATAAGAAGTTGAATTCTCTGTAATACATATTCTTTGCTAGAATAAAGCACATACATATATATTGATATATAATGGATGTATGGAGATGTGTAATGTATACATATTTATGTTTTTGACTTTTTTTTTGAATAGATTGAAAATTTTTTCGGTCAGCTGGTAAATCGGAACCTTAAGTATGAACATACTTACATATGTATGTACAAATTGTCTGCGGTATCAATATTCAATAATCTATTTTCTTCATTCAATTACCCAAAAACTAAAAAAAACATAGTATGTCTTATAAAAAATAAGTACGTATACTATACAATGCACATACATACAGATATACTACATGCATAAATTCATTTGCGCTGATATACCAATCTATACATATCTTATATCTATATATTGAGTTTATTAATTGATGCACATGTTTACATAATTATTATGATTTTTTCCTTGCATCATGTATTGTACCTTTATATATTGGTAATATATGCGCTGATAAATTATATACATGCATATGTACGCATGTGTGTAATTCTAATTTAATGATATCATATCAGCTGTGATTTACATAACGTTTAAAAATTTTAATTTTATACGCATAAAAAATTTAAAAACAAAAAGAATTTTCCTTTCCATATATAGTGCGTACTATACTATATATACTGTACGTAAATATACTCTATGTACATATGCAAGATCTATATAATATACAAGGTTTGTTCTTTACATATAAAAAATTTTTTTAAAAATAATTTGACACTCTTGACAGTTTGACGTCACTATTGCAAGATTTTAAATTTTTACGTAAAAATCAACAATTATTCATTTTCATGATCAAAAACTAGAATCAGAAAATTTTTTGGTCATGAAATTACACAAACAAAATATACGCCATGCGAATTATAATTATGCAATACAAAATTTCATAAACACAATATTCAATTTTTGGCTTTTAAAATTTTGTATTCCAACTTTAAAGAATACACAAAAAAAATATATTCATGATCATGAACAATTAAATAGTCCAGAATTAGAAAAATTGTGTGTAACGCAGTTACACAAACAAAATATATGCCTGAAAATTTTAATTAAAAAAAAAAATTTAGATCCGATCATAATTCTAGGAATACACAAACAAAATGTATTGCACAAAACGAAAGACCCAGTGATCATTCATGCGTAACTAATTGAAGTCATATATTTAAATATACACACAATCAAACGTATGTAAAATCGTAACTTATCATACGGCTGTAATATAAAGTCTTGTTTCTTAATAGAAAGATCATATGGATAGAACTTTGAAGCTGGTAAATGCTGAACTTTACCCAGCTTCAACTTAATTTGATCTTTCACACTTAGAATAAGAGAGTTAAATAAATAATTGTTAAAAATTTTTTCATCAAGAAAAAATAAAAAACTTGGTCATAAAATAATGTTTTATTAATTTACAACCGAACACTATTCATTTCAACTATTTTATTATCAATATAATTTCTTCAACCATTACTTTCCTATTTTTTATAACATATATTTTGATTTTTTGAATTAAAAATATAAAAAACATTAACAGATTCACACAACACAATAATTTTTAGTTATAATTCTTGTAACAAAACACTATGCATTACAACATTTTTCATTCAACTTTAAATTGAGATTATTTCACAAAAATTCAAACAATAAAACTTAACACCAACCGAATACAAAACGTAAATCGAAAAAATTATTTAATTAAAAAAAAATTACACAAAATTATATATTTTTTTCTATATTTTTAAATAATTTAATTTCTTGAATTTGTACTGAAAATCCGTAAAAATTTAAAATCTTGCAATAGTGACGTCAAACTGTCAAGAGTGTCAAATTATTTTAAAAAAATTTTTTTATATGTAAAGCCCAAAGCTTGTATATTTTATAGATCTTGCATATGTACATAGAGTATATTTAGGTACAGTATATATAGTATAGTACGCACTATATATGGAAAGGAAAATTCTTTTTGTTTTTAAATTTTTTATGCGTATAAAATTAAAATTTTTAAACGTTATGTAAATCACAGCTGATATGATATCATTAAATTAGAATTACACACATGCGTACATATGCATGTATATAATTTATCAGCGCATATATTACCAATATATAAAGGTACAATACATGATGCAAGGAAAAAATCATAATAATTATGTAAACATGTGCATCAATTAATAAACTCAATATATAGATATAAGATATGTATAGATTGGAATATCAGCGCAAATGAATTTATGCATGTAGTATATCTGTATGTATGTGCATTGTATAGTATACGTACTTATTTTTTATAAGACATACTATGTTTTTTTAGTTTTTGGGTAATTGAATGAAGAAAATAGATTATTGAATATTGATACCGCAGACAATTTGTACATACATACATATGTAAGTATGTTCATACTTAATACACATGTACATTTACATACATATGTATATATATACATATTTATACTGAACACATGAAAATAACAATTGGTCAGTATAAATTGTGTTGAAAATGGACTTCTTACATTCTAGCTATATACTATATAGATACATATAGTATATGTACATATTATGTATATACATAGATGTACTTTATTGAATAAAAATTTAACACCTAATATAAGCGTATATCATATTCAACATATGTATGTACATCATAAGACAATTAGAGGGGATGGTAATATGCACATGTGTGTATAATTTAAATTATGTGTATGCGTACGGATATCATCAGGATTCAAGATTCATTGTAAAACGTTCGTAAAAAATATAAATATTTACAGGTGGTATGTATACCGTGTAACATCCAGAAATTTTTTATGATATACATATTTATAATTGCTTCAACAGAAATACAAAATTTAATTTACCTGAACCCTTTTAATAGATTTCATAGGAAAAAAAATTTAAAATAAAAAAATAGCAAAAATTCGAAAATTTCAATGAAAAAATGTAATTTTCTTTTGCTTATAAAATCTAAACCACATAACTTTTTTTCTTAATTTTTTTTATAAATAGTCAGGGAGAGTTTAAGTTTTATCCATCAATTTTAAAAACCATAAAAATATGTTTTTTAATAAGAGATTTATTGAAGCAAAGTCAAAGGACTTTTTCATAAAACATACTTAGACTTTTTTTCAATTTCTAAGAACTACAAGCAGAAATTCGAAAATTTTTTCTACTTAAGGAACATAACTTAGTTGGGACTATGCTTGTTTGAAATTTCATGAAAATCGGTCCAAGGGTTTTTGGAAAATCGGGTATCAAAGTGAACCAAAATTCTATTTTTGTCAACTTTGAGTCCTTATAACACAGAAACGGAGTCCTTTTACAAAATTTTTTTCTACTTAAAGAACATTTCTCAGCTAGAACTATGTTTGTTTAAAATTTCGTGGAAATCGATCCATAAATGGCTGAGAAACGAACAAAAATGGTCAGCGTCAACCAAAATGGTCAACCTTTTTCGACCTTGAAATACAATACCGGCAATAATGTCTTTTAAGATATATGAAATGTCATTTTTTGTTTGTATTGTCATTTTTGTTTTTGTGTAGTAAATTCTATATTTTTGGATATATTAATAATGTAATTGCTATATTTTTTAAACATCATTTTAATTAAAATTAACACAAGTCAATTAATAAATCAATTATCATTGTAAATTAAGATATGTTTAATTAAATGGTTTTAATTGACACCGATTAATAATATCGTCGTATAGTGTTTAAACTGGTAAAGTTGAACCAGTATTCGATCTCTAAAATTTCTGTCTTCAACAATACAATCTACATTACAGATGAGTATTTTAAATTAAGGACGAAAATGCCAAAAAGGAAGTACGTTGTTTCAGATGAATTGTCTGCTCAATACAAATGTTTTCCAAAAAGTCAAAGCTCGAAGTATGAAGCAATCTGCACTGTTTGTATGGCTGTCGTTTCAGTGGGAAATAAAGGCCGCTTTGATCCAAAACAGCACTCAGAATCAGCAAAACAAAAAAATACAATATTATTTTACCGAAATAATTTTCGACATTGGATATTATTTGTTAAAAATAATCGAATTGTTTTGATTTTTTTATTCTTTTTTGTTATGTTGTCTAAATTTTGAATAAAACAATGTAATTATTTTGAATCAAATATTTTTATTAATGACTTTTTCTTGAACAACCCACTTAGCTGGTTACAACGAGCTGGCTACGAGAAATTTTTAAAGTCAAGTTCTTATATCGATTCTATAACTTTATTTGATTATCTTGTGGTATTATCTTTGAGATTATATTTTCAAAAGATTTGCATTCGTCATACATACATACATATGTATTTGAAATTTTCATATACCTCAAAGCATGGCTTAAAAATTAATAACTCTTAACTTTAGTCTAAAAACTGGCACCAGCATATTCAAATTCAAATAAATGTCAAATGTACGTGTAAAATGATAATCAGCTGACTTTGGTGAATTTATAACCGCTTAATAAGAAGTGCACCTGATATTTGTTTGCTCATATACACATGTATGGAATGACATACATTTGAATATATGTAAATGTACATACATATGTATGTAGATATGCATATATTTTTTACTTTTAAAAGTATTTAACAAAAGTTTTATTTTGAAATTTTTGACTTGAGACGATTTCGATAAATTTCAGTTGAACCCTCCTACTCTTTATAGTCTTAACGCACTTGAACCAGTCGTACTTGTGCAAATCAATAGATTATTGAGAAGTTTCTAAAATCTACTACTATTTTGAAAAAGTTACTGCGATATTACCAGGCGTCTACTGCATCTTTCATTTTGCCGGGTTTAATTTAATGTCAACTCTAAGGCTGCAAAAATTATATACATTACAAATAATGTATGTAATGTATATATTCTTTGGAGGCTGTAAGTGCATAGAAAAAAGATAATTATAAAGAAGGTAAATGGAACGGAACGTTCTTCTTTGATAACTTCCGATAAACACTTCTGTTCACGAAAATAAAAGTTAATTTAAAAAAAAATTTGGTTTTTATATATAAAACACGACCATATAAAAATCATATGAATCATTTAAGGAGAAGAGAAGAATCTTGCTTATATACGCAATTATGTGATCATATATGATCATATAATTAAAAACATTTTCAGAGAGGTAAATAATAAGAAATTGTAATGTGTATATATGTATGTACATACATATGTATATTACGACGTTTTATGTCGTGTTACAAAGAGCAGAGAGATATAGAGAAAAATGTCTCTGACGTCACAGAAGTAACAAGGACTTATTTTTGTTTTCATTGTTTTATTCCCCATGCAACCAAAAAAATTTCCTGTACGTGAAGCTCCCGCCATAAATAGAAGCATAAAGTTTAAAAAAGAACCTTTATATCAAAAAGAAACACATAACACTTTCTTAAACTCAGCAGAGAATTTCGGTTAAGTATGTGTAATACTTGTTTGTTTACATATTTTTTATGAACGCGTTTTTTAAATGGGGATATTAGGTGCGACAATATTAGTGGTTTACACCGATAGAGTATATTACCTGCGAATGTAGTTGTACAATCATATGTTTTCCACATGCGTTTTTTTTTAATGTTTTTAAATGGCTGTCAGTGTGTTGGTATTCATACCGATTTGTAAATACGTCATTCAGCATTGAGAAAATTAGAGAAATAAACTGCTAAATTTTGTAAGCAATGGGAATTTAGAGAAATTATTTGTAAAAAATAAAACAAAAATCATAAAATGTCATGCCCCGCTTTCTATTGATTTCTTTATCTTTCTTAAGGATCCTTATGGCCATTAATAATGCTATCGACTTCTCCAAGCCACAAAATTTTATTTTTCATTCGCACCTTATAACGCGTATAGGAAATTTTTATAACTGTAAATCAAGTTTTATATGGAACATTTTTTTCTATATCTCTATACTCTGTGCGTGTTATCAGTAAACGTCATTATAACAAATTATAATATCTACATGTTAAGTAGAATATACAATACATATATGTATTAACCATATTAAACCATTTGAAATTTTTTTTCCTTTGTTATTTGTTATCATCGTAATGCCCAATGAACAATATGATATATAATTATGCGTGTGTGTAATTCTAATGCCATTTGAAATTTTGTACATACAATTGTATGTATATACATATATATAAATTTTTCAGGAATGAATACATAATTATATGGAGAATATGAATAATATATGTATGTACATATGTATTATGCATATAATACGATGGTATAGTATGTGTATATGTATGACGCACATGTATGAGTACATCATATTCCATTCTTATATCCAAATTTTGAAAATAATTCTTGTGTACTTTATTTCTGCCACATATTTATATGTACATGAAAATAGTTTAAAAGTACAGGTAATCCTCGTATAACACAGGAGTTGCGTTCCAAAAAATTGCCGTGTTATACAAAACAAAGAACTAGTACAAAAAGAGAGGGTAGGTTCGAAAACTTTAGAAACATGCTATTATATTTTCATAATTACATATAATGTCGCTTCATTTAAATCCAATGATTTGATGACATTATACATTTACGCCTTTTTTGAACCGATCTAAAATTCGTAACACTGCTTAGACATATGCCTATATAATGTTTTACGAAGGTTTCGCTCAATTCCCGAACCGTGTTAGAGTGAGTCCGTTCCATAGATGTGTCACGTTACACGGGGGTTACCTGTATAACCATTAGAAATGTTTTGTACAGACTCCAGACAAAAGAATATAGATTAAAACGTTATATACGTTAGTATCTATATTCTTTTGCTCCAGACAAGAAATTTTGCAACAGGCGTAAAATAATGTGTGTATGCAAAACCTTCTATACAAAAGCCCTGAACTAGTGTTTTGTATGTATTAAATAGAAGTGTGGCTGTTTTGTTTACATTCTCGTTTATCTGTCAAAATAGTAGTGCTAGTACTAATAATAGAAGTGTATAAAGTTAGAAAAACGTTTAAAACCAGGGAAAAAACGTTAAAATAAAACAGAAGTAAGTAAATTAATTTATTTTATTAAATCGGTTATTAAATTTATAATCAATATTTATATAAAATATTTAATAATAACACACTTTTTCTTTATTTTCAGTACATAAATTAATATGTGAAACTAAACCATGTACATATGGAAAAATTTAGTTTAGGCAAGTACATAAAAATTTAATTATTTTGATCGAATTCTCGAATTCATAATTTTTATTATTTATTTTTTATTTCTATATGCATAGTTTTATACTGCGAGCCACTTCATCAAGGAAATTCAAAATGTTGATTTATAAGATAAACAAATACACAGTACAACATACATATATACACTTAAGTTGTTGTTATAATAATAAATTATTTTTTTTATCACAAATTATTTTTGTTTTAATTATTTCATTTTTATTGTAATTTGTTTTATAATTTTCAATATTTATCTTTACCCTATATTACGTATGAAATTATTAATTGAATTTTATAAGACTATGTATGTATTTTAAGGTTATAATGTAAAAAATTGAATTTATACATAAATAAATTATTTTTGCAAATCGATTTCACTGTTTCAATAATTATTAAATTATTTACATTATATTATTTTAATTTTTATTATTTTTTTATTATTTTTTTATTATTATTGTATAATAATTCATAACTTTATTTAAGAAAAAACAAATAACACTTCCAACTCCATATAAAATACACTACTAACTGACAGAAGTGACAGTTTGCAGTTTGACAAACAACACTTCTATTTGCTTTGATTGTGTTAGTGTTGACAACCACAGCACGGCTTGATAATATAGAAGGTTTTGTGTGTATCATATTAAATATAAATACATTAAAGTGGCAACTATGTTACTATACTTAATACACTTATTCGATGCAGTTAAAGTCTTATGGAAGTGGGAAAAAGTAGTACACTTTACGTCGCTGTATATTGATCTTTAAAAAATTCATTTCGTATTATATGATAACTTACAGATCGTGGTAACAGTATTCGTGAGAAGATCTTATTAGAAATTATGAGAAAAGAAAAAGGTCACATATACTCCCATAAAACCTTAACTGCATTGAATTAGTGTATGGTGTATACATATGAATTATAGAATTTATAATGTATTTTAATTTTTTATGTAAACATAAATACAGCATCATGTACGTGCAAATAAATTTAAAGCGTATTACCGGCACATGTGGCATTTAATTTAAATAAAAGTAACATTTACGAATGTATAAAGAGGAGAAAAGCATTGATAAGATAATATTCATATGTATGTATATAACATAAAAAAACACCATAAGTCTATATGGACATCAAATTAAATGATCATGTAATAATCTCCCCTCATGTTTTATATATTACATGTATGATATTTATTTACATGCGTCATATTATATATATGCGTATATCATACGATCATGTATACAAAATATAAAGAAAGTATATAATACATAATAACATCCCAGCAGACTAAAGTCAGTTTTGCATTCATTCTTAATCAATTTTTGTAATCACAAAAATCAATTCTTTTGGGGTGAAAATGTGATTACTTTATGTGAACGATGTCCGCTTTTTTTACATTGCTATTGGTTTGAATCATAGCCAATAAAAAATGAGTTCAAAGTAGTTGATTCGAAATCACTTCAAAATCTATTCATCTAATTGGTAAATTAGTTCTAAATAATTGCTTTGTTTATGAAATGCGATTTTATTATGTAATCGAAATGAAATCGATTTTGTATCGAAACTGTGTGTAAAAAAGCGGAGTTATTATTATATACATTTTGGTCATCGATCCTAAACTAGTTTTAACGTTATTTACTTCATTAAAATTGTCTTTTTTTAGAATTTGTAATTACATTTTAGTTATAGTAACCATTTTAAAATCGATAACATTTTCGATTTCGATGTAACTGGTTACCAATGTCTTGCTGGGATATAATAATACTTATATACTTGCTCGGTGCTTTGGATACTAAGTACACGAAAGCTGGTGTCGCCATCTAATATTGTTCAAAATCTGGCAAATGTCAAATTGTGTTCCATTTACCTTCTTGTCTAATTGTCTTTTTTCTATGGTTAGTGTCAGTTTTAGATTCAGTCTTGAGTTTCAGTTTAGTTTAATTTATTGTAGTTTTAATTTAACTCGGTTTGTCGTTTATTTACGTTTGTTTACGTTATATTGAAAATTTCGATTTAAAATCATGATTTAAATATACATACATATTACATAAGTAAATATAAATTGTGATGTAGTGTAGAGTGTAGTTGTGATTTTAAACACATTTGTTTTAATTGATGCCTGGTTAATGAATTTAGAAAATAAAGATAAATTAAAACTTTGCTAGAAACTCATAACAAATGAAATATGTACCAATAAAATGGCTGTTTCGTAAAGGTCTTGAAGCTGAATTGAATACATTGAAAAAGAATCAACTTAAAATTACAAAATGTAAAATTTCTAGTATACAGGTAAAATTTATTGCACATATATTTTCATATTGAATTTTATTGAATTCTCTAATTTTCAGAGGCCAAATGAATTTTGTAAAAAGTGTCGTAGTAATAAAATCGAATCACATTTACATAAAACATGCGATCAGCGCACAACAAGAAGTAATGCCAGTTCTTTGGTGACAAAAAAAAAAAAAAAATGTCAGTTCTGCAAATCGTTCTTTATTAATAGTAATAATACATGTGCAAAATACTACATCATCAGTTCAAATCGCAGAACGTCAAAGTGCAATTAGTTCACAATCAGAACCATTAAGTACAATTTTAATATACAATTCAGAACTCTAATGACACCAAAAGGATTGGATATTTAGAATCCATTACACGAATTAAATACGCGTTCATCATTTTTTCAGAGCACCACAAGGAAAAACCATTGCGTTGCATTTACCTAGAGTGAATCCAGGTATAATGCATTATAAATTCTGTTGATTCTGTTCATGAGTACATGAACATAAAGTGCATTATTACATTATTATTACACTATCTCCGTTTAAAGTGCCTGGCTCTGATGGGATTCAAAATGTTCAACCTTTAATTAACGGTAAGAATGTTCAATATGTTTAATAATATGATTTTATATGTTCTTTTGGTTTATAAATTTCTCATGCAAATTAATTTTTTTTTTAGGGACGATAAAACTTATGTTTCGAAAATACATAACCGTTGCAATTTTGGAGAACAGAAAATATTTATACAAATTTTTTTAAAGTGAAAAGTGTGAAAATAAATGTATTAAAATACATGATATTGATTTGAAGTTATAATCCATGATGTGTTTCAATTCAAACGTATAAGGTGAGTAATAAAATAATATGAAATTAGTACTAAGATTACAATTAATACAATTGTAATTACAATACATTTTATCTCAGTATTTCCAAAGAAAATTTAAATAAACAGATAACAAACTTTCTTTTAAGAAATTTTAAGTTTAAAAGTCTGGCTGTATACATACATTTTCGTTACAAGTAAACTTACATAGTGATGCAATAAATTTATGATATGGGTCACTAACTACGTCAACGATGTAAAATTCAATTCAATTGAATAAAATTCATGTCAATACTCTTTGTTATTCAGTAGCACTTACGTGGACTCAAAGTGTTTTTCAATGATATTTATATTGTCACGTTCGTATAAGGATGTTGGCAACGTACCGGAATGTTAAGATAAATTTGAAGGTACTACTCTGATCAAAAATAACCCGGACTCGTTCATGTACAACCCCCGCCAATATTTAAAGATGCATTTCTTTTAGTATTTATGTTTGTATACCTGTTTTTTACATTTCCTCCAAATTCGAGCTATATATGTCAATCAGTTGTTTTTTGACAGCACTTTGTTTAGGTCAAGTTTTTGCTTACTTTCGATTTTGCGATGGAAAAAATAATTGAACAAAGAATTTGTATTAAATTTTGCGTAAAAAATGAAATTAATGCTACTGAAACGCTAAAAATGTTGCAAAAATGTTATGGTGATAGTTCTCTATCGAAAACAACAACATTTGAATGGCATAGTCGTTTTAAAAATGGTCGTGAATCAGTGAAGGATGACATTCATCCTGGGCGTCCTTCAACATCAAAAACCAAAGAAAATGTTGATCTGATTAAATCAATGGTTTTGGAAAATAGAAGATTAACGATCAGAGAGATGGTTACTGAAACAGGAATTTCATTTGGTACAATTCAAAGCATTTTAAGTGATGATTTGGGCTTGACACGACTTGCAGCGAAATTGGTTCCTAAATCATTGAATTTTTTACAAAAACAAGAACGTGTTATTGTTGCTGAAGAGATGCTTTCCAGAGTAAATGCTGATCCTGCATTCATTCAACGGATCATTACTGGTGATGAGACGTGGGTGTACGAGTTTGATGCGTTAACAAAGCAACAATCAAGTGAATGGCGCGCTTCAGAAGAACCAAGACCCAGAAAAATTCGTCGTACTCAATCAAAGAAAAAGATTTTGCTTACCGTTTTCATCGATTATCGTGGTGTTGTGCATCATGAATTTTTACCAACAGGTCAAACAGTTAATAAGGATTATTATTTAAGCGTAATGAAGCGTTTACGAGAAGCAGTTCGTCTAAAAAGACCCGATTTGTGGCAAAATAATTCGTGGATTTTACACCACGATAACGCACCTTCTCACACAGCCGTGGTTATTCGTGAGTTTTTGACTAAAAACTCAACAAACACTATTCATCAACCACCATATTCACCGGATCTCGCACCGTGCGACTTTTTTTTGTTCAGTCGCTTAAAAAAACCACTTCGGGGAACCCGCTTTGACAGCATAGAAGCAATTAAAGACAAATCGAAGAAGGAACTTATGGCGATCCCAAAAAGTGAGTACGAAAAATGTTTCCAGGATTGGATTAAACGGTGGCACAAGTGCATTGCATCAGACGGAGAATACTTTGAAGGGGAAAAAATAAATATTAATGAATAGACTTGTACTTTGTGTTTTATTGACCAAGTCCGGATTATTTTTGATCCGGGGGTTATGTTTTGACGTGACGTTTTCTAAGTAATTAAATTAAGTATTACGATGATTAATGAAATGTTAACCGAAAAAGTTCGGCTATATTACGATACCTCTCGTAATTAAGTAGTGTGATATAAAATATAAAATACCCTAAAGTACCCTAAACATAATTTAAAACATGAAAAAAAATATAACAAAAAGTAATACAAATAATAAAATAATATACGTATAACAAAAAGTAGTAAAAAAAAAAAATAATATAAATTCCTTAATTCACATTAGGCCTTGAAAAATAAAAAGTGTCGTGAAGATTGTGAAGATTTTTATTTTTCCTCCAGAGAACCTTTATTTTGATTAAGAGACCGATTTACCAGCTGACCGAAAAAATTTTCAATCTATTCAAAAAAAAGTCAAAAACATAAATATGTATACATTACACATCTCCATACATCCATTATATATCAATATATATGTATGTGCTTTATTCTAGACAATATTCTTCAAAGCCATAACATATACATATATGTAAGTACATACTTTGTATGTACATACTAAACTTATTTAATTGTTTGCAATTCTAATTTTTTCCAAGAATTTCATTGCCGAATTTTTATTTTTTTTATTATCGGTACAGAAATGGAGTATATTGAACGTGCATATGTATATATGTAGGTACACAATGTACTATATGTATATGTATGTATGGCTTGTGCTTATATGTACATATGTATGTGCATCAAGTCGAATGTGGAAAAAAAAATTTTAAATCTTTGTATTTCTGTTGAAGCAATTATAAATATAACATAAAAAATTTCTGGATGTTACACGGTATACATACCACCTGTACATATTTACATTTTGTACGAACGTTTTAAGGTACGTGGACACGATAGAGAAATTCATGTAGAGCTCTACCAAAAAATACGTCATCTATTGTAGAGCTCTACGCAGACTGTTTACATTGAAACAAAAATCTACTGAAAGTTTCTCTACGAAGCTTTTTAGTAGAGCTCTATCAAAAACTCTACGTAGTGTTTAAAATAAAATATTATAATTATTATAAAATGTTATTATAAATATTATTATATTATTATAAATTATATTATTATAAAATATTAAAATATTATTATATTATTATAATTTTATTATAATATAATATAATATAATATAAATTTTATTATAATATTATAATTTTATTACAATATTTTATTATATTAAAATATTCATGTACATATGTACGTATTTTATTATATTAATATTATCATATTTAAAAATATTTATGATAGGTTAAACAACAAAAAATCAATATCATAATATGAAAACTCTACCAACTTTATTTAACTAGTTAAATAGAGCTGGTAGAGCTGGTAGAGCTGTCAAAAAAACGTGAGGAAGTGTTTACACGATAAAGCTTTCTCTACCGAAAACTCTGTCATAGAGACGTACGTAGAGCTCTACAAGGGTGTTTACACATCTCTACGATATTTTTTTGACATTTGAGATAGAGCTCTATATGAATTTCTCTACCGTGTCCACGTACCTTTACAAAGCATCTTGAACCCCGATGATATCCGTACGCATACACATTATTTAAATTATACACACATGTGCATATTACCATACCGTATGATGTGTTAATATGATGTACATACATATGTTGAATATGATATACGCTTATGTTAGGTGTAAAATTTTTATTCAATATATTAATAATATATTTTTCATATACATAAGTTCATACATATAATGTACATACATACATAAAAAGTATGTACATCTTTATACATAATATGTACATATATGTATGTATCTATATATAGCTAGAATGTAAGAAGTCCATTTTCAACACAATTTATACTGACCAATTGTTATTTTCATGTGTTCAGTATAAATATGTAAATATATATAGTATATACATATGTATGCAACTGTACATGTGTATGAAGTATGAACATACTTACATACATATGTACATTGTCTGCGGTATCAATATTCAATAATCTTTTTTCTTCATTCAATTACCCAAAAACTAAAAAAACATAGTATGTCTTATAGTAATAGATACGTATACTACATAATGCACATACAGATATACTATATGCATAAATTCATTTGCGCTGATATACCTTCATATATATATATCTTACATCTCCATGTATAGTTTATTAATTGATGCACATGTTTACATAATTATTATGATTTTTTCCTTGCATCATGTATTGTACCTTAATATATTAGTAGTATATGCGCTGATAAATTATATACATATGTACGCATGTGTGTAATTCTAATTTAATGATATCATATCAGCTGTGATTTACATAACGTTTGACTATATATACTGTACTTACATATACTATGTGTACATATGTATGTATGTACGTATACATGTGTATATGCAAATCATATTATACGTGAAAATTTATATTCTCTACTTCTAACATGTAGTACGTTTGCGTACCAATACATAGAGTGAATTAGGCAGAGACATCTGCCTCAATTTGCCTGAACCCTTTTAATAGATTTCATAGGAAAAAAATTTAAAATAAAAAAAAATAGCAAAAATTCGAAAATTTTAATGAAAAAAATGTAATTTTCTTTTGCTTATAAAATGTAAACCACATTACATTTTCATTTTGTTTTTTTAATAAATGGTCAAGGAGAGTTCATATTTTGTTTTTTCATTTTAAATATCATAAAAATGTACTGTCTAATAAGAGATATATTCAAGCAAAGTCAAAGGACTTTTCCATTAAGCTTTGACTTTTTTTCAATTTCTAAGGACTACAAGATGAAATTTGAAAATTTTTTCCATTTAAAGAAAATAATCTAGTTTGGATAAGGGTTACGTAAAATTTCATGAAAATCGGCCTATAAATGAATGAGAAACGAGGTCGTAAAGTTGTCGATTTTCGAAAAGGCCAACCTTAAGGGATACCAACATGTTGACATGTTCACTTGTAAGTCTACTTCTACGGTCTGATGGAACATATATATGTAGTAGTATTACACAAATACTTCACAGTTTTTTCATATAATAAGCCTAAATCGTCTTTTTGTTCAACCCAATAACATATTGAATTTTATTTTTGAATATTGTTTCATCAATACAGTGTAAACTCTCTATAACGAAGTTCAAGGGACCGACCGTTTATGTACGTTATAAAATGTTTTAGTTATATGGAGAGGAGAAAAAAAAAACACCAAAATTTCATAAACACATAATTTCATACATTATACATAATTTGTTATTTTTTGTAATCGTTACATCTACAATAATATTAAATTACAGAACATTACGTTTTTTCAATAAAATCTGCTTTTTTTGTCTAATATCTTTTTGAATGTCAATATTTTTTGCGTATTTTATCCATGTTTTGGCATATAGCGGGATCATAATACTGTAATAAGTTTTCTAATAATGCTTAATTTTGCCCTTATTGTAATTACAAATAGCATAAATTATAAGATTCATAGTTTCTTTGAAAATGCGTATGTGACAAATGAAACGTCCGAATGTTGATACCTGGACTGAACCTACATATTTAAACGGTCTCAACAATGAAAAATTTTCTCGTTATAAAGAATGACTTTAATGTTATATAGAGTGTATAAATGCATGGGTTTTAAATATAACCAAACAAACTCAAGTAATTTTTACGTTATAGAGAGTTTTCCCTTATAACGAGTTTCGTTATAAAGAGCTTACACTGTAATTTTATGCATTAATTTTAGCATCTACATTTGCTGTATTATTAATTAAATCAGTGTCAGATGAATTGGCCTTTGATTTTGGTACTTTTTTTAAATTCAAATAATATAAGTTGTCCTTTTTTGTTTTCTGAACGCACTTTGTTATGTAAGGATGTAAATATATACGACAACGTTGGGCGACAACCTTTCTTGGCAGTCATGACTTTGTGACTCTTGAATTTTGTGACTGCTACTGCAGCATTCAAAATAGTCACAACTTGTGACTCTACATAGTTTTGTGACTAGTATTTTTTGTTATGACTAGTCACTGACAGACGCTAGAATCAGGCTATTAACGATCAAATTTAATTTGCAAATGCAAGTTTTAACGGCAAAAAACTAAAACATACACTCCCGGCCATTTGGATAGGTTCATTTATTTTTTTCGTACAATTCTAAAATAAAGGTGTTTTTTCTTACCTGCACTACTTTTGGTTTTGCTTTTAACAAACGGATGTTAAAGTGAAAAAACCCAAAAATTTAAAATTTTTGGGGTTTTTCTAAAACTGCAACAAATATAAGGACACTTAAACTAGCTTCACACTACATGTTTTGTCATATGCTTTTTGTTATGACTGGCAGTGGCAAATCACATAGTCTGAATTCGATCATAGCTGTCCTATGATAGTTATATGCTAAAGACATATGCTTTTTTGTTCTAATTTCCTATTATTAGTCATATGCTTTTCTAATGTTGTAGTATACCGAGGGACGGTGTGATTTTTGGACTGAAAGTTTTGTGCTACTAATTCAATATTTTCTTTATCTTGATCATTATTGTTCGTTTCGTTTTTGTTTAGCTCCTGGAATTCACTCGCTTTACCTTTACAAATTTTACAATAAATCTTATACACAATAAAAATTGACAAAATTATACTTATAATAATTATTAAAATAGTTAGAATTTAAATTGAACTTGTATGATTTTGTATTTTTCTCAATGGTACTAATTTTTCTTTAAAATCTTTTATGTTTACACTAATTTTTTCTAATATTTCTTTTTGATCTATTATTTGTACAGTGGATATGTTATGTTCATTTAATTTATTCATTACATCAATGTTTAATCTTAAATCTATTTCTTCTGGTAATTGTGTATAAATAGAGTACTTAATTGTTATGTTGCTTTTAAAGTTGTTCTTACATTGTAGTATTAGGTAAGTAGAACGAGCTTCACATCCTGGAGAGATTTTCAAAAGACCTGTTCCTTCTAATATTGTCTCAATCGTCTTATCCTCGCATCGTATGTTGAAATGTTTTTTTACAGGTGCAATAAAAATCCAAGAGTTCGGTGTTGCCATTTGGATGAATAATGTACGATGAAGATTCATTATTCTTGTTGTACTTGCACACGGTTTTGGTATTGTTAGAATTGGATCAAATAAATTTCTTTCACAATTGCTTTCCGTATGTGATGTGTGAATTGGTACTGTTTGCTCGCATATTAAATTTTCCTTGTTTATCTTTGGGCAGGTATTAGTATCAGTTATTTCAAGGAGACAATAATGTAGTTTTATTGAATTTATTACGAGTAATGGTTTTTCAGGAACGATGATGGCGTATTACTGTGAAGTTTCCTTGGAATGCTTGTGATTTTATAAATTTTGAATTCTACATTGTTTACCAGAGAAATTGTTAACAAAAAATTGAGTCTTTTATTGCTATAAAATACATGAACATTAGTTAATTTATACAAAATATTAATTCTTTTTATATTTAAATGAATAGGAAAATCTACTGAATTAGGTAAATGCGTTTTAATTTTTATTAATTCTTTTAACAAATCATCATCTGATATAACATAAGAATGCAATATACCATCTATAGCGTATGTTAAAATTTCAACTATATGAGATTGTACCATAGAAAATTGATCTGAACTTAATATAAACATTGTCGTTATTTCAGTTATCATGGTTAATTTACTTTGTAATTGATTAGTGTTTTCTAATTTATAAATAACTTTGTTCAATTTACTATCCAACTGTTGTAAATAATCTATAGTCTGATTTACATGGTTTATGACAGATTCATGCATTGTTACTTGTTCTTTCATTAAATTATGCATGTGATCTTGATTTTCATATAAAATCTGTATTTGTTTGTCATAGTGTTGAACATCGTTGTCGTCTTGTGTTCCGAATAATTGTTTGGCTAGTGTTCCTACTGTGTTAACTAATCCACGTTTCCTGCGTATTCCAATAAGATCTACATCTGATCCCAAAAGATTACTAATTAATTTATTTTGCACCTGAAGGGCAAGTACTGTTTGTTCTAAATGTGGTAATGAATTTTTACATACTGCGTCGGTAAAATTGTTTAATTTTGTCTGAACAATATTTTCACAAAGAGTGTTTATTTTAGATACCAATGAGCTTATTCTGTAATATTGTTGACTAATGTCCTCTAGATCAATGTGTACTAGAAATTTCCACTGATCATTATAAATTTTCATGTTACCAAGTTCGTATATAAACCCAAACTGGTTCTCCAGTTTTTTGACTGCGAAGAATTGTTTCTGGTCCTGACTTTTACAAATAACACTTTGTTTACTTAAAAGAAGTATACTAAGAAGTAGTGGGTGGACTACACGGAGAGAAAACTATGTTCACTTTGAATTAAAAAATTGGTAGATTTGATAATATTTTCATTCAATTTGGCTCCGATGGCGAAAGCGTTTAACTTTAAACATTTTTAGCGTTCAATATAAATATTTAAATATGACTAACATTTAAAGGTAAATACTTTTAAAACAAACGCGGAAATTGTCTCCAGGAATGTAGAACGTTCAAATTTCTTGAACATTATTATTTTTGAAATAAACATTAAAACTTTCAAGCGGAATGTTTTAGGATAAATACGCATGTTTTTATTTTAGACGCATTAATGTTTAAAGAAAACGTTCTACGTTTCAGTTTTTTTTTAAAAGCGAAAATGTTTTAAATGACTTGGTTAGCGTTCATATATTTTAATTTTTTTTTTTTTTTAATTTTTATATAATTTACATTTTCCTTACCTTATCTTTCATTTCCTTTATATGAAATAATACAATTGGTTTTGAAATAAAAAACTTTTATTTTTCCATGTTTTAAAAAATTATACATTTTTCATAATTTTGTCTTTTTCAAATAATTCATAATTTTGTCTTTTCATATTAATTCATTAATTTTAATTCATAATTTTTAATAATATTAATTCATAATAACGTTTTTTTTACTCAACATAATAACATAACACAAAAATATAAAAAAGAACAAAAATCTCAAAAACTAAAAAACAAAACAATATCACAAATTTCATTGCAAATATTTAAGAAAAAAAAAAAACGAAAACAATAATATTTTGTACTAATATCAACTAAACATCATATAACATATAACAATTCTTTTCTGAAATTAATTCATTATATATAAGCATTTGGAATTTTTAATTTATAATTATGAAAAAATTAAGTACTTGAACTTTTTAAATCTTTGAATATTTTGCTCATTACATGCATATAAAACAAAAATCGAGATTCATTACAATATATGATATTAAATATTTCATGTTCTTAAAAATAAAAATATAATATCAAGTATAAAAATGTATTTTATAAGTTCTTATTACGAATAAAAGATTTTCCATTTCTTAACGGGTATATATGTAAAGGTGGACTACTAAAGTAATTAATTTCATGAATTTCAAAAAAGTTTTCGGCACAACCAACTTCATAACTTTGAAAGTGTTCGTTAAATCCTAATATATTGATTTTTACACAAACAATGTAAAATTGAAAATCATTCGAAACAAGTAATTCTTTAATTTTATATAATAATAAGTTATTATTTTCTAACTTTGACAAATACGAAAACTTGCGATATTTTGTCCCTTTATATATCACCAAATCCGATAGAAATACATTTGTTAAGTCAAAAGTGTTAACAAATCTAAATTCTATATTTTTATAAGTATCTATTGTTGTCAGATTTACATATTCTTTTAAATCAAATTCAATATCAGAATTCTGTTGTGCGTTATATGTAATTAGAAAATTTGAAAATTGATATGACGACTTTATCGAAAGTGAATATGCTATGTTTTTCCTACTACTAATACAGTGAGCATATTTTTTAATATCTTTTTGCTTTGCCTCAAAGCGAAAGCTCCATAGATACTTCAAAGGACCTGACTTCTCTATAATGGTAGGATAATGTAAAATAAAATGATGTTTAGGTTTAAGAAAACCAAATAACATCTTATACATTTTGTGATGTTCCATAATTGTATTTCTCAACAAATCTATGTCGTCATTTGAAAACTTAGGAGATAAGATCATATCTACAATTTTAATTAAAAGACAAATTAATTTCCAATGCTTATTCTTAGAGGGAATTAAGTCACCTATCAACAAGGGAAGGAAATGAAGGAAGTTCCAAACTTCGCGGGCTGTCATTTTTAGCGTATTATTTTTTAAATGTTTGTATTGTATTGGGGGAGATAGGTTTTTACTTTCTGCAATACCGTATGCAAATGAAGATTTTCTATTGTTTATCGTATCTAAAGAGCAAATATTGTTTTCAATAAAATGTAAAAGAACTTGACTTATTTCATATTTACAAATACCTTCGAAAAGATCATGCATAATGTCGGCCGAGAAATTCGTAATTGCGTGAAATGTAGAAATGTCATTGAATATGCTATCTTGCTTGATACCACTACTTTTATAATCATCTGCCTTCACATCGTACTGTTTTAAACTACGTAATGTGTATTCAACTACATCTTTACGTAATTTTGGCTTACTTCTATCACATAAACGACAATACTTAAGAATATTAAAGGACTTCCCAAAGCCCAGTAAACTTTTTACGCCTAAATTATCACCCAGTATTAATCCTAGAATAGGAAAAATTTTATAGTTTTTATCATTTACAGATACATTTAAACCATCACTTTCTAAAGATTTGATCTGTTGTACTATGTGATAAAAAGGAGAGTTATTTCCAAAATTTGAAATGTACTTAGATTTTATAAAACCAGCAATAAAAATATAATTTAAGTTAGAAAGAAGATGTGAAGGTAGAGTTGGAAAACTATAATATATAGCACATATACTGTCTTGAGAAGCATGACTACCCAATGGGTTATTAGTTTCAAAATCGTCTGTATATAAGAAAAACGGTAGTATAATTCCTGTTGAAGGTAACTTTTTCATTTTTTCTTGAAACAAAGTGCCATTTATAAAGTTAAATAATTCACATTTTTCTTTTAATATCTCCATGTTTTTCAAAATAATATCTAATATTCCAGGTAATTCTAAAAATTTTTTCATTTGAAATTTTAATGGCAAAAAATAGGCCTTTGATTTAATTTCATCTAAAGTTGGCAAACCACTTTGTCTTATTTGAGCAATTTCATTATTAATTGTATGACTTATGGGTTGACAATATAATTCATCTTGAAGTAAATGCCGAATAAAAAGATATTCTGAGTTTACATTTAAAAACGGTTGAGACAATTTACTAACTATTTCTTGTTGATATGACGTTAAATTATTACATAAAATGTTTGCATTTTGAATGCAATTAAAAGCACATTTAAATAATTCTGATACTTTATTTTGAATGAATAAGACGTCTTTTCTGCAAAAATTGGGTTTCGAATATAATTCTAGTAGAGTTCGTTTTGTGCTGTTATTTAATTCGTTAATTAGTGTCGGTGATAGATCGAGAGGGTTTATTTTAAAATTCGAATTAGTACCTTTCTCGTCTATACTTGGCGTACTTTTACAAGTACTTTGTGTTTTAGCCAAATGAATAAATTGAAAATTCTCATTTTGTAGTGACATGTCATTTTTATGAACATTAACTAAATGTCTTTTAAACGTTTTTCTATTAGAAAAAGTTTGGTAACACATATTTTGACCGCATTTGTAAGAAAAAAAATTTGGTGTCTTATGGACGTTTTTTAAATGGTCGATTAAATTATCTGGAACTAAAAGCTGAAGTTTACATAAAAAGCAAATATACATTTTGATGTATAGATAAAAAAAATTACAATTTTATTTGATTTTTTTCAAGTACGAAACTAGTCCACATACATTTGGATTATTTCTATTACTTGTATTAGATGAATTGAAAAAAAAACTTTCAATGAAATTCCAGACTCCCTCACATTTTACTGGATATTTTAAGTTAAAAACATGAAATATTTTAAAGCAAAGATCGAGACTACTTACAAATGAAGATAACTTAAAAGTAATGCCATCAAAATATACATAAAAATCATTAAGGCTTAGATGGTTCTCGCCAACTGCTATTATTAATGGTTGTAAAGATGTTTGAGTCACAAAACATTCACTTTTGAGTTCTTCGAGCCTCGTTTGAAATTCACTCATTTGTTCAATGCATAGAACAAATGAGTCCTTTGCTTCTTTTATTGTAACTCTTTTTGTTTTTAAGCTGCTGCCTTTTTGAAGTCGTCTCACTTTTGGATGGATTACAGCATTCATGAGAACAGCGACAATATAATCTCTACAATCTAGAATCAAATAAGGAATTCTAAATTTGCTGGATTTTTATATATACTCGTATATGAATTTATACTTACTTTTATTTATGTTTTTATTAAGATCTGCTAAAATTTCAAGAGAAGTTTTTTCTTTAACATTAGTTTGAAAATAAGGTATTATTTTTTCCGTAAAATCTTCCCAGTTTTGGGTGATAGAAGCCTCATCAAAATTTAAAGTTGAAAAATCGCAAGAAATCTGAAAACAAGAAAACAAGATTGTAAAGTATTTCATATTTTTTGTAATGAAGTTTTTAATAAATTTTTTGTACTTACTAGAATAGGTCCTAAACTTGCATGCTTGTATAATGGCCAATTGGATAATATGGATGATGTAGATGACTTTTTTAAAAAATCAATTCTAAAACGAGATGTTTGTATCCACTTACTTTTGACTTCTTCGAACGGAGAATCGTTGTATTGGAGCCACGATTTTACTTGATTAAATAAAACTTCATCTATTTCTACCCCTTCTTTTTCTGTTGGTGAACTTTCGTTTGTTATTTGTGATAGTTTAGGACGAGTGCTTGATTTTTTCAATCTATTTTTGACGTTGAAATATCTGTCATGCAATTTTCCTTTAGGATGAGGCTGATTTTTTCCTCGAGGAATATAGTAAGTTCTCTAAAAATATAATTAACTTATCAAAACAATCATATAAGATATTCATAGGCTTCCTAGAACGAAACAGGTGATAGGCTTTTCGTTTTCTGACGAGACCTACTAACAGTTTTATTTTATGAAGCCCAGTGAAATCTTTTTTTTATTGCAAATTATTAATACGTACTATATCTTCTCCAGGGAACTTTGAAACAATTTTTTCCGCTATTCTTTTGAGATCTGCTACACCCAGTTTTCCATATTTTGCTGTTAAATTGTCAATTATGCAATTCGTCAAAATTTGCTGATTATTTGGATTTAAATTTTTAGTTTTTTCAAAATGCTCCAAAACACTGTTTCCTTGAACTGTTTGGCTTAAAATACTATCTATATCAACCTATGTTGCGAGGAGTATATAAAATATAATTGTCTTTTATTATAGAAACTAATTTCAGAATTTAACCTCAAAATGATAGCAGTTTTCGTCACTACAGGTTGAATTCGTTGAAGCTGTCGGAGTTGTAGCAATTGGCTGAGACTCTGTCCATTTTAAAAATGTAGTAATAGACTCGTCGTACTTTAAAAAAGAAAACATTTTGCAAAATTTTTTAAATATAAAAATCGTAAAATTAATCAAAAATGAAGCTTTGACGTACATTTTCCACAGGAGATGTTTGTGTTTTTTTCCAAGCTGTCCACTTAACTCTAAATTTTGCTTTTATACCTATTTGATTGTAATTAGGAAAAATTTCATTTATGTTTTCTTCTGATATATAATGAAGTTCTTCCACACCAACACCAGCTTCTACACATTGTAATATAAATTTAAGATAATTATTAATCAGTACTTTATTAAATAAAAAACGATGTTTAAACAAAATATTATGTGCACAGAATAAGTATATTTTTCAAAACAATCCGTAAAAATCCAATGAATCAAAAACCGTATTTGAGGAAATTAATATATTTTAGTTACACAAAAAGTAGCACTATTTATTCACATATCTATTTATAAATTTATATTTATAATCGAAAATTATTAAATGATTTTATTCAAATGATTTTATTTGTCTTTAATTTTTATATAGCGTAAAGATTCTCACCTTTTAAATTGAAAAAGACAACTTCACAATCCCACTCTTTTAAAATATTTAAAAGTTCTTGGTCTTTTACGGAAATTTCAGTCGGAGCAATATTTAATATTTCTATATTTTCAATATTTTCGAGCGAATTTTGTAACTCCATATTAAAATACACTGCAGATTTTCACATATCACGTTAACTACACTCAACATCACATTTGCAAATGAAATATACAATTATACAAAATAAGTTTATGTATAGAAACGTTACATATAAGTTTGATCGTATAAGTTGTTAAATCAAACGCAAACTTTTGAATTGAACGCGAAAATGTTTGACATTTGTAACGACTTTTTGGAGTAAATTTTTTTAAATATAAACATATTCGTGTTGATTACGGCAATTCAAACTGAATGAAAAATAATTGTACATGCGTTTTTCAATTTGATTTCTGAAACATTTTTTCGTTCAATTTGAATTGTCTTTATCAATATGAATATGTTTATATTTAAAGTTATTCGCGCAAAAAATTATTTGGTTCAATAATCGAACTGTAAAACATGAAATCACGTTCGTATGTAATACACAATTTTGTATTAAACACGAAAATATTTATCAAAAGTTAACGTGTTTAAACATGATTTTGAACAAATACATTTGAACGCAAATTTCAAACGCAAAAATTTTTAAGCATTTGAAATTTTATTTTTAAGTAGAATGTTTTTACGTTTGGAATGAAAAAATGTCATTCAAACTAAATGAAATCATTTAAACGCTTTGCTTAAAAGTAAATATATTCAATTTCAATATGACTTTTTCTCTCCGTGTAGGAACACCATTTTGCGATAAACCTACGGAACGAGTAATGAGAATCTGTTAGTTAAAGCTGAAGATTAAATTAATATGTTTTACATTTTTATTTATAAATTAATCGTTTACTAATTTGTTTATTGCTAAATCAGGCTAATTTAACTCTATTATTGTGGACTATTATAGGTTTATTTTTTATTAGAATAGTGGAATTTACGTCATTACTTGAGAGAATCTTATACGGGCCAGTCCATGGCGAAAGTAACTTTTTGCACTTGTTTTTATGAGGAGTTACATCTTTCAAGAAAACTGTATCAGCCTTTTTAAAGCTTTTGGGATTTAACCTTTGATCATAGTATCAACGCGGAGTCCAATTAAAATCTTGATTTTTCTTTAATAGGTTAGTAAGGGGTTGAGAAATTTTCGAAAAGTCCTTAATAAATCGTCTATAAAACCCAGCTAATCCAAGAAATGCTTTTATGTTTTTGGGTGAAGTAGGGAGTGGAAAATGTTTAACGCATTCAGTTTTATCAGGATCAGGAAGAATTCCTTTATCTGTTATTATGTGATCCAGATAATTTAGTTCTGGTCTCAAGAACTCAAACTTTTCTGGTTGTAACTTCAGGTTATGCTTTCTTAATCGTTCGAATACCTCTTTTAATTTTACATTATGTTCTTCAAGTGTTTTCCCATAAATCACGATATCGTCCATGTATACAAAAATTTTTGAACCTTGTAAACCCACTAGCACGTTATTCATTAAACGTTGGAAGGTAGCCGGAGCTCCCTTCAATCCGTAAGGCATTCTTTTATATTCGAAGGGACCCAATGGGGTCGAAAAGGCTGTTTTTTCTTTATCGTCTGGATTCACTTCAATTTGGTGAAATCCATCTGCCAGATCCAGGATAGAGAAAAATTTTGAACTACCGAGGAGGTCAAGAATTTCGGTGATGTTCGGTAAGGGATACGCGTCGTCTACTGTGATATCGTTTAACTTTCTAAAATCTACGATAAGTCGCCATCTTTTATTTCCATTTAAATCTGGTTTCTTAGGGACAACAACTAAGGGGAAATTCCAAGGACTACTAGATTCGGTGATAATTTCGTCTTTGAGCATTTGCTGTACTTGTCGGCTTACTTCAGGTTTGTGAGCTTCTGGAAGTCTATATTGTTTAACATGTATCGGTTGTGCGCCCGGTGTATTTTGTGCTTAATGGCAGACGTGCATGTCAATTTTTCACCCTTTATGTGGAATAATTCACTGTATTCAGTGCAGATGTTAACGATGGATTCACGCTCAATTTCAGTCATGTGATTCCTGCGTATTTGATATTGGACTCTTTTGATTCTTTGAAAATCCTGAAAATTGTGCGTCGTACAATGGTTCATGTTTAACATTTGAAATTCTGAAGCGTTTATAAATTTTATTTCATTGGGATCTAGCTCTTCTTCCCTTTCGTGTGGATTGATGACAGAAATGATACATGAGTTATTGATTAGAGTTGAAATACTATTAGATATTAATAATCCATTTGAGAGTTTATTAGATATACATATGCAATCTTTTGTTTTGTTGGTCGGTATCCGAGTAAAAATTTCGTTTCTGGGAGGAATTTTAATCTTTTGTGGTGAACAATCTAATTTTAGGGTTATATATTTCGGATCACAAAACAGTGATAATTCATTCTTTGCGTAATTTAAGTTGGCTTTAAAATCGTGTAAAAAGTTTCGCCCTATGACACCATCATGAGGAAGTGGAAAATTATCCGACAAAATTTGGAAAGGATATTGAACGATTTGATTTCCTATGAATAGTTTTATATATGCCACACCAAGAGTTTGAATTAATTCTTTGGTAATCCCTTTTAAATAAGCCTTCTTTTGTGTATATATACGATTTGGTTGTCCTTAAGACATTTTAATTTTAAAGCACATGTAACGCTGCCGCTATCAAATAACAATGAAAAATTTTTGAAATTATTTGAATCCGCTGATAACTTTACAATATCAAATTTATCTTTATTGCTTAGTATCATTTTAAAAATATTTAACGATTTTGAAGTTGAAGACGAAATGGAATACGAATTAAAAATTTGTTCACGATCATGTTTGCAATTCACTAACTCAGTTTGTATTTGGGCTAGCGTTCTTTGTTCTAGATATTGCTCTTCTAGAAGCTGCCTCAACTCTGGCCAATTAGAAAAGGTCTTATATTTTGAAATATTGTATGCTGTACCAGACATTTTGCATTTAATTATATTTAAAAACATTTTTGAGTCATTTTGGTCAAAACTATCGTCGTGAATTACGTCACAACAACTTATGAATTTGTTAAGATCTTCACGACACCCATTAAATTCATGAATAAATTTTAGAGCGAAATTTTTATCTAAAGTAGCAGGCATTGCGAGGCTTTCTTCACCTTTTATACTAAAATCGTGAAAATTATTATACGGGGGGGGGTAAATTCGTTAGCAAATCCCCGGAAAGGTTCGCCTTCACTTTCACCAGATAAATCAATGAGGGTAGGGGAGAAAAAACTGGTGTTTTCAGTATTGTCTAGATCACTATTTAATTCTTTATCCGTCATAAAACTCGTGTAAATAACACTAGGTAGGTAGGTAGGTAGGTAGAGGTGGCCGCCCGCTCGATTCTGAGCAAGCACACTTAGGCCAGAAAGGCCCATTGTGATACCACACCAGGAAGCTTACAGATCGAACCACCTCGAGCGCTTCAGAAAGCCCAGAAGCCTCTTGACAGAGATCTCTTCTAAAAAAGAGAGATCTTGAAAGAAGGCAGCTCCTAAAAACACTATGATTGTATAAATTTTAAAAGAATGATTCAATAATTTTAACGGTAATATTGAAATGACACAACATGAAATAACACACTGTTTATAAAAAGTTTTACATTAATGTTTTATACAAATTACATTTACATACATATACTCCCCTTTTGTATAATTGATTGAACACTCTTTTACTTAATTTAAATTCTCACTGTTTATTTTTTTTGTTTTTTACAAATAAGAGAAAAATACAAGTTCACTCAAATGAAGTATATAAAATCATAAAATTACAAAATTATAAATTTGTAATTGATTAATAATGAAAGTAAATTCCTTTTTACTATTTTTTTTTTTATTAATTATCTTTCTATATAAAAAACAATTTGTTCAATCGTTAGTAAAAATTTGTAATTTTGAACAATAATAAAAGAATTTCTAAATTAAAGAAAAAACTTTAAAAAAAAAGTCTGGATTAATAATATATATTTTGTTTTTATTTATTTATTTATTATTATTACGATGTAGAAACGAAAAAAAAAAGTTGTTCAGTTGTTATTGTTGATCCGTGTATCTTCTGCGTATGTTTTTTTCGATCGGTGCTGTTCTGGTTACTCTGTCCTTGCTATTACTCTGTCGTTGAGTTAAAAGTTGAGTTAACTTTTTTTTTTTAAATTTAATTTCTCAGATTTAAATTTGATTTTAATTTGTAAATAAAATTTTCTTTATTTTTTTTATCTGAGTTAAATCAATTAAATTAAACAATTTATTCACTCCAGCGGTATTTATTTTCTCTTTATCTTATTTTTCACTTCAAGAAAAATTTCTTATTTATTTTTTTTGAGGAAAAAATATTTTGTTAATAATATCAACAAATTATCACCCCACACCTGACACCAAATTTATTTGTTGGAGGTTTTGTGAAATAAAACAATTTTATTAATTTTAACAATATTATTTCACTTTTATTTAATTAACTCAACTATTTTACCGGACAAAATATATACTTTAAAATAAATCGACCGAACTCCGCAGAATTAAACTCACGAATAAATTTATGACTTTATTAATTATTTATGCACCTCTCAGCTTATGGGAGTTTTAGCTGAAGGTGTCATATTACTTTACTTGCAATCTATCTTCTTGCATTTTCTATGTGCATTTTATATTGATGAAATGTGCTTAATTGACATTAAAAGCATTTAAATGTATTAAATAAAATTCGTAGAAATATAAAATATAAAATGCGTGTGAATAATGAAAAATATATGTAAAAGAATTTAAGACTCAGCAAAAGACAGGAAATTGAAATTAATATGTTTGATGAATAGAAAAATATAGACAAACAACGTATATAATAACAACAAAAGAAAACAACGAGTACAATTTGTTTTTCTACGAAGTAAAAGCAATTCGTATGGCAGATTTAGAATATAAAACAGATGTTGAACTAATTGACGCTAGAAATGTCAAACAAACTTACACAATGGAAATTTTTTAATTTAAACTATTTAGTTAATATTCAATCAATCATCGTAAATTTTAGTATGTTGCTATCAATCCAAGTGAACTAGTCGATTTTAAGTAAAAAATAAACAAAAGTTTAGTATACAAAAAATTACATATATAATAAATAAATGAAATATAATGGAGTTTCCAGATTTTGAAGAATTTTTATCTGAATTTAGTGAACTGTTATTAGAAGAACATCGAGATGAAATTTTGCGTTATTTAGCATTTTTGAAACCTTATTGCAGTATGGAAAAAGCAAAATCGATATATGGCGTATATTATTTGTGTTGTCCAAGACCGAAAAATACTACAGTAGCAAGTCCTGACACATGTGCATGTATAAATGTTATAATGACAACTAGAAGATTATTAAAACTAATGCATTTTTATTGTAAATTTAAAAATAAAAAATGTAGCAATTGTGTTTTAAAAGAATGTTTTATTTAAAAAATAAAAATATATATCATAAAATTTACAGTAAGTCTTTCATTTCAATCCAAGAGTTGTATTTATTTGAAAAGCCTAACAAAAGCTTTATTGTCTTTCTTTTTTAAAACTTTGTCTACTAAATAAATATCAGGATATTTTGTTTTCAATAATTCTTCATGATAAAAGCTACCTTGAATAGGGGTTCTATTAAAATCTTCTAATAAATATGTAGTAGGATTTGTATTATTTACGGCTCGTATTTTGAAAATTTCAGTTGTCCAATTCGGTGTATACCCTTTTTCGAATATATGTTTATATTTACTAATTCGTACAAAATCTCCAACTTTGTACTTTGGTTTTAAGAATATTTTCAAGTTGTTGTAAACTGTTTTTAATAAATGTTTTTCATTCACAGCGTTGACATCACTAGGTCGCATTTTAATTGTACGATGTTTTGTGTTGTTGTACTTATTAAGTAATTCTTGAATATTATTTATCCATTTGTAAGATCCATTCATGTTAATTCTTTCCACATCATGTTTTTTAAAGTACGATTAAAGCGTTCAATAATTGATGCTTTTAAAGTACTATACGTCGAATAATGATTTCTATTATAATCTTTCATTAAATTTTGAAAATGATGATTATAAAATTCCTTGCCGAGATCGCTTTGTAAACTTTGTGGTGATCTTTTTGATGTTGTAAATATCATTCTACTCCACTTTTAGTTTTTAGAGGTGTAGCCCATGCAAATTTCGAAAACGTATCAATCACTGTCAACAGAAACCGATAACTCTTGTTAATAGAAGAATATGCTCCCATTTCAACTAAATCAATCTGCCATAAATCAATGTCTTTCATTATTACTCTTCTACGTTTAAAATTTTTCCGTGCTGTCTTATGAAGTTCCTCAAACAATTGTCGTTTGCTCATATATAAGTTAATGATATCTCAAATTATATATGCTCAATATAGATTATACAGTTAATTTCATAGTGTTTTCTCCGTTTACAGATTGTTCTACATACAAAGAATTTTGTAAAATTGAAGAAATTTTTTCATTGTTTGATTAACACTCAGCTATGAATGTATCTGTTTCACGTACTTTTCGATTTATAATTACTTTAAAGTCATCTAAATCACTCTTGTTTCTGACTATTAAATTTTCTAATTGTTTATTTCTGTTTTCAACATATAATTTTAATTCGTTCGTTGAACTCATCTTTTCATTGAAAGTTTTAAATTGCTCAACTAAATTACTTTCAATGTATGCAGTTTTATTTGAGAAATTTTCTAGACCATTTTGAAAATAATCTTTTGTAATTGCATCAAAATTGTCTAATGGTGTTCCTTCTTTCCGTAAGCGTTTGTATTCTATGTCAAAATTTCCGTCAGATGATATTTTAAAACCTAATCCAGGTTGGCCTGGTGGTCCTCGTTCACCTTTTATATGTCAATAGCTTTATTATGCGAAAACCGTCCAAACTTATCAAAACTCATCTTAACATTGAAAATAAAAAAAGTATGGATGAATTATTTAAAGAATTATATTTGCTTCACGTATTTCTTCAATAATTGATATAGAGTGTAAACTCTCTAACGAAATTCAAGGGACCGAGCATTTTTGTACGTTATAGAGAGTTTTCGTTATATGGAGAGGAGAAAAAACACCAAAATTTCTTAAATACAAAATGTCATATATTATACATAATTTATTAGTTTTTGTAATCGTTACATCTAGTATTAAAATTACAGATCATTACGTTTTTTCAATAAAATCTGCTATTTTTGCCTCAAATTTTTTGAATACCAATATTTTGTTCGTATTTTATCCATGTTTTGGCATATAGCGAAATCATTTTCATACATAATACTGTAATAAGTTTTCTAATAATGCTCAATTTTGCACTTTCAAATAGCATAAATTATAAGATTTATAGTTTCTTTAAAAATGTGTGTGTGACAAATGAAACATCCGAATGTTGATACCTGGACTGAATTTCAACTTATTTAAACGGTCTCAATAATGAAAAATTATCTCGTTATAAAGAATGACTTTAACGTTATATAGAGTTTATCAATGCATGGGTCTTAAATCAAACCAAACAAACTCAAGTAATTTTAACGTTATAGAGAGTTTTCCCTTATAACGAGTTTCGTTATAAAGAGTTTACACTGTAATTTCATTGTTATGACTACACTGCCCTGCTTTCTGTGAAGCAATAAGTAAGCGTAATCTATCAACTAATTCATGTGGGTCATCCCAGTATATGTAGTTAGGTTTACTAGTGTTTATTGTCATAAGACCTTCTCCTCGTTTTTTTATCAGTTTACTTATAATGCTTTTATATTTTTCGCCACCATTTCCTTTAAATCTGCTCTTGTTGTCTGAACTTACTGTTCTAAAAATATTTGTTGTAATCAAAATGTTCTTATAGTTTTCATGATCAGATGTTGTGTAATCTTCTGGATTTTTTATAAAAATTAATTCATACAGTCTTTGAGTTGCGGGATATTCATTTTCTCTTACAATTATAACATCTTTGAACTCTATTTTATGATGCCTATTTCAAAAGCATTTATATTTTCATTGTTTTTCGGCCCGGAAGCTTTATCTACACTTCTACTATTGTTCATATACTCTCTAGTGTAAAAAGTAGCTAGTGTTCTGTTTTTATTGAAAGATTCTTGCAGAAAAGGGCTATCTTGGTATAAACTCTTATTTAGAGTTTTCTTTAAGTTAGAAATAGGCGTGTTTTGAAGAGGTGAAGGATGTTCTGATGAAACTGTTTTCTCAGGTGTCTTGATGAATGAACTGTCTGTAGAATGTGGTGATGATTTAAAAAATTTATGTGGTTGCTGTGATGATGAAGCACTATTATTTTCAAAAGTCAGAAACCGGTCAGATGTGGAAAGCTTCTTATCTATTTCTTTTTTGATTTCAGTTTTAATTTTTTTATCAATATCATTTTCGGTTTTTTCTTTGAATTCACGTAAAGGTTTACTGTTGCGTGTATTGTCAACAGCCTGCAAACACCTTATGAACAACTTGCAAACAACTTGCGCACAACTTGTAAACAACGCAAACAACTTGCAAACAAGTAGCAAACAGTAGAAACGGTTTTGTATTTTAGTTGTAAACAGCAATATTTTTTTATAAATATGTTTATGACCATTTTGTAAACAGATGTTTAATATATTGAGATAATTGTAAGTAGTACTTTTATTTATATTTTTATGAATACATAAAATCCTTTCTTATATCGTCCGTCATCTATTGAGCAGTCTTTATTAATTACAACAAATCCATAATTATCCTTCCAACATTCTGAACACATATCCTTGAATTTTTTGAATGACATATCAGTATTCACATGGTCTTTACGTATATGTTTCAAATTCATATCATCTTGTTTAAATAAAATAATGAAATTTGCGTTATCTCTTATTAAATCTTCAGGTATATCTGTGTATGTTTGACATAGATAAAAACTGTCAATAGTTTTATGACGACCCATGCAAAAATAAGGTCTCATTATATTTTGTTTTTCGCAAGCAACGTCATCAAAAATAAATATTGAATTCTGTTTAGCTTCTTCAGGAGCTAAAACTTCATTATTCTCTGATAATGCATAGTAACCAATTCCTTTAATTGAGGTTACAATTTTTTTCAAATATTCATATTTCGGCTGATATAAAGATTTTAAATATAAATAAATGTTCTCAAATTTTAAACCATTTGGATGTTCAAGTAAATATAGCATCACATTAGTTTTACCACAGTTTGATGGACCTGCAATAATTGCTCTTATATTATTTGGTAGCAGTACACTATGTTTCTTTCTTTTATTTGTATCACGATCAAAGTCAATGTTTTTAACTTGTAATGTTTCATGTTGTTTTATTAATTTTATTTAATAGACTAAAGTGTATATAATTTAAGGAGAATATTTATAGAACACTTTCAAAAAATTTTTATCACTTTGATTAGAAATTCAGAACGAAAAAGATATAAAATGATAGATCACAAACGAAAATTAAATAGTTGCTGCAAAACTTATAAAGGAAAAGATTTAATTAATTCTGCGATTAGTAATCTACCGTTTGAATTATATTTACCAGGTTATAATTTTTGTGGACCTGGCACAAAACTACAAAAACGATTGAATAGAGGAGGTAGTGGAGTAAATCCACTTGATGAAGCTTGTAAAAAGCATGATATAGCCTATTCTAAACATAAAGACGTACATAACAGACATATAGCTGATAAAATTTTAGCAGGAAAAGCTTGGGAAAGAGCTACTTCCAATAAAACCAGTTTAGGTGAACGAACAAATGCGTGGTTAGTTACAAACGCAATGAAAACGAAATTGAAATTTGGAATAGGTATTGTAAAAAGAAAAGTAAAGAGTAAAAAATTAAAACATAAAAGATAAAATGGAAAACAGTTATTTTGAAAAACTTTGAACAATATACGATCTGTTTTAAATAAAAATAAATCAGAAGACATAGTTGACAGTATAAATTTAGTTGTAAAAGCAGCTAAAAATGTCGTTATAGGAAAAAAATCATTAGTTAAATTACCTAGAATTATACCAATACCTAAAATTGGTGGTCTTATACCTGTTTTACCAATATTTGCTGGCCTTTCTGCAATTGGCGCGCTAGCTGGCGGTACATCACAGATTGCTTAGGTTATAAATCAAGCAAAAAATGTAAAAGAGCAACTGGCTGAAAATATAAGACATAACAAGCAAATGGAAGCTATTGCAATAGGAAAAGGACTTTATTTAAAACCATACAGAAAACGATTAGGACTTTTGTAACGTCACATTCACAAAACTTTTAAAGCAGCTACCTAATAAAGCCTTGAGTGAAATTGATATTATTAAATATGCAAAATATGTACCATATTTCAGAGGTGTTTTTATGTGTAATGAATTGCCTAAAAGTCCTCGACTTAAAGAATGTGCTGTTATAAGTTTAGATCCTTCGACAGGTGCAAGTACTCATCGGGTAGCATATTATAAAAATAATGACTATGTAGAATATTTTTATAGTTTTGGAAACTTACAGCCTCCACAAGAAGTCATTAATTATTTAGGAAATAATATTAGATATAATTATTATCAATATCAAGATTTTAATTCGGTTATATGTGGACATTTATGTTTAAAGTTTTTATGATTGTACTAAAATAAATAAAAATAAATTATAAATAAAATAAAGTTTCAACATTTATTTATTTTGTTATTATCATTTATCATGTCAGTAACACTGACTCTAAGTGGAAACTCGTCAGTGTTAAATGCAGAATGTTTTCCTCCTGCAGAATTAACATATGATTACATGTGTGGATTAGTTGATTTTCAAACATACAATTCAATACCTAATGTAGACAGCAATAATAATGTATTTTAGATCGAACATGAAAAAATTGAAATACTTGTGGGATCTTACGAAGTTGATGATTTTGCGGTTTGTTTGTTTGTTTGTAGTGGCTGTGCAACCTTGGCGTAGTTGCACCCAATTAGCATATTAAAATGCCGTTTTGATACCACAGTCGCTCGTGGGTACCTTCCCTACGGGTATAAACGCGGAAAAAACTCGGCTACCACCATCCAGTCGAGCCCAAAAAACAAACAATGCTGCCAGGGCTCATCTGAGACAGTTCCCCGAGGCCATCTAGAAAATACTTGCCAAACGCTCTATACCTTGCTTTGGCTAGAGCTGGGCATTCACAGAAGTAGTGCAGTGGGGTTTCCTCTTTCTCCACCGCTCCACAACTGCGACAATGCGGGTTAAAGGGCACACCTATCTTGGCCGCATGTCTGCCTATGGGCCAGTGCCCCGTAAGAGCAGACACCACTTTAGCTATAGTGTGTCTGCTCATGTTCACTAATGACCTGGTCCTTGTTGGATCCAACCTTGGCCAGGTCTGTCTTGCAATCTTGCAGTTGGAGAGGCTTCTCCATCTGCGATTGGCAGTCTCCAGGAAGTGTGTCCAAACAGCTCTTTTCACACTTCCTATTGGAACACACGCGTCCTCCTGGGACGAACAGTGCATCAACGTGCCCGATTTGGCTAAGGAGTCAGCCTTCTCGTTACCTTGTATGTTCCTATGTCCTGGGTGTCTTACTGCCTAGCTTCACGAGCTCCGATCTGCATTGATTTACTAGCTTAGATCTAAACGTATTGGCTATCAAAGCTTTGATCGCCGCTTGACTGTCCGAACAGATGCCTATAGGGCCTCGCAGGCTTTCATGATTGCCAGTATCTCCGCCTGGAAGACACTAGCCCCATCAGGGAGACGAAACGACCTGCTGATTGCGGGGCAGTCCGCATGAACTCCGGCTCCCACCCCACAATCCATCTTGGACCCATCTGTATACCCCAGGCATCTAAAGTTTCTTGTGGCCCTATTATCCTTCCATTCATCTCTGGAAGGGAGCCGCGCTTCGAAGTTCCTGTCAAAGCGCAATATAGTGGTCATGTAGTCTGTATTTTTGGCTATTAACTCTTTTGGGATTAGGTTCAGGATGTTGCCCTGCCCATAAAATCTGGGTTGCCAACATCCCAACTCCCTGAGTCTAAGCGCACTACATTTTGCGGTTTACTTTCAAAAAGAATTGAAGAAAAGAAAGAAAGAGTACAAACTCGAAATTGGAACAAATAACAACACACTCAAAACAGAAATTAAATGTAATAAAAAAATCTACTTTAATCGAAAGCAAACTATCGGTAAATTATTAGCCTCATATATCTACACTACCTGTAAATATTATCAAAGTAAATGTTATACGTGTGGAATGTAATCTTATTAATGGCTCTTTTATAAATAACCAAATCGCACACATTTTACATGAATTTTCACCAGATGTTAGTCCAGGGTATAAAATAATAGAGGTAACAAAAAATGTTATTTATTTACCAATAAACACCAGAAAAATAAGATCTATAGAAATAAGAATTCTTGATCAAGACGGTGATCTAGTAAATTTTAGAGGTGAAACAATAACAATTCGTTTACATTTCAAGGCAATATAAATCTGTTGATATATAATCTTTGTGATAATAAGTTTTTAACTAGTACATCATAAGTCTTTTAACACCAAATTTCAGTGATACTATAAAAGTGTCAAAACCGTATTTAATTAACGTAACTTAATAAAAATTTCATTAAATCATTAGGATATATAGTACAAGAAAAATGAGTTAGATACTAAATATTTCAAATCCGCTTACATTCGATGAAAGTATTGTGAAAAAAATATCACAATTATACACCTTTTTCATTATCATATCAAAATAGTGATGAAATCAGAATATCAATACAACATCAAGATTTGTATATTTTGCCTAGTGAAAGCTATATATACATTGAAGGAGCGATAACTGACACAGATGGGAAAAAATTGACTACTATTGATTGAAGACTGGACAATAATTGTATGTCTTTTCTTTTTGATGAAATGCGATATGAGCTAAATGGTGTTGAAATTGATCGAACAAGAAATTTAGGCTTTACAAGCACATTTAAAAAATTATGTTTCTCTAACAGAGACTCAAAGCAAAATATTGTATAATGCCGGATGGTCACTGAGTTCACATATTACAGTTTCTGATGGATTCTTCAATTTTTGCATTCCATTGAAAATGCTTTTAGGATTTGCTGAAGATTATACTAAAATTATCGTTAACGCACGTCACGATCTAATTTTAATTCGAGCTAGATCAAATAATATTGCTGTTCATACATTAAAAGATTTTGAACTTAGCATTCATAAACTGCTTTGGCGTGTACCGCATATAAGCGTTTCTGATACTGAACGTTTATCTCTTCTCAAGATTATTGACAGAGGACATCCAATACAAATAAGCTTTAGAAGTTGGGACATGTACGAATATCCTGCATTACCAACAACATCTACTCAACATGTATGGACAATAAAAACTTCATCACAACTTGAAAAACCAAGATTCATAATTTTCGCTGTACAAACAAATAAAAACAACATTAAAGACAAAGATAACATATCATTTGACCATTGCAATTTAACTGATATTAAAGTACATTTGAATACAGAGACGTATCCTTATGATGATTTAAATGTTAAATTTTACCGCGAACGGTATGCTTTACTGTATGACATGTATACAAGATTTTAACATTCCTATTTAGGACGAGATTCAAAACCTTTATTGAAATGAAGTAAACTCAAAAATTTAGCGCCAATCATTGTGATTGATTGTTCACATCAAAGTGAAACTGTAAAAACAGGACCAGTTGACGTTGAAGTAGAATTTAAAGCGTCAAGTAGTTTTCCTGCTTCAACAACAGCTTATTGTTTATTACTACATGACAGAATTGTGAAATATAATCCACTTACAAATGAAGTTTAAAAATTAATATAAAAGTATATTAAAGTATTATATTAAATCATTTTGCTCCAGTTTACTGTGTTGTCTACAACTAAAAAGTAAGAATTTTTTTTTTCTTTTTCAAATGGACAAATGATCATCTATAATTATTGACGTGCAGGGCTTTAGAGGATTTCAGAATAGTTTCATACCTATAGAACTGATTATTTCATACAATTCGACTGAATTCCTAAATTTTATAATTAAATCACCATATACATTTGATAAATTACCAAAAAAAACTGCAAATTCAAGCTTAATGGTTATATAATCATTATCATGGCCTAACTTGGCATGAAGGGAGTGTAGATTTTGATAGTGTAAAACAATTTGTATTGCAAAATATGTATAAATGACGCTGTTATTTACTTTTTAACAATAATTTTTTTTTATTTATAATAATTTGTACTTCAATTTATAATATATTTGTATTTATAATATTTGTATTTTATTATCCTAAATAAAAGTATATAATTAGCAAAATAAACATAGAACTATTGTTACTTAACGATAAATTTTTATCGACATACAATTTTGTTTTAAAAAAGATAAATAAAGTGTTTTTGAAATTACTTTTCTTGTTTTTTGGTTTTTTTTTTCAAAAAATAATTTTTTAAAGACTTAAAGTATTTTTTGGGTTTTTCAAAGTTGTTATTTTTAGTTCATCATTTTTTTTTTACAGTAATAAGATTTATTTGAAATAATATTTTTCAATATCTGAATGACCTCATGCTAAAGTCATAATTTTGATTAGATATGAGAAATCTTTTTTTATCATTATTTTCTAATGCTATTTTATTTATTGTTTGAGTATACACATTATCGGTATTACTTCTTATCACGAACATTTTTCTTCTTATTTGTAAAGAACTATCATTAACATATTGCGCAAAATCTTCTACTGAAATGTCGTTTTTTTTATTCCTTTTTTATATTTACCAGTGGCGGCTCTAGCCTGATTGTAATGGTGGGGCTAAACATGATGTGGGTTTCCACTCCACCCAAGAGGTACCACATAGAGAGCGTTAACCGATTTTTAGTGAACGGATTCTCTAAAAAGCTTTATTAAAATTATATACACACTGTAAAAAAAAAACAGGGAAATTTACAATAATAAACGTTGGCACAATATTTGCCAACGTTTATGGTAGTATATTTACATTCATGTACAATTTTACTCTAAAGAATGTAAAATCATACTTTCATTGAATTTATTTTTACAAGCTTGTGTAGTAATAATACCACCAATTTTTGTAATTACTCGGTAATTATACACTTCTAGGTAGTAATAAATTTACTAGTCAGAAGTGTATAAGTACACTGAGCAAAAATAACTTTACTACTTAGAAGTGTATTAACACACAGTTTTTGCAAATAACGAGGGTATTTTTAATACACTAGTTGGTAAAAATTGCACTTAATAAAAGTACAGTTTTGCATGTTTTGTTATATTTAAAAAGATATTTTAATAAATTCAAATATGCATAAATCGATTTTTAAAATTATATTACGAATTTAAAATTTTACTTTGACAATTTTTTTTGCCGTAAAATTTATACACTGTAAAATAAAAAGACTAAGGAATGAATATATACAAGGAAAAGAATAAATAAAACAGCAATGTCATTAAGATTACACAAGACACTATTTTTATTTAATAAAAATAAACATTATAATTTTCTCATCTGTTAGTGTACATAAAATAAACGTTAAAAATTCTCTTTCTTAATTCAAAAACATAAATATTTACACATAAATTCAAATTTCCATACATTTTTCAAAAAAATAGTTCAAATAGTTAATAGTTATTTTGTACTTTTTAAAATACAATGAAAAATTAAGTATTATCAAGTATTATCTGTTTAAATTTTCGCCAGAATAGCGAATAGCGAATTTCAATTCAATATTTATTGTAGTAATTACAAAATTGTTCTTTCTTAAAAATACTAAAAAATAAATCAACTTACATTTCAGATTTTATAATTTTTAACAAATTTTGGACTTTTGATTTATTACCAAGTGTTTTTTTTCCAGATCGTCCAAAGGTTAAGGGTAGACCCATTATGTGCTGAAGAGAATCCATTGTAAGACTAATATCTTTCGGGTAACACATATTGAAATTGAAGAAATACATTAGAACCAGTTCAACTGCTCCATACAGCGAGTTAAGAATCGAACATTTTGTTTTTTCTACATAGATATAAAATATTCTGTTTTCTGGGTCGATATCTGTAAAAAAATTTAGAGTAAATATTTTATGAAATGAGATCTTCAAAAAATCAATCTTACCAATTGCAGCAATCCATGGAGAATTTTCCAATGGTTGTATATCATCAATGTTGGTATCAGCCTGAAAAAAAAACAAGTTTGTATTAAATGTTTATAATTTATTAATGTTTTAAACTTACACTGAATCGTTGAACTAAATGTTCAATATTTTCTCCAAAATATGTTGCAAGAATGCACAGCACCTTGTATTCTTGAAAATCATCTTGTGTGTTGACGTATTTTGATAAAGCTTTTTTAGCTTTTGCGAATGAAATTATGTTTTTTCCATAATGATTCAGTTTTAAGCCTAAGTTGACGTCTGGTAAGCCAACTAATTTCATAAAATGACTTTTTGCAAAAGACGCAACAAGTAAATGCGGCCAGTTTTCTTGAATCTGTTTTATTGTTGGTGGATTTTCAATTTGATTTAAAAAATTTCGCTGTTCAGCATAGGTGTCCATAAAGTAAGCGTTGATCTTTTCAATTTCTCCTTGAGTTAAATTTTTAATAAAAAATTTTTCCTTCAAATAAATTCTTTTATCTTCAAGGCTTTCTTTGTCTTCATTTCTTTCTACGACGAAATTAGGACATCCTTCTTTCAGTGATTTTAGTTTTTTTATAACGCTTGGTTTTAATGCATTTTCTATTTCCTTCTTTTTTGTTTTTCTGTTTAAATAGTTATTATGGTATACAAGTTTTGAAGTAAGGCTTTCAGAATCACTGTGACAATAGTTTTCGAAACTTCTTGGGTATTTTGAAATGACTTGAATTGCAACTTGTCGCATAATAGGTACTGGAATATAGTATGAAAAGGAGCGCATTTCATTGATAATAAAATGAACAAAATCAGTCATCAAGTTTTCTAATGGTTTTCCACCTTCAAGTAAATCTATTATTTGCTTTGGTACTTTATTCCAATCAATTTTAAAATTTTGGAAGAGTATTTTGCTTTGTGATATTCCAATATTAAATTCATTATCACTGTTTGACAATACTCCACTAGACATTGATAAAGTGTCGGAGAGACTTTCGGTATTACTTAAAGACTTTTCACTTGTAGGTGTTGAGGTTCTTTTTTCAAAAGCGTAGGATTTTGATGGTCCCGCATAATTGATTTCCTGATGAGATTGGATGCTTGTTGTCGTTGAATGTTTGTCCAAATCGTTAAGAAAATAAACTAAATTACTGTCAGACAAACTGTTTGAAGACCTGTTGAAAATAAAATTCACAAGATCGAAAATTACCTAAATAAATAAAATATCTTAATTTTTTTAATTAAGTATATAAAAGTTTCTTAAATATCTGGAACAGAAAATTTTGCAGAACACCATTGTGAATCTTCTTCTAAGACCATTAAAGTTTTATCGCTGAAGTACTCTAACGTCTCTGTGTCTTCAATGGTGGTTCCATCTTCTTCAAGCACCAATTTAGAGCCTTGTAATCCTAATGAATTTGCTACAAAATACAATAAAATATTTTAAAAGATACATAAGATATAAGTTATTTTTTTCGTATTATAAATTATTTAAAAAAAAAAAAAACAATGTTACAAATAAAAGTAGAATATTAAACTTAAAAAAATTCATATTCTGATTTTTAGAAAAATTTTCTGTGAACCTTTTTCAATAACTTGGTGAAGGTCAACATTACAGCAAAAACTTTTCTTTACAATCCTGTCTGCGCTCCATACTTTAAAAGCCCTTCGTGACATCTAAAAATATGTACATAACACATCAATTCTATAACTATAATTGATAAAAAATCATATTAATACAATAACTTACCTTGTAAAATAAATAAAATGTAGTCTAAAATGGAAAATAATTTTGAAAAAGAGTATACGTTTTATTGTGAATATGAAAGGATTTTAGAGGAAAAGGAGAAATTAAATTCGAAAAATGTATTGTATGCAGGGCCGTGCCTGGGTATATGGCCGCCTGCGTGCCAGTCTGTATGGCCGCCCCCAGGATAACATTAAAAAAAACTACTTTAATTTTTAATGTTTATTATTATACACAGGGCATCAAACCGGGAAAAAAATCAGTTTTTGGTTAACCGAAATCGAGAACGAAAAAAAATATTGGTTTTGTTCCCAAAACCGGTTTTATGAGATTTATATGTTTGGATGAAATTTAAGAAAAAAAAATGCACAAAATAAACATTTTTTTATTTAAAATTTAAACAAAAATAATAACATGAAAAAAATTATGGTATTGGTTTTATAATCACAGACAAAATTATCAAACATAAAGAACATAGGAATACGATAATTTAAAATCCTAGGTGTCGCTCAGTGACAATTTAAAATTATTTGATTTTAAAAAATCAAATCTTACGTATTATTTATTGATATTGAAAATAGTAAAGGTTTTTGGTTAATTAACCGGTTTCATAAAATTATTTCGGTTAGGTTACCGGTTAATTAGGGAAATCTTTCAATCTTTCAATTATCGCGATTGAAAGTGAAATTGCTGAATCTTCACGAAGCAATTATTAAATAAAGTACATATTAAAAGTTAATCCTACGGGATTTTTTACTGACAAAATCGTCAATTGCTTCGTGAATATTTAAAGATTCAGCAATTTCACTTTCAATCGCGATAATTGAAAGATTGCTCATACGTTCTTGCGTCATGGAAGTACGTAGGTAATTTTTTATGATTTTCAATTTAGAAAAACTACGTTCTCCAGACGCAACTGATACAGGCATGGTCAATAATAGTTTTAAGCTTGTAGATACATTTGGAAATGAATTTTGTAAATTGTGTTTGTACAAATACTTTAGGAGTTCTTCGGGTTGTTTCCTATCTTTTATAATTATTTTCAATGAAATTAACTCTTCGTATAATTCTGCTCCGTTTATGTCGCACGATTCGCCATCCTTGAATTTATTATGAAAGTCGAAGCAACTTTTTTTTATGTCGTCCTCTCCTATTTCAACAAATTTATATAAAAATCCGAAAGATTGTTCGAAATTGGATAATGTTTCAAATCGGGTAGTAACAGATGAAATGGCTGTATCCAATATTACATAGAAAAAATTAATTTTGAAATTTTCTTTAGCAGTTAACTGAATATCCTCATCTCCTTCATAGTCAAATTGTTTTCGCTTATGGCGTCGACGTAGATTAATTTCAACAGGAAATTCCGGTTGTATTTCAAGTGATTCACATAATTCATCAGCAATTTTCAAATACTTTTCGAAATTTTCATCATTTCTAATACTTTGGAAAAAAATTAAAATATTATTAATAGATTCAGCACATGAAGTAAGATTCCAAGAAACGGTCTGCATCATTTTACTAATAATATTTACTTTTTCTAAGATTTCGTACCATATTACTGTGGAACAAATAAATTTGTACGATTTAATTTTCATTGCCAAACATTTAGCTTCATGTTGACCTATTGGTGTTGAACATTCTTCCGCTAGTTCTATTAGGCTGTCATAAATTTCACCTAATTCATGACGCAGTGGTCTAATCGCCTTAATCCTTGATTCCCACCGGGTTACGCTAACTTGTTTTACTGTTAACGATTTTACATGTTTTTTTAAAATTTGCCATCGAAAAGGTGATCCGGAAAAGTAATTGTATATTGCTGACACATTACTAAAAAAATCCACAGTTGAAAAAGAAACTTTCGCTGCATCATTGACGACCAAATTTAATGTATGCGCGTTGCATGGCATAAACAAAGCTCGTGGATAATTGTCCAAAATTCGTTTCTGCAATCCAATATGTTTTCCAGCCATATTTGATCCATTATCATACCCCTGGCCTCTCATATCGTTAACATTTAATTTAAGAGAGCTTAATTTTTCAATTAAAAAGTCGTAAAAAGCTTCTCCAGTACTTTTTTGAGCTGGAGAAAAACCAACGAAATTTTCTCTCACTTCTACTTCGTCATTTTGAATATGCACATATCTCAAAATTATTGTAATTTGCTCGACATGTCCCATGTCCGGCGTACAATCCAAAATTACTGAAAAATATTTGGCGTCTTTTATTGCTGACAAAATATATTTTTGAATTTGCGCTGCAAGGATACTAATTATTTCATTTTGGAAGCGATTTCCCGCATAATGTGGCATATGGTTCTTTAAAGCAACTGATTGTTGAATGCGATTTATGTGATCTGCCATAACATCATCAAATTTTCCTATCATTTCAATTGCTTTTAGAAAATTTCCATTATTGTTTTCATACAATCTGCTCGAGCTACCTCTAAACGCTAAACCCTGTACTGCCAGAAATTGTACCACAGATATCATGCGTACGACAATTTGATACCATCGTTTTTTCTCTGCGTCATAATACCGTTGCAAATTTTTATCAATTGTAGCTTTGTTTTTTAAATTTAATTCCAAATTTTTCCAATTGGTGCAATTTCCGATATGCAGCGATGTTTTTTCATGACGAGATAAATTATCAGATGTGTGTTGCCAATCATTGAAGCCTTCATTAACTAATTTTGTTTCTTGTTTGCCAAATAATTTACAACAGAAGCAAAATATGGAATCCGTTTTTGGAGAATAGATTAACCACTCACGATTAAATTTTTCACCATTTGGCATTTTTCTATAGAAATAAGTTGATGAAAATGATCTTCCCAATTCATTAATTGGATATGTAGATTGTTTATTTTGTATGGGTCCTTTTTCGATTAATATATCCAATATTTTAGTGGTAATTGTTAAAGGCCAGCAAGCTGGATCATTTAAATCCATACACATAGCAAAATATGCTTTATCAATTTCAGCGGTATCGGTATTGTATAGATCGATATCCTTATTATCTTCTGTTTCCATTTCGTCGGTACTACTAGTATTGTCATTAGCCTTTTCATTTTCGACAGATAATTCATTTTCATTTTTATCGCAAAACAAATCATCAATTGGATTTAATTGGCTACTACAACTACTTTCCGGTTCTGGCGATTTTACTAAAAACTTTGTTAATGAGCCAAACATTTTTTTAGCTTCATTTTGCTTTTCCTCTCGCTTTCTTTTATATTGCGCTCCAGACAATCTTTTCGTTTTCCTTTCAGACATTCGTAGGCCTTTAAAAATGTTTAAAAAATAAAAAATTAAAAAAAAATTAAATAATAATTGAAATAAATAATAAAATAGCGCAATTTAATATTAAATTACTTAAAATCTATAATTAATGTATATTTTAATGCCCATAGGATGACATGATAAGAAAATCATTTATAAGCTTTTTAAGTAAAACATATTTTTAAACATAAATATGTCAAGATTTATTTTGAAAATGAAAACGGAGAGGAAAATTCAACCACATATAACTGTTTTCTAGTTCAATGTCAGGTAAATTTCTTCCATTTAATAACAATAACATTGCTATTATAAAAAGGAATCATAAGCTTAATTTAAAGAGTTGCTTTCGGCTACACAAGTTCAAATGCTTGATTTTCCATCGGCGGGTTGTGAGCGATTTAAACAGAGAATCTCGTATGCAAACAAACAACTTTTAATTATTATATAAATGCATTCAAAATGAGAAAGATATTCATTTTTTAGTATAAATTAAGGAAGATTTTAAGTAATTTAATATTAAATTGCACTATTTTATTATTTATTTTAATTATTATTTAATTTTTTTTTTAAATTTTTTTTAATATTATTAAATATTTTTTAATATTTATTTAAGAATTTCATATCAAAAGGCCTTTTCTCTCCAAAAAGACCCGCCAAAATTTCCCGGGCCCAAAATTGAAAGTCTACCCAAATTTTACATTTTTTGTGTATTACCTTTTTCAGTCTTTGTCGAGTAAATAAACTTTTTATTAAATTTCACCACACGAACACACAACTAAAAGTTTTCAGGAATTAAGCAATTTATCCTCGCTAGTCTATAGACTAATACGACTAATAAGACGAATAAGACCGCCGGTCAATTGAAAAAACTATTTCGGCTCTTCGCTCGTGCAATGTTCGAAAAAATTCGGATTCGCTGCATGACTAGGTATATAAATACTACAACGACATAATCAGTTTTTATACATTTCTTATTTCTGAGAAACTCTTTTTAGATAGATTAGATTAGAGAAATTGTTTTTACTTCGTATCTTAAGGGCAGCCAGCGACAGCTGATTGAAATCGAAATCAGCTCAGTCAAAAATGTAAAAATTAAAAATCCGTTGAATCCGTTAATAATCAAAAAAACAACAAATAAATATGTATATATGTCACGTATGAATTCAAATGTATATCATTTTATGCGTAAGTACTTATGTACATATGTACATAAATATACGAACATTGAACACACAATTTGTGTGCAGGTGCACTTCCTATACATACCCATCACAATTGATAAAGAAGTATGTACATATGTACATCTCTATTGTTCTTATTCATCATACTCATACATACATATGTATGTATATGTATGTATTGTATACTACGTAATACAAAACAAATGATTTATGGCTTGATCTGTAATTTGCAAAAAATAAAAAAAAAAGTTGATATAAAAAAAAAATTGAAAAAAAAATTCCGAAGAAAAAATGTACTCAAAAATGTGAACTTGTCCACATTTACGTGTATGTATGAATGTATACTCCAAAAAAATTCTGTAGAAAAAAAAACTAATTTTTTTCTTCTAATTGCTTTTTTCTCACACTCAATGTCCTATGCGTATACATACACACATGTACATCAAATACTATATAACACATGATCATATGCATATCGTATATACCTACGTCTACGTGTATATATATTATATGTATGTACATATAAAATACAAAAATCGTTTATTGGCTATACAGTGCAAATTAAAACATTTGTAACCAAATAATGAATTCATTTACATTGAACAATGAATTCATATTATTCTGAAATAAACAACAATTACAATACAAACATTATTATGATTTTCAATTATTTTGTTAGTAATAATTTAAAACCAAGTATCTCGTTTTATTGTTGTTTATTATGAAGATTACAGTACAAATGTATTAATTGCAATTTAGCAAAGTGGTCATATGTATTTTATTCGGCACTGTATGTGGACTATTTTAAAATCACTTATATTATTGGTGCCACCTATCAATTTTTGCCTGAACTGTTTTTTGAAAATTTTCAAATATAAATTGAAACAGAAATAAATATGCAATGAAAATTGAAAATTTCATATAAAAAATAGTAATTTTCATTTATTAATAAAATGTAAACTACGAAACATTTTTCATTGATTTTTTTTGCAATCAGTTAGGAAAAGTTGAAATTTTATGTCTATATCGAAAAAATTACATAAATCATACGTTTAATAGCAGATAAACTCTAACAAAGTCAAAGTACTTTTTCAGGAAACATGCTTTCACTCTTTTTCAATTTTCTACTGAACGGAGTGCTTTATCAAAAATCTGTTCATTCAATGACCACAATTCCCTTCAACCTATGTGTGTTCAAAATTTCATGAAAATCGGTTGAATAGTTTTTGACATATTTGGTGCAATTGAAAAGCTAAATTTCGATTTTTGTCAACTTTGAATCCTTATAAAATAAAAACGAAATCCTTTTTGACAACTATTTTTTACTTAATGACCACAACTTTACTTCGTCTATCTATGTGAAAAATTTCACAAAAATTGGTTCATAAATAGCCGAGAAACGAGGTGCAAAAGTTTGGAAAATTCTCAAATCCGCGCCTTAATGAAAACAAACCGATTGTATTTTTGCCCAGTAAACAACTTGTAACGATTTGGCCGCCTCTTAATTTCGGCCGCCTGCGTGCGGTGCACGCAATGAACGCCCGTCAGGCACGGCCCTGATTGTATGTAACTCGTCAAGAAATTTTTCAATTACAAAAACGCCTAAACTCGCTTCAAATTCAATTCTTTTTATACTTCCACAAAACCAAATATCAGTAAACGAATTATTAATGTATATTTGGTCAATTTGAATTGATATTATTCCATTAAGTTCATCAACAAATATTGGTAGGAGTTCACCTGATTCAAATGTAATATTTCTAAATGTTACTCGTTTCGATTGAAAATTATAATTTAAAGTCTTTCTCTTATCATAAGGCATTATGGTTTCTGCAACAACTCTCTCTGAAAATCTAGGAATTTTAATTGAACTCTGGAACAGCTGATGGCGTTCTGACAGAAGTTTTGTAAGGTTTTTGAAATTTTTAGCTTTTAGAATTACACGTTTGAAGAATTGATGTTTTGATTCAAATCTTAAAGTTGAAAACTTTATTAGAGGTCCAAATTTTCTAATAAGCTCTGGATAATGTTTAACAAAGTGGTGTTTAGGTATTAGCTTAGAGTTTGGAAAATATTTTGCTCTATTTTTTAGATATCTATTGATTATTATTTCTAATTGATTAACCTGAGAAAACGAAATTAAATGAGATGAAGAAATAAGAGTTATTTTTATTAAATCTAGTACGAGCTTCCATACTACATTCTCAAAATCAAATATTTTGTTTATAGATATTATTACAAGTGGAACTATTTGAATGAAAGTAAAGTTTTGATGGGCATTTCCAGTTAAACGCTTTAATTTTTTTGATATTTCAGGAAAAGAAATATTAAGTTTTAGTTTAGAGCTGACGTATCGAACATGTCGATTAAGAGAGGTATATGAAAACCAATTTTCTTTAATAAAATAATTTATGTACAAGCATATATCCTTAGGTATGACGCCTTCATATAAATCATGTGCAATACAAGGAGGTAAGCCAGGATTGCAGACATGATAATGATTGAGTTGATTAAACGGAGAATCACACATAAGACCTTGCACAAAATCTGAATTATTAAACTGTATTTGATTAATATCTGCAATATAAGAAGAAATATTCCTTTCATTACCTTTGAAATTTGGATTTTGTTTGAAATCGTTCATCGTAACATAGCAATACCTACAAAAAAATTGTGATTTACTAAAATTTTGAACATACCCTCCAACCTGATGTGCCCCTAAATTGTCACCACAAATCGCCACTAATGAGCCAAGCATGTTAAAATCACCTAATTGTATACCATCAGTTTCTAGTATTTTAATATCGTTTATCAATTTTTCAAAAAAATTTTTATATCCAAATTCTTTTACGTAATTTTCTTTGCAAAGGCTTATAAGTTGAATATTCTCCACTCTCGATCTATTATGCGGAAAAATATTCCCTAATATGAAGTAGACGGCTAATATTTTATGTTTTGTTTTGGCAGAACCAAGTGGATTACAAACCTCAAATGCATCAACATATAATATTATCTCTAACCTAGTGTTTTTAAAAAAATCATTATTCCTGTAAACTAAACCATCATTATAGTCATTATAGCCAGATATCGAAGGTTTTTTTTCTTCAATAATTTGATCAAATATTGATCTGTCTTTTAAGGCGCGGATTGAGAATTTTCCAAACTTTTGCACCTCGTTTCTCGGCTATTTATGAACCAATTTTTGTGAAATTTTTCACATAGATAGATGAAGTAAAGTTGTGGTCATTAAGTAAAAAATAGTTGTCAAAAAGGATTTCGTTTTTATTTTATAACGATTCAAAGTTGACAAAAATCGAAATTTAGCTTTTCAATTGCACCTAATATGTCGAAAACTATTCAACCGATTTTCATGAAATTTTGAACACACGTAGGTTGAAGGGAATTGTGGTCATTGAATGAACAGATTTTTGATAAAGCACTCCGTTCAGTAGAAAATTGAAAAAGAGTGAAAGCATGTTTCCTGAAAAAGTACTTTGACTTTGTTACAGTTTATCTGCTATTAAACGTATGATTTATGTCATTTTTGTGATATAGACATAAAATTTCAACTTTTCCTAACTGATTGCAAAAAAAATCAATGAAAAATGTTTCGTAGTTTACATTTTATTAATAAATGAAAATTACTATTTTTTATATGAAATTTTCAATTTTCATTGCATATTTATTTCTGTTTCAATTTATATTTGAAAATTTTCAAAAAACAGTTCAGGCAAAAATTGATAGGTGGCACCAATAATATAAGTGATTTTAAAATAATACACATACAGTGCCGACTAAAATACATATGACCACTTTGCTAAATTGCAATTAATACATTTGTACTGTAATCTTCATAATAAACAACAATAAAACGAGATACTTGGTTTTAAATTATTACTAACAAAATAATTGAAAATCATAATAATGTTTGTATTGTAATTGTTGTTTATTTCAGAATAATATGAATTCATTTTTCAATGTAAATGAATTCATAATTTGGTTACACATGTTTTAATTTGCACTGTATAGCCAATAAACGATTTTTGTATTTTATATGTACATACATATGTATATATAATATATAATATATACACGTAGACGTAGGTATATACGATATGCATATGATCATGTGTTACATAGTAATTGATGTACATGTGTGTATGTATACGCAAAAATTAGTTTTTTTTTCTACAGAATTTTTTTGGAGTATACATTCATACATACACGTAAATGTGGACAATTTCACATTTTTGAGTACATTTTTTCTTCGGATTTTTTTTTTCAATTTTTTTTTTTTATCAACTTTTTTTTTTTATTTTTTTGCAAATTACAGATCAAGCCATAAATCATTTGTTTTGTATTACGTAATATACAATACATACATATACATACATATGTATGTATGAGTATGATGAATAAGAACAATAGAGATGTTCATATGTACATACTTCTATATCAATTTTGATGGGTATGTATAGGAAGTGCACCTGCACGCAAATTGTGTGTTCAATGTTCGTATATTTATATGCATATGTATGTATGTACATAAGTACTCGCGCATAAAATGATATACATTTGAATTCATACGTGACATATGTATATACATATGTATTTGTTGTTTTTTTAATTATTAACGGATTTAACGGATTTTTAATTTTTACATTTTTGACTGAGCTGATTTCGATTTCAATCAGCTGTCGCTGGCTGCCCTTAATAACTTTTTTAAAGTATCTAATATTGAAATGTAGTGATAAGTACAATTCTCATGTTTTTTATTGAATCCGAACTCAATTTCTAGCGGTTTAGAAAAATATTCATTAGACGACAAAAAATTATTTCGTTTGTAATTTGAAAGTAGCATGCCCGAATTTTTCAGTTTTAATGATCGCTTTATACTTTCATCTACTTTCTTTGAAACATTTTCACAAATGCTAAAACGCTCATATATTTCTTTCATTTCTCTAAGCATAAACTTTGTACAAATCTCTAACTCGTTTTTAAATTCATTTAAAATTAAATTTATAACAATTTCAGGTATGTTATGAACCGATTTTAATTGCATACACAAATTTTCAAACAAAAAGCCGTCAAAGCTCAAATCTTCATTTTGAGATTGAATGTATGAAGAATCAAATTCAACAAAATTTTCAGTTCTAACAAAAGAGTGAGAAGGTAGTTTATGTTTATGTTCTACATTTTCTTCTGAAACGCAATCACGCAACTTTATATTATGTTTTCTATATATATGTGAACGAAAAGTCCACATATTTTTAAAAGATTTTTCACAATCAGTACATTGTACTAATAGCCCTTTTTTCGCATGTTTATTTAAATGTTGAACAAAAACTAATTTTGAGAAAGACTCAAATTTACATTTATCAACAGTACATTTAAATTTAATTTCTGATGTTTTTTTAGTGTCAGTTAATGTTCTATGTTTTCTATATTTGTGAGATATGTATGTCGAATAGGTTAAAAAAATTAAATCACATTTGTAACATTTGAACTCACCTGTTTTTTCTGTTGTATGTATTTTCAAATGATTTTCATAAGAATTATCATTAAAAAATTTCACGGAGCACATTAAACAATACATAATAGGAAATTTGGAAAATTTGGAAAAACACACACCTTTACAATATTTATATTATTTCAAAATATTTTATATTTTTTTTAAAGTCGTTTAACCATTTATTTAATAACTCGCACAAAAAACAAATCTTATCAATATGATTTACTACAGCTGTATGAATATATTCCACTAATAACATGTATACGCATAAAAATGATTGAATGGAAAAAGTGATAAACTGTACAATGTACTTACTTGTACACACTTGCAATGTAAAGTAACTTTCTCCATCGTTGCTTTTATACTACACTACAAATGTAAAGTCACAATGAAGAACATAGCTTGCTTGCTTTTTATTATAATCAATATTCATCTGCTCTCATAGTAATATTCCACACGATCGTGGTACATAAAAAACAAAAACTGTAAATTTGCACATATCAAATATTTTTACTTTGGCTTAGTAACATCTACTATATAACAATACAATCTTTAACCTCTGATTAAGTAAAATTGCGCGGTGAATATAATTTTACTACGATTATTATGTTGAGCAACATGCAATTTTACAAGCAAAGGGTGAAAATACTTTGTTTAGCAATATTACTCGTTTTTTCCTTTAAAATGTGTATTTTTCTTTGAAGTTTTTAAATTTAAAACTTAGATATAGTAAAAAATTTGAGTAATTTTACTCAAGTTTTTTACAGTGCATATGTGTGAACATTTAGAAAAGAAAAAAATAGAAACAAATCCGTATATTATCCGTATTATTTAAAACTGTATAATTTCAACACGTATTAATTTTATAAAACTTTTTAGACCTATTTATAACACTTTTATCACTTCATTACTTTATCACAAGCACACCTTAACTTAACACAAAAGAATTACACAATTTAAAAAAATAAATAAACTACTTTATAAAAAAACAAATTCAACATAATAAAAATGTAAACAACAAAACTTAACGAAAAAAACATAATAAAATAAAATAATAAATTATTTATTTGTATAAATACTCAGCGCGCCTGCTTTTTTGTGATGCAAATCAATCACTTTCGCGTTGAAGTTAGGAATTTCTGAAATTTTATCTTTGCATATTGATAAAACTGCTAATGAGTTTAGACGACTTTGACCTATAGTACTTGATTTATACGTTTTAATGTTTTTCAAAGTACTAAATGCTCTGTCTGATTCACTTGTTGTAACCGGATTTGTTAAAATAATTCCAACAAGTTTAGTGACTTGAACAAAAGACGATGTTAAATTTTTATCTTTTAAAAAGGCAAAAAGTTCTGAAATTGAATTCATTTCTTGAAAAATTGTGTTTAAATACAACACTGATAATTCATTTTTAAGCATTTCATGCTCAATAAAAGGGTAAAACTTTACAATGACTTTTAATTTTTTTTCAGGGAAAGCATTAGAATAAGTACAAAAATCTTTTGGATTGATAATATCAAAACAGCAAATATGGTCAAAGTTACTAAATCTTTCTTTTATTTGAGTGATGATTATATCACAAATTTCTTTCCCGATAATATTAAGACTGGAAATTGAAGTGCGAATTCTTTAATTTTGATGTACAGATGACGAGTTATCTGTGCCACTGAGAGAATTTCTTATTGTATTAAGAGCTGTACAAAATGATTCTGTGCTTTTAATTGCTAAAGCACCATCTGTATTACGAGATTGCAATATGTTGAATAAAATATCAACATGTGAAAAAATTTTGAAAAACAATTCAAGAAAGAAGTTAAACTCATCGTCTTTAAGAAAATTTAAAAGTCCGGTAGCTTCACGTGAAGTGGTTGGATCCCATGATTCACATTGAACCAATTCAAAACAATGTACTAAATTTTCCTTATTTTCGAAAACAGATTGTACAGCACGAGAATGGAAGTTCCACCGAGTTTCAATTGTCCTTGGAAGGCCTTTTTTCTGGCACACTTCCAATAAAATATCCTTTCTTTTTGGAGAACAAGAGAAAAAGGTGGAAAAGCCTGAAAGGTTTGCGAAGAAAATTCGCACTTCTTTAATGGAAGAAGCAGATTGCTTTAAAACTAAATTTAGTTGATGTGCATAGCAGTGAACAAAATGAGCAAAGGGGTTAATTATTTTTTAGTAACTTTTGAACACCACCATGAACACCACTCATAACAGCAGCTCCATCATATATTTGTGCAATTAACTTTTTTTCTAATTTATAATCGTTTATCGCGTTTATGATCACATCAACCAAACCGTTAGCTGTACGGTCATGAATATCATAAAATGATACAAAACGTTCAACGGGTAGTTTATCTTTTACAAATCTCAAAGTAATTGCCATTTGTGAAACACAGGAGACATCTGTCGTTTCATCGGCTTGAATTGATACAAAATTTGCTGCTTCAATTTCATTTTTTAATTCTAATTTACTTGCAAAATGCAATCTAAAATTTCATTTTGCACTGTTTTTGAAGTGTTTTGAACTACCCGATTATTTTCTAAAAATTGGTCCAAAATGTTATCAATGGACCTGGTATACGAAACCATATCTAAAAACACTCCTCGATTTAAACTGGTGCTTTTTTCATCGTGTCCTCGAAGTGGTAAATTGTGTGTACCACAAAATTTAATTATGTCAATGACACGATTTAATGCATGTCGATTTTTATCGACAATTTCATTATGTCTTCGTATTGAAGCAGCATATCCGGAATCAATTTGTGAAAGAATATTCACGGATCCGAAAGTTTGGAAATTTAATGCATTTTGCAAATGGCGAGAGCTTGCTTCGTGTTTTTTTATCCTTTCGGATAAATGCTTCATATCCTTGAAGCCTGAAAATGTCCACGTGGGCTCTCCACCGAAAAGAAGACAATAGAAACAAAAGAGTGAGTTCTTTTTCTCACTTGCGGTAAGCCAAGATTTCTTACCAAACCAACCAGTCGAGAATTTTCGTGTCTGATTTTTGTCTTTAGAAATTAATTTAAAATCTACCGGCTGATGTGACCCCAAACGTTTTATTTCTAATTTTTCTTCTAACGAATAAGAAGAAAAAGGTTTTTCTAATAAATTGTCGACTGTATTCATACCGAATAATTAATTTATTAAATAAATGAAATAAAATTAATGAAATTAATAAAATTAAATAAAAATTATTTAAAAACACGATTAAAAAAATAAATTAAATAAATGAAATTAAAAACACGATAAAAAAAATAAATTAAATAAATTAAATTAAAAACACGATTAAAAAAATAAATTAAATAAATGAAATTAAAAACACGATTAACGCGAAATAACTCAAAAACCGAAAATTTTTTTTTTTTCACTTTCTTTTATTTTTATTTATACTTACCTTACCAACACTAGCACTTTTATATTATTTTTTTAAAATATTTTTCTCACTATTTTTTAATTTAAAAAAATATTTGTTTAATTTTCACGTGTAAGGTTTAAAATTACACCGCACTTCAAACTGTGATAAAACTGAATAATAAGAAACCAACAAACAAATTTTAACGGATTTGTTTCTTTTAATTCAAATTCTCTTATATATGAAAAACAAACAAAAAATTAATTGTGTTTATAAACAAGTGTACTAATTAATTAGGGTCAGGGTTGCCACAGAACTGTAATTTAGGATATCAAATTTAAAATTTTAAGATATATTATATAATTCGCATGGCGTATATTTTGTTTGTGTAATTTCATGACCAAAAAATTTTCTGATTCTAGTTTTTGATCATGAAAATGAATAATTTTTGATTTTTTTTTTGATGACGTACATATGCTCATGTACTATAATACATATACATATGTCCATATATACATATATAGATACATGCATATACTTAATGCATACAAATATATGGATATATAAAATAACATTTTATTATGTATCAAAAAAATAAATTAATATTTTATTATTATAGTACTATAATTGATACAATGATGATTGGATATATAAAATGTTATATTATATATCCATATATTGATCTTAATACTTAATGTATAAACGTATGTACATACAAATGTATATACATATATTCGTGTGCAATAATTATATGTATGTATCTATACATGTATGTATGTACATACATGAGCATATGTATACGTACAAATGTATACACATATGTACGTACATTCCTTTTACAAAACAAAAATCAAAAATTATTCATTTTCATGATCAAAAACTAGAATCAGAAAATTTTTTGGTCATGAAATTACACAAACAAAATATACGCCATGCGAATTATAATTATGCAGTACAAAATTTCATAAACACAATATTCAATTTTTGGCTTTTAAAATTTTGTATTCAAACTTTAAAGAATACACAAACAAAATATATTCATGATCATGAACAATTAAATAGTCCAGAATCAGAAAAATTGTGTGTAATGAAATTACACAAACAAAATATATGACTGCAAATTTTAATAAAAAAAAAAATTTAGATCCGATCATAATTCTAGGAATACACAAACAAAATGTATTGCACAAAACGAAAGACCCAGTGATCATTCATGCGTAACTAATTGAAGTCATATATTTAAATATACACACAATCAAACGTGTGTAAAATCGTGACTTATCATATGGCTGTAATATAAAGTCTTGTGTCGTAATAGAAAGAGCATATGGATAGAACTTTGAAGCTGGTAAATGCTGAACTTTACCCAGCTTCAACTTCATTCTGATCTTTCGCACTGGTTTTTTAAAATTTTAGCGTGAAATTCAAAAATGAGTTATCTCTATAATATAGTATCTCTGGTATTACATAATGTATACATAAAGGCAATGTATTTTTCTATGGGAAATGTACAAATATATACATATATATAGCGTACATATATATTTGTATATTTGCCATATTCTTTTAAAGTATTAGGTTTGATCGTGTCGTACGTATAACATGTACAACAAAAAAAAACCTTTGGGACTACAATTTACTTAGTCCCTGAATTCAATATCAGTTCATTCTGAATACATTTCATACATCACACATGCTAGTAAGAAACATTTTCCCATTCACACAGTATGATTTTTTCTCCTACCCATCAGAAAACATTCACAGGTCTACAACATTTCTAGCCCTGTGTGTATTATCAAACTAGATCGTAGTATTATCATTGTATGGCAATAACTTTCAGTGTGTATATGCTAATACACTTAATACCCCTTTGTTGCTGAGGAAAATAAACTCTAGCTACATGCAACAATAAACAACCATACGGGGCTACAACTCAACAGCCCCTGTCAAACCAATTTTTGCATATAAATAAAAAAATAAAAAAAAAGGTATAATTGAAAATGTACTGAAAATTAGAAGAGAATTCTCTTATTTAGGACTGAAAACAAATTAGCCCCTTGTATTGAATATTGATAAACTTTTTTATTCTTTATGTTTATATGCACATTGAGTACATATTGCTAGGGCTCTAAACGATTAGTTCGTTGTATTGAGTATTGCCAATTTTTTTTATTCTTCATGTTTATATGCATAATGTATACATACTGTTTAGGATTTGTACTGTAAGCATTTTAATTATTGATAGATTTTTAGAGCAAACAATAAAGTGATTGTACTATGAGTGGGAATAATAGGGTAAAACATACAAATATTGATACTTTTCGTAAAAATTAAGGAATTTTTATGAGAAAAATTTTTTTTATTTAAATCGCGGTAAAGAAAAAAGATTATTTTAAAGCTTTCCAGGATAATCTTGGTAGGGCTTAGCCCCGTTTGCCCTAAAGGTAGGGCCGCGTCTAATATTTACTATATATTTTTTTATTCCTTTGATTTTTTTCATAATATCATTAACTGTTATAAAACAATATGTTTTAGCTTCTACGCCATTAAATTTCAAAATGATACTACCTACACATTCGTCTTTAAATTTACCCAAGATTTTTTTATTAACTCGTGGTAAGTTGTAAATATTATTTTCGCTATAATCACTTGTATCAAATTTATCTATATTCTTTTTCATGTCTTCATAAAAATCATCAGTTTTTTGCTTCATAAAAGAATGAATCTGTATCCGTATACAACAATTGTGATCTATTATCATATGTGCTTTTGATAAAATCATAATGAAAGTCATACATAAGATTTTTTGATATATCTAAAATACTAAAACCGGCATAGATTGGTTTATTGTACACTACTTTCAACATGTTCATGCGAATCAAAACTATGTTTTCATTGATTATTTTACTGCTATGAAAATTTGGCATTTTTATTAAACGTTTTGCTGATGTTTTCTTACCCTCTTGTTCCCATTTTCTGATAATTCTGATATCAATACGCTTATCAATGTTTTCCATTGTCTTACCGAAAATGCTATTATTCATTAATTTCTAAAAATCTTTATTAAAATTGTGTTTAGCTAAAGTACGTAGATTGTTATTAAAATCAATGTATGGGTTCAACCATGAATTTTGAATAAATTGTAAAACACGACAAATTTTTTTTTATTTTAAGCCCGTTATGTAAACATTGCTTTAAGTTTCTGTAATGTATAACGTATTTATTTTTATGATTAAGATTTGCAATTAACTTTTTGCATTTCCTTTTTGTCTACCTAAAGGAAGTTAATTATGAGAATCATGTAAATTTTGTGGATATTCTATGTCAACCTCAAGTATGTATTCTGTTGAGCTGTTACCATCGATATCTTTAATACTCAAATTTTCAATTTGTTCTTTATTAAGCCAGTCGAAGTTTTTTAGTGGTAAATTTTGTGTCATTGCCCAGCCATATAATTTGTTAGCATCTAAATATATTAAATATTTAGAATCTTTCAAACAATTGTAATTTTTCATATATGTATTATTTGCTGATGAATACTTTTGTATATATTGACATAGACCACCTCTAATATTTTTCTTTACAAAATAAACCATGTCTTTATCTGTGAATAGTTCTAGTTCAACATATGTTTTTTTTAACATCGCATCCCAACTTAAACCAGGTAGATTATAACACACTTTATCATCATTTAAATCTTTCTTACGTATATGACATGAAACAGCTTTTTCATACATGTATTGTCACTTTCATCTATACACGTCGAAGGGATAGTTGAGTTAAGTATTTTAGATATTACTATTGCTTCGTTTTTAATTTTTTCCATGAATACTTCTATACACCTTTCTGCTCTATACAATTCAAACTTCCTTAAAGATGTATCAAAGTCACAACTAACATAATATGAAAAACTGTAAGGTTCATGAAGATACTCTCAAAAACATAAGGTTTTAAGATACTCTCAAAATCAGTGTGGCGGTAATCGTTATCAGTATTTTTACTGCACTACGAAACTATACATAATATGGTTTCGAGTACATAACAATTACAAGTTTAATGCAATTCACTCAAACTAGCTCTATGCACATTAGAGGTAGTTGAGTTTCATACACACTGGTAACGATTACGCACACAGTACTCATACACTTAATATTATTTATTAATAAGTAGCAGGTAGCTTATTATTTACTATATAATAAACCCTATGTAATAATTAGTAGTTAGGTTGTCTAATATATAATTTTATATTTTAAGTCTTCTTGTTCTGACTGCGATAGAGTTCACACGTTGTGTTAATATTTTATAAAATAAAGTGTAGCATAATCCAACCACGTGCATTTTCAATTAACAAACCCACAATTGGTGACCCCGACGTGATTAAAATTCAATTTTAAAAAATTATTTAAATTAAAAAATTTAAAAAATTTAAAAAAAAAAAATTTTTCATTTAGTGAAAAAAATTGTAAAAAAACAAAAAGTGAAAACAACAATTTTGGTGTGTCCTTATCAATATACATTAACCTTTCACATCATATACAGTGTACTCCAGGAAAGTGTACAATTTTTTTTTTAAACTGAAAACTCATAAAAATTAAAAAAAATCAATTGGTTTTTAATTTAAAGATAAAATAAATTTAGAGTGGTTCAATTTTTTACAAAGTGAAGAAATCAGAAAATAAATAAATTCATACACATTGCATTTGACTGGGTTTTCGCACGGTTGGCACTTGTGCACATTTTTAATATTGTGAACAACAAAATTTTTGTTTAAAATACAATAAAATATTATTTTGGAATAAAAAAGGAAAAAAAAATACTTCCTTTATGCTGCATTTTTGGCAACGGATGACGAGGACATACAAGGATTTTCTTGGATTTTAAAATTCACGCATGCCGCCTAAAACCACACATACACTCATACATACAAATATACATCTATAGTACACCGGCGCTCATTCAACACGTTTCAACAAGCAACAAACATAGATAATTTTTTGTTATAATAAGAAAATTTCAAAAGTTTTCTAAATAATTTTTTTTAATTTTAGGAAATAAATTCAAAATACAAAATATATTTGAAATATTGTAAAATAAAAATAAATAGCAGACGATAAATTTTGAACATTCACATATATAAACGGACACAGAGGTGGAAGTATCTGGATTCTTGGACATATTTTCACGCAACATTTTACACATAAGGGAATAAATAGTGAATTTTAAATTCTTCCTTTCCATTAATTCACAATAAGTAAACTTCGGTATTTTTCATAGTTTCGGTATTTAAATTAAAAAATAATACTAACAATAATAAACGAATTAAATTTCAAATTTTTCGCTACATAAAACAAATAAAATAACAAATAAAATGACAAGTAACGACGATAAAACGTGTAAAACAAGTAGTGAAAATAAAGACATTTCTTGTGGTACAAAACAAAACGACGAATTACAAAATCCTCACATCAGTTCTTTGAAAATTCCTCCTTTTTGGAATAATAGACCGGATCTTTGGTTTATCCAGGTCGAATCTCAATTTCGCGTTAAGGGCATCACTTCGTCAAACACCAAATATGATTATCTTGTAGCTTCTTTAACACAAGAGACAATGGAAATAGTAGCTGACATATTAACAAAACCGCCAGCTCAAGACAAATATGAAAACTTGAAAACACACCTACTTCAACGCAGTTCAGAATCGGAAGTGCGTAAGCTCGACACTCTTTTACACAAAGTTGAATTAGGTGATTATAAACCATCCGAGTTATATCGACACATGCAATCTCTAGCTGGTGGTAACAGTTTAGTTAACACATCTTTGCTTAAAAAATTATGGTTAAATAAACTTCCGTCAGCTATTCAAGCTTGTATTATCGCGATTGAAAACACTCAGCCAATCGAAGAAATTTTTAAAATTGCTGATCAAATTTACGATGCTACTACCATTTCCAATGTCTCTGCCATTAGTCATAAAAAATCACTACCCTCAAATAACACTGACGAAGTCTTACGAAAATTAACAGACCGCATTAGACGTCTTGAAATAAAAAATTCTAACCGAAGTTTTACACCAAACAGATCTCGTTCAAAAAGTAGTCTGCGCAATAATACTGCCAGTCAGAATAATTTCAATAATGTTTGTCGGTATCACAAGCAATATGGAGCAAAAGCTCAAAAATGTGTACCTCCGTGTAATAAAACTAGCAATAAACCAACTCAAAAAACTAGATTTTGCTTCCTCGCACGCGGCAGCGAAAGCAAACGGTCTCTCTCGCCGCCTTTTCATTTTTGATAAATCTTCCAAATTAAATTTCTTAATTGACCCAGGCGCCGAGATATCTGTGGTACCTAAAAAACTATTTCTCAAACAAGCTTTCAAATCAAATTACGCTCTCACTTCAGCAAACGGCTCACCTATTTCAACTTATGGTCATAAACAAATGACATTAGATCTTGGCTTAAGACGTTCGTTTACTCATTCTTTTATTGTTGCAGCTGTCGATTACCCAATTATTGGTGCTGATTTTTTATACAATTTCAACTTGTTAGTGGATCTTGGTCAAAGAAAGCTTGTCGACCAAACAACATCAATTTCAATCAACTGCGTTGCACGCAATTGCGTATCATGTTCTCCCAAGCTGGCTCCCATTCAAGACGAATATGGCGCTATTCTTACTAATTTTCCTTCCCTCAGAGCACCACCAGATTTTAATTTAAAGGTTAGTCATGATGGTTAGTCAAGGCACACTTCCCGCTGCACGCCCCAGAAGATTACACCCGGTGAAATATGCCATAGTCAAGCAAGAGTTTGATGACATGGTCAAGCAGGGCATATGTTGACCGTCATCGTCTCCCGTTACCTCTCCTTTGCACATGGTCCCAAAAAAAGATTCCAACTGGCGATCATGTGGTGATTACCGACAATTAAACGCGGCTACCGTTTTTGATAAATACCCTCTACCAAATATTTATGATTTTACAATCAATTTACATGGGTGCAAAATTTTTTCAAAAATTGATCTTGTTAGGGCGTACCACCAAATTCCAGTCGCGCCAGAAGACGTCTACAAGATCGCTGCCACAACTCCTTTCGGTTTATTTGAATTTTTAAGAATGCCATTTGGTGTCAAAAATGGTGCTCAAACTTTTCAGTGTTTTATTAACGAAGTCTTACCAGGTCTTAATTTCATTTTCACCTATGTGGATGACATTCTCATAGCAAGCAAAACACCACAAGAACATAAAGAACATTTACGTATACTTTTCACGAGGTTACAACAATATGGAATGAGTATAAATCCTCTCAAGTGCATTTTTGGCCAAAAAGAATTAGACTTTTTAGGCCACAAAATTTCAGAAAATGGCATTCGACCCTCTGAAAGCAAGATTCAAACAATTAAAGATTTCCCGAAACCATAAAGCATTAAAAAATTACAGCGTTTCATAGGAATGGCAAATTTTTATCATCGCTTCATCTCCAATTTCGCTAAGTTAGCAGCGCCACTGTACGATTTATTAAAAATAAAACGCGTGAAGAAAAATTTAAAATCACCTTTAGAATGGAAGCATATTCACGATGAAGCCTTCCAAAATATCAAATGCAGTCTAGAAAATTGTACTTTATTAGTACATCCCAATCCTGCCGCGAAAATTAGCGTATGGGTAGACGCTTCTAGTGACGCCATTGGAGCAGTCCTACGACAAAATAATAATGGTTTATGGGAACCTCTCAGTTTCTTCTCAAAAAGGCTAAAGCCTGCTGAATGTAAATACTCAGCTTTCGACCGTGAACTTCTAGCTTTATATCTTGCTATCAAACACTTCAGGTATTTCGTTGAAGGAAAAAATTTCACTGTCTACACAGATCAAAAAGCACTTACCAAAGCAATTTTATCTAAAGCAGATAAATCTCCTCGTCAAATCAATCACCTCTCATACATTTCACAATTCACCAATGACATCCGATACATCCAAGGTTGTAAAAACATAGTCGCAGACACCCTCTCTAGAACTCATATTGATACATTTGTAGACAAAAAACAAATCAATTTTGACATTCTCTTAAAAGAACAACAAAATGACGACGAATTAAAAGAATTACTCACCAATAAAGAAAGACAAAGTAATTCACTTTTCATACTCAAAAAGGTACACATTCCTTTTGAAAGCGTAGAAATTTGGTGTGAATCTTCAACAGGCCAAGATAGACCATACGTCCCGGAAAATCTTCGCCGTTTAATTTTCGACAGCATTCACAATCTCTCACATCCCGGCATACGATCTACTAACAAACTCATATCTTCTAAATATTTCTGGCCAAAAATGAATCAGCAAATTAATTATTGGGCCAAAACATGCATTGCTTGTCAGAAAGCAAAAATCACCCGACACATTTCTACACCTCATGGAAAATTTGAGGTACCTAGAGGAAGGTTCGAACACGTCCACATGGACTTAGTTGGACCACTTCCCCCTTCCAATGGTTATAGTTACATTCTAACTATCAAAGATCGTTTCTCACATTGGCCAGAGGCCATTCCTCTCAAAAATATTGAGGCCAAAACAGTATGTACGGCTTTCATCCATAATTGGATTTCACGTTTTGGTGTATGTCGCACCAAATCAAGGAACTCAGTTCGAATCTTTACTTTTTAAAGAACTTTCAAACGTCTTAGGTAATCACCGGATTCGGACTACAACCTATCATCCTCAATCCAACGGATCGGTAGAAAGGTTCCATAGACAACTAAAAGTGGCCATTCGAGCTTCTGCCAACCCCAAAAATTGGTACCATAATTTACCCTGGATACTTTTGGGACTTCGCTCGGCCCTTATTGAAGATGTAGGTTTCGCTCCTGCACATCTCCTCTATGGTCAGCCTCTACGTCTACCTGGCGAATTCATCGCATCAAATAGCTCACCAGACTTTCAATTAACAAACCCTGTGGCCAAAGAAATACAACAAACACTCACTAACTTACAGCCTCATTCTTCGCGAACAAGAAAACAAAAAAGCATTTTTGTACCACAAGACATTCACACTTGTTCACATGTTTTCGTCAAAGATAATTTTTATAAAAGTAGTTTAAATACGCCATACACTGGTCCATATGAAGTTTTATCAAGACAGGACAAAGTTTTCAAAATATTAATGAATGGAAAGGAAGAGTTCATTAACATCGATAAATTAAAGCCCGCCTTTTTGCTAAATCCAGATACTACCATTTCTTGTCCAGTCACAAGATCAGAAACAAAACGTAGAGTAACATTTCAGTTATAAATTTGTTTTTAACGTACGCTTATTCTCATTTTTAAATTTATAAAATTTTTGCAAAATTTTTTTTTCCCAAGGGGGAGTGATGTGGCGGTAATCGTTATCAGTATTTTTACTGCACTACGAAACTATACATAATATGGTTTCGAGTACATAACAATTACAAGTTTAATGCAATTCACTCAAACTAGCTCTATGCACATTAGAGGTAGTTGAGTTTCATACACACTGGTAACGATTACGCACACAGTACTCATACACTTAATATTATTTATTAATAAGTAGCAGGTAGCTTATTATTTACTATATAAAAAACCCTATGTAATAATTAGTAGTTAGGTTGTCTAATATATAATTTTATATTTTAAGTCTTCTTGTTCTGACTGCGATAGAGTTCACACGTTGTGTTAATATTTTATAAAATAAAGTGTAGCATAATCCAACCACGTGCATTTTCAATTAACAAACCCACAATCAGCATATATTACAAACGGGACTTTTATTATTTTATCTATATTTGAAAAACTTAGAATATTTGCTGATTCTGATGGCATGATATTTCTTTTCATGTTCTTCTAAATCACTTTTATTTCTAAAATACAGTAAACAGCCATCACAAATCCATTTTGTTCCATGGTGTTTACTTAATTTACAACTGACTCACTTACTTAAATTTTTTATTAGACAATAATGTCTTTTAAAATCATCTTCTAAAAACAAAAGATTAATATGATTACTTTTTTTGTTGATTGAGAAATATAGAGGACCCACAATATCATTATCTTCTATACCATAAACATTAATACTTACATTGTTTTTTTTTCAAATTCACATATATCAGTCATTTTAATCGGGAAATTTATACCTTCAATATTTAACACATTCTTCTAATGACGATATGATGAAGTTCTTTGCGGATTAGTTTTCGCTGGATACATTGTAGCCACAACTGACCAAGCAAAGCACATTTCGTCATTATTTTCTATATTGATGATCGCCTTCTTATTTTCGAATAAATTATCTTTGTGATAATTGCTTCTTAAATGTCTCGCATATTTATTTATTTCTAATTCAACATTACACGTTTCACATTCCTTTTTTAAAATTTTTTCCTCTTTACTTTTACAATCACTTAGTTTCATTTTCTTGTTCGATTGTTCGTATTCATTTTTTGTAAAAATATCTTTATGAATGCTTTCCATATGTTGTTCACATAAAAATGAATGAAATTTCACAAAAATTTATAATGGGTTTTTTCCCAAATGGTGACGTAGTGGTGCTTTAGGCACGGATAGTACAGCCTGTCCAGGGTCAGGTTTCCCACGACGTCTGTAAATAATAACGCTGATGTTGTGTTCTTATGATATATTTATTTACTAAAATATTTCTATCCTACTCTTAACAATGTTTTCCCTAGTCTAAGGCTTAAATTCTAAGATTCACAATCTTGTGCCTTTTACAATTCTTTTAAGGCTTGATTTCTTGTGTAAAAATTCACTTATACGTATGTAAGCCTTTTACAATGCTTTAAGGCTTGATTTCTTTATGTTGAAATTTACTTATGCTTATATAAGCCGTTTACAATTCTTTTAAGGCTTGATTTCTTATGTAAAAATTCACTTATACGTATATAAGCCTTTTACAGTGCTTTAAGGCTGGATCTCTTTATTACCTAGATATTTATATATGCCTCTTATTCTGTTTATATCTTCTTCAAAAATCAGACAGAGGAGCGGTAGAAAAGGAAGAACAATAAACAAACGAACCCAATTATTCTGTTAACAAGCTTAGAAATATATATATTGTTATATATATTCAAACCCAAATTCCGTGAGTCCAATACTCACTTTTATCAATGTATGATCAATGTCAATGCAACCCAGTGAGTTCAATACTCACTATTAAAATAAACCTTTATTTCAGTGGAATACCAACGTTGTAGTGAGCTCTTATACCCACTCTTTCACACCCACGTTGAATACTTCAGGTAACCTGGAAAAGAAACAATTGCTGGAATAACCAAAAGTACCTGTGTAGGTACAAACTAAACCTCTGAAAAACTACCTCTGACCCTATCTGTCAGCTAATCAGTCTGTCAGTGAATATACGGTAGAATGCTTACACAGATATTCACTAGTCGAGTGGGCAGTGTATATGACGTAGAATGCTCACAGACTTATACACTGGGGAACGGAGGAGTAAGCGGTAGAATTCTTACACAATTACCCCAAAAGGATGGATAAATAAGCGGTAGAATGCTTACACAATTACTTATCCAAGGAGTACCGGTTATACAATGTAGAACGCGTACAAGAGTATAGACCGGGGGACGGTGTGTCTCGGAGTGTGCACCCACCAAGAACACCAGAAAGGAAGGTAGATTCGGGTACTGTTTAGTTCCCGTCGTATGTCTACGTCTGTGAATATACGGCAGAATACTTGCACAAATATTCACTAGCTAAGCCCTATGTAAATGCCTTGAAAATGGCGTTGTCTGATTACAGACGAAAAACCCTAGAGTCAGCCTTGTATATTGAGTGTAATACTACTTATAAACCTATATAAGTTTCCTGGTATTACGCATACAAGTCAAACTGACTGCCGATACTGAAATCGACGAAAATGTATTAACCTTACCTTTTACTTTTGACAGCGAATTATAACGTCAGGAAAAATCTCACCTATAATATGCAAATCTATGTCTTTTGTATTTCCGAACATTTAATGTATATAAGGAACACACCAAATTTACAAACAGGTTATTTGGTATATGAAAATTCAACCTCAGGCCTAGTTCGAAGGCTGGTCGTCGGTCTGTCAGACAAGAGGGGCCGGGTTCGAACCCTGCTGGAGGCATATATTTTTTTCTTATTTTTTTTATTATTTTATTTATTTATTTATCTTATTTATAATTTTTTATTTTAGGTAAAAATGTAACTTCGTTACATCCCCCCTTTTCTTCCTAAAAAAAAAGAGAATGTATTCTGTTTTTTTTTTATTTCCTAATCCTATCAGAGGCATTGTAATTACAAAGAATGTTAAATTTGTAGTTTTTTCTTTATTTCAGGCTAAATATATTCTAGGTACAATTCATATTTTTTTCTTATATTTTTCAGTTCTATGTTTTATTTATTATTATTTACTTCAAAATTTCTTAATGTTATTTTCTTTATTTACAATTCAATTTTTTTTGGCTTTATTTTCTTATTTCTAGAGATCATTTTATTTTTTTTTAATTTATAATTTTGTACTTCATTAATATTTTTTTTTTTTTATCTACATATATAAATATATAAATATATACATACTATATATAGTATATATTTTTCTAAGTTTAATTCATTATTTTTATATTTAATATTCATATTTTATGTATATATATATATATTTATATTTCCTTAACTCTAAATCTTACATCTAACTTTTTTATTTGTTGTCCTGGATTTGGACAGACCAGCCCGGTCCTTTCACTACAATGAAACTTGCCCGTCTTCTTACCCTGATTTGTTGGTTTTGGATGATGAATAGGCTCCCTTTGGTGATGTTTTCTTGCTGTATTTTGAGCCAGGCTTCTCGCAAGACGTCTTTCTGGGTCGGTGTTAGTGGTGTTGTTGTCGTATAGGCTGGTACTTCGGGTGTTGTTACCGGTGGTTTTATCTGGATGTTGTTTAGGATGATGATTTTGGGTGGTTTTGTTGCTGCTGGTGGTAGCTGTTGGAGTGACGCTGGTGTAGTGGTTGTTTGTTTTGTTGGTGGATATGGTTGTTTGGATGGTTTTTGTTGTTGCTGTTGTTGTTGTTGTGTGTGTTGGTTGATTCTGGTGTCACCTGTTGGTTTTGTTGTAGTGGAGGTTGGGGTAGTTGTTGACTTGGTTGTTGCTGTTGTTGTTATTGCGGTTATGGCTACTTTTGATCTTTCTGTAGCCGTAGGCATCGATTGCTTATACCGTCCGGGCTTTACTCCCCGCCAATCAGTCATAATAATTGTAGCTTGTTTGCTACTAGATGGGACTGGTGTTGCGTTTTGCTCTTCTTTCAGTACCTGGTTTAGAGCTGACCTAAAAGTTCCCGGTTTTACCGGCTTGGTCCTTTTCCTGATGCAAGGATCGTCCTTTGATGGCGCTATCAACTTACTCCTACGTTTTACTTCTTTCTTTTGTTTTTCAATCATAATTTGTTTAATTTTTTTAGTCACTCTTCTTAGTTGTTCCTCGGTTGGATTCATCTTGACGACTGATGTTTTATTTTTGATGTCCTCCCTTTTATAATAAATTTTTGGGGAGTGCATCAAATTTATGCGTGCATGATATTCCTTAATATCTTTTACGTGTACGCGCTCCACTTTATTGTTATGTACATAAGTTCGTTATTTCAGCAATTACTGGGGATATCATTCGTAACACTTTGTGAGGTCCACTAAATTTATTGTTTAACTTAGCGTTGAAGTTCTTGGCCTTTGACGATAGCGATCTTTCTTTCTTCATGATCATATCTCCCGGCTTCGGTGACCAGTTTCTTCGTCTGAAGTTGTAGTGACGACTTTGTATTGTCAGCGCTTTGTTCATATTTATTCGAACTAGTTCAAAGACTTCCTGAAGCCGCTGATGACTCTGTTCAGTACTAGGTCCAGCTGTATCAGACGTGTTTCTCCTATACAAAGTTGTTGGTAGTATGATCTCTCGTCCGTAGTTGATGTATGCTGGCGTATAACCTGTTGATTCGTGTTGGCTGGTATTCAAAGCTAACATCAGCTCCGGTAGATTTTCATCCCATTCGCGTTGATCTTGTTGGATATACTGAGCCACCATTGTTTTTATTACACGATTCATTCTTTCGGTTGGGTTTGCTTGTGGGGTATACGGTGGTGTAAGTTGATGTTTGATACCGTAACCTTCTAATATGGTCTTGAATTTATGGCTAATGTACTGATGACCATTGTCTGATATGAATATTTCAGGGATCCCATTTCTGGCGATGATTCTGTCTTTGAATTGCTTGATCAGTATTGGAGTTGTTGCATCTCTAACTGCTGCAAATTCAGTCCACTTTGAGAACTTATCATGAAATACTAGTATCATAGTATTTCCTTTCTTCGATCGTGGTAATGGTCCGATGAAATCAGAACTAATGATTTGCCATGGTCTATTCGCGACCGTACTGTACATTCTACCAGCTGGTGCTTTTTGGCTCGGTTTGTGTTGTGCGCAAGAATCACATGTTTTTACGTATTTGGCAATGTCTCTAAACATTTCTGGCCAATAATACAATTTAGCTATTCTAGCTATCGTTTTCCTGGTACCTAGATGTCCAGACTTCACATCATCATGGTTTTCATAAAGTACTTTCTGTACTTCACTTTTATCTATACATTGTTTCCATTCTGGTCCAGTATCGTCTATGCTGGACGCATGGAAATGTCTATACAGGACATTGTTCTGGATCATGTAATCCGGATGTTCATAAGGTTGTTTTTTTGACGGCTTCCATCATTCGTGTATACCATGTTTCCTTCTTACTCTCGTCGATATTGCATATATCAGCTTCTTCTACTATTGGTAGTGGTTGACGAGATAATGCATCTGCTACTACATTATATTTCCCTTTTCTGTATTTTATTTCAAAGTCGTACTGTTGCAACTCAAGCGCCCATCGTGCTAGTCTCCCTGATGGATTCTCCATCGTATTTAACCATTTCAAAGATTGATGGTCAGTTACTACCATGAAATGGTATCCTTCTAGATAAGGTCTCATTTTCCTTATCCCCCAGACAACAGCAAGGCATTCCTTCTCTGTTACGCTGTATTTTCTTTCGGTTTCGTTGAGCGTTCTGCTCGCATATGCGATAACCTTTTCCTTATTATCTTGAATCTGATATAGCACTACCCCAAGTCCATCTTGACTTGCATCTGTTTGTAGAATAAACATATTCGTGAAATCTGGGCATGCTAATATTGGTGCTTGAGTCAGCTGTTTCTTGATGTTTTCAAAAGCATTCTGTTGTGCTTCTTCCCACTGCCAAGGCTTGTTCTTGCGTAGTAATTTATTTAACGGCGTGGCTATTACAGAAAATGAGGGAACAAATCTTCTATACCATGATGCGATTCCTAGAAACCTTCTTAGTTCCTTTATGTTTGTTGGTACTTTCAATTCTTCAATAGCTCGTATTTTGTCTGGATCTGTACTAATACCTTCTCTAGTGACTATGTGCCCCAAGTATTTTATGCTGGTTTTGAAGAATTCACACTTCTCAGAATTTATCTTCAGGTTTGCTGCTATCAGTCGATTGAATACTTTAGTAAGGTGCTCAATATGTTGCTCTTCGCTTTTGCTGACCACAATAATATCATCCAGATATGCAAAAGCATGTGGTTCCATTTCAGGACCGATTACTTGGTCTAACAAGCGTTGAAAGGTTGCTGGTGCAGAGTGGTGTCCGAAAGGCATTACTTTCCACTGGAATAGGCCTCTTCCAGGGACTGTAAATGCGGTATATGGTCTACTTGTTACGTCAAGAGGTACCTGCCAGTAGCCGTTTTTCAAATCGATTGTAGATATATATTGAGCTCCTTGTAATTTATCAAGTATATGGTTGATCTGTGGTAACGGGTAAGCATCCTTTATAGAATTTTCGTTTAATACTCTGTAGTCAATGCAGAGTCTCCATCCTCCCTGCTTCTTTCGAACTAATACAATTGGTGAACTATAGGGGCTGCTAGATGGTTCAATTCTATCTTGCTCTAGTAGGTCATTAATTTCTTTATTGATTATTTCTTGCATGGCTGGATTTCGTGGGTAGTATCGCTGCTTAAACGGCTTTTCTGTTTTCATTTTGATACTGTGTTGTGTTAAGTGGGTAGCTCTGTTGATTTTATCAAAACGTTTCAATTGGTGAGAAAGAAAGCATTGTATTCCGTCTTGCTCTGTCTGGATGTGATGTATACTGGAATACTCTTCTGGCATTTCTTTTAATGTTATCTCCTTGTGACCGACGATAAATTTTGCTTGCATAGCGTATAGGAAATCTATTCCTAATATCACGTGTTCAGTGAGCTCAGGCAAATAATGCAGCTTGATACTAATGGTTTTATCTTCCCACGTAATGTCGAAATTATAGCTTTCTTTTACACTAACATTTTTCCCATTTGCCATATATGTTTCTATCTCACATCGCTCCATGGGATGTTTTCTTTTTATTAGCATATTTCTTACTTCGTCTCCAATGAAGGTTAATCCAGCACCGGTGTCTACTAGAGCTGGGTAATCGTTACCGAAAATGTTGACATTTAATATATATCTCCGTTTGGTTTTCATGAATGAGGCATAGTTATCGGGGATGTAAGGTTGCCTCTTTATGCCTTCATCCCTTTGGCTTTTCCCGGTTTACATTTGCAGTGTTGATTTTTACACTGTTGGCACTTTGGTTGTTCTTTGCACGTAGCTTGTACATGGCCAGTCCGCCCACATTTCCAGCACTTCTTGTGATTAATAGGAAATACGTTCACTGGTCTTGGTTTCATTCTTACTTCCTACTGGTTCTTGTTTTTACTTTGCTGTACTTTGTTATCAGCCCGCACCCGTTCGTATTCTTCTGCTAACTTTACCAGGTCATTTAGACTTGCAAAGTCTCTCGGTCTGATATACAGACGATATTCTGGTAATAGATTTTCATAAATCCTTTCTAATTTTTCAGATGGCGTACTCTTTGTCTGCCATCGTTGCAAGGCTTGTATGGCTGTTACATAGTCTTTCACCGTTGAGTTTCGTTGAGTTTTTGTACCCTTTTCCTAATGTCATCATCTAACTTGACGTGGTATCTCGGTGGTAAGAAGAAATCTTTGAAGTCGTTAACAAACTGATCCCACGTTGACCAACTATGTTTGTTGTTCCTATACCATACCAGTGCTGTTTTGGTTAATAACTCGGGAAAAGCCTTCAATAATCTTGCAATAGGAATGGTGTAGCATTCTGCTAGTTCTTCGATGCGTTCGAGAAAGTTCAATGGATCTTGTCCTTGGTCGAACTTTACGTTCCATTTCCCTACTTTATCCATAATTTCTTCATCACTCATTCCATGTATATCATTTTGTGCCTTGTTTTCTGGTATGGGACGTGATGTTGTAGGGAACGTAGTTGCTGTTGGTATATTCATATTTGTTGTTGTATATGATGCTACTGGTGATGGTGATGTGCAGAAGGATGGTATTGGTGGATAATACAGATGATACGGCGGTGATAATATTGAGGAAGTGACGGGGCACGGCATGTTCACTGTAGGTCTATTTGTGGCACTCGTTGTGTATACGGGTCGATCTATGGGCAGTACACTAGGAAGCGTATTCATTTGTGATTCTTGTGCTGATGTGATTTCTCGGCTTAAAGATGTGTTGTTTGTATTAACGATGTTTGGTTCTGATGCATTGGACACATTACCGGATCTTGATAAGAATTCTTGAACAGCAGTCTGTTGCTGTCGTAGGTATTCAATTAATCTTTTCCGTAGTTCCTCCACTGTACCTGTTGTTGACAACCCTCGCTTACTGACTTCTTCAATAAGCTCTTCTTTGCGTAGTACGTATGTATATCCAACTTGTGGTTGTATTTGTATTTTCTGTAGACATTTTAAATCTTTTTTCCTTTCTCTGTCTTTTACTTGTTCGGACTTATAGTGGTCTTTGTTCGGACTTACAGTCCCTGTTCGGGCGCCAAATTTATAATGGGTTTTTTCCCAAATGGTGACGTAGTGGTGCTTTAGGCACGGATAGTACAGCCTGTCCAGGGTCAGGTTTCCCACGACGTCTGTAAATAATAACGCTGATGTTGTGTTCTTATGATATATTTATTTACTAAAATATTTCTATCCTACTCTTAACAATGTTTTCCCTAGTCTAAGGCTTAAATTCTAAGATTCACAATCTTGTGCCTTTTACAATTCTTTTAAGGCTTGATTTCTTGTGTAAAAATTCACTTATACGTATGTAAGCCTTTTACAATGCTTTAAGGCTTGATTTCTTTATGTTGAAATTTACTTATGCTTATATAAGCCGTTTACAATTCTTTTAAGGCTTGATTTCTTATGTAAAAATTCACTTATACGTATATAAGCCTTTTACAGTGCTTTAAGGCTGGATCTCTTTATTACCTAGATATTTATATATGCCTCTTATTCTGTTTATATCTTCTTCAAAAATCAGACAGAGGAGCGGTAGAAAAGGAAGAACAATAAACAAACGAACCCAATTATTCTGTTAACAAGCTTAGAAATATATATATTGTTATATATATTCAAACCCAAATTCCGTGAGTCCAATACTCACTTTTATCAATGTATGATCAATGTCAATGCAACCCAGTGAGTTCAATACTCACTATTAAAATAAACCTTTATTTCAGTGGAATACCAACGTTGTAGTGAGCTCTTATACCCACTCTTTCATACCCACGTTGAATACTTCAGGTAACCTGGAAAAGAAACAATTGCTGGAATAACCAAAAGTACCTGTGTAGGTACAAACTAAACCTCTGAAAAACTACCTCTGACCCTATCTGTCAGCTAATCAGTCTGTCAGTGAATATACGGTAGAATGCTTACACAGATATTCACTAGTCGAGTGGGCAGTGTATATGACGTAGAATGCTCACAGACTTATACACTGGGGAACGGAGGAGTAAGCGGTAGAATTCTTACACAATTACCCCAAAAGGATGGATAAATAAGCGGTAGAATGCTTACACAATTACTTATCCAAGGAGTACCGGTTATACAATGTAGAACGCGTACAAGAGTATAGACCGGGGGACGGTGTGTCTCGGAGTGTGCACCCACCAAGAACACCAGAAAGGAAGGTAGATTCGGGTACTGTTTAGTTCCCGTCGTATGTCTACGTCTGTGAATATACGGCAGAATACTTGCACAAATATTCACTAGCTAAGCCCTATGTAAATGCCTTGAAAATGGCGTTGTCTGATTACAGACGAAAAACCCTAGAGTCAGCCTTGTATATTGAGTGTAATACTCGACGAAATCGACGAAAATGTATTAACCTTACCTTTTACTTTTGACAGAGAATTATAACGTCAGGAAAAATCTCACCTATAATATGCAAATCTATGTCTTTTGTATTTCCGAACATTTAATGTTTATAAGGAACACACCAAATTTACAAACAGGTTATTTGGTATATGAAAATTCAACCTCAGGCCTAGTTCGAAGGCTGGTCGTCGGTCTGTCAGACAAGAGGGGCCGGCTTCGAACCCTGCTGAAGGCATATATTTTTTTCTTATTTTTTTTATTATTTTATTTATTTATTTATCTTATTTATAATTTTTTATTTTAGGTAAAAATGTAACTTCGTTACAAATTGAAATTAAAAACCAAAGTTTCACGACCACGTTATTATTTTATAAAAACAAAAAAATTAATTACAATCTACACAAGTTTCAAAAATCTGACCTCACTCGATATAAGAAGAAGAGCGAATAACATTTAAAATTTATTTTACCAAGTACTATGACCTAAAATATCAAGTGAGATCAAATGTACAATATTAATTGATGAGCGAGAAAAAAGCATGTACAAAATGTTTATGTGTATAATGATACAAAATTAGGTAAATATGCAAAATATAACAATATAAAATTAACTAAATTGAAATACTTAAAGAATTTTAGTGTTGCCAGTTTATTATCTTAACATATGTCTTAATTGAAAATCTTTCCTCGTAAAAATTTTTTTACAAATTTCACATTTAAACATTTTTTATTTATTTTTTTTTTATTTTTATGAGACAAGCACTTATAAAAAACTGATGATAATGTATTAACTTATTATTTAATTATATTGTATTTAAAAAGAAAGAAATACAAATTTGATTGTACTCTCAGATTTTTTGATTATTATTGACTAACATTTCAAAATTTAAATTTAAATCTCAATATTTTAAAAAAATTTAAATATTATTTTTTATGTAAATTGTTTATGAATTTTTATATAAAAATATTGAAATTTTAATTTTAATGTTTGAAAAAATTAACTAATAAAAATAAAAAATGCTATGATTTTGTTTTTTTGACGAAACTGTATGTATCATATCAAATGATCACATACTACATCATAGACATACATATGTATATCATATATAACATATACATCTTAATAACGGAAGAAACAAAATATTGGTTCGAATTTAAAACAAAAAAATAATAAATTTCTTTTTCTTAAGAAAAACCAAAAAAATACCCCCCAGAAAAGTAATAAAGTATTTCTTTTATAATAACTTTTATATTATTTTATATATAGGCATATACTATATATTTCTTTTTAATAACTTTTTTTGATAACAATATTTTACATAATCTAATTTTGTATAGTTTAATTTTTGTAATTATATTTTGTATAGTATAATTTTAAAAAAAAAGACCAAAAAACTATCAGATTAAGAAAACACTTTATAAGTTTAATTTAATGAGTGTAATTATAATTTATTAGTATAATTAAAACATTTAATTATTGTAATTAAACATAATAATTTTTTTTAGAAAAAAAAAATCGAAAAATACCCCCAAAAAAGTAATAAAAATTTTATTTTAAAAATTTTTGCTAACAGTCTTTTTAATAATTTTTTGAATACAATATTTTATATACTTAGTATAATTTTGTATAGCATAGTTTCTTGATTATATAATTAAAATAGTATAATTTTTTAAAAAAATTTATAAAGTAATAAGAAATTAATTTATATTACTTTTTTTCACTTTTTTCTTCAATACTTCCTCATCATCAGATGTCATGAATGGCTAACCGTGTTGTATCATACATACTTCATCATCGGTTGATTCGTCTTCTTTTTCAAATTTTACAAATTTATCGTTGCCATTTCTTTGTACGTAGTAGGTTTTTGTTTTTGATATGTCTTCTATTTTGTCTTCATCGAAGTTTTTTTAAGTATGATGGGGGGAGAAATAAAGAATAATCCTCCAGCTCTAGAACTATTCTTTCTCCAAATTTCGTGTTCACTTTTTTTGCCTTTGACTTTATATTTTTTATATGAATCCATCTTCATGATGGAAATTGTCGGTTTAAAATTTTGTTTGTTCAATGTTTTAATGAAATTTTTGTGGTTCTTTTCGCAATTTTTTTTAATATTTTTTTTCCCAACCATTTTTTGTTTCTTTCTTTATTTAAAAAAATTGATTCTATTAAATCTTTTATAACTTTTCTTACGATTTTTGTTGCAATTTTTTTGCAATTGGGGAAAAATGTCTTCGAAAAATATCTTCGAAAAATTGTTAGTGTGTACACATGGGGCAGGGTTAAAGGTATTACCTGTGCAAACTGAAACTATACAAATTACAAGTTTGTGTGTTGATGCATATGGTTAATGTATTCTTTCAGTAATTTTAGTAAAAAAAGAGAAAAGTAATATAAAAATTATGAATTTGTAAAGATGTTACAAACATGTATGTAGTATGTATTTGTATGTAGTATTCAGGATATCAGATTTTCCATGTTTTTTATATGCGACAAGAAATAATCATAATATGTATATACATACATATGCGTGTGTATGTATGTGGGAATGAGAAAAAATAGTAATAGGAAATATATCAGAGGAAAGTAATCCAGTTGGATGGCTTAGTGGGTAAAGCGGGTGGCTTAGTAATTCAGAAGACGTAGGTTCGAATCTCACGGGTCGCCACACTTCCAACAAAACTTTTATTTCTGATATATTTGACATTGTTGTTAGTTTTTCAGAAAACATTACAAATGTTTTTCTACAATTAATTTCCTACAAATTAATTTCCGATCTTACATGTATATATGTAATATATAGTATTTGTACACATAGCGCATGTAGGTTATCAGACTTATCATGCGCTTATCGTACAACATATATATTAAACATGTTAAATGTATAATTTGACATATAAAATATATGTGTACCTATATAATAAAATATATTTCTATTTTATAATATGTATGTATATTTTATAATTGTTGTACAATATATTATATTGTATATGTATTTTATAGTTTAATATAAAAAAGTTTTCTGGACAAAAAATGTCCAACAAAAATGAATTACATTCATACTCTTTATTAAAAACATGAACTACATATGTACATATATACATATATGTATATATATACATTTTATATGTGGTGTGCACTCGTGGGCGTTTCAGATATGTCCATATGTACGTATTATCTGTAATTTGCTATTAATATATAAGATAAAAGCAACCCATTGTTGTCAAAATTCCAAAAAATTTTAGAATTTTTTGGACAAAAACTACCTAGCAAAAATGAATTACATACACTTATTCAAAACATGAACTATAATTGTGTAGTATATGTATGTACAATTATATGTGCATACATGTGAATATAAAACACATATTACTTTTCATTTTCCATTCATAAATATACATTTGTAGTACAAAAGCAAAGCATTGTTGTCAAAATTCCAAAAAACACAAACAAAATTATGCAGCACGTGTAAATTTCTTTTTCAAAACAAAATTTAGAATCATCAAAATTCTTACGATCAAGTTAAGTCCAATATATGCGCTATTCACATTATGCCAGTAGCCATTTAATAGTAACTACCAAGTGAAAATAGTATGCAAAAAGCATAATGTAGCCAATGCTGGTGGAATATCATGCTTTTAAAAATAGTTTTAAAAAGTTCAAAATGCTGAAGCTGAAAAATAGAGTAAATATCAAATTGAATTGGTGATTTATCACATAAAAATTGATTTAATATATTTAATTTTCATGTTAAAATTAAATTAAAAATAATTTAGCAAAATTATTGTAATATATACGCAATTATATTAATTATCTTAAATAAAATTTCTGCAGTTTTCACCATATTGTAACGTAAAAAATAGCATGTTTTTCTTTTTTAAATGTTAATAGAAAAAGCATGCTATTTTACCAGCAGATGGTTACTCTTACTAGTATAATGTGAATAGGCCAATAAGGTTGAATGTTTATTATACTATTATGATGTATGTGATCATACAATGTAGAAGCATAAGTATATAGTATATAGTATGTATGTACATAGTAAAAATTATATATTGGATGTGTATATGATCCTTTCTATACAGGATTTATATACACGATCTTATAAAGAAGTACCTACTAGTTTAAGAAGAAAAATATGTAGATATATTGCATACGCTATATTGCTATATACTATATGAGTATACATATAATTGCTAGAGAAGGATTTGTTTATTTGTTCAAATAATATACATTATACATACGCTTTTATTTAACACATGTAAACAATGTTTGAAGTGGATACGACATACGTAATAACAAAACAGGATTTCGAACATACATATATAGGTATATTAAACAAAACGTAAAATATAACTGGATGTCCTATAATAGGAATAATATTGTTAGAAAATTTACAAGATTGTTTGTTTTTTTTGTATAGGGGTACGTTCCCGAAATACACTTGGATACAATTTACCGGCACTTGTAAATTTCACGAAAATAAAAAAAATTAATCGTGGATTTATTAGCGTAAAGCTGAAATGGACAAATACACGCGATTATGGTTCCCGAGAGGATCTTTATTTTTATTTTTATTATTATTATTATTTTTTTTATTTTTATTTCCACTGTTTTGTTGGCTCTTGTACTTACCCTTTTCTCCTTGTTTTGAATTCCTCCTTTTAATGGGTTTCAGTTTTTTTTATTTTTATTTTTATTGTCTCTTAAATGTTTTATTTATCTAAATGGGGCACGCCTTTTTTTTTTCACTTCACAACTTTACTTTTACTTGTTTTTTTTTTATTGTCTTATATTTTACCACCATTTAATTGTCTTATGTTTTTATTGTTAATTTTTTTTTTTTTTATTTAATTTTTTTTTTATTAACAAACCAAAAAAAAATTTGTTCATGAAAAAAAAAAATTAACTAAATTTTTATTTATTTTTTTATCCAAAAATCTTCAATCAATTTATTCTTTTAATTTTTTAATTTTGAAAAAATCGCACGAACTTTAACGCATCCGACTGGGTCGAGATCCACCTTACGAAGAAGGAAAAAATGATGGCCGACCACCCACGTTTTTCAAGATCACTCAAGATCATGGTGTGCGAATCGATATTCGAAAATTTGTTTAATCGATCGCACACGATGGATTCGTTCGATAATCTTAAAAAACGTTACAGACGGGGTGGCGCCATCTGTGAGCAATTTTGCAACATTGCCCCCCCGTTAAAAGCTCGAAGTTCCAACCGAGCTTAATGCATCAGCGGGACTCTAGGGTGTGAGGTTGCAGATAAAGCGGTAAGCTAGCGAACCATAGACAGGCAGGAGCCAGTCGATCGACATCAGAAATACACTCTACAATCCTGTAAGGGCCATCCCAGTTTCTTTGCAGCTTAGGACAACGACCTTTCTTTCGCTTGGGATTATACAACCAGACCAAGTCGCCAGGTTTGAAAGGGTTGGCCTTGGCAGAGAGATCGTAACGATCTCTCATCGCGCGGCTCGCTTCAGAAAGCTGCCTACGATTGAAGTCGTGGACGGAGGCCAGCCGGTCTTGCCGGGTCTGGATGTACTCAGGGACTGTAGTGGGGTGACGGTCCGGAGGTTCGCCAGTCAACAACTCCACAGGCAAGCGGAGTTCGCGGCCGAGATTCAACAGGGCAGGGGTGTTCTTAGTGGACTTCTGGACAGAAGAACGGTAGGACAACAAAAGGAAGGGAAGGTAACTGTCCCAGTCCCCTTGGTGTTCCGACACGAACTTCGCCAGATAGTCAAGAATCGTCCTGTTGAATCTCTCCACAAGTCCCATGAGCCGCTGAAAAGTGGCAGGAGCATTGGTCAATCCAAAAGGCATGACATTGAATTCGTACAGTCCCGAACCAATACTAAAGGAGGTCTTTTATTTTGTCCGAAGGGTGCATTTCCACTTGGAAATAGCCAGACAAGAGATCAAGGGAGGCGAACCACTTAGATTTACCTAAGGCTTCGAAAGTCATATCGATCCTAGGTAAAGGGTAGGAATCCTTTTTAGTGACTTCATTTAGCCGCCGGTAATCAACACAGAACCGCAAGGAGCCATCTTTCTTTTTAACAAGAACAACAGGGGAGCTCCAAGGGCTAGTGGAAGGCTGAATAAGACCTTGATCTTTCATTTCAGACACCATTTGTTGCGCTTCATTGCGCCTAGAAAAAGGGATGCGTCTAGGGGGTTGTTTTATAGGTTTGGCGAAACCGGTATCAATTTGGTGTTTTAGGATGGATGTTCTTCCCAAATCGTCCTTAGACAGGGAGAAAACGAACTGATACTCTATCAGCAACCTTTTCAGTGAAGCTTTTTGAGATATCGACAAACCTTCACTGCTAGATTCGAAAAGATCCTCTAGTTCCCTGGGGAGCTCATTCACCATTGTCCGCGCTTGATGACAAGGAAGGACCATTGGGCCTGTCTCAGCTTGGGCAATGGGAACGTCCCTCGGAACGATCACTGTCTCTGGGGTCAGGTTGCAAATTGTGGCTAACACCCTCTCATCAGACACTCTGGTCAGGGTCGGAAGCACGCTCAGCTGCTTAGGAAGGGAGCAAGAGGCTGAGAGGCAAACATCTGTACCAGAGGCGACAGAAATGTGAAGAGGTGTGACCACGTCTTGAAAAGGAGGCAACTCAAGTGTAGACAGAGTACACAAAGGGAAAAGTTCAGGGCTCGACAGAGGAACCAGTTCTTCACCTATGTATAACAAATTCCTTTCCAAATCTAAAACGCAGCGGTTGTTTTTTAAGAAATCCATCCCAAGGATACAGTCGTCGAATATTTCGGCTACAAAGGCAGTGTGTTCAATAAGAAAATTTCCAGCCGAAATTCGAATCAAAGCCTTTCCTTTAACGGGCAGAGTTTCGCCAGTGACGCTTTGGATACAGGCAGAAGAAGGTTGAAGTCTCGCCATACAAGAGTTATCACGCAATATTCGGGGGTGAACAATTGTTCGCGTGGCTCCCGTATCCTGCAAGGGGTGTCATTGACCGAACCGGAGATATGCAGGTTAGGGCCGGTGGTCATGACGGTAATAGGGATGATGAGTGGGCCTAATTCCTCCACTGACTCCTGCCCAATGGGGTCAGAGGACGTCAGTTTGACGGTGATGCGTTCTCTTTAACAGAGGCGCTTGGTGGACTAGTTCCACAGGCAGCTGACGTTGGTGGACTCGAGGCAGTGGCAGGGGGCTTCATTGGAGTCGTCGCAGCGATAGAGGCCTTCGGTGCACAGCCTTTGATAGACGTGGCGCGTACAAAGGGAGTCCCGGAAGGTGCTGCGCGTGTAGGGCTATTACGGGCTGACGCGGCGGTTTGATTTGATGAATTTGCGGAAGGCGAAGTGCGCGGCGGACTTTTTCGCGGTATCGATGGTTCACGTCGTACGTTCACGGCTCGGGGCGAACGATCCGTGTCTACGATTTGAAACGAAACGACGTCGCCATCGCGTAAAACACGTCGTTCATTCCCGGACGTACGGAAATCCCCGCGAAGGACGAACACTTCCTGTCCATTGTCCCGACGATTTATAAAACCTTTGCCCTTTTTACGGTGAAAGAATTTGATCGTCCCGATTTTCCGATCCTTATATTCGTCGGCAGGAGGCTTCGGCGAAAATTTCGCAGGTCTACGCGTTGGAGCTTGTGTTAAAGCGTCGCCATGCTTGTGCTCCTTCAAGCAAGGCGGTTGGCTTTTCCCGACGGCTGTTGTTTTTTATCGTGCGAATCTCTTTCGCGTTCACGTACGGTGGCTTGATAGACGCGTGCACCTCTACGTCCGCTTCGCGTGGCGTCGCGACTGGCTTCCAACCGGATCGACAAGGCCAGGGCGATTTCAACGCTCGAAGGGGCGGCATCGCGGACGCGTTGTTGAACGTCAAAGTCTAAGAGGCCGTCGATAAATTGACCTAACGCTATACGGTCACGCGCTGATTCGGGGCAGTCCGGAAATGCTAAATTGACCAAGCGCTGTACGTCAGTCGCGAAATCCGCTAGGGTTTCTTTGTCGCGCTGTACCCGGCCACGAAGCTGTGAATGCGCCACAGATTGGTGGTACTATAGGCTGAAACGGCGTTCGAATGCGCGATCCAACAAACCAAAGTCATCTTGCGTTGAACCGGGTAGCGTTTCGAAAAAGGTCAGGGCCGTACCTCTTAAGTAAGGTGCTAAAAACACGGCTTGAAATTCATGCGGCCATCCGTTGGCTCTGGCGACGGTTAAGAAATGGCGTTTATACGCGGACCACGGTTCTTTGCCATCGAACTCTCGCGGGGCGACTTTAATACGCGGTATTGAAAGCGGGATCGCATTCTTCGTAGCGATGCTGCGGTGCGTTGACGAAGGCAGACGGTAAACGTTACCGTGTTCACACGCGGGGCACAGGTAGATGGCGGTGGAATATCAGAAAGGCGGGGTGAGGCAGGTAAAAGGGTCGTCGCGTTGTGGCCCGGAGTAATCGGACTCGCGTCGGGGTCACTTACCGGTGAGAATGGCTCATAAGGGGCAGACGGGGCAGCACCGAAGGCATCCTGGCGCCTGTGAAGCGCTCCTGCGGATAGGGTTACTCCCAAAGGGTCTTGCCGGGTGGAATTGGCCACACTCACCAAAGAGTCCGGAGTTTGGCATTCAACTTGAGGCCGATCAACCGGAACAGAAGGCACCGAAAAGTTAAATTGATTAATTAAACTTGAAAAATTACGGCGGTCTTGTTCGTAAGAAGAGGCGACAGGACAATTAAGAGACGGTGGCACAAAATGCTCCGCCGAGGAACGGGGTTGCTCCCTAGTTGTTATTAGCAACTCCATGAAAGCTTCATGGTGGACGTTAACTCCGTAATCATCCCTGCCTGCACACCCATTTGTGTTGTGATGTTCGTCAACACTTCCTTTAAATCACCATGAGAAGAGGTTGATGACAGAGGACGAACAGGGGGGGCATGGCCACTCAAATTGTTTTCTTCGTGGTTGGACATTATGAAAAAATAACGAGAGCGACTCACTTTTATTTGAAAATTGCAAATAAATAAACAGAAAGGGGCAAAAGCAAAAATCACTTTAAACGTGAAAGTTTTCACTGCGCGTGATCTAAGTTCTATTACGAGAACTGAACGCACCCCACACCTGACACCAAATGTTAGAAAATTTGCAAGATTGTTTGTTTGTTTTGTATAGGGGTACGTTCCCGAAATACACTTGGATACAATTTACCGGCACTTGTAAATTTCACGAAAATAAAAAAAATTAATCGCGGATTAATACCCTTTTCTCCTTGTTTTGAATTCCTCCTTTTAATGGGTTTCAGTTTTTTTTTTTTTGATTTTTATTGTCTCCTAAATGTTTTATTTATCTAAATGGGGCACGCCTTTTTTTTTCACTTCACAACTTTACTTTTACTTGTTTTTTTTTATTGTCTTATATTTTACCACCATTTAATTGTCTTATGTTTTTATTGTTAATTTTTTTTATTTTTATTTTTATTTTTTTTTTTATTAACAAACCAAAAAAAAATTTGTTCATGAAAAAAAAAAATTAACTAAATTTTTATTTATTTTTTTATCAAATTAACGAGCAAGGGAAAAAAAACGCGACTAGCGGTTCCCGAGAGGTTTTTTTTATGATTTTATTTTGTTTGAACACCTGTACAAGCAAGGGGTGTTCGTAAAAAAAGAAAAAAAAATGCACCAAACACGTTTATTTATTTTTTAACATTCACTGATTATATTAGGTTTTCAACTTACCCTTTTCTTTGATTTTGTTTTCGTCCTTTTAATTTTACTCCTTTTATTTTATTTTGTTTTATTTTATTTTATTTTATTTCTTTGTTTTTATGGGCGCCCTTTAACACAATTTTCTTTATGTCCACTTTTCACTTTTTCTTTTGTCTTTATCAATTTTTATTTTTTTATTTTAGTTTTAAAAGAAAAATCACAAATTTTACGAATTAAATTTTGAAATTAAATTTGTCTATTTTTTCGTCCCGAATAGAATTTTAAATTTAAAATTTTCAAAAACTTTTTTTTTATTTTTGCAAAATAAACCGCACCGCACGAACGACTTTAATCAACGTCTTACTAGGTCAAGGTCTACCTAAAGAAGGAAGAAAAAATGATGGCCGACCACCCACGTTTTTCAAGATCAATCAAGATCATGGTGTGCGAATCGATATTCGAAATTTTGTTTAATCGATCGCACACGATGGATTCGTTCGATAATCTTGAAAAACGTTACAGACGGGGTGGCGCCATCTGTTAGCAATTTTGCAACAATATATACACACATATAAGGCAAATGTACGTGTATTGCATTAACCGCATATGAATAATTGTTATGCGAATATAAACTGTACATATAATACAACCAGGTAGACTTCAAATATCTGTAATAACATGAGCCGATTTGTTTTGAAAGTGGAACAAGTCCATTTTTCAAATTTCTAGATACATACATATGTTAAATTTCACTTTTATAATTACTAGTAAATTTAATGGGAAAAAAACTTGGACTTCTACAAAATCCGCATTGTTTGTTTTTGTAAATCTCCAAGGATATACAAATATATTTTCTTGTATGATAATTTATTTAGAATTTTGATAAAAAAATTCTAAATATGTTGACAATATTGAACTTATACCGCTTTAAAATAAAAGATACCATATATTTGAAAAGAAAATATGAAATATATAAGGACATTAATATAAAGGAATATTTATTCCTTTATTCATTTTTTTCTCGCTCTCAATGAAAAGAATTTCTTAGCACCATCACACAAACTTGTGTATGTGATACCGCCTACAACTGGTTTTTATTTCCCCTTAGCATGTTTTCATATCTACGTTTTGCGAATGTATTACTTTTTCTCTTTTACATTTATTTTAAAAATATTTATGCTATACATCATCATACAAACTACGTGTAAAGTTCCACGCCTAAAGTAGTTTCCCACTTTAATTTTTTCGAAGACATTTCGAAGACATTTTTTGCAAACATACAGACAAGTGGAAACTCTATATATATATATGCTCTTTGTACTACGTTTGTGACAACCATTATAAGGTTGGCGACCTTTTTATCTCTTAACTTTTTTTCTGAAACCATGATATTGTTATAAAATTTACAAAGTGTTTTTATAGTGGCACGTTCCCGAAATAAAACGTAGAAAATACCGGCACTTGTAAATTTTAACAGAATGAAGAAATCGCGAGTTTTTTCGTAACAAATTAACTAAGAGGGAATAAAACGCGACTGGCGGTTCCCGAGAAGAGGTTTATATCTTTTTATTTTATTGTGTCTTCATACAGGCAAGGGGTGTTCAAAACATTAAAGAGCTAAACACGCTGTTTAGTTTCACCGTTTAATTTGATTTTTGTTTTACACTTACCCTCTTTTTATTCATCCTTTTCTTTTCTTTTTCCTTATTATTTAATATGTCTGTTGTAATAATTTCAATAAACAAAAAAATGTGATTTAATTTACAAGTTTTTATGATTTAATGTACAAATTACAATGTGTTTATTTTACAATTTTTGAATTGATGCAACCTCATCCGATGACCGTCAAAACGAGAAGAACGATTCAAAAATTAAAATTAATAGTGCAAGTATCAATTATTCAAAATGCTGTTAGATGAGAATTACAATGAGATATACCATTACACCAAATTATCAAAGAGTGCGTGTATGTGTATGTGTAAATGGTATTCAAACAAATCGTATGAGATTACAGTACAATGTTCAATATTTTAAGCTATGCAATGTACATAAGTTATGTTACAAATCAAGCAATATACAATTTTAGTTAGGTAGAAATTTACACTTTATCAATTATGATTAACAGGCAATATGAGAACTAGAGAGAATACAATCAAATAAATATGAGAGAGTAAATGTAAATATAATACAATAGCTATAATACAATATAATACTAAATAATACTAAATCCATATATGTAGTACAATGTAGTAGAGTAGTATAGTACATAAGTGGTGTAGTATATAGTAGAGTAGCAAATGTAATACAATGATATTAGATCCATTTCTCAACATCCCGCCCCCTCGCTGGAGAATCCAGCTAAGATATAGGTAAAGGTACAAGTTTTACCGTTGGACGTTTTAATAGACCAGATTTGGTACGAACTGTGGCCACACGAATTAAGCCATCGTCACCCGGATGCAACTCAATCACCCGTCCTAGAACCCATGATGCTGGTGGTTGATTAGTGTCTCTTATAACTACAAGATCATCCTTCCTTAAGTTAGGTTGTTGAGTCTGCCATTTCGTTCGGTGCTGTAGAGACGTGAGGTAGTCACGATGCCATCTTTTCCAAAATCCACGGACCATGCTTTGCAATAATTCCCAATTTTTTAAATGAGACGTTGAAATGTTGTAATTTGCGTCTGGTAAGGTTGTATGAGGATGTCCAACCAAGAAATGAGCAGGTGTTAGAGCGTCGATGTCATTATCAGACATGGCGCACATTGGCCGTGAGTTCAACAATGCTTCAATTTGGGTTACGACAGAATACATCTCCTCGTACGTAAGTATGTTGTTTCCAATCACTCGCCTGAGGTGCTGTTTGACTGATTTCACTCCGGCTTCCCAAAGTCCACCAAAATGTGGCGCTGCTGGAGGTATGAAGGACCAAGATATACCTTCATTGCATAAGTAATTTTCAACCTTGTTGTTATGTTCCCTTGACTGCAACAACTGATACATAGTAGAGAGTGTTCTACTGGCGCCTTTAAAATTCGTGCCATTATCTGAAAAAATATGTAAACATTTTCCCCTACGGGAGATGAATCTTTTTAATGCTAAAATGAAACAATCTGTTGATAAGTCACTAGCGAGCTCTAAATGTATCGCTTTTATAGAACAGCACACAAAAAGTACGATGTATCCCTTGACGTATTTAGGATTTCGACCGCGTGATAACCGAAGTGTTATTGGACCGGCGTAGTCACATCCGACGTTTACGAACGGGCGCGCGTATGTAACACGATGTTTTGGTAGATCAGCCATCCGTTGATGATTATGAACAGCTCTTTGTCTAAAGCATGGTATGCATGTATGAACAATCTTTTTGATCATATTTCTGCATCCTAAAATCCAGTATTCTTGACGTAGAATGAAGAACATTTCAGATATTCCAGCATGTAAATGTGTTGTGTGTGTATGCGTGATGATCAAAGTAGTTACAATGTGTCCCTTGGGTAGAATGATAGGATGTTTTGTCTGATATGAGGGTTCAGTATGTCTTAAGCGACCTCCCACACGAAGTATTTCATTCTCATCAATGAATGGTGATAACATAAACAGTTTGCTACTAGGAGAAAGGCACTTGTTTTGTTTTATAAGTCGTTTCTCAAATTGGAAAGCGCTATCTTGAGCATGTCTAATACAAATAAACTTAACAAATTTAAGTTCATGAATTTGAATATTTCCAATGGTACGGGATGAAGGAGGAGAACGAGCATTATTAATAAATCGATAACAAAAAGCCAAAATCCTTAAAATTGTATTCCATGAAGATCTTCGTGAGAAAATGATATCTAACAATGGCTGTGTACTTTCAACAAGCATAGATTTTAACACAACCTTTCTTTCTTCACTGTTAACATTTGTTGAAGGCATGAATTCATGTACAGTCTTGGGCCAAGTGGTTTCCGGTTTGCCTAACCAATCTGGTCCACACCACCAGAGTTTATGTCGAATCAATTCTTCCGGACGAATACCACGTGATGCACAATCTGCAGGATTCTGCTTCGAACTTATATGATGCCAACAATTACGAGGAAGTGTTTCGAGAATTTCACTGGTTCTATTAGCAACGAAAGGTTTCCAGCGTCGTGGAATCGATGACAACCAATGTAAAACTATTTGTGAATCAGTCCAAGCAAAAATCGGTTTATCAATAATCTTGATTGAATAGTTAACCTTTTGTATGAGGCGTGTAAGCAACACTGACGCACATAGTTCGAGACGAGGAACGTTTATTTGCTTCAACGGTGCAACCTTACTTTTTGCAGCGACGAGACGAACAGTAATATGACCATTTTGATCAATGCTTCGACAGTACAAAACAGCAGCATATGCTGATTCTGATGCATCAGCAAAACCGTGGTATTCAATATGTGAGTCTGGTATCATTAGACGCGGAACCTTAATATCATTCAAATGATGCAATGTATTTCGAATATGTAACCAATTTTCTTCTACCTTCTTGGGTACAGAATCATCCCAGTTTAAATTGAGCAACCAGAGTTGTTGAAACAAAATTTTTATTGATACAGTTACAGGAGTTAGGAAGCCAAGTGGGTCAAATGTCTTGGAGGCGTCTGATAAAATTTGTCTTTTGGTGGTTTTAGCTGCTTGTGGCAAATTAACCTTGAATGAAAATGTATCAGCTGATGGCGACCATTGAAGACCAAGAGTTTTTATGGATTTTGATTTGTCATCAAGATCCTTAGCAGATAATTCACAAGAGGTATTTGGAATATCCTTTAACAACCTACAACAATTAGAACTCCATTTGTGCAGCTTGAATCCACCAAGGTTGAATAGAGTGGTCAAATCGTCCTTGAGTGTTAAAAGATCATCAATTGAGTCAGCGCCAGTTAAGACATCGTCAACGTAAAACTCGTTCAAAAGGACTTGTGATGCTTTAGGAAAACGAGTCTTGTAATCCAAAGCCAATTGCTTCAAGGTGCGTGTTGCTAAAAAGGGTGCGCTAGCAGTGCCATAAGTTACTGTGCATAAACGATAATGTTCAACCGGTTTATCAGGTGATTTACGCCACAATATGCGTTGCAGATCGCGATGACATTTGCTGATCCAAATTTGCCTATACATTTTCTCAATATCAGCAGAAAAAACGTACCGATGACAATGAAAGCGTAAACAAATTGTGAATAAATCAGGCTGAATGTTAGGTCCAAGAAGTAATGCGTCATTCAAAGAAGTACCATTTGTAGATTTGGAGCTTCCATCAAAAACTACACGTACCTTTGTCGTGGAGCTGTCAGGTTTAAATACAGCATGATGTGGTAAATAGTAAACATTTTTGGCGTTGATTTCAGTGGCAGGTACGCGTTCCATATGACCTAGATCTAGATATTCCTTTAAGAAATGAATATAAGCGTTCCTTAGGTCTCTGTTGCGATTAAGTGATCGTTCTAGTGAATATAATCTACGTAATGCAGCATGGAAGGTATCACCTAAAAATACAGACTCCTTGAGAGGTAAATTGACAACATATTTACCATCAGTTGTTCGAACGGTCGTGTGTGAGTATGATGCTTCAGCCAGTTGCTCATCTGATGACAGTGAAGGCTGGTCACAAATGTGTTCAATTTCCCAAAAGCGTTGCAATGTTTTATCAATATCAAACTCTGTAAAATGAGACATTATTAGTGTTGAATGCGCATCAATGTTCTCACTAGTAGGTATTTCCCCAGCAAGAACCCAAACAAAAATTGTAAACTGTGCAACTGGGTGAGTATTAATATGGCCATCTCGAAAACATTGGAATACCCCGTCTGCACCTAACAAGATATCAATTTCCTTTGGTTGATTAAACTTAGGATCAGCTAGTTGAAGCGTACTGATGATGTTGGTATTTATGTCTAATTCTTCGCTAGGTAGTGGTGATGTTAATTTGTTTAGAATAAACGCGTTGATGACAATTGAATCAGCTGAATAAATTGATTTTAGGGTAACTGTGACAACTCCCCTTGTAACTCCTGTATGAGTTGCTGACAACCCACTGACAGACAGTCTAGCATGTCGACGCCGAAGACCAAGTTTTTTCGCAAACGATTCAGTAATAAATGAGGCTTGAGAGCCCGAATCAAGGAGAACTCTACAAGGATGTATGGTTCCATGAACATCTGAAACATGAACAAGTGCAGTTGGCAATAACGACGTGATCTTAGGTGACCCGCTACGAATAGAATGAGTGTTAATCATTGGTTTTGCATTTGAATTGAGTTGCGCGTCATGGTTTTGATTTTGGTCATCATCGATATGAACAAGAGTGTGATGCTTACGATTACAATGATGACAAGAATGTTTGGATTGACAAGACTTAGAAACATGACCATTTCGTAAGCAATTATAACATAATTTGTTATCTTTTACAAATTTTCGTTTAGCTTCAATGTTTAAAGATTTAAAGTTTTCACACGCAAATAGATTATGTTGTCCCTTACAGTTGGGGCAAGTAGTAACATTCGGCTGATATGATTGAGTAACTGATGTGTTAGCCCTTATTTGTTTGGTTTGTACATGTGATTTATGTGATGGTTGAGATGCTTCCAATGCAACACATCGATTGTCGAGGAAAGTCAATAGTTCATTTACCGTTGGAAAGTCCTTGTTGATGTTCGCTTCTGCCCATTCATGTTTGGTAACTGGATCGACCTTATTGAGTATAAGATAGATGATCCATGGATCACGTTGCTCAGCCTCCTCTCCAAGAGCTCTCAATCCACGTATAACCTCATCGCAGCCATCTGAAATGCGTCGTAAACCCACTGATGATGTGACCGCAATCGAAGGAAGGTTCAACAACGCCTTGATGAATGATGATACTATTGGAGCCTTTCGGTTATACCGGCTGTTCAACCTTGACCACGCTTCTTCATAATTATCTTCTGAAATGGGAATGTGGCGCAGCAAGGACTCTGCTTCTCCAGTTAATAACCCTTTCAAGTAGTGAAATTTCTGAGTTTTTGTCAATCTTGTATTTGCATGGATTGTTCCGTTGAACATATCACGGAAAGAAATCCATTCCTTATAATTTCCAGAAAATGGAGGTATGTGAATTTTCGGTAATTTTGAACTAGCTTCAGGAATATTGTTTATGCAGGTACTTGAAAATTTCTCTAAGAAGCTGGCTTGTTGTGAAACAAGTTTATCAATAACAGTAACATCGTTATCTGAATTTATTGTAACACGTGACTTTATAGCTATGGATAACAACTCATGCACTTTAAAATATTTGTCTTCAAATTGTTCACTTTCTATGTTATGTTCACTAAATTCAGAATCAGACAATAATTCACATATATCACATTGTATAGAAAGGAATTCAGTCCAACATTCATTGAGCTTTTGTAAACGAGCCTGTAACGCTTCGAGAGTGGTATTCGGCCCTATCGTTTCACAAAATGTACCGAGACGTGTGACTGTAGCCTTAATAGTGCCACGTTTCTTTTTCAATGCGTCCATTTTTTTTATTATAATTACAAACAACAATGGTACAAAAAATCGGGGTTATGACAAAAGTAAAGTTGATTCAAAAGGTTACAAGATTGCAATTTATGGAACACAATTTCAAATAAATTACAATGCAAATACAATGCAGTTGAACGTATGCGTATGTATTACAATATGAAAAAATAGTCATCGGCATCAATATGTGAGGTACACCTTATGATAATCACAATCACTGTTTTTTTTTTTTTTTTGATAATTTCAAACAATTATTTTAACCAATGTTTAAAAAATAAATTCACTTTCCTCCTTTTTTTATATCAATAGAAATTTAAATCAAAAAGATTTAAAAAATGTTCAAGACCAATCACAGCACAATGACACGTGTTTCTTACCGGCTTACAATTTTATTTCACACTTTAGAAAGTAATTTCGAAAAAATCAAAACTATTAAAGAAAAATACTTATCTTAAATAATATCCTGTAGGATCCGGCTCGAAGGACCAAAAAATGTTGTAATAATTTCAATAAACAAAAAAATGTGATTTAATTTACAAGTTTTTATGATTTAATGTACAAATTACAATGTGTTTATTTTACAATTTTTGAATTGATGCAACCTCATCCGATGACCGTCAAAACGAGAAGAACGATTCAAAAATTAAAATTAATAGTGCAAGTATCAATTATTCAAAATGCTGTTAGATGAGAATTACAATGAGATATACCATTACACCAAATTATCAAAGAGTGCGTGTATGTGTATGTGTAAATGGTATTCAAACAAATCGTATGAGATTACAGTACAATGTTCAATATTTTAAGCTATGCAATGTACATAAGTTATGTTACAAATCAAGCAATATACAATTTTAGTTAGGTAGAAATTTACACTTTATCAATTATGATTAACAGGCAATATGAGAACTAGAGAGAATACAATCAAATAAATATGAGAGAGTAAATGTAAATATAATACAATAGCTATAATACAATATAATACTAAATAATACTAAATCCATATATGTAGTACAATGTAGTAGAGTAGTATAGTACATAAGTGGTGTAGTATATAGTAGAGTAGCAAATGTAATACAATGATATTAGATCCATTTCTCAACAATGTCCTTTCTGTTTAATTTGTTTCGTTTATTTATTCACTTTGTTTTTATTTTTTATTTTTTATGTCTTTTTAAACGGGGCACCCTGTTTTTTCCACTACACTATTGTCTTTTGTCTTTTTATTGTTTTTATGATTTTTTTGTTTTATTTTTCTGATTTTTCACAAAATAATCAAAAACTACACCGCGCGAAATTTTATTTTGCGAATTTCATTTTTATTTAAAATTAATTTTAGTTTTAAAAAGAACAACATTTTTAAATTTTCAAACTTTCTTTTAAAAAAAATGCACACGGCACCGACCGAACGACTATCAAGGTTACCGATAAGGTCAAGCTCTACTGTAAAAATGAATCATGATGGCCGACCACCCACGTTTTTCAAGATCGTTCGATCATCGTGTGCTAATCGATACTCGTAATTTTACGTAATCGATCGCTCACGATGAATTCGTTCTATAATTCGAAAAAACGTTACAGACGGGATGGTGCCATCTATTAGCAATTTTCCAACAATATTATTGGGACGATTATGCTTATTGTTGAAATGTTTGTATGCAAACATAAAATGTAGTTGGAGCATAAAATTACATGATGTAATTAGTATGATTGTCTCAACCATAATTGCAATTGTCAGCCATTTCAACAAAAGTATATACATATATCTCAAATACATATGTTAAAATCTACGTAACCATTCGAAATAGTTGTGATAATGATAATTATGTTGTGATTATCTTGTTTATTAAAACTTTGATATAGTTGTCCCAACCATCGTAGAAACTTAAAATTTATCTCAGTGTATAATTATTTATCAATCTACATATGTGTGTATATATATTAATTATTTAATATATAGTAGCTAGCAGTTACTATTTTGATAAGTTAAAATCAATCTAAATAAAAAATCCGTAACGGTTAAATTGATAACTAGAATAGTACATTATATTTGACTGTTTGTATACAGTCTGAGTCATATATATTTAAACATGAAGTCAAATTTTACTTTTGTAAAAATAACTTCTTCTCTAACACAAGATTTTTAAAAACAATAGGATATTTCGGATTTTTATTAAAGTATGATATATATAGAAACAGTTTGATGCAACACTTGAACAAGTTCGATGTTGTTGTTAGAAAAAAAACGGTATTTCATTTGCAAGTACATGAGACAGAAGTAATTAAACAGCGGCATAAGTATTTAAACATAGGAATAAATTCAAATTTTTATTAATTTTGCAAAAAAAATTTACAGTTTCAAAAATTCACAAATTAAAGCTTATAATTTTTTTCAAGTTACATGTCATTAATATTTGGTATTTCCTCCATTGTGTTAAATATAAAATATCAAATTGTAACACAATTTGATAAAATATTAGAAAATTTTAAATTAAAGAAATATTTCATGCATTTTTAATAAAACATAAGATAAAATTGATTACAAAATTAAATTCATATAATTTCGCAATTCTATAATTAACATAATTTCACAACTAAATGTAGAACAATTTTTAAAAGAATCATAGTCTGTTAATTGATTTGTCAATTGGGTAATCATTTTATATGTAAAATTCATACAAATAAAGACACGCAAAAAATAATGGAATGTCACCTAATTAAATATATAAAGAATTTCAATAAAGCAATTTTCAAAAGTAGATTAAATAAATATCAATATTCAGTTATGGAAAAAACCACAAACCAAATTCCAATATTTCACCATTGTACCTAGAACAAATATTTTATGAACTTATTTAAAGTCCATAACGTCTTTTTTAAATATACCAAATTTAATGCAACATAGGAAATATCCATGCACTAATTTCAATATTATTACCAATATATAAATTCCATATGATTCCCTAATAATATTAACATACTTAAATTCATATACCGAAATTATATTAAATTACTTGTAAACAAATAAAGTAAAAGAAAATTCATAACTAGGTCAGTAACAATAAGCGGAAATCAAAGAACGAAATTCGAAAACAGTATAAAGTGCAATAATAATTAATGCAATAATTGCACACATACAAAAAGTGGAGAGTTAAGCCATTGAGCTTAACACACATAAGTACATGCGTAAAAGTTAAGTTGAAAATATACAACTAAACACATATGAGTGACATTACATTAATCAAAGGTAAAAAGTGTCGAGTAAACAATTAAGCATATAATTAACATTATGAATGAACGGAAAAAGAATATGAAATGATAACGCCCATTCTCCCTACGATTGACAATTTCAGTTAAACGTATATTCAAATAATATTTAAATAAATTTCAAAATAACGAACTTCGGACTCAATTAACAAAATTAAATTAAGTAGGGAAAATTGATAATTGTATTTATTGAAGAATAATTACGATTATCAGTGAGTTATAATTTGGATTTTACAAGGAACAGCAAGAAATAAATTACCGCGGAATTACAAATCGTCTTTGATTATAAATCGCGTTTGGAAAACATAAAGTATTTTAAACTTAGAATTTGTACAAGTAAATTAGACATAGTGAAATTCTAACGAACCGGACGTAGAAAATAAGGTAACGAACGTACAGTTGGTTTCGGTTCGGTAATAAATAAAATATTGTAAAGAAAATAAATATAGTTTAAGTAAATTTTGTGAACATAGTTTTAAGTGTTAATAGTGAAATAAATATTTAAAATTAAACCACATGAGTTGTTATTAAATAAACCTATACTTCTTCCCTAAAATTTCATTAAAAAAGCAAAAAATAAAGCAATATTTATAAATAACCTCTGACTGCTTCACAAATGTTATATACATAACATTAAAATTTGGCGCAGCCGGTAAACCGTGTCAAGATAAACACATTAAACGCTAACATTCGGTATTAAATAAATTTAAAAAAAAAAAAGAAGCAAATTCATATTTAAATTTTGCTGCGTAACATTACAATTTTGGCGCAGCCGGTAATCGTTTTAAATAAAACATTTCAAACACTTCCATTCGTTTTTGAAAAAAATTTAATAAAATAAAATTAATAACAAATAATATTTTAAATTCAGAAAATAAATGCAGAAAAATACTAAAATTATTTCAGCAAATTAAATTCAGCAAAAATTTTAAATAGAAATTAATAATACAATAATCTAACGAAGTTTCAAAATTAAATAAAAATAAAATTCAGCAAAAATATTGATGTCGCTGAATAAAACATTAATTTAAAAATAAAATAAATTAAAAAGTGTAAAAAAAAACTGAAAAAATTTTCTGTAATCAAATAAATAAATAAAAATAAATTTTACATTTTTCTGTAAAAATAACAGAATTTTTAAAATAAAATTTAATACAATAAAAATTAATTAAATTCAAGCGATATTTATTAAAAGGGAAGAAATTATTTTTAAAGCTGAATTATAGTGGTTTTTGTAATAAATAATATATATGTGCATAAATAAATTTTTTTTATGTGGTGTAAATTAAAAAGTATATATATAATTTTTGAAAATAAAATTTTGAGTATAAGTTGAATTATATGTCGACTGATCAAACGAGTTCGACACCTTTAATAAATCAAAAAAGAAAAGTGAGATTTGAAGAAAAAGTTGATTTTTTCACTTTTGAAAATCTAAGTGCAATATTCAGCACAAGCGAGGCGTCAGAGGAAAGCAACGATCCAGTACAACAAGAGCAACATTTATTAAGGCAAATCAACACACTGGAGACCAGTAATACAGAAATTCAATCACCAGCATCAACATCAGCAGCGGGTAAGTCACGAAAAACTATTCATCCAAGTATAGCATTAACAAGAGATGAGGAAAAGCAAGTGTTACATTATATTCAGCTAAGATCAGGAGCAAGGGTCTATAAACCAAGAACATCCTTAGGCACAGAAAGTGAAGAACAACGTAGTGAAAATAATATTAGTTTTTCAGAAGAATTTGTTAAGGAATTAGATAAGATATTTAAAATGGCAAATATAGAATTAGTAAATCAATTGGTAAATTAATAGGTAATGTTCCTGTATTGTACGCTGAAGATACAGAAGATGTTAATATAGAAGTAAATACTTTTATAAAATGCTATGAAAATATGTACAAATGTTTGACTAAAGATGAAGATAAAGACTTGTTTTTTGCAATGTTACCTGTTAAATTTAGAGGTAGGGCTGCTAGATTGTTAGATGGTTTAGTATGTGATAAATTTGAAAAATTAAAAACGGTTTTACATAACACGTTAGTCAATAATAAATCATACCTTACACTATTAAATGAATTAAGAATGGTCAGGCAAATTCCAGGTGAATCCGTTAAAACATTTGGTAATCGAGTACAAAAATTTTTAAAAATTTGTGAGAAAAAGGCTGAAGAACGTCATACAGAAGATAATGACGCAATTAAAACGGATTTGCAGGAAATTGCTGCATTCTCATTCAAGACTGGGCTAATAAATTCAACATATAGATTATTAGCGGCAAATGAAGATAAAAATAATTTAAAAGACTTAATTAATAAATTAGAAAAAATTGAATTAACAGATATTCTGTCCACAAATACAATGAATGAATTTAACAAATAATTTAATACACATACCACACACACAAACTTATAATTCACATAATAGCAATTTATTAAATTCAGCACGTATGAATATAAATAATGAAATACCATTTAATTACAATAACAATAAAAATAATTATAATAATAATAACGCGAAATTTAGAACACAGATGGCGCAAGGGCCACAATTTAATTATCAAAATAAAGATCATAGAAATTTTAATTATAATAATAACCGAAATTATCCAAACTCAAATCCAAGATTTAGCAACAACAACAATTATAGCTCCCGTTACGAGAATAGGAATTTCTCTAACTTTAAACATCAAAATAATCAAAGACAAGATTCCAAAATTTGTAATTTCTGCGGTAAAAATAATCACACGTTTGAAGAATGTCGACTAAGAAAATCGACACCTTTTTGTATTAATTGTAAAATGTATGGGCATGTAACCCAGCATTGTAAAGAAAAAAATAATAATTCAAAATCGGTTACATACATTCAAGGAAACGGTTACAACAATAATAATGATAATAATAATACTTTTAATAGAAATGAAAATAATAGGACAAATTCAGAAATAAAATGTAAATTTTGTCAAAGAGAAGGACACATAATGAAGTATTGTAACGCAAAAAGATTGTGGGACAATCAAAATAAGAATAAGGGAAACTAGAAAAGGGCTGTCACCCAGCCAGAGTAAATAAAGATAACGAGTGCCAGCCCCAAAAAATAATTAAAAAATTAGATAAATGTATAGTTAAATTACCCTTAAATATTAGTAAGAAAAATCAAACAGAATTATTAGTTGATACAGGTGCAGAAATAAGCCTATTAAAAGAAAAAATATTAAAAGATGATACAATTATAAATACAAATAATAAATTAAAAATCAATACAGTATGCGGACAAGGAGAAACTATAGGAACTTGTTCGGCTAAAATTGAATTCAAAAAACCTAAAAAATGTGAATTTCATATAATAAAAGATATGAAAAATGTAGAAGAAGATAGTATATTAGGTTTTGATTTTTTGTCACAAAATTGTGTTATTGATGGTCCAAATAAACAATTACGTTTCCCTCGCAAGGAAACTAGTGAAGAGGATTTAGTAATTAAATTACAAGATCCTTCTGAGCGAAAAATGTTGGTAAAAACACAAAATAAAAAAGAGTCAGTAGCTTTGAAGGTTAATGAAGATAAGAAATTGAAAGTGAAAGGAAACAAATTCCATATCATTGGTATACAACCATCGACACAGTGTCTCGTAAATACTGATTTATCGAAGGTTGCTGGTATGAAAAAAATACGTTTTTCTGAAGCACAAATTTCTAATTATGAGAATGATGTTGGAAAAGTACAGTCAAAAATTGATTCGACTGTCTTTGCTTTTTCAAATCAAAACCATGATAATACTTCTGTTAAAAATCAAGAGCTATCTCGAAAATATTTTGTGAAAAACACTGACGACAAAATTGGTTCAGGAAATAATACAAATTTTCAGATTCATCCTCATATGAAAAAATGTAGGGAAGTACGGGTAAAAGATGAACTACCTGTCTTAGCTTCTTCGTACGAAACATATGTAAAGGGAGGGAATCAAAGTGTAGAAAACAAAATCAAAACGCATGATATAGTAATAAAGAAAGTTTTTGAAATGTTATGGAATCTTCTGTTTATTGAATTTATTCTAAAATTTTTCTTAAATAACGACATAAGAAGACCAAAAAATATAAATGAGAAAGGAATAGATACGAGAATAAAAATAAAAGCTCAAATACATAATGAAAAAAATAAAAAATATGATAAAAAATTTAATTTAAAAGAAATTAAAGAAAAATATCACAAAATTAAAAGAAATCTAAATGAAGTTAAAGAAAATCTAAGAAATGAAAAGAATAATATAAAAATAAATAAGAAAACGTTAAATGAAGATAAACAAAGTATAATAAAAATAAATAAGAGATTAAGAAAAGAAAATGAAAATATTGATGAAATAAAAAAGAAAATATATAAATTGAAAATTGAAGAAATAAATAAAAATCATAAGAATTAAAATAACAAATATAAAAATAAAACAGAAATTACAAATATTGAACGTTTAAAGCAAAATAAAAATAAAAAGTTATAGAAAATTTTCGAGAGAGATAAAAAATATGTTAACAATTTTATGAGTAAAGAAATGAACAAAAATATATTAGAGATTAATGAAACAATTAAAATACCTGCGCGTACCGAAAAATTAGTAAAGATTAAAGTTAATTTTAATAAAGAAATAATTTGCGAATCTCAAGAAATTATGTCAGGTGTGTTCCTGGCAGGTTCAATAATTAAACCCTGTAATAATCAAATAACAATAGCAATTTTAAACAATAATGAAAAAGAAGTGAACATTAAAAATTTTAAGTTAATTTATTACCCTTTAAAAGATTTTGAAATTTATAAGTTTGAAAATAACGATTATGAATTTAATAAAATATACAGATTTTATGAAGACATTAAAAATAAAAATTCAAATAATAAAAATTTTAACAATACAAATAGTAGAAAAATACATAAACTTTCCGTAAATAAAAATAATAACTCGAATGAAAATAGAATAAAATTATTGAATGATAATTTATTAATACCTGAATATTTAAATGATGAAGAATCTGAAAGTATAAAGTCAATCTGTGAATCCTTTAATGACATTTTTCACCTACCAGGGGATAAATTAAGTTATACAACGGCAATTGCACATTCTATTCCATTACAACCAGGTAAAGGGCCAATTAATAAAAAAATGTATAGATTACCACAAGTACAGAAAGAAATAGTTGAAGATCAGGTTAAAGAAATGCTAGACAACGACATAATTACACCAAGTAAAAGTCCATTCAATTCTCCTTTATTAGTTGTACCGAAAAAGCCGGGTCCTTCAGGAGAAAAACGTTGGAGGGTAGTTGTGGATTTCAGGAAATTAAATGAAATTACTGTAAAAGATATGTACCCATTACCTAGAATTGACGAAATTTTAGACCAGTTAGAACATTCTAGATATTTTACAACGTTAGATTTAGCTAGTGGGTATCATCAAGTGCTGGTTGACAAAAAAGATAGAGAAAAAACAGCATTCAGTACATATCAAGGGCATTATGAGTTTAAAAGAATGCCATTCGGACTTACAGGGGCACCAGCAACTTTTCAACGATTAATGAACAATATTTTAACTGGCCAAAACGGATTAAAAGTTTTAGTTTACTTAGATGATGTAGTTATATATGGCAGGAATTTGGAAGATTATAATAAAAAATTAATTGAAGTATTTCAAAGATTAAGAGAAAACAATTTAAAATTACAACCTGAAAAATGCAATTTTTTAAGAAAAGAAGTGGTTTATCTAGGCCATAAATGCTCAGAAAATGGAATTAAGCCAGATCCAGAAAAGGTGAAATGTGTAGTCAATTTTCCTAGACCAAAAACAGTCAAACAAGTTCAATCATTTTTAGGTCTAGCAAATTATTATAGAAAATTTATTCCAAATTTTTCAAAAATAGCTGAACCCATTACAAAATTATTAAGAAAAGACATAAAATTTCAATGGAATGAAAAATGTGAAAAAGCATTTGAAGAATTAAAATTTGCATTAACAAATCCACCATTATTAGTATATCCAGATTATGGAAAACCATTTTATTTAACAACTGATGCTAGCGGAGAGGCATTAGGAGCAATATTGTCACAGGGTGAGTTAGGAAATGAACAACCGATAGCCTATGCAAGTAGAACATTGAACGATGCAGAAAGGAGGTATTCAACCATAGAGAGAGAAATGTTGGCCATAGTATGGGCTACAAAAAATTTTAGATGTTATTTATATGGTAGGCATTTTACAGTTTATACAGATCATAAGCCATTAGTAGGCATTTTAAAATTAAAAGATACAACGACAAGATTAGCTAGATTTCAAATAAAATTAGCAGATTATGACGTAAAAATTGAGTACAAAGCAGGAAAATTAAATCAAAATGCAGACGCCTTAAGTAGAATACCTGAAGATAATAACCAAAATAATGTCGAAAATTTAGATAAAAATAATATTTGTAACGTAATTACTAGAGCTAGGCATCGTGTTAATAATGAAAAGAAACAAGAAAATTCATCCAAAAACAGTATTAATGAAAATCAACATGAAAATGAACAAGAAATATCAGAAAATGTACAAACAAGAAGAAAAGACAGTGCAAAAATATTAACTGATGGAAAAGATATTAAAACAATATTGCATGAGTACTATGACCAAGGTGTTTTAAAAACATATAAAAGAATAGGACCATTTTATAAGTGGAAAAACATGTTAAAGGATATACACAAATATATTAAGAAATGCGAAAAATGTCAAAAGAATAAAGCAGGAAAACAGAATAAAATGCCCATGGTAATCACAGATACCGCAGATCAACCCTTTGAAAAAGTTTATTTAGATATCGTAGGACCCTTACCCGAAACAAATAATCGTAATAAATATATTTTAACCTTTCAAGATGACTTGACAAAATTTTTAGATTGCGTTCCATTACAAGATTGTGAAGCTACAACAGTAGCAGAAAAATTTTACAAAAATATAATTTTAAAATATTCAGTAATACCTAAAAAATTAATAACAGATCAGGGATCAAATTTTTTGAGTGAAACGATGAAAGAATTATGTAAATTATTAAAAATTAAGAAATTACAAACTAGTGCATACCACCCTCAGTCAAATGGTTCATTAGAGAGAACACATGGACCATTGGTTGAATATTTGAGAACAATTGTTGATAAAAATCCATCAGAATGGGATGAATGGTTAGCTGAAGCAATGTTAGTACATAACCATTCACCTCATACAGGTAGTAAATTTACCCCAATACACGCGTTATATGGAATAGACAGACCATTACCATCCGTATTAAATAAATCACCCGAACCCATTTATAATTTTGACAAATACTGCAATCAAGTAAAATACAAAATGCAAAAAATTCGTGAAATAATAAAACAAAATTTAATTTCACAGAAGCAACAATCAAAAAATTATTATGATAAGAACACAAGAATAGAAAAGTTTCATATCGGTGATAAGGTATTAATACGAAATAATGCAAGAAAGCATAAATTGTCGTCAATGTGGAATGGTCCATATGAGGTAATTAGAGTGAATTCTGATGTCAATACCACAATTAAAATTGGTAGGAAGTTAAAAGTAGTACACAATAATCGTTTGAAAAAATGTAAAAAAAAAAAGAAGAATAAAGGAACTGCACTATAAGTCCATAGGAATAACATTTTTGTAATTATCTAAATGTGTAAATCATAACCAGGTATCAACACAAAAACGGCCTAAAAATCAGCTAATTTACATAGATATTTAGCACAGTAACTAAAAAAGAAATTCGTTGAAAGAATGACTTCAAAACAAAAACAATTTCTCAATTTTAAATTTGAATTTCTGTTTTTAGCACAATAAATAGGTATACAAAAGAAAGGAAATTTTAGCACAATGGGAAAGCGGTTAGAACTGCATACGATGCGAAATTAGCATAACGAAATTACACCAACAACAATCTTCAAAATTCAAGGGTCAACCACCAAGGAATTTGAAACCAATAAAAACAAATAAAAAAATTTTTTTTATTATTTTATTGTTTTAAAAAAAAAAACAACAAAGGCAGCAATGACGTACATACAAACACACATTATGAGACTCCTAATAGAGTAATGGAAAAGCAAAAAACAAATATATACTCAAAGAAAATCTACAAAGAAAAAAAAGAAGAGAAATGACCATTCATGCAAAGTAGAATTTAAAAAAAAAACAACAACAAAAAAAAAACAAAACTTGAATGATATAAATGAACACTTTTAACAACAGTAAACAATGGTAAACAAAAGGAAAGAAAAAAATCAAGCAAACCCAAAATTCAATGTAAAAAAAATAATAAGAGAATTTTTTTTTTTAAAAAATCAGAAATTGAATATAAGTATATTGTTTCAAGTATTGCAGTACAATTTTATACAAAAATAAAAATGAAAATAATAATAATTTTTTTTTTTAAATAAAAATAGTACCAAGGAGGAAGATAGCCTCTTCTACGAAGGGACCTCAGCAGCTCTACTGCTCTATCCCTATAGCGTAACTGCACTCTATGCCCATTGACCAGAAGTTCATGCTCTACCTAAGAAAAAAATAATAAAAATAAAAAATAAAATAAAACAAAATTAAGCCAAATAAAGTAGATAAATGAAAAGGTGTTAATGACAAAATAGTAATAAACAAATGGTTAGGTAAAAAAAAGGGGTTATAAGATTAAGATTTAGGTACTTACTGTGCACCCCCCAGTAGTAGAACCGAGTGTGAACTCGTAATCATCATGGTACAGAGATACTGTCAATTCAAGATCAGGGACGATTGACACCAACCATTCCAGATCTTCAATGACAGTAGGCCAATCTGCACCCATTGGTCCATGGCGAGGAGCGCGAAGAATGTCAATAATGACCTCAACTATTAAACTAAATTCCTACAAAGGGGGGGGGGGAAATCGAAAATAAAATAAAATAAAAAAAAATTAATATATGAACCCTAAAAGACAAGACTAGTGATTTTTTTTTTTGTTTACTTACCATAGTGTAAAAAAAAAAAACCGCAAATATTCAAATAAAATTAAAAAATTTTTTTTGTTTTCGTTTTTTTTTTCTTAATAACTGTCGACGAAATTTCTTTCAAAAATATAAAAATTTTTTTTTTTTGATACTCATCGACGTACAAAGAAAAACTGAAGAAAATTCTAAAAGCAGAAAATTTAAATATATTCAAACTTTCAAGTTCGGAAACCAGTATAAGAGAGTAGTGAAATAAAATTTATGAAGGGCGAAAATGCATGGTCAGCAAAAGCCACATAATAAATTAATAAATATAGGAAAAGAGAAAAATTAATATTGAAATTAACAAAAATTTGAATAAACTCACCTACACACTCGCAGGCATAGAATATAATTACAATAAAAATAATAATAAAAATTAAGTAAAAGAGTTAATACAAAGACAATATTATCAATAAAAATAAGCAGCAAAGGGGAATTTTCTTTAAAAAAAAAAAGAAGAAAAGGGAGAAGACACAAAAATTAAAATCATTATTAAAATGACAAAAATCTAAAAAATTACACTACAATGCAAAAATAAACATCCACACTAAATTTCTTTCTAGGAAATATGGCCGTCAAGTTAATAATTGTTAGTATCTTCCTTACCACAATAAATGCTCAGGTAAAAATAAACGAATTTAATTCAAATGCCATAATGTTAGAATCGTTAGGAGCAGCTCTAACGTATCAGAGTACATGGACAATTTATACAAAACTCACATCCATACACCCAGAAAGAACGCTCGAGTTTGTGCAGCGTTGTGAGGAGATGGCCTACAGAATATGCATACATCTAGGTAAACATAGAGAGAACTGTGGAACCTGGCATAAGGAAATAGCGGCTACAATTTCAAGAATTAAAACGCAGACAGAAGAATTAAAATTCTATTTGGGCACAAATGAAAACAGGAAGAAAAGGGAATTGTTCGATGGAGTTGGTAAACTCAGTAAATATTTATTTGGCACCATGGATTCAAATGATGCACAACAAATTTATAACAGGTTACAAAATCTAGAGAAGCATGACGAACAAAATTTTAACCTAATGAAAAAGCAAATAACAGTACTAAAATCTAGTTTTGACACAACAACTTCTTATATAAGGAATTTAACCATACACCAAAATCACCTAGTAGAAGTAATAAATAATTTTACACGAAAAGTAACCGACGACATAATGGAGGTAAAAACAAAAGTGACACATTTACAAGCACAGATAGATGTAAATCAAATCCTATTATTTGTATGGACAAAGTTGCAAATGGTGTACAATCATCTAAGTGAGCAATTTATAGTAATAAATGCTTTACACGAGCATCAGCTACATCCCTTGCTAATTTCAGCTAAACTGTTTAGCAAGACGTATACTGAAATAACTGCCAATAACCCAAAATACCTTACAATGGCAAAATTTTCTTTAATAAAACAAGTAGTGAATGTCCAGTCCATAGAGGATGAAGATGGACTAATTGTGAAAATCGAAATTCCTTTAATATACAAAGAAAATAATGAATTATTTAAACTTCACTTGATACCACAATTTAAAAATAACCAATTACCAACAATTACTAATTTAAACGCCAATTTTATAATAAATTCTACCACTAATACCTATTTAAAATATAACTATAACGAATTTAAACAAAACTGCAGAAAATGTAACACAGGGATTCATTCAACAACAACAATATGCAAACAAGAACAAGTAAAATTAGGTGGTGAACACGACACAACTTGTTTAACAGCAATAATAACCAGAAAATCGGAGTCCATTAAAACTTTATGTCAACAAAAAATACTAACACAGTTTACTGACACAATGATTAAATTGCACAAAAAAGACTTCTGGTTATTTATATTTCAACAGGAACACCAAATGAAAATACAGTGCGCATCAACCCAGTTCACACGACAGATAAAAGGAACAGGGGTAATGTCACTGACTGAACCATGCTCTTTTGAAATAGATAACAGAGAATTACCATACGAAGGTAATAAAGATACAACAGTAGCCTTCCAGCACGTTGAAATGTTACAAGAATCCAACTTAGAGCTAGATTCTTTCCAAATAAATTTGCAACCCCACAGAACCAACCAACAGAATATAGCAAATACAATAAAGCACATAATGAATGATAACAGCCGATTATTGGAGCAAGGGAAAGATATCGATGAATTAAAAAATGAAATACTGCTAACAGAGCAGAGAAGAAATGAGGAAAAAATAACGTTTCAAACTAATGTAAACAGTGGAGTACTAACAATAATAATAATTATAATAATATGTGTACTAATAATAAAAATAAGCAAAAAAATCAAAGTAACATGCTGCAAGATGGGGGAACCCAAAGGGACAACCATAGAACCTTCAGCACAAGCGCATACGGAACCTTCACCATTCCAGGACAGTAAGGGCAAAACAAATCCTAAAAGTGCAATAAACAAGAAGGATATACAAATAAGAATTCCACCGACAAAGGCCATAATAAAAGATGGTACTACTACTATCGAATTATAATGTAAAAAGAAACAAGATAAATATATCAAAATTCTAAAAATTTTTTTTTTTTTTTTTTATGCTTAGCTAACAGTCAATCATTAAGTAAATAAACATATGAGATTCTAAAATTTTCACTTGAAGTGATAAAAGTAAATCACGACATGCATTTTACCGACGGCAAAATGCTAAAAAATTTCACTCATAAAATCAAATAAATTTATATAAACATATAATAAAGTTACTCATTCAAATTGTTAACACCCAAAATTATATCAAATTTCAAACAATTCGCGGCCATTAAAATTAAAAAAAAAAAAAAAAAAAAAAATTGCTATATATGTGTATCAACACACACACATATATAGTACATACAATAATATTAAGAGTATGAACAACAACAAAAAATACATAGTAGAATTTCTTTTCAATATATTTAAACAATTAATCCATTCTTACACATAAAACCATATAAGATATCAACAATTAAGCAACAACAAATGCATTGCAAAAAACAATAATAAACCATGTAAACAACATATCAAATTACAACTTATGGCTCAGAATGCATATAGGAACATTGTCCATATAATATATTAGAACTTAAGATACACATATATGGAAATATACAAACATATACAAAATAGTAAATATTAAAAAAAAAAATTAAAAATTTCTTTTGCCATGATTTAAATTTTCAAAAAAAAAAAAAAAAAAAAAAAAAAAAACAAACCTAAATGTATAGTTATACACACATTTACTATACTTATAAGAAAAAATTATTAATGAATTTCCAATATAAGAAATATACCTTTTAAATACATATAAGAATAATAATTAATAAATACATACACACGTATATAAACATAAATTGAAATAAAAATAAAAACTTAATGAATGAAATATATATATAAAAAAAAAAAAAGAGAAAATAAAAATAAAAATGTAGCGAACACATACAAAAGTGTCATATTAATAAAGCAATAATAAATAAATCCTATAAGTTCTGCAAACACATACATATCTCAAAAATATTATTATTAAGTCAATGTACAAATACAATGCAAATGCAATTATTATCAAAATGAAATTTAATATCAACAAAAACAATAGCATATGTATGGTCATTGTCAAGGCAGTTTGATAAAAAAAAAAAAAAAAAAGAAGGTACTTGTTATAAGAATTATGCAATGTAAAAAGTGTACTATGCATACAAAAAAAAAAAAATTTAATTCAAATATAACATTAAGTTAATGAACTTGAAATACAAGTAATTAAAAAAATAAATAAATATATAGGTATATACATGGGTACATACATATAAAATTAATAAAAATAATTAGGATAGGTTGGGAATAGAAATAAGTTATATCGAAAACATATAATATACAAAAACAAATTTTTGTAAAAAGAAAAAGTAATAATACAAAACATAGGGTTTAATACAAAATACATACATAATTTAAGAAATATGGGGATACATAAAAAAAAAAATTAAAAAAATAAAATAAAAATTTTATTAGAAATAACCAAATAAACAAACAAAAAATTGTAAATTAAAATTTGATAAAAAGAAAAATACATCCGAAACTGAAACCAACCATTTAAATAAAACCTACCACCCATTTTTTCGAGGGGGGAGGAAATGTTATATAGTATATAAAATATCAAATTGTAACACAATTTGATAAAATATTAGAAAATTTTAAATTAAAGAAATATTTCATGCATTTTTAATAAAACATAAGATAAAATTGATTACAAAATTAAATTCATATAATTTCGCAATTCTATAATTAACATAATTTCACAACTAAATGTAGAACAATTTTTAAAAGAATCATAGTCTGTTAATTGATTTGTCAATTGGGTAATCATTTTATATGTAAAATTCATACAAATAAAGACACGCAAAAAATAATGGAATGTCACCTAATTAAATATATAAAGAATTTCAATAAAGCAATTTTCAAAAGTAGATTAAATAAATATCAATATTCAGTTATGGAAAAAACCACAAACCAAATTCCAATATTTCACCATTGTACCTAGAACAAATATTTTATGAACTTATTTAAAGTCCATAACGTCTTTTTTAAATATACCAAATTTAATGCAACATAGGAAATATCCATGCACTAATTTCAATATTATTACCAATATACTTATAAATTCCATATGATTCCCTAATAATATTAACATACTTAAATTCATATACCGAAATTATATTAAATTACTTGTAAACAAATAAAGTAAAAGAAAATTCATAACTAGGTCAGTAACAATAAGCGGAAATCAAAGAACGAAATTCGACAACAGTATAAAGTGCAATAATAATTAATGCAATAATTGCACACATACAAAAAGTGGAGAGTTAAGCCATTGAGCTTAACACACATAAGTACATGCGTAAAAGTTAAGTTGAAAATATACAACTAAACACATATGAGTTACATTACATTAATCAAAGGTAAAAAGTGTCGAGTAAACAATTAAGCATATAATTAACATTATGAATGAACGGAAAAAGAATATGAAATGATAACGCCCATTCTCCCTACGATTGACAATTTCAGTTAAACGTATATTCAAATAATATTTAAATAAATTTCAAAATAACGAACTTCGGACTCAATTAACAAAATTAAATTAAGTAGGGAAAATTGATAATTGTATTTATTGAAGAATAATTACGATTATCAGTGAGTTATAATTTGGATTTTACAAGGAACAGCAAGAAATAAATTACCGCGGAATTACAAATCGTCTTTGATTATAAATCGCGTTTGGAAAACATAAAGTATTTTAAACTTAGAATTTTTACAAGTAAATTAGACATAGTGAAATTCTAACGAACCGGACGTAGAAAATAAGGTAACGAACGTACAGTTGGTTTCGGTTCGGTAATAAATAAAATATTGTAAAGAAAATAAATATAGTTTAAGTAAATTTTGTGAACATAGTTTTAAGTGTTAATAGTGAAATAAATATTTAAAATTAAACCACATGAGTTGTTATTAAATAAACCTATACTTCTTCCCTAAAATTTCATTAAAAAGCAAAAAATAAAGCAATATTTATAAATAACCTCTCACTGCTTCACAAATGTTATATACATAACAATTGGCCTTTATAACAGCCTGTAATCTGTTAGGTATAGATTCAACCAAAGTTTGTAGAGTATCAATGGGTATTGTTTTCCAAATATCTTTAATTTCTTGAATACACTCAAATTTTGTTTTTTTGGAGTCATATGTTCGTTTTTCTTTTACATATGCCCATATGTTCTCAATAACGTTCAAGTCGAGACTTTGAGGTGGCCACTCTAAGACTGGACATCCAGTGCCTTCAAGAAACTTTTGAGTCATCCAGCCTTTGTGACATGGAGCATTGTCTTGTTGTAAAATCCAATTGTTGTTCGGAAATAATTTATCACCAGAAGGAAAAGCATGGTTATTTAATATATCGGTATATTTATTTTGGTCCAGTTTGCCATTATTAATTGGGACTAAGTCACCAACGCCGTAGTAACAAATACTCCCCCAAAACATAACTGAACCTCCTGCATGACTTTCAGATGGTTGCACAATCTTATTTTTTAGAGAGTTTTTTGACAAATGGGTAAAACGTTTACCATAATATCCATGGACGTTGAAGGCACTTTCATCTGTCCACAGAATGTTCTTCCAAAAATCTAATGGCTTCTTGATGTACTCATGAGCAAAACTGAGACGTTTCATTTTATTTACTGCTGATATTTTGGGAACTTTTCGTACAAAATAAGTTTTTATGCCAACTTCTTTGCATCGTCTTCGAACAGTACGTTCACTGACAGAATTGTTTATTAATTTTTTAGCACAATTTTCAACATTTCTATAACTTAAATCAGGATTTTTAGCGATGAAGTTTAATAACAAACGATCTTCTCTTTCAGTTGTTTTTCGTTTTCGGCCATTTCTTTTTAAATTATTCAAAGTGCCCAATGTATTTTTCTTTTTTACTAAATTATATACAGTATACCGAAATATCCCAAACATTTTTACAATTTCAATAGCCGCATGAGATCCTGACATAAAATTTTCAACAATTACTGCACAGACTTCTGTACTTATTTCTCTCGTTTTTGGCATTTTTTCTAATAAGTTCACTATTTTTACACACTTTAATTCAAAATAATTTTTATAAAATAACAAAAAAATTTATATACAATATAGCTCAGAAGTTTAGCATTCAAAAATTTGCTTTAAACTGATCTGTGCATTGCATTTTGCAGGTGTTCAAATACTTATGCCGCTGTTTAATTACTTCTGCCTCATGTACTTGCAAATGAAATACCGTTTTTTTTTTAACAACAACATCGAACTTGTTCAAGTGTTGCATCAAACTGTTTCTATATATATCATACTTTAATAAAAATCCGAAATATCCTATTGTTTTTAAAAATCTTGTGTTAGAGAAGAAGTTATTTTTACAAAAGTAAAATTTGACTTCATGTTTAAATATATTTGACTCAGACTGTATGATTAAGATAATAAAAATATGTATGTACCCATACTTATAATAATAAATGACTTGTACTCTAATGGACGTATGTAATATTATACATACAAATGTATATAATATAATATATAATATTATATTGTTTTGACATGATAAAAATGCAAATCTATCTTTTGAAAATTATTATAAAAATCCATTTTTTGTAATATATATTCGTTTTTTTAAATGTAAAATCAGTTAAAAGTAGCTATATTAGCATGAGAAAGATGTAAACAAAATTATCCTTTTTAGTCAACATTTTCATTTTTTTTTTTTTTTATATGTTTGTACTAATGTATGTGGCTTGGGTAGTTAGTGCTTTCTGTAAATCAAATATCCTGATAAACGTAAAATTGTACATTTTGAAAAATAAAGAGAACACTCTTTGTAACATATCCTTGATCTTTTCAAATGAAAGTTATTACGTATAGTAGTATTTCTTGCATTTGAATGCAGCTACAAGAAAACATTTATTGCATGTTTTTTATACCAAACGCATGTAAACTACAATATTTACAACAACAAGTGTATACATATCTATAAAATCTAGGGTAATATATTGTTGCTAGTATATTTGGTGCTCATATTTTGTTGCTAATTGAAAAAATGATACATTTCACGCTTTGGAGATATGCAACGAAGAATTCAAAATGAGTAAAAAAAAATGATTTTTTTTTTTTTTTTCAAAATAAAAATAAAAACAGCTTGAAATTTTTCAAACTTTTGTGCAATTGATTAAAAGAGGTCCAAATTATATTATGGTATAAAATCTTCGAATGATTGTACTCATCTTTGATATTACAAATGTAATTGAAAAATGCCGTTTTTTAAGGAAAACATATCCTTCGATATTTGATTATTACAATTATTTTACAAATGTTTGAAAACAAAAATAACAAAAGTGTTAAACTTGATTCCAATAAAATTGTTTTTTCTTTATACTAAAAAAAAAAAAACAAAAAATGGACAAATTCGTAAAATTTTACTATTACTTTTATGTACTAAAGTTGAATGTTTTTTTATAAGTTTTAATCAATTTCCCCACTTTGAGATTAAATAAAAAGTTAACTAAAAGAGATATCAACAATCTGTACATACAATTCCAATAACTAGATAGATCTATGTATTGTCCAAATTTCATTGAAATATTCCTATAAACAACGGTGAAATCAAGTACCAAATTGAAGTTTTGTAAATTCCGATCTTAAGGTTGGCCTTTTCGTAAATCGACAAGTTTACGACCTAGTTTCTCATTCATTTGTCCTGTAATATAATAACAGTGTCCTGTTATGAGTCCAACTACCCGTATAATTATCCTCCTATCGCATTTAAGCAATAGGAGCGATATCGCTCTGTTAGGTTCTTTTATAAGCCTCCCAGAGTACCTCATCCTGCCATGGGAAAACCAGTGCTGTTTATGCTGGCTTAGTATCCAGTCATTCGCCGTTCTCCTCAAGGAGTTTAATGTAACACCTAAAGCAGGCTCTGGTCCCACCAGAGGTGTACTTGAGCCTCTTCTGGCCAATTCGTCTGCAACCTCGTTGCCAGTAATTCCTTTTTGTCCTGGCACCCACTTCAACAGAATGTTGTTGTTTTTCTTTGCCAGTTCATTCAGGTTTTGTTTACACTCTGGTACTAATCTAGAGTTGGTTTTAACACCTTCCAGTGCTTTTATTGCCGCCTGACTGTCCGAGATAATGAGGATTTTCCTATTTCTGTTCTTTAAATTCTCTTGAACACAAAGGTTTATGGCACATAACTCGGCTTGGAACACCGTGGCATACTTCCCCAGTGGAATTACTTTCTCCCACTTGGGTCTTTCGCCATGTATTCCAGCTCCCGTTCCTTCATCTGTCTTCGATTCATCTGTGTACCAGATTAGATCGCGTCCCAAATGTATATTTTTATCTTCCTCCCAGTCTGTGATTTCTGTGAGGAATAGTCTGTCGAAAACTAGAGAAGTTTTGACAAAGTCGCTTCTCATTTCGAAAAGTCTATTTTCAATGGTGTTTATGATACTGGCATGCCCACCATTTATGAGGGGTTTCCAGTTCCCATTTAATGACATCCTGCGAGCTGCCATCCTCGCCCGCCTTTTAATGACAATTGGATGACATCATACATCCAATAAACCATATGCGGTTTAATTCCCTATGTTATACCAACAGTTCTTTTTAAGGTAAAAAGAGTTTTTGGCTTTCTTAGTTATTTATCTTTCAGCTGTTCATTCCAAGTAAGTTTTTTATCCAAGGTGAGACCTAAATATTTGACATTACTTGAAATGTCCAGCTGCCTATCAAAGAAGATAAGGGGTTTTAAATCCCTTATCGATCTTTTCCTTGTGAACGGAATTAGTGTTGTTTCGGCTGGGTTTACCCTGAGGCTTTCCCTGCCGCACCATTCCTCCACTATCTACAGAGCGTTTTGCATCTTCTCTGAGGTTCTCCTTAGAGATTTGCCCCTAGTCATGATGACTATATCATCAGCATATCCTTGGGTATAGAAACCTCTATCGTTTAGTTTCACGATTAGGTCGTCCACTACTAGATCCCACAGGAGTGATGACAATCCCCCTCCTTGTGGTGTCCCTCTAGTGACCTTCATCGTGATGTCCACTCCAGATAGAGTAGCTTGCATAATTCTGCTGCTCAACATGTTCTTTATCCACCTACATAACGTGGTGTTTGCACCATGTTTTTAAGCAGCGCTTATAATTGAGGAGTATGAGGTATTGTCAAAAGCCCCCTCAATATCCAGGAAAACCTCAGAGCGGTCTCCTTATGTTGCAAACTGTGCTCTATTCTTGTCACCAAGTGGTGTAGAGCCGTTTCGCATGATTTTCCTGATTGGTAGGCTGTAGGAGCTCAGAGGTCTCTCAGTCAGGCAGGTTTCCCTGATATGCCTGTCAACCAGCCTTTCTAAAGTTTTTAAAATGAACGATGATAAGCTAATGGGTCTATACGACTTCGCCTGGGTGTTATCCTTACCAGGTTTGTGTATAAAGACCACATTAGTTATTCTCCAGGTTTTAGGCTACCCCTGAAAAGTCTATTCAGCGCCAGTGGAATTGCTACTCCCCCCTTCTGTAGCAAGACTCGATAGATACCATTTGGACCAGGACTTTTGTATGGTTTAAAAGTATTTATCGCCCATATAGTCTTGTCCAGAGTGACAACCTTTATGGCCAAATCCCAGTCCACTCTTTTTGCTCTCCTTCTAGGTGAGTTTAGAGTTTCTTGGTCATTGGCGTTTTGATAGGTAACACATTCTGGGAAATGCGTGTATAGCAAAGTTTCCAATGTATCCTTTTCATTTTTCGTGTACGTCCCCTCCTTGGTCTTGAGAAGGCACAAGGGATTTGTATGACATTTAGCCAGAGCCTTGTGGAGTCTAGCCCCCTCCGAGACAGTACTTATCTCTTCACAGAGGGTCTGCCACGAGTTGTATTTGGCCTCACGAATCTTTTTGTTATAAATAGTCAGTGTCTGTCTATATTCGTTCCACTGCTTCGTGTTTTTTGCTTTGTTAAAAAGCTTTCTCACTTTCGCCCTTAAACTATCAAGTTCTTTGGTCAACCAGTTTATTGATTTGCCGCTGGACCGCCTTGATAGAGGGCAGCTTTCTTGATATGAGGCGAGAAAAACTTCCTCAAGTTGCTCTGAGGCTACCTCTAAATCAAGTGTGTCTTTCACTTTTTTCTTGATATAAACTACCTCTTCACTAACTTTTTCACTAAACTTGGCCCAATTTGTTCTGCGAGGGTCCCTTTACATAATGGTCGGTTTATCAATTCCTTTAATTTCCATCATTATGCATCTATGGTCCGAAAGAGATGACTCTTCGACCAGCCACTTACAGATATTGGGTTCTATACTGTTTGACGTTAGGGTTATGTCGATCACTTCTTCGCGTATAGCATTTATAAAGGTGGGTTTGTTCCCTTTGTTAATTCAACTTATGTTGTGAGTAATAATAAAATCCAAAAGATACTCTCCCCTTTTATTTGTATTGGAGCTCCCCCATATTATGTGGTGTGCGTTGGCGTCTGCTCCAATTAGGTGCTGGAGGTTATTGTCCTCGCAGTAATTTACCAAGCTCTCCAGTTCCTTAGTAGGTGGAGGCTCCGTACTGTCATATGGAAGGTACACCGAGGCTAACGTAATGTTGGTCTGTCGCCCTTCCATAACTATGGCCAGGTTTACTGCTACTAGATCCCTGTGGATGAGATTTTGTAGATTTATTACCTTTAGGTCCCTCTTGACAAACATGCACGATCTGGGTTTTTCTGCCTGTATGTCATAAATCAACTTACCTGCCATATTACCGATGCCCATAACCCTGTTTTTCAGTACCCAGGGTTCCTGAATTAGGGCCACGTTGATGTTCTCTGCAGTAATTAGTCTGCAGAGCGAGGCCGTAGCTGCCTTACTGTGCTGGAGGTTGATTTGTACAACCCTCAGCATTCCCAGGCTTCGAGATAACCTTGAAGGTTAGCTGCGAGAAACCCATATACGCTTTGTATCCAGTTCCCTTCAGCGCCTCTACTGATTTCTCGTCCAGGTAGAGTACCCCTCGTTCCTCTACCTTCGAGCTACATATACTCCACTCCTCTGTTCTTAGCCCCGCATTCTGGGTTTTTAGGAGTTCGAGTATCTTCGAAGGAGTTTTTTCCTCCATTAAATCTGTGTTCGGTATGAACACCAGCGTTTTAGTGCTTCTCACTATCTCTTTTGCTTCCCCAACTCGGTGGATCGCACCCTCCCACGGGGTGACAAGAGGGACTGTGAGCTTTAGCCACTCTTTAGCTGCCTGGTTTGCACAGGTTATGTAGAACACCCCTCTGTCCAGAAAGCCATTTGTAAATTGAGGACCTTTAGAGGGTTCACACCTCCAGACCTATGATAAAATGGCTCTCTGAACAAGACGTGCCTTCTCCTGGTCCAGCCTTTGTTCAGGGTAGTCCTGTAGGACGACTGCCATTTTTAGTGCAGATACAACCTGCTTAAAGGTGAGCCCGGCTTCCAGCTCATTTGATGGGCCAGGTTGCACCTCAGGTCGTATATGTTTGGTTTTTTTGACCGGTGGATTGAGTTTGCCCCCTTTACTTGGGGGTGTAAAGCTCTCCGATCTATTACGCTTCAGCGTATTGCTGGCTTGATTATCGTCAGCCTGCTGAACCTTTTTCCTTTTGCGAGGTAGGTTGGCCTCGCCTCTGGCGGCCTCTATTGCAGCTTTTCTTCGCTGAGCCCCCGAGAGCCGTTTACCGGAAAGCTTGAGCTCTCTCAAGCTTTCAGTATTCCCCTGTACATTTTCGTCTGCTGGTCTTGTGGACTGCCCACTTCCCTGCTGACTAGATGTACCGGGTTTACTTTTCTGATCAATTTTTGGGGTTGAATTAGAAGTCGCCCCTTTTATGTTTTTGTTTTGGTCTACCGTTTTGGTTCCCACGAGTATGGAGTAAACGAGAGTCGCCTGGTACCCTAGAGGCTCCGTTAGCGGTATCACTTGCCCCTGATACCATTCACTCCTCGGCACGGGTCGCATAACACCTTGAGTTAGGGGTTTTGGAGTTAGGAGTTAGTTTCGTTCCCTCCACGTTTATATCTTCCACTTTTTCAAGTAGATTAATACAAACGTTTCATTGAGAACTACTCAGCCGCCCCACCACGACAAGGCGCATCCTCAGGGGGGACATGATATACATACATATGTTCATACATATACATATAGGACATTGTGTACCTATCTACATATGCACGTTCAATATATTCCATTTCTGTACCGATAATAAAAAAATAAAAATTCGGCAATGAAATTCTTGGAAAAAATTAGAATTGCAAACAATTAAATAAGTTTAGTATGTACATACAAAGTATGTACTTACATATATGTATATGTTATGGCTTTGAAGAATATTGTCTAGAATAAAGCACATACATACAAATTGATATATAATGGATGTATGGAGATGTGTAATGTATACATATTTATGTTTTTGACTTTTTTTTTGAATAGATTGAAAATTTTTTCGATCAGCTGGTAAATCGGAACCTTAACGAGATAACTAACCCAACGAATATCGCATCGACCATGCATCAAAAACACAACTTCTTATCAAACGTTAACTATATTAAACGTATGGTCGAAATAATGTCAATTGTGAAGTTTAAAATGTAAACAAACACAGAAAGTCATCAGAAACTCCAAAAGTCAACTCCAAAGTTCCTCAGTTAAACCAATTTCATGCCATTGCATAGGTTTGGGCAGAAATACCCCTAATTGACGACTTTTGCACCTTTTTAAAGGTGAAGAACAAAATATTGTAAAAGGTAGAACCTTTATACAAAAGAGAAACTTGTGAAGAAAGATACACAGATTTTGGTTTTTGATGCGTACGACCACTTTCTATTAGGGTGTCTAAAAAATCGTCGAGAAGGCCGAAAAATTGGTCAAAATTTCTCTAATTTTTGATATACATATATATAGATCGGATTCATTCGATCCGATCTCCGCATAAACGTGATTAAATACGGATTAAATTGTGGTTCAATCCCCCGCGTATACGGTATATATTATAAATATTTGACAACTGAATGAATTTTATGAAATTCCACTCATTTTTAGTACTAAATATTTTTGTTCGATCTTGTTTTGGTTTTTAGTTCACAAGTGGTTTTTATGCTTGTATTGTATCCAATTGTGGTCACATAGACTATCTTGTACATGGTTGGTCATAACCATGGTTAGTGCGTTGTAGGGCAGGATTAAGTGACGTAATTTAACTTAAAAAATAAGGAGGAGAGTTAAGGCCAGCTGCATTGAGTGCAATGTTAATTAATAATGAAAAATCTATTATATTAATTGTGACTTGTGATGATTCAAATGAAGTACACTCTAAAAAATTTTTGTTGAAATTTGGTACTATAAAAGTAGGCAACACAGCTAAAATACATAGTAGTACATTTAGACATGATGCTTTTACACCTTTTTAGTTTAAAATTACTCGAGAAAAATATGTTTAAAATTAGACAGACAATGTGTTTGCGAAAAAATAATCATTGCTTAAAATTCGACAAAACCTTTCGACAAAACGAATCCGTTCCGGGAACATGGACTTAACACTTAACACTAGTACTAAATACTAAGTTTTGACACATTTTAAAGACAAAATTTGTCAAAATTTTGTGTTTAGTGGTGCTGTTTTGTGTTGAGTGCATGTTTCTGAAAACGTCCTAAAACTTGATGTCGAAAATTCAACAGAAATTTTTCAATGCAATATGAAACCTTTGTTGAAGACGCTACAAGAAATTTTCAAAAAAGACAACTAACGTGCGTTATGTTACAAGGTTACCACACCGCACGTATTTCAATTAAAACGGTTTTAATATTTTTTTTTTGTTTTTGATTTTATTACCTTATATTCGAGTTCACATATTTGAGTTACATATGCATACATATACAAAATATAATTAAAGCACGCATAACTCATTTTTAATTCAAAATACTTATTTGATATTATGTATACTAGTACAAAAATGTTAAAGAATAAAAATATTTGCCAAATAGGTATTTATAATAAAAACTTAATTTTTATAATAATACATACAACACATAAATGAAACGAGGTAATATGTATGTGCATCAATATGATACATGAAAATGAAAAAAGGAAATCAAAAAAACTAAATTGTTGATTCATTATTTTCTCCATCGATTTTGCAAATTAACGTCTTGATTTTTTTTAAATTATTGATATGTTTTTTTTGTCCTCTCGTCTGAGATGGATAAAACTTAAAAAAATATCTCATCAAAAATTCCATTGTTTGTGATATTTTTTAGGGTATACTATGTTAAATACGTACGTAATAATAACAAAGCACCTGTGTAATTAGGTCGATTACGTCAATTTCAACAGTACTCGAAAATGTTATTTGTTTTTCCATCCAAAGGTAATAAATACATTTTGCTCTCGGTAAAGCATCTATAAATGAAAATAAATTCTAATAATATTAATGATAAATTGTAATAATAATACGTATTATATGAATATCATACCAACTATTGCTATCCAAGGAGTGTTGACTGGGATATCATTTTTGATGTCTTCTACAGTTGTGCCAAACTGAAATTATTAAATAATTTGTAAACAAATATGAAATATGCGTACATTGCCATATATCTACTTACATTAAAAATTTTAAATATGTGTTTTGTATGTGTTTTCGATAACAATGCGAACGAAAGGAAGATCGTAATGAAAATTTTTGAAAGCATTTAGGCACTGGACATCTAACATCAGTATTGTGATGAAGAAGATGATTTGATACGTGCCGAAACATTTTTTTAACATCAAATGCAACATAGTTGCATTGATTTACACTACAATGATATCTGAAATTTTTACCGTATGATGTACTGTTTTTTTTGAGGTTGTGAAATCTTGAAAAATGTACTTCATAGGAACAGTAACTTGAAAATATTCTATTACAATTAAAAACTGCGCATCTAACCTCACCGCATTCTTTTCCTCTATGCGTGTATAAATGCTTATGATAAATGTTTGTACTTACGAAATTTCTCTCACACATATTGCACTGAATCATTTTTAAAATAGTATAAACTTAAATTTTCTTATTTATTTTCTGAAACTTATATTTTTCTTTATTTTCTTTAAGTTAAATATTACTGTGTTTCCAGCTCCACAAGAAATGCACAGTAACGAATTGAATTTAACAATGAGCATCTAAAATAAAACGTTGATAAATATATACATTCACTAAAGATTATTATTGCACACATATAGTTGAAAAATAGACACAAATGTTAAAAAGCAATCATTCTTAGCTCAGTAATAAACAATAGTTTTTAAATATGCGCAGTTTATTTCATAGTTTTTAAATGATGTATAAAGTGTTGAAAAATGAGCATTATGTGTTGGAAAATAAACAACCACGCAATAATCAACCAAATAGGTAGTGCGTAAATTTACTATATATGTTTGTAAAAGCACAGCTGATGTTTGTAAATATGCAAATTGTTGGAAATTGAACAAACAGAGTTAGAAACTACGTATATGGGTAACAAATTTGCAAACTATTTGAAGTTTTTAATATATTTATGTTTAATAATGCACAACGTGACCTATTTTTGTTCTAGTTGATGCTTAATAAACATTTTGTGTAGAAATATACTTGATATAACACAACAGTCTGAAAATTACACAACATATTACCATCAAATTTATCACAATTTTAAACAAATTTTTTAGAGTGTAGTAAAGCGATTACAGTTGCTTATAGCTTCACAACAAGCAGGCCACACTAATCATAATAGTGAAATAATTTGAGTTATTGAATAATTCATGCATTTTTTATTATCATTACAAATATGAATGTTGATAGGTTTGGTCGTTTTTCACATATAAAATGTAATGTCCATGAAATACACAAAATGAACGAGGTCCTCCAGGTCAACCCGAAATAGGCCCTAAATCATCTGATGGACATTTTGACATTGAATTTAAACGTTTACAAAATGTAGGAACGCCAGTAGACAGCTTTGATGCAGTTACAAAGGATTATTTTCAAAATAGGGTAAAGTAAAGGATGTAATGTAATGTAAAAGAAAGTAATTTAAAAGGATTTTTCATAAAAATTACACATACTGTGCTGAAAGTAATTTACTTGTTATGTAAGGATGTTGCATGTGTGGTCTCGATTTGTAAAAATTTAAAACGAGCGAAAATGGACTCAGGATGACCCAGCTAGCAGAAGGCCTCAATATGTGGATAAAAAGCGTAAGTTTCCCGCACAAAAATATTCATAAAGAAACATGAGAGCACTCGGAGGAAGAGCAGTAGCTCAGATTGATCATGTGATGATAGATAAAAGGCATGCGAAATCGATATTAGACGTCAAGAGCTGTAGAGGAGCTATCTGTGATTCCGATCACAATCTAATAACATTTTCAAAGGAATACAAAAACTAAAATTCCCTGATGTAGAACTTATAGTATCGTTTGGTGCTCATCCTGCATTATAGAGCATATAACTTTCATTTTTATTTAACGATATGTAATTTTTTGAAGAAGTAGTAATTCCAACATATCTAGTGCGATCAATTTCAACGCCATTTAGTTCATAACGTATTTCATCAAATAAATATGCCATACTATTGTTGTTAGGTTTATAGTTAGGTAAAACTGTGCCATCAATTTTTGTTAGTATGCCTTCAATGTAAACAATACTTTCACTTGGAAGCACGTATAAATCTTGATTTTGTATTGAAATCCGTATTTCTTCGTTATTTTTAAAACTTTCTACAAAAGGAGAGTAAGTATGATACTCTTTGAGTTTTTAAAACAAATCCTAGAGATTTAAGAAATTCTCTGTTTTTAATTGATAATTTAACTTGTTTTCGATGTTACTTCTTTGTAAGCTGAACTCGAACTAGCATCATTTCTATGTTGTATCTTATTTATATTTATTGTAAAGTATCATCCTTTTATTATTCTGGTTTGTAATCTAACAGTCATATTTTCGTTTCTAAAATTTTACTAAATTTCCGTCTTGATCAACAATTTTAATTATAACTGATCTGATTTGTTTAACGTTAACTGGTAAATAAATTACGTTCTTAGGAACTTGTTATTTTATACCCTGCACCAACATCAAGAGAAAATTCATGAAGAATATGTACAAATTCATTATTACAGTATGAGCCTATTGTTAAATTACATTCAATTCGTATAGCATTCACTTTATTGTCATGTTAGCAGATAGTTCTGACTTAGTAAAACCTAGAAGTTGACCAATAGATCGTTCTTTGTTGAATTAAATTTTTCCTGTACTAATTTCTGTTTTGAGTGTGTTGTTGTTTGCTTGAATTCTGATTGTAGGTTTACTTTTTGTTTTTACCAACTCTTTCTGCAAATAGTAGGTAATGTCATCAACTTCATAAGACCCCACAGGTATCTTAATAACTTCATTGTCTATATGAAATAAATTATTGTTATGATCAACGTTGGGATCAGACCACAGACATAATTAACTGGTAAATCTAGAGGAGGGGAATATTCTGCAGTAAGAACTGACGTATTTCCAGTAAGAGTTAATGTTATAGACATCTTGAACAATGTGATGTGAAGTAATTTAAGTAATTGATTTGTATTTGTAAACCTTATATTTAAAGCGTTGGTTATACACTTTTTGGCGATGAGCAAGTGATAAAATTGAGTTTTAAATTTCATTAACTTGGGTAATTCTTCTACCAAATCTTTCACGATCGCATGCGAATATTTGCCAATTTCCTTTACGACTTTGACGATAAGCGTAATCCCACTTATATTTAAAAAAAATTTTAACTTGAGAATCGAAGTGTACTTTGTTCGTCATATGATAAAAACTAACTAAATGAATATACAATTATCATATTTATTTATATATTTTCTTTACATATGTTATATAAAAACTTTAAAAACAAATGTCCACATGAATTAAAATTTTGATGTCTGTTGTAATTATATCTTATATTACTACCTAAATGTTTTATTACTTCTAATGGTGGTTTTAAATTCCCATAGCTGTCAAAATATTCAGCATATTAATTGTTTTTATTATAAGATACCTAATGCGTACCTGGTCCACTTGCATTATTTAAATTTATAATTCCACATTCTTTTTTCCAAGGCTTTTTTGGTAAACTATTGCACATAAAAGCACCTCGAAAATATGGAATAAATTTTTAATATTTATTTAAATCAATTTTGTTAAGAGGTCTATTAGGTAGCTTATTTAAAAGTTTATTGGATAAGGTCTTAAGAACAGTCCAAATCCTTTTCTGAATGGTTTCAAATATAATCCTTTCCCCATTGCTATTGCTTCCATTGTTTTGTTATGTCTTTGATTTTCTGTCAACTGATCTCTCGCATTCTTGGCTTCTTTGATTATTTTTGCGATCTGCGCTGCTCCACCAGATAGTGCTCCTTAGAAAATTTCGTTCAGTTACTATGCAGAATGCGACTTATTAAACAACGTCACACGTTAGCAGTAAAATACGTAGACTTTAAAACAAACAATAACAGCAGTAAAATTAGACACAGTACGTTACTACCGAACAGTATTAGGGCTATTGCACACGGTCTTAAATTTGAAAACATAAGTATATATTTATTTGAAATCTCTATATCAACCCAAATATGAATATATAAAACGCGTACTAAGACTAATAAAAGGACTTGGATACTGCACATTCACTGAAAAGAACGATGTTATACCTCCAAATGAAGCTAAAAGTAATTCTATATTTGTATTTGACGATGTTGCATGTGGAAAACAAAACAATATACGAGAATATTTTTGAATGGGCCAACATAAAGATGTAGCCAGTTTTTATTTATGCCAGACATACACACGTATTCTAAAACACCTGATACGAGATAATGCAAATTTTATAAAAGCTTTTAGACAAGATGATATGAACTTAAAACATATTGTTAGAAAATTTACAAGATTGTTTGTTTTTGTATAGGGGTACGTTCCCGAAATAACGTGGATACAAATTACCGGCACTTGTAAATTTCACGAAAATAAAAAAAATTAATGGCGAATTTTCGTTAGCGTAAAGCTGAAATCAACAAATACACACGATTATGGTTCCCGAGAGGATTTTTATTTTATTTCAACACTCGTATAGCCAAGGGGTGTTCGTAAAAAAAAAGCGCACTAAACACGTTATTCTTTTCCCTATTTAATTTTTTTTTTAAATTTTAAACTTACCCTTTTATTTATTTATTTATTTATTTTTTTTTTGGTCCTTTTTAATTTAGTTCGTCCTTTTCTACACGTCCACTTTGTTATTTGATAGTTTTTTTTTTTTATTTTTTTATTTTTACTTTAAGGGCGCCCTATTCCACTGCACTATGGTCTTTAAAATTTATGGTCTTTTGAAATTTATTTTGTACTTCTTAAATGCACAATGAATAGATAAAATTATTTAAATGTAAAATTAAACCGAGCCGAATTTAAATTTGAAATTTTCAAACTTCCCTTTTTTTTTATTTACTTTTTTTCTTTATTTTTTTTTATTTTTTTTATTTTTGTTTGAAATAAACTGCACCGCACGTACTAATTCAAAAAACACGTCTAACTAGGTCAATGTCTACCTTGCGAAGAAGGAAAAAATGATGGCCGACCACCCACGTTTTTCAAGATCACTCAAGATCATGGTGTTCGAATCGATATTCGAAAATTTGTTTAATCGATCGCACACGATGGATTCGTTCGATAATCTTGAAAAACGTTACAGACGGGGTGGCGCATCTGTTAGCAATTTTGCAACATTGCCCCCCCGTTAAAAGCTCGAAGTTCCAACCGAGCGTAATGCATCAGCGGGACTCTAGGGTGTGAGGTTGCAGATAAGGTGGTAAGCTGGCGGATCATAAATAGGCAGGATCCAGTCGATCGCGGTGAACACCGGTCGTACGGCGAGAATCCTGGTGTCTGATACGGTATACGACATCAGAAATACACTCTATAATCCTGTAAGGGCCATCCCAGTCTCTTTGCAGCTTAGGACAACGACCTTTCCTTCGCTTGGGATTATACAACCAGACCAAGTCGCCAGGTTTGAAAGGGTTGGCCTTGGCAGAGAGATCGTAACGATCTTTCATCGCGCGGCTCGCTTCAGAAAGCTGCCTACGATTGAATTCGTGGACGGAGGCCAGCCGGTCTTGCAGGGTCTGGATCTACTCAGGGACTGTAGTGGGGTGACGGTCCGGAGGTTCGCCAGTCAACAACTCCACAGGCAAGCGGAGTTCGCGGCCGATATTCAACAGGGCAGGGGTTTTCTTAGTGGACTTCTGGACAGAAGAACGGTAGGACAACAAAAGGAAGGGAAGGTAACTGTCCCAGTCCCCTTGGTGTTCCGACACGAACTTCGCCAGATAGTCAAGAATCGTCCTGTTGAATCTCTCCACAAGTCCGTCACTCTGTGGGTGTAACGGAGTTGTGCGTGTTTTCTCGATTCGGAACCGTTTCAACACTTCCGCGAACACCTCGGACTCAAAATTGCGCCCTTGGTCGGAGTGTAACTGTCGGAACAGTCCGAATCGAGAGAACACATTGGCTATCAATGCATCCGAAACCGATTCAGCGGTCTGGTCTTTAAGAGGAATCGCCTCTGGCCACTTGGTAAAGTAATCGACCATCACCAAAATGTATTTGTGGCCGTGGTGCGATTCAGGCAGTGGTCCCAAAATGTCGACAGCTATTCGCTCGAAAGGTGCACCAGAATTTCGAATTTGCAATGGTGCCCTTTTTCGGGGGACAGGACCTTTTCTTTGTTGACAAATTTGGCAACGAAGACAATAGTTACGGACGTCGGCTGAAAGTCCTACCCAGTAATAGCGCTGGGAAATTTTTGCCAACGTCTTATCAACACCCAAATGTCCACCGGCAGGGCAATCGTGCATTTGTCGCAACAATTCGGACTGCAGACATTTGGTGGCCAGAACCTGATGGCAAGAGGGGGTACCAACGCGTCGGCGACAGGCAATTCCATCTTCCAAGGAGAGGGAAGAGAACATGGACCAGTACGCCTTTAGGTCAGGATGATCCGCACTAATCGAATCTAAAGGAGGTCGTTCACCTTGCTCCAACCATCGTCGTACCACACTTAATAAAGGGTCGTTTCCCTGAAGCTCTTGGATATCTACACCATGAATGGTGGAAAGGCGGACTACCAGAGTGTTCTTTTCATCGAGCCTACTACAGTAAGAATACGACGTGGCCTCGCATGGCCTTCTGGACAGACCATCGGCATTTCCATGGAGTTTGCCGGCACGGTGTTGGATTTCGAAATCAAACTCCTGTAGTCTTTCAATCCAACGTGCAATTTGACCTTCTGGTTCGCGAAAATTCATCAACCAGCGCAGAGACGCATGGTCGGTGCGAAGAAGAAAATGGCGTCCCAGAAGGTAAGGCTGGAAATGGGCGATAGCTCTAACAACTGCCAGAAGTTCCTTACGAGTGACGCAGTAATTTCTTTCTGGTCGACTCAGGGTCTTACTGTAGTATTCGATCACTCTTTCTTGGCCATCCTGGAGCTGTGACAGGATCGCTCCCCAAGCGTATTGGCTTGCGTCAGTGTCCAAAATAAACATGCCATCTTCAGAAGGTTGAGCGAGTATAGGCGCGGAGGTCAACTTGTCCTTTAACGCTTGAAAAGCAGCTTGACAGGCCTCTGACCACTTAAATGTGGCACCTTTCTCTGTCAAACTGGTTAAAGGTTTTGCTATGGAAGAAAAGTTGAGAACAAAGCGCCTATAGTACGCGCACAGGCCCAGAAAAGATTGAACGTCCCTTTTACTGGCGGGAAGAGGCCAGTTCTTGACAGCTTCGATCTTTTCTGGATCAGTAGCTAAACCCTGTTCTGAAATGACATGTCCCAAGAATTTGACTTCTCGGTGACAAAGGTGACACTTCTTAGGCGACAACTTCAAACCAGCTTGTTTTAGCCGTTGGAACACGACGCTTAGGTTGACCAGGAGACCTTCGAAGGACTCGGAATGAACGAGTAGATCATCCAGATAACCCAGGGTGACTGTGTAAGGGATGTCATGAAGGACAAGCTCCATGAGCCGCTGAAAAGTGGCAGGAGCATTGGTCAATCCAAAAGGCATGACATTGAATTCGTACAGTCCCGAACCAATACTAAAGGCGGTCTTTTCTTTGTCCGAAGGGTGCATTTCCACTTGGAAATAGCCAGACAAGAGATCAAGGGAGGCGAACCACTTAGATTTACCTAAGGCTTCGAAAGTCATATCGATCCTAGGTAAAGGGTAGGAATCCTTTTTAGTGACTTCATTTAGCCGCCGGTAATCAACACAGAACCGCAAGGAGCCGTCTTTCTTTTTGAAAAGAACAACAGCGGAGCTCCAAGGGCCAGTGGAAGGCTAAATAAGACCTTGATCCTTCATTTCAGACACCATTTGTTGCGCTTCGTTACGCCTAGAAAAGGGGATGCGTATAGGAGGTTGTTTTATTGGTTTGGCGAAACCGGTATCAATTTGGTGTTTTAGGATGGATGTTCTTCCCAAATCGTCCATAGACAGGGAGAAAACGAACTGATACTCTATCAGCAACCTTTTCAGTGAAGCTTTTTGAGATACCGACAAGCTTTCACTGCTAGATTCGAAAAGATCCTCTAGTTCCTTGGGGAGCTCATTCACCATTGTTCGCGCTTGATGACAAGGAAGGACCATTGGGCCTGTCTCAGCTTGGGCAATGGGAACGTCCCTCGGAACGATCACTGTCTCTGGGGTCAGGTTGCAAATGGTGGCTAACACCCTCTCATCAGACACTCTGGTCAGGGTCGGAAGCACGCTCAGCTGCTTAGGAAGGGAGCAAGAGGCTGAGAGGCAAACATCTGTACCAGAGGCGAGAGAAATGTGACGAGGTGTGACCACGTCTTGAAAAGGAGGCAACTCAAGTGTAGACAGAGTACACAAAGGGAACAGTTCTGGGCTCGACAGAGGAACCACTTCTTCACCTATGTATAACAAATTCCTTTCCAAATCTAAAACGCAGCGGTTGTTTTTTAAGAAATCCATCCCAAGGATACAGTCGTCGAATATTTCGGCTACAAAGGCAGGGTGTTCAATAAGAAAATTTCCAGCCGAAATTCGAATCAAAGCCTTTCCTTTAACGGGCAGAGTTTCGCCAGTGACGCTTTGGATACAGGCAGAAGAAGGTTGAAGTCTCGCCATACAAGAGTTATCACGCAATATTCGGGGGTGAACAATTGTTCGCGTGGCTCCCGTATCTACTATCATCCTGCAAGGGGTGTCATTGACCGAACCGGAGATATGCAGGTTAGGGCCGGTGGTCATGACGGTAATAGGGATGATGAGTGGGCCTAATTCCTCCACTGACCCCTGCCCAATGGGGTCAGTGGACGTCAGTTTGACGGTGATGCGTTCTCTTTAACAGAGGCGCTTGATGGACTAGTTCCACAGGCAGCTGACGTTGGTGGACTCGAGGCAGTGGCAGGGGGCTTCGTCGGAGTCGTCGCAGCGATAGAGGCCTTCGGTGCACAGCCTTTGATAGACGTGGCGCGTACGAAGGGAGTCCCGGAAGGTGCTGCGCGTGTAGGGCTATTACGGGCTGACGCGCTGGTTTGATTTGATGAATTTGCGGAAGGCGAAGTGCGCGGCGGACTTTTTCGCGGTGTCGATGGTTCACGTCGTACGTTCACGGCTCGGGGCGAACGATCCGTGTCTACGATTTGAAACGAAACGACGTCGCCATCGCGTAAAACACGTCGTTCATTCCCGGACGTACGGAAATCCCCGCGAAGGACGAACACTTCCTGTCCATTGTCCCGACGCTTTATAACACCGTAGCCCTTTTTACGGTGAAAGAATTTAATCGTCCCGATTTTCCGATCCTTATGTTCGTCGGCAGGAGGCTTCGGCGAAAATTTCGCGTCTACGCGTTGGAGCTTGTGTTAAAGCGTCGCCATGCTTGTGTTCCTTCAAGCAAGGCGGTTGGCTTTTCCCGACGACTGTTGTTTTTTATCGTGCGAATCTCTTTCGCGTTCACGTACGGTGGCTTGATAGACGCGTGCACCTCTACGTCCGCTTCGCGTGGCGTCGCGACTGGCTTCCAACCGGATCGACAAGGCCAGGGCGATTTCAACGCTCGAAGGGGCGGCATCGCGGACGCGTTGTTGAACGTCAAAGTCTAAGAGGCCGTCGATAAATTGACCTAACGCTATACGGTCACGCGCTGATTCGGGGCAGTCCGGAAATGCTAAATTGACCAAGCGCTGTACGTCAGTCGCGAAATCCGCTAGGGTTTCTTTGTCGCGCTGTACCCGGCCACGAAGCTGTGAATGCGCCACAGACTGGTGGTACTATACGCTGAAACGGCGTTCGAATGCGCGATCCAACAAACCAAAGTCATCTTGCGTTGAACCGGGTAGCGTTTCGAAAAAGGTCAGGGCCGTACCTCTTAAGTAAGGTGCTAAAAACACGGCTTGAAATTCATGCGGCCATCCGTTGGCTCTGGCGACGGTTAAGAAATGGCGTTTATACGCGGACCACGGTTCTTTGCCATCGAACTCTCGCGGGGCGACTTTAATACGCGGTATTGAAAGCGGGATCGCATTCTTCGTAGCGATGCTGCGGTGCGTTGACGAAGGCAGACGGTAAACGTTACCGTGTTCACACGCGGGGCACAGGTAGATGGCGGTGGAATATCAGAAAGGCGGGGTGAGGCAGGTAAAAGGGTCGTCGCGTTGTGGCCCGGAGTAATCGGACTCGCGTCGGGGTCACTTACCGGTGAGAATGGCTCATAAGGGGCAGACGGGGCAGCACCGAAGGCATCCTGGCGCCTGTGAAGCGCTCCTGCGGATAGGGTTACTCCCAAAGGGTCTTGCCGGGTGGAATTGGCCACACTCACCAAAGAGTCCGGAGTTTGGCATTCAACTTGAGGCCGATCAACCGGAACAGAAGGCGCCGAAAAGTTAAATTGAATAATTAAACTTGAAAAATTACGGCGGTCTTGTTCGTAAGAAGAGGCGACAGGACAATTAAAATGCTCCGCCGAGGAATGGGGTTGCTCCCTAGTTGTTATTAGCAACTCCATGAAAGTTTTCATGGTGGACGTTAACTCCGTAATCATACCTGCCTGCACACCCATTTGTGTTGTGATGTTCGTCAACACTTCCTTTAAATCACTATGAGAAGAGGTTGGTGACAGAGGACGAACAGGGGAGGCATGGCCACTCAAATTGTTTTCTTCGTGGTTGGACATTATGCAAAAATAACGAGAGCGACTCACTTTTATTTGAAAATTATAAAATAAATAAACAGGAAGGGGCAAAAGCAAAAATCACTACCAGAAGCAAAAATCGTTTTAAACGTGAAAGTTTTCACTGCGCGTGATCTAAGTTCTATTACGAAAACTGAACGTACCCCACACCTGACACCAATGTTAGAAAATTTACAAGATTGTTTTGTTTTTGTATAGGGGTACGTTCCCGAATTAAACGTGGATACAAATTACCGGCACTTGTAAATTTAAACGTAACAAAAGAAGTCGCGAATTTTTTTCTTTCGTTACGAATTAACGAGCAAGGAAAAACAAAAAACGCGACTAGCGGTTCCCGAGAGGTTTTTTTTTTTTATTTTATGATTTGATTTTGTTTGAACACCTGTACAAGGGGTGTTCAAGAGGACAAAAAAAAATGTACTTTACACGTTTATTTTTTTTTATTTTTTATTTATATTTTCACTGTTTTCTTCAACTTACCCCTTTTTTTTCGGTCCTTTTTAATTCTTCGTCCTTTTTATTTGTCCTTTTTTATTTTATCTTTATTTATTTTATCCACTTTTCTTTTGTTCGTTTTTATTTTATTTTAAGGGCGCCCTATCCCACTGCACTATGGTCTTTAATCTTTTTTATTGTTTTTATAAATTTTTCGTTCTTTATTTTAGTTAAAAAAAAAAAATGGTGTGCGAATCGATCGCACACGATGGATTCGTTCGATAATCTTGAAAAACGTTACAGACGGGGTGGCGCCATCTGTTAGCAATTTTGCAACAATATTTTTTATGGTTTTTTTTTTTTTTAATATTTTTATATATAAAAATAAAGTAGTTTTTTAAAAAAAGTAAAGTGTAGTATAATAATTAACCAGAATTCTCTATAATAAAAAACTATAATTCTATATAATAAAAACAAATAAGAATGGCAACTCAAATTAAACAAGAATCTGTTTCGTCTGATGACGAAACAGTAATTTTCAATCCGTATCAGACTGCAGAATTTAGTTTAGAAAATAAAAAGCCAAAATTCTGTGAAGAAGTGCAGTCGCAAATGATGCTGTTAAAATTAAAAGAAAAAGCGCTAATGTTACAAAAAGAAGCGCTACAAAAAAAAGAACAAGAATTGCAGCAGAAAGAAGCAGTCATCAGTATAAAAGAAAAACGTCTAAAAGAAAAAACACGAACGTTATTAGACAAAGAAATATTTCTGAAAAAAAAGACGACGAAATAATTGCTCATTTTTCTACTTTTCGTAGAACTATGGGTGTATGTACAGCAATGGGAACTGCTTTTTGGGGAGATTTTATTGAATATCTTCCAATGTTTTAAAAATAAATATAAATAAGTAAGTTTTTATATTTTTTATATATTATTTATTTTCAATTTATTAATTTTATTTCTTTATTTACAGTGTTCATATAAAGTTTTGGGGATGCTTCAAAATTCTTATGAAATATGAGAACGAAACAAACTTTCGTTCTTGGTTTGAAAATAACATATCATCGACTGCGCGGCTCTACATATTACGGTCAACCGGGAAACGAATCGACACCAGCACATCAATCGTTTGTGCGTGTTTCAACCAAGGCTGCATGTCCAACTCGATGCCAGGTCCACATGAAGCTGTTATGTATAATTTTGTTGATTATGATCATATTTTAAATTTTATAATTGAAAATAATTTATATTGTTTTGCATGTAAGCAAAATTGTTTTTCAGTTGGTTGTATTTTTTAAAAAAACCAATTTGTTAACAATAAGATACATTTTTATTATATGTTTATTTTTTAATATTTTTACCTATTTACTTATCATATTATTACAATAAAAATATAAAAAAATATATAAAAATTAAAAAAAAATTTTGTTTTTATTTTATTAATATTTTCTCTTATTTTTCATCGTTGGTTAGTTGATTGATTTTTTCTAATGTTTCAAGAATTCGTTTTTAACTTTGATTTGTTTCATAGATACCAGCTAATATAACTTCGTGACCATTTGCTGTTATTTTTTCAAATATGTACATCCTGTAATAAGAGAAGAAACAACAACATTATTTTTTAGGGTTTTTTTTATTTTTCAGCTTTTTATTTTCAGCTTCTATTTTTTTAGACTTATAATATAACTTACCATTTCTAATAAGTATTTCAATTCCATTGAACCTTGAATCGAAATCTCCAAATTTATACCAATAATCTTCGTTGTGCTCTTTATAAAAAATATTGTATCCAGGATTTTCTCTAACGATTTGTATGAGTTCGTCTTCTATATTTGGCAACTCAATGCCAATTGGAGGTCGTCTTGGAGCATCGAGAATGTCTTCGATTTTTCTTATAAGATGCAAAATGTTCATTTCTATAAAAATAAAAAAATTTGAGTACAAAATTTATTTTATTTTGAAATGAATTTATTCTCCAACTTACCCAAGAAATATATAAAACCAATTCTTTAACAAAAGATGTATCCTGATAATACCTAAAACTTTTTAATTGTGACTATTTAGCAAAATATCTTCTGCTTTTATAGTCTAAAATTTTTACTTTACAACAACTGTTTTACTTCAACAACAACAAACATATTATGTAACCATTCGATTTTTCAGGTTTCCATCATTTAGAAAACACAGCAACAACAACAACAACATATATTCATACCAGAAAAAAAAACCTTGAACCTAATTAAAGTACATTCAACCTACCCTTAATACTCTCCACTACCCCTTAAAACAATAATTACGTAAATGTCATCTCAATGACTTAAGATCATTAACCTTCAAAAACATATCATAAGGTAAACAACAACCAATTAAACAATTACCTTACCCACCAAAATTTTTCTAATTAAGCCACTCCTCATTTCATCACGATCCACCCATCGCAACAATTTTTTCTTAACCCATTACGTCATCCATTCTTTTTAAACCACTCCTAATTCCATTTCAGTACACTCAGCGTCATCATTATTCAACCCATGACGTCATCAACTCTTTCTAAACCCCTCCTCATACATTCACGATCCACCCATCGCAGCCATTTTTTCCCCTTACAATGACGTCATCAAATTTATGGCGTCATTAAATGGCACAAGAACCCTCCACTGATCCAGAACGCACATATCCTAACTACTATGGATTCTTAGTAATTAGTAAAGATAATGAACTAAACAGAAGAAGATATAGAAAAGGATTTGGTGTCTTTATTCAAGTATAAAAACAGAGTAATAAAAAAGTTTTAGTCTTTTATGTAAGTGAACTACAAAGAAACTGATCATCACGAACTAAACCGCTATAATTAGTATAAAAGCTGTTTTGTAGTTGTTTCATTCTGTTTAGTAGCTGTTTTATAGCTGTTTCATAGTTGTTTAAAGCTGTTTCATAGCTGTTTATAGCTGTGTAAAGCTATTTAAAGCTGTTTTATAGCTGTTCAACCTGTTTCACAAATCATATAAACTTATACCTGGTTTAATACAGTTAATATATACAAAAAGTCCACGTAAAGTAGTATATACTATTGAAGACATAAGAACCTATGTACAAATCTTAAAAAGTACAAATGCTATCAAACGTGATTAAAATGCACACAAACAAATCTCAGGAACTCGAAGTAAAAAATATCAGTTTATTAAAAGATATTTAAATCCACATAAAGGATCTGGTTTAATGAAGTTTTCAAGAAACAAAACTGATTATGTTTATTGGGATGATCCAAACTAACTACTAGCTCAGTAGATAAATTAAGATTATTGATAGCCTCACAGGATGCAGGTCACAATAATCGTGGCAATGAAATAATTTCAATTATTGAAGAGCTCAAAGAAGCTGACATTATCGTATAAAAACCATTTTTAACAGAGTGCGTCATTTAAAAAATGAGTGTTGATAAGTTTGGACGTTTCTTACTCAATTGTAAAAGTAATAATGAACGAGGACCTCCAGGTCAATCTGGGATTGGATTTAAATTAACCCCTGATGGAAATTTTGATATAGAATATAAACGATTACAAAACATAGGATTACCAGTTGACAATTTTGATGCTATTACAAAAGCTATCTTTGAAAATGAAATAACAGCTTTAAGAACAAATCTTTCACAGGAAATTGATAGCAATAGAAATCTTTTAGTAGAAAAACTGCATAATCTTGATAAAAGTGTAACCTATACGATAAATGAATTTAAAACAAATTTTACTGAAAAATTACAAAAAATAGAAACATTTCTAAATAATTGTCAAGCACATTTTCTGGAAATTGAAAACATTTTACATAGAAAGTTTCAATTGTTGAACGTTTCATCAGAACTTTGAAGTCAATGATGTGGAAAGAATTTAGTATGCTGTATGCATGGTTCTTATCGATGGATTGATAAAATAAACGAATTAGTAAAATTATACAATAACACAAAACACAGGACTGTTCAAATGAAACCAGTTGATGTTGATTCCAAAAACGAACAAACATTGTTAAAAACAGTATATGCTAATTTAAAACTTTTTCGTAAACCAAAGCATAAAGTTGGCGATCAAGTTCGCATTAGTAAATTCAAACATGTGTTTGAAAAAGGTTACACACCTAACTGGACAACTGAAGTATTTAAAATCAAAAACATTCAAAATACAAACCCTGTTACGTATATTTTAGAAGAAGATTATCAAGGAAATCCAATAAAAGGTGGATTTTATGAACAAGAACTAATTCAAACAAAGTATCCAGATACATTTCTCAGTGAAAAAATCATAAAACAAGAGAATAATAAAGCTTTTGTAAAATGGTTTGCTTTTACAAATGAACATAATACATGGATTGATAAAAGAGATTTAATTTAATATTTAATTAATTGGAAATTTTCAAAAATGAAGAGAGCATTTTTTTTTTATTGTTGTTAAATAATTAGGATATTCTAATGGACATAATTCGTGGGTAAATAATAATCAATAATTGTAAAATGTTTATGTGTATGTATTCTGTATATTAAATAAAACATGTATTTTGATTTTAACAAATGTGTTTTTCTTTATTTATTCATATATTAATTTAATTCCTCTTATTCTATAATACAAATTCATTAATTTTTCTGCTTTTTGCTGTATCCGTGGTACATTCCAACAACTGCATGTGTCGGGTCCAGAGGTAGTGGTATTTTTGGACCAAGGGCAATCAGCATTATGAAGTCCATGTATTGAAATAATTTTTGCCTTATTACCATAAAATTTCAAAAATTCTAAATATCCAAATAATTCTTTTCTACGTTCATCAAGTATGACATCATTGAAATCGAGTATAATGTTTTCTATTCTGTCAACAGTCATATTTGTTAAATATAATGAATTTCTTTAATATAAACTAAATTAATAATGTTTTAACTTGCACACTTGTACGGTTAATTTAAAACTAACTTATTGAAATTTTTTGTTCAATAATTTATACTCTAAAATTAATATTTATAAATAACACTATATTATAATCTAAAAGTTAAAATGTATTATAAAAATTAAGTAATTTATGTTGTGAGTAAATATTGTAATCATCATAGTGGAATGTTTCGTCATCATTTTTTTTTCAAGTTCTTGTTCTTTAAAAACCAAATCGTATGCCTGTCCAATTTGTCCATTGTTGAGAATAACTAGTTTTCCATCGTTCTTATTTTTTTCAAAATGTTTGTATAACGAGTTATATTTTTCAGGTAAAAACAGTTTCATAACAGTTTCAAATCCAATAAAATTCTACTACCGGAAGGTGTTGATAACATGACGAATTTTAGTATTCTGTATTGTTTTTTCATATCCATGCTGGATAAGTTCAAATATGTTCTACGAGCAGAATTAATCGCTTCAACTGAAGAAGCAACCTTTTTTTCAGGAACTTCTTCTCTATCTTTGCAAGATACATAGTTTCTTCCCTTTTGGTAATTTTTCTGCTTTTGCTTTTGACTCAGCAATATTAGTTTCAATTTGATTCTTTTCCATTTTGTTTTGAATTAAAAATTTTTCACTCTACTTGTTGAACTTTTAACTAGTAAAACTAAACTGTGAATTTTTACCATAACTCGGGTGAATTTATAGCAGAAAATTTTAAACTTTAGTGAAAATGTAAAACTTTATAACCAATCACAACAGTTTCTAGAATAAAAAAAATTTTCCAATTTCACCCCCACTCAAAAAAATTAACCAATCAGAATAATTTCTCGAATAATCTATTATTAACGCAAGCCATAAATTATACTATGATATTAAATCCATTGACAGTTTCACAAGACATAAATTACACTATTTTATTAGGACCGTTAATAGTCATGAGGAAAAATTGAAATCCTGAGTCCATTTAACTTTCTTTCAGGATAGTTACTACAAAGAAATCTATTGGTTCACAAGTCATAAATTACACTATTTTATTAGGACCGTCAATATTCAATGGAAAAAATTGAAATCCTGAGTTCTTTTAATTTAATAATCTTTTTTCTATCAATATTATTACTCTTTTACTAATTTTACAATGTTATTCAATTGGGATTATAATTTATTTAATTTATCGCACCCGCATACACACGCACACCCTTCGTCTAGACAAGACAAGAGAAGATCAATGACTGTGACGTCATGAACCACCAGAGTCCCTGGCTTAGAAACGGCAGAAACGTATTACTTAATTGGCATTTCTTCGTGCCGATTTATTTTCTTTTTATATATAGCATGGGTTGGAAGAATTTGTCTTCCAAGTCTGTGTATTTAATTCGGGTTTAATAATTAACAAGACTTTGTATTTTTGAATTTTGAAAACATTATTCACAAACACTTACTTACTATACAATATAACGAACTTAAATATACTTTAATACTTTAAATTAACTTTAATAACCGACCGAAACCAAACTTCAAATTCGCGAATATAGAATATTTAATTGAAAATAGTTTATGTAATTTTTCTGAGATTTAATTTATCAATTTGAAACGATTCTAAGTTGAAGTTAATTAAACAATCAACGATACATGGTACTATATGACTTTACTTGTTCAAATCCAAATTATAACTCTTCCATAATCGTAATTATTTCATCAATAAATACAATTATCATATTTCCCTACTTAATTTAATTTTGTTTAATTGAGTCCGAAGTTCGTTACTTTGAAATTTGTTTTAATATTATTTCAATAAACTTTTAACTGAAATTGTCAATCGCAGGGAGGATGTAATTTGTACGCATGCACTTATGTGTGTTAAGCTCAATGGCTTAACTCTCCACTTTTTATATGTGTGCAATTATTGCATTAATTGTTATTGCACTTTACACTGTTGTGGAATTTTGATCTTGTTTTTACTGACCTAATTCTGAATTTTGTTTTACTCTATTTGTTTACAAATAATTTAATATAATTTCGGTATATGAATTTAAGTATGTTAATATTATTAGGAAATCGTGAAGAATTTATGTATTGGTAATAATATTGAATTTAGTGCATGCATATTTCCTATGTTTCATTAAATTTGGTATATTTAAGAGCAGCCAACAGCAGCTGATTGAAATCAAAATCAGCTCAGTCAAAAATGTAAAAATTAAAAATCCGTTGAATCCGTTAATAAATAAAAAAACAACAAATAAATATGTACATATGTCACGTATGAATTCAAATGTATATCATTTCATGCATAAGTACTTATGTACATATAAATATATATATAGATACATATACGAACATTGAACACACAATTTGCGTGCAGGTGCACATACGCATCAAAATTGATATAAAAGTATGTACATACATATGTATGTACATCTCTATTGTTTTTATTCTTCATACATACATATGTATATTTATGTACATATATTGTATATTGTAATACAAAACAAATGATTTATGGCTTGATCTGTAATTTGCAAAAAAATATAAAAAAAATGTTGATAAAAAAAATTCCGAAGAAAAAAATGTACACAAAAATGTGAACATGTCCATATTTACGTGTATGCATGAATGTATACTCCAAAGAAATTCTGTAGAAAAAACAATACAAATTTTTTTCTTCTAATTGCTTTTTTCTCACACTCAGTATTCTATGCGTATACATACACACATGTACATCAAATACTATATAATAAGGGTATTCACGACTTGATGTACAATTGTAGAAAATGTAAATGTACAGAATATTTTACAATAAGTCGTGAACGCACCCTTGTAAAAGTGTTGTAAAAACAAATGTTTCTTTGCCGGTTTGACATTTGAAGATTTTTTAACCATTCAAAAGACAGAAAATTTTTAATTATGCCGAGAAAAAGCGAAAAAACCAAATTAATTGATAGTTTAATTGAATACTTTTTCGTGGAAACTGAAGGTAGGAAAATAATTATGGTATATTTATTTTAAAAAGTATACAGGATTTTTTTTTTAAGAAGATGAAACTGAAGAAGAATATGAAAAATTATTAGATGAGCTCGATGATGATATTTTAGTGGTCCTGTCATGTCGTCGAGGGTTTGAAAATAATTTAAACAAATCCGATGTATGGCTGCAAGAAGTACTTCCATCTCTAGACGACGATAGATTCCGTCAAATGCTGAGGATTGATCGAAATCAGTTTGAAAACTTGTTGAAAATAGTCAAAGACGATTATGAATTTAAAAAACCTTGTTCATCCAATCAATTTCCACTTGAATTACAAGTGATAGTTGTTCTTTATCGTCTGGGATCTTGTGGAGAGAGTGCATCAATTAAAAAAATTGCCAGTGTTTTTGGAATTGGCGATGGAGGAACTATCGCCAAAATAACACGAAGAGTTTTCAACGTGATCCTTAAGTTAAAAAACAAGTTTATTTTATGGCCAAATAAAGAAGAGAGGTCTAAAATAGTTGGAGAAACGTTTTATGAATTACCTCATTGCATAGGATACGTGGACGGAACAGAAATTAAATTATCAGAAACGCCCGTGAGAAATCATGTGCCATATTTTTCACGAAAACATGTTTACTCCATAAAAACACAAATAATTTGTGATAATAAATTGAAAATCAGACATGTAACTGTGGGATATCCTGGCAGTATTCATGACGCGCGTATCTTTTCAGAATGTCCTATTTATAAAGACCCGGAAAAATATTTTACACTACCGCAGTGGATTGCAGGTGACTCAGCATACGCACTATCTGAGACTGTTATAACACCATTTCGCAGTAATTCAACAGTACTTACAGCGAAACAAAGAAAAGAGTTTAATTACAGACATAGTCAGTATAGAGTAAGAGTGGAACATTGCATAGGAATACTTAAAGAAAGATTTTGCAGTCTAAAGGAACTTAGGACTCGAGTGAGTAATGAAAAGAGCCACAAATTTTGCTGTGAATGGATCTTGGTGTGTTGTATCCTGCATAACATTGTTCTTAAAATCTTTAATACTGACGAATGTTTATATATATCAAGCGAAGATGATGAAGAAGAAAATACCCCATATAATTTGAACATAAACAAAAAACATGAAATGAAAAGACAAGCTATATTAATGTTAATGTCTGAATAAAGATAGTTTTATTTCATTCACTTGTTTTTTTTTCACATTGAAATTTATATTTCATTTCTATTTCATATAATGCGATTCTTTCATTTTTTTCTATTTCTAATCTTTTGATTTTTTCTTCTGTTTGGATTTGTAATATTTTTATTTTTTCATTTTTTTCAATTTCAAGTTTTTTTAATTCTAGAGATTCTTTTTCTAAATTTAATTTTTCTTGATTCTGCTGCAATTCCATGTTAAATTTTCTTTCAGTAAATTCCATTTCTTTGAAAAATTTCTCCTTTTGGAAATCAATACTTAATTTTTGAGTTTCTATACGCTTTTCTTGTACAGCTGCAAGATGGCTAATTGACGTTTTTGGAGCATGCTTTTTCATTTTCTCTATAAAATTTGACACTGAATATCTTTGATTTTTTTCTTGAGACTTAGGAGTTTCTTGAATTTTGAAAGTTTCTTGGGTTTTTTGAATATCACTTGAATCTATAGATAAGTTAGAAGTCTCAACATCAAAGCCAAATTCTTTATTTGGTAAATCATCTGGAGCACTGTTCTCGATAATAATGTCCATTTCAGAATCGAGTAATAAAGGCACACTAATCTCTTTCTTTTTATAAAAAATTTCCCTCAGCCTTTCATAATGAGGACACAATTTGTTAAGTTTTTCTGAAAAGGTTATTCAATTAAAATCAGATTTAAATTTGAAACGAATAATTTCTTTATACAAACCATTTATACTTATAATTCCACCGTCGGACTCTAATAAACCAGCACCTGTTGAATTGCGGAAGTCATCTGCTTTTTTCAAATTAGTTCGCATATTTCGAACCTTCCACCTTACTAAATCCCACGTAGCGTCTATTTTTGTATTTTGTAAAAACTTTTTATAAAATAGTTGGGCCGTTGGTTTCTTTAAAGTAAATTTACGTAGTTAAAATAAACTCAAAGAATCTAAAATATTACTAACCTCAAATTCAATTTCTTCTTCAAGAAATGAAATAATTTGTAGCACTTCGATTTCTGTCCATTTTTTTATTGGTTTTACAGATTTTTTTCTTTTATTTTTAATAAAATCTTTGTTTTCCATGTTTTATTTTATAAATTTATTACACACAAATTCACAAATTGATAAAAATCAGTTTTCACAAGTAAAAGTAAACTAGTCACCAATAAATACATAAATATATCTTCTTCTTCCTCAGTTTTAAATTTCTACAGCTGTCAAAGTAAAGTACAATAAGTACAATAGTGACTTACAATAGGGTTTTCATGTTGTAATATTCTACAACTGTTGTACTCATAAGCTGCATATAAAAATCTTACAACGCGTTGTAGTTTTGTACAACTTTACATCGAGTACATCAGTACACCCACAAAGTACATCAAGTCGTGAATACCCTTAATATATACATATATAGTATATATATTATATGTACTTATAAAATACAAAAATCGTTTATTGACTATACAGTGGAAATTAAAACATTTGTAACCAAATTATGAATTCATTTACATTGAAAAATGAATTCATATTATTCTGAAATAAACAACAATTACAATACAAACATTATTATGATTTTCAATTATTTTGTTAGTAATAATTTAAAACCAAGTATCACGTTTTATTGTTGTTTATTATGAATATTATAGTACAAATATATAAATTGCAATTTAGGAAAATGGTTATATGTATTTTATTCGGCACTGTATGTGTATTATTTTAAAGTCAGTTATATAATTGGTGCCACCTATTAATTTTTGCTTGAGCTGTTTTTAGAAAATTTTCAAATATAAATTGAAACAGAAATAAATATGCAATGAAAGTTCAAAATTTCATACAAAAAATAGTAATTTTCATTTATTAATAAAATGTAAACTACGAAACATTTTTACTTGATTTTTTTGTTATCAGTAAGGAAAAGTTCAAATTTTATGTCTATATCACAAAAATTACATAAATCATACGTTTAATAGCAGATAAACTGTAACAAAATCAAAGTACTTTTTCAGAAAACATGCATTGACTTTTTTTCAATGTTCAAGGATTAAAAACGGAAAATTCAAAAGTCTGTTATATTTAAAGACAACAACTTCGTTCAAGCTATGTTTGCTCAAAATTTCATGAAAATCGGTTGAATAGTTTTCGACATATTAGGTGCAATTGAAAAGCTAAATTTCGATTTTTGTCAACTTTGAATCCTTATAAAATAAAAACGAAATCCTTTTTGACAACTGTTTTTTACTTAATGACCACAACTTTACTTTGTCTATCTATGTGGAAAATGTCACAAAAATCGGTTCATAAATAGCCGAGAAACGAGTTGCAAATTTTGAAAATTCTCAAATCTGCACCTTAAAAAAAAGACGTTGTGAACTTAAAATAAGTTCATAAAATATTTGTTTTAGGTGCAATTGTGAAAGAATGGAATTTGATTTATGATTTTTTCCATAACTGAATATTGAGAAATATTATTTGTTTAAATTACTTTTAAAATAGCTTTATTGAAATTCTTTATAGGTTATATGACCTTCACCATTACAAATAAAACACTTAAACTTTTGTTTCGATGAATGCGACTGTAATTGTACCACAGGTTTATATGTACGGCCGAAGTTATTGTACGATGATTTAGTATTGTTCTGGTTACTTTTAAGTTTTTCATATTTTTTCAGTAGTGACTTCAATTCATTAAGGGTATTGGCCTGATACAACATCATTTTATTGTACTCATTATCATAAATGCCAGTTATTACATATTGTAAAAGATCAGCCTCATCTATATCATCCAGTAAAGCAATTTCTTGCATACATAATACATACTAATGATATGTTTCATGCTGATATTTCTTTCTTGTACGTAACTTAAAATATATATCGGCTTTTGATACACTTTTTTTAAATTCTTTACGTAAACTCAGACCAGGTACTAGCCGAAACGGTTCTCATGAATATTTTTGCCGTTCCATCCATTAACCTTTTACAATACACGAATTTTGTTTTGTCATCTAACCCCAATATATTTGAATTTTCTTCAAACATTTTTAACCAAACTTCAATGCTTAAATTATCGTCTCCACTAAACATGGGTACGGCATTTTCAATGTCTTTAAAATCGAAACTAAAATATTTCTTTGATGAAGAGGTTACGTCATCCATTAACACCAACTGCTTTTTTAACTCTACCAATTCCTTTTTCTTTTTTATTATTTCCTGAATTCTACTAATTTCATTATTTAAAATTTCTAAATTATCTTCATTACCTGAGCTGGTTGAATTTTCTAACCTGTGATCACCATCATAGTCCTCGTGACCTTCACGACCTTCATAACCTTGTTCGTTCTCCACGTGCATTCTTAATTCTTCAACATCCAGACTTTTTCATGCACTTTCTAGTCGAAGGAGCAAAGTGGCTTTATTACCAGTTGTAGGTAAAGATAATTTTCTTAATTTAATTTAAGTTCATTAACATTAGCCTTTTCAATAAATTGGCTAATCAAATTATTTTTTTCGTCATCCATATTGAAATTTTTTTTTCTTTTTACCGGCAGACACTGTACTTTTTAACTACACATAAAATGTTCACTTTTCTTAATTTTTCAGTTTTTTAATACACGTTTTCATAATTTCAAATATTTTTCTTAAATTTTTCCTTATTTTCACTTTATTTTCATTTTATTTTCCTTTTATCCCACTTCTGAGAAATTATAGGCTTTTTACTAAATAAAACACAAAATTTAGGCCGATATTAATATACTTGTCTTTATTCCGGAATTTCGGTAGCAAAAGAAAAAGAAAGTACATTTGTCTTGCCTACTTATATATAGTTCAATACATTTACAATATTACTGTATTTTATGAAATTCGAAATTTCTACATTAGTATTTACATACTACAACTATATAATAATAATCGTAATTAAAATGTTACCAAACCTACAATATTTCATTTGAATTACATACTTATTTTTTTTTTTTTATTTGCATGTGTACACATTACACTTTTTGCATTGGATAATGTTTATAACAAGTATCTCTTATTTATATTTTTACCAACTGCCTTGACAATGAACATACATATCCTATTGTTTTTGTTGATATTAAATTTCATTTAGATAATAATTGCATTTGCATTACATTCTTACATTGACTAAATAGTATTTTTAAATACATATGTGTTTGTAGAATTTAGATTTCATTTATTAATGCATGATTAATGTGACACTTTTCTATGTGTTTGTTGCATTTGTTTTACATATTTTCATTTAAAAAATTTTATTTTTATATTTGTTATTTTGATATTTGCGTAAATGTATTGTTATTTATTAATTATTTTACTCATATGTATTCTATATATATGTATATTTCTTAATTTGGCATTTCATTGATAACTTTTCTTATATGTATATACATACATATATAATAATAATAAATGTATGTTCATATGTATGTATAAATGTTTTTTGTTCTATTCATTTAATGGCAAAAGAAATTTTTGATTTTTATTTTAATATTATTATTTTGTATGGGTTTGTATATTTGCATATAAGTTAAATTTAAAGAATAATGTACCCATAGGTATTCTGTGGTACAGGTTTTAATTTAATATGTTGTTTACATGGTTTGTTATTGTTTTTTTTTTTTGCAATGCATTTGTTGTTCCTTAACTGTTGGTATGTAGACTTGGGAAAATCGTTAATTTATATTTTTTTAAAAATTCTACTATTTTGTGTTTTTGTTCATATTGTTAATACTATTACATGTTATGTGTGTATGTGTTGATACACATATAGCAAAAAAATTTTTTTTCAAAATTTTAATGGCCTTGATGCCCTCCTAATGGAGTGTCATGATATTATGCAATATTGTTTTAATTTCTTTTTCATCAGTTAATATATTTACATTATCTTTTATTCTTATTTGTAAATTATCTGATATATCTTTTTCATTGTCATTTTGATTTTCATGTATATTATTTTCGAACGAATTTTTTTGTTTCTTTTCATTATTTACACGAAGCCTAGCGCTAGTAATTACGTTACAAATATTATTTTTATCTTAATTTTCATTATTTTGGTTATTATTTTCAGGTATTCTGCTTAAAGCAACTTTCGTGCTTTGTACTCAATTTTTTCATCATAATCTGCTAATTTCATTTGAAATCTAGCTAATCTTGTCGTTGTATCTTTCAGTTTTAGAATGCCTTACATGATTTTTAATTAGAATAGAAAATGATTTATTATTTGGCAAGCCAACATAATTTTGTTTAATATTTTATTTTGAAATTTCTATCATGAATATATATGCGTAATTTTTTGATTTTATGTTTTCAAAGATTCATCTAACTTATTATCAAATTGTGTTACAATTTCATATTTTTTGTACAACACATCCATTTTCTTAACTAATTTTCCGTTTTTATTAACACTGAAAGATAGTTATACATGTTTTTCACTCAACTGGGTATTATTGTAATCGAATTCGCAGTTTTTTGGTTTTCCATCCGATTCTTCTTTTTCCATTCTATGATGACATTGCTCTGTATGGAATCAACAAAGACTTTTTTGTAGTTTATAAAGCCTACATACATCGTAAAATGAAAAACTCTACTATATAATTAAGTTAAATATTTATAACTGATGTTCCTTTCACCTTCTTTTGTCTCCTATGATGAACAAGTTTCTAACTGAAATTTTTCCTGATTTTTATATAATGTGTTACAATTCATATAGACTTTTAATATAATTCGTCATTTCGAGAAAGTACCAGCCATATTGTATAAAATGCAAATTAGTTTTATAATTGTTTTACTACGAAAAAATTATTGCGTTCATACTAAAAAATTAAAATGTTATGTTCTTTTCCATCTTATATTCATAATTTTCATTTTCTTCCATTAATAGAAATCCGTCGGAGTTGGAATGTGTAACAGGACAAAAGAATCATAATCACCATCACATTATTTCTATTATTTTTTTTCACGTTTTTAAAGTTTATATCAATTTTTTGTTTCTTTATTTTTTTAAAATTATATTGTAATTTCAATTTTTTTTATTTACATATTTTAATGTTATTGTTTTGGTTTTTTTTCCCCACTCGTTTTTAAATTATTTATTACTTTAATTGAATTTTTATCATCTTTGTTTTTGAATATTATTAAAAAATATTTTACTTATTATATTAATAGTCTGTCACTTACAACCCAACTTCCTAATACTGACTTGAAAACAAGCGACACTTGCAGTAATTTTATTTATTACGTTTGCTAAAATAAGGGAGCAATACATTCTGTATTGTTGGTATTTTCTGTTACTTCTTGCTATGAGAAGAACAGAAACGGCAATACATTTATTTGGTCCTTAGTGGTTAAGTGCAGTCAGAATGGGACGTGGTTGTAAAAAGATGAAAGTTTCTATCATCGTGAAGACTCAGACGTGTTTGTATGAGCAACTTGCACGATTGGCAAAGAATTTTAATAGAAATTCAGGCCAAAAATTTAGTTAGTTATATTTTAAAACTAGACTAGAATGCATTGAATGATTATAAAAACTATTCCAAAACAATTATATTCTCATTTATGACAATGCAGAGAAACGTTCAGTCGAATACATGCATATATTAGTGTTGATTGATATGAAAATGAATAATTATTCCTTGAAATTTGAATACTACGTTAAACGCAAAGAAGAATTACAATTATTTGAAAAAAAAAACTAAACATAAAAATTGAAGTACATCGCAAAATGAATCTGACCTCATTAAAAAGGACAGTATTCGGTTATTCCTAATTTCAAAACTGAAATTTTATGGTGATTATAAATTTTTGATATGCTTACGTATTTAGTACACAAATAAACGAATTTTGCGTGTTTTCTTTTTCACACTTAAATTTTTCTGTTTTATAATTTTTTTATTCTTTCAATCTATGTTCTGTTTCTTTTGTTCATCAGCTGTCGTCAAGGTCCATGTTTCTGAGCCGTAGATTAATACGGATCTTATCAACGTCATTTTTAATTTCCGCTTAGTTCTTCTCGATATGTGGTCTGGTGTGATCATATATGTTTTGGCAGTCCGAAGTAACAATTATTCGCTAGGATAATTCTTCTCATTATTTCTTCTGAGCATCTCGTTCGTCGTTTATTTGGGAGCCTAAGTAGATAAAATCATCCACTATCTCCAGGTTATATCCATTAAAATTCGCACGCTTGTCTACTCCCTTTTGTCTTGTATGTTCTATTAGCATATATTTCGTTTTTGTTTTATTAATGATTAGACCAAACTGCTTTGGCTATGTCTTTTTTTCCTCTTTTAATTTTTAATTAGATTGTTTCACGACCAGTATTACCACAATCTACAAAACTTTTATTATATATCAAATGAATTTTTTGAATATCACTACGTAGTGATGTAAAATGGTGCCACTTTAAGTAGTCTCCATAAGAACTACAGTGCGTAATATTAATAATAGACAGAGTATAATTAATTCTCTACTCATTGATGGATGTGAACTCCAGTCGTATCCCACAAAAGACAGAATATTGTAGTTCATTATTAGGCATATGCCCAAAATATTTATCCATTCGTGGAATCGTCATTTAATTTTTGAATTTATTTTATTTTACTTTTACGATTGCTAAACATCGATTGTTTATTTCTAAAAACAAACGACTTCCCGATCCATCGATTGTTTTGCTCGATCGATCGACTATTTTTCGATTATTCTCAAATAAAATGTCCTACGTAAAAATGTAACGAAATAATATATTTTATACAGAATTAAATTCATCTTTATTTTTTATATTCATAACAATTATAATTGTGTATAAAAAATGGAAAATAAAATAAATAAATAAAATAGGAACAAAAGCAACGAAATATATTATATAAAAAAACAACAAACAAAAAATCTTTTCAAACTGGAAGTCTAACTCAAAATAGTAAAACAAACCAAAATTAAGAAAAATAATGTAAAAAATAACTAACGTGAATTTTAAATTCATTAACATTTTTAGCATTTATTTAAACCAGTCACTTTCTTCGAGCGAATTAAGAAAAAGTAAAGTTTGCAAATGGTTAGGTTTTAATCTTCATTTCTTATTCGCTACAATATCTCCTGCTTTTGAAAATAACCGTTCCGAAGATACAAATGTTGCTTGAATTAAGAGATATTTTTTTGCTACACATTGCAGTCTGAGATAACTCTGTCCTTTTGTTCGCCAATATTCTAGCGGATTAAGTCCCATATTTGTATATTCATTTTTGTACATATTTAATTCATTCAATATAGATAAATTTTCGTTTCGATAACGATTTCGATTATCAATTATTTCTCTTGAATACTGCCATATAGAGCATTTTTTTTCTCCTGATTCATTACCATTACCGCCTTCAACGCATTTTGTAAAATATTCCCATACACGTGATTTATTCATTTCGTTTACAATTTACTTCACACCATATTTACTTTTTATTTTTATTGTGATAACAATTTTCAAGGTAACCAAAATTATTTTTAGGTCATATCAAACTATCAAAGTACTGCTCTAAAAAAGCCACAAAATTATGAATTTTTTCCAAAAGCGTATCAAGCCAAATAGTGTAACTTATAATTTATATGTATATTTAATGAATCTGTCTAAACTGAATAATTAGCACTTTATTCTTTTATGTACTTGTACTATTGTTTTGTTTTATTTATTAATTTTATTATTTTATACACTGGACTCTGAAGATTCTCAATTTCAATAATTTTAAGTTTTGCAATAATTGCAATTTTTTTTAATTTAATTTAAATTTAAATTTAAATGTAATATAACAACACATTTCGAAATTTAAATAGTCCAATTTAGTTGTGGTTGTCATGTTAAGTCAATATCAAATGTTATTTACTATTAATGATACAGATGCTACTCATAGTTTGGTTACGTTCGTTTTCTACTATCGACATGCAATGAAATAAAGAAAAAATATAAAGCGGCCTTCACACCAGGCAAAATGTGTGAATTGTGATTTATGAATATTGTTCATTAAATTAACGAACAATCGAGGAAAAAACAATCGATTGTATAATTTTTCGATCATTGGAAAAGTAAAACATATCGAATAAAATATGAGGCAATGATCGATTTAAGTCGATGATCGATTTTTATTTGCCAACCCTAATTACAGCTAAACGGTAAAAAGATCTTAAGAGGTGGACTCTTTCCCGATGCAATGCAAAGCATTATTCTAGGGTTATTAGATGCTAAGATATAACAATTTCTAGGCTAAAAAACATGGTGAAAATGAAAAAACACAAAACTTGCAATATCTTATAAACAAAGCCGAAACGGGAAAAATGCAATATAGCATTTTCGACTGGAAATAATCTCTACTTTCACCCCCTGAAATATAGTCCACGTTTTTCGGAATACCCTGTATATTTAGAAAATGAAATCGTTAATCGACCATTCCGATCGTTTTCGACTTGTTACATTCGGACTGCATCAATCATTTATCAACACAATGCTACAAGATTTTCGACAATACAAGAAGAAGATTTTAATGGATTTTTTTTTGTTTTGATGAAAATAAAATCCTATGTGAATGAAATTCTATTCTATTCTATTCTATTTTATAAATTTTACAAATTTATTCACATTCATTCAATTTGAAAATATATGTTGTTGTCCGTTTTCTCATTTTTTTATATATACTTTAATACACACCAAAATTTTCTTGTATTGTTTATTTCTTTTAATTTTAGAGAAAATTGTTTTGTTTTATTTATTCAAAATGTTTTGTAATGAAATAAATACTTTTCACAAGTTATTAAAACTATTGTATTTTGTTTGCATAAAAAATTGGTGATGCGTTTTTATTGAAAAAAAGTCCATTTATCTTACTTTAAGACATAAAAGTAAAATGTATCTTTATGATACATTTGAAAAAAAAAAAATTCGGAAAAATTTGATACATTTTTAACTTGAATTTTGTTTGATACAAAATATTTTTTCCGAGTGGCAGCACTGCATATACACATCAGGTGCTCAGTGAAAATGTCAATCATACTGTTTTTCAGAAAGTTTTGAATGTTTCTAGCAAAAACTGTAGAATTTGTGTAATAAACTACACTCATAAATTACAAGAATAATTGTTTTTCTCCAAGAATAAATATATAGGAGGTGGATTAAAGAAGATTCAAAAATTTGGAAATTTAATTAAAAAATTTTTGGGTGATTTTATTTTTAGAAAATAGCTGAGGTTTATCAGATTTTTCTGAATCTTTAATCCATTTACAATTCTTTCGTATAAGGACAGTAATCATAAAATCTAAAAGATTGAAATGATGATTGTAACATCTGTGTTCACTGTGTTCATCCGAGTGTTCACTGAACCACTCTTTATCAATATTTTTCGTTTAATAATGCATTTTTGTATTATAATTTTGTTTAAATGTCTTTTATGAGCAATTTTCTTAAAATCATTCATAAAAATTGCAGTATGGTATGCTCCTTACAGATGTTGAAAAACTTATTAGTTGTACTGCTTCAAATCAATCAAAATGGATGACGGATTCGAATGACACTATTGTTCTTGAATTATTGTAGTATTACAAACTGCACATGGATTTTTCAAAGACTTTATACATTGTAAAATACAATATCCCGAAAAATAGCCAATAGAAGCATCAATAACTGAAGTGTTAATTTTCAAAGTGAAGTTTTCGTCATCTAGTTCTTCGTCATCATCTTCATATTGGCAAAATGAATTTTCAGCTACAGTAGGTGTTAGGACGGTTGAGACCATCCCCACCACTATTTTTAAGAAATTGAAAATTGGTAGTAAGAGTGAGGGAAGTGGGCGGAGATTTAAAGATGATTGGTGGAGGGGGTGAATTTTTGGGGGAGAAATTTGATTTAAGTGATTATGTAGATTAAGGGTAATTGATTGATAATCGATCAATAATTTCAAGGTCAATGGGGATTTTTGGGTGATTGTAAATTAAAATATCGAATTTTATTTTTGTTTGTGATTATTGAGAAATTTTTGCTGTTGTTTGTGTTTTTAAGGTTAGGAACTACTCTGTGTGTGTGAAATTATTTAATAATAATTTTGAGTCTTATCAGAAAAACGAAAAAAATCCAACTAGTAACTTCTCTGTGTGAAAACATTTTTTTAATAGGAATTGTTAATCTTTATCAGTACAAAAAAAAAAAAAAAAAACAAAAAACAAAAAACATTTGTTAGATTATCGCTGGTAAGAATTTTTTTGAACAATGTAAATAATTTTATGGCCAAAATTTCTACATGCATATGTAAGTATGTGTATGCATATTAAAGAATTTCTAATAGACCCATTTCACGAGCAGTTTTACTGCAATTCAATTAATATTGAAGAAATTTAAATATTAGTATATAATAATGCATAATGGTACCTCTAATGACATTTTTTTTTTTTTTTTTTAAAAACAAGATCTGTATTAAAAATAAATTAAAATATATAATTGGTTTTTGATTACGTTACATACATACATATGTGTGTGTGTGTCATATGATTTTTATATTTTCAAATGTTTTTTGTTAGAATGTTATATACTTATATTTGCAAATGTAGAGAACATTACTTACCTATTTGTATAAACAAAACAAAAAAAATACATTAGAACTTATTTATAGAATACGAATATGAGGACAACGATCGTATTGTATTCAAAATATAATATTGGTAATATATTTTTCTGATATTGTTAAGAAATGAAAAAGTTAAAACAAAAAACAAAAGCTCATGAAATTAATCTTTTCTGTTATAGTATATTTCTTTTTTGTTCTTTGATCAACTTACATATGTGATATGTACCTTTTTCTTCGAACCTTTGATTTTAATGTCTCATATAGCACATTCGTACGTACATACAATGTATGTATATGCATAACATGTAGAAAATACTTTTTATCTTTGTATAAACAAAAAAACTCTCGATACGATTTAATAAAAAAATAATTGTATGGGTACATATGTATAGCCTGCAGAAAAATATAAATACTCAATACAATATTAATATGAAATAACTTTACCACTTTTTCTTTTGAAGGTCAACATTTTCACACTGTAGTCAGTGATTTTTGTATGTTATTGATTTTAATGTATTGCTAAAAGCTAAGACAGGATTAAACATGATTTTTGAGATAGAAATTTTTTCTAATTTTACCTTCATCAGCACTTTTGATCTTTTTAAAGTTTGAAAAGTCTGCACTAAAAATTATTCAGTTATTTTATCGACTGTGGCGAGTTTACTTCAGGAGAGATTTAAAATAATTTAACAAATATCATTTTGATATTACATAAATTTTTCTGTTTTGAAATAAAAAGTACTAGGTACAATGAATTCTAAAAAATATAGTGATACAAGAAGTCTTCTTTCTGGAGACAATAATAAAAGCAAGGATTTACATTATAAAATGCAGTCGATGAGTCTAAAAACTACATTTTCTTCTTCTCGTGCAGAATCCAACTCTAATTCAAATAAAGGAATTTGTGAAGAAAACAAATACAAAAAGTTAAAAAATGAAAAATAATATTTTGAAAATATTTGAAAAATGTGAAATAAAAATTTAAAAAAAATCAAATATTGATTTGTTGTTTTTTTTTTGTGATATTATTTTAATATAATAATGAAAAATGTGGGTCATATTGATGTGACATACTTTTTTAAAAAAATTTTTGACCGTATACTTATTTTTGTATTATCATGTGTATTTTTCAAGTTCATTGTACTTTGCATTTTTTTTTTAAAAAATGTCAAATTGTACTTTTTTGTATTATCAAATATGAGGACAAAAAAATTTGTGTTATATTTTTTTAAATTACAATATACCATATTACTTTCCAAGTTTTGGGGTTATTTATATTTATCTAATTCTTATCATTTGTACATTCAAGTTTATAACACATTATATGTAAATTATATGAGAGAAGTGAATATTGTATGTATTGTGTGTACATATTTATCATTGCACTCTGTATTTTTATTTCTCTTACAATTTCAATAGTACTGATACACAGTACTTTACATATTTTCGTTTTTTCTTTGCTTTTGATTTATATTATGTACTTTGTATTTTACGTACATATATCTACCTACATATATTCGTTATCAGTTATTAGAATATTCAGGTGCATACACATACAATTACATAAATTAATTTTAACAAAGGAGGAAATTGTGGTTTTCAAAGTTTTTAAATTTTTAAATAAATTTGATTGTTTACTATTTGCATTGCATGTATGAATATGTGTTGTGATATAAAAAATAATTAGCATTTGTTTGTACATAGGTAAAAAAAAAAGAGAAAAAAGGATGTTTGAAAAGGTTACGTTATGAATAATAAAGACACAAAATTTTGTCTTTTTTCTTTCAAACCTCGTTTAATCCGAATTTTTGATTTGTATTACGTACATTGTATTTTAGGTATATATATATCTATCTATGTCCGTTATCAGTTATTAGAATATTATGCATACATTTCTTCTTATTTGAGTCGTATACACATGCAATTACATAAATTAATTTTAACAAAAGAGGACATTGTCGTTTTTAAAAGTTCTTTTTAAATTTTTAAAAAGTAAATTTGGTTGTAAATTTTAGCTATTTGCATTGTATGTATAAGTATGTGTTATGAAATAAAAATAATTAGCGTTTGTTTGTATATAGGTAAAAGAGAAAAATAATGTTTGAAGTGTTTGAAGTCTACGTTATGAATTATAAAAATAGGGCGTTTGTTTTCACATCTTTTTTAATTTTTAACAAAAAGAGGAAATTGTGGTTTTTAAAAATAATTATCATTTGTTTGTATATAGGTAAAAGAGAAAAATAATGTTTGAAGTCTACGTTATGAATAATTAAAATAGGGTGTTTGTCTTTTTCACACCTTCTTAATTCGTGATTACCTACTTCGTTTAATCGAAGATTACTTCGTATTAATTGAAGCTTATATTTTAATCCCCCGTCTGCCTGTGGTTTAGTCATTGTTTTATTGATTGTTCATAGTGTTAGACATTATAACATAAATCTTTTTAAAAAATGTCTAAGTTTACAATTGTTAAGGATTACATGACACAAATTAAACGATTTAATTTACGTGGGCGTAAAGTTGAATTTAAAATTAACACTCCACCAAAGAATAGTGAACCTGTGGAATGGATAAAATGCTCTATTGAAGACATTGTAAGAGGTTCAGTCCAAGAGCTTTTACCTAATGATCTAGTCGGAATAACTTTCTGTGGAGAAAGTTTTAAAGAAAAAGGGCCTGGATGGATAAATTTTAGGGCTGCTTCTGAAGTAAAGGTGGAAGATATTTGGGAAATGATCACAAAAATTTTTCAAAGCAATTCTCAAGGTTTTTTTGCTTTTCACTTTTGTATTGTAAAAGTTTATTTTAGGGGCTTCGTTTTGTTCATTATTGTTTCACATATAGGAATAAACACGGATACATTTTGCTTGGGAGTAACGTCAGTGCGTATACCACAAGGTAAAGGGAATGATCGGTCAAGGAAATATAATAGATTTGAGGAGGAATGCAGTATGAGAAGAGGTATTGTTACGGTAGACAATAAAGACAATTTATGTTTACCACGTGCGTTAATTATTGCAAAAGCTCACGTTGATAAGGATCCTAAATATAATAAAATAAGAAGAAATATTGGAAAAGTACAAACTCAAAACGTTGAACAGCTCTTAGTAAATTCAAATGTAAAAGTACCTGCTGAAGGTGCAGGAATTTTTGAGCTTCAACAGTTTCAAAATTATTTCAAAGATTACAAAATTGTAGCGTATCAATATGGAAATAAAGGGCGAGATATTCTTTTTGAAGGTCTAAACGAGGGGAAACGACTAAATTTATTATATCATAAAGGCCATTATAATGTTATAACATCTCTTACTGCTGCATTTTGTTGTGGTTACTATTGCGAAATTTGTAACATCCCTTACAATGCGAAGAATGATCACAGATGTGGTGGAACATGTTCATGTTGTCAACAATCTCCAGCATGCACTTAAAATAATAATGAGGATATTTTATGTAAAAATTGTAATCGCAATTTTAAAGGAGTAAGATGCTATCAAAATCATTTAGATTTTGGAATAAAAGGAAAAACGAATATCTGCAATCAGATTAAAAGATGTATTGACTGTTTGAAGACCTATAGTTCAAATAGATCTCATATATGTGGAGAAGAATTTTGTAAAATTTGTGGAAAACATGTAGAACAAGGTCATTTTTGCTTCATTCAGCCTGATTTTCGTAAAACATGCGCGAAAGACACTCTTTTTATTTTTTATGATTTAGAAACACGTCAAGAAAAGGTTCAGCAACAAAAACATATAAAAGAAGATTTAATCAATGAAGTAAAATTGCATGAACCAAATTTATGTGTATTTCAACAAAGATGCGATAGTTGTTTAGACTTAGACCAAAAAACAACTATTTGTGCAAAATGTGGTGTTAGACTACAAATTGTAAAAAGTGATGATTGTATTAAGTCATTCATGCATCATATTTTATTTATCAGAAAAAAATTTAAAAAGATTGTTGTAATAGCACATAACGGTCAGGCTTTTGACCATCAATTTATATTAAATTATGTACTTCATAACACAGACTTAAAACCTGAATTAATAATGCGAGGAACAAAAATTATAATGATGCAGATTAATAACGTAAAGTTTATAGATTCATTAAACTATTTTCCAATGGCACTTTCAAAACTACCAAAAGCATTTGATTTACCAGCTATCTATAAAAAGGGGTACTTTCCTTATCTCTTTAATACTATTGAAAATGAGAACTACATTGGTCCACTTCCAGCAATAGAATATTATAGTCCGAATAGTATGAAAATTGAAGAACGTGAAATTTTTCTAAAATGGTACAATGAGCAAAAACATAACGAATTTGATATGCAGCGTGACATAGTTGATTACTGTGTTTCTGATGTGCAAATTTTAACTGAGGCCTGCTTAAAATTCAGAAACTTGATGATAAGCGAATGTTCTGTTGATCCGTTTCTTGAAGCTACTACAATAGCCTCTGCATGCAATTTAGTTTTTCGACGTAACTTTCTTAAACCAAACACAATTGGAGTTATCCCGAAAAATGGTTATCGAAATGCGGCTAATCAATCAAAAATAGCAATACAGTGGTTAATATGGGAAGAAAAACAACGAAAAATTAATATTTTACATGCAGCTAAACAGAAAGAAATTATATTACACGGTATGAAAGTAGATGGATATTGCTCAGAAACCAATCAAGTTTTTGAGTTTCATGGTTGCTATTACCATGGTCATCCTATCTGCTTAAGATATAACCGAGATAATTCTTTATACGACGATCCTGATGACACATTAAATCGTAGATTTGATGTTACTGTATCAAAGATTAATCGTTTGCGTTCTTATGGTTACCAAGTTATTGAAATGTGGGAATGTGATTTTCGCAGGCAAATAGAAGAAAACAAAGATATAAAACATTTAGAAAATCATTATTTATTATGCAATTCTCCGCTTAATCCTTGAGAAGCATTTTACGGTGGACGCACAGGAAATACTTTTAAACACTATAAATGCAAATCTGATGAGAAAATCAAGTATATAGATGTTTGTTCATTGTATCCATGGGTTTGTAAAAATGTTAAATTTCCAATTGACCATCCTAAACTTTACGTCGGAAATGATACTTGCTCGAAGATAGATTTACAAAAAACTGAAGGTCTTATTAAATGTAAGATTTTACCGCCAGAAAATTTACTGCACCCTGTTCTTCCTGATAAACAGTGCAAAAAATTAATGTTTACGCTATGCCGTACTTGCGCTGCAGAAAAATGTCAACATAGTGTATGTTCGCATACGAAAGAAGAGAGAGCATTAATAGGAACATGGGTAATTGATGAAGTCATTACTGCTTTACGTAAAGGCTATGTATTATTAGAAGTATATGAGATATGGAGTTATGAAATTGAACAATATGACAAACTATCACACAAAGGCGGTTTGTTTACAGAAATGATGAATAAGTTTATTAAACTGAAACAACAAGCATCTGGGTGGCCAAGTAAATGCATAACTCAAGAAGATAAGGAGCGATACATTGAAGATTTTCTTGAAAATGAAGGAGTAAAACTTGAATTTTCAGAAATTGCAAACAACCAAGGACTACGATCGTTGGCTAAACGAATATTAAATTCTTTTTGGGGAAAGTTTGGACAATGTGAAAATCAGCCAAAAACATGCATAATGAATCAACCATCAGAACTGTATTCTCTACTAACTAATCCATCAGTTGAAGTACACCATATTCTCCCTATTAATGAGGATACAATTGTCGTTAATTGGAGTTATAAAGAAGAAGCCTCTGAATCTCTGCCAACAGTAAATGTTTGTATAGCGGCATATACGACAACTCAAGCTCGCCTCAAACTTTTTAGCTATTTAGATCAGCTTGGTGATCGAGTTTTATATTACGATACAGATTCAGTTATTTACGTTAGTAGAGAAGGTGAATACGAACCTCCTACAGGTGAGTTTGTAGGTGACATGACGGATGAATTAGAATGCTATGGTAGTGGTAGCTATATAAAAGAATTCGTGAGTGGAGGCCAAAAAAACTATGCATACCAAATTTACAGCACAAAAGACAATTCTGTCAAAACAGTATGTAAGGTAAAAGGCATTTGTTTGAACTATGAGACATCTAAACTAGTGAATTTTGAATCTATTAAAAACATGATATTGAACTCTGAACACAATAAGGATATAGAAATTTTATCTCAAAATATACGACGTACTAAAAGTCATGAAATAGTGAGCACTTCTGAAACAAAAATTTATAAACCTATATCTGAAAAACGCAAGTTTTTAGAAGATAATAGCTCAGTACCGTATGGGTTTAAAATGAAGAAAGTTTAAGGTAACTTGGGATTTTCAAAATGCATTAAAACAGTACTGACAACCAGCTGTAATCCTGAAACAGGTGTAAGAAAAGTGGAGGAAGAAGAGGAGGAGGAGGAAGAGGAAGGAAAAGAGGAGAAACAAAAGAGTTCTTATTAAACAACTATTCAAAGATAGAAAAATGTATAAAAAAGAAGAATGTGCTGTCTTCTCTTTTTATTGTATTATTTTTCACTAAAACAAAAACATGTCGAAGTGTACAATATGCAACAAAGTTTTTACCCGTAGCGATAACCTTTTAAGACATATGAAATGTGTGCATGGTACAGAAATGGTTAATTCCAGTCGGAATGTGAACAGTCATCACTATGAAGAAAAACAAAAAGCTTCTGATTGCCTTCAAGTGTCATTTAATAAAAGTGATCAAAATATAAGAAACATAATAAAAGACAAATTAAATGCTTTGAAAAATTACTCATTGAAAGAAAGGAAAAAAACCTTATATCAAAGATTCACTAAATGAAACTGAATTTGATAAATATGAACTAAAGAACTTCAATAAGAGTCTTGTTAGCATGCAGCAACAAAAATTAAATTCAGAATATCAGTGCGCTAAAGAAACAACTGATTTTTACAAAGAAGAAAAACCTCATGTAATAGAACATCATTACCAACGTGAAAACAAAAACAATTTTAAATCAAATAATTGCGTCAAAGAGGGTGACATTTACGAGAATTCAGACTATGATACAGAAATGGAAAGTGAAGAAAATGATACAAAATTCTTTGAAAAAGAAGCAATTTACAAAAACAAAACAAGAATACAATTATTAGATGATGACGATCCAAATGGAATTGTAGAATATTTGAGAAAATTAGCAGAAACAAGTGAAGGAAAAGAGATATTTCTAATAATTGAAGAATTGAGAAAAAGAAACATAATTGTTTAAAAATGTTTATATTATTTAAAAAAAAAAAACAAAAATTATAATAGAAAATGTCATTGTGTTAACTGCAATTTTTATATATGCTATTAATAAAAGTAATTTTATTAGAAAAACTTCTGATTTTTCTTCACTTTTTCTTCACTTTTTCTTAATAATAATATTATATGTTACTCATTTTTCTTTAGTATGTCGAAGTCTCAGCTTTTCTACCCAGTTTCTCATTCTCCTTTGTTCTTCATTTGGGTCACATAATTTTCGTTTTATTATTTTTGAGTTATTTGAGGTTATGACATCAGTTTGATTCATTTTATATTTTGATGAACTATTTGTGCTTTTGTCAACTATATATTGAAATGACAAATCAATTTTTACCATCGCGTTATTAGGCAGAGGTACAAACACAAGTCATATTTTTCAATTGTCGATTGTTACGTATTACGTAATTTGCTACGATTTGTTTATATGTGTATGTAAGGTGTGTACATACAATCTATCATTGCACTCTCTGTAATTTTAAAAGGACTAATGTTTTTAGAATAATTGTATTTACTTTCATTACACATTTTCTTTTTTATTTCAATAAAAAAAAAACACGCACATACATATACACAATTACATAAATAAATTTATTTAAAAGAAAAGAAATTGAAACTATTTTTAAGTATGCTGGTAAAATATCATAAAATAAACTCAAATTACATTTAAAACTCCCACAGGAATTTAAAAACACACTATATATCTTCACAACTTAATTCACATGAATATAAATATTTTATATGTATGTACGAGCATATAATAAACCTTACTGAGAAAGTTTTTATGTTTTGAATAAGTTGAAAAAAGTTTTTACTTCTAAAATCAAAGAAAAACCTATTAATTTATTGATTTATAAAATTTATAATTTGAACCTTTATTAGAATAAGTATAATTGTTATATCCGTCTTTACAGTTTTAAAAATTTACTTTTTTCAAGTAACGTAATTTTTACACTGCATAAAACAAAGTGTTCTAAAATGCATCCTGTAAACTGCATAACCAGTAGAAATCACATAAAGTATAAAAAACAAACCCTGCTGTTATGTTAATGTAAAGTTCAACTCCGTTTTTTATTCCTGAAATTTTCCCGTGAAAAGTGAGAGCAATATTAGGTGGTCTACAATCTGTTTTCTTCTTTTGTATGAAATGTAGATTTTTATCCTAAGATTTATGAAAATTATTTAAAAAAGCACGAAATATTTGAAAAATCCTTACTTTCAAAAACGTCCATTTCTGAATTAGAAAATTAAGAATTCTTTGTTGAATTTGTTTGTTATTTAACATGATTGTTTTGTACAACTAAAATACGATTTATTACAAAATATTAATTTGCAAAAAATAAGTTTGTCTGTAGCACATGGACGGAAATTGTACGTATTTTTGCGGTTTTTTTCTAAATTTATGATAAAAAGTTTTGAAATACATGGCTCTGATAACTTAAGAGTCAAAAAATTTTTAGTTCAATTCGACAAAAAGTTCAAGGTATTTCACGCGAAAAAGTAAAAAAGGAAATACATGATACATTTAAAAATGATAATAGAAGAAATAAGAAGAATATTAAGTTTAAACAATCGTAATATATATATTTCAATAGAAGATCAATTGGCAAATTTAGTGTCGATTTCAATCATACCTTTGAAAATAATTCATAAAATCTTTGGTGAAGATTGGGAAGAATTTGCAAATGATTCTTTTCAAAGATGTCGAGTTTATAAATCTGTAAGTATGAATTAAAAAATATATTTAGAAAACTGATTTTAATTTTGTTATTTTTGTAAAGGAATACATTTATGAAAATGGGCATGAGGTTATACTGCTAACAGCAGCATGCGAGCAGGATCCTACAATTTCATCAACAATAGCAGAATAAAAAGTAGATACGTTTTCAATGGCAAAAAATATGGCTGTATTTCGAATTTTTTTCTTAAGCATATATTTTTTATTGCAATATATATAACACAAAAAGAATAAATCTCATACTATACATTTTTCTGTTTTTTGTTCTATTGTTTTGAAATAAGATAAATAAAATTAAAAATTAAATATGGGCATTTACGTTGCATTAAAATAAAATTTTTTCTTCAATCAAATATATACATAACAGTAGATAATAGTTTTTAAAATTTTTTCTACTCTATTCTACTCTATTGCTAAATATATATGAAATCTTGTTGTTCATAATAATTTTTTAAAAATAATAACACAAGTTTCCTGTTTAAAGATAAAATTATTTAGACATTTTTTTTGTAAAAAGCTTTACTTTCAAAATTATAGTTCTGAAAATTTTTTCATTCATTTAATATTCATTGTGTATCTTGTGTAGTAAACATTTTTAGTGTAAAAAGTAGTGAAAAAAAAAAATTTGTGTAAAAAGTAGTGAAAAAAAATAAAAAATTTTTTATAAATAAAAAAAAACACATAATATTATTAAAATAATATAATATAAAATAATATAATATAAAATAATATAATAAAAAATAATATAATATAAAATAATAAAATAAAATAATATTAAAAATTATGTAAAAATAAAAAATTATAAAAACATACATATGTATATTAGCATTATTTTAAAATGGATTTAAATAAAGAAGAAAATGTAAGTATATCTATTTATTAATTTTTAAGAAACATTATCAGTTGGAAAAGTAATTACGATGTAATTAAAAATGTAAAGTTGTATTTTGAATGAATATGTTTTTGATTTACTTTACTCGGTGTAAATTTAAAATTATACTCAAAATAAATTAAATCGGTTATGCAAAATTAAATTTTCCAAGCGATATTTTTGTTGCAATTAATATGTTTTTCGATTATCAGTTGAAAAAGTAATTACGTATGAAAGATGTAAAGTTGTATTTTGAATGAATATGTTTTTCGATTTACTTTACTCGGTGTAAATTTAAAATTATATTCAAAATAAATTAAATCGGTTATGCAAAATTAAATTTTCCAAGCGATATTTTTTGTTGCAATTAATATGTTTTTCGATTAAATTTCTCAGTGTAAATTAAAATTATGTTATAAATTAACAAATTGTGATTTTTATTTCTTAGATAGAAAAAATGAGAGCAATCGCAGGTGAAATTAAAAAGTGGCTGGTGCATTCTGCACATAATAAACTAAACTTGTCTTTGAAGGATGTACTGAAGGAGATAGCACAGAGAGAAGGTGCTCGTCTTCTTTACAGAGCGGCTTTATGGGAAGATTGGGAAGACTATTCTCCTCATGAAGAACAAGAAGTAAAACAAACCTCAGAGTTTAAAATTTGGGTAATTATCTTTTACACTTTTACATATGCTCATATTCTAATAAATTTTTTTCTTATAGATTGAAATATCGGTGGAGGATGCAGTCGTCTTATTAAAAATTTAAAAAAACGTCACATCTATAAAATCACATAACTCAAAATAAAAAGTAAACTTTTAACTGCAATGATAAATATAATTGTACTTATTTTAATAAATGTTATAACTCAATAAATTAATGGAGTTTTCTAATTTCTATCTCAAAATCATGATAAAAAAAATAACTTTGTTTTCTTGCATCGTTAATTAAATAAATTTCAATATATTTGTACAATTGAAAAATATATACGACTCGTGTTGTTGTTGTTTGTTTTTTCTTTTAATATAATGTGTTATAAACTTGAATGTACAAATGATAAGAATTAGATAAATATAAATAACCCCAAAACTTGGAAAGTAATATGGTATATTGTAATTTAAAAAAATATAACACAAATTTTTTTGTCCTCATATTTCATAATACAAAAAAGTACAATTTGACATTTTTTAAAAAAAAAATGCAAAGTACAATGAACTTGAAAAATACACATGATAATACAAAAATAAGTATACGGTCAAAAATTTTTTTAAAAAAGTATGTCACATCAATATGACCCACATTTTTCATTATTATATTAAAATAATATCACAAAAAAAAAAACAACAAATCAATATTTGATTTTTTTTAAATTTTTATTTCACATTTTTCAAATATTTTCAAAATATTATTTTTCATTTTTTAACTTTTTGTATTTGTTTTCTTCACAAATTCCTTTATTTGAATTAGAGTTGGATTCTGCACGAGAAGAAGAAAATGTAGTTTTTAGACTCATCGACTGCATTTTATAATGTAAATCCTTGCTTTTATTATTGTCTCCAGAAAGAAGACTTCTTGTATCACTATATTTTTTAGAATTCATTGTACCTAGTACTTTTTATTTCAAAACAGAAAAATTTATGTAATATCAAAATGATATTTGTTAAATTATTTTAAATCTCTCCTGAAGTAAACTCGCCACAGTCGATAAAATAACTGAATAATTTTTAGTGCAGACTTTTCAAACTTTAAAAAGATCAAAAGTGCTGATGAAGGTAAAATTAGAAAAAATTTCTATCTCAAAAATCATGTTTAATCCTGTCTTAGCTTTTAGCAATACATTAAAATCAATAACATACAAAAATCACTGACTACAGTGTGAAAATGTTGACCTTCAAAAGAAAAAGTGGTAAAGTTATTTCATATTAATATTGTATTGAGTATTTATATTTTTCTGCAGGCTATACATATGTACCCATACAATTATTTTTTTATTAAATCGTATCGAGAGTTTTTTTGTTTATACAAAGATAAAAAGTATTTTCTACATGTTATGCATATACATACATTGTATGTACGTACGAATGTGCTATATGAGACATTAAAATCAAAGGTTCGAAGAAAAAGGTACATATCACATATGTAAGTTGATCAAAGAACAAAAAAGAAATATACTATAACAGAAAAGATTAATTTCATGAGCTTTTGTTTTTTGTTTTAACTTTTTCATTTCTTAACAATATCAGAAAAATATATTACCAATATTATATTTTGAATACAATACGATCGTTGTCCTCATATTCGTATTCTATAAATAAGTTCTAATGTATTTTTTTTGTTTTGTTTATACAAATAGGTAAGTAATGTTCTCTACATTTGCAAATATAAGTATATAACATTCTAACAAAAAACATTTGAAAATATAAAAATCATATGACACACACACACATATGTATGTATGTAACGTAATCAAAAACCAATTATATATTTTAATTTATTTTTAATACAGATCTTGTTTTTTAAAAAAAAAAAAAAAAATGTCATTAGAGGTACCATTATGCATTATTATATACTAATATTTAAATTTCTTCAATATTAATTGAATTGCAGTAAAACTGCTCGTGAAATGGGTCTATTAGAAATTCTTTAATATGCATACACATACTTACATATGCATGTAGAAATTTTGGCCATAAAATTATTTACATTGTTCAAAAAAATTCTTACCAGCGATAATCTAACAAATGTTTTTTGTTTTTTGTTTTTTTTTTTTTTTTTTTGTACTGATAAAGATTAACAATTTCTATTAAAAAAATGTTTTCACACAGAGAAGTTACTAGTTGGATTTTTTTCGTTTTTCTGATAAGACTCAAAATTATTATTAAATAATTTCACACACACAGAGTAGTTCCTAATCTTAAAAATACAAACAACAACAAAAATTTCTCAATAATCACAAACAAAAATAAAATTCGATATTTTAATTTACAATCACCCAAAAATCCCCATTGACCTTGAAATTATTGATCGATTATCAATCAATTACCCTTAATCTACATAATCACTTAAATTAAATTTCTCCCCCAAAAATTCACCCCCTCCACCAATCGTCTTTTAAGCTCCGCCCACTTCCCTCACTCTTACTACCAATTTTCAATTTCTTAAAAATAGTGGTGGGGATGGTCTCAACCGTCCTAATACCTACTAGCTACACTATATCATTTGCAATGGTAGTCTGTTTTTCTAATACTGTACTCTAATCTACATCTAATTACTCATTATTATCACTTTCGCAGTTGGATTAATTGGAAGAAAACAGGCAATTAATTGCCAACAATTTTGCAAAAATACCGACCGATTCCGGATAAGAGACTTAAGGTTTATTAACTTTTTTTTATAAGAGGTTTATTAGCAGAAATTGCTATTCTACGTAGCAGGCGGTGGTGAAAATTATACATGAGAGAATTACAGATTTTAAATTCACCAAATCAGCTGAATATTGTTTGACACTTAAATTTGACCTGCGCGTGAGTTCGAATGTGTCAATTTATAGGCTAGTGCCAATTGCACACTGAAGTGACAAGAAGCTTTATTAACTTTAAAGCTATGCTTTGAGAGACACGAAAATTCCAAATGCATTTTGCGAATGCAACATGATCTTACGATTTTGTGCAATTTTTTAGATGAGAAGGGTAGAGGTTGTGAAGTGTCCTATGAGTTAACGTAATGGAATTGTGTCTCATAAAATTTGTATTAAAGTCCTATGGTGCAAAATAGATATTGGATGGATTGATATCATTGGCATCATCTTTGAGATTAAGAAGAGCTAAAAAACATAATATATGAAAACTACAAACAATAACATGTAATAGAAATATGAAAATAATAAAACAACAATTAATTAATAATTTATAATTTTAATATTATTATTGTCATTTATTTTTTAATATCATTTTTACTTTAAAATGTTCGGCGCTCACTTATCTAGATGTGAACGGCTACTTGGTGGTATGGATTGATAGTCTGTTGAGAAAACGGACTGTCAATGCCTTGCTGAGGGGTTGTGCTATCAGAAGACAGGTGATTAGGGGTACGCCTCAAGGGGGTGTTATCTAACCCTTCCTCTGGAACGTGGTGGTTGATAGACTGCTGAAACGTTTGGAGGGGAGTGGCTGCAAGGTGATTGCCTATGCGGACGACCTCGTCATTGCGGTATCTGGAAAATTTCCGTCAACTCTGACGGATATTTTGCAGGTCGCTCTTAACAAGCTGGAGAAATGGACTTGTGAAAGTGGATTAAAAGCGAATCCACAAAAAACGGACCTTGTTCTATTCACTAGAAGGTACAAAGTGCCGCATCTTAATAATGTGGTCCTAGCGGGTACTCCTCTGGCGCTTTCTAAGAAGGTTAGGTACCTTGGATTAATTGTTAATTCCAAGCTCAGCTGGAAGCAGAATACCAGGGAATGTGTGTGGAAGGCTATGATGGTCATGTACTCATGCAAGAAAGCTATTAGTAGAAAGTCAGGGCTTGAATCTCGAGTGGTTCACTGGCTCTATATTGCGGTAGTGAGACCTATCTTGCTATAGCGGCCGGGCTTCTTATCTCCGGAGCTCTCAGGACCACTTCAACAGGGGCATTAGAAGCTTTATTGAATCTGATGCTTCTGGATCTTTATGCCACCGAACTCGCAAAAAACACTGCTTCCAGGCTTATGGCTAGCGGACAGTGGTCGCGCTTTCGGGTAGGTCTTTCGAGCATTATTGATTCTCTACCATTCTCTATAGAAATCGATTATGCTATACTCATGCCGAGCTTTAGAGCGAAATTTCTGACGAGTGTTACTTCTAGGGAAGAATGGGCCAGCAAGGAGGCGCTGCGCAGAGATGGCGTACATCTCTACACAGACGGATCCAAGCTGGATGGCCGAGTTAGAAGTTAGGATATAAGGCTTCTGGACCAGAGTAGGGTTCTTGTGCCATTTGATGACGTCATTAATTTGATGACGTCATGGTATGAGCAAAAAATGGCTGCGATGGGTGGATCGTGAATGTATGAGGAGTGATTTAAAAAAATTGATGACGTCATGGGTTGAATAATGACGACGCTGAGTGTACTGAAATGGAATGAGGAGTGGCTTAATAAGAATTGATGACGTAATGGGTTAAGAAAAAATGGTTGCGATGTGTGGATCGTGATGAAATGAGGAGTGGCTTAATTAGAAAAATTTTGGTGGGTAAGGTAATTGTTTAATTGGTTGTTTACCTTATGATATGTTTTTGGAGGTTAATGATCTTAAGTCATTAAGATGACAATGACGTAATTATAGTTTTAAGGAGAAAGTGGAGGGTATTAAGGGTAGGTTGAATGTACTTTAATTAGGTTCAAGGTTTTTTTTCTGGTATGAATATATGTTGTTGTTGTTGCTGTGTTTTCTAAATGATGAGAACCTGAATAATCGAATGTTCGCATAATGTATATGTTGTTGTGAAAATTATTTAAGAAAAATGGAAAAACCAGGATTGAAAATTGCGAAAACATGTTTAAACATGTTTAAACTTGTTTATAATGTATTTGTTGTTGTTCTTAAAGTGAATATTGAGATAAATGTTGTTGTTGAAATAAAACAGTTGTTGTAAAGTAAAACTTTATAAACAGAAGATACTTTGCTAAATAGTTACAATTAAAAAGTTTAAGGTATTACCAGGATACATCTTTTGTTAAAGAATTTGTTTCATATATTTCTTCGGTAAGTTGAAGAATAAATTCATTTCAAAATAAAATAAGTCTTATACTCAAATTTTTTGTTTTTTATAGAAATGAACATTTTACATCTAATAAGAAAAATTTAAGACATTCTTGATGCTCCAAGACGACCTCCAATTGGCATTGAGTGGCCAAATATAGAAGACGAACTCATACAAATCGTTAGAGAAAGTCCTGGATACATTATTTTGTATTAAGAGCACAACGAAGATTATTGGTATAAATTTGGAGATTTCGATTCAAGGTTCGATGGAATTGAAATATTAGAAATGGTAAGTTATATTATTAGTCTTAAAAAATAGAAGCTGAAAATAAAAAGCTGAAAAATAAAAAAAACCTGAAAAATAAATTACATGATGTATTTGAAAAAATAACAGCAAATGGTCACGAAGTTATATTAGTTGGCATCTATGAAACAAATCAAAGTTAAAAACAAATTATTGAAACATTAGAAAAAATCAATCAACCAACCAACCAACGATGTGAAAAAATTAATCAACCAACTTACCAACGATGTGAAAAAATCAATCAACTAACCAACGATGAAAAAATAAGAGAAAATATCAATAAAATAAAAACAAAATTTTTTTTAATTTTAATATATTTTTTTTATATTTTTATTGTAATAATATGATAAGTAAATAGGTAAAAATATTAAAAAATAAACATACTATATAATAAAAATGTATCTTATTGTTAACAAATTGGTTTTTTTAAAAAATACAACCAACTGAAAAACAATTTTGCTTACATGCAAAACAATATAAATTATTTTCAATTATAAAATTTAAAATATGATCATAATCAACAAAATTATACATAACAGCTTCATGTGGACCTGGCATTGAGTTGGACATACAACCTTGGTTGAAACACGCACAAACGATTGATGTGCTGGTGTCGATCCGTTTTCTTGTTGACCGTAATATGTATAGCCTCGCAGTCGATGATATTGTTAGAAAATTTACGAGTGTTTTTTTTTTTTTGTATAGGGGTACGTTCCCGAAATAAACGTGAATACAATCTTTATACAAAATTTATTTTTTCTCACAAAATTCACAATAAAAAAAAAAAGAAAATCACAATTCTCACCGTGCGAAATTTCGCGAATTAAATTTTGAAATTTAATTTGTTTATTTTTCTTATTCGTCCCGAATTGAATTTAAGTTTAAAATTTTAAATTTTTATTCTTTTTTTTTTTTTCTTGTTCGAAATAACCGCACCGCACAAACTAATAAAAAACACGTCTTACTCGGTCAAGGTCTACCGTAAGAAGGAAGAAAAAATGATGGCCGACCACCCACGTTTTTCAAGATCAATCAAGATCATGGTGTGCGAATCGATATTCGAAATTTTGTTTAATCGATCGCACACTATGGATTCGTTCGATAATCTTGAAAAACGTTACAGACGGGGTGGCCATCTGTTAGCAATTTTGCAACAATATATTATTTTCGAACCAAGAACGAAAGTTTGCTCGTTCTCATATTTCGAAAGAATTTTGGTGCATCCCCAAAACTTAATATGTACACTGTAAATAAAGAAACAAAATTAATAAATTGAAAATAATATATAAAAAATTTAAAAACTTACTTATTAATATTTATTTTTAAAACATTGGGAAGATATTCAATGAAATCTCCCCAAAAAGCACTTCCAATTGCTTTGCATACATCGATGGTTCTACGAAAAGTAGAAAAATTAGCAATTACATCTTCATATTTCCATCATCTTCAAAATTTCCTTATCCAATAACGTTGGTTTTATATCTTATATGTGTTTTTCTATTATAGTGATGGCTGCGTCTTTCTGCTCTGTAATTCTAGCTTTTTTTTTTGAAGCGCTTCTTTTTGTAATATTAGCGCTTTTTCCTTTAATTTCAATAGCATCATTTGCGACTGCACTTCTTCACTGAACTTTCGCTTTTAATTTTCTAAGCCAAATTCTGCAGTCTGATGCGGATTGAAAATAACAGTTTCGTCATCAGACGAAATTATTATATATAGTATACATGTGGGAATGAGAAAAAATAGTAATAGGAAATATATCAGAGGAAAGTAATCCAGTTGGATGGCTTAGTGGGTAAAGCGGGTGGCTTAGTAATTCAGAAGACGTAGGTTCGAATCTCACGGGTCGCCACACTTCCAACAAAACTTTTATTTCTGATATATTTCACATTGTTGTTAGTTTTTTCAGAAAACATTACAAATGTTTTCTACAAGTAATTTCCTACAAATTAATTTCCGATCTTACATTTGGGGGCATCTACCGGAATGAACTAGACTTAGGGGTACTTACCCTAGACACAGACTGAAGACTTTGTGAGTTTAATTGCGACGATGAATTTGCTACGTGGATGATGTTATTATGAGTTATTATGAGTTATTACGTGGATGTAGAAAGAAGAGAGAAGTACTATTAGTGTGAATAGTACAACTGGTGATAAACTTTACTATATAGTGAGAATATAGTAGAAGTTGACAAACGATGACAGACAGAACAAGAAGACTAACGAAAAATGGTAATACATCTGAGGGCAGATGTATAGTCAGGAATGGCCGAATGTGGGAATGAGAAAAAATAGTAATAGGAAATATATCAGAGGAAAGTAATCCAGTTGGATGGCTTAGTGGGTAAAGCGGGTGGCTTAGTAATTCAGAAGACGTAGGTTCGAATCTCACGGGTCGCCACACTTCCAACAAAACTTTTATTTCTGATATATATCACATTGTTGTTAGTTTTTCAGAAAACATTACAAATGTTTTCTACAAGTAATTTTTCCTAAAAATTAATTTCCGATCTTACATACATACTAAACTTATCTAATTGTTCGCAATTCTAAGTTTTTCCAAGAATTTCATTGCCGAATTTTTATTTTTTTATTATCGGTACAGATATGGAATATATTGAACGTGCATATGTATGTATATAGGTACACAGTGTACTATATGTATATAGATATGTACATATGTATATCATGTGCTTATACATATGTGCATCAAGTCAAATGTAGAAAAAAAAATTTTAATTTTTGTATTTCTGTTGAAGCAATTATAAATACATGTAACATAAAAAATTTCTGGATGTTACACGGTATACATACCACCTGTACATATTTGTTTTGTACGAACGTTTTGTACAATGCATCTTGAACCCTGATGATACCCGTACGCATACACATAATTTAAATTATACACACATGTGCATATTACCATCCCGTCTATATGTTAATATGATGTACATACATATGTATGTTGAATATGATATTCGCTTATAAGATGTAAAATTTTTATTCAATATATAAGTTATATATTTTTCATATAAATACATGTAATATACATACAAAGTACGCCTATGTAAGTACATATATACTGACACAATTTTTATTTTCATGTGTTTAGTATAAATATACCTCTATGTTCATACTTAATATATGTAGATGTACATTTATATGCATACTTACATACATACATACATAGGTATGTACATTGTCTGCGGTATTAATATTCAATAATCTTTTTTCTTCATTCAATTACCCAAAAACTAAAAAAAACATACTGTCTAGTAATAGATACGTATAATACACAATGCATATACACATATGTATACCACGTACGTAAATTCATTTGCGCTGATATACATATGTACAAATCTTACATCTCCATCCACATGTTTACATAATTGTTATGATTTTTTCCGTCCATCATGTATTATACGATTATACCTTGATATATTGGTAATATATGCGCTGAAAAATTTTATACGTACAAATGTGCGCATGTGTGTAATTCTAATTTAATGATATCATATCAGCTGTGATTTACAAAACGTTTAAAAATTTTAATTTTATACGCATAAAAAATTTAAAGACAAAAAAATTTTCCTTTCCATATATAGTACGTACTATACTATATAAATACTGTACGTACATATGTATACTATATGTACATACATATGTACGTATACATGTGTATATGCAAATCGTATTATACGTAAAATGTTTATTCTCTACTACTAACATGTAGTACGTTTGCGTACCAATATATAGAGTGAATTAGGCAGAGACATCTGCCCCAATTTGCCTGAACTCTTTTAATTGATTTCATAGGAAAAAATTTAAAATAAAAAAAAATAGCGAAAATTCGAAAATTTCAATGAAAAAAATGTAATTTTCTTTTGCTTATAAAATCTAAATCACATTACATTTTCACTTGGTTTTTTTAATAAATGGTCAAGGAGAGTTCAAATTTTGTTTTTCCATTTTAAAAATCTTAAAAATGTGCTGTCTAATAAGAGATATATTCAAACAAAATCAAAGGACTTTTTCGTAAAACATGCGTTGACTTTTTTTCAATTTTTAAGGACTACAAGCGGAAATTCGAAAATTTTTTCCACTTAAAGAAAATAATTTAGTTTGGACTTGGACTAGGTTTATGTAAAATTTCATGAAAATCGGTCCAAGGGTTTTTGAAAAACCAGGTCGTAAAGTGGATCAAAATTCTCATTTTCGTCAACTTTGAGTCCTTATAACACAGGAAGGAAGACGTTTTTCAAAATTCTGTTGCACTTAAAGAAAATAATTTAGTTAGGACTAGGGTTACGTAAAATTTCATGAAAATCGGTCTATAAATGAATGAGAAACGAGGTCGTAAAGTTGTCGATTTACGGAAAGGCTAACCTTAACAATGAAACACAATGAATGGCCAGAATATAATGATCAAGGGTTATGTGCCGTTAATATTGTATTTGCTTTAAATACTTGATTGGGAAAAACGGATTGAAAATTTTAAGTCTTTATGAGGACGTTGGACATAAAACAATTAACTATAATATACTATCAACAAGCATAATTATTAGTTGGAGAATTTGGTCCTGTTGTAAAGGACGGTTTTGAAATATTGTAAGCTACAAATAAATTGTTAAACGATCATAATTCTACTAATTTAAGAAAACTTTTTCTTTTTTCAGATATACGATAACAAATGATTTATGTGGTGTTCTTGTTACCTCTTATTATAAAGAAATGGTAAAGAATTCGTTAAACTTTGACTGAAAGCTTTGATACAATTCGAGATGTTTGTTGGAGTTCAACATTTATTGAAATAATTAAAACACACGTTTTAACTAACAAGGATTTTATTGAACTCTCATAAGAATAAAATTATAAATGTCATACTAATTTAATTATTTACAAGGCATACTATTTTATATTACATAGCATACTATTTTGTATTATATAGTTAATAACTGAGTATATACATATTTAAATTTAGCAATTGATCTCCAACATTCCCCCTTCAATTGCTATTTTGTAAACCTATTTCTTTTAAACATTTTTTTATTCTTGGGTCTTTCAACGGCTTGCCATATGCAATTCATTTCATGTGCATTGAGTTCTTCTAACATAGCATCTTTCCAAAAATGCAAATTATCTGAATCATTCAAATCTATTTTATTGTAATCTGTCGTAAATAAATATGAGTTATCAACGATTTCATTTACTAGATCCCTTATTTAATTCATACTGACTATTTTGTTCAATATTGTTTTCACATTTGTTTACAATATTATATATTTTTCGTGGTCTTCCTTTAAAACCTGTTTTCAAAAATGTTGGTCTTCCTGGACCTTTTTTAGGTTCATTATTTAAATCTGAATTTTCATTTATATTTTCATATTCTTCATTATCTTCATTATTTGATTTTCTTCTAAATTGTTCTTTTCTAAATTATTCTCATTAAAATTAAACATAATTTCTATTTCATTTTCATCTTCCAATTTATCTATAAATATCTCTTGAATTTTATTTTCTTCCTTTGAAAACTGTACATCTCGACTTCGAATAATCTTTCTTACATCTTGATACCATAATTTATATACCTAAATATCTTCATCATACCCAACAAATATTAATGGCTTACTTTTGGCATCAAATTTACCCCTTCCTGGTTTATTTATTAACGAGTATGCTACAGAACCAAATCTGAAAATGTTTAATATTGGGTCGCTTACCTGTCCATAAAGTAAATGGTATTTTATTATTAATACCTTTTGGTAGACATCTATTTCTAATATAATTAGCACAAGAAATAGCTTCAGCCCAAAATATTGGTTTCAGTTTTGATTGTAACAACATACATCTTGCCATTTTAATAAGCGTACGATTTTTTCTTTCCGCAATGCCATTCATTTGAGGTGTATATTCAACAGTCTTTTGGTGAATGATACCATGATCTTGAAAATATTTATCAAATATTTTGTTGCAATATTCTTTTCCATTATCGGTTCTTATTCCTTTAATTTTTCTACCAATAAAATTTTCAGCTTTGTTTTTAGAAGGTATTTTTTTTTTTTGAATCAGATGTACTATTATATTCAACTAAATTCAATTTTTTTATTTTTTATTAGAAACCAATCAACATGGATTTTAATTTTTATTCGAATAAATAACGCCAAGGATTTGAAGTCAGTTATGCCTTTAAAAGATATGGTAGACGAAAAAAAATATCGTGTTATGAATTACCAAAGAGTAAACACAAAATATGGACAAAGGATTCTTTTAGAATTGGATGAACATAAGTTATTCTTACCAGCAAGATTTAATGATTTGCTTGATGAAAAGTAAGATATGTTGAAGACGAAGAAGTACAGCATTAAAAAAACTACTGGACCTGACTACAAACTCAAATTAGTAAAACCTTATCCGTATGATGATGATGATGATGAATTTTAAAAGAACACAAATATTGAGTTTTTGATAAATTAGTTTACTTCATTGTATACATAGATGTGCAAATTAATTTAAAAAATTTAATAAATTGAAAGAAAAAAAGAAAAACTGTTTTATTTAATATTTTCTCTTCTAACAAGGGGTTTTTCGTTTACATTTTCTAATTCTTCAAATATGTCTTGTTGTTGATTAGTCTTTTGAAAATCTTCGTTTAGTTCGATTTCTTTAAACTTCGTTGAGTCTTCTAAAGATTCGTTAAATTTTACTTAATAAAATAAAAGGGTGAAATCAATTAAGGCTTGTTTCATTTCAAATTGTACTATCACAGCTTAAACATCGTTTCGCTATAAATTTTTCAATTTAAAATTCATATTCGTGTATAGTACAAACAAAGATGGAATTTGTTTGTGAATTATGTGACAAAAAGTATACTTTAAAAAAATGTCTACACAGACACATTCAAAGTGCTCACGGTGAACGTGTAGTATGTGATATTTGTGAAAAACAATTTAGTATAAAAGATAAATTGTTAGATCATAAAAGAACATATCATACAGCTTCTATTCAAATTGCTTGTGCAATTTGTCAAAAAGAGTTTTCTAGATATGACAGTTTGTTGAGACATTTAAAAAAATACCATACAATAAATACTGAAGAACCAATTGCATCTACAAGTGGTGAAAATTCGAAAGTGTTAAAAAATAAGTTTTGTGATGTGTGAAAAAGGAAGTTAATGAAAAGATGTGGTCTTATCATTTAAGAACGAATGTTCATAAAAAGAATTCTGCTGAGCCTATAAATGAGCACTTAAAAGTTGTAAGAAGTTGTTTTGATGAAAGGATTGAGTCTTATGTTTTAGAGAATAAAGATGAAACTCTTTTAGATCCTATAAAGTTTTTTAATCAATCAAAACTGATAATTTTAAAAGCATTAGAAGATTTAATATTGAAACATGAAGCTTTTAAATTTAATATGGAATTATTTGGAGAATATATTAAAATAACAAGAAGAAATGATGAAGAAGAAGATGATTTTACAATATCAGTAAAATCTTTTCAGTCTAAAATGAGTATTATTCAAAAAAAAGAAGATTTAGAAGAAACTTATATGAATAAGAGAAGCAACATTTTTACAAAAATGGAAGAATTTCAAGAAAAAGACAATGGTTGGACATTAATTAGAATCATACACATTGAAATTAATATTAATCAATGGAAACCTTTAAAAGGATCTCAGTACTTACCTTTACCAAAGTTTTTAGCAGATAAAAAATCTTGGGTCAATGTGCAAAATAATGATGAATACTGTTTTAAATGCGCTATCATATTTGCTTTGGATCCAGTTGAGAATCATAGTGATAGAATTTCATCATATCAAATTGAAGACATAAAATCAAAAGCAATAATATTAAAAAATAGAATTAAAATTGAATTCGGTGATTTAGAGTTTCCATTTAAAGTGAACGATTGCAAAAAATTTGAAATATTAAATCCTACAATAAGCATCAATGTATTTGGATATGAATATGAAGGAGAAAAGAAATGTAATATTTTTGGCCCATATTACAGCACGCAAGAAGAAAAAACTAAGCATATAATTTTCTTTCTTTTACAAGAAGGAGATAAATATTATTATGTCTGGATAAAAAATGTATCAAGGTAATTTATTTATTATATTACTTTGTACTTTTTACTAAGCATTTTAATAGAATTCAATTTTATTATTTATAGATTAATTAAAAGTCAAATAACGAAATCTACCTGTCAAATTTACATATGTAATTGGTGTTTAGTACATTTTTATACTGCAGACGCTTTAATATAGACGCTTTTATACTCGTTCGTATGTTGTCAGTATAACTTGCAACAATGTACTGAAAAATTATTAATTTTTTCTTTTTTTATATAAGTTTTCGTACTTCGCTTGTAAGAGGATTATATTCAACTATACGATCATGTAGAAGTAAACAAAATGCAGTTGTTTTTTCTGGAAAATTAGCTGACGCTTTGAATTCTACTTGCACATCTACTGGTCCAGTTTTAATAGCTTCATTTTGATGTGAACAATCAATAACAATTAAAGTTGTTGTATCTTTAAAGCTTGTTAAACTTAACAAGGGTTGAGATTGACGACCTTAGTATCACTTTTGAAATGCAGCGTACATATCATATAATAAAGCAAATCGATTTTGATCAAATTTAATATTCAAATCATCATAAGGATAAGTTTCTGAATTTAAATGTACTTTAATATCTGTTAGATTGCAATTATCAAATAATGTATTGTCCTTATTTGCTTCATTATTTTTATCTGTTTGAAGAGCAAATATAACAAATCTAGGCTTTTCTAATTGTGATGACGTTTTTACTGTCCATATATGATGATTTGTATTTGATGGTAATATAGGATATTCATGTAAATCCCAACTTCGAAAAGACATTTGAATTGATTTACCATTATTAATGACTTTCAATAATGAAAGACGAACAGTATCAGCAATATTTAATGAGGTACTTTCCATAAAAGTTTATGAATTTGAATTTTAAAACTTTTATCTGTCTTCACAGCATTATTATCAGATCGAGATCGAATTAAAATTAAATCATGGCGTGCATTCACGATAACTTTTGTATAATCTTCAGCAAATCCTAGAAGAGTTTTTAAAGGAATACAATAATTGAAAAAATTTATTAACGAAATTGCATTCAATGGAGACCAACTAGCATTAACTAATAATTTGCTTTCATCTTCGTTAAGTGATATATAATTTTTTAAAGTACTTGTGTATCCATTATTTCGAGAATGATCAATTTCTACTCCATTTAATTCATAACGAATTTCTCGAAATAGAAATTCCAAAGCATTATTATTCAATTGAGCTGCATCTAACGTTTTACTATCAGGGGCAGTTAGAGATCCTTCAATGTAAAGAAAACTTTCACTAGGTAATAAGATTAAATCTTGATGTTGAACTGATATTCGTATTTCATCATTGTTTTGAAAAGATGCAGAATATGGTGTGTAACTATGACATTCTGTTTTTACAATACCTTCATCGAAAATCGGATGTTTAGTGATTTCTAATATTTCACTCATTATTGCTCTTTTCTATTATTTCAATATAAAACCAAGTGATTGTAAAAATTTTTGATTAGGTTTTGTCAATACAGTAGAAAGTTTTTTAGTTGTAGATTGTTTGAATGCTGATAATGTACTACTGTCTTTTACAATTTCGATTGTACTTTTATTATTACTGTTATAGAGCAACATAATTATTGGGATTTGACATGAAGTCTGATAGTAATTGTTTCACCTCTAAAGTTTATTAAATCACCGTCCTGATCAACAATTCTTATTTGTATAGATGTTATCTGTCTTGTATTCAAAGGCAAATAAATAACATTTCTTGGAACCTCTATTATTTTATACCCAGGACTAACATCTGGTGCGAATTCGTGAAGTGTATGTACTTTTTTATTATTTATAAATGATCCTGTAATTAAATTACATTCTAAACGAATGACATTCACTTTGACTATATCTACAGGGGAATCTGATACATTCACTTTGTTTGATAATAATTTCTTTTGTGATTTAAATCCTAGCAATGGACCGATAGTTCCTTTTTTGTCAAAATAGATTTCTTTATCACTCTTAATTTCTGTCTTGAGTGTGTTGTTGTTTGCTTGAATTGTGAGCGTGTGCTTTGTTTCTCTTTTTTCCAATTCCTTTTGCAAGTACTGCTCAATGTCGTCAATTTCATAAGATCCCACAGGTATTTCAATACATTCATTTCCAATATAAAATAAATTATTTTCTTTATCTATATTTGGAATTGAGTTATATGTTTGAAAATCGATTACACCACACACATAGTCAGTACCCAACTAGCATTTTTCATCCACATTTGGGTTGTAGCGACGTCGTAGCGTTTAAATGTGTTACTGAATATTTCCACTGTTACTTCTTGAGGACTTTTTGCGAACTTCTGTTTTCCTGAATTGGTGCAACACTGTTTAAAAAACTGTGTAGGGCGTTGAGACTTTTTAGACACATATATGTGTATGCATAGTAATTGTTTCTAAATAGGCTTGTAAACAATAGAAAAGCTTCCTAGACAAAATTACTATTTTGTTACTGTTCGTATCTAAATAAATTACATATGTGTACGTGTCACATATACACACGCTCCCATTGCGCCTATATGGGCACTACTACCTTTTTTGCGCCAATACATATGAATATTTGTACTTTATACGTATATGAAAACATGAATTTCTCATACACTTTTTAATTAATATGAATAATTCTCAAACAAGTGTGAGTACAACATAAAGACAGGAACTAGCAAGTATACATAAATATATTGACATTACTTGTACACCCATACGTTAAAGTTGTTAAGAAAATATATTTTTATTTTATGATAATTTTACGTATTTACATTTTTGAATTTGAAATTCATTTTTAGTAGAAAAAAAAAAACTCAAACGAAAAAGAATTTTTCGAGTAAATTTTTAAGATACTTGCGAAAAATTCGTGGGCCTTAAATTTTCCTACATATATCAATTTTTCTAAAATTATTCAAAAAAAAAGGATGATGTAGATTTCTCTAAAACCACGGCATTTTTTGTCCCACATAGTTAAACTGGCTTTTAAAACTTACATTAGCGCTTGAAACAATTTTTACATCAATATAATTGTGTTTTAAGCATTTATATTGGCAACATATTTTTATAAAAATTCATCCGCCATTGCGTAGGATTTTTATTATGCAAGCTTTGTTACAGTTACTGTAAAATTCTTAAATTACATCTGTTACTCTTTTGTGTCGAATGACAAACTTAAGAGGAAACAAAACCTTGTATGTGATATATCTGTTTCAAAAAAGACATACTTATTGTTTTGCTTAAATGAAATGCCCACTAAGTAACAAAACTTTGTCTGCCATTACAAATGTTCCAATATTAACACAATCACTGTTTTGTGCCAAATAAAATGCCTAACAAGGCACAGTTCCTTTTTTGTGACTAAAAATGTGTCTAACTTGACACACTTACTGTTTTGCTTAAATGAAATGCCCACTAAGTAACAAAACTTTGTCTGCCATTACAAATGTTCCAATATTAACACAATCACTGTTTTGTGCCAAATAAAATGCCTAACAAGGCACAGTTCCTTTTTTGTGACTAAAAATGTGTCTAACTTGACACACTTACTGTTTTGCGTAAATGATATGCCCATTAAGTAACAAATGTGGCAACAATGTGGCTATATACATTTCAAAATTGTCGCAGTCACTATTTTGTGCCAACTAAATGCCTAATAAGGCACAGTTTCTTTTTTGTGTCTAAAATGTGTTTGCACTTGTTGCAACGCAGTAAGTTTGAAGTTTTAGTCGCAGGTTGAATTTAGTGATTGCGAAACGTGTGTCAATATTGATATTAATGTATTCAAACAATTAGTACTTAAAATTCGATTTACTATTAAAAAAATAAATATATACTTATTGAATTATAAATAGTAATTAAATTTTTATAAATAATTGAATGTGTACTTAGTTTGAGAAGTATTTATTGTGTAAACAAAAATGTTTAAAATAGTAGAAACTATAGAAAATTGTGAAAAACATTATACTGTTGTTCCGGAGAATTGGTAAGTAAACAATGTGTTATATTGGCCGTTTAATTTAAAAGACTATGAAATATCAAGAATATTTAAAGATCCGATACAAAAGCCTTATAGTGATTGGTCAACAATGGCGTGTGTAGTGAAAGCAACCGCAAACACATATGCAGAGGGAAGAAGATTAGAAAAACTATATTCGTCATTTGTAGATACTGACGCTGAAGAATCGTGAGTAATTTTCTCAAAAACAATGTAACTAAATGTTTAATAAATTATAATAAATTATATACTCAACAGATACAAACAAAACAAACAACCGATATTTAGAAGAGCAAGACACCAGCAAATTCAAAAAACTGATTTAAATAATAAAATTGAAAATGTGCTAAAAGAGTCCAACAATATAAATAACAGTAACAATAATGATATTAATAATCAAAATAATAATAATGCAACAGTGCAACAACCAAATAACGGCAAAACAAAAAATGACGAGATCATAATGTCAAACACATCAGTACCATCATTTCTGTTCGACTCAACAATATTTTCACAAGAAAATACTGAAAATATTTGCCCAGTAAACGAACAACAAAATAATGCCCAAGACTTACAAAGTAATGTATTATTACTTTCTCAAGAAGACTTCGGTTATGTAAAGAAAGAAATAGAATCAATGAAAAGTGAAATGAACACTTTGAAAAATAAAATATGCGACATGCATAATTCTATTGCTGGAATCCATGTCAAAGTAGATCAAATTTTAAAATTACTGGGAGGAAATAATCAGTTTGTGTCACATCAAGCTGATATTATATTTACCAAGGATTTTAACTTTCCCTTAAAAGAGACTTCTCAGGTGTCTCATTTAAACACCAGTTTAAATTCACAGGAATTTAAGAATGAATTGGTAATTATAATTATCGAATATTTTAAATTGGTTTCTGAAGTTGCATTTAAATTTTATTTGTCTTTTAGGTCAACAGGTTGTCTTCGATAGGAGGAACAACAAGAATGGCAGACGGCTGCAAAATAATGTATAAATTAATGGATTTTTTATTTAATGCCGAACTTTTAAATAAATATTCGTGGACTGGGTCATCAAAAAGTGGTACAAAAAAGGAATGCTTTCAGAAGCTAAATAATGTAATCGAATTGATTTTCGAAACGGTATCTTTGGCTGACTGTCGCCATTCACAGCAACGTAATGAAGATTTTCTGAAAGATAAAATATTAAAACATACGGCGCAAAGACTACAAAGAAAGAGGTAAATATATTTTACTAATGTAATCATATGTATGCTTGTTTACAATACTGTTATCGTTGTTTTATTGTTATTGTTTTACAGAAAACATGAGAACGATCCCTCATCAGAACAACAAACTGAATTAATTGAAACGCAGGCGAATTGCTACTCGATTCCACCTCCTAATGATCCAGCTTGAAACATAATATACAGACCTGAAATTATTTAATATTTCCTAAGTTAATTTGTTTAGTTTAAAAACGACTATGCATTTTTTTATCTTCTTTAGTTTTAATTTTTATTCTTTGGTAAGCAATCAAATGAAATGCACACAGTTATTTTAGTATTGAAGTACATTTATGTGAGCAAAATAAAAAGGATTCAGAATTAAAGAATAAAAGAGTTTATTTTGATTTTGTTAAAATTTTTTTATTTAATAAAAATGATATATAAAAAAAAGCGAAATGAATCAAAGTCTTTTCATATGATGTGATTTTATATCTATATTACGTATCTAAAATTAGAAAGCCTGTCAAAACTTGTATGCTGCAATAGAAATAAACAGAACATATTCTCACTGTTGAAAAATTTCGAATGAATGAATTAAAGGTATAAATATGAGATGATCGTGATAAGTCAGACACACACATTTACATTTTAGGTCATTTAAATTATATAGCTTTTCAGGATTCAGCTTTTCTTCACATGCATATATATCTAAATAAGAAGATTTAACCGGTGTGTCAAAAAATATGTTCTTAGTTATTATGCTTCGTCCAGCAATTTTAATTTCATTGCTTATTAATGTTGCATAAATCATGGACACAATTTCTCCTTGTTTTGTCATGAACCATTTGTCTTTAGATTTGTTTGTCAATACTAATTCTTTTTCTATACGCAACGTTGCATATAGTATGTTCGTACTCCTACGAAACTATATTTGTTAGAAATACAATTTTCTAGAATTGGATATGCTTTTTTCATAGGTGGATTTTCAAGTTTTGAGATTTCTATTATTCTTTTTGCACACTGAGCCAATGGTTTGTTTCCTTGTCGTAACAAAGTTTTAATAAAACCTAGGTGGTTTTCAAATCTATATGCACTAAATGATGGCAGAGGTCCAAATTTATCAACATCCTCCGTGAGATGTGAAAGATTATGCACATTACTTGAAACAGAATATGAGCCGTAAATCTTGATATACTTTGTAATAAAATCTTCTAATAATTCTTTAGCAATAACAATTAATTTTTGGTATTGCTTGCTTGAACATATGGTTACAGCACAAAAAAGAAGCAAAAAATGTTCATAAATATCTGATTTCATAAAATCTTTCAGTACAACTATGCTTAAATACATTAAAAATGTTCGAAATTCTGATGCTTTCCAGTACTTTAAACAATCTAAACCTCTGGTAGCACGATGGATTTCCCTTGGCAAGAAACTGTTGAATTCAATTAACCAAGTAGATATATTCTTAATATCATTTCCTGACCACTTTGCTTCATAAGTATACATGCCCTTTGTCCATATTAATAACATTTTTTTCATAACTCCAAGATGAAGTAAATGAAGAGAATCTGCTACTACAAATTGTCGAACCATGTCTTTAGGAAGAGATTCTAACGGACTGTCTTGGTTATGATGATTTTCGTCTTTACGATGACGAAATTCTATGTCAGTTTTTGGCCGACAATTAATTTTTGGAAAACTCATTCTATTGAGTTTATATTCACCTTCCGAATGACATCGAGTACATCCCTGATACGAATTAAAATTAACGACACCTAAATAAAAATCAAACTTTATTTGAAAATTATTCTATTAGATACAGATTAATTTACCTTTTATAAATGCTCTTGCTGGGGAGTCAGCAACGATACATCTTATATTTACAGAGTAAAGTACTTCATTGACGCAAATGCCATGTTGTAAGATTGAATTTAATTCTTGAACAAAAGGATCTAAGAACTCTTTCAACTCCGGTTTTCCTTCACCACAAAAAACTTCAATGACCATAATGGGCCATTCTGGCATTTCATGTACAGCGCATAAAATTGGCCAGAATTCTACCTTTGAGCTGTTATAAATTGGCAAACCATCAATGTTGAAAATCAGAGATAGATTCTGAGGTCCACGATTGTTTGACAGAATGCTTAACAGATTTTTTTTTAATCCTTTATACCAATACTTTCCTTTGCCTTTATCAACTATCTCAACAAATGTTGGAGTATCTAGTAATGTTCTACTATCCTTAGGCAAATAATCAAACCCATTTGTTTTCATAATATCTAAAAGACTATTTAGTGCAGAATGCGAAATATTATTTTTCAATGCCCATGATCTTAACTGCTCAAAAATTGCTGTTTTTTTTTTAAAACTCAACTTTGTCTGATCGTCATAAGAACTTTCATCACTGGAGATATGATCACTTTGAATAGATAACTCATTCTCGATTTCGAAACTATTATTTTCAATATTTTTTGTATTCAACTCATTGCTATAATTGTGATCGTCGTGTGTAAATCCCACATCATTTTCCGATTGTGAGTTATGTTCACTTTTAAATTGGCGAGGAATGAATAAATTATTTTGAATCTCTCTTAGTTTTTTCACTTTTCTGTAGTATGAAGTAGTTGTTTTAAAAGATCTTTTACGTTTTTCAACACTTCCGATTACTATAGAATTTTCAATCATTTTTATAAAAAATACTTAAGTATTTATTTTTTTATTAATTACTGCAAGAAATAAATGTATGTAATTTCGCGTATAAGTATGATTTGCTTATGTGTTTTAAATTGATTATAAAGTACTGACTTAAAATGCTTAAATTGGAACTGTGTAGTAAAACAAACGTAACAATTTACAAAACTGACACAAGGTAGTTGCAAAATTTCTAGGAATAATTTCCTTTCTGTAACTTTTTCTAAAAAGTAATTGTGCCGAAAACAAAAACCAATACTGCGCTTTTATAGAAACATAAAATAGTTCCTTTTAAGACATAATGTACAGAATAGGATTTTTTACCAAAATATAAACAACCTAAGGAATATTTACGTTATTGTGTACTTATGTGAGTGAAAATAGGAAACTTTACTAACTAGGCACAGTAACGTTTATGTTACTAAATATTTTTTAATTAATTTGTAATGTAGACGTCGTAGTGTGCAAAAAGTTACTGAAGTAACAGAAGGGCACGAAATGTTAGTTGGGTAGGTAAATCAATTGGAGGAAAATATTCAGAAGTAAGTACTGAAGAATTTCCAGACAATGTTAATGTTATTGACATATTGAAAGTTCAAAACGCAATAAGTAATTATTTTTATCAATATGTTTTTATTAATTTTTATATACAATTTATTATACAATATTAAACAAAAATTTTAAACATAAATGTCCGCACATAAATGAATTATAATTTTGTTGACTATTATAATTGTATCTTATATTAGATCCTAAATAATCAACTAATTCTTTAGGAGGTTGCAAATTTCCAAAACTATCGAAATATTCAATATGATTATTTCTTTTATAATAAGCTACCCAATGAGTTCCTGGTCCAGAAGAATTATCTAAATTAACAATACCGCATTCTATACGATGTGGGTTTTTTGGTAATTCATCTCGCATAAAAACACCTCTAAAGTACGGTATCTGATCAAAAATAACCCGGGCTTGGTCAATAAAACACAAAGTACAAGTCTATTCATTAATATTTATTTTTTCCCCTTCAAAGTATTCTCCGTCTGATGCAATGCACTTGTGCCACCGTTTAATCCAATCCTGGAAACATTTTTCGTACTCACTTTTTGGGATCGCCATAAGTTCCTTCTTCGATTTGTCTTTAATTGCTTCTATGCTGTCAAAGCGGGTTCCCCGAAGTGGTTTTTTTAAGCGACTGAACAAAAAAAAGTCGCACGGTGCGAGATCCGGTGAATATGGTGGTTGATGAATAGTGTTTGTTGAGTTTTTAGTCAAAAACTCACGAATAACCACGGCTGTGTGAGAAGGTGCGTTATCGTGGTGTAAAATCCACGAATTATTTTGCCACAAATCGGGTCTTTTTAGACGAACTGCTTCTCGTAAACGCTTCATTACGCTTAAATAATAATCCTTATTAACTGTTTGACCTGTTGGTAAAAATTCATGATGCACAACCCCACGATAATCGATGAAAACGGTAAGCAAAATCTTTTTCTTTGATTGAGTACGACGAATTTTTCTGGGTCTTGGTTCTTCTGAAGCGCGCCATTCACTTGATTGTTGCTTTGTTAACGCATCAAACTCGTACACCCACGTCTCATCACCAGTAATGATCCGTTGAATGAATGCAGGATCAGCATTTACTCTGGAAAGCATCTCTTCAGCAACAATAACACGTTCTTGTTTTTGTAAAAAATTCAATGATTTAGGAACCAATTTCGCTGCAAGTCGTGTCAAGCCCAAATCATCACTTAAAATGCTTTGAATTGTACCAAATGAAATTCCTGTTTCAGTAACCATCTCTCTGATCGTTAATCTTCTATTTTCCAAAACCATTGATTTAATCAGATCAACATTTTCTTTGGTTTTTGATGTTGAAGGACGCCCAGGATGAATGTCATCCTTCACTGATTCACGACCATTTTTAAAACGACTATGCCATTCAAATGTTGTTGTTTTCGATAGAGAACTATCACCATAACATTTTGGCAACATTTTTAGCGTTTCAGTAGCATTAATTTCATTTTTTACGCAAAATTTAATACAAATTCTTTGTTCAATTATTTTTTCCATCGCAAAATCGAAAGTAAGCAAAAACTTGACCTAAACAAAGTGCTGTCAAAAAACAATTGATTGACATATATAAGTAGCTCGAATTTGGAGGAAATGTAAAAAACAGGTATACAAACATAAATACTAAAAGAAATGCATCTTAAAATATTGGCGGGGGTTGTACATGAACGAGTCCGGGTTATTTTTGATCAGAGTAGTATATTTTGAAAATTTAAGTATCTCGTTCTCATTAAGCGGTCTGTTGGGTAGCTGATTTAAAAATTTCTTTTATATTCAGGTGATAAATAAAGTCCTAATCCTTTCTTATATGGCTTTAAATGTAAACCTTTACCCATAGCGATTGCTTCCATTTGTTTATTATGTCTAGTACTTTCTATCAAGTGTTCTTTAGCATTTTTAGCATTATTGATAGCTTGTGCTACTTGTGAAGCACCTCCTGTTAAAGCACCAATAGCTGATAAACCAGCAAAAATAGGTAAAAGCGGTAATATACCTCCTGTTTTAGGAATTGGAATTATTCTTGGTACTTCAACTTCCTTTTTCTTCCTCTTAACGATACATTTTGCTGCTTTAAGTGCAAGATTTATAGCACTTGGCATACTTTCTGGTTTATTCTTTTTAAGCATACTTTTTACATTTGGACGAGTTTTTCTAAATAATTTTTTCCCAGAAAGTTTATTCTTTTGTTTGCGTTTTCTTTTAGTTTTATTAGATAGCCCCATTCCGAATTTTACTTTAGTTTTCATTGCGTTTGTTACTAACCAAGCGTTTGTACGTTCACTTAAATTAGCGTTATTTGATCGAACTCGTTGCCACGCTTTTTCTTCTAATATTTTATCAGCTATGTATATGTCTTCATTCTGTATCTTTATATTTTGAATACGCTATATCGTGTTTTTTACAAGCTTTATCTAAAGGATTAATACCACTATCTCCTCTTTCTAAACGTTTTTGTAATTTTGTGCCTGGTCCGCAAGAATTATATCCAGGCAAATGTAACTCAAACGGTAATTTATTTATTAAATTGTTAACTAAACCTTTACCTTTACGAGTTTTATGTCAACTGATTAATTTCTTTCATGTTTAATCATTTTTTATCTTTTTGTTCAAAGTATTCAATAAGAATGAAATATTTTATACATAAACTTGACCTTTTATAGAAGAAATCAGTAGTAATAATGAAACTCATTAAACAACGTAATACACTAAAAGTTAAAAATTATGATCTTAATACTGAATCAGAAAATAAAAGAAAATATAGTGATTTATTACCAAATAGTATAAGAGCTATTATTGTTGGTCCTTCAAATTGTGGTAAAACTAATGTAATGTTAAGTTTACTTGAACATCCTAATGGATTAAAATTCGAAAATATATATCTGTATTCAAAATCAATAAATCAACCAAAATATGAATTATTGAAACGTATTTTAGCACCTATAAAAGGAATAGGCTATTATACATTTTCGGAAAACAATGACGTTGTACCTCTTGAAAAAGCTAAACAAAATTCTATTTTCATATTCGATGACGTTGCATGTGAAAACAGAATAATATGCGAGCGTATTTTTGCATGGGACGTCACAAAGATGTAGACAGCTTTTATTTATGTCAAACATATACGCACATACCAAAACACTTAATTAGAGATAATGCAAATTTCATAATTTTATTTAAACAAGATGATCTGAATTTAAGACATATATACAATGTTCATGTTTATACAGACATGTCTTTTGAAAAATTTCGCAGTCTGTGTGGAGAATGCTGGAAAGATGATTACGGATTTTTAGTAATTAATAAAGATTGTTCAATTAATCAAGGTCGCTATAGAAAAGGATTTGACACATGTATAACAATATGAGCTTTTCGATATAGAATTTACAGTATAAAAGCAGTTATTAAGCAGTTATTCCTCAGTTACTCAGCAGTTATCTGGTTATTAAGCAGTTGTTAAGCAGTTATTAAGCAGTTCATAATCAAATTATTAAAATGGATGCTGAGACTAAGATATTGAAAAATTTAATAAAATCAACAAACGATGTACGTAGAAAATTTAAAGCTATTAAAACAGGTAAAATTAATAAAGAAGTTTTTCTTGAAAAAACTTTTAAACCTATTAGTGAACCACTTAAAGAACTCAAAGAAAAATCAGAAGAAGAAATTGAAAGAAAAATTAAGAATAAAATAAAAAAAGAATTATCATCTGCTGAACCCTCATCGATAAAATTACTGAATAATAGATCTTATCAAACCCCAAAAGCTTCTCATCACTTTAAAACATCACCATATTTTTCTAGTTCTTCATTTGAAACACCTCAAAAAACAATTATGCAAACAGAATCTCCATCAGCTATAAGCACTCCTAAGACACATATACAACGATCGTTTAATGAATCGTTTCAAGAAAGTTATGAATTACCTTCATACTACAAAAAACAATACTTTGATGGACATCATATAGATAAAGCATTCGGACCAGAATTTAATGAAAAAGAAGACGTATTTGAATTAGGAAGAAGCAAGTTAATATTTGATGATAATGTTATTACTGTAAATAATTACAGTTATGATGCGACTAGAGGCTTATATGAATTAATTTACATGAAAAATCCTTCATTATATACAGAAGATGATCTTCAAAATTATCGTAATATTTTACTTAGTACTAATGTATACAGAAAAGATTATAATAATGACTTTAGTCAAATTAAAGGAAATAGTGGTAAAAATTATAAAGAAATTATAAGTCTATTAGTTAAAGAAAAAAGAGGAGAAGGGTTAAAAACAGTTGCACTTGATAAAATGTTACTAATAAATAAAAAACCGAACTACATTTATTGGGATGATCCAAATGAGTTAGTAGAGAGATTACAGTTGCTTATAGCTTCACAGCAAGCTGGTCACACTAATCATAATAATGAAATAATTTCAATTATTGAAGAATTGCGTGAAGCAAATATTATTCTTTAAATAATTCATTCAAACATTTTTTATTATCATTACAAATATGAGTATTGATAAGTTTGGTCGTTTTTCTCATATAAAAGCACGTAATACACAAGGTGAACGAGGTCTTCCAGGTAAGCCTGGAATAGGTTTTAAATTATCGTCTGATGGACATTTTGATATTGAATATAAACGTTTACAAAAAGTAGGAACGCCAGTAGACAGCTTTGATGCAATTACAAAAGATTATTTTCAAAATAGTGTAAGAGATGTAGAAAATGATTTTTAAAAAAAAAATTACTCATACTGAAAGTAATTTTCTAATACAATTTAAAAATCTAAATGAAAAAATTATAAATATAATAAACGAATTGCAATTGAATATAGAAAATAAAATTAAGCAATTAGAAAATTTGATAAATAGAACTAAAAATAATTTAGATGATTATATAAATAAAACCAAAAGGAATTTAGACGATTATAAAGTACTTAATAATCGAAAAATCCAAGATATAGAGACGTTCTTAAACGAGTGTAGAACAAGCAATGAAAAAATATCTTCACTTTTACAAAGTTCATTGTATATAGAAAAACCTGGAAGTGACGAACAAACATTAAAAATAACAACAACACAATAAAAATAAATTAATAAATCAATAAATTAATATTAACAACTTAAATATGAGCAAACGACAATTAGTTGAAGAATTGCATAAATCAGCACGTAGAAAATTTATTCGAAGGAAAGTTGTTACAAAAGGGATAGATGATCTTTGGCAAATAGATTTAGTTGAAATGGGTACTTATTCCGCCAACAATAAAGGGCATCGTTTTTTATTAACTGTAATCGATACATTTTCAAAACTTGCCTGGGCGATTCCTCTTAAAAGTAAAAATGGCGTAGATGTAACTAAAGCAATGGAAAAGATATTTACTTCATCAAATAGAGTGTCTCGTAACTTACAACGTGATCTTGGCCAAGAATTTTATAATCAACATTTTCAAAATTTAATGAAAAAGTATAATATTAATCATTATTCAACGTATAGTACAATGAAAGCAACAATTGTTGAACGTTTAAATAGAACTTTAAAGGGATTAATGTGGAAAGAATTCAGTTTTAATGGATCTTTTAAAAGGGTTGATAACGTACAAGAATTAGTTGATACATATAATAATACAAAACATCGCACTATCAAAATGAGTCCTAAAGATGTTAACACATTTAATGAGAAATTGCTATTAAAAACAGTTTATAGTAATTTAAAAACATTCCCAATACCTAAATAGGGGATTTCGTTCGTATAAGCAAGCACAAACATGTTTTTGAAAAATGATATACCCCAAACTGGACAACAGAAATTTTCAAAATTGTGTCTATTAATAATACGAATCCCTCTACATATAACTTAGAAGACTATCAAGGTAATCCAATAAAAGGAGGATTTTATGAAAAAGAATTATTAAAATCACATCATCCTAATATTTATTTAATTGAAAAAATTTTGAAAAAGAAAGGAGAACAAGTTTTTGTTAAATGGCTAGGATTTTCTAATGAACATAATTCATGGATAGATAAAAATCAATTATTATAAAACATTTGATTATATGTGTATTGTATTTATTTTGTAAATAATAAATTTATTTAATTTTTTTAAAATTATAAAAATGTTTTTTATTCATTTATTCATTTTATTAAATTTTACATTCCTCTTACTCTATAATACAAATTCATTAATTTTTCAGCTCTTTGTTGAATTCTTGGTACATCACAACAGTTGCATGTATCAGGTCCTGAAGTAGTAGTATTTTTAGACCATGGACAATTATCATAATGTCCATAAAATGAAATAACTTTTGTCTTCTTATCATACATTTTTAAAAATTCTAAATATCTTAACAATTCTTGTTTATGTTCTTCAAGTATGACGTCATTGAAATCAAGTATGAAGTTTTCTATTTTGTCAACGCTCATATTTGTTAAATTTATTACAAAATTTTACTTCTGACTTAGTCTTCAGCTGATCTAAGATTAATTACTTAAATTTTTTTTTAAGATATTTATATTCAATATTTAATATACATCCATTGAATACATTTGTTTCACATTTTTAGCATTTATAAACTCAACATCACTTTTATAATTAGGATCATGTACATTAATTATCTCTACTTATCCATTACTAAGAATTCTCTCTGTTTCAAATTCATGATATTCGTAGCAAACTATGTTCAATGATCGTCTCCTGAAATTGCTATCATATGTACATCGTATAGTTAATGTTACATCATCACCAAATGCTAAGTTGAAGTGTCTGTAAAAAGGATGATCACTTTAAATTATTCCAGCTATATCTCTTTCTTTTTAAACTAATTCTTGCCTAAATCCTTCAATAGCTTCTTCAACAGTTACGTCTTTTGTTTCAGGTTTAGTTGTTGTTGTTGTCGTTGTTAGTGTTGGTGTTTGTTCACTATTAGCATCATCAGATTGTGGTACCTCAGGTATAGTTTTAATAATATTATTATTGATTATTGTTAATAATTGAAACGATAAATCAATTTGAACAGTATCACTATAAGGTTAAGAGCAAATTCTAAATTTCCTTTATTCCCTTTACTAGCATCAAGCATCAAAGGTATTCTACCGCTTTCAGTATATGATAAACAATTAATTGTTCAGAAAATGATCCAAATTTTTGAAAACATTTTTCGATTTTTTAATATGTTGTCAGTGGTATTTCTCGTGAATGACTGAATAAAATTCTAACTTTACAACTATTTTAACTACTCCTAAGATTCTGTAATTTCATCTGCATTTCCTTCTCGTGACAATTTTTTAAATAATTTATCACCCCACTGCCAATGTTCTTCATCTTCAAAAGGACAATTACGTGGAAAGTGATTTACATTTCTATATTTCATAGTACCAGAAGCAGCTTCACCTGCTACTGTGATATTTCCTCCTATAACTTCAAATTTTACATGTTGAAATGGAATAAATATGAACTCAAAGTTCAATGGAATAGGTTCTCCATTTCTCATTCTCATAATTAAACATCTATTCCCATCTTCAGGTGTTACATATTCTTCTAAAAGCCCACAATTTAAAACTTGAGCATTTACTATTTTAAATGATTTCCATGTTCCTTTACATGAACAAAATTTATATTTATCTCTAATTATTTCAGACCAAAACATTTGTAATGTTTTGTATATACAATGTATTGTATTAAATCTTCAAGTTCAATAATATAAATGTCATTATATTGTTTTTATATTCTTTTTATATGCACGTTAGCAAAAAAAAGAAAATAGAATTTGAAATTATATAGATATGGCTATACAATGTAGTGTGTAAAATTGAATAATGCAAATAAAAAAGAAGAAGAAAAAGAAAAAAGTAAAAAAAAAAAAGAATTTGATGCTGTATATTATAGGGCAGTAGTTCAGCTTTCAGATTTCGCGTAATTTAGGAGGCTTGAACCAAGGGACAAGAAACGACAGAGTCATCATTAAGCCAACCACTTAACCCATTACACCATCAAATTCTACATATGTTTATGAGTTAAAATTTGGTTTGTTTTAACACATTTTATCTCAATTTTAAGCTATTCAAATACTATACATATTGTTATCAGTATATACACATACATTTAAATGTCTATACTATATATGATATATTCAAAACACTACGAAATTATAAATTATATATGCATATATAAACAATGCTTGCTGTATGCAATGCTGTATATGAATATGACAAGTGAATTTATTAAGTAAAAATATTCAAATATTGTTTACTAATTATTGCTATAACATTAATAACTTCCGGCAACACATTCTGTATGCATACATATATACATATATACTCGTGTATTCATTCATCTGAAAAAAATTTATAGTAATAATAACATTAGTTTTTTATTTGTATTACATAATACGAATCATAACAATAACAAACTTGAAAATATTTTTTATCAATTTTGTCGCACGACTTTTTTAATTATGCTTTGTATAAACGTATTTGATTTTGTTTTGTTTTGTATACATTTACTATATGTCTTTCAAAAAAAATATTTATAATTTTTTGTAGTCTTTTTATAGGTTTCTTATTAAAATTTACCCTAATCGGTCATATCAGTAGTCAAAAAATGTATAATAACAGTAACATTGCCCTGTATAGTATTTTTGCATTTATATTACATATTATGAATTATATTTATAATGAATTTGAATAATTTTCCTTATCACTTTTTTCACATCATATGTTTTTAGTTAAATTTTGCATAATCGTTTTTTTTTTATCTTTGTTTTGTATGCATTTACTATATATCCTATATGAAAAATATATTTATAATTTTTTGTGGTTTTTTGAGGTTTTTACGGTTTTCTTATTAAAATTTAATTTCATGACAATTTCTATATGTTTTTTTTTTTTTGCTTATTATATACAATAAGTATATGTGTAATATGCAATTAAAATAAGATATATAAAAAATATACATACATATGTATATTATGATAATTTATGGTAATACTTAAAACTAATTATGAGGAAGTGATGATAAAAAATTTTAAACTCCCATAATGTAAAATCTATATGTTAAAGATAGTTTTTAGCTATATAAACAGAATTTTTAATTGAAAAATTCATAAAATATTTTAAACAATTCGTTAGTGCGGGAGCATTTTTACGTGCGGATATCAAATAAAATTCAAGTACCAAAGCCCATCAAGGAAGAAGTAATGTCGTCAGATGATTCTGACGATGAGAGAATGTGGAATAAAATAGGAAAAGAGCTACAAGAACTTGATGGCAGTAGTGATGATACAAAAAAAGAAGAAGAAAAAAATAACCAAATGCTTTTAAAATTAAAAGAAAAAGCATGGAAGCTGAAAGAAGAAGAGCTCGATAAGAAAAAAACAGTCTAAACGTCTAACGTCTAAAAAATCAAGAAAAAAATCTTACAGATAAAGAAATTTTCTTGAAAAAAAAGACGAAACAATCAAAGGTTATTATTCAACATTTAAAGATGCATTCAATGCCTGTGTTGGAATAGGCAATGCGTTTTCGTGAGATTTTGTGGAGCATATTCCTCACTCAATAAAGATAATTTTAAATAGGTAAGTTTTTATATTTTTCTAAATATTTCATTTGTTATTTCCAGTATATTAATTTTTTCTTTAATATAATTCACAGTGTGCAGATGCATTTTTGGGGCAGTAACAGGTTGCCACAAAAATGTGAAAATCCAGCTTATTTCTTAGCGTGGATGAGGACAACAATATCGCCAAACGCCAAGATGTATATGCTGCGTGTCACAGGCAGTAGGATTCCGAACAGTGGATCAAGTGCTTACACTTGTTTTGATCCCAGATGTATATCAAACACAATAGTAGGAGCACGAAATTCAATAGTATATAATTTTACAAATTTTAATTTATTTACACATAGTATTTTAACAAACAACATGTATTGTTTTGCATATAGAAGAAATTGTTTTTCTTTTTTGATTTCTTTTTGAAAAAATTTTATTTATATTTTAAATATTTTTATTAAGTATTTTATAAGTATACATTTAAATATATATTTAATTTTAAATTTTATGTTAAATAATAGTACATTAAAATATAAAAATAAAAGAAAATTTTTGTTTTTATTTTTCTTACACATTTATTTTATTTTTTTTCTCATCGTTGGTTGCTGATGTCGGCTGATGTTTTCTTTTATATGACTTCATGTCCATTAGCTGATATTTTCTCAAATATATCCTGTAACAAAAAAATTAAACATTATTTTTCAGTATTTTATTTTAAAGATTTTTATTTTTCAGCTTTTTATTTCAGCTTCTGTTTTTAAGTATATAATACAACTTACCATTTCAACCATTTCTATTTCATGAAACCTCGAATCGAAATCGCCGAATTTAATCCAACAGTTATCGTTGTATTCTTTGAAAAATATAATATATCCTGGAATTTCTTTGACAAATACCAGAAGACCAATTGCAGGTCTTCTCGGAGCATCTAAGATGTCTTCTATTATCCTTATGATGCGTAAATTATTCATCTCTGAAAAATAAAAGAAAATATTTAAATAATTTATTTTAATTTAAAGTCAATTCTTTAACTTACCTATGTATGCTGTATATATGTATATATATCAAATACTACAAAAATAAAAGAAGTATGTATCTAAATAATACTTTTTTTAATTATGATTATTTGACAAAATATCTTCTGCTTTTATATTCTAAAAATTATTATTTTAAAACAACGGTTCTAATTACGCAACAACAAACACAATATATCCCACTATATTGTTTTCAAATATACATTATTCACTTAGATTTTTCAGGTTCACATCGTATAAAACAACAACAAGCACAGTGTAAACAACTTTAACCAAATTTTCACAATTTTTAATCTTGGTTTTTGTTTTTCCTAATTAAACAACAACTACATATTACAAACAAGTTTGAACATGTTTTCGCAATTTTCAACCTTGGGTTTATTTTGTCCTAATTAAACAACAACAAATACATTACATATGAGATCACTCTACTTTTTCAGGTTCCCATCATTTAGAAAAAACAACAACAACAATACTAAAAAAGAACCTTGAACATTACTTAAAGCACATTCAACCTACCCTTAATACCACCACCTATCCACCTAGAAAAATATTTACGTCAATGTAATCACAAAGACTTTAAAACTGAAGATCATTTACCCACCAAACACACCATAAAGTAAACAACAACCAATTATATAATTACATCACCCACACACATTTTTTAATGAAACCACTCCTTTCACTAACACGATCTATCAACAACCACCATTATCTTTTCTAAACCATTACGTCATTAACTCCAATTAAACCACTCCTATCACCAACACAATACACTCAGCGTCATCATTATTCAACCCATGACGTCATCAACTCTGTTTAAGCCTCTCCTCATACATTCACGATCCACCCATCGCAGCCATTTTTTTCCCTTACCATGACGTCATCAAACGGCACAAGAACCCTGCTCAGATCCAGAACATACATATCCTAACTACTTATACCTCGGACCATCTTGTATAATCATCAATAAATGTTGCAAAATATAAGGAACCTCCATTATATTTGTTTCTCATTGGTCCACATATATCCGAATGTATTAATTCAAGTGGATGTGATGTCCTTGTTGTAACTTTATCCTTTAAAAAAGGTTTTCTAGTCATCTTTCCTTGAATACAAATGTCACATTCCATTAATTCATCTTCTTTAACATTTTTACAATTTGTACCCAAAACAGACTTAGTTTTTAACATATTTTTTAAATTTTTAAAATTTTTATGTCCAAGTTTATTGTGCCAAGCCATAATATTATTTTAATTTTCTCTTGTGAATTTTGCAGATTCACGATTTTCCATTACATAATACAATCCATTTATTTTCTTTGCTTTAATCAATATACTGCCATCTTGTTTTAATACAAAAGCTTCTTCCTTTTTAAATATTACTTCGAAACCTTTGTTTGGTATTTTTGAAACTGATAATAAATTTGTTCTCAAATCAGAAGCATACAATGTATTTTCTAATTTAATATTATAATTTTTGTATAAAATATTGACAGCACCAACACCCTTAACTTCTGTACAATCACTATTTGCTAAATTCAACAATGATGTCTTATTACAATCAATATCAGAAAATTTATCTATGTGATAGCACATGTATGACGTAGCACCACTGTCTAGACACCACATTTGTGATAATTTTGATGATAATGATGATACATAAAGAGTTTCACTTGTATATTTTGATGCATGTGGTTGAAAATGATTTTCTTTATTTTCTATATTATTAAATTTGCTTCAGCATTTAAATGCTGGATGACCAGGCTTCTTACAACGAAAACATATGATATTATGAATCTTTTTACCTTCATTATATTTTTTGTCATTAAAATTTCGCCTTCCTTTGCTAAATTTATTTTTGACATACATATAACGCTCCATTTTCATTTTTTGATCTACTTTGTTTTGATTCATATTCTTCAATAATTTTTATTTTATTAATATCTGGATCGGGTAGATTATCTCTACATTCTATTGCAGCTCTGAAATTTTCATAACTTTCTGGTAAACTATACAGCATCAGAATTGAAAGAAGTTCTTTATTTATAACTAGTTCCGTCGATTGCAACTTGTCAACGGTGTCAAAAAAATTTGATTGTAATAGAAAAAATGAAAAATGAAATGAATTTTCAAAAATTTCATTTCTAAAAATTCATTTTGTTCTAAAATGGTATTATAATTTTTAAAGTGAATTTTGAGATTCGGATTTTGAGTTTAGTACTTTTTGACAATTGACTCGTGAATTTTTAAATTTTTATTTTCAAATAATTTCCTTTCCGTTTCAATTTCCGTTAATAAATAAATTAATAATAATCAATTAATTATTAATAAAGTCATTAAATATTGAAACTAATTAGTTTATATTATATGTAAAATTATTATTAATCTGATACGCGAACATATTGTTTTGCAAAATTGAAATATTATTTATTCAGTATTGTAATAAATTACGTACATATTTGCAACGTACGATTTAAAATTAATTATGACATTTTATATAAAGTTTAAAACACGGCCAAATTGATAAAATGATGGTTTGTTGTATAAAGTAATGGAATATAAAATATGTTGTACATTTTTAATTATTATTTTTTTTTTTCAATTAAAAATTTTCAAAAAATTTGGTTATTTTATTTATATATTTTATAAAAACAACCGAAAAATTATATTTCAAGCCATTTTATAATTCAAATTAACCAATTTAAAAAAAACTCCTGCGATCTTTAATGGGTGAATTATTTTTTTCAAAAAAAAATTCGAAAATTCATTTTTCACGTAAATTAAAATACCGATTAACATATGTTAAATGAAAAAACTCGGTTTAGTACAAGAATCCACTTGTCAAATGTATAAACTCGGTTTTCTATTCAAATCAAAATACCGAATTGTGGAATAATACGGGCGAGGGAAAGTGAGGAGAGTATCAGGTAGCCCGGTACCCGCGGGTTTTAATGTCGTAAACAAATTTTCTTTTTTTTTCACATTCTGTTTTGTGCCATATTCTTATTTTCCTCTCCGTTTTATTTTCTTTCGCTGCCGTGCAGTAAACATCGGATAAAATCAAAATATGCATCAATTTGGGTGTTGAAAAAATTACCAAAAATATTATAAAAATTAAATAAATCGAATGTAATTAATAAATAATAAATTCAAAAGAATTTTTATCTATTATTTATTTTACATTATTTCATAACATAACCAAAGCGAAAATGAATTAAGAGAATAGATGATAATTTGACAACTGAATAAATTTTTAAATGGATCGAGTGAATAAAAGCGTATGACTTTTATATTACATGATCATATTTTGAGTCATAACATCAAAAACCGAAAAATAAAATAAAACGGAGAAAGCGATTAATTCGACAGCTCGTATACGATATATACGATCAAAACCAATTTCGTGATTTTACTCATGAAGAAAATTTTTCATACGTGTTCGAAAGTGTACAAGTACCCAATCAAATAATTAAAATAATAATTCATTAAAGATTATTCACTAAGAATTTATCTAAGTATTTCTCTTTAGTGTGCAAGTAGTCATTGTCGTGTAAGTTAAAAGTATTTGGTTATATTATTTTATTACATTTTATTATTGTTCACTTCATGATCATCAGTACCTTTGAATTTTAATAGGTGACTGTACAGATAAAAATGACTTAAAATATTAAAAATTTTAAGACTACTGTGCATATAATATGTAAATAAATGAAATTTAATTAAAATACATTTGAATAAGAAAATCATTATAGCATGGCATTAACTTGTAAATTACAAAAAAGTGAATAAAATACAAACATATTTAGCAGAACAATATACCTATTTCAAAAATTACAATCATCTAAAATTACTAAAAATTATATTGTATGAAGAAAAGGTTTATAAGTGCTACTGAAAAAGATCTCAAGATCTTAGGAATACAAAGTTGGAAATTTTTAACTTTATTTTTAATTTAAATGATTTTAAGCTATTTCTGCACCACCCTTGAGGTAGTCTTAGGAATACTTAAAATATTGATTCAAGCACACCAAGGCGCGTTTTTTTTAAAGGAGATTTTCCCTGTAGGCCTAGTCTTCTATTCTAAACATTCGTATCTTGTTTTATCCATTGTAATGTCCTGTCCTGTTTTGTTTTATTCACATGTTTTAAATTGTATTTTGTCCCAATGATCCTTCACAGCCTTTTTTTCTAAACGTTAGCATCTTGTTTTATCCATTATAATGTCGACTATCTTCAAAAACGCATCACTGCCTATTTGATGCGATATCGAATCAAATAGGCAATGTTGCGTTTTTGAAGATAGGGTTCCCGTCCTGTTTTATTTTATCCAAAGTGCTTCACTTGAGTTGTATTTTGTTCCGAGAATCCTTTACATTGATGTCCATATTGTAAAACTTGAGAATATAAAATATTCTAGTCCTTATGTAAAGGCGTAATACATATTCCTTTTTAGCATTTCTACAACATTCTGTGTAGTTTATGTTTTTTAATATGTCGTACAATTTATTTTCAATGTTTTTCTCAAGCATTACATGTTCAAAAGCAGCAACAAAATTATTTTCCAGTGCTTCCAAATAATCCATAAAGTCTTTCAATGGTCTAACCAAGTGAGTGGTCTCGTATTCCTTAAATGATAAAAATGTGTTGTACTCACTCTCATTTATATTTGAATTTTCGCAATGATGTTTTTTCTTGTGCTTGTGGAGTAACTAGTCACCGAAATAATTAAACGCATTTCGCTCGCCAAAGTCTATATTTTTGTAGTCTTCTTCTAAATGATACCGGAAACAATTTGTTGAAGACGCATTACCGCAGTCCAATGGTGGTAAATTGTTTGTATCTATATTAAAATCAATTTCATTTGTAGGCTCACAATTTCCAGTTTTTACGATTTCTAAATATTTAAGTCCAAAGGTTTTTTTAAATGAGCAACTAAATTGATATGGTGTTGAATTCCTATTGTATCCACCTCGTTTGCGTAAAATTGCAAATGAATTTTCCAGCGGGTCCTGATTAATATTCCTGGTGAGTATGTACTTTAATCCTGTCGGAGCTAATTCAGCATATAAGGCTTGTAAACTATTGATAGATATAAGCCACGCATTAAACCTTCCTTTGCCAGAAACTAAAAAATTTACATATTGGTCTTCAATGACTATGGATTCTATTAGCTCCTCCATTTCATTTAAAAATTTTATTTGTTTTTCACTGGCTCTAAAGCAGCGGTCGGGGAACTTTTTTAATCAATACCCCAAAATATTTTTGTGTAAGTTGATATTACCCCATGACGAAGAGCAAAAAAAAAACGAAATCGCCTCTTTTTAGCATCTTTCATATTATAGCCCCCCATGTTAATATTGAAAAGAAAACAATAACTAAAAATTTAATTTAAACATCATTTATTCAATTTATCAATGTAATACCTAGTAATACATAACAGTAATAATAGTAATATAAGTAATATATATAACAAATTGAAACCCATTGGGGTAAAATTGCGGGTTGACAATTTGGGGTACTGTAACAAATTATAATAATAATAATGGTGGTACAAACAAAAATTAGAATTGAAAAAATTAGAAAAAAAAGAATAATTGAAAACATTCTGCCTTCACGTTTTGGAGAAATGATGTTTCATGTTTGATACAATTGCTTCAAAATTGGGACTTCTTGATGTAAGAGCGATTTGGATACAGTCTTCGGCGTTTAATCGATTTCTGTTCTTCGTTTTTATGTTCATTTGAGTGGAAAAGCCTTGTTCGCATAAATATGTTGTTCCAAATGGCAGAAATTTTTTAACCGCCTCTTCATGTTCAGTTTTAAAAGCCTTTGCAACTTTTGACATCCAAAAAGACGACAGATTTGGTTTACTCTCAAATTGAATACGTGCTTCGGTATTAGATCGAAGTTCAAGAATTGCTTCTGCCAAACCTGAAGGTTCTTCTGGTATCATAGCAATTTCACATTTAAAAGGATCTACAATCCAACTGACAGTACGTGTATCAAGATCTGGAAAGTTATCTGAAAACCGCTTTCTGAGTTTGGCAAAATGTCTTACAATTGTATCCTTGATGTCAGCAAAAGTAATATTTTCGCAATCTTCCAAAAACAAAGTTAACCTTGAAAAATAAGCTGTCTTGTTCTGTTCTACTTTCTGTCTCCAATATTGCAGCTTTAATCCAAACGCTGAAACTATTTCTCTCGCTGAAATGATATTAATATTCTTTCCTTGCAATTCTTTGTTTAATATATTTATACTCTAAAAAATGTCCACTAAATATGCGAGATATGCAACCTAGGAAGAGTTTTTAAACTTATCTGCGAGAATATTTTTTTGATCAACCATAAAAATTTCGACTTCAGTTTTAAGAGTCCATACTCGATTTAGTACATTTTCGCGAGAGAGCCACCTTACTTCTGTATAATAAAGTAGGTCTGTATATTAAGCTTCACCGTCCTGACAGAATTCACGAAATAGCCGCGTGTTTAGTGCATGTCCCTTGATAAAATTTACAATCTTGATGATATCATGCATGACGGCTTCCAGTGTAGGTTCTAAATACTTGACCATAAGGACCTGGCGATGGATCATACAGTGAGTAAATTCAATATTTGGGTTTTTTTTTCACGAAAGCTGAAAACCCATTAATATGATCCAGCATAGCTGGAGCTCCATCCAAGGATACAGAAATACAGTTTTCCCATTTTAAACTTTGCGCATTGAAGTATTCATTTACTTATTATAGACATCAATTCCACGAGATCTCAACTCGAGAGGAGAACAAAACAGCAATTCCTCTTCAAAATTATTTGCACCTTTGTAGCGAACATACACCATTAGCTGTGAATTGCTACTAAAATCAGTTGTCTTATCAAGCTGAATAGCAAAATATTTAGCCTGTTTTAATGCGACAATAACCTGTTCCTTCGTATTATTTTCGAATAAAATTATTTTAAAACATACTATATGATTATTTTTTAAAAAAAAGAAACGTTGCATTTTCTCTTTTTACAAAATAATTAAAATAAATGAATAGCAAGCCATACACACGTGTTTGCCTTAACGCAATCATCAAATGATTACGCGCATGCAATCACAAAGGATTGATCGTGGCGTGCCAATAAGCTTTTTGCCCACACACTACAAACTCTTTCGCGCACTTTTGCGTGCAGCTTTTAATTTCAAAAGCTATTTTGCGCGTCTCCATAAATATGAACTTTTTATCATGTGGCGTGGCTCGCCAGCGTTTGCAAAATTCTGACACTCCAAGAGGAAAGATCACATTTCTAAGTTTCTAACTAGTCACACAGTCAAATAAAATGTCGACACAAGGAAGAAAACGTGCAATAATATGCGCTATGATATTTTTAAATACTTGTAAAAATAGGAAAATAAAGAATCTTAAAATCTGGCAGTAAAAATGGCTTTAAAAAGGGAATAAATAGAGTCATATAGTATTAATTTTATTCGTGAAATAATGGAAAATTATCCAGGGTGCAATCGCGCACGCAAAACTTTGTTGAAAACATGTGTGTGTATGGCTTGCTGAAAACGAGATCACAAGCTTTCTCGCAGGATTGAGCGTGTTCAATCGTGTCCAACTTCTAGTGCCCATGCACTAGTATGATTGCGCGCACGATTCAATAAAGAACGTGATTGCGTTAAGGCAAACACATGTGTGTATGGCTTGCTAATCGTGTCCAACTTTTAGTGCCCATACACTAGTATGATTGCGCGCACGATTCAATAAAGAACGTGATTGCGTTAAGGCAAACACGTGTGTGTATGGCTTGCTAATAAATAAAAATGAAATCTAAATCGAACATTATCATATTATTATTTTTTCGGTCTCAAAAACCCTTTTTATCCTCCAACTGTTACATATCATACTCTTTTCAGTACAGTTTAAAAATGAAAGAACATAAATTTTATTCTATTATAAAATTTTTAGAGTATCTGAAAAAATCGTGTGTATGCCGCAAAATAGATGACGTCGATATTCGATCATCTAATCAAGAAGTTATTTTTTAATTTATTTTATCTTAGAAAATCGAAAGTAATAAATAGAATAAATAAACGGTTTACTTATAAACAGAAATTTCAAAATTTCAAATTCATATTGTGTAAACATGTAAACGCTGGAAAGATTCAATTTATGTACAAACTACATAAAAATAGTTGAAACAAATGTCAAACAATAATTCCTATCGGTGTGCACTACTTACATATCGACAGCTAATGTCCCCATTTAAAAACCTATCCAAAAAAAAAAACGCAAGTGGAAAACATATGGAAAACATATGTTTTACTACCACATTCGCTGGTAATATACTCTATCGGCGTAAATCACTAATATTGTCGCACCTAATATCCCCATGTAAAAAAAGCGTTCACAAAAAAGTTGTCAAAATCTAATTTTACCAATACTTATCCGGTCATTTCTCTGCTGAATTAAAGAGAGTGTCATGTGTTCCTTTTCATATAAAAGTACTTTTTTATAACTTTATGCTTCTACATATGGCGGGAATTTCACGTACAGGAATTTTTTTGTTTTTTTGTTTTCAAGGGGCAATGTAAACAATGAAAACAAAAATAAGTCCTTGTTACTTCTGTGACGTCAGAGAGTTCTTGGTAATAGTATATCTTCGACATATAATATAAACTATCATATGAACAGTGTCCACATATTTTTCTCTAACCGACAAGAGCTTTTAAAAGCTTTGATTAAATTTTCTCTTATCAATTACTCATTATATCTGATTTCTTAGTAGAAGCTATAGTAATTAATTAAATATATAAGATTTAGGAGGAAACCAATTGCATGAAGCAGAAGCAAGTAACAAATTTCTAATATATGGGTTTACTAAGTCAATGAAGCATAAACCAAGTAATAAATGTTACTACTTCATAGTTTTGAAAACATCATTCAACGTTGAGCAACTTTGTGAAGCTAAATCGTTTTTGTGGAATTGAATTCAATCATGTGTTTTGATGCATGTAAGATTATGTTTTTGTTACTCGCTTTTAGTTTCGTCCAATTGGTTTCCTTCTTTATTTAAACATCTAATAAGCATATAAACCATATGTACAAATACAATATGCGCTAGTAGCTATAGATGTGTATATGCGTACGCATCTATGTGTACACATATCCATACATACATATGTGCATATATGAATATGATGGCATAATATATCTATTTACATGTATATTTATGTATGCTAAATATCGATGTTGCCACTTTATACATTGTCTTAATTCATTTCGTTACTTAATTCAACGCTATTAATGTGTGTAGACGTTTTAGAATTTCTTACGCGAATTTATATATTTTTGAATTTTTTTGGGATTTATATTTTTGAAGACAAGAAAATACGTACATATGTACATATAAATTTTAATTTTCAAATTTTTACTTATCCAGTGCCACTGAATTTACAGATATTTTTGATTTATCTTATAACTGTAGTCATTGATTTTGCTCTTATTTTACCCCATTTTACTGAATTTATTTATGAATTGAATCTTTTTTTTTACATTTTACATCTTGCTTTTCTTTCGATTTCTATAAGATGTCTAGGAAAAGAAATAGGTGTTGTATTATAACCTGTCAGGAATCAATCAAAGAAAATCGGACGAAAAGATTTTTTGAATTTCCTAAGCGTGGTTCAGTAAAATTATAAGTGACTTAATGCTGTCGGTGAACTGAAAGAAGCTGTCAAAGTCAGGAAACGCCCTTATATATGCCATGCTCATTTTGAAAATCATTTCTTCGGCAAATGCAGTTCCAACTGTGAATTTATATTCTACCATAGAATCTAATTAACAAAGGGAAAAAGAAAACGAACCCCAAGATCTAGTTTTAGGAAGTAGCTGGGTTTTCACTTACCATGTATTTCGTCATTACATAACTGCAGAAAAATTACAAAACGAAGTCCAAAAATGTTTAAATATTTGTAACAAACTTGGTCTTAATTGCATTGGTACAGTTTGTAATCAAGGAGAAAACGAAATTTAACAGTACTGAAGGCGTTTTCATTTTTAAGCTTTAAAATAAAAACATTCACGCATTGTTTGGTTATTGTCATTTATTTAAAAATATAAAAAATAATTTAATTAAATATGACTTTTCTACTCCAGGGCCCTATTTCATAAAACTTGACAATTTTACAAATTTGTCAGTTTACAAGTTTATGTTTCATAAAATTTTTTCTTGACAAGTTACAACTTGACAACAATTGTCGGAAAAACTTCACAAAAGTGACAATTTTTTGTTTCATAAAAATTTATCACCACTGCTATTTTCCGACAATTGTCATGGCTTTCCAGTTAAATTGTAATGACATTTTTTATATGAAACGTATAAAAATTTTACAATTTGACAATATTTAATATTTGTAGCTTAAACTCGACAAGCAAAACATTCTGTGTCAGAAATTGACAATTTTCGTTGGACTGAAATAGTGTGCAGAAAATATTCAAGAAAATAAACAATTTTAGCGAAAAAAAGTGTTATTATACGTGAATTTATACAAAAATGAGTGATACAAGTGATAGTGAGTATGAAATAGGTAATCATCGTTCTCGGTATTTTAAAGAAAGAATTAACAATACACCCTCTCCACTGATAGACTTTGATTTTTAAGAAAAATTTCGTATCAGCAAAGTGGCTGCAGAATTTGTCTTTAGGAAAATTGGACATCATTTTAAACATACTACAGAAAGAAATAAAGCTTTGCTGCCAGAAAATGAACTTCTTTGTGCTTTACATTGGTTTGGAAGTGGAGCGCAGTATCTAAGTTTCTAAGAGCACAATCCATAGTTGTGTAAAAAAAAGTTTCAAATTTGATTGCAGAACATTTTCTCGGAGAAGTGATTCGTTAGTGAACAAGTATAAAAGAACATTTTTTTGCATATGCTAATTTTCCTCGAGTTGCCGGTATTGTTGATGGTTCTTTAATTAAAATCGATGCTCCAACCGAAAATGAATCAGCTTATGTTGATAGAAATGGTAACCATTCCATAAATGCAATGTTTGTTTGTGATCCTAATTTAGAGATTTTTATGTGAGGGTTCGTTGGCCTGGTTTTGTTCATGATTCCAGAGTTTTTCGAAATAGTTCCTTGTTTGAAAAATGGAATGACGGTTGGAGATCATTTCCAAATACTGTTATTTTAAGAGACAGTGCGTATTGCAGAAAAGAATGGCTTATGACTCCAGTAATTCCATCTTGTATTCAAGATAAATCTCAAACAATTCGAAAATTTTTAAAATCTCACAAGAAAACAAGAAGACTAGTAGAAAATGCTATAGGAATTTTAAAAGAAAAGTTTCTTTGCCTTAATTATTAAAGGCTGGCTCCTTGTGTTGCCGGTAAAGTTATTTTGACATGTACAATACTACACAATATTCAAAACCAATTCGGAAGCTCTAACAGGCAACAATACGAAGAAACTAATAATAATGATGACAATGGTTAGCACTTCAGCACTTCACTATTTTTACACTTCACTCTTTTAGATTGTTTTAGATTGGTTTCAGCGATCTCAGCACTGGTGCTAGTGAGAAGTAAGCCCGGTTTGCCGTATTAATTCTTTTTTTAACGTCTGCTGCTTCGTCGTTGTCTGAGGTTAAGATTGATCCCAGGTATTTAAAATTATCCACTCTCTCGAAGTCAAGTCCGTCCAACATTTCACCTTGGCTGAACCTCCTCTGCTGTCTACTCTGGATCAAGATTTTTATTTTGTCGTCGTTTATCTGTAGCCCAACTCCTTTTGCTGCTTCCTCCAGCTCTGCGAGCATTTCTTTCAGCTAGTTAGCGACCTAGCCAGACAGTTAATGTCGTCCGCATAAGCACATATCTGCTTCTATTTATATAGCAAGTTCCCGGTTATATCTACGTACACTCTTCTTATCGCCCCTTCCAGGGCCAAATTGAACAACATTGGAGCCAATCCGTCTCCTTGTCTCAATCCCTTGTTGACCTGGAACTCTGAGCTCAGCTCTCCCTGGATCCTTACTGCACTCCTGGTGTTGTTCATCGATGCCTTTACAAGCTTAACTAGTTTCGGTGGTACCCCGAGATCTAGCATGGTTGTGTACAGGACGTTTCTATCGATGCTGTCGTAAGCCTGTCTGAAATCGATGAATAGCTGATAGACATCTATGTTAAACTCCCAACATTTTCGTAAACAGTTAATCCATCGTTGATTTGTTTGTTCGGAAGCCGGATTGATATGCTCCGATAATCCTCTCAGCATAGGGTTCTAGACGATTTTTTTTTATCACCGTATGCCGTATTCAGGAGAGATATACCTCTTAATTTTCACAATTATATATATCGCCTTTCTTATAAATGGGGCAAATTGTCGCTTCTTCCCACTCTTTGGGAATTACTTCCTCTCTCTATATCCTCTCTATTATACCACTAAATGTTTCCTCTACGGCTTCTTATATAACTCTGTTAACGACAAAACTTATTAACAAAAATTAAAATATGTATTTCATTTTCGAAACATAATTTAAAAAAAAGTAAAATAAAATAAAAAAAAAAAACAAAACAAAATTTCTTATCAAAAAAGTAAAAATGAATGTAATAATATCACAATTCATTTGTTTCACTTATAACTAACAGTCTAAGTTTGATAATTGTCAGAAAAATGTTCTTCATTTTCGATTTCATTTTCAGTTACTGCATAAAATTTTTCAGTATATTCAGATTTTGGCAGTCCTAATTTTTTTTCTTTTCTGTAAATTTCTATATCTTTTAAATGAACTTCTCTTTCCAATAATTTCAACTTCAATTCTAATATTTGTCGCTGCAAAATTTCATTGGTCTTCTTTTTGTTTTGCGTTGGAGTCTGTTCAGTTTGTTTCACTGGTATAGATCTTGGTTCTATAATGTCTGAGTCACAGCCTGATGGTTCTGGAACATTTATCCCTTCAACAACTGGTGAATATCGAGTCACTGTTTCCAAAATTATAGGGTCAATTTCATCTAATTTAAATTTGTTCTCACCTGCGGAACCAGTTTTATTTCTGTTGTCAACTTTTTCCTAATTGAAATATTCAATATAAATGAGCTAAATGTGTTCTACTTGTACATACGTTAGTAAATATGTATGTATATATACGAACTATGCAATGTATGTACATACATATGAATGTATATAAAATATATGCATATGGATAATAGAAATCATACTTACTATTGTTCTTTTCCTCCAGTTTTGCCAGAGTACGTCTTGGCAGTATTTCCAATCTTTAGAAGAGTCTAATACTCCATGTATTTTGGCTTCTTCAGAAATATTTTTCCACTTTTCAGCTTTTTCGCAATGTGTCAGTGAGGCCGAAAATTTACCGAATAAAATATCTGTATTTTTTTAAATTAAATTTAGAATTGCCAATTTTTTTTCAAACGTTGAACACATTTTTACATAAACTTGACACATGCGTGGTTGATTTAGAACTGACAACTTGTCGTGATAATTTACACTTTGACAAACTTATCGTACTGTAATAATCGAAACATGTTTCATAAAAAGTTTATGATTTGACAAGTATTTACATTGCTGACAACGACAATGTTGTCGCAGTCAAAGTTACAAGTTTATTATTGTCGTACGCAAAAACTTGTCAAATTTATACGAAACATAACATGACCATGAAAGGTTGACAAATTTGTCACATTGTCACACTTGTCAAGTTTTATGAAACAGGGCCCAAATGGCATTGTATCACGTCAAATTACTGAATTTTTATTTTTTGTTGATAAAAATAAGTATGCTACGGTTTGTAGAAAACTGAGTGCAGCTCATATTTATCCAACTGATTTCCAAAAAATGAGTGTGAAATAAGCTGTTCAAGTTTTGAGTCGAAGCGTGGTCGTTGCAATTCGTACTGCTTTAGAAATCAATAAATTCCCTGATTTTGAAAATAAAGCAAAAAAAAAAATGTTATAATTAATTATTTTTTTAAATATCAACAGCTATGTTTATTGATTCCATGAATACTTTATTTGATGTTTTAAATGGCAAGCCTCCTTTAAGAAGAAACTGCGCATAAATACCATATTTACACGAAATGTCAAAAATAAATTAGACTGGCAAAAAAACCGCTTCGTATTGTTTTATGGGTCTTATTTTAACTATGATATCAGTGATGACTATTTCCATCACATTATTTCAAAACTGATATACATACATTTTATCTGTTTAAACACATTCAACGAAGATCCTGTTGAAAATTTTTTCTCCCGTATAAGAGCACATAATCAAAATAAAAAAAATTCTTCATTGTTTGAATTTGTCGCACTTTTTGATAAAGTGCACTTTACGCACTTTTTGGGTAAAGTGGATACTTCGGCTCTAGTATCCATTAAGAATTTAATTTTTGTTGTTGGATCATATATAAATAAGCGGCAATATTTTTTGCTCAACTCCGTAGCCGCGTACGAAGTTGATGACGTTAGTTTTTTGTATTCATATTTTGGTCTGTATCTGTATCTGATTTATGACTGGACCATTTGCAAGGTCTTATGCATTTTTTGGCACTATTTCTGAATTTGTAATTGTACCAACAAAATTTTGTAGGTGTAGGATTTCTTCTAAAATTTCTGAAGAATGATCGATTTCTACTTTTAGATCGAGATCTGTTAGGCTCTAAACGTCTTATACGTTCTTCTAGTTTTTGAATGGAATTCACAATATTATTGGACAAGTGTTCAGAGGTTGTTTGTTTAACAGCGGAGGTTTGCCAAGGTGTAGAAAAAATCGAATCGTGAATGCGATCTGCTATTTCAAAAAGATCTTCCTTCGAATGGGTATTTTCGATGGCTATCAAACATGCTTGGATATTTGGCGTTAATTTATTAATCCAAAACTTTTTTAAAAGAGTATCATTAACAAGAGTATTGCCGGATACAAGGGATTCCATTTGTCTATAAAGGTGTGATGGATTTTGAATCACCTTACTCAACCTTGTGTAGTAATGCATCCAGTCTACGACCTTTCGAGTCTCTACTTCTGGTTAACAATAATTCTTTAAGAGTTTCGTATTTGCTTGAAGCTGGGGGTTCAAAAGGATATCAGCCACCATTTCCATAGCTTCTGGCGATAATGAGGCAACAAGATAATCATATTTTGTACTAGACGATGTAATATTTTTAACTCTAAATTGGGATTCTACTTGGATTCTACTTATTGTATATTTATATATTTTAATAGAAATTAATTTTAAGCGTATCTTTTAAAATTTTAATATGTACTTACAGTTTATTGTATGCAGTTCTCATGGAAAAAAATCAATTATTATATGAAATTGTTGTACCTACTTGTACCTTGCATGCATAGATGAAAACACGTGTTGTCCCTTACACGTGGTAATCCTTAAATATCTCTGCTGGAAAAATAATCCTTGAAGGAATCTTGAAATTTTTGTAATTTTTAACGTTGATTTATTGATGATTCCCGATATTTTCTTCTTCTGAACACTTAAATGTGACCAGACTGTTGATTTGATAACCTTGTGTTTGCCGGTGATTTTCTTATGACGTGTATTAATTAATTATTTATTAATTTTTTAAATTGCAAATAAAATTATGTTTCAAAATTTCGATTTTGAAAGTTTATTGCAATAATTATGGTTTTATTTTTATACATATTTTTTTTTTAAATGAACTTTGTATACACCTTGTTCACTAACCACATGTATAATGTATGTATGTACATACATGTATGTTAACCAGCATTTTAATAATTTTTTAAAGTTTTTAATTATTAAATTTATTTGATTTATTTCAAACAATAAATTTAATTTTAAATTATGTTGTATTATTTTTAAAAATAATTTTAATTAATTTTTCGACGTCGGGGTCACCAATTATGTGGGTATCCAAATTTCCAAATTTTAATAAAATAAAAAATAAGTTTAATTTTTACTTAACATTTTATTGACACGTTTTAATTGTACAAAGTTTGAAACAAGAAGAGAGATGATAAGAAAATATGGTACAGTACATCATGTAGAAATTTTAGCATCAGTACATTTGCATTTCTTTAATTACGTTGTAAAAAAATGTCTTGTGACCTAATACAACTAAATGATCATTATTAATTTACATTTGTATTTATACTTTGTATGTAATTCTGATCTCTCTGTATAAAAGAGAGATTTAGAGTCGATAACAATAGTAATATTGATTACTATTGAACAATAGTTATACCGATATAAAATAAATTTCTACAGGGTGTACCGCCACAGACAACTTTTAATTTTCTACCTATTTTAATAGTTGTGTTAACATCAGAGTTTACCCTAATGACTTGATATGGACCCTTCCACACAAGTGATAATTTATGTTTTCTTGCATTGTTTCGTATTAAAACTTGATCACCGATATGAAATTTTTCTATTCTAGTACTTTTGTCGTAATAATTTTTCGATTTTTGTTTTTGAGAAATTAAACTTTGCTTTACGATTTCGCGGATTTTTTGCATTTTATATTTTACTTGATTACAATATATATCAAAATTATAAACTGGCTCTGGAGATTTATTTAACGCTGATGGTAGTGGCCTATCAATTCCGTATAATGCATTTATTGGTGTGAATTTGCTACCTGTGTGTGGTGAATGGTTATGTACCAACATTGCTTCTGCTAACCATTCATCCCATTCTGTTGGATTATTATCTACTATTGTTCTTAAATATTCGACTAATGGTCCATGTGTTCTCTCTAGTGAACCGTTTGATTGGGGGTGGTATGCGCTTGTTTGTAATTTTTTAATTTTTAACAGTTTACATAATTCTTTCATAGTTTCACTCAAAAAATTTGAACCTTGATCTGTTATTAATTTCTTAGGAATAATTGAATATTTTAAAACTCTATTTTTATAAAATTTTTCTGCTACCGTGGTAGCTTCACAATCCTGTAAGGGTACGCAATCTAAAAATTTTGTTAAATCATCTTGAAAAGTTAAGATGTATTTATTTCGATTATGTCTTTCTGGTAATGAGTATCTGGAGTATATAGTTGATCTGGAGTATCTGTGATTATCATTGGAATTTTATTCTGTTTACCGGATTTGTTTTTCTGACATTTTTCAAATTTTTAATGTATTTTTGTGAATCCCTCAGCATATTTTTCCATTTATAAAAAGGCCTTATTCTTTTATATATTTTCAAAACGCCTTGATATCCACCTAACGGACTGTCGTGATATTCATGTAATATTGTTTTAATTTCTTTTTCCTCTGTTAATATTTTTGCATTATCTTTTGTTTTATTGTTTAAATTCTCTAAATTTTCATTTTCAATTTCTTCTTGATTGAAATTATTATCATTTTCGGGTGATTTTTCTACCTCATTTTCTTTAGTTATACGATGCCTAGCTCTAGTGATTATATTACAATTATTATTATTATCTAAAATTTCTTTATTATTCTCTATCTTATTTTTAGGTATTCTACTTAACACATCTGCATATTGGTTACATTTTCCTGCTTTATATTCAATTTTTAAATCATGGTCTGCTAATATAATTTGGAATCTGCCTAATCTTGTGGGTGTATCTTTTAGTTTTAAATTACCTACTAATGGTTTGTGATCTGTATATATTGTGAAATTTCTGCCATATAAGTAACATCTAAAATTTTTTGTTGCCCAAACTATTGCTAACATTTCGAGTTCTATTGTTGAATACCTTCTTTCAGCATCAGTTAACGTCCTACTTGCATAGGCTATCGGTTTTTCATTCCCTAGTGCATCCTGTGATAAAATGGCACCTAATGCTTCTCTGCTAGCATCAGTTGTTAAATAAAATGGTTTTTCAAAATCTGGATATACTAATAAAGGTGGATTGGTTAATGCAAATTTTAATTCTTGAAAGGATTTTTTACATCTTTCATTCCATTGAAATTTAATATATTTTCTTAATAATTTTGTAATTGGTTCTGCAATTTTCGAAAAATTCGGGATAAATTTCCTATAATAATTTACTAGAACTAAGAATGACTGTACTTGTTTAACTGTTTTTGGCCTAGGAAAATTTACTACACATTTTACTTTTCCGGGATCTGGTTGTATTCCTTTTTCCGAACATTTATGACCTAAATAAACCACTTCTTTTAAAAAGTTGCATTTTTGAGGTTGTAATTTCAAATTATTTTGTCTTAATCTTTGAAATACTTCAATTAATTTTTTATTATGATCTTCCAAATTTCTTCCATATATAACTACATTATCTTAATAAACTGTTAATCCATTTTGACCTGTTAAAATATTTTTCATCAATCGTTGAAAAGTTGCTGGTGCCCCTGTAAGTCCGAATGGCATCCTTTTGAACTCATAATGCCCTTGATATGTACTGAAAGCCGTTTTTACTCTATCTTTTTTATCAACTAGAACCTGATGATAACCGCTAGCTAAATCTAATGTTGTAAAATATCTAGAATGACCTAACTGGTCTAAAATTTCGTCAATTCTAGGTAATGGGTACTAATCCTTTACAGCAATTTCATTTAACTTTCTAAAATCTACAACTACTCTCCAACGTTTTTGTCCTGAAAAACCTGGTTTTTTCGGTACAATTAATAAATGAGAATTAAATGGACTTTTACTTGATGTAATTATATCATTTTCTAACATTTCTTTAACCTGTTCTTATACGATTTCTTTCTGAACCTGTGGTAGTGTATACATTTTCTGATTTATTGGTCCCTCTCTTGGTTGTAAAAGAATAGAATGTGTAATGGCTGTTGTGTAACTTAATTTATCCCCTGGTAAATGAAAAATGTCATTAAAAGATTCACAGATTGATTTGATACTCTCAGATTCTTCGTAATTTAAATATTACGGTATTGACAAATTTTCATTTAATAATTTTAATCTATTTTTATCTGAATTTGTACTTTCATCTCATGAAAGGTTATGTATTTGTTTAATATTTAAATTGTTAAAATTTTTATTATTTGTTATTTTATTTTTCACCCACTTTTCATTTGCATAAAACCTATGTAATTTATTAAATTCATAATTATTATTTTCAAATTAATAAACATCAAAATCTTTTAAACTATGATAAACTAATTCAAAACTTTTGATACAAACATCTTTTTCATTACTATTCAAAATTGCTCCGGTTATTTCATTATTATAAGGTTTGACTATTGAACTCGCCAGGAACATTCCTGACCTGATTTCTTGTGATTCATTAATTATTTCTTCTGTAAACTTTACTTTAATTTTTACCAATTTTTCTGTACGTGCAGGTATTTTAATTATTTTATTTATTGCTAATATATTTTTATTTGACTGATTATTCATATAATTGTTAATATATATTTTATTTTCGCCAATAAATTTCTCCAACTTATCATCATTATTATGTTTCAAAGATTCAAAAATTGTAATTACTGATTTATTATTTTTGTATTTCCTATCTGCCTTTTTATATTTTATATTAATTTCTTTAATTTTCAATTTTTCTAATTCTTTACCCATTTCTTTAATATTTTTAATTTCTTTATTCAATCTTTTATTATATTTTATTACACTTTCTTTATCTGTATTTAACTTTTCTTTATTAATTTGTATATTAATTTTCTGTTTTCTTATACTTTCTTTAAATTTATTTAATCTCTTTCTAATGTTTTTATACTTTTCTTTCATTTCTTCTAAATTTAATTTCTCTATATTTCCTTCATTTTTCATTTTTTATCATGTATTTGAACTTTTACTTTTATTTCTGAATCCATTTTTTTATTATTTGCATATTTTTGTTAAATAATTTCTGTACTTAGCGTTTTGATTTCATTTTCTGCATTATGACCCTCTCCCTGTACATATTTTTCATACAAAGAAGCTAAGACCGGTATTTTATTTTTTACCCGTACTTCCCTACATTTATTCATAGGAGGAGGAATTTGAAAATTTGTGTTATTTTTTGTACCAATTTTGTTGTCAGTGAACTTAACAGAATATCTGATCGCTAACAAAACTATTATCATAATCCTGATTTAAAAAAGCAAAGACAGTCGAATCCAGTTTTGACTGTGCTTTTTCAACATCATTTTCATGATCAGAACCTTGTGCTTCAGAAAAACGTATTTGGTTCATATCAGCAACCCTCGACAAATCAGTATTTGCGAGACACTGTGTCGATTGTTGTATACCAATGATATGAGATTTGTTTTCTTTCACTTTCGATTTCTTAATTTTATTAACTTTCAATGCTACTGACTCCTTTTTATCTTGTTTTTTCACCAACTTTTTTCGTTCAGAAGGATCTTATAATTCGATTACTAAATTCTCTTCTCCCGTTTCCTTGCGAGGGAAACGTAATTGTTTATTTGGTCCATCAATAACACAATTTCGAGACAAAAAATCAAAACCTAGTATACCGTCTTCTTCTACATTTTTCATATCTTTTATCTTATAATACGAAATTCGCATTTTTTGGGTTTTTTAAATTGAATTTTAGCCGAACAAGTACTTATCGTTTCTCCTTGTCCGCATACTGTATTGATTTGTAATTTATTTTTTGTATTTGTTTTTACATTATCTTTCAATATTTTTTCTTTTAACAAACTAATTTTTGCACCCGTGTCTATTAATAATTCTGTTTTATTTTTCTTACAAATATCTATGGGTAATTTTACTATGAATTTATCTAAATTTTTGCATAAGTTTTGGGGCTGGCACTCGTTATGTTCATTTTTTCTGGGTGGGTGACAGCCCTTTTCTACTTTCCCTTATTTTTATTCTAATTGTCCCACAATCTCTTTGCGTTACAATCCTTCATCATATGCCCTATTCTTTGACAAAAATTGCATTTTATTTCAGAATTTTTATTTTTACTTTCATATTTTGTATTATTATTGTTGCTACTAATATTAATAAACCCATTCCTTTGTACATATGTTATTGATCTTGAATTACTATTTTTTTCTTTACAGTTTTGTGTTATATGCCCGTACATTTTGCAATTTATACAAAAAGGTGTAGATTTTCTAATTCGACATTCTTTAAACGTATGATTGTTCTTACCGCAGAAATAACAAATCTTGAATTCTGGGCTTTGATTATTTGGATGTTTAAAGTTAGAGAAATTTCGATTCTTGTAACGGAAGTTATAATTGTTGTTGTTATTAAATCGTGGATTTGAATTTGAGAAATTTCGGTTATTGTTGTAATTAAAATTTCTTTGTTCTTTATTTTGGTAATTAACCTGTGGCACCTGCGCCATCTGTGTTCCAAATTTTGCACTGTTATTATTATAATTATTTCTATTAATATTGGTAAATGGTATTTCTTTAATAATATTTTCACGTGCTGAATTACTATAGTGTGTATTTAATGTTTGTGTATATGGTGTATTTAATGTATTATTATTGTGTAAATTTTGAAATTCATTAATTGTATTTGTCGATTGAATATCTGTTAACTCTATATTTTCTAATTTGATAATTATGTCTTTTAAACTACTTTTATCTTCATTTTCTGCTAATAATCTATATGAGGGATTAATTAGACCCGTTCTGAATGAAAATGCGGCAATTTCTTGTAAATCTGTTTTCACAGCATCATTATCATCTGTATGCCGTTCTTCAGCTTTCTTTTCACAAGATTTTAAAATTTTTTGAACTCTAGTGCCAAATGTTTTAACAGATTCACCAGGAAATTGTCGTACCATTCTTAATTCATTTAATAATGTGAGATATGATTTATTATTTACTAACGTATTATGTAAAATTGTTTTTAATTGTTCGAGTTTTGAACAAGTTATACCGTCTAATAACCTACCAGCTCTACCCCTAAATTTAACCGGTAACATTGCAAAAAATAAATCGTTATCTTCGTCTTTTGTTAAATATTTATACATATTTTCATAGCATTTTATAAACGTATTAACTTCTATGCTGACGTCATCTGTATCTTCAGCGCTTAATACCGGTACATTATTTAACAATTGATTAACTAATTCGATATTTGCATTCTGAATATTTTATCTAACTCTTTTGTAAATTCTGCTGAAAAACTAAAACTTTTTTCTTCAACCTGATTTTCTTCACTTTCTGTTGTTCCTAACGATGTTCTTGGTTTGTAAACCCGTGTACCTGACCTTAGCTGAATATAGTGTAGTACATGCTTTTCCTCTTCTCTTGTTAATGTTACAATCGGGTGGATAATTTTTCGTGACTTACCCGTCGGTGTGGATGCTGCTGGTGAAGTAGCCTTGTTGCAGTTATTCTCCGGTGCGATATCATCACTTGTTGATTGTTGTTGTTGTTGTTGTATTGGCACAAGATCGTTGCTTTCTTCCGATGTACTGAACACTGGACTTAAATTTTCAATTGTGAAGGAATCAACTTTTTCCTCGAATCTCACTTTTCTTTTCTGATCCTTGAATGGTGTTGAACTTGTTTGTCCACTCGACACATAATATAAATTATTTCAAATTTTCTTTTTCAAAAAATGTTTTCAATTGTACCACATTAAAATATGTTTTTACTCATACACATATATTTTTATATTTTTATATTTACACAGAAAAATGCACAATTTTTTATAATTTATTTATTTTTTAACAGAAAAATTTTTATAGTTTTCTCCTCTTTTTATTTTATTTTATTTTAAAGTTATTATTTCATTCAGCGAAATAAAAATTTTTGCTGAATATAATTTTTATTCTAAGTTTAATTCTGAAACTGTGCTAAATGATTTTATTTTTAAGATTTAATTAAAAATTTTTGCTGAATTTAATTAATTTATTATTTCTGAATTTATTTTTTAATTTTATGAATTTAATTTGCTGAATTTATTTTTTGAATGATATCAAATAACATTTTTTTCCAAATTTTATTATTTTTACTGCAGAATTTATTATTTTATGACTTGCGAATTAATTTAGTTTTGAACACTAATTTTTACTTTTTTAGAAGAAATATCGTACTGACATTGAATAGGGACGTTTTATTTGTTTTTTTTTTTTTTTACAAAAACGTTTTCCGGCTGCGCCAAATTAATAATGTTATTTAGCAAAATATATTCATGAATTTGCTTCTTTTTTTTTTAATTTATTTATTTTATTTAATACAGAATGTTAGCGTTTAACGTGTTCTTCTTTACACGGTTTACCGGCTGCGCCAAAATTATGTTGTTATGTATATAACATTTACAAGGTTCTTTTGAATGCTGGGAAAAAATTTAGGTTTATTTAATTGAAAAGATGGTGGTTTGATTTTTAAACCTTATTCACTAAAAATATCACTAAAGCTAGGTTCACAATATTAACTTAAATTAACTGAAATATTAATTATTTATTTTATTTCAATAATTTGTACCGAACCGAAATACTGTAATACTGAAATCAACGTCGAATAGAAAATCCTTAACATGTAACTTTACGATTTATTGTGAATAATTTTCGGTCCGAGTTTTTCTAAGTTAAATTTCAACAGAATTTTCTAGGTTTTACTTTAATAATTATTTCCAAAAAATATTTTATGTTAAATAATTTATTTTAAATCAAAAATGATTTCTGTGGTATTAACTTTTTCAACTTTACTGTTTCGAATCCAAATTATAACTTCGATAATCGTAACTATTTTATCAATAATTACAATTATCAATTTTCCCTACTTAAATTTTGTTTTTGCTAATTAAATCCAAAGTTCGTTATTTTAATAGTAATATAATTTACCATAAATGACTGTACCAATCGTAGGGCAAATAGGCGGTACATTTCAATTCTTTATTTGCATATTTTTTATTTGGTATTGTTGTTCGTTTTTCTTTTAAGCTTCTCTTAATGTACGCAAGTTCATTACACTTATCAGCTGGTATACAATTGTATGCAATATGAACTTTGTATGCCAGTGCAGTGCACTTATAAATATATGCAATTGTTACTATGAGCTTAACGTTAATAAATTTGCATATGTTAATTTTTTTTTTTGTTTTTTATATTTCCGTCCTTATTATGATTTACCTATGGTTAAAATCGTTAGTTTGCTAATTCTTGTTTTTGTATTTCATATGAATTTTATATTTTATATTGAAACATATTGGCATATAATTTTGCGTACTTAATTTGTTTTAAACGAATTATGAACTTTAATAATGAATGGAATGATTGCCCAATTGGCGAGTCATCGAAATATTTATTTTTGTTAATTATTTTTCTTTGTTAATACAATTAACGGATATGAGTTGAATGCCCGAATTTCCTTTTAATGAAATGTTTCAAGAATTGAATATATGAAATAATTTTGAATTTTCTTTATGAATTGTTTAAATAATTTTAAAATGTATGAAATTATTGAATTTATGTTTTATCAAATTGTATTACAATTTGATATTTTTTATGTATTATCTGTATGGATTGGTTGAAAATAAAAGTACGTATGTATATATTTCACCTATCATATGTGTAAACACAATATTTTACATTTTGTATTTAATCTATATACGCAAAAGTGTTAAAAATTACAGGTAAAATAATATTTTTGAACAGGCGCACACGTTTAAGTGTAAGGATTAAGGAATAATATTTTCAATTTTTTAATAAGTGTATAGTATGTTAATAAGTGTAAGTTTATACATTTCTAATGTATAAAAATTATAATGTCAAACATTCTCACCTAAGAGCAAAATTCTCGTGCTTCCTTCACCCTGCCTGAATTCGTCTAAAAGCTCGAAAAATTTTAGGTACAAAATTTTTACATTACTTTAAAATATCTTATATAGAATATTTTATCTTAGTTATATCATCGATAAAGTGTACACAGATTTCCACTCAAAGGCGTTTATATTAACCTAAAAATTTAAATCAAAAAGTATGCCGTGCGGGCTGAGTAGAAGGGGGTAAAATGTCTTTCTCTTAATGGAGAAGCATTAAATTTCATTTTTTCATTCTTTATATGTATGTGTGAATTCTATTTACACATAAGGAAAATACCTAAAAGGACAGTTTCCAATATTTACCATTACATCATTCTGTTTAATTGTGAAAGAATTTCAATTTACGTTCATAAAATAGGTGGAGTTTTATTTCATATAATGTCATGAATATCAACTTTTTTACGTATTTGTCCGATTTTAAACATTTTAATTTTGCATGTACTTCTACTAAAACACAAAAAATCAGATGGTCTTTAAAAAAAAAAAAAATCCTAAACAAATAACTAGTTTTGGGTGGTGGTAAAATTCTTACACATATGTACATTTATAAAAATTAGTATTTATTTCGTACATGTACACGATTATTTCGATTTTTTTTAATCTACGTGAAAATAATTCTCTTTACGAAAAGCATTTGTGCGTCGGAGATGGTATTTCTTCTTTAGAGGTTTTAAAAGTAGGGTAAAAGCTGCCGTAAGAAGTATAATTCTTCTTGTAATGGATTTACTTGATATAACTACTACCTTAATTTAATATACGTATATGATAATTAATAATACACTCAATACCCCTTCTGTTGCTGAAAAAAATAAACTTTAGTTAAATGCAACAAAAAACAATAATTCGGGCCACAACCTCGATGGCCCCTGTCATACCAATTTTTACATACAAATTAAAAAATAAAAAAAAAATGTGTATGATTGAAAATGTACTAAAACTGATTAAGACTAGCTACCAACAGCTGATTGAATTCGAAATCAGCTCAGTCAAATATGTAAAAATTAAAAATCCGTGGAATCCGTTAATAAATAAAAAACAATACATACATATATGAACATTGAACACAATTTGCGTGCAGGTGCACTTCTTATACATACGCATCAAAAGTGATATGCCCACATTCACGTGTATGTATGAATGTATACTCCAAAGAAATTCTACAGAAAAACTAATTTTTTTCTTCTAATTGCTTTTTCTCACACTCAATATTCTAAGCGTATACATACACACATGTACATCAAATACTATATAACACATGATCATATGCATATCTTATATAATATTCTTTTTTTATACGTATAATATGTACATAGGAAATACAAAAATCGTTTATTGACTGTACAGTGCAAATTAAGACATTTGTAACAAAATTATGAATTCAGTTATATTGAAAAATGAATTCATATTATTCTGAAAAAACAACAATTACAATACAAAAATTATTATGCTTTTCAATTATTTTGTTAGTAATAATTTAAAACCAAGTATCACGTTTTATTGTTGTTTATTATGAAGATTATAGTACAAATGTATTAATCGCAATTTAGAAAAATGGTTATATGTATTTTAATCGGCACTGTATGTGTATTATTTTAAAATCACTTATATAATTGGTGCCACCTATTAATTTTTGCTTGAGCTGTTTTTAGAAAATTTTCACATATAAATTGAAACAGAAATAAATATGCAAAGAAAATTGAAAATTTCATATAAAAAATAGTAATTTTCATTTATTAATAAAATGTAAACTACGAAACATTTTTACTTGATTTTTTTGTAATCCGTTAGGAAAAGTTCAAATTTTATGTCTGTATCACAAAAATTACATAAATCATACGTTTAACAGCAGATAAATTGTAACAAAGTAAAAGTACTTTTTCAAGAAACACACCCTCACTCTTTTTTAATTTTCAACTGAACGGAGTCCTTTATCAAAAATCTGTCTGTTTAATGACCACAATTCCCTTAAAGCTATATGTGTTCAAAATTTCATTGAAATTGGTTTGATAATTTTTGAGCTAGAAGGTCACTTTAAAAACGAATTTACCATTTCTCACACATAAAGAATTTTTTTTTTTTAGGGCCGTAAACAAATTGTCCCCTTGTACATATCGAATATTGATAAACCTTTTTTTCTATATGTTTGTACGCACAATGAATACATATTGCTATTTGCTAGAGCCCGTTGTATTGAGTATTCATAAGTTTGTGTATTCTTCATGATTATATGTACATTGTACACATATTGCTTAGAATTGTAAGCGTTTTATTTATTGTATCGATAGACTTCCAACTATGGTGTTTTTGAAACAAGGTTTAGAGGAGCAAATACTAAATAAGAGTAGGAATTATAGGGTAATGTATATAAATATTGATACTTTATACAGAATTTTAGGAATTTTTGTGAGGAAAAAAAGTTGCTTTTAAATCGCGGTCAAAAATAGAGATTATTTTAAAGTTTTTGTGAATTATCTTGGTGGGACCTAGCCCTGTTGGCCCCAGATGTAAGGCCACGGCTACATATTTTAAATGTTAATTAGTGAAATATAACTACAAATCTTCTTGTTGAATAAACCCAGTTTCAATTTCTTCCTATAATTTCAAAAACACCATTTTAAAAGTGAAAATAAACTTTGTTTTAAATAAAATCTGATCGCTTGACACAAATGTTATATATATAACATAATATTTAATTTGACGCAGCCGGTAAATGGTTTAAATAAAACATTTTAAACGCTTCCATTCGATTTTAGAAAAACTAATAGCCTCATTGAGATAAAGATCTTTTTGCTCGCAGAGCACTCTACGAGCAGATTTCATCATCGAGAAATAAATCTGTTGCAGATTTGCATCATCAAGATGTCACTTGATCGCGCTCAGTGTTAGATTTACATAATCGAGATGTTACTTAATCTCGCTCGGAGTTAGATTCACATCATCGAGAAATTTGAAATTGCTCTGTGCAAGGTCAAAAAGAGCAAGTTTTTAGATCTGTGTTTATTCGACAGATTTGAGTTGCTCTTTAAGATTATGTTATTTTTCATAAGAGAAAAAAGAAAAAAATTATTTTGAAGTTTATTGACAGTTGATCGATGATAGATCAAATTTTATATTTAACTCATCACGGAGCGATTAGCTTTATGTAGAGCAATTCTAGAGCAAGTTAAATTTGCTTGTAGATCAGATTTACGAGATCTCGCTCTAGAACGATAGCAATTTGCCTCCGAGTCAGATCTGACATTTTGAAGAGGCTAAAAGTGTTTTAATAACCGCAATAATTAATCGAGTATTCAGCAAAAATATATCTAATTTATGCTGCATAATATTATAATTTGGCGCAGTCGGAAAGCTGTGTTAATTGAAACACTTACCATCGAACCGACAATACAATTTGCATAAACAAAACTCCAAAAAGGCCAAGTGTAGAGTACATACGTATATTAAGACATTCATGTGCGCACATAACTTTAGCTTTAAGGTCTTAAGCTTAGATAAGTAACACGATGTAATTGTTTGAGGAGAGAGTTAGTTAGTTTAGTCGTAAGGTAGAAGCTAATTAGTACAGTAGAATAAATATAAGTATGGAACCATTATATATAATATAATAAAATGGAATAATTAAATAAATATAAGTTTATATTATATGGCGATCCTGCCAGTTTGGGGGCAGTAGAAAAAAAAAAAAAAAACTATATTTAAAATAAATTTCAGTAAAAGAAAGAAGTTCAATTAAACAAGTGGGTATAAAAACAGTAAAATGAAAACAGTGAAGTTTTTACAAAATTTAAAGTGAAACAATACAAAATACAGTGCATACATACAAAAACTATTATCACATATGCCAACTGTAATATATAATTACATATTTATATCTATATACTATTTGTATAAATTGTTTCATGTGATAGTAATGCATAAACGAAAATAAAAAAAAAAAAAAAAAAAAAATATATATAGAATATGTATTTAAAAATATTATTTAAATATAGTAAATAATAATAATATAAAATCTAAAAGTAATGTAATAATGAATGAAAATTTTATAATAATAATAAATAAAACAAAACGAAAGCGAGGTTATTGTGCTTTTAATATAAATAATAGTGCAAAATTTTGAAATTGTACAACAAAAGCTGAGAGGAAAAATGGGAAATACACAGGCAAATCAAAAAGAAGTGGTCAATCTGAACGTCGCTAATGGGAGAGCTGAACTTGAGATAAATTCGCAAATATTACCATTATATTTAATATTCTCTATTCTAGTTTTACAGGTAATATTGGTACTTTTCAAGGATTGGAAGAAATCAATAAAAAAACAAGTAGCTAAAAACACTACCACATGCACAGTATAAAACACAGCAAATATCAGCGCATATAGGGTAATCATTTGCTTAATCAGCAATAAAATTTATTTTGCAACAAATATTTATGATAGAAATGTGTAACAACAAGAAGAAAAAAAAATTTTTAAACTAGAACTTCAAGTCAACAAACTTCATTTCCTTCGAATTTGCTGATACGAAAATTTTCGCAATTATAAATGCAGAATGGAATGCTAAACGGAAAAAAAAAAAGACAAGAAAAATAATTATAGCAAGATAAGTAAATTAAAACAAAAGTAACATATATACATAGGTACACATATATAAATCTATATCTTTACATTTGATAGGTTACATATAAGTTAAGAAGAAAAATATAATAAAATAAAATAAGTGCTATGAAATTACTTTTGCGTAAGCAAAATAAAACATACAATAAAATATATAAAATACATATTAAGCATATATGATATAAATTATAATATGATATGTAAGAAGATATTTACGAACGTATTTATATATAAAGTAAGGGTATTGCCATTTATAAATATAAATATATAAGATTAAGGTGTGTGTTTCGCGAATGAGTAAAATGAAGCCTGATGTCCCTAGTAGAGAAATTGACTCAGAGTAAAACAAATTTTAGAAACATAACAAAAAAGATAATTAAGAAAGAATTAACAAAAAATAAAAAACTTTTATTCGAATACAAAACAGAATTAATTGGATACTTTAATGATTTCTCAATACAGTATAGAAAAGTATACAATACGTGTAAAGCGGAAGATCAACAATTAATAATAGAACAATTTAAATATTTTAGGGATAGAACTTTAACAGCATTTGGTTATCTGAAGTTAGAATTAGAAGTTCCGCGACAATTAGGAGCGATTATAACAATTAGTGTAGAACAAGACTTTATTAGTTCAGACGAAGAATATCAAGATACAATGCCTTTATCAGCAGCTGAATTTGTCAAACTTGCAGTAGGTTTAGTACCTAGTTATGATGGTAATCCGGAAGGATTACAGAAATTTATAGATTCAGTGGAGCTTCTTGAATCTTTAGCTGAGGGAAATAATGTTTTAGCCTTTGTTAAAACACGACTTGAACAGAAAGCGAGAAATGTTTTACCTACAGATTTGACAACTATCGCGCAGCTTAAAAATGCTTTAAAAAACAATATTAAACCGGTTGATTCAGAAGTAATAAAAGCAAGATTGAATGCTTTAAAAGTTGATCGAATGAAATTATGTGACTTCACGACGAAAGCGGAAGAATTGGCGGATCAGTTTCAACATGCTTTAATATTAGAAACGGGAAGCACCGATACTGCCAGGAAGCAAACGCAGAAAGAATTAGTAAAGTTGTGTAGGGCAAATGCTAGGTCAGATTTAACGCGTTCGGTTATCGCATCTTCTAGTTACAACAGTCCAAAAGAAGTTCTTGCTAAATTTGTCACAGAAATCGCCGACGAAAAATCAGAAAATACCGTATTATTTATGAGAAATCGATACAATTCTGGAGGAAATCGAAACCTTTCATATAGAAATAGGCGATTTAAAACAAATTTTAATAATCATCAACGGTATGATAGGAATTTTAATGCCGGGATTAAGCAAAATAATAGAAATTTCAACCGAAATTCAAATAATAAAAATTACGTGAATAACAATGCTAGCAATAATAAGCGTAATATTAGGTATACTTCGGCACAGGAAAACGGGGTATCCCCCCGGTCGGTGCAGCCGGGGGATGTAAACGAGTAAACTTGCACAGAAATAAAAATCAAAATCGAAATATGGATATTGCAAATATTTATTCATTTAATCAAATTGCGCATAATTTTATAAAAATCAATGTGGGTTTTTCGAAAAATTTATTTACATTTTTACTCGATACAGGAGCTGACATTTCGGTGATTAAAGAATGTTGTTTGAGCGATAGGACAATAATAAATAAAAATAATGGATGTGTAATTGCAGGCATTACAAGTGATAAAACATACTCGGTAGGAACTGTTTATATGGATCTTTATTTTAATAATGAAAAGGTAGGTCATAAATTCCATGTTGTTGAAAACGACTTTCCCATACCAAGTAACGGAATTTTAGGTCGGGATTTCATATATAAATTCAAGTGTGTTCTAGACTATGAATATAAAAATGTGAGAGTTAAAAATAAAAACGCAGAGTATATTATTCCTATCACAGATAAATGTGATGCAAATGTTTTGCTCATACCTCCAAGATGCGAAATATTTTGCAAACTACCACCTAAGGAGAAAGAAGAAGATTTGATAGTAGTTAATGATGAAATAAAAACCGGAGTGTTTGTGGCTCAGTCCATAGTAAATTCTAAAAACCCGATAATAAAATTATTAAATATAAATGATAGAGCAGTCACTATTGAAAATCACATCTTTCGAGTTGAGCGATTATCTAATTATTATATTTACAATACAAATTCAGTGAAAACAAATAGTGACACTAAGAAAAGTAAATTGCTTCAAATATTTTCTAACAAGTTTCCGTTATTCGTTAGAGAAAAGCTAGCAGAACTGTGTATGCAATACAGCGATATTTTTGCAACGGAAGATGAACCGTTGACGTGTAATAATTTTTATGAACAAAAATTAAGAGTTAAAGATAATGAACCTGTTTACGTCAAAAACTATAGAATACCTAGAACACAAAAGAGCGAAGTGGAAAGGCAAGTGCAAAAAATGAAAGAAGATGGAATAATTGAGTCAAGTCAATCACCGTATAATTCTCCGATTCTGTTGGTACCGAAGAAAGAGATAAACGGTCAGAAAAAGTGGCGATTGGTAGTAGACTTTCGTAAATTGAACGAAAAGATCATTAAAGATAAGCATCCTTTGCCGCGTATGGATGACATTTTAGATGAATTGGGTCGTACAAAATTTTTTAGTACGCTTGATCTTTTTTCGGGATTTTATCAGGTTAAATTACATCAAGACTCTAGAGACTTAACAAGTTTCAGTACTGACAAAGGATCATTTAGATTTACGCGTCTTCCAATGGGTTTAGCAACATCCCCAAATTCTTTCCAAAGAATGATGTCTTTGGCGTTTTCTGGTCTACCCCCACAAACAGCATTCGTGTATTTAGACGATTGTGTTGTGATAGGACGTTCAGAAGAAAATCATTTAGAAAATTTAAAATTAGTATTTGATGTCTGTAGAAAATATAATCTAAAGCTAAATCCTCTTAAATGCAATTTCTTCCAAAAAGAGGTCACTTACTTAGGTCACAAATGTACCGATAAAGGTATTTTACCTGATCCAAAGAAGTGTGAGGTAATTAAAAATTGGCCAGAGCCAAAATCCGGTGATGAAGTCAAGCGATTCGTAGCCACTTGCAACTACTTCAGACGATTTATTAAAAACTTCGCATCTTTGACCAAGTGTTTAAATAATCTCACTAAAGATGGTGTTGAATTCAATTTTACAGAGGAGTGTCGGGAAAATTTTAATATCTTGAAAAATATTTTAACTAATCCTCCAATTCTGGCTTATCCAAATTTTCAAAAAGAGTTTATTATTACTACCGATGCTTCGAAATTCGCTGCTGGAGCAGTACTTAGCCAAGAATATAACGGCATTCTATTACCTATTGCATACGCATCTAAGAATTTCAACAAGCATGAACAAAATAAACCTCCTATAGAATTAGAATTATTAGCAATTTATTTTGGAATTACTTATTTCAGACCATATATATTTAACACGAAATTCCGAGTACAGACAGATCATAGGCCACTTGTACATTTATTTTCCATGAAAAATCCAACATCTCGATTAACAAGAATTAGACTTGAATTGGAAGAATACGACTTTACTATTGAACATATTCAAGGAAGAAAAAATGTAATAGCAGATGCAATATCCAGAATTCCACCAATAATTGACATTCAAGATTTGAAAACCATAAATAAAAATAACGAAATATTGAGAATGACAACGCGAGCCATGAGTAGAAAGAAAAAAAATGATTATTCGCAAGCCAATGAAAAGGTAAATCATTCAGAGAAAGGATTAAAGGTATATGAATCAATAAGTGCTAGCGAACTGAAAGGGTTACCAGAAATCGTATTTAATATAATTAAAATAAATAATGCCAAAAAGAAAAATGCCAGAAGCTTGGAAATAATAATAAGTACTGAAAAGAGTCGTTTTATAAGTAGAATTTTCGAAAATGTCTTTGTGAAGGATGAACTAGATTTCGATCTTGTATTATCCGAGTTAGAAGAACTAACCCACAAAGTAACCAATAAAGCTAAACTGCAGTTAAGCGATGAAATTTTTGAGGAAGTATCTATTAATAAATTTAAAGAACGTGGAAATAAAATTTTAAAAGAATTAGAAATTGTATTATATGCGCCTATAAAAACCATAAGAGATAAAAAGGAAATTCAGAAAATTATAGAAAAATATCATAATGATGAGCTTTTAGGTGGACATGTAGGACAGAATAGACTTTTTAATAAAATAAAAAATCAATATACTTGGAAAAATATGCGAAAACATATAGCAAAATACATTCAAAATTGCGAACATTGTATAAAAAATAAACCGAAATTTAAAATAAAAGAACCATTGACTATAACACCAACTCCACAGAAAGCGTTTGATATTGTAATTATGGACACCATAGGTCCTTTTCCTAAATCTAGTAAAGATAATATATACGCTCTTACGCTAGAGTGTGATCTAACAAAATATTTAGTATCAATTCCTATAAAAGATAAAAATGCAAGAAGTGTAGCTAAGGCAATTTTTGATAACTTTATTTTAATATACGGTGTGCCAAAAGAATTTAGGACAGACTTAGGAACAGAATTTAAGAACGAAACTATAGAAGAGCTTACTAAATTGCTAAGTATAAAGCATTCGTTTTCGACAGCGTACCATCACGAAACTGTAGGAACGGTAGAAAGAAATCATAGAGTGTTCAATGAATACTTAAGAACTTATATAAATCAGAATTCAAAAGAATGGGATGAATGGTTGAGTTATTTTACTTATTGTTGGAACACGACACCTTCCATATTAGTCCAAGATTATACTCCTTTTGAGTTGGTCTTTGGTAAGAGGTCGAACTTGAAAACTTTTACGAAAGTCGATCCTATTTACAATATCGAAGATTATGTAAAAGAGCTTAAATTTAGATTACAAACTGCACAAAGCAGGGCAAAAGAATTGTATGAAAAAGAAAAACTTAAAAGAAAAATGAATTATGATATTAACAGAAAACCACTTAATATTCAAATAGGAGATAAAGTTTATATTTCTAATGAAAATCGGCATAAATTTGATAGCCTTTATGTAGGGCCATACATTGTAATTGAGGTTAACAATCCAAATTGTAAAATTAAAGATAAAAATGGGAAAATAATTACAGTTCATAAAAATAGAATGTTTTTAAAGAATAAATAAGTAAGAACCAAATAAAATTAGTAATTACTATTATTATAATTGCTGTATAATAATATATAGTATAATATATAAAATTATAATTACATTAATAATTATTATTATCATTATATTTACAGTGTCAATATCTATATATGTACACATATAAATAAATAAATAAATAAATAAAATAAATAAATAAATGAATAATAACAAAAAAAAAAAAAAAAATATATATAAACTTATATTATATATTATATAAAATATATATATATATATTATAAATAAAATTAAAATGACAAAAGGGTAACAGAAAAAATTTTTCTTTCATAATCGGGTAGGTAAGAATTAATTTACTTTAAGCAAAGATGGAATAAAATAAAATAAGAATTAATTAAATAAGTTAGAACAAAATGAATATCGATAAGAAAAATTTTTTCACAGTAAAAGGGAGGTGTAGAGTACATACGTATATTAAGACATTCATGTGCGCACATAACTTTAGCTTTAAGTTCTTAGGCTTAGATAAGTAACACGATGTAATTGTTTGAGGAGAGAGTTAGTTAGTTTAGTCGTAAGGTAGAAGCTAATTAGTACAGTAGAATAAATATAAGTATGGAACCATTATATATAATATAATAAAATGGAATAATTAAATAAATATAAGTTTATATTATACAAGACAAGAACCTAAAGTTGCAGCCTCTTTTATTTTTTATTTTATTTTATAGATTTATTCTTAAAAAAAGAAAAATAAGGGTTTAGATAGAAAAATAAGAAGTTTTCAGGAAAAATGAAGAATAAAAGAAGATGGGAAAAGTTTTCACTTTGCTCCTCATAAAATTTTCCATTTGAACTGAAGTTGAGCTATACAAAACAAAGTATACAAAATGTGCACTTATTATAGATTATTTCCCGAATATTATAGTACATATAGTATTATACGAAAATATTGTTTGCACGTAATACAAAAACTTGCCTGATCGATTTAGACAAGATGCGAACAATTTCTGCAAACAAAATAATAATATCGCGTTTATGCGTAAATAGTTATTGCCGCAATATGATTTGAAAGCACGCAACTCAGCAATAAACGTGTATATATGCACATTGCGTATTGAGCTTCTGTTAGAGAATAATAACGTTCTCTTTGAGTATCAATAGCAAAATATTTCGTATTTGGTGTAATTTCAATGAGTGTCTCATTGTTGACGGTTGGTATGGGTACTAAGTGGAATAGCATAAAATTTTCAGCATCAAGAATCAGCAATTTGCGCTCAAAAATTACGTAATCTGATGTTATTCTTACTTTTACTGACATTAATTTGTAGAATTGTTTTCTTGTTCAGCTGGCAAACGCAAATGATGTCGCAAGTGTGTTTTTATTTTTAATAATTCAGTTTATAATTGTTGTGGTGCTAATAAAAGAGGACTAATTTGTCCATGTTGATCATTAGTTATCACTTGTACAATTACTGACTGGATTCGTTGAATGTTGATTAACATCAGCATCATTTGTGTAGAAATGGAATTGAACAGTTCGAATCGATGATTTTGTTGAAATTCATCTTCAATAGAACGTGGTTGGTTAAAAACTTGTGCAAAATGTTGGTCCAGGTTATCAAATTTTTGCTTTACTTCCTGTTGATCTTTCTTAACGATGTTGATCGTTGCGTCAACAATGCTTGTCTGATTTTGAATTAAATTAAGAAGATAGTTATCGTTATATCTCATTGCATTAATCGTTTCTTCCATATTTTTCGCGTAGTCAGAATCGAGTATCCCAAAAGCCCAATTTGCTGCTCGACCGACTATATTAACAGCTCCTCTTTTTATTATTCAGTGATTGATTGTATTCAGTAAAGCATTATCTATATGAATTTCCTCAATAAGATGATTAAAATGATTAATTGTTTGATTGCATGATGCTTTGGTTTTATTCAACTGATTGCATAAATGTTGTAACGCTAAAGTTCCATTAATTAATGCCGATAATTCCATCCAGAATGGCTTAAGATCATAGAAAGAAATAATTTTCCATTCTGTTTCTTGTAGGCTCATGCTTCCTATATTTTCAAAATATATTCCGGCACTGGAATTGAAGCTGGATATTTGAAATGAATTATTTTGTAAAGAGTTAACGATGGGTAAAGTGAAGCATACTACAAGAAGTGTAGTGAGTAAAGATAATCTTGGCCTTTTTTTGACTGGCGTTTCATTCGAGCGATCGACTTCAGTTTGATGGTGAGAAGTTGATGATTGATCGTAATTATCTGGATCTAGCACATTATCACTTTGAGGACTTTCGTTGTTTTCGTTCTCGTGTGGCAGTGGTGCGAGTCTATTTACTGGTCTTTTCAGGATTCCCTTTGCTGAATTGATTTCTGCAACACGAACCATTCCGTCGTTTCCTTTATGTACGTTTGTGATTCTTCCTAGCAACCACTTCATGCTTGGTAAATTATCTTCTTTTACTAATACCATCATACCAGGTTGCACATTTTGCATTCTTTCTTTCCACTTATATCGGTGTTGTATTGTATTCAAATATTCAATGGACCCTCTGTTCCAAAAATCTTGTTTTATGCGTGTAACAAGCTTCAATCTTGTTACAAGAGTTGATTTATTTGGTTGTGCTTCAGGGTCTACAGTTGAAATTAACGGCTCGCCAATCAGTAAATAATCCGGAGTGGAAGCTGACAAATCATTTGGATCTGAAGAAAGGAGAGTGATTGGTCTTGAATTTGAAATAGCTTCGACTTCAATAACAACGGTTTCCATTTCTTCGTAAGAAAGGTTTGCTGATTGAACTATTTTTACGAGCAGATGCTTACCTGATTTTATTGCTGCCTCCCATAATCCACCAAAGTGAGGTGATCTGGGAGGAATGAATCGAAACTCGATTCCCTTTGACGTACATGCGTTAATAATTTTGGTCCAATTACTGTCTCCAGACTTACAGGCTTCATGTGACCTAGTTGCAGATACTCGTTCATAAATTGTTCATTCTGTTCTCGCAAAACCTTTTTATTGATTAACCTTTTTTCTAATGCCATAAACCGTCTGTATGCCAACCCTGTTGAATCACCTAATTTTGTTTGGCTATCCTTGAATGGTAATCTTACCACAAATCGTCCTTCTGAATTTCGGTGTGTCGTTGTCAAAAAGAATTTTTCACATTGAATTTCGGCTTCAGACATTGTTGCTGGTTGATCCTTAATTGTTTCGATTTTCCAAAATCTTTCAATGGCATTGTCAAGCGCTTCTTTTTCGGTAGATATGTTGCATGTTGTAACCGTTGAAGTTACATTTTTCACACTTCCAGCAACAATCCACCCTACCTGAGTGTTTTGAATTACTGGAAGATCGTCACCAATTTTGTGTTGCTCTGATGCTAATAATTCATAATACAACTCAGCTCCTAACAATAAGTCTACCCTTTTTGGTACGTTGAATGATGGATCTGCTAATTTAATATTTTGTGGTAATTTCCATCTCGATGTATCAATGGTTATTGCTGGCTGCATGGTTGTTATTTGTGGTAAAACAAATGTCTCAATGTGTGTAGCATATTTATTTTTTGTTGCATATTGGATTTTGTGTGTTTTGTTGCCGACGCCTTCAATGAACAATGTATCAGAATTTGAATGTAAACCTAATTGTTTCACGATTCTAGATGTTATTAGGTTTACTTGCGAACCTGAATCTGATACAGCGCGACATTCTGCTGTACCATTTGGACCGGTTAATTTGATGTTAGCTGTGCCTAACAAAATGTATTGTTTTTGTGGTTGTGTTGAGACTGTATTAACAGCAATTGGATCTGATTGCTTACTAATTGGTGCTGTTTGATTATTATTGAAATTTGAGGTTGAATTCTGCTTGATTGTTGCTTTGTTTTGCTCATAATGAAGTAACGCGTTGTTAGACGCGGCCCTACCTTTGGGGCAAACGGGGCTAAGCCCTACCAAGATTATCCTAGAAAGCTTTAAAATAATCTTTCTTCTTTACCGCGATTTAAATTTAAAAATTTTTTCTCATAAAAATTCCTTAATTTCTATGGAAAGTATCAATATTTGTATGTTTTACCTTATTAATCCCACTCTTAGTACAATCACTTTATTGTTTGCTCTAAAAATCTATCAATAATTAAAATGCTTACAGTCCTAATGTTAAACAGTATGTATACATTATGCATATAAACATGAAGAATAAAAAAAATTGGCAATACTCAATACAACGGACTAATCGTTTAGAGCTCTAACAATATGTACTCAATGTGCATATAAACATAAAGAATAAAAAAGTTTATCAATATTCAATACAAGGGGCTAATTTGTTTTCAGTCCTAAATAAGAGAATTCTCTTCTAATTTTCAGTACATTTTCAATTATACCTTTTTTTTTTTTATTTTTTAATTTACATGCAAAAATTGGTTTGACAGGGGCTGTTGAGTTGAGTTATAGCCCCGTATGGTTGTTTATTGTTGCATGTAGATAGAGTTTATTTTCCTCAGCAACAAAGGGGTATTAAGTGTATTAGCATATACACACTGAAAGTTATTGCCATACAATGATAATACTACGATCTAGTTTGATAATACACACAGGGCTAGAAATGTTGTAGACCTGTGAATGTTTTCTGATGGGTAGGAGAAAAAATCATACTGTGTGAATGGGAAAATGTTTCTTACTAGCATGTGTGATGTATGAAATGTATTCAGGATGAACTGATATTGAATTTAGGGACTAAGTAAATTGGATTCCCAAAGGTTTTTTTTGTTGTACATGTTTATACGTACGACACGATCAAACCTAATACTTCAAAAGTATATGGCAAATATACAAATATATATGTACTCTATATATATGTATATATTTGTACATTTCCCATAGAAAAATACATTGCTTTTATGTATGCATTATGTTATACGTATGTTTTTCTATAATCTCCACTATAGAAATACAAATATAATATAATTTATGAATATATATATGTACATATGTATATACATATATACATATATATGTATGCACGAACATACATATGTACATACATAACTATTAAATATTAATTGTTTTCATTTTTCGTAAATTAAACTGCCATTTATCCAGTTTTCTTTAAATATATATAAATATTTCTATATATATATATTTATATACATATGTACATGTACATTTAAGAAATATGTAAAAAAATGTATTAAAATGTAATAGCCAAATTTTAAATTCAAATTTGAAACGGAATTGTCTCTTATAAAAATTGCAATATGTACTTGAATAGGAAATAAATATACACAAATTTAAAATGTACGTTAGAATTACTAAACCCGAATCATGGTTGCCACTTTAGTATATTTATATCAAATTTGGCATATTTTTGCCAAATTTCACAGCAATTTCATATAATTACAATTTATATATGATACCGTCAATATTAGGTTTTTTGCTTTTATACTTAATTAGGAACAGGTTAGAATTTGAAACTATAAACAACATAATGTCTACCATATATGTGAAGTACTTATGTAGAAATAAGGTTATAAATTATTTTAACTATTTTACGTACATATGTATGTATATGAAACTTGTCCTACGTTGATTTTTATACGTACGTACGTGCCATACATTTTTATACGAAAATTGGAATAATTTTCACAATGTGGAAATAAAAGCGCAGTTATTTTGAAAAATTATAGAAACTATAGAAATGTAGTATAAAAATTTGGTATATTTTCAACGAAATTTAAGGAAATTTGGTATCTTAAAATTTTAAATTTGATATCCTAAATTACAGTTCTGTGGCAACCCTGACCCTAATTAATTAGTACACTTGTTTATAAACACAATTAATTTTTTGTTTGTTTTTCAAATACAAGAGAATTTGAATTAAAAGAAACAATTCCGTTAAAATTTGTTTGTCGGTTTCTTATTATTCAGTTTTATCATAGTTTGAAGTGCGGTGTAATTCTAAACGTTAAACGTAAAAATTAAACAATTTTTTTTTTTAAATTTAAAAACAGTGCAAAATGAAATTTTAGAGTGCATTTTGCAAGTATATCTCTTAGAATTTAACAATGAAATTGAAGCAGCAAATTTTGTATCAATTCAAGCCGATGAAACGACAGATGTCTCCTGTGTTTCACAAATGGCAATTACTTTGAGATTTGTAAAAGATAAACTACCCTGTGTTGCCGTCTCTGTTTTTCTAATATCTAGAAATAGCAGAGAATGACAATACAATGTTAATAAGTAACAAGTTTGAAGTGCCGCTGTTTCGTATACCAGAATTAGGGTGTTGGGCAGCAAAAATGGAAAAAAAAGTCGTGTTTCAAATTCGTTATAAAACTTATGTTTTATTTAACTTAAAAATTAGGAAAAAACAATTTACAAAATAAAAATTCAAGCAAATTTATATAAAAAAATAAAAATCTAAGGCAAAATATAAAAATAATTAAATAAATAAAAAAATTCAAGCAAATAAAATAAAAGTAACATGCAACAAAATAAATTAAAACTAAAGAAAGAAATTCAAGCAAAATTAATAGTAAATTAAGAATAAACAAGAATTCAAAAAAAATAAAAAAAGTAAAAAGTAAAAATGCAATTAATAAATTAAAAAAAATGAAAAAAACAAAGTAAATAGCTAGATCAATGTTTGGATCTATCCCACCTTTCTATGTCCAAGGCGGTCTATGAAAGAAGAAGAAAAAAAAAATAATAAAAGAATTAAAAAATTATAAATTATATATACAATTTGTGTTAGTCAGACTTATTGAAGTTGTCTGGGTTGAAAATTATTGTACCGAATCTTCAGTTAAAATTCGCTGAAGATCGGTTTAAATGTAGATGATATCCAAGTTAAGATTCGCTTGAGATATCACTACGAAGGTACTTTGGATTCTAGTTAAGATTCGCTAGAATCCGGATTAGTATAAAAATATTTTTTATCCATTTTGCTGGGTTCGAACCAACCATTGCTTAAATTCGGTGTCTGATTCCCATCGTTCAACAAAATTTCGTTGTTTTTTATTTGGTGGCTAAAACATTTTATAATATACTTTTATTAAGTTACAAAATATAGATTTACATAGATGTACAAAAAAAAAAAAAAAGGAAACCACCAAAGCGGTTTGTTGTCAGCTAGTTAAAAAATACTTGTATTTTCATAAGTAAAAATTTCCTACCTCTGCATCTGTTTCTGTCCTTTCATTATTTATGGAACAACGATTGATACTGCTGCTTACGCTATCATTGTTGTTTTCAAGATTATTCCTACTTTTTTCAGCAGAAGCAGACGTACCTATAACTGTATAAACAAAGAACGTAGATCAAGACAACTATGGCAATTAAAACAAGTTTAAAACATACCGTTTTTTCTTATCACAAATTGATCCATTTTTGAACTTATACATACAATTATGTATTAAATACCACACACAAAAAGTGAAAAAATATCATATAGGATAATGAAAATGACATGTACAATGTACAACATGACAATCGTCATAACCGTCCCACATTTAATAATTGACATTGACAATAATAATCTACATTAGGGTAGGGATTAAATGAAATGAAATATCGATTAAATAGCGATTCTTACATAAGAAATACGTAAAAATAAATATAATGATCATAGAGAAACAAATGATCGTAAATCTTTAAGAATTTTCACATTTGTCGAAAAATCGTCATATATAGGTAAAAAATCGTCACATCGTCAAAGAGGTAAAAAATCGTCAAAATGACGATAAAATCGTCAATCTAACAACCCTGGTTGAGTTATAGCCCCGTATGGTTGTTTATTGTTGCATGTAGATAGAGTTTATTTTCCTTAGCAACAAAGGGGTATTAAGTGTATTAGCATATACACACTGAAAGTTATTGCCATACAATGATAATACTACGATCTAGTTTGATAATACACACAGGGCTAGAAATGTTGTAGACCTGTGAATGTTTTCTGATGGGTAGGAGAAAAAATCATACTGTGTGAATGGGAAAATGTTTCTTACTAGCATGTGTGATGTATGAAATGTATTCAGGATGAACTGATATTGAATTTAGGGACTAAGTAAATTGGATTCCCAAAGGTTTTTTTTGTTGTACATGTTTATACGTACGACACGATCAAACCTAATACTTCAAAAGTATATGGCAAATATACAAATATATATGTACTCTATATATATGTATATAGGAAAAAACAATTTACAAAATAAAAATTCAAGCAAATTTATATAAAAAAATAAAAATCTAAGGCAAAATATAAAAATAATTAAATAAATAAAAAAATTCAAGCAAATAAAATAAAAGTAACATGCAACAAAATAAATTAAAACTAAAGAAAGAAATTCAAGCAAAATTAATAGTAAATTAAGAATAAACAAGAATTCAAAAAAAATAAAAAAAGTAAAAAGTAAAAATGCAATTAATAAATTAAAAAAAATGAAAAAAACAAAGTAAATAGCTAGATCAATGTTTGGATCTATCCCACATTTCTATGTCCAAGGCGGTCTATGAAAGAAGAAGAAAAAAAAAATAATAAAAGAATTAAAAAATTATAAATTATATATACAATTTGTGTTAGTCAGACTTATTGAAGTTGTCTGGGTTGAAAATTATTGTACCGGATCTTCAGTTAAAATTCGCTGAAGATCGGTTTAAATGTAGATGATATCCAAGTTAAGATTCGCTTGAGATATCACTACGAAGGTACTTTGGATTCTAGTTAAGATTCGCTAGAATCCGGATTAGTATAAAAATATTTTTTGATTTAACGATCCAGTTAAGATTCGCTGTCTCGTTAAATCGGGGATTCCTTTTAGTTAAGATTCGCTAAAAGGCTCTAGAGGTTCGAAGGATTAAGATTCGTCCTTCTTGATTCTCAGTTAAGATTCGCTGAGACTGAATAAGCAGACAAGGAATTAGTGAAGTATTCACTTGGAAAGTTTGATCAAAAATGATGATTTCTGTTGGATTTCATCTCGTTTATATACGATCTGGGTAAACTGTATTTTTATTGTTTCCCAGTGTAAACAATGGAACAATGTAAACAATAAATTCTATGTTTATTGCACTTGTCAAATAATGAAAATAAATAGTTTGACAAGTGCAGTAATGTATAGTAATGTGTGTGTGAATAAATATTGAAATAAATAGAAAATGATCGTGAAAATTAATAAATGTGAAAGTAAAAATTGAAAAGTGTTAAAAATAATAAATGTGAAAAATAAATAAATATGAAAAAAGATGTGAAAAATAAAAATGTGAAAAATAATAATCATGAAAAAATAATATGTGAAAATAAATGTGGAAAGGTGGTGATAAAAATAATAATGTGTTAGTATAAATAATAAAAAAAGGTTATGTTTTGCTTTTTGGGCAAAACATTTTCCGGCCTCCGAAGAGACTGTACTTACCACTTCTTTGGATTGCAAGCGAATTTTTATTCGCCCATTACCCTTCGTGAACCGCAACCACCCTTTGTTGAATACTGGCATTCTGAATTCTTTTGTAGCTGCGGTGACTGCCAACCAAGGTATATTTATTTGTGCCAGTTCCTCTCGGCTAATGTTAGTTAATTCTACATTAGCCGGAATTTTTGAAGAAGGAACTGGCACTGGCAGTTCCGGTATGGGCGATATTGCCCTTATATTTCTGTAGTGCCGGAGTATATTGTTCACAAGCCTTGATGGTGTTGGTTTGTCTTCCTCCGGCACGTCGATCTGGATTAAATGCCACGGCATAAATGTGATTACCTTTGGTGGTTGCGGCTCGTATTCGGCGTGAAGTTGTAGTGGCTGTTGTTGTTGTTGCTGTTGTTGTTGTTGTTGTTGTCGCTGCTGCAGTTGTTGTTGCAGTTTCTGCTGTTCTGGCAGTTTTGGAATTTTTTTGGTGGCTGCTAGCGGCCTCTTAAACGTAGTTCGTAGGCTACGTTTTTTGGTGGCTATTAGCTGCTGCCTTATCCTCTCCTTCAATTTTTGTTTTAATATGTCTGCCGGTGTCTTATCCATTGTTTGTAACTATACTTTGGTGAAAAAGGTTTTATTTGTAAATATTTTATGTTTTTAATTTTAAGTTTTTAATTTCTTAAAAATTTTTTTTTTTTTAGAATATGTACTTACTAATTGCTGATCGAATTTTAATGATGAAAAAATTAAAATTTGGCTTGTATTTATATGAAAAAATATAAAGAAAAATTTTTATGGACAAAGGAAAGAAAAAAAACTGTTTTTATTAACTGAAAATTTTTGAAAGAAAAGAAATTTGAAATTTTGACATAACGTCTAGACTACATTTGCATTATGGCAGTTTACAAATCTTTGTGATTGGTCGCTGTAATATGTTATTTGAAGTTTTGATTGTTACAACTCTACATAAATTGTCATTGCCTGGATGTAATTGTATAACCTTACCTAAGGGCCATTGTGTGGGAGGATATCGTTCATCCTTTATCATTACGATATCATTTTCTTGGATGTGAGTATTATTTTTATTCCATTTGCTACGTTGTTGTAATGTATGCAGATATTCATTTGACCATTTTTTGCAGAAATCATTTGTCAGCTGTTGTATATATTTCCATCTGTTGATGTGTAAAGCTTGATCTGGATGGGATGGTTCTGGAGTAGTCAGTAGATGTCGCCCTGTTAGAAAATGGCCTGGAGTTATTAATGAATGATCGTCAGGATTATTAGTCAGTGGTATTAAGGGTCTGGAATTAACGCAGGCTTCTATTTGGCATAGTAAAGTGGTTAATTCTTCGTAAGTTAAATTGGCTGCTGGAATAATCCGCTTCATATGTGTCTTCACTGATTTTACTCCTGCCTCCCATAAACCGCCAAAGTGTGGAGCTGATGGTGGGTTAAAGTGCCATTTTATATTTAAATTTGTAGAAATTGTATTAATACTGTCTTTGAATTCCTTTAGGTATGTTTTGAATTCGTTATCCAGAACCTTGTTAGCGCCTACAAATGTTGTGCCTTGGTCAGAGTAAACATCTGTGCATAAGCCTCTTCTGCTGACAAATCTTCTGAAAGCTGCTAGGAATGCGTTTGTTGTTAATTCGGTTACCAACTCGATATGTATGGCTTTGGTAACCATGCAAATGAATATGGCAATGTAGCCTTTTAAGGTTTTTGCGTTTCGGATCTTTGATGTTTTGATATTGATTGGCCCTGCATAATCTATGCCGACATGTTGAAATGGTAATGAAATGTTGACTTTACATTCAGGCAAGTCACCCATAATTTGTTGTGATGTTTTTGGTCGTGTTTTATAGCATTGTATACATTTATGCAAATGTAGTCTTATTGTATTTCGTGCATTTAGTAGCCAATATTTATGTCGTAAAGTGTTTAGAACTAATTGTGTTCCACCATGTAGTGTAATTTTGTGATAATGATTAATTATTAGTGTTGTGACATGGTGTTTATTTGGAATAATGATTGGGTGTTTAGTATTGAAAGGTAAATTGGTATTGGACAGACGACCACCTACTCTTAATATACCCTTTTCGCAGATAAAGGGGCGAAGGTTAATAATATGGCTTTTACTTGGTATAGGTTTGTTATTTTTAATGTGTTCAATTTCTTGTCTGAAATTGTTGTGTTGAATTATTGATATTATACGTAATTCTGCCGTATTTAATTCTTCTAATGTAAGATGATTTTTTCTTTTGTTTTTAGGGTATTTGCAATTGTGAAAGAATCGAAGACAACAGGCTACAACTCGTATTAATTTTGAAAAGGATGAGTATTTAAATAATAATGATGGTTCTTTTATATTTGAAAATGTCGTTAATGATTTAACTTCTATTTTAGGTTTGATACTTTTGGGCTGTATTGGCCATAATGTAAGGGATGGTAGTAATTCCGGAGGAATTCCTCGCGACGCACAATCAGCTGGATTGTCTGCTAATGTTATCGTATGGAACGTTTTTGTCTTGCTGTCTGATATGGCAGATCCAAATAAAATCCATCCTAACAAGGTTAATTGGGCTGTAGGTGTTGTTTTATTCCCTCTTATTACATTATTTTGTAATATTTTTGCATATATAGTATATCAGCACCTAATAAGAGGTCTATTGGACCCGGTTCAAAAAATCTTTCATCTGCTAGTTTTAATTTCAACAAATGCTTGCAGTTTTCGATGTTGATTTTGGTATTAGGTGTTTTACCAGTAATCTGATTGATTACGAAAACTTCAACATTTGTTTTGAAATTGGTATGAATTGATTTCATACATACTTTTGTTTTATATTGTGCATGTGCTGTTTGTGTTTTTCCTAAACCTGATATTTGTGTATCAGTTGGAACACAATTTAATTTTAATTTTTTACAAGCAGACTTTGAGATGAAAGATGTCTGTGAACCCGTGTCCAATAACGCTCTTAATTGAGTCGTTCTGCCATTGTTATCTTTTACGTTTACTAGCGCTGTGGCTAGTAAAGCAAGTTTTGTGCTCTGTCTATGGCTTTGTGCTGTTAAGTTTGTAGGAGTGCTTGTTGTGGATTCATTTGGTGTTTTTTGTACATGTAATAATGTATTTTGTTTTTTGTTGCATATTGCACAAGTGTTTTTGCTTGGACATTTTTCTATACTATGTGAATCATTCAAGCAATTTTTACATAGGTTATGTTGTGTGGCAAATTCTATTTTTTGTTTGGTAGTTAATTTTCTGAATATGGGACACCTGAACAGAATGTGATTTTGATTGCATTTTTTACATTTGAGTGTGTTCAAAAAGTTGTTTGTATTTTTTGACGTCGATTGTGTTTGGAAAGAAGTTCTTGGTTTGTTAATTTCTTGAATGGCTTCAAGAGTACGGAAGCGCACTTCTAGAAATTCTTTGAATTGAGAGTACGTGGGTATCTCTGTGTTATTTCCTTGTTGCTGTTCCCATAATGCATGAGTCTCAGGCGGAAGTTTTTGTACAAGTGTATGTACTAGTATGGCGTCCCAATGGTTTGTTGGGAGCTCTAATGCTGTGAGTTCGTGTAGAACTTCTTCGGTTTGATCGAATTTGAGGTTTCGATTTTGATGGCTGGTTGGCCAAACAAGGTTTTGAGATGGGTGTTTACTAGCACACGTTTGTTATTGTATCGTTTTTGTAGTAATTCCCATGCTTTGGTGTAATTTGAGGCAGTGACGTCAAACTGTCTAAACAATTTTTCAGCTTCACCGGTTACTGAAGCTTTGAGGTAATGTAATTTTTGAACACTTGCAAGATTTGCTTTTTTATGTATTAAGCAAGAAAATAGATCGAAAAATGATCTCCAATTTTTATAATTACCATCAAATTTTGGTATTGGAATAGGGGTTAATTGAATATTGTCTTTTTCTGTATGTTCAGGGTCTATTTGAGATGTATTTATATTTTCAGTTTTTGTGTCTAATTCAAATGATTTTAATGCGTCTTTGCATTTTACTATGTATTCGAGATATAAATTCTCGAATTGTTCGTATAAATCGCTGCTGATATATGTATCAGCTTCATCGTTTTCTTCTTCGTTATCATAGATAAGTATATGATTTGCTTGGAATTTTTTCCATAAAACTTCAAAGCATTCTAATCTTGCTTTGAAGTATGACTCTGTAAATTGCTTTCCTGAATTTTTATCAAAATTGTTTGCCGATCGTGTAAGTTGCTCAAGCAAAGTTGTTTGAGTCTTAACGATGGCAGCGACTTCCACTTTTTTACTGCCACGTCCCATTCTGGTTGCACTATTGCTCGAAGGACCAAAAAATGTGTTGCCGTCTCTGTTTTTCTAATATCTAGAAATAGCAGAGAATGACAATACAATGTTAATAAGTAACAAGTTTGAAGTGCCGCTGTTTCGTATACCAGAATTAGGGTGTTGGGCAGCAAAAATGGAAAAAAAAGTCGTGTTTCAAATTCGTTATAAAACTTATGTTTTATTTAACTTAAAAATTAGGAAAAAACAATTTACAAAAAAAAATAAAAATCTAAGGCGAAATATAAAAATAATTAAATAAATAAAAAAATTCAAGCAAATAAAATAAAAGTAACATGCAACAAAATAAATTAAAACTAAAGAAAGAAATTCAAGCAAAATTAATAGTAAATTAAGAATAAACAAGAATTCAAAAAAAAATAAAAAAAGTAAAAAGTAAAAATGCAATTAATAAATTAAAAAAAATGAAAAAAACAAAGTAAATAGCTAGATCAATGTTTGGATCTATCCCACCTTTCTATGTCCAAGGCGGTCTATGAAAGAAGAAGAAAAAAAATAATAAAAGAATTAAAAAATTATAAATTATATATACAATTTGTGTTAGTCAGACTTATTGAAGTTGTCTGGGTTGAAAATTATTGTACCGAATCTTCAGTTAAAATTCGCTGAAGATCGGTTTAAATGTAGATGATATCCAAGTTAAGATTCGCTTGAGATATCACTACGAAGGTACTTTGGATTCTAGTTAAGATTCGCTAGAATCCGGATTAGTATAAAAATATTTTTTGATTTAACGATCCAGTTAAGATTCGCTGTCTCGTTAAATCGGGGGTACCTTTTAGTTAAGATTCACTAAAAGGCTCTAGATGTTCGACGGATTAAGATTCGTCCTTCTTGATTCTCAGTTAAGATTCGCTGAGACTGAATAAGCAGACAAGGAATTAGTGAAGTATTCACTTGGAAAGTTTGATCAAAAATGATGATTTCTGTTGGATTTCATCTCGTTTATATACGATCTGGGTAAACTGTATTTTTATTGTTTCCCAGTGTAAACAATGGAACAATGTAAACAATAAATTCTATGTTTATTGCACTTGTCAAATAATGAAAATAAATAGTTTGACAAGTGCAGTAATGTATAGTAATGTGTGTGTGAATAAATATTGAAATAAATAAAAAATGATCGTGAAAATTAATAAATGTGAAAGTAAAAATTGAAAAGTGTTAAAAATAATAAATGTGAAAAATAAATAAATATGAAAAAAGATGTGAAAAATAAAAATGTGAAAAATAATAATCATGAAAAAATAATATGTGAAAATAAATGTAAAAAGGTGGTGATAAAAATAATAATGTGTTAGTATAAATAATAAAAAAAGGTTATGTTTTGCTTTTTGGGCAAAACATTTTCCGGCCTCCGAAGAGACTGTACTTACCACTTCTTTGGATTGCAAGCGAATTTTTATTCGCCCATTACCCTTCGTGAACCGCAACCACCCTTTGTTGAATACTGGCATTCTGAATTCTTTTGTAGCTGCGGTGACTGCCAACCAAGGTATATTTATTTGTGCCAGTTCCTCTCGGCTAATGTTAGTTAATTCTACATTAGCCGGAATTTTTGAAGAAGGAACTGGCACTGGCAGTTCCGGTATGGGCGATATTGCCCTTATATTTCTGTAGTGCCGGAGTATATTGTTCACAAGCCTTGATGGTGTTGGTTTGTCTTCCTCCGGCACGTCGATCTGGATTAAATGCCACGGCATAAATGTGATTACCTTTGGTGGTTGCGGCTCGTATTCGGCGTGAAGTTGTAGTGGCTGTTGTTGTTGTTGCTGTTGTTGTTGTTGTTGTTGTCGCTGCTGCAGTTGTTGTTGCAGTTTCTGCTGTTCTGGCAGTTTTGGAATTTTTTTGGTGGCTGCTAGCGGCCTCTTAAACGTAGTTCGTAGGCTACGTTTTTTGGTGGCTATTAGCTGCTGCCTTATCCTCTCCTTCAATTTTTGTTTTAATATGTCTGCCGGTGTCTTATCCATTGTTTGTAACTATACTTTGGTGAAAAAGGTTTTATTTGTAAATATTTTATGTTTTTAATTTTAAGTTTTTAATTTCTTAAAATTTTTTTTTTTTTTTAGAATATGTACTTACTAATTGCTGATCGAATTTTAATGATGAAAAAATTAAAATTTGGCTTGTATTTATATGAAAAAATATAAAGAAAAATTTTTATGGACAAAGGAAAGAAAAAAAACTGTTTTTATTAACTGAAAATTTTTGAAAGAAAAGAAATTTGAAATTTTGACATAACGTCTAGACTACATTTGCATTATGGCAGTTTACAAATCTTTGTGATTGGTCGCTGTAATATGTTATTTGAAGTTTTGATTGTTACAACTCTACATAAATTGTCATTGCCTGGATGTAATTGTATAACCTTACCTAAGGGCCATTGTGTGGGAGGATATCGTTCATCCTTTATCATTACGATATCATTTTCTTGGATGTGAGTATTATTTTTATTCCATTTGCTACGTTGTTGTAATGTATGCAGATATTCATTTGACCATTTTTTGCAGAAATCATTTGTCAGCTGTTGTATATATTTCCATCTGTTGATGTGTAAAGCTTGATCTGGATGGGATGGTTCTGGAGTAGTCAGTAGATGTCGCCCTGTTAGAAAATGGCCTGGAGTTATTAATGAATGATCGTCAGGATTATTAGTCAGTGGTATTAAGGGTCTGGAATTAACGCAGGCTTCTATTTGGCATAGTAAAGTGGTTAATTCTTCGTAAGTTAAATTGGCTGCTGGAATAATCCGCTTCATATGTGTCTTCACTGATTTTACTCCTGCCTCCCATAAACCGCCAAAGTGTGGAGCTGATGGTGGGTTAAAGTGCCATTTTATATTTAAATTTGTAGAAATTGTATTAATACTGTCTTTGAATTCCTTTAGGTATGTTTTGAATTCGTTATCCAGAACCTTGTTAGCGCCTACAAATGTTGTGCCTTGGTCAGAGTAAACATCTGTGCATAAGCCTCTTCTGCTGACAAATCTTCTGAAAGCTGCTAGGAATGCGTTTGTTGTTAATTCGGTTACCAACTCGATATGTATGGCTTTGGTAACCATGCAAATGAATATGGCAATGTAGCCTTTTAAGGTTTTTGCGTTTCGGATCTTTGATGTTTTGATATTGATTGGCCCTGCATAATCTATGCCGACATGTTGAAATGGTAATGAAATGTTGACTTTACATTCAGGCAAGTCACCCATGATTTGTTGTGATGTTTTTGGTCGTGTTTTATAGCATTGTATACATTTATGCAAATGTAGTCTTATTGTATTTCGTGCATTTAGTAGCCAATATTTATGTCGTAAAGTGTTTAGAACTAATTGTGTTCCACCATGTAGTGTAATTTTGTGATAATGATTAATTATTAGTGTTGTGACATGGTGTTTATTTGGAATAATGATTGGGTGTTTAGTATTGAAAGGTAAATTGGTATTGGACAGACGACCACCTACTCTTAATATACCCTTTTCGCAGATAAAGGGGCGAAGGTTAATAATATGGCTTTTACTTGAGTAGTTAGGATATGTATGTTCTGGACCAGAGCAGGGTTCTTGTGCCATTTTATGACGTCATTAATTTGATGACGTCATGATATGAGAAAAAAAATGGCTGCGATGGGTGGATCGTGATGAAATGAGGAGTGGTTTAAAAAAATTGATGACGTCATGGGTTGAATAATGACGGCGCTGAGTGTATTGTGTTGGTGATAGGAGTGGTTTAATTGGAGTTAATGACGTAATGGTTTAGAAAAGATAATGATGATTGTTGATAGATCGTGTTGGTGAAAGGAGTGGTTTAATTAAAAAAATGTGTGTGGGTGATGTAATTATATAATTGGTTGTTGTTTACTTTATGGTGTGTTTGGTGGGTAAATGATCTTAAGTTTTAAAGTCTTTGTGATGTCATTGACGTAAATATTTTTCATGGTGGGTAGGTGGTGGTATTAAGGGTAGGTTGAATGTGCTTTAAGTAATGTTCAAGGTTTTTTTTCTAGTGTTGTTGTTGTTGTTTTTTCTAAATGATGGGAACCTGAAAAAGTAGAGTGATCTCATATGTAATGTATTTGTTGTTGTGGTAATTATTTAAGAAAAATAGAAAAACCCGGATGTGAGGTTTTTTACTATATATTTGTTGTTGTTTAATTAGGAAAAATAAAACCAAGGTTGAAAATTGCGAAAACATGTTCAAACTTGTTTTGTAATATGTAGTTGTTGTTTAATTAGGAAAAACAAAAAAAACCCCCAAGGTTGAAAATTGTGAAAATTTGGTTAAAGTTGTTTACACTGTACTTGTTGTTGTTTTATACGATGAGAACTTGAAAAATCGAAGTGAATAATGTATACTTGAAAACAATATAGTGGGGTGTATTGTGTTTGTTGTTGCGCAATTAAAACAGTTGTTACAAGTAAAAATTTTTAAAATATAAATGCACGTAAAATTTGAGGATACTTTAGTTTATGGATTTAAACGATCAAGATAGTAATAATTCGTGGTCAACAGTTTTAACAGTCAGAACCGGAGTTAACTGGAAGTTAGAATTTATAACTGAACCGCAAAGTTTATTCGAAGTTTCGGTATTAAACATTTGGAATAATAATATTCTATCAGTGCAGGAGTGGAAAGAAGAATTAAGAAAGCCTTTACTGAAAAATAAATTAGAAGAAACATATTTTTTTGGTGATATTTTTAGCTGTGTAGTATTTAATTGGTCTTTACAAAAAAAATTGACTATTCCATTTATAATTAATAATTGTGAGAATACTGTTTGGTTTAGTAAAATAAAATTGCAATACATCAAAGAAATTAAACTACCACTAACAACTATATTTGCAGACGATTTTTAGGTATGTATGAGAGTTTATTTATTTATTTTTTTTTTCGAATCAGATGTACTATTATATTCAACTAAATTCAATTTTTTTATTTTTTATTAGAAACTAATCAACATGGATTTCAATTTATATCCGAATAAAGACGATATTCGTCACTTATTTAACGCTAAGGATTTGAAGTCACTTATACCTTTAAAAGATATGGTGGACGAAAAAAAATATCGTCTTATAAATTACCAAAGAGTAAACACAAAATATGGACAAAGGATTCTTTTAGAATTAGATGAACATAAGTTATTCTTATCAGCAAGATTTAATGATTTGCCTGATGAAAAGTTAGATATGTTGAAGACGAAGAAGTACAGCATTAAAAAAACTACTGGACCTGACTATAAACTCAAATTAGTAAAACATTATCCGTATGATGATGATGATGATGATGAATTTTAAAAGAACAAAAAATATTGATTTTTTATAAATTAGTTTACTTTATTGTATACATATACGTGCAAAATAAGTAAAAAATTTTGAATAAATTGAAAGAAAAATGAAAAAAACTTTTTTTATTTAATATTTTCTCCTCTTACTAAGGGTTTTTCTTGTTTGTATTTTCTAATTCTTTGAATATGTATTGTTTTTGATTACTCTTTTGAAAATCTTCGTTTGGTTTTCGTTAAGCTTCGTTAAGTTTTCGTAAATATTCGTTAAATTGTACTTAATAATATAAAAGGGTGAAATCAATTAAGGTTTGTATCATTTCAAATTGTATCATCATAGCTTAAACATCGTTTCGCTATAAATTTCTTCAATTTATAATTCATATTGGTGTATAGTACAAACAAAGATGGAATTTGCTTGTGAATTATGTAACAAAAAGTATACTTTAAAAAAATGTTTAAACAGACACATTCAAAGTGCTCACGGCGAGCGCGTAGTATGTGATATTTGTGAAAAACAATTAAGTAGAAAAGATAAATTGTTAGAACATAAAAGAACATATCACACAGCTTCTATTCAAATTGCTTGTGCAATTTGTCAAAAAGAGTTTTCTAGATATAACAATTTGTTGAGACATTTAAAAAAATACCATACAGTAAATATTGAAGAATCAATTGCATCTACAAGTGGTGAAAATTCGAAAGTGTTAAAAAATAAGTTTTGTGATGTATGTAAAAAAGAAGTTAATGAAAAGATGTGGTCTTATCATTTAAGAACGAATGTTCATAAAAAGAATTCTGCTGAGCCTATAAATGAACATTTAAAAGTTGTAAAAAGTTGTTTTGATGAAAGGATTGAGTCTTATGTTTTAGAGAATAAAGATGAAACTGTTTTAGATCCTATAAAGTTTTTTAATCAATCAAAACCGATAATTTTAAAAGCATTAGAAGATTTGATATTGAAACATGAAGCTTTTAAATTTAATATGGAATTATTTGGAGAATATATTAAAATAACAAGAAGAAATGATGAAGAAGATGATTTTACAATATCAGTAAAATCTTTTCAGTCTAAAATGAGTATTATTCAAAAAAAAGAAGATTTAGAAGAAACTTATATGAATATGAGTAGCAACATTTTTACAAAAATGGAAGAATTTCAAGAAAAAGACAGTGGTTGGACATTAATTAGAATCATACACATCGAAATTAATATTAATCAATGGAAACCTTTAAGAGGATCTCAGTACTTACCTTTACCAAAGTTTTTAGCAGATAAAAAAGCTTGTGTCAATGTGCAAAATAATGATGAATACTGTTTTAAATGGGCTATCATATCTGCTTTGGATCCAGTTGAGAATCATAGTGATAGAATTTCATCATATCAAATTGAAGATATAAAATCAAAAGCAATAATATTAAAAAATAGAATTAAAATTGAATTCGGTGATTTACAGTTTCCATTTAAAGTGAACGATTGTAAAAAATTTGAAATATTAAATCCTACAATAAGCATCAATGTATTTGGATATGAATATGAAAAAGAAAATAAATGTAATATTATTGGCCCATATTACAGCACGCAAGAAGAAAAAAGTAAACATATTAATTTGTTACTTTTACAAGAAGGAGATAAATATCATTATGTCTGGATAAAAAATGTATCTAGGTAATTTATTTAATACATTAGTTTATACTTTTTACTAAGTATTTTAATAGAATTCAATTTTATTATTTATAGATTAATTAAAAGTCAAATAACGAAATCTACTCGTCAAATTTATATATGTAATTGGTGTTTAATACATTTTTATACTACAGACGCTTTAAACATTCACAAAGGAGAGTGCAATAAATTAGTAACGAAGATGCCATCACTAGAGAAATCAATTTTAAAGTTTGAACATTATAATAGACAACTTGATGTACCGTTCGTCATATATGCTGATTTTGAATGTATTCTCAAAAATGTAAGTACTTGTTTTCCAGATCTATCAGGACCATCAACAACAGATGTTCAAGAACATGTACCGTGTGCATTTTCTTATTATATAAAATGTAGTTTTAATGATAGTTTAAGTGAACTTAGAATTTATAAAGGAGAAGATTGTGCTAAAAAATTTGTTGAATTTGTAATTAACGATATTCGTATATTATACAATAATTATATATCAAAACCTATACCAATGAATAGTTTAACAATAGATGAATTCGACCAACAAATTATGAGTAGAGAATGTCATATATGTAAGAAATATTTAGGTGATGATAGAGTTGCAGATCACTGTCATTTAACAGGGAAATATAGAGGACCAGCACATAATGAATGCAATTTATTGTTTAGAGTACCAAAATTTTTTCCAATATTTTTTCATAACTTTTCTGGATACGATTGTCATTTATTTGTTAAGGAATTATCTTCTTTTGAAGGTGATATAAATGTCATTCCTTTAAATAAAGAATTATATATATCACTTTCAAAAAGAATTTTTGTTAATGAAAATGATACAGTTGAATTAAGGTTTTTAGATTCAAGCAGGTTTATGCAAGCAAGTTTAGATTCTTTAGCTAAAAATTTATCTATTGACATGTTCAAAACAGTTCGTTCAGTTTTTACAAATGATGAAGAATTTAATTTGATTACTAGAAAAGGGGTGTTTCCTTACGAATACATTAATTCTTGGGAACGACTGAATGAAAATTGTTTGCCATCACAAGAAAATTTCCATAGTAAATTAACAAATAGTGATTGTTCAGGTGATGACTATGAACATGCTAAAAATGTTTGGGAAAAATTTAATTGTCAAAATATTTGGAATTATTTAGAGATTTATTTAATTACTGATGTATTATTACTAACAGATGTATTTGAAAATTTTAGAAATGTTTGTAAAAGTATTTATTCATTAGATCCTTGTCAATATTATACAGCTCCAGGATTATCATGGGATGCAATGTTAAAAGTAACAAAAATTGAACTTGAACTTTTAACAGATATTAATATGCATACATTTATTAAACGAAGTATCAGAGGAGGTATCACTCAGTGTTGCCATAGACATTCTATAGCTAATAATAAGTATATGAAAGGATATGATGAAGAAAAACCATCAACATATCTTATGTATGTAGATGCAAACAATTTAAATGGGTGCGCAATGTCTCAATATCTTCCTTATGGAAGTTTTAAATGGATAGAAGAAATTGAAAATATTGATATAATGAATATTCCTGAAGATTCAGAAATTGGATATATATTAGAAGTAGATTTAGAATATCCTGAATCAATACATGATGTACATAATGATTTACCATTTTGTGCTGAGAATAAAATAACTATAAACGCCAAACATGTAAAATTAATTACAGATTTAACAAGTAAAAAGAAATATGTCATTCATTATAGAAATCTTCAGCAATGTATTAAACATGGTTTAAAACTTGTACAAATTCATCGAATATTACAATTTAAACAATCAGCTTGGTTAAAAATATATATAGATTTAAATAACCACTATCGAACAATTGCAAAAAACACATTTGAAAAGAATTTTTTTAAGTTACTTAATAACGCAGCATACGGTAAAACAATGGAAAATGTTGATAAAAGAAAAGATGTAAAAATTTTAACAGAATAGGAGAATATAGGTAAAAAGCAAGGCGCTAGAGCTTTGATTGCTAAACCAAATTTTCATAGTTCAACTCAATTTACAAGCAATATGATTGCTATACAAATGAATCAAAAGTATACTTTTTATAATAAACCAATATATCTCGGATTTTGTGTTCTTGAATTATCTAAATTAAAAATGTATAGTTTCCATTATGATTATATGAAACCAAAATATAATGAAAATATTATACTTAACTATATGGATACAGATTCTTTCGTATATACAATTCAAACTGAAGATTTTTATAATGATATAAGAAATGATATTGATACTAATTTTGATACTTCTGAATACCCTCTTGATAATCTTTATAGTTTGCCTTTGAAAAATAAGAAAGTATTAGGTATGATGAAAGACGAAAATAATGGGAAAATAATGACAGAATTTATAGGACTCAGAGCAAAAATGTATTCATTAAGTGTTGAAAATTCAAAAGATATTAAAAAAATTAAAGGGATTAAGAAAACAAATGTAAATAATATAAGTTTAGAAAATTATAGAGATTGTTTGTATAAGAAAAAATTATTTTATAGTAATAATATGTATATATTCAGATCAAAAATTCATACAATTTATACACAAATGGTTAATAAAATAGCTTTAAGTTTCTTAGATGATAAGCGATATATAAAAGAAGATGGTGTTAGCACTTTAGCTTGGGGGCATTATAAATTGTTTAATTTAAATATGGATACATAAATAAAAAAATTGTATTATTTTATTAACTTTAATAAATTTTATTTTTCAAAAAAAAAATATATAACATGTGTTTTATTTTATAAAGTTTGAATAAAATTTCTTAAAACTAATACATTGTGTAAAGCACAAATACCACTATGAGTCGGACATCTTAATATATATGGATCTTTTTCATAAAGATCTGCCAAGTGTGGAGCTTTAAGATCGTTTATGTTGATAACTGTTACATTTTCATTTAATAATTTTTCAACTATTTTCTTCTTTTCCCACCCTTTAACATATACTGTTGTATTATTAATATTTGAATTCAAAAAGTTTTTAACACTTTTAAAATCAATTGATCCTTCATCCCATAAAAGTCCATGATGATTTGTATACAACCAATTAGCAGTATCTTGTTGTTTGTTAGGTAAAGTTATAAAAGTATATGGAGGTTTTATTAAAAAATGTTGAAATTCATTTAAATTGTAAGATACTGCTAATTCTTTTATTATAAATTTATTTCTTAATCCTCTAAATCCTTGTATGTCGATTATAATATTCATATTCATTTTGATAATATTTTATATTTCTCGTTCGTATGTTGTCAGTATAAATTGCAACAATATACTGAAAAATTATTAATTTTTTCTTTTTTTATATAAGTTTTCGTACTTCGCTTGTAAGAGGATTATATTCAACTATACGATCATGTAGAAGTAAACAAAATGCAGTTGTTTTTTCTGGAAAATTAGCTGACGCTTTGAATTCTACTTGCACATCTACTGGTCCAGTTTTAATAGCTTCATTTTGATGTGAACAATCAATAACAATTAAAGTTGTTGTATCTTTAAAGCTTGTTAAACTTAACAAGGGTTGAGATTGACGACCTTAGTATCACTTTTGAAATGCAGCGTACATATCATATAATAAAGCAAATCGATTTTGATCAAATTTAATATTCAAATCATCATAAGGATAAGTTTCTGAATTTAAATGTACTTTAACATCTGTTAGATTGCAATTATCAAATAATGTATTGTCTTTATTTGCTTCATTATTTTTATCTGTTTGAAGAGCAAATATAACAAATCTAGGCTTTTCTAATTGTGATGATGTTTTTACTGTCCATATATGATGATTTGTATTTGATGGTAATATAGGATATTCATGTAAATCCCAACTTCGAAAAGACATTTGAATTGGTTTACCATTATTAATGACTTTCAATAATGAAAGACGAACAGTATCAGCAATATTTATATGAGGTACTTTCCATAAAAGTTTATGAATTTGAATTTTGAAACTTTTATCTGTCTTCACAGCATTATTATCAGATCGAGATCGAATTAAAATTAAATCATGACGTGCATTCACTATAACTTTTTTATAATCTTCAGCAAATCCTAGGAGAGTTTTTAAAGGAACGCAATAATTAAAAAAATTTTTTAATGAAATTGCATTTCCTGGAGACCAACTAGCATTAAGTAATAATTTACTCTCATCATCGTTGAGTGATATGTAATTTTTTAAAGTGCTCGTGTATCCAGTATTTCGAGAATGATCAATTTCTACTCCATTTAATTCATAACGAATTTCTCCAAATAGAAATGCCATAGCATTATTATTTAATTGAGCTGCTTCTAACGTTTTACTATCAGGGGCAGTTAGAGATCCTTCAATGTAAAGAAAACTTTCACTAGGTAATAAGATTAAATCTTGATGTTGAACTGATATTCGTATTTCATCATTGTTTTGAAAAGATGCAGAATATGGTGTGTAACTATGATATTCTTTTTTTACAATACTTTCATCGAAAATCGGATGTTTAGTGATTTCTAATATTTCACTCATTATTGCTCTTTTCTATTATTTCAATACAAAACCAAGTGATTGTAAAAATTTTTGATTAGGTTTTGTCAATACAGTAGAAAGTTTTTTAGTTGTAGATTGTTTGAATGCTGATAATGTACTACTGTCTTTTACAATTTCGATTGTACTTTTATTATTACTGTTATAGAGTAACATAATTATTGAGGTTTCAAATGAAGTCTGATAGTAATTGTTTCACCTCTAAAGTTTATTAAATCACCGTCCTGATCAACAATTCTTATTTGTATAGATGTTATCTGTCTTGTATTCAAAGGCAAATAAATAACATTTCTTGGAACTTCTATTATTTTATACCCAGGACCAACATCTGGTGAAAACTCATGTACTGTGTGTACTCTTTTATTATTTATGAATGATCCTATAATTAAATTACATTCTAAACGGATGACGTTTACTTTAACTATATCGACAGGAGAGTCTGATATATTCACTTTGTTTGGTAATAGTTTTTGTTTTATTTTAAATCCTAACAATGGACCAATAGTTCTCCCTCTGTTAAAGTAGATTTCTTTATTACTTTTAATTTCTGTTTTAAGTGTGTTGTTGTTTGCTTTAATTGTGAGCGTGTGCTTTGTTTCTCTTTTTTCCAATTCTTTTTGCAAGTACTGCTCAATGTCATCAATTTCATAAGATCCCACAGGTATTTCAATACATTCATTTCCAATATAAAATAAATTATTTTCTTTATCTATATTTGGAATTGAGTTATATGTTTGAAAATCGACTACACCACACACATAGTCAGTAGGTAAATCAATTGGAGGAAAATATTCAGAAGTAAGTACTGAAGAATTTCCAGACAATGTTAATGTTATTGACATATTGAAAGTTCAAAACGCAATAAGTAATTATTTTTTATCAATATGTTTTTATTAATTTTTATATACAATTTATTTTACAATATTAGACAAAAATTTTAAACATAAATGTCCGCACATAAATGAATTATAATTTTGTTGATTATTATAATTGTATCTTATATTAGATCCTAAATAATCAACTAATTCTTTAGGAGGTTGCAAATTTCCAAAACTATCGAAATATTCAATATGATTTTTTCTTTTATAATAAGCTACCCAATGAGTTCCTGATCCAGAAGAATTATCTAAATTAACAATACCGCATTCTATACGATGTGAGTTTTTTGGTAATTCATCTCGCATAAAAACACCTCTAAAGTACGGTATATTTTTTGAAAATTTAAGTATATCGTTCTCATTAAGCGGTCTGTTGGGTAGCTGATTTAAAAATTTCTTTTATATTCAGGTGATAAATAAAGTCCTAATCCTTTCTTATATGGCTTTAAATGTAAACCTTTACCCATAGCGATTGCTTCCATTTGTTTATTATGTCTAGTACTTTCTATTAACTGTTCTTTAGCATTTTTAGCATTATTGATAGCTTTTGCTACTTGTGAAGCACCTCCTGTTAAAGCACCAATAGCTGATAAACCAGCAAAAATAGGTAAAAGCGGTAATATACCTCCTGTTTTAGGAATTGGAATTATTCTTGGTATTTCAACTTTATTTTTTTTCCTTTTAACAATACATTTTGCTGCTTTAAGAGCAAGATTTATAGCACTTGGCATACTTTCTGGTTTATTCTTTTTAAGCATACTTTTTACATTTCGAAGAGTTTGTCTAAATAATTTTTTTCCAGAAAGTTTATTTTTTTGTTTGCGTTTTCTTTTAGTTTTATTAGACAACCCCATTCCGAATTTTACTTTAGTTTTCATTGCGTTTGTTACTAACCAAGCGTTTGTACGTTCACTTAAATTAGCGTTATTTGATCGAACTCGTTGCCACGCTTTTTCTTCTAAAATTTTATCAGCTATATGTCTTCGTTCTGTATCTTTATATTTTGAATACGCTATATCGTGTTCTTTACAAGCTTCATCTAAAGGATTAATACCACTATCTCCTCTTTCTAAACGTTTTTGTAATTTTGTGCCTGGTCCGCAAAAATTATATCCAGGCAAATGTAACTCAAACGGTAATTTATTTATGAAATTGTTAACTAAACCTTTACCTTTACGAGTTTTATGTGAACTGATTAATTTCTTTTTATGTTTAATCATTTTATATCTTTTTGTTCAAAGTATTCAATAAGAATGAAATATTTTATATATAAACTTGACCTTTTATAGAAGAAATCAGTAGTAATAATGAAACTCATTAAACAACGTAATACACTAAAAGTTAAAAATTATGATCTTAATACTGAATCAGAAAGTAAAAGAAAACATAGTGATTTATTACCAAATAGTATAAGAGCTATTATTGTTGGTCCTTCAAATTGTGGTAAAACTAATGTAATGTTAAGTTTACTTGAACATCCTAATGGATTAAAATTCGAAAATATATATCTTTATTCAAAATCAATAAATCAACCAAAATATGAATTATTGAAACGTATTTTAACACCTATAAAAGGATTAGGCTATTATACATTTTCAGAAAACAATGATGTTATACCTCCTGAAAAAGCTAAAAAAAATTCTATTTTCATATTCGATGACGTTGCATGTGAAAAACAGAATAATATGCGAGCGTATTTTTGCATGGGACGTCACAAAGATGTAGACAGCTTTTATTTATGTCAAACATATACGCACATACCAAAACACTTATTAGAGATAATGCAAATTTCATAATTTCATTTAAACAAGATGATCTGAATTTAAGACATATATACAATGATCATGTTAATACAGACATGACTTTTGAAAAATTTCGTAGTCTGTGTGGAGAATGCTGGAAAGATGATTACGGATTTTTAGTAATTAATAAAGATTGTTCAATTAATCATGGTCGCTATAGAAAAGGATTTGATACATTTATAACAATATGAGCTTTTCGATATAGAATTTACAATATAAAAGCAGTTATTAAGCAGTTATTCTTCAGTTACTCAGCAGTTATCTGGTTATTAAGCAGTTATTAAGCAGTTATTAAGCAGTTATTAAGCAGTTCGTAATCAAATTATTAAAATGGATGCTGAGACTAAGATATTGAAAAATTTAATAAAATCAACAAATGATGTACGTAGAAAATTTAAAGCTATTAAAACAGGTAAAATTGACAAAGAAGTTTTCCTTGAAGAAACTTTTAAACCTATTAGTGAACCACTTAAAAAACTCAAAGAAAAATCAGAAGAAGAAATTGAAAGAAAAATTAAGAATGAAATAAAAAAAGAATTATCATCTGCTGAACCCTCATCGATAAAATTACTGAATAATAGATCTTATCAAACCCCAAAAGCTTTTCATCACTTTAAAACATCACCATATTTTTCTAGTTCTTCATTTGAAACACCTCAAAAAACAATTATGCAAACAGAATCTCCATCAGCTATAAGTACTCCTATTGTACAGAAATCATTTGATGAACCATCTCAAGAAAGTTATCAATTTCCTTCATTTTACATGAAACAATACTTTGATAAAAATCAAATAGATAATGCGTACGGACCAAAGTTCAACGAAAATGAGAAAATTTTTGAATTAGGTAGAAGCAAATTAATACTCGATGATAATAATATTATTAAAGTAGATGATAAAAATTTTGATGCAACACAAGGATTATATGAGTTAATTTTTATGAAAAATCCTGTATTATATACAGAAAACGATCTTCAAAATTATCATGATATTTTACTCATAAGCAATGTATATAGAAAAGATTATAATGATGATCATAGTCAAATTAAAGGAAATCCAGGTAAAAAATATAGAGAAATTAGTCCATTAGTTAAAGAAAAAAAAGGAGAAGGGTTAAAAACAGTTGCACTTGATAAAATGTTACTAATAAATAAAAAACCGAATTACATTTATTGGGATGATCCAAATGAGTTAGTAGAGAGATTACAGTTGCTTATAGCTTCACAGCAAGCTGGTCACACTAATCATAATAATGAAATAATTTCAATTATTGAAGAATTGCGTGAAGCAAATATTATTCTTTAAATAATTCATTCAAACATTTTTTATTATCATTACAAATATGAGTGTTGATAAGTTTGGTCGTTTCTCTCATATAAAAGCACGTAATACACAAAGTGAACGAGGTCCTCCAGGTAAGCCTGGAATAGGCTTTAAATTATCGTCTGATGGACATTTTGATATTGAATATAAACGTTTACAAAAAGTAGGAACGCCAGTAGACAGTTTTGATGCAGTTACAAAAGATTATTTTCAAAATAGTGTAAGAGATGTAGAAGATGATTTTTTAAAAAAAATTACTCATACTGAAAGTAGTTTTCTAATACAATTTAAAAATCTAAATGAAAAAATCATAAATATAATAAACGAATTGCAATTGAATATAGAAAATAAAATTAAGCAATTAGAAAATTTGATAATTATAACTAAAAATAATTTAGATGATTATATAAATAAAACTAAAACCAATTTAGACGATTATAAAGTACTTAATAATCGAAAAATCCAAGATATAGAGACGTTCTTAAACGAGTGTAGAACAAGCAATGAAAAAATATCTTCACTTTTACAAAGTTCATTGTATATAGAAAAACCTGGAAGTGACGAACAAACATTAAAAATAACAACAACACAATAAAAATAAATTAATAAATCAATAAATTAATATTAACAACTTAAATATGAGCAAACGACAATTAGTTGAAGAATTGCATAAATCAGCACGTAGAAAATTTATTCGAAGGAAAGTTGTTACAAAAGGGATAGATGATCTTTGGCAAATAGATTTAGTTGAAATGGGTACTTATTCCGCCAACAATAAAGGGCATCGTTTTTTATTAACTGTAATCGATACATTTTCAAAACTTGCCTGGGCGATTCCTCTTAAAAGTAAAAATGGCGTAGATGTAACTAAAGCAATGGAAAAGATATTTACTTCATCAAATAGAGTGTCTCGTAACTTACAACGTGATCTTGGCAAAGAATTTTATAATCAACATTTTCAAAATTTAATGAAAAAGTATAGTATTAATCATTACTCAACGTATAGTACAATGAAAGCGTCAATTGTTGAACGTTTTAATAGAACTTTAAAAGGATTAATGTGGAAAGAATTCAGTTTTAATGGATCTTTTAAATGGGTTGATAACGTACAAGAATTAGTTGATACATATAATAATACAAAACATCGTACTATCAAAATGAGTCCTAAAGATGTTAACTCATCTAATGAGAAATTGCTATTAAAAACAGTTTATAGTAATTTAAAAACATTCTCAATACCTAAATATAAAATAGGTGATTTCGTTCGTATAAGCAAGCACAAACATGTTTTTGAAAAAGGATATACCCCAAACTGGACAACAGAAATTTTTAAAATTGTGTCTATTAATAATACGAATCCTTCTACATATAACTTAGAAGACTATCAAGGTAATCCAATAAAAGGAGGATTTTATGAAAAAGAATTGTTAAAATCGCATCATCCTAATATTTATTTAATTGAAAAAATTTTGAAAAAGAAAGGAGAACAAGTTTTTGTTAAATGGTTAGGATTTTCTAATGAACATAATTCATGGATAGATAAAAATAAATTATTGTAAAACATTTGATTATATGTGTATTGTATTTATTTTGTAAATAAAACATGTATTTAATTTTGTAATATTATAAAAATGTTTTTATTCATTTATTCATTTTATTAAATTTTACATTCCTCTTACTCTATAATACAAATTCATTAATTTTTCAGCTCTTTGTTGAATTCTTGGTACATCACAACAGCTGCATGTATCAGGTCCTGAAGTAGTAGTATTTTTAGACCATGGACAATTATCATAATGAAGTCCATAAAATGAAATAACTTTTGTCTTCTTATCATAAATTTTTAAAAATTCTAAATATCTTAACAATTCTTGTTCATGTTCTTCAAGTATGACGTCATTGAAATCAAGTATGAAGTTTTCTATTTTATCAACACTCATATTTATTAAATTTATTATAAAATTTTACTTCTGACTTAGTCTACTGCTGATCTAAGATTAATTACTTAAATTTTTTTGTTAAGATATTTATATTCAATATTTAATATATATCCATTGAATACATTTGTTTCATATTTTTAACATTTATAAACTCAACATCACTTTTATAATTAGGGTCATGTACATTAATTATCTCTACTTCTCCATTACTAAGAATTCTCTCTGTTTCAAATTCATGATATTCGTAGCAAACTATGTTCAATGATCGTCTCCTGAAATTGCTATCATATGTACATCGTATAGTTAATGTCACATCATCGTCGAATGCTAATTTGAAGTGTCTGTAAAAAGGATGATCACTTTCAATTATTCCAGCTATATCTCTTTCTTTTTTAACTAATTCTTGCCTAAATCCTTCAATAGCTTCTTCAACAGTTACATATTTTGGTTCAGGTTTAGTTGTTGTTATTGTTGTTAGTGTTGGTGTTTGTTCACTATTAGCATCATCAGATTGAGGTACCTCAGGTATAGTTTTATTAATATTATTATTGATTATTGTTAATAATTGAAACGATAAATCAATTTGAACAGTATTATTATTAGGTAGTTGAAGAGCAAATTCTAAATTTCCTTTATTCCCTTTATTAGCATCAAGCTTCAAAGGTATTCTACCGCTTTCAGCATATGATAAACAATAAATTGTTAAGAAAATAATCCAAATTTTTGAAAACATTTTTCGATTTTTTAATATGTTGTCAGTGTTAGTTCTCGTGAAAGACTGGATAAAATTCTAACTTTACAACTATTTTAACTACTCCTAAGATTCTGTAATTTCATCTGCATTTCCTTCTCGTGACAATTTTTTAAATAATTTATCACCCCACTGCCAATCTTCTTCATCTCCAAAAGGACAATTACGTGGAAAGTGATTTACATTTCTATATCTCATAGTACCAGAAGCAGCTTCACCTGCTACTGTGATATTTCCTCCTATAACTTCAAATTTTACATGTTGAAATGGAATAAATATGAACTCAAAGTTCAATGGAATAGGTTCTCCATTTCTCATTCTCATTATTAAACATCTATTCCCATCTTCAGGTGTTACATATATTTCTAAAAGCCCACAATTTAAAACTTGAGCATTTACTATTTTAAATGATTTCCATGCTCCTTCACATGAACAAAATTTATATTTATCTCTAATTATTTCAGACCAAAACATTTGTAATGTTTTTGCATATACAATATATTGTATTAAATCTTCAAGTTCAAAGATATAAATGTTATTATATTGTTTTTATATTCTTTTTATATGCACATTAGCAAAAAAAAAGAAAATAGAATTTGATGGTGTAAATTATATAGATATGCCTATACAATGTAATGTGTAAAATTGAATATAGAAAATAAAAAAGAAGAAGAAAAAGAAAAAAGTAAAAAAAAGAAAATAGAATTTGATGGTGTAAATTATATAGATATGCCTATACAATGTAATGTGTAAAATTGAATATAGAAAATAAAAAAGAAGAAAAAGAAAAAAGTAAAAAAAAGAATTTGATGCTGTATATTATAGGGCAGTAGTTCAGCTTTCAGATTTCGCGTAATTTGGGAGGTTTGAACCAAGGGACATGAAACGACAGAGTCATCATTAAGCCAACCACTTAACCCATTACACCATCAAATTCTACATATGTTTATGAGTTAAAATTTGGTTTGTTTTAACACATTTTATCTCAATTTTAAGCTATTCAAATACTATACATATTGTTATCAGTATATACACATACATTTAAATGTCTATACTATATATGATATATTCAAAACACTACGAAATTATACATTATATATTTATATAAACAATACGTGTATATAGATATTACAAGTGAATTAATTAATTAAAAATATTCAAATATTGTTTACTAATTATTGCTATAACCTTAATAACTTCCGGCAACATATTCTGTATACATACATATATACATATATACTCGTGTATATATGATATTTTTTCATTCATCTGAAAAAAATTTATAGTAATAATAACATTAGTTTTTTATTTGTATTACATAATACGAATCATAATAATAACAAACTTGAAAATATTTTTTATCAATTTTGTCGCACGACTTTTTTAATTATGCTTTGTATAAACGTATTTGATTTTGTTTTGTTTTGTATACATTTACTATATGTCTTTCAAAAAAAATATTTATAATTTTTTGTAGTCTTTTTATAGGTTTCTTATTAAAATTTACCCTAATCAGTCTTATCAATAGTCAAAAAATGTATAATAACAGTAACATTGCCCTGTATAGTATTTTGCATTTGTATTACATAATACGAATCATAATAATAACAAACTTGAAAATATTTTTTATCACTTTTTTCACATCATATGTTTTTAGTAAAATTTTATATGAATGTTTTTTTTGATTTTTGTTTTTTTGTTTTGTATACATTTACTATATGTCTTTCAAAAAAAAAAAAAAATAAAATAATAAAATAAAAATAAATATTTATAATTTTTTGTAGTCTTTTTATAGGTTTCTTATTAAAATTTACCCTAATCAGTCTTATCAGTAGTCAAAAAATGTATAATAATAGTAACATTGCCCTGTATAGTATTTTTGCATTTATATTATTACATATTATGAATTATATTTATAATGAATTTGAATAATTTTCCTTATCACTTTTTTCACATCATATGTTTTTAGTTAAATTTTGCATAATCGTTTTTTTATATTTGTTTTGTATGCATTTACTATATATCCTATATGAAAAATATATTTATAATTTTTTGTAGTTTTTTTGTGGTTTTTATGGTTTTCTTATTAAAATTTAATTTGATGACAATTTCTATATGTTTTGTTTTTTTTGCTTATTATGTACAATAAGTATATGTGTAATATGCAATTAAAATAAGATTTATAAAAAATATACATACATATGTATATCATGATAATTTTTGGTAATACTTAAAACTAATTATGAGGAAGTGATGATAAAAAATTTTAAACTCCCATAATGTAAAATCTATATGTTAAAGATAATTTTTAGCTATATAAACAAAATTTTTAATTGAAAAATTCATAAAATATTTCAAACAACTCGTTAGTGCGGGAGCATTTTTTACGTGCGGAATTTTTATAAAAATTTTTTAATAATTTTTGATAATCGTTTTTTATATTTGTGTGTGAACAATTTTATTAAAAATGGAAGGATCATCCAACAAAGTGCAAGTGCCAAAGCCCATTAAAGAAGAAGTGATGTCGTCAGATGATTCTGACGATGAGAGGATGTGGGCAAAGATAGAAAAAGAGCTCAAAGAACTAGATGGCAGTGATGATGAAATAAAAAAAGAAGAAAAAGACAACACCCAAATGCTTTTAAAATTAAAAGAAAAAGCATTAAAGCTGAAAGAAGAAGAGCTCAATAAGAAAAAAAAAGAGCTTGAAGAATTACAAAATACCCTTAAAGAAAAAGAAATTCGCCTCAAAAATCAAGAGAAAAAACTTATAGACAAAGAAATTTTCTTGAAAAAAAGAGACGAAACAATAAAAGGGTATTATTCAACTTTTAGAGATGCCTTCAATGCCTGTGTTGGAATAGGCAATGCGTTTTGGGGAGATTTTATAGAATATATTCCTCATTCAATAAGGATAAATTTAAATAGGTAAGTTTTTAGATTTTTCTAAATATTTCATTTATTATTTTCAGTATACTAATTTTTTCTTTAATTTTATAATTCACAGTGTGCAGATGCATTTTTGGGGCAGTAACAGGATGCCACAAAAATGTGAAAATCCTGTCTATTTCCTAGAGTGGATGAGGACAACCATACCACCAAACGCGAAAATGTATATGCTTCGAGTCACAGGAAGCAGGATTCCAAACACTGGATCAAGTGCCTACACTTGTTTTGATTCCAGGTGTATATCAAACGTGATAATTGGAGCCAGGAATTCAGTAGTTTATAGTTTTACTGATTATAATATTTTTATAAATAATATTTTAACAATTAATATGTATTGTTTTGCATGTAGGAGAAATTGTTTTACTTTTTTGATTTTTTTTTAAAAATATTTTATTTATATATTAAGTATTTTTTATAAAGTATTTTATAAGTATTCATTTAAATATATATTTAATTTTAAAATTTTTGTTAAAAAATATAAAAATAAAAAAATATAAAAATAAAAAAATATAAAAATACAAGAAAATTTTTGTTTTTATTTTTTTTCTTACACATTTATTTTACTTTTTTTCTCATCGTTGGTTGCTGATGTTGGTTGATGTTTTCTTTTATAGTTATTTGAATTAATAGCAGCTAATATGACTTCATGTCCATTAGCTGATATTTTCTCAAATATATCCTGTAACAAAAAAATTAATTATTATTTTTCAGTATTTTATTTTAAAGATTTTTATTTTTCAGCTTTTTATTTCAGCTTCTGTTTTTAAGTATATAATACAACTTACCATTTCAAGCATTTCGATTTCATGAAACCTCGAATCGAAATCGCCGAATTTAATCCAACAGTCATCGTTGTATTCTTTGAAAAATACAATATATCCTGGATTTTCTTTGACAAATACTATAAAATCATCTTCAATGTTGGGCCACTCAACACCAATTGGAGGTCTTCTCGGAGCATCTAAGATGTCTTCGATTTTTCTTATAAGATGTAAATTATTCATCTCTGAAAAATAAAAATATTTAAATAATTTATTTTAATTTAAAGGCAATTCTTTAACTTACCTATGTATGCTGTATATATATGTATATATATGTAATATAACATAAAAGAAGTATGTATCTAAATAATACTTTTTTTAATTATGATTTTTTAACAAAATATCTTCTGCTTTTATATTTTAAAAATTTTTACTTGTAACAACTGTTTTAATTGCGCAACAACAAACACAATACACCCCACTATATTGTTTTCAAGTATACATTATTCACTTCGATTTTTCAAGTTCTCATCGTATAAAACAACAACAAGTACAGTGTAAACAACTTTAACCAAATTTTCACAATTTTCAACCTTGGGGTTTTTTTTTATTTTTCCTAATTAAACAACAACAAATATATAGTAAAAAACCTCACATCCGGGTTTTTCTATTTTTCTTAAATAATTACCACAACAACAAATACATTACATATGAGATCACTCTACTTTTTCAGGTTCCCATCATTTAGAAAAAACAACAACAACAACACTAGAAAAAAAACCTTGAACATTACTTAAAGCACATTCAACCTACCCTTAATACCACCACCTACCCACCATGAAAAATATTTACGTCAATGACATCACAAAGACTTTAAAACTTAAGATCATTTACCCACCAAACACACCATAAAGTAAACAACAACCAATTATATAATTACATCACCCACACACATTTTTTTAATTAAACCACTCCTTTCACCAACACGATCTATCAACAATCATCATTATCTTTTCTAAACCATTACGTCATTAACTCCAATTAAACCACTCCTATCACCAACACAATACACTCAGCGCCGTCATTATTCAACCCATGACGTCATCAATTTTTTTAAACCACTCCTCATTTCATCACGATCCACCCATCGCAGCCATTTTTTTTTCTCATATCATGACGTCATCAAATTAATGACGTCATAAAATGGCACAAGAACCCTGCTCTGGTCCAGAACATACATATCCTAACTGCTTACTTGGTATAGGTTTGTTATTTTTAATGTGTTCAATTTCTTGTCTGAAATTGTTGTGTTGAATTATTGATATTATACGTAATTCTGCCGTATTTAATTCTTCTAATGTAAGATGATTTTTTCTTTTGTTTTTAGGGTATTTGCAATTGTGAAAGAATCGAAGACAACAGGCTACAACTCGTATTAATTTTGAAAAGGATGAGTATTTAAATAATAATGATGGTTCTTTTATATTTGAAAATGTCGTTAATGATTTAACTTCTATTTTAGGTTTGATACTTTTGGGCTGTATTGGCCATAATGTAAGGGATGGTAGTAATTCCGGAGGAATTCCTCGCGACGCACAATCAGCTGGATTGTCTGCTAATGTTATCGTATGGAACGTTTTTGTCTTGCTGTCTGATATGGCAGATCCAAATAAAATCCATCCTAACAAGGTTAATTGGGCTGTAGGTGTTGTTTTATTCCCTCTTATTACATTATTTTGTAATATTTTTGCATATATAGTATATCAGCACCTAATAAGAGGTCTATTGGACCCGGTTCAAAAAATCTTTCATCTGCTAGTTTTAATTTCAACAAATGCTTGCAGTTTTCGATGTTGATTTTGGTATTAGGTGTTTTACCAGTAATCTGATTGATTACGAAAACTTCAACATTTGTTTTGAAATTGGTATGAATTGATTTCATACATACTTTTGTTTTATATTGTGCATGTGCTGTTTGTGTTTTTCCTAAACCTGATATTTGTGTATCAGTTGGAACACAATTTAATTTTAATTTTTTACAAGCAGACTTTGAGATGAAAGATGTCTGTGAACCCGTGTCCAATAACGCTCTTAATTGAGTCGTTCTGCCATTGTTATCTTTTACGTTTACTAGCGCTGTGGCTAGTAAAGCAAGTTTTGTGCTCTGTCTATGGCTTTGTGCTGTTAAGTTTGTAGGAGTGCTTGTTGTGGATTCATTTGGTGTTTTTTGTACATGTAATAATGTATTTTGTTTTTTGTTGCATATTGCACAAGTGTTTTTGCTTGGACATTTTTCTATACTATGTGAATCATTCAAGCAATTTTTACATAGGTTATGTTGTGTGGCAAATTCTATTTTTTGTTTGGTAGTTAATTTTCTGAATATGGGACACCTGAACAGAATGTGATTTTGATTGCATTTTTTACATTTGAGTGTGTTCAAAAAGTTGTTTGTATTTTTTGACGTCGATTGTGTTTGGAAAGAAGTTCTTGGTTTGTTAATTTCTTGAATGGCTTCAAGAGTACGGAAGCGCACTTCTAGAAATTCTTTGAATTGAGAGTACGTGGGTATCTCTGTGTTATTTCCTTGTTGCTGTTCCCATAATGCATGAGTCTCAGGCGGAAGTTTTTGTACAAGTGTATGTACTAGTATGGCGTCCCAATGGTTTGTTGGGAGCTCTAATGCTGTGAGTTCGTGTAGAACTTCTTCGGTTTGATCTAACAAGTGTTTGATCGAATTTGAGGTTTCGATTTTGATGGCTGGTTGGCCAAACAAGGTTTTGAGATGGGTGTTTACTAGCACACGTTTGTTATTGTATCGTTTTTGTAGTAATTCCCATGCTTTGGTGTAATTTGAGGCAGTGACGTCAAACTGTCTAAACAATTTTTCAGCTTCACCGGTTACTGAAGCTTTGAGGTAATGTAATTTTTGAACACTTGCAAGATTTGCTTTTTTATGTATTAAGCAAGAAAATAGATCGAAAAATGATCTCCAATTTTTATAATTACCATCAAATTTTGGTATTGGAATAGGGGTTAATTGAATATTGTCTTTTTCTGTATGTTCAGGGTCTATTTGAGATGTATTTATATTTTCAGTTTTTGTGTCTAATTCAAATGATTTTAATGCGTCTTTGCATTTTACTATGTATTCGAGATATAAATTCTCGAATTGTTCGTATAAATCGCTGCTGATATATGTATCAGCTTCATCGTTTTCTTCTTCGTTATCATAGATAAGTATATGATTTGCTTGGAATTTTTTCCATAAAACTTCAAAGCATTCTAATCTTGCTTTGAAGTATGACTCTGTAAATTGCTTTCCTGAATTTTTATCAAAATTGTTTGCCGATCGTGTAAGTTGCTCAAGCAAAGATGTTTGAGTCTTAACGATGGCAGCGACTTCCACTTTTTTACTGCCACGTCCCATTCTGGTTGCACTATTGCTCGAAGGACCAAAAAATGTGTTGCCGTCTCTGTTTTTCTAATATCTAGAAATAGCAGAGAATGACAATACAATGTTAATAAGTAACAAGTTTGAAGTGCCGCTGTTTCGTATACCAGAATTAGGGTGTTGGGCAGCAAAAATGGAAAAAAAAGTCGTGTTTCAAATTCGTTATAAAACTTATGTTTTATTTAACTTAAAAATTAGGAAAAAACAATTTACAAAATAAAAATTCAAGCAAATTTATATAAAAAAATAAAAATCTAAGGCAAAATATAAAAATAATTAAATAAATAAAAAAATTCAAGCAAATAAAATAAAAGTAACATGCAACAAAATAAATTAAAACTAAAGAAAGAAATTCAAGCAAAATTAATAGTAAATTAAGAATAAACAAGAATTCAAAAAAAAATAAAAAAAGTAAAAAGTAAAAATGCAATTAATAAATTAAAAAAAATGAAAAAAACAAAGTAAATAGCTAGATCAATGTTTGGATCTATCCCACCTTTCTATGTCCAAGGCGGTCTATGAAAGAAGAAGAAAAAAAATAATAAAAGAATTAAAAAATTATAAATTATATATACAATTTGTGTTAGTCAGACTTATTGAAGTTGTCTGAGTTGAAAATTATTGTACCGAATCTTCAGTTAAAATTCGCTGAAGATCGGTTTAAATGTAGATGATATCCAAGTTAAGATTCGCTTGAGATATCACTACGAAGGTACTTTGGATTCTAGTTAAGATTCGCTAGAATCCGGATTAGTATAAAAATATTTTTTGATTTAACGATCCAGTTAAGATTCGCTGTCTCGTTAAATCGGGGATTCCTTTTAGTTAAGATTCGCTAAAAGATTTCGCTTTTTAGAGATTCCCAGGGACACAAAGGTTTATGGCGCATACTTCAGCCTGAAACACAGTGACATATTCCCCAACTGGGATTGTTATATTCCTTCTAGGTTTTATGCCATGTATCCCGGCTCCCTTACTTTCACCTGTCTTTGATCCATCCGTATACCAGATGATATCACCTTCCATGTGAATGTTACGCGATTCCTCCCAACTTGTTATCTGGGTGATGAATCTCTTTTCAAAGTTCATCGAAGTTTCAATGAAATCATGTCTCATTTCGAAACTTCTATCTTTGATTGTTTGCAGGATACTGGCATGCCCGGCTTCCACCAGGGGTTTCCAGTGTCCATTCAAATACAGCCTATACGCCGCTATCCTAGATTGCCCCTTGATGACGAATTCAAGGGGAGGTACGTTTAGTATAGCTTCTAAGGCTGCCGTCGGGGTGCTTCTGAAAGCTCCCGTTGTACACAAAAGGGCCAATCTTTGAATTCGTTCCAATTCAATTTTGGTATTTTTCTGTTCTGTTTTGGGCCACCGAAACTTATGTGACCCGTAACTTATCATGAATTTGAAATTATAATAAATTCATATTAAAATAAATATTCATATTATTTTAAAAATAATACATATACAATATACTGAAATCTCCATAATTCCAAAAAAATATTGCTCCCGCGCTGTAATTAAATCAGAATACCAATTAGTTTCGGAAAATGGTACACCTATATCAACTTACGGGTTCAAGCAACTTTCTCTTAATCTAGGCCTACGTCGTTGTTTCGATCATACCTTCGTAATCGCTGTTATCGATTATGCCATCATAGGTGCAGACTTTCTTTACAAATTTAATCTTCTTGTCGATCTTCGATAGAAAAAGCTTGTCGATAGGACAACATTATTTTCAGTCAATTGAATCTCGCGAAGATGCGACTCATGTTCTCCGAAACTGTTCTCCGTTGAAGGCGAATTCGGTGCCATTCTTAATGATTTCACATCATTAAAGGCACCGCCAAACTTTCACGTGGAAGCCAACCGCATTCATACAAAAGGCACACTACCGTCAGCAAGACCAAGGAGATTACACCCCACAAAATACAAAATTGCGAAAGAAGAATTCGATACCATGGTGAAATTAGGTATATGTAGGTTAGGCACATGGTTTCCAAAAATGGATTTTGGTTGGCGACCTTGCGGAGATTACCGCCAATTAAGCGCTATTACTGAGTTCGATAAAAACCCGTTGCCCAACATTCAAGATTTTACAATCAATTTGCATGGCTGCAAAATTGTTTCAAAAGTAGATTTGGTAAGGCCATATCCCCAGATTCCAGTAGCACCTGAAGACATTTACAAAACGGCGGTAACAACACCTTTCGGACTCTACGAATTCTTACGTATGCCTTTTGGTGTCAAAACGGCGCTCAGACCTTCCAACGTTGCATAAATGAAGTTTTGGGTGGCCTCGATTTCAGTTTCTCTTACATTGATGATATTTTGATTGGAAGCAAGTCTCCAGATCAGCATAAAGAAAACCTTCGACTTCTTTTCGCACGACTAGAAAAATATGGCATTATTGTCAATCCTTCCAAATGCAAATTCGGTCAAACGCAATTTGATTTCTTAGGACACAAAATTACAGAAAAAGGTATAGTGCCTTCAGACAGCAAGGTCGAAGCAATAACTAGTTACTCAGCTCCGACGTCCGTACATAGTCTGCAGAGATTCTTAGGTATGTCGAACTTTTATCATAGACTTACACCAAACTTTTCCAAAATCGCGATTCCTTTGTATGATGCAATTAAAAAGCAAAATTCACCCAAACGTCTTAAAACACCTTTCGAGTGGAATGAAGCCCAACAAGACGCTTTCAATAAAATTAAAACTAGCCTTCAAAATTGCACTTTACTGGCACATCCTAACCCAACTGCCAAACTTAGCCTTTGGGTAGACGCATCCAGTGATGCTGTAGGAGCAGTTGTTCAGCAATCAAACGACAATTTCTGGGAGCCATTAAGCTTCTTTTCTAGAAGACTACAGGCCGCTGAAAAGAAATATTCGACATTCGATCGCAAATTGTTAGCCTTATATTTAGCTATTAAACATTTTAAGCACCTATTAGAAGGCAAAGATTTTATCGTCTATACCGACCACAAACCACTCACTAAGGCTATAGTTTCCAAATCTAACAAATCACCTAAGCAAACAAATCACCTATCGTATATTGCTCAATTTACGAATGACATAAGGTATGTACATCAAAGGATGTCAAAACGTAGTTTCTGACGCACTGTCCCGAGCATACATTGACTCGATTTCACACACACAAAAAGTAGATCTCCAGTCCTTACAGAAAGGACAACAGACAGATGAGGAGCTTCAGACCATTCTTTCCAAACCTTCATCTCATTCATCTTCATTTTCTCTTAAACAAGTTTACATACCACTAGAAAACTTTTCAATTTGGTGCGAAACTTCTACAGGCACAGATAGGCCGTTCGTACCAGAAAGTCTCCGACGCGTCATTTTCGATTCCATTCACAACCTATCTCATCCTAGTATCAGATGTACTAACAAACTAATCACTCAAAAATATTTTTGGCCAAACATGAATCGTGAAATCAATCTGTGGTCCAAAACCTGTATTGCTAGTCAAAAATCTAAAGTCAATCGCAATATCACATCACCGCATGGTGATTTCAAGATACCCTCTGGACGTTTTGAACATATACATATGGACATTGTCGGTTTCTTACCACCATCAAACGGTCATAGCTACATTCTTACTATTAAAGACCGATTTTCGCATTGGCCCGAAGCAATTCCTTTAATTTTGTAATTCACATGGGGTGGAGTTTAATTTCTTTGTGATATCATGAACTTCAAATGTTTTTACGCATTTGACCGATTTTAAACATTTTAATTTTACATGTACTTACATTTAAAATACACGTGTTTGTATCGCAGTACATCATTTAGCTGTAATACGTATTTATATGTACTTCATACAAATAGTACATGTTTGTTTGTATATATGTATATTTATTCTTAATACTTCGGTACAATAAAAAAAATGATCTTCATACATTGTTTTTTTTTTCACACTTTTTATGATTATATGAATGTTTGTATATGATGTGTATCCATACATATATGAAAAGTAAAGAACCTTTTTTTTCTATTAGAAAGCATGCATTTCATATTGAGATAAATGAATACATGTACGAACATGTGGTAATTGATATACTGCGATACAAATGCGTGTATTTTAAATGTAAGTACATGTAAAATTAAAATGTTTAAAATCGGTCAAATGCGTAAAAACATTTGAAGTTCATGATATCACAAAGAAATTAAACTCCACCCCATGTGTGCAATATTTATGTAACTTGTACACATTTATTTTTATTACCTATATAGTCTAACCAAAATTAAGACGTATCTGTAGTTAAGTAATACGTGTTTAGGCTTAGATTACCTAAGCACAAGTACAATGAATGTGTAATACTTTACTTTACAGCACATTATTTTATTATATGGCTTTAGAATTATTCCTACAAGTGTATCGTAGCTAATTGATATACTGCGATACAAACACGTACATTTTAAATGGAAGTATATGTAAAATTAAAATGCTTAAAATCGGTCAAATGCGTAAAGAATCTACTAGTCTTTAAGAAAAAAGAAAAAATCTTAAACAAGTAATTAGTTTTGGGTGGTGGTAATATTTTTACACATACATTCATGAAAATTGGTGTTTATTTCGTACATGTACACGATTTTTTTTGATTTTTTTTGTTTTTTAATCTACATGAGAGTAATTCTCTTTACGAAAAATATTTTTAGATGGGAGGTTGTGTTTCTTGATCAGAGGTTTTAAAAGTAGGGTAAATTCTGCCGTATGAACTGGAATTCTTGGTTCTAATACATCTTCTTTGCATATACTGTATGTATGACCTTATCAATTGCATAAGACATGGGACACCCCTTGTTTTTACATATACATAAAATGCACTTGCCGAGTAAATTATTTGCTTATTTAAGCAATAACCAATATGAACATATTACTTTACATCCGTTCATGTGTGGGAACAAATAAAATAAACAATTCATTTACCCATACATTTTTTCTATACATTTATTAATGTACAGTGTATTCGCAATAGCAACAAAGTTTCATATTACGTTTTAATGACAATGTAAATGCGAAGTAAAGTTTCCTTTCAAAACCCGCACTCAGCGTTATCAACAAAGTATACTATATGTACGAACAATTAGTTCATATGAAAAGATAAGAAAGATATTGAAGAATAGAAGTTCAGTTTAGAGATATCAACGGATCTATTCAAATCGTATAGAAAATCGGTGTTAAAGTAAATATAATAATATTGTGATAAGTGTATAATTTGTTGAATAAAAATAAAGTGAAATAAAACAGAATAAAATTAAATAAAATTGAATAGTGTTTTTAATAATAAATAAAAATCCTAAACTCCGTCAATTCTGTTCTTCTAAAATGGAAGCACGACAGAATTTGACGTAAAATTTTGTATACAAAAAAGCTAAAATAAGCGGGTATACAACAAATTTGGCGCAGTCGGTAGGATCGATAGATGATCCTTCAAAATTTCGTTAAAATAAAAATATATAAAAAAAAAGAGATAAATAATTTTAAAGTGAAAAAGTGAAAATCTTTTTGTAAATTTTTTTTCAAGGGTAAAATCGCCCATATTCGGACAAAATATATCCGAGGGTAAAATCACCCATAATCGGAAAATCTTACAAAAAGTACGTGTGAATGACTGACTAAACGCCGATTGAAAAAAAAAAACAACAACAAAATATTAAATTAATAAAAGAAATAAAAAGAATTGATAGCGTAAAAAAATATATAATAATAAATAAATAAATAAAAGGAAAAAATTTTAAATTTAAGAAGTTACAAATAAAGGAAGTGAAAAAAAAATAAATACAGAAGCATACAGGAATAAGGAACATCATCGTTCACCATTTACCATTGTCATCATTACGCCGGAAATCTGGAAAACATCAATATCGGACAACAATCAACATTAGGAGACAACTGAAGGAAAGGACGAATAATCCAGAGATACGGGACGTCAAACAAAAAAATAAAGGAGCAGAAGAAAGAAAGGAACGGGTAAGCCAAAATATATTGTAAGTAGACTGTTTTTTTTTTTTTCTATAAATAAATAAAAAGAAAAAATATATATGCATGAACATAAACAGTAAAGATAAATTATACATTTTAGTTAAAAAAAAAAAAAAAAAACACAAAAACAAAATATATATATAAAAGAAAAGAAGAACAAATAATAAATAAATCAAAAAACACATATATATAAAATACATAAGAAAAATAATTAATAAATAAAAAATTTTTTTTATATATATATACACAAAAGACATATTTCTTAAATCTTTCTTTTTTTTTTGTAAATTAAAATTGAAAAAAGAAAACAGAGGGAAAAGAGTTAAAAAGAGAAAATTAAATGTATTCATAATATATCACCACGATTTTTTTTTTACTTCACGTTTTTTTTTTTAATTATTATCGTGTATTGACTTTGAGTACCTGAAATTCAAAATTTTTCACAACGACCCATCATTACAGTTTTTTTTGTAACCCCTTGTGCCCTACCATAAATGCAAAAAAAAATAATAATAAAGAAAATTTATGTTCGTATTGAAGGTTAAAAGGATTTAATTTAAGAGTTTCATTTTCTTTGTACAATCTGCATTTTTTTTTTTTGTGAACAATAAATTATCTGTTGTTTTGGAACCAAATCAAACGAAAATTTTTCTCGCCGAGCCTTATCCAAGTAAAAAAAAAATTTTTTTTTTCCTTTTTTCAATTTTGGTTAAAGTGTAAAAGAATTTCAAAATTTTAACGCAAAAACGAGCAGCGGTTTTACGTGCCCTAAGTGAATTACCCTTTAATTTAAATACGCCTGCCGGAAATAATGACAATACGGGCGGTGTAGCCCCAGGTCCAAGCTTAAAAGTAACCCTTGCAGATATACATAGTCTCATACCTGAATTTAATGGTGACCCATATTTTTTAAATAAAGTTATAGCTTGTGGAAATATTCTCTTTGCCTCAGTAGGTTCAACGGTCGAACATCAACTTTACCTAGATATAATAAAAACCAAGCTCAACGGACCCGCATTCGAAATAGTTCAATACAGGTCATTTAGCAAATGGGTTGACTTGGCCCAAGAATTGAAAAGTCATTTTAGAGAAGAGAAATCTAGGGCAGCAGTGCAAAATGAATTGTTGAACGCAAGACAAACATATAAAGAAAGTGTTAAAGAGTTCGGCGAAAAAGTAAGCAAACTTTTAAATGAAATTAATTCATCTACGTATTCTGATACAAGTGAGCAAACGGTTCGTGATTATTTGATCACCGAAAATAATTCATTAGCGATAAGAGTATTCGAAGATGGGGTACGGAATAATAATTTGAAAATACTAGTTAAAGCACAGGGATATAGTGACTTAAAGAAGACGATAATATACGCTGTAGATCAATCTATTAGACTTGAGAATAGCACTCCTGTACATGCACAGAGTACACTAAAACCAACACATAGATTGCAATGCGCTTTATGCAATAGAATGGGTCATACACGTGAAACATGCTTTAGAAGAAATAGTATTCCGAATTTCCCTCAAAACCGCGTGAAACGAGAGGTAAACTTAATTTGCTCTTTTTGCAATAAGCCGAATCACACTGCCAGGGAATGTAGAACGCGCTTAAGACAAGCAAACGCTCAAGGGACCCATCAAATGAACACTAGTTACAACAGGAAACTTCAGGATAACAATAACGCCCAAGGAACAAGCTTACATTATGCACAAAGGAAAGGAAAACAGCAATATACGAACCAACAAAAAGGAGTAAACATAGTCAAGCGGGAAACGAGACGACTCAAGAGGAGAAGTTCAGTGCTACTTCTCGAGTGATGTTCAAAGCAGGTGTACACCGAACGGACAATTAAATAAAAATTTTACAATAACGGTAGAACTAAATAAAAATTTAAACCAAGCCACCATATGCGTACCCTTTAAAACCCAACTCAAATTTGATAATAAGCCCACTACTTTTCTCCTTGATTCCGGAGCAGATATAAGCCTCATAAAAGATTACGCGCAAAACGAAATTGTGAACCCTAAGTCAACTCCTCGTGCAGCCCCTGTTTCTACAATTACCGGCGATATATTGAACATTTCTGGTGTTACCCCAGGTACTCTAATTTTCGAATCCGACACTGGTTGTATCGAAATAGATCGTCCTTTCCATTTAATACCAAAAAATGCTAGCTTAGCGTATGATGGAATCATTGGAAACGATTTTCTTAAAAAATATGCGTGTTTGTTCGATTTCGGGATTGGTGTGTTTGAGATTCTACCCTTTGTTGAAACCGATATACAAGGCCATGGTTCAATTTCTAGGGAGAAAGTCAATATGACTATCTCATATCCTGAAATAAATAAAGCAATGGGTGTAAAATCGAAACAAAGGAAAAAGAATTTGAGAATACATTAGATCGACCCGGAAGCCCAATCACAGCATATGAATCAAATACAGATGATATTTGAGTATTTTAAATATATAAAAATAAAATACCAGCAGTATTTTAAAGTTTGTTCTAAACATTTTGATAAAGACTGTTTGGGCAAAATGAAGTTATATGTATGTATGACGGAGCTGTTCCAACCAACTTTTTGCCGAACGATTTAAATCCCTCAAATATTTTTCTGAAACAGAAAAGGTATGGAAAGTCCTCATACAAATGCTGTATTAAAAATTGTTGTAGTGCTAGTAAATCTTCACGTTTATTTAGATTTCCAAAATAAGAAAATATCAGAAAAACTTGGTTACAACGTTGTGATTTTGATGAAAGTACGAATACGTTACCAAAAGATTTGAAAATATGTGTTCTTCATTTTGATAAAAAAATACTTGGGCAAACAGAAACTTTTATCCGGGGCTTTTCCAGAGGATAATCTGAGTACAGAAATTTCCCAACCTTCGAATGTGGAGGTTTTTAATTTTGGAAATGTAATGCACGAAGAGTTTTCCAAAATACCAGTCTTTTCACAAAATAAAGAGAATGAAAAAAATGATTACGTCTGTAAAAGATGTGAAATAAATCAGAAGAATGAAACATTTTATTGGTTACAAACAATAAAGCAATCAAAAAAAATTGAAAAATTGCAAGAACAAAGTAAAATATTAAAACAAAAAATTAAAAATTTGGAAGAAAAATTACAAAATGCTCCCAAAATGATTGATTCTTTAGAAGCAAGCGAAAACGCAAAAGAGTTCTCAAAAATGATTTTATTTAACAATCACAGATGGATCGACAAGCAAAAAGAACTCGCACAGTCCTTAAGTTATAAATCAAACTTGATTTATAATTTTATAAGAGAAAATATGCATTCAAATTTACCATCAAAATCATCAATTCAAAGATGGGCTCTTTTAAAGCGACTCGATGAAGGTTTTTATGAAAAATTAGTTAATAATTTGAAAAATAGCATTTCAACTATGGACGACAAAGCAAAGCAATGTGTCTTAGTTTTTGATGAAGTAGATATAAAAAGAGATCTAACATATGACTCAGTTACAAATAAAATTGGTGGGTTTGTAGACTATGGAGAAAGCGAAAGGGAAAAAGCGATTGCTAATACTGCATGCGTTTTTATGATTCGAGGTTTATTCGATAGTTGGAAATATGTTTTAGACTAATTTATTTCAAAAAGTTGTGTAAAAAGAAAAAAGTTAAAAGATCTTTTATGCCGAATTTTGGATATTTCCTTTCTCTTAGGATTACAAGTACGATCTATTGTTTGCGAACAAGGATCGTATAATAGAAGACGTTTTGACTTATTAGGTGTGAATGAAAAGACCCCATTTTTTTGTACATAACAATAGGAAGATATACTGTCTTTATGATGTACCCCATTTACTAAAATCTGTGAGAAACACATTTTTATCTTCCGACGTTCAAACACCACAAGGTATAGCATCATGGAATGTTATTCAAGAACTATATGAAACAGATTCGAAATCCGAACATTTTAAAATTTGTCCTAAAATAACGAGAAAACATGTTGTTATGTAAGGATGTCACGCGCAACATATACGACACCGTTGAGCGCCATATATGTTACGTAAGAATGTTATGACACAACATATACGACACCGTTGGGCGCGATATATGTTATGTAAGGACGTCCAGATGTTCTGTCTCATGTGTGGATTATTAAAAAAAAATGTAACGTTCAGAAATTCAAAAACTAAGGATGAAATTTTAAAACATGAATGAAACATGTGTTCGCGAAACTAAATAAAATGAAATTAATCTCTGACTTGCTGATCATTATTGGTTATACCTCAGCTTGCTTGTACCGGCCAGCTGTGCTCAGTCGAGGGGGGGGGGGATCTTCAACCAATAATGATCGAAACGCGCACACACACATGATCGAACATCCTCGCATAACACATAAAAAAATCATGCCGAGAATTTGATGAAGTTCATACAAATAAGAAAAAATTACTAATGAATTTGTTGAAAATGACGTGTTTACCCGCGAAGTGATTGTATAAATGAAATTTTATAGAATCACTTTATATGAGACGGTTCTCATATAATATCAAAACATACAGGTAAGAATCGAAAGAACCTGTTACCAACTGAACTTCAAAATATCAAATTTAGATACGCATCAAGTATAAAAAGAAAAGAAAGGACCGGGTTGAATATGCCTAAGAGAGGGGTCCACGAACCAACGTACGGTGACGATAGGCATACTCACCAAGCGGAGGATGCTACAGCCATCGTTGGCGCACACGAGCATATCTCATCCTCCTCTACAACTACAACGTTATATTAATCAAAACATGACTTCTTACTATAGTTCAGATGATTCATAAAAAGATAAATGAATATTTAAATTTGTTATTTAAAAAAAAAGAAAGTATTCATATAAATCCGTGTAAGTGCAATTTATTGTGAAAGAAAAAAAAGTATGTCTATAAAATGACAATAAATGTTACATATTCTGCAAATCTTGTTTCTTTTGTACGATTTTTTTTTTCTAAATATATATTTCTTAGTGCTTTTCATTTTCCTTTTGGTTTCGCTTTTACTGTTAACTGTTTCTTATATATATATATGTATATATATGTATATATATATATACTTATATATACATATATGTATATATAGTAGGTACAATCAAATTTAAGATTAATAATTCAAAATATTCCTAAACTTCTGTTTTTTTTTGTTTTTTTTTTTTTTTTTTGTAATCTGTAGCTTACCCGAGCTCAGGTTTGTCCTCGTTGGCATGCTTCATGATGAGGAGCAATGTTGATTGATGGATATGGACGAAATGTTGTTTTGTTATTCTTCTTCTTTTTCTTCTTTTATTTCTTTTATTATTTATTATTTTTGTATTATTACTGTCTACTTTATATTTTGTAATATTCATAATGTTTAATGTATTAATTCTTTAGTTTTCGTGTTTTATTTTTTTTCTAAATTTTTCAAATATTTCACATGATTTGTTTGTCTTAAAAAATATATATAGTATATACTTCACACCTGTGTTTTCATTTTTATGAATCTTCTTTAATAAAAAAAATGTACAAATTACTTTTATATATACTTATTAATAAAATTTAAATGACATTTTTAAATTTTCAATTTTTTTATCAGTACCATATAGTATGCACTTATGTATATCAATATTTTATTTTTCTAATGTTACCAATTTTTTCTTATTTTATAATAGTATTTTATACAATAAATTTTTACAATAGAAAATAAATGAATTCAAATAATTTAAACATATACGTACATATTAGTATTTATTTTAAATAGTATTTATTTACATACTTTTATTTGAAATTTACCAAAAAGTTTTCAATAGCACTCAACATATTTTAGATATAAAAAAGAAAATAGTGGATTTGTGCATCCAAGAAACCAATAAAATGTTTCCTGATTGGTTTGATACCAAGCAGGATTATCATTCACATAGAAAAAAATTTTTAGATTTTTTAATTTTAGTTTTGTTGAGAAAAAATTGTGGGTGGAAAATAAAAAATGAAAACAAAAAGTATTTTGCGACAAACCCACGTTTAAAAACTTTAACAAATTACTTTTTTTTTTAATTTTTACAATTTTTTTTTTTAATCTTAACAAAAATATGATCATAAAATCTTAAAAGTTTTATTATATGTATATAAAGTCGTGACATACATATGTATTCCAAAATTATTCATATTCATGATCAACAAATAAAATCAGAAAATTTTTTCGTCATTAAATTACACAAACAAAATATACGCAATGTGAATTATAATGGAGTACAAAATTTCATAGTGTCAATATTCAATTTTTGGCTTTTAAAATTTTGTATTCAAACTTTAAATACACAAACAAAATATATTCATGATCATGATCAATTAAATAGTCCAGAATTAGAAAAATTCAAAAATTGTGTAATGAAATTACACAAACAAAATATGAACATGCCTGCAAATTTAAAAAAAAAAATTAAATCCGATCATAATTCTAGCAACACACAAACAAAATGTATTGCACAAAACGAAAGACCCAGTGATCATTCATGCGTAAATAATTGAAGTCATATATTTAAATATACACACAATCAAACGTGTGTAAAATCGTGACTTATCATATGGCTGTAATATAGTCTTGTGTCTTAATAGAAAGATCATATGAATACAACTTTGAAGCTGGTAAATATTGAACTTTACCTAGCTTCAACTTCATTCTGATCTTTCACACAGGTTTTTTCAAATTTTAGCGTAAATATCAAAAATGAGTTATCTCTATAATATATATCTCTGATAATAGTCATGAGGTATATTTTAGGATATCAGTATGAACAAACGACAACACTTACTGTAATAAAATAACAAATTATTAGAGTATGTGTCACTTTAATCAATACATCAAAATTTTCAATCCAAGAAATAAAAATAAATTATGGGAATTAATTAAAAATTATCACAAATACTAACACGATTAGCACCCCTCATGGAAAAAGTTAACATCCGCTTAACTTTCTTTTAGGGAAAATGGCGTTAAGAATATGCATTGCAATTATACTGATCACACTAGGGAATTGCCAAATAAAGATCAATGAATTCAATTCAAATGGAATTATGCTAGAATCTTTAGGTCAGGCATTAACATATCAAAGTACATGGACATTGTATACTAAGCTCACTGCAATAAATCCGGAGGAGACGTTACAATTTATCAAAAGATGCGAACAAACAGCTTTTGAAATTTGCAGACATCTAGGTAAACAAAACGAAAATTGCAAAACATGGCATAACGAAATATCAGCCATGATAGCTTGGATACAAACACAAGCTGAAGAATAAGACTAAAATTTGGGTAAAAATGAGAAAAGTAGACAAAAACGTGAATAATTTGATGATGTGGGAAAATTAAGTAAATATCTGTTTGGTACGATGGATGCAGCTGACGCAGCAGATATCTCTAAAAGAATGCAAAGTCTAGAACATCAAGATGAACAAACATAAATTTAATGAAAAAACAAGTCACCGTCTTGAAATCAAGCTTTGATACAACCACAAATTAAATAAGAAATCTAACTATACATCAAAATCATTAGACAGAAGTCATTAGTAATTTTACACGAAAAGTAAACAATAATATTATGGAAATAAAAACTCAAACAACCCAATTACCAAATTTTGATATTTGTACGGACAAAGTTACAAATGATATATAATCATTTAAGTGAACAATTTATTGTTATAAACGCTCTACATGAACACGAACTACATCCTTTACTGATTTCAGCAAATAATAAATGATACAAATAAATACCTAACAACAGCCAAATTCGCATTGATCAAACAAGTAGTAAAGGTACAGTCTATTGAAGATATAAACGGGCTAGTTGTAAAAATTGAAATTCCAATGATTTTCAAAGAAAACTATGATCTAAATGAAATCCATTTATTACCTAATTTTCAAGATAAAAATTTACCAACAATCGCTAGTATAAATACAAATTTCATTTTAAATAGCATTCATAACAGCTATTTAGAGTACAGCGATCTTGAATTTAATCAAAACTGTAAAAAATGCAAGACCGGAATTCACTCAACAATAACTATTTGTAAACAAACGAAAGTAAAAATGGGGGGAGAGAAGGATATCACTTGCTTATCCGCAGTATTAACACAGAAGTTGGACTCAATTAACCAACTCTGCCAACAGAAAGTATTGACAAGGTTCACCGATTCATTAGAGAAATTATACGCACAAGATTCCTGGTTATATCAATTTAAACAAAGACATTCAATGAGGATACAATGTTAAACAGTAAAATTTACGCAACAGTTAATGGGTACCGGAGCACTTACCTTAATGGAACCCTGTAAGTTTGAAATTGACGACAAGGAGTTGCCGTATGAAGGAAACCAAAAAACCACCGTAGCTTTTCAACAAATGAAAATACAAAAACCTAAGTTCATGATAGAGTTTCCAAAAGACCTTCTGAAACCACAAGAATAAGGTAAAAATAAGGAAACAAATGTTATTCAACACATAATTATTGACAACGGAAGATTATTAGACCAAAGTAAGGCTATTGAAGAATTACATGATGAATTAAGAATTACCGAACAACACCGAATTGTAGAAAAAACAAAAATACAAACAAACGTAAATAGTAGTGTAATTTCCTTAATAATTTTCGTAATAGTTCTTATAATTATAAGAATATGCAGAAAAATTAAAGAAAATTGCTGCAACCAAGTAAAAAATACGAACAAAAAACAGGTGTTACGAATTCCAAACGAGATGCTACAATTACATAATAACATAAATCAGAAAACCAAAAGTAAAGTTAATACTGGGCACACAATAGACCGAAAACAAGTTACAGACGCAAAAAAGCTTGGGAAAAATGGTATCGAATTTTAATTTATAATACCACATAATACGTGCAATACAACACAATTTACCGCCGGTTACTTTGAAACTCGAAACTCCACAATTTTTTTTAATGAATTAATATCTACTATAGGAAAATCTATGAGATATAAACAGAAAAAGAAATAAACACATAAAATAAACATACATGACAATTACATATGACAAACATACATTCATAAAGACATACAGTCTATACATAAATATAAACATTATTTAATAACCGTTTAATAGGTAGCCTAATAGTCTAGAAAAGTCAAAATTACGAATCATACAGTTAAAAAAAATATATATATAATATATATACAAGTACAATTACAATAGCCAAATTTACATACATTTAAAAAAAAAAAATCAAATAAACGAAGTATTCTTGCACATCTGTGACAAGATCAGATTACAACTCTGTATAACTGCAGGATCTTATCGTCGACAAACAGGAAAACGTTTAACGGCAACGTTAAAAAAACGAGAAAGCATGTTTATGAATGCATGTTTGTCATATGTAATTGTCATGTATGTTTATTTTATGTGTTTATTTCTTTTTCTGTTTATATCTCATAGATGGCGTTAAGAATATGCATTGCATTTATACTGATCACACTAGGGAATTGCCAAATAAAGATCAATGAATTCAACTCAAATGGAATTATGCTAGAATCTTTAGGTCATTTTAATTCATTAAAAAAAATTGTGGAGTTTCGAGTTTAAAGTAACCGGCGGTAAATTGTGTTGTATTGCACGTATTATGTGGTATTATAAATTAAAATTCGATACCATTTTTCCCAAGCTTTTTTGCGTCTGTAACTTGTTTTCGGTCTATTGTGTGCCCAGTATTAACTTTACTTTTGGTTTTCTGATTTATGTTATTATGTAATTGTAGCATCTCGTTTGGAATTCGTAACACCTGTTTTTTGTTCGTATTTTTTACTTGGTTGCAGCAATTTTCTTTAATTTTTCTGCATATTCTTATAATTATAAGAACTATTACGAAAATTATTAAGGAAATTACACTACTATTTACGTTTGTTTGTATTTTTGTTTTTTCTACAATTCGGTGTTGTTCGGTAATTCTTAATTCATCATGTAATTCTTCAATAGCCTTACTTTGGTCTAATAATCTTCCGTTGTCAATAATTATGTGTTGAATAACATTTGTTTCCTTATTTTTACCTTATTCTTGTGGTTTCATAAGGTCTTTTGGAAACTCTATCATGAACTTAGGTTTTTGTATTTTCATTTGTTGAAAAGCTACGGTGGTTTTTTGGTTTCCTTCATACGGCAACTCCTTGTCGTCAATTTCAAACTTACAGGGTTCCATTAAGGTAAGTGCTCCGGTACCCATTAACTGTTGCGTAAATTTTACTGTTTAACATTGTATCCTCATTGAATGTCTTTGTTTAAATTGATATAACCAGGAATCTTGTGCGTATAATTTCTCTAATGAATCGGTGAACCTTGTCAATACTTTCTGTTGGCAGAGTTGGTTAATTGAGTCCAACTTCTGTGTTAATACTGCGGATAAGCAAGTGATATCCTTCTCTCCCCCCATTTTTACTTTCGTTTGTTTACAAATAGTTATTGTTGAGTGAATTCCGGTCTTGCATTTTTTACAGTTTTGATTAAATTCAAGATCGCTGTACTCTAAATAGCTGTTATGAATGCTATTTAAAATGAAATTTGTATTTATACTAGCGATTGTTGGTAAATTTTTATCTTGAAAATTAGGTAATAAATGGATTTCATTTAGATCATAGTTTTCTTTGAAAATCATTGGAATTTCAATTTTTACAACTAGCCCGTTTATATCTTCAATAGACTGTACCTTTACTACTTGTTTGATCAATGCGAATTTGGCTGTTGTTAGGTATTTATTTGTATCATTTATTATTTGCTGAAATCAGTAAAGGATGTAGTTCGTGTTCATGTAGAGCGTTTATAACAATAAATTGTTCACTTAAATGATTATATATCATTTGTAACTTTGTCCGTACAAATATCAAAATTTGGTAATTGGGTTGTTTGAGTTTTTATTTCCATAATATTATTGTTTACTTTTCGTGTAAAATTACTAATGACTTCTGTCTAATGATTTTGATGTATAGTTAGATTTCTTATTTAATTTGTGGTTGTATCAAAGCTTGATTTCAAGACGGTGACTTGTTTTTTCATTAAATTTATGTTTGTTCATCTTGATGTTCTAGACTTTGCATTCTTTTAGAGATATCTGCTGCGTCAGCTGCATCCATCGTACCAAACAGATATTTACTTAATTTTCCCACATCATCAAATTATTCACGTTTTTGTCTACTTTTCTCATTTTTACCCAAATTTTAGTCTTATTCTTCAGCTTGTGTTTGTATCCAAGCTATCATGGCTGATATTTCGTTATGCCATGTTTTGCAATTTTCGTTTTGTTTACCTAGATGTCTGCAAATTTCAAAAGCTGTTTGTTCGCATCTTTTGATAAATTGTAACGTCTCCTCCGGATTTATTGCAGTGAGCTTAGTATACAATGTCCATGTACTTTGATATGTTAATGCCTGACCTAAAGATTCTAGCATAATTCCATTTGAATTGAATTCATTGATCTTTATTTGGCAATTCCCTAGTGTGATCAGTATAATTGCAATGCATATTCTTAACGCCATTTTCCCTAAAAGAAAGTTAAGCGGATGTTAACTTTTTCCATGAGGGGTGCTAATCGTGTTAGTATTTGTGATAATTTTTAATTAATTCCCATAATTTATTTTTATTTCTTGGATTGAAAATTTTGATGTATTGATTAAAGTGACACATACTCTAATAATTTGTTATTTTATTACAGTAAGTGTTGTCGTTTGTTCATACTGATATCCTAAAATATACCTCATGACTATTATCAGAGATATATATTATAGAGATAACTCATTTTTGATATTTACGCTAAAATTTGAAAAAACCTGTGTGAAAGATCAGAATGAAGTTGAAGCTAGGTAAAGTTCAATATTTACCAGCTTCAAAGTTGTATTCATATGATCTTTCTATTAAGACACAAGACTATATTACAGCCATATGATAAGTCACGATTTTACACACGTTTGATTGTGTGTATATTTAAATATATGACTTCAATTATTTACGCATGAATGATCACTGGGTCTTTCGTTTTGTGCAATACATTTTGTTTGTGTGTTGCTAGAATTATGATCGGATTTAATTTTTTTTTTTAAATTTGCAGGCATGTTCATATTTTGTTTGTGTAATTTCATTACACAATTTTTGAATTTTTCTAATTCTGGACTATTTAATTGATCATGATCATGAATATATTTTGTTTGTGTATTTAAAGTTTGAATACAAAATTTTAAAAGCCAAAAATTGAATATTGACACTATGAAATTTTGTACTCCATTATAATTCACATTGCGTATATTTTGTTTGTGTAATTTAATGACGAAAAAATTTTCTGATTTTATTTGTTGATCATGAATATGAATAATTTTGGAATACATATGTATGTCACGACTTTATATACATATAATAAAACTTTTAAGATTTTATGATCATATTTTTGTTAAGATTAAAAAAAAAAAATTGTAAAAATTAAAAAAAAAAGTAATTTGTTAAAGTTTTTAAACGTGGGTTTGTCGCAAAATACTTTTTGTTTTCATTTTTTATTTTCCACCCACAATTTTTTCTCAACAAAACTAAAATTAAAAAATCTAAAAATTTTTTTCTATGTGAATGATAATCCTGCTTGGTATCAAACCAATCAGGAAACATTTTATTGGTTTCTTGGATGCACAAATCCACTATTTTCTTTTTTATATCTAAAATATGTTGAGTGCTATTGAAAACTTTTTGGTAAATTTCAAATAAAAGTATGTAAATAAATACTATTTAAAATAAATACTAATATGTACGTATATGTTTAAATTATTTGAATTCATTTATTTTCTATTGTAAAAATTTATTGTATAAAATACTATTATAAAATAAGAAAAAATTGGTAACATTAGAAAAATAAAATATTGATATACATAAGTGCATACTATATGGTACTGATAAAAAAATTGAAAATTTAAAAATGTCATTTAAATTTTATTAATAAGTATATATAAAAGTAATTTGTACATTTTTTTTATTAAAGAAGATTCATAAAAATGAAAACACAGGTGTGAAGTATATACTATATATATTTTTTAAGACAAACAAATCATGTGAAATATTTGAAAAATTTAGAAAAAAAATAAAACACGAAAACTAAAGAATTAATACATTAAACATTATGAATATTACAAAATATAAAGTAGACAGTAATAATACAAAAATAATAAATAATAAAAGAAATAAAAGAAGAAAAAGAAGAAGAATAACAAAACAACATTTCGTCCATATCCATCAATCAACATTGCTCCTCATCATGAAGCATGCCAACGAGGACAAACCTGAGCTCGGGTAAGCTACAGATTACAAAAAAAAAAAAAAAAAAAACAAAAAAAAACAGAAGTTTAGGAATATTTTGAATTATTAATCTTAAATTTGATTGTACCTACTATATATACATATATGTATATATAGGTATATATATATATACATATATATACATATATATATATAAGAAACAGTTAACAGTAAAAGCGAAACCAAAAGGAAAATGAAAAGCACTAAGAAATATATATTTAGAAAAAAAAAAATCGTACAAAAGAAACAAGATTTGCAGAATATGTTACATTTATTGTCATTTTATAGACATACTTTTTTTTCTTTCACAATAAATTGCACTTACACGGATTTATATGAATACTTTCTTTTTTTTTAAATAACAAATTTAAATATTCATTTATCTTTTTATGAATCATCTGAACTATAGTAAGAAGTCATGTTTTGATTAATATAACGTTGTAGTTGTAGAGGAGGATGAGATATGCTCGTGTGCGCCAACGATGGCTGTAGCATCCTCCGCTTGGTGAGTATGCCTGTCGTCACCGTACGTTGGTTCGTGTGTTATATAAAAAATATCAAATTGTAACACAATTTGATAAAACATTAGATAAATTCAATAATTTCATACATTTTTAAATTATTTAAATAATTCATAAAGAAAATCCAAGATTATTTCATATATGGATTAATTCTTTGAAACATTTAATTTAAATGGAAATTCGGGAATTCAACTCATATCCGTTAATTGTATTAACAAAGAAAAATAATTAACAAAAAATATATACTTCGATGACTCGCCAATTGGGCAATCATTTCATTCATTATTAAAGTTCATAATTCGTTTCAAAAAAATAAAGTACGCAAAGGTATATATGCCAATATGTTTCAATATAAATTCCTTAGCAACATAGTTCAAAATTATATTTAACCCTTTTTATCAGTAATTTTCCATATTGCAAAATAACATGAAAAAAATTCATATGAAATACAAAAACAAAGCAAATTAACGATTTTAACCAAAGTACATAGGTAAATCATAATTAGGACGGAAATATAAAAAACAACAAATATATTAATATATGCAAATTCATTTACATTAAGCTCATAGTAACAATTGTATATATTGATAAGTGCACTGCACTGGCATACAAAGTTCATATTGCACATAATTGTATACCAGCTAATAAGTGCAATAAACTTGCGTACACTAAGAAAAGCTTAAAAGAAAAACGAACAACAATACCAAATAAAGAATATGCAAATAAAGAATCGAAATGTACCGCCCATTTCCCCTACGATTGGTACAGTCATTTATGGTAAATTATATTAATATTAAAATAACGAACTTTGGATTTAATTAGCAAAAACAAAATTTAAGTAGGGAAAATTGATAATTGTAATTATTGATAAAATAGTTACGATTATCGAAGTTATATTTTGGATTTGAAACAGTAAAGTTAAAAAAGTAAATTACCGCGAATTACAAATCGTCTTTGATTAAAATAAATTATTAAACTTAAAATATTTTTGAAACTAATTATTTAATTTAAACTTAGAAAAAATTCAACTCAATTAAATTTATCATAGTAAAAATTCACCCGTAAAGTATTTTGAATAAACCGTGGAGTTACAAGTAAAGGATATTCTACTAGACGTTGATTACAGTATTTCGGTTCGGTACAAATTATTGTTGTAAAACAAACAATTAATATTTCAGTTAACTTTAAGTAAATATTGTGAACTTAGTTATAGTGAACATATTTTTAGTGAGAATAAAGTTTTTAAAACTAAACTACAATCTTTTCAATTGAAAAAACCTTAATTTCTTCCCTATATTTAAAAGACCTTTTAAATGTTAATACATAACATTATAATTTTGGCGCAGCCGGTAAACGTTTTTATAAAAACACTATAAACGCTTCCGTTTTAATCTAACGAATTTGTGCTACATACAATTGAAATTTGGCTTAAAAAAAATTTTTTTTTTTTTTTTTCATATTTAGTTAAATAAATTTTTTATAATAAAATTTTACTGCGTAACATAAGTAAAAATACTACATTAATTTCAGAAGAATATTAAAAATAAATTCAGCAAATTAAATTCGGAAAATTAAAAAATAAATTCAGAAAAATAATAAATTAATAAATTCAGCAAAAAATTTTTAATTAAATCTTAAAGATAAAATCAGTTAGCACAGTTTCAGAAATAAATTTAGAATAAAAATTAAATTCAGCAAAAATATTTATTTTGCTGAATGAAGTAATAACTTTAAAATTAAACAAATAAAAAGTGTAGAAAACTATAAAAAATTCTCTGTTAAAAAATAAATAAATTATAAAAATTGTGCATTTTTCTGTGTAAATAGTAAAATTTTTGAAATAATAGTTAATATAATAAAAATTTAATTAAATACAAGTAACATTTATTAATAGGGAAGAAATTATTAGTAAAGCTTAATAAAAAGTGGTTTTTGAAAAAGATAAAAATATATGTGTATGAATTAAAAAATTTTTTTTAATGTGGTACAATTGAAAACATCCTTTGAAAAAGAAAATTTGAAATAATTCATATTATATGTCGAGTGGACAAACAAGTTCAACACCATTCAAGGATCAGAAAAGGAAAGTGAGATTTGAAGAAAAAGTTGATTCCTTTACATTTGAAAATTTAAGTCCAGTGTTCAGTACATCAGAAGAAAGCAACGATTTGGTGCCAATACAACAACAACAACAACAACAACAACAATCAACAAGTGAAGATATCGCACTGGAGAACAACAGCAACAGGGCTACTTCACCAGCAGCATCCACACCAACGGGTAAGTCACGAAGAATTATTCACCCGAGTATAACATTTACAAGAGAAAAGGAAAAACACGTATTACACTATATTCAGCTAAGGTCAGGTACACGGGTTTACAAACCAAGAACATCGTTAGGAACAACAGAAAGTGAAGAACATCAGGTTGAAGAAAAAAGTTTTAGTTTTTCAGCAGAATTTACAAAAGAGTTAGATAAAATATTCAGAATGGCAAATATCGAATTAGTTAATCAATTGTTAAATAATGTACCTGTATTAAGCGCTGAAGATACAGATGACGTCAGCATAGAAGTTAATACGTTTATAAAATGCTATGAAAATATGTATAAATATTTAACAAAAGACGAAGATAACGATTTATTTTTTGCAATGTTACCGGTTAAATTTAGGGGTAGAGCTGGTAGGTTATTAGACGGTATAACTTGTTCAAAACTCGAACAATTAAAAACAATTTTACATAATACGTTAGTAAATAATAAATCATATCTCACATTATTAAATGAATTAAGAATGGTACGACAATTTCCTGGTGAATCTGTTAAAACATTTGGCAGTAGAGTTCAAAAAATTTTAAAATCTTGTGAAAAGAAAGCTGAAGAAAGACATACAGACGATAATGATGCTGTAAAAACAGATTTACAAGAAATTGCCGCATTTTCATTCAGAACAGGTTTAATTAATCCTACATATAGATTGTTAGCTGCAAATGAAGATAAAAGTAGTTTAAAGGACATAATTACAAAATTAGAAAATATAGAGTTAACAGATATACAATCGGCAAATACAGTTAATGAATTTCAAAATTTATCAAATAATAATACATTCAATACACCACACACACAAACATTAAGTACACAATATATTAATTCAGCACGTAAAAATGTTATTAATGAAATACCATTTAACAATATTAACAGAAATAATTATAACAATAATAATGCAAAATTTAGAACACAGATGGCGCAAGTGCCACAGGTTAATTACCAAAATAAAGAACAAAGATATTTTAATTTTAACAATAACCGAAATTTCCCTAATTCAAATCCACGATTTAATAACAACAACAATTATAACTTCCGTTACGAGAATAGAAATTTCTCTAACTTTAAACATCCAAATAATCAAAGACAAGAGTTCAAGATTTGTAATTTCTGCGGTAAGAACAATCATACGTTTGAAGAATGTCGAATTAGAAAATCTACACCCTTCTGTATAAACTGTAGAATGTACGGGCATGTAACACAAAATTGTAAAGAAAAAAATATTAATTCAAGATCAGTTACGTATGTACAAAGAAACGGGTTCAATAACAACAATAATGGTAACAATAATGGTAACAGAAATGAAATTAAAAATAAAAATTCTGAAATAAAATGCAATTTTTGTCAAAGAATAGGGCATATGATGAAGGATTGTAACGCAAAGAGATTGTGGGACAATCAGAATAAAAATAAGGGAAACTAGAAAAGGGCTGTCACCCAGCCAGAGAAAATGAACATAACGAGTGCCAGCCCCAAGACATATGCAAAAGTTTAGATAAATTCATAGTAAAATTACTCATAGATATTAGTACGAAAAATAAAACAGAATTATTAATAGACACAGGTGCAGAAATTAGTTTATTAAAAGAGAAAATATTGAAAGATAATGTAAAAATAAATACAAAAAATAAATTAAAAATTAATACGGTATGCGGACAAGGAGAAACGTTAGGTACTTGTTCGGCAAAAATTCAATTTAAAAAACCTAAAAAATGCGAATTTCATATAATAAAAGATATGAAAAATGTAGAAGAAGACGGTATACTAGGTTTTGATTTTTTGTCTCGAAATTGTGTTATTGATGGACCAAATAAACAATTACGTTTCCCTCGCAAGGAAACGGGAGAAGAGAATTTAGTAATCGAATTACAAGATCCTTCTGAACGAAAAAAGTTGGTGAAAAAACTAGATAAAAAAGAGACAGTAGCACTGAAAGTTGATAAAATTAAGAAATCGAATGTGAAAGCAAACAAATCTCATATCATTGGTACACAACAATCGACACAGTGTCTCGCAAACACTGATTTGTCGGGGATTGCTGATATGAACAAAGTACGTTTTTCTGAAGCACAAGGTTCTGATCATGAAAATGATGTTGAAAAAGTACAGTCAAAAATGGATTCGACTGTCTTTGCTTTTTCAAATCAGGATTATGATAATAGTTTTGTTAACGATCAAATGCTATCTCCAAAATATTCTGTTAAGTTCACTAACAACAAATTTGGTACAAAAAGTAACACAAATTTTCAGATTCGTCCTCATATGAATAAATGTCGGGAAGTACGGGTAAAAAATAAAATACCTGTCTTAGCTTCTTTATATAAAAAATATGTACAGGGAGAGGGTCATAATGCAGAAAATGAAATCAAAACGCTAAGTACAGAAACTAATAAACAAAAATATACAGAAAGCAAAAGAGTAGGTTCAAAAATAAAAGTAAAAGTACAAGTACATGACGAAAAAATTAAAAAGAAAGAAATAGTTAAAAAATTAAATATAGAAGAAATAAAAGTAAAATATAAAAAATTAGTAAGAGATTAAATGAAATTAAAGAAAATATAAGAGAAGAGAAAAATAATATAAAAATAAATAAAGAGAAATTCAATACAGATAAAGAAAGTGTAATAAAATATAATAAAAGATTAAATAAAGAAATTAAAAATATTAAAGAAATGGGTAAAGAATTAGAGAAATTGAAAATTAAAGGAATTAATAAAAAATATAAAAAGGCAGATAAAAAATATAAGAATAATGAACCAGAGATTATAAATTTTGAATCTTTAAAACATAATAATGATGATAAGTTAGAGAAATTTATTGGTAAAAATAAAAAATACGTTAACAATTATATGAATAATCAGTCAAATAAAAATATATTAAAAATAAATGAAAAAATTAAAATACCTGCACGAACAGAAAAATTGGTAAAAATTAAAGTAAATTTTAAAGAAGAAATAATTAATGAATCACAAGAAATTAGGTCAGGAGTGTTCCTGGCGAGTTCAATAACAAAACCTTATAATAATGAAATAACCGTAGCAATTTTAAATAGTAATGAAAAAGATGTGTGTATTAAAAATTTTGAATTAATTTTTTATTATTTAAAAGATTTTGATGTTTATAAAGTTAAAAATAATAATTATGAATTTAATAAATTACATAGGTTTTACGCGAATGAAAAGTCGGTAAAAAGTAAGATAACAAATAATAACAATTTTAACAATTTTAATATTAAACAAATACATAACCTTTCATTAGATGAATATACAAATTCAGATAAAAATAGATTAAAATTGTTAAATGAAAACCTGTCAATACCAGAATATTTAAATTATGAAGAATCTGAGAGTATCAAATCAATCTGTGAATCTTTTAATGATATTTTTCATTTACCAGGGGATAAATTAAGTTACACAACAGCCATTACACATTCAATTCCTTTACAACCTGGAAAGGGACCTATAAATCAGAAAATGTATAGACTACCACAGGTTCAGAAAGAAATTGTAGAAGAACAGGTTAAGGAAATGTTAGAAAATGACATAATTACGTCCAGTAAAAGTCCATTTAATTCTCCTTTATTAGGAGTACCAAAAAAGCCAGGTCCTTCAGGAGAAAAACGTTGGAGAGTAGTTGTAGATTTTAGAAAGTTAAATGAAATTACTGTAAAAGATATGTACCCATTACCTAGAATTGACGAAATTTTAGACCAGTTAGGTCATTCTAGATATTTTACAACATTAGATTTAGCTAGCGGTTATCATCAGGTTCTAGTTGATAAAAAAGATAGAGTAAAAACGGCTTTCAGTACATATCAAGGGCATTATGAGTTCAAAAGGATGCCATTCGGACTTACAGGGGCACCAGCAACTTTTCAACGATTGATGAAAAATATTTTAACAGGTCAAAATGGATTAAAAGTATTAGTATATTTAGACGATGTAGTTATTTACGGTCGAAATTTAGAAGATCATAATAAAAAATTAATTGAAGTTTTCCAAAGACTGAGAGAAAATAATTTGAAATTACAACCTGAAAAATGTAACTTTCTGAGAAAAGAAGTAGTGTATTTAGGTCATAAATGTTCAGAAAAAGGAATACAACCAGATCCCGAAAAAGTAAAATGTGTAGTAAATTTTCCTAGGCCAAAAACAGTTAAACAAGTACAGTCATTCTTAGGTCTAGCTGATTATTATAGGAAATTTATCCCGAATTTTTCGAAAATTGCAGAACCAATCACTAAATTATTAAGAAAAGATATTAAATTTCAGTGGAATGATAAATGTGAAAAATCATTTGAAGAATTAAAAATTGCATTAACCAATCCACCTTTATTAGTATATCCAGATTATGAAAAACCATTTTATTTAACAACTGATGCTAGCGGAGAAGCATTAGGTGCCATTTTATCACAGGATGAACTAGGGAATGAAAAACCGATAGCTTATGCGAGTAGGACATTAAATGATGCAGAAAGAAGGTATTCAACAATAGAACGCGAAATGTTAGCAATAGTTTGGGCAACAAAAAATTTTAGATGTTATTTATACGGCAGAAATTTCACAGTATACACAGACCATAAACCATTAGTAGGTATTTTAAAATTAAAAGATACAACCACTAGATTAGCCAGATTCCAAATTAAATTAGCAGACCATGATTTAAAAATTGAATATAAAGCAGGAAAATGTAACCAATATGCAGATGTGTTAAGTAGAATACCTAAAAATAAGATAGAGAATAATAAAGAAATTTTAGATAATAATAATAATTGTAATATAATCACTAGAGCTAGGCATCGTATAACTAAAGAAAATGAGGTAGAAAAATCACCCGAACAAGATAACAATGTTAATCAAGAAGAAATTGAAAATGTAAATTCAGAAAATTTAAACAGTAATATAAAAGATAATGCAAAAATATTAACAGATGAGAAAGAAATTAAAACAATATTACATGAATATCATGACACTCCGTTAGGTGGACATCAAGGCGTTTTAAAAACATATAAAAGAATCAGACCTTTTTATAAATGGAAAAACATGTTGAGGGATATACAGAAATACATTAAAAAATGTGAAAAATGTCAGAAAAACAAATCCGGTAAACAGAATAAAATGCCAATGATAATCACAGATACTCCAGATCAACCTTTCGAAAAAGTTTATTTAGATATTGTAGGACCTTTACCAGAAACATATAATCGAAATAAATACATATTAACTTTTCAAGATGATTTAACAAAATTTTTAGATGGCGTTCCCTTACAAGATTGTGAAGCTACAACGGTAGCAGAAAAATTTTACAAAAATATAATTTTAAAGTATTCAGTTATTCCTAAGAAATTAATAACAGATCAGGAATCAAATTTCTTAAGCGAAACCATGAAAGAATTATGTAAATTGTTAAAAATTAAAAAATTACAAACAAGTACATACCACCCCCAATCAAACGGTTCACTAGAGAGAACACATGGACCATTAGTTGAATATTTAAGAACAATAGTTGATAATAATCCGACAGAATGGGATGAATGGTTAGCAGAAGCAATGTTGGTACATAACCATTCACCACACACAGGTAGCAAATTCACACCCATAAACGCATTATACGGAATTGATAGGCCATTACCAACAGCATTAAATAAATCTCCAGAACCGATTTATAATTTTGATAAATATTGTAATCAAGTAAAATATAAAATGCAGAAAATCCGCGAGATTGTAAAACAAAATTTAATTTCCCAAAAACAAAAATCGAAAAATTATTACGTCAAAAGTACGAGAATAGAAAAATTTCATATCGGTGATCAAGTTTTAATACGAAATAATGCAAGAAAACATAAATTATCACCTGTGTGGAAGGGTCCATATCAAGTCATTAGGGTAAACTCTGATGTTAATACAACTATTAAAATGGGTAGAAAATCAAAAGTTGTTCATAATAACCGTCTGAAAAAATTCTAGAGTCTCATAACATTTACAAAATTAAATTAATTAATAGAAAAATAATTGGGGAAATAATAATTGGAATCTTATGTTTAAGGATATACGAGTATAGTACTATAAAAACATGCAATTATTGTTAGACAGTAACAAAAATTACAGAATTTTTTTTTTTTTTTACATATACATATATTGAAAAACTACATACTACAAATAACAGAATATCCGTTGAAAATTTTTTTTTATATAGACGAAATTTAAAAATTTTTTGGTAATAAATATAGTACATCTCAAAAAACGTTAAATTTGGAAATCATAACAGTAGTGAAAAAATAGAGATAAATAGGCCTCACGTACTTTGTTTTGTTGGTACATTTTGAAGAAATTCCAAAGTAAAATTTTATTTTCTACAAAAATGCACACACACAATAATAAAAGAAGAAAACTTGTAACCCAAAACCATTTTCCGTTCAAATAAATTCATATAAAGAAAAAAAGAAGAAAACTTTACGTTATATATGTTATACATAAACATATACATAAACATGTTAAATATACAATGTCGCATTAAGCTAGATAATAAAAATGAATACAAAATAAAACAACAACAAAAGCAAAAGAAAAAAGAAGCAAAATCAATGTATTAAGTTGATATCTTAATACATGCAGAAAAATGAAATATAATCTCCATCAAAATTATTTACTCATATATATGCATTTAATATGCGTACCAAACCAAGGAAAAAGAAAATGAAATTCACCAAAGGAAAAAGCCCCACGTCACAACCAAGAAAAAAAAAATTGGTAAAATAAAAAAAAAAAGAGAAAAAACCAAGCCCCAACAAAACAATGAAAGGAACATGAAAAACAAAAAAAAAAAAATATGTAATAAAGGAAAAGAAAAGAAAACAACAAATTTACAATGATTTTATTTTTTATTTTTATATTTTATAACTAACAAATGTTAGTGGAATTTAAAAATTAAACCGCGGGGGCAAATAACCCCGGCACTGTAGTGCCCCCAGGAAAGAGGCAAATCCGTCCCTCCAATATAGAATGACAACGTGGCCGTTAGCCGCAATCTGATGGGTCACCTGAAAAAAAAATAAAAAAATAAAAAAAAAATAAATACATATATAAAAAAAAAATAATAAATAAAAAATAATAAATTTTAATAATAAGATAAAAACATAATAAATTAAAAATTCTTAGGTATGGCGAACTTTTATCATAGACTTACACCAAACTTTTCCAAAATCGCGATTCCTTTGTATGATGCAATTAAAAAGCAAAATTCACCCAAACGTCTTAAAACACCTTTCGAGTGGAATGAAGCCCAACAAGACGCTTTCAATAAAATTAAAACTAGCCTTCAAAATTGCACTTTACTGGCACATCCTAACCCAACTGCCAAACTTAGCCTTTGGGTAGACGCATCCAGTGATGCTGTAGGAGCAGTTGTTCAGCAATCAAACGACAATTTCTGGGAGCCATTAAGCTTCTTTTCTAGAAGACTACAGGCCGCTGAAAAGAAATATTCGACATTCGATCGCAAATTGTTAGCCTTATATTTAGCTATTAAACATTTTAAGCACCTATTAGAAGGCAAAGATTTTATCGTCTATACCGACCACAAACCACTCACTAAGGCTATAGTTTCCAAATCTAACAAATCACCTAAGCAAACAAATCACCTATCGTATATTGCTCAATTTACGAATGACATAAGGTATGTACATCAAAGGATGTCAAAACGTAGTTTCTGACGCACTGTCCCGAGCATACATTGACTCGATTTCACACACACAAAAAGTAGATCTCCAGTCCTTACAGAAAGGACAACAGACAGATGAGGAGCTTCAGACCATTCTTTCCAAACCTTCATCTCATTCATCTTCATTTTCTCTTAAACAAGTTTACATACCACTAGAAAACTTTTCAATTTGGTGCGAAACTTCTACAGGCACAGATAGGCCGTTCGTACCAGAAAGTCTCCGACGCGTCATTTTCGATTCCATTCACAACCTATCTCATCCTAGTATCAGATGTACTAACAAACTAATCACTCAAAAATATTTTTGGCCAAACATGAATCGTGAAATCAATCTGTGGTCCAAAACCTGTATTGCTAGTCAAAAATCTAAAGTCAATCGCAATATCACATCACCGCATGGTGATTTCAAGATACCCTCTGAACGTTTTGAACATATACATATGGACATTGTCGGTTTCTTACCACCATCAAACGGTCATAGCTACATTCTTACTATTAAAGACCGATTTTCGCATTGGCCCGAAGCAATTCCTTTACGTAATATAGAAGCTAAAACTATATGCAATGCTTTCATTCATAACTGGATTGCTCGTTACGGTATATGTCAAACGCTTACAACCGATCAGGAAACTCAATTTCAGTCTCTACTTTTCAAAGAACTCTCACAAATTTTGGGAAACCATCGTATAAGAACCACCACTTATCATCCTCAGTCTAACGGATCTGAAAGAAAGGTTTCACAGACAATTAAAAGTAGCCATACGAGCCTCCAGTAACCTTAAGAACTGGTATAATACTTTACCCTGGATACTCTTAGGAATTCGCTCGGCTCTAATTGAGGACATGGTTTTTCCCCGGCTCACATCCTATATGGACAACCCCTTCGGTTTCCAGGAGAATTTGTTGCTAGCCACACATCACCAAATGTGAAAATCAGTAACACTTTAACAAAAGAGATACAAGAAAATATCGCTAATTTATTACCACACGCTCAAAGATCTAGAAAATAAAATCATATCTTTTTACCACAAGATATTCTGAAATGTTCACATGTTTTTATTAAAGATGCTATACATAAAGGAAATTTGAACCCGCCATATATCGGCCCATACAAAGTATTAAATAGAAATAAAAAAAACTTTTAAAGTCTTGATTAACGATAAGGAAGAGATAATAAATATAGACAGGTTGAAACCTGCTTTTCTGTTAAATCCAGATTCTTTCAACGCTAGTCCTTGTACTAGATCTAAAACTCAACAAAAAGTATGTTTTCGATTGTAATAGAATAATAATTTATTAATTAATTAAGTTGTGTAAAAATTTGATGTAAGTGACTAAGTTAAGTACCTTAGAATATAAGGATTTGTAAATCTTAGATATATTCTATATACCTATAATATTAAGATTTTACAATGATTACATCTTAGATAAATTAGTATGTAGTTGTATTAGTTTTTAGATTTTTAAAGAAAACAAAATATGTAAAACATAAATGTATAACCATAATTTAAGCTATATGATGCGTTAAGACATTGAATTATTTGAATTATATATATGTATTGCCGTCTCTGTTTTTCTAATACCTAGAAATGGCAAAGATTGACAATACAATGTTAATTAATAACAAGTATAAAGTGCAGCTGATTCGTAAACCAGAATGAGGGAGTTGGGCAGCAAAATGAAAAGGTCTTGTTTTAAACGTTGTAAAACTTATATTTATTAAACTTAAAAATTAGGAAAACAATTTATAAAACAAAAATTCAAGCAAATAAAAAATTCAAAAAATATATAAAATTCAAAGCAAAATAAATTAATAAAAAATTCAAAATAAAAATAAATTAATAAAAAATTCAAAATAATAAGCAAAATAAATAATTTAAAAAAAAACAACAGTAAAATTAAAATGAATTAAATAATAAAATAAATAAATAGTTAACAAGCAAGCAAAGCGAAGTTAGTGCTTGGCCCTATTCCACCTTTCTATGTCCAAGGCGGTCTATGAAATAAAGAGAAGAAGAAAAAACAAAATTTAAAAAAATTATAAATTATATATGTAATTGTGTTAGTACAGACTTAGTAAAAAAATTACTAAAGTTGTTTTAGGTTTAATTTAAATGTAATATACCGGATCTTCAGTTAAGATTCGCTGAAGATCGGTTTAAATGTAGATGATATTCAAGTTAAGATTCGCTTGAGATATCACTACGAAGGTACTTTGGATCCTAGTTAAGATTCGCTAGAATCCGGATTAGTATAAAAATATTTTTTGATTTAACGATCCAGTTAAGATTCGCTGTCTCGTTAAATCGGGGATTCCTTTTAGTTAAGATTCGCTAAAAGGCTCTAGAGATTCGAAGGATTAAGATTCGTCCTTCTTGATTCTCAGTTAAGATTCGCTGAGACTGAATAAGCAGACAAGGAATTAGTGAAGTGTTCACTTTGAAAATTTGATCAAATATGATGATTTCTGGTGAATTTCATCTCGTTTATATACGATCTGGGTAAACTGTATTTCTATTGTTTCCCAGTGTAAACAATGTAAACAATAAATTCTATGTTTATTGCACTTGTCAAATAATTAAAATAAATAGTTTGACAAGTGCAGTAGTGTTGTGAGTGAAATAATGAAATAGTGAAATAAATATTGAAATAAATATTTAAATAAATATTGAAAATAAAAAATGATCGTGAGAAAAAATGTGAAAAAATAATAAATGTGAAAAGTGTGAAAAATAATATGTGAAAAAAGAAGTGAAAAGGAAATGGTGAAAAAAAAAAAAAAATAAATAAAATAATGTGTTAGTGTAAAATAAAAAAGAGGTTATGTTTTGCTTTTTGGGCAAAACATTTTCCCGTCTCCGTAGAGACTGTACTTACTACTTTTTTTGGTTTGTAAGCGAATTTTTATTCGCCCATTACCCTTAGTGAACCGCAACCACCCTCTGTCGAGCACTGGCATCCTAAATTCCTTTGTGGCTGCAGTGACTGCCAACCAAGGTATGTCGATAATGTTAGTTAATTCTACATTAGCCGGAATTTTTGAAGAAGGAACTGGCATTGGCAGTTCCGGTATTGGTGATATTGCCCTTATACTCTTGTAACGCCGGACTATATTGTTGACAAACCTCGATGGTGTTGGGCTGTCTTCCTCCGGCACGTCGATCTTTATCAACCGCCATGGCAGGAATGTGATGGCCTTTGATGGTTATGGCTCATATTCGGCCTGAAGTTGTAGTGGCTTGTGTTGCTGTTGTTGTTGTCGCTTTTGAAGTTGTTGTTGCAGGTGCTGCTGGTCTGGTATTTTGGGTACCTTCTTGGTGGCTGCTAACGGCCTCTTGAACGTAGTTCTTAGACTACGTTTTTTGGATTATTAGTCAGTGGTATTAAGGGTCTGGAATTAACGCAGGCTTCTATTTGGCATAGTAAAGTGGTTAATTCTTCGTAAGTTAAATTGGCTGCTGGAATAATCCGCCTTAGATGCGTTTCACTGATTTTACTCCTGCCTCCGATAAACCGCAAAAGTGTGGAGCTGATGGTGGGTTAAAATGCCATTTTATATTTAGATTTGTTGAAATTGTATTGATACTGTTTTTGAATTCTTTTAGGTACGTTTTGAATTCATAATCCTGACGACCACTCATTAATAACTGCAGGCCATTTTTTAACAGGGCTACATCTACTGACTACTCCAGAACCATCCCATTCAGATCAAGCTTTACACATCAACAGATGGAAATATATACAACAGCTGACAAATCATTTCTGGAAAAAATGGTCAAATGAATATCTACATACATTACAACAACGTAGCAAATGGAATAAAAATAATACTCACATTCAAGAAAATGATATCGTATTAATAAAGGATGATATCCACAGAATGGCCCTTAGGTAAGGTTATACAGAGTTGTAACCATTAAAACTTCAAATAGCATATTTTTAGCGACCAATCACAAAGATTTGCAAACTGCCATAATGCATTGTAGTCTAGACCTTATGTCAAATTTTCAAATTTCTTTCCTTTCAAAATTGTCAGTTATTTAAAACAGTTTTTTTTTTTTCCTTTTGTCCATAAGAATTCCTTTTATATTTTTTTCATATAAATACGAGGTAAAATTTTAATTTTTCATCTGTTGTGATAGCATAATCCGGTACAATGATATAAATGCATATATTAAATTCCTTTGAATTATGCTATCACAATCATGATAAACGCTGAGTTCATCATATATACGTTATTTACACAATACATACATACATATAGCTGAACATATTATAGTTTCCAATATCAAGTCCTACATGTGTACTTCAGTATAACCATGTTATACTATACATTTCAGAAAGTACGAACTTATCTAAACATAAGATATGGGACACCCTTTTTATGTTATAAACTTCATAACATACATGCTATGTATTTAACCATATACTATATGTATGACCTTATCAATTGCATAAGACATGGGACACCCCTTGTTTTTACATATACATAAAATGCACTTGCCGAGTAAATTATTTGCTTATTTAAGCAATAACCAATATGAACATATTACTTTACATCCGTTCATGTGTGGGAACAAATAAAATTAACAATTCATTTACCCATACATTTTTTCTATACATTTATTAATGTACAGTGTATTCGCAATAGCAACAAAGTTTCATATTACGTTTTAATGACAATGTAAATGCGAAGTAAAGTTTCCTTTCAAAACCCTCACTCAGCGTTATCAACAAAGTATATGTACGAACAATTAGTTCATATGAAAAGATAATAAAGATATTGAAGAATAGAAGTTCAGTTTAGAGATATCAACGGATCTATTCAAATCGTATAGAAAATCGGTGTTAAAGTAAATATAATAATATTGTGATAAGTGTATAATTTGTTGAATAAAAATAAAGTGAAATAAAACAGAATAAAATTAAATAAAATTGAATAGTGTTTTTAATAATAAATAAAAATCCTAAACTCCGTCAATTCTGTTCTTCTAAAATGGAAGCACGACAGAATTTGACGTAAAATTTTGTATACAAAAAAGCTAAAATAAGCGGGTATACAACAAATTTGGCGCAGTCGGTAGGATCGATAGATGATCCTTCAAAATTTCGTTAAAATAAAAATATATAAAAAAAAAAGAGATAAATAATTTTAAAGTGAAAAAGTGAAAATCTTTTTGTAAATTTTTTTTCAAGGGTAAAATCGCCCATATTCGGACAAAATATATCCGAGGGTAAAATCACCCATAATCGGAAAATCTTGGCCTAAGTGAATTACCCTTTAATTTAAATACGCCTGCCGGAAATAATGACAATACGGGCGGTGTAGCCCCAGGTCCAAGCTTAAAAGTAACCCTTGTAGATATACATAGTCTCATACCTGAATTTAATGGTGACCCATATTTTTTAAATAAAGTTATAGCTTGTGGAAATATTCTCTTTGCCTCAGTAGGTTCAACGGTCGAACATCAACTTTACCTAGATATAATAAAAACCAAGCTCAACGGACCCGCATTCGAAATAGTTCAATACAGGTCATTTAGCAAATGGGTTGACTTGGCCCAAGAATTGAAAAGTCATTTTAGAGAAGAGAAATCTAGGGCAGCAGTGCAAAATGAATTGTTGAACGCAAGACAAACATATAAAGAAAGTGTTAAAGAGTTCGGCGAAAAAGTAAGCAAACTTTTAAATGAAATTAATTCATCTACGTATTCTGATACAAGTGAGCAAACGGTTCGTGATTATTTGATCACCGAAAATAATTCATTAGCGATAAGAGTATTCGAAGATGGGGTACGGAATAATAATTTGAAAATACTGGTTAAAGCACAGGGATATAGTGACTTAAAGAAGACGATAATATACGCTGTAGATCAATCTATTAGACTTGAGAATAGCACTCCTGTACATGCACAGAGTACACTAAAACCAACACATAGATTGCAATGCGCTATATGCAATAGAATGGGTCATACACGTGAAACATGCTTTAGAAGAAATAGTATTCCGAATTTCCCTCAAAACCGCGTGAAACGTGAGGTAAACTTAATTTGTTCTTTTTGCAATAAGCCGAATCACACTGCCAGGGAATGTAGAACGCGCTTAAGACAAGCAAACGCTCAAGGGACCCATCAAATAAACACTAGTTACAACAGGAAACTTCAGGATAACAATAACGCCCAAGGAACAAGCTTACATTATGCACAAAGGAAAGGAAAACAGCAATATACGAACCAACAAAAAGGAGTAAACATAGTCAAGCGGGAAACGAGACGACTCAAGAGGAGAAGTTCGGTGCTACTTCTCGAGTGATGTTCAAAGCAGGTGTACACCGAACGGACAATTAAATAAAAATTTTACAATAACGGTAGAACTAAATAAAAATTTAAACCAAGCCACCATATGCGTACCCTTTAAAACCCAACTCAAATTTGATAATAAGCCCACTACTTTTCTCCTTGATTCCGGAGCAGATATAAGCCTCATAAAAGATTACGCGCAAAACGAAATTGTGAACCCTAAGTCAACTCCTCGTGCAGCCCCTGTTTCTACAATTACCGGCGATATATTGAACATTTCTGGTGTTACCCCAGGTACTCTAATTTTCGAATCCGACACTGGTTGTATCGAAATAGATCGTCCTTTCCATTTAATACCAAAAAATGCTAGCTTAGCGTATGATGGAATCATTGGAAACGATTTTCTTAAAAAATATGCGTGTTTGTTCGATTTCGGGATTGGTGTGTTTGAGATTCTACCCTTTGTTGAAACCGATATACAAGGCCATGGTTCAATTTCTAGGGAGAAAGTCAATATGACTATCTCATATCCTGAAATAAATAAAGCAATGGGTGTAAAATCGAAACAAAGGAAAAAGAATTTGAGAATACATTAGATCGACCCGGAAGCCCAATCACAGCATATGAATCAAATACAGATGATATTTGAGTATTTTAAATATATAAAAATAAAATACCAGCAGTATTTTAAAGTTTGTTCTAAACATTTTGATAAAGACTGTTTGGGCAAAATGAAGTTATATGTATGTATGACGGAGCTGTTCCAACCAACTTTTTGCCGAACGATTTAAATCCCTCAAATATTTTTCTGAAACAGAAAAGGTATGGAAAGTCCTCATACAAATGCTGTATTAAAAATTGTTGTAGTGCTAGTAAATCTTCACGTTTATTTAGATTTCCAAAATAAGAAAATATCAGAAAAACTTGGTTACAACGTTGTGATTTTGATGAAAGTACGAATACGTTACCAAAAGATTTGAAAATATGTGTTCTTCATTTTGATAAAAAAATACTTGGGCAAACAGAAACTTTTATCCGGGGCTTTTCCAGAGGATAATCTGAGTACAGAAATTTCCCAACCTTCGAATGTGGAGGTTTTTAATTTTGGAAATGTAATGCACGAAGAGTTTTCCAAAATACCAGTCTTTTCACAAAATAAAGAGAATGAAAAAAATGATTACGTCTGTAAAAGATGTGAAATAAATCAGAAGAATGAAACATTTTATTGGTTACAAACAATAAAGCAATCAAAAAAAATTGAAAAATTGCAAGAACAAAGTAAAATATTAAAACAAAAAATTAAAAATTTGGAAGAAAAATTACAAAATGCTCCCAAAATGATTGATTCTTTAGAAGCAAGCGAAAACGCAAAAGAGTTCTCAAAAATGATTTTATTTAACAATCACAGATGGATCGACAAGCAAAAAGAACTCGCACAGTCCTTAAGTTATAAATCAAACTTGATTTATAATTTTATAAGAGAAAATATGCTTTCAAATTTACCATCAAAATCATCAATTCAAAGATGGGCTCTTTTAAAGCGACTCGATGAAGGTTTTTATGAAAAATTAGTTAATAATTTGAAAAATAGCATTTCAACTATGGACGACAAAGCAAAGCAATGTGTCTTAGTTTTTGATGAAGTAGATATAAAAAGAGATCTAACATATGACTCAGTTACAAATAAAATTGGTGGGTTTGTAGACTATGGAGAAAGCGAAAGGGAAAAAGCGATTGCTAATACTGCATGCGTTTTTATGATTCGAGGTTTATTCGATAGTTGGAAATATGTTTTAGACTAATTTATTTCAAAAAGTTGTGTAAAAAGAAAAAAGTTAAAAGATCTTTTATGCCGAATTTTGGATATTTCCTTTCTCTTAGGATTACAAGTACGATCTATTGTTTGCGAACAAGGATCGTATAATAGAAGACGTTTTGACTTATTAGGTGTGAATGAAAAGACCCCATTTTTTTGTACATAACAATAGGAAGATATACTGTCTTTATGATGTACCCCATTTACTAAAATCTGTGAGAAACACATTTTTATCTTCCGACGTTCAAACACCACAAGGTATAGCATCATGGAATGTTATTCAAGAACTATATGAAACAGATTCGAAATCCGAACATTTTAAAATTTGTCCTAAAATAACGAGAAAACATGTTGTTATGTAAGGATGTCACGCGCAACATATACGACACCGTTGGGCGCGATATATGTTATGTAAGGACGTCCAGATGTTCTGTCTCATGTGTGGATTATTAAAAAAAAATGTAACGTTCAGAAATTCAAAAACTAAGGATGAAATTTTAAAACATGAATGAAACATGTGTTCGCGAAACTAAATAAAATGAAATTAATCTCTGACTTGCTGATCATTATTGGTTATACCTCAGCTTGCTTGTACCGGCCAGCTGTGCTCAGTCGAGGGGGGGGATCTTCAACCAATAATGATCGAAACGCGCACACACACATGATCGAACATCCTCGCATAACACATAAAAAAATCATGCCGAGAATTTGATGAAGTTCATACAAATAAGAAAAAATTACTAATGAATTTGTTGAAAATGACGTGTTTACCCGCGAAGTGATTGTATAAATGAAATTTTATAGAATCACTTTATATGAGACGGTTCTCATATAATATCAAAACATACAGGTAAGAATCGAAAGAACCTGTTACCAACTGAACTTCAAAATATCAAATTTAGATACGCATCAAGTATAAAAAGAAAAGAAAGGACCGGGTTGAATATGCCTAAGAGAGGGGTCCACGAACCAACGTACGGTGACGATAGGCATACTCACCAAGCGGAGGATGCTACAGCCATCGTTGGCGCACACGAGCATATCTCATCCTCCTCTACAACTACAACGTTATATTAATCAAAACATGACTTCTTACTATAGTTCAGATGATTCATAAAAAGATAAATGAATATTTAAATTTGTTATTTAAAAAAAAAGAAAGTATTCATATAAATCCGTGTAAGTGCAATTTATTGTGAAAGAAAAAAAAGTATGTCTATAAAATGACAATAAATGTTACATATTCTGCAAATCTTGTTTCTTTTGTACGATTTTTTTTTTTTCTAAATATATATTTCTTAGTGCTTTTCATTTTCCTTTTGGTTTTGCTTTTACTGTTAACTGTTTCGTATATGTATATATGTGTGTGTATATATATACCTATATATACATACATATATATAGGTAAAATCAAATTTAAGATTAATAATTCAAAATATTCCTAAACTTCTGTTTTTTTTTTTTTTTTTTTTTTTTTTTTGTAATCTGTAGCTTACCCGAGCTCAGGTTTGTCCTCGTTGGCATGCTTCATGATGAGGAGCAATGTTGATTGATGGATATGGACGAAATGTTGTTTTGTTATTCTTCTTCTTTTTCTTCTTTTATTTCTTTTATTATTTATTATTTTTGTATTATTACTGTCTACTTTATATTTTGTAATATTCATAATGTTTAATGTATTAATTCTTTAGTTTTCGTGTTTTATTTTTTTTCTAAATTTTTCAAATATTTCACATGATTTGTTTGTCTTAAAAAAAATATATATACTTCACACCTGTGTTTTCATTTTTATGAATCTTCTTTAATAAAAAAAATGTACAAATTACTTTTATATATACTTATTAATAAAATTTAAATGACATTTTCAAATTTTCAATTTTTTTATCAGTACCATATAGTATGCACTTATGTATATCAATATTTTATTTTTCTAATGTTACCAATTTTTTCTTATTTTATAATAGTATTTTATACAATAAATTTTTACAATAGAAAATAAATGAATTCAAATAATTTAAACATATACATACATATTAGTATTTATTTTAAATAGTATTTATTTACATACTTTTATTTGAAATTTACCAAAAAGTTTTCAATAGCACTCAACATATTTTAGATATAAAAAAGAAAATAGTGGATTTGTGCATCCAAGAAACCAATAAAATGTTTCCTGATTGGTTTGATACCAAGCAGGATTATCATTCACATAGAAAAAAATTTTTAGATTTTTTAATTTTAGTTTTGTTGAGAAAAAATTGTGGGTGGAAAACAAAAAGTATTTTGCGACAAACCCACGTTTAAAAACTTTAACAAATTACTTTTTTTTTAATTTTTACAATTTTTTTTTTTAATCTTAACAAAAATATGATCATAAAATCTTAAAAGTTTTATTATATGTATATAAAGTCGTGACATACATATGTATTCCAAAATTATTCATATTCATGATCAACAAATAAAATCAGAAAATTTTTTCGTCATTAAATTACACAAACAAAATATACGCAATGTGAATTATAATGGAGTACAAAATTTCATAATGTCAATATTCAATTTTTGGCTTTTAAAATTTTGTATTCAAACTTTAAATACACAAACAAAATATATTCATGATCATGATCAATTAAATAGTCCAGAATTAGAAAAATTCAAAAACTGTGTAATGAAATTACACAAACAAAATATGTACATGCCTGCAAATTTAAAAAAAAAAAAATTAAATCCGATCATAATTCTAGCAACACACAAACAAAATGTATTGCACAAAACGAAAGACCCAGTGATCATTCATGCGTAAATAATTGAAGTCATATATTTAAATATACACACAATCAAACGTGTGTAAAATCGTGACTTATCATATGGCTGTAATATAAAGTCTTGTGTCTTAATAGAAAGATCATATGGATACAACTTTGAAGCTGGTAAATATTGAACTTTACCTAGCTTCAACTTCATTCTGATCTTTCACACAGGTTTTTTCAAATTTTAGCGTAAATATCAAAAATGAGTTATCTCTATAATATATATCTCTGATAATAGTCATGAGGTATATTTTAGGATATCAGTATAAACAAACGACAACACTTACTGTAATAAAATAACAAATTATTAGAGTATGTGTCACTTTAATCAATACATCAAAATTTTCAATCCAAGAAATAAAAATAAATTATGGGAATTAATTAAAAATTATCACAAATACTAACACGATTAGCACCCCTCATGGAAAAAGTTAACATCCGCTTAACTTTCTTTTAGGGAAAATGGCGTTAAGAATATGCATTGCATTTATACTGATCACACTAGGGAATTGCCAAATAAAGATCAATGAATTCAACTCAAATGGAATTATGCTAGAATCTTTAGGTCAGGCATTAACATATCAAAGTACATGGACATTGTATACTAAGCTCACTGCAATAAATCCGGAGGAGACGTTACAATTTATCAAAAGATGCGAACAAACAGCTTTTGAAATTTGCAGACATCTAGGTAAACAAAACGAAAATTGCAAAACATGGCATAACGAAATATCAGCCATGATAGCTTGGATACAAACACAAGCTGAAGAATAAGACTAAAATTTGGGTAAAAATGAGAAAAGTAGACAAAAACGTGAATAATTTGATGGTGTGGGAAAATTAAGTAAATATCTGTTTGGTACGATGGATGCAGCTGACGCAGCAGATATCTCTAAAAGAATGCAAAGTCTAGAACATCAAGATGAACAAACATAAATTTAATGAAAAAACAAGTCACCGTCTTGAAATCAAGCTTTGATACAACCACAAATTAAATAAGAAATCTAACTATACATCAAAATCATTAGACAGAAGTCATTAGTAATTTTACACGAAAAGTAAACAATAATATTATGGAAATAAAAACTCAAACAACCCAATTACCAAATTTTGATATTTGTACGGACAAAGTTACAAATGATATATAATCATTTAAGTGAACAATTTATTGTTATAAACGCTCTACATGAACACGAACTACATCCTTTACTGATTTCAGCAAATAATAAATGATACAAATAAATACCTAACAACAGCCAAATTCGCATTGATCAAACAAGTAGTAAAGGTACAGTCTATTGAAGATATAAACGGGCTAGTTGTAAAAATTGAAATTCCAATGATTTTCAAAGAAAACTATGATCTAAATGAAATCCATTTATTACCTAATTTTCAAGATAAAAATTTACCAACAATCGCTAGTATAAATACAAATTTCATTTTAAATAGCATTCATAACAGCTATTTAGAGTACAGCGATCTTGAATTTAATCAAAACTGTAAAAAATGCAACACCGGAATTCACTCAACAATAACTATTTGTAAACAAACGAAAGTAAAAATGGGGGGAGAGAAGGATATCACTTGCTTATCCGCAGTATTAACACAGAAGTTGGACTCAATTAACCAACTCTGCCAACAGAAAGTATTGACAAGGTTCACCGATTCATTAGAGAAATTATACGCACAAGATTCTTGGTTATATCAATTTAAACAAAGACATTCAATGAGGATACAATGTTAAACAGTAAAATTTACGCAACAGTTAATGGGTACCGGAGCACTTACCTTAATGGAACCCTGTAAGTTTAAAATTGACGACAAGGAGTTGCCGTATGAAGGAAACCAAAAAACCACCGTAGCTTTTCAACAAATGAAAATACAAAAACCTAAGTTCATGATAGAGTTTCCAAAAGACCTTCTGAAACCACAAGAATAAGGTAAAAATAAGGAAACAAATGTTATTCAACACATAATTATTGACAACGGAAGATTATTAGACCAAAGTAAGGCTATTGAAGAATTACATGATGAATTAAGAATTACCGAACAACACCGAATTGTAGAAAAAACAAAAATACAAACAAACGTAAATAGTAGTGTAATTTCCTTAATAATTTTCGTAATAGTTCTTATAATTATAAGAATATGCAGAAAAATTAAAGAAAATTGCTGCAACCAAGTAAAAAATACGAACAAAAAACAGGTGTTACGAATTCCAAACGAGATGCTACAATTACATAATAACATAAATCAGAAAACCAAAAGTAAAGTTAATACTGGGCACACAATAGACCGAATACAAGTTACAGACGCAAAAAAGCTTGGGAAAAATGGTATCGAATTTTAATTTATAATACCACATAATACGTGCAATACAACACAATTTACGGCCGGTTACTTTGAAACTCGAAACTCCACAATTTTTTTTAATGAATTAATATCTACTATAGGAAAATCTATGAGATATAAACAGAAAAAGAAATAAACACATAAAATAAACATACATGACAATTACATATGACAAACATACATTCATAAAGACATACAGTCTATACATAAATATAAACATTATTTAATAACCGTTTAATAGGTAGCCTAATAGTCTAGAAAAGTCAAAATTACGAATCATACAGTTAAAAAAAATATATATATAATATATATACAAGTACAATTACAATAGCCAAATTTACATACATTTAAAAAAAAAAAATCAAATAAACGAAGTATTCTTGCACATCTGTGACAAGATCAGATTACAACTCTGTATAACTGCAGGAACTTATCGTCGACAAACAGGAAAACGTTTAACGGCAACGTTAAAAAAACGAGAAAGCATGTTTATGAATGCATGTTTGTCATATGTAATTGTCATGTATGTTTATTTTATGTGTTTATTTCTTTTTCTGTTTATATCTCATAGATGGCCTTAAGAATATGCATTGCATTTATACTGATCACACTAGGGAATTGCCAAATAAAGATCAATGAATTCAACTCAAATGGAATTATGCTAGAATCTTTAGGTCATTTTAATTCATTAAAAAAAATTGTGGAGTTTCGAGTTTAAAGTAACCGGCCGTAAATTGTGTTGTATTGCACGTATTATGTGGTATTATAAATTAAAATTCGATACCATTTTTCCCAAGCTTTTTTGCGTCTGTAACTTGTATTCGGTCTATTGTGTGCCCAGTATTAACTTTACTTTTGGTTTTCTGATTTATGTTATTATGTAATTGTAGCATCTCGTTTGGAATTCGTAACACCTGTTTTTTGTTCGTATTTTTTACTTGGTTGCAGCAATTTTCTTTAATTTTTCTGCATATTCTTATAATTATAAGAACTATTACGAAAATTATTAAGGAAATTACACTACTATTTACGTTTGTTTGTATTTTTGTTTTTTCTACAATTCGGTGTTGTTCGGTAATTCTTAATTCATCATGTAATTCTTCAATAGCCTTACTTTGGTCTAATAATCTTCCGTTGTCAATAATTATGTGTTGAATAACATTTGTTTCCTTATTTTTACCTTATTCTTGTGGTTTCAGAAGGTCTTTTGGAAACTCTATCATGAACTTAGGTTTTTGTATTTTCATTTGTTGAAAAGCTACGGTGGTTTTTTGGTTTCCTTCATACGGTAACTCCTTGTCGTCAATTTCAAACTTACAGGGTTAGATTAAGGTAAGTGCTCCGGTACCCATTAACTGTTGCGTAAATTTTACTGTTTAACATTGTATCCTCATTGAATGTCTTTGTTTAAATTGATATAACCAGGAATCTTTTGCGTATAATTTCTCTAATGAATCGGTGAACCTTGTCAATACTTTCTGTTGGCAGAGTTGGTTAATTGAGTCCGACTTCTGTGTTAATACTGCGGATAAGCAAGTGATATCCTTCTCTCCCCCCATTTTTACTTTCGTTTGTTTACAAATAGTTATTGTTGAGTGAATTCCGGTGTTGCATTTTTTACAGTTTTGATTAAATTCAAGATCGCTGTATTCTAAATAGCTGTTATGAATGCTATTTAAAATGAAATTTGTATTTATACTAGCGATTGTTGGTAAATTTTAACTTGAAAATTAGGTAATAAATGGATTTCATTTAGATCATAGTTTTCTTTGAAAATCATTGGAATTTCAATTTTTACAACTAGCCCGTTTATATCTTCAATAGACTGTACCTTTACTACTTGTTTGATCAATGCGAATTTGGCTGTTGTTAGGTATTTATTTGTATCATTTATTATTTGCTGAAATCAGTAAAGGATGTAGTTCGTGTTCATGTAGAGCGTTTATAACAATAAATTGTTCACTTAAATGATTATATATCATTTGTAACTTTGTCCGTACAATTATCAAAATTTGGTAATTGGGTTGTTTGAGTTTTTATTTCCATAATATTATTGTTTACTTTTCGTGTAAAATTACTAATGACTTCTGTCTAATGATTTTGATGTATAGTTAGATTTCTTATTTAATTTGTGGTTGTATCAAAGCTTGATTTCAAGACGGTGACTTGTTTTTTCATTAAATTTATGTTTGTTCATCTTGATGTTCTAGACTTTGCATTCTTTTAGAGATATCTGCTGCGTCAGCTGCATCCATCGTACCAAACAGATATTTACTTAATTTTCCCACACCATCAAATTATTCACGTTTTTGTCTACTTTTCTCATTTTTACCCAAATTTTAGTCTTATTCTTCAGCTTGTGTTTGTATCCAAGCTATCATGGCTGATATTTCGTTATGCCATGTTTTGCAATTTTCGTTTTGTTTACCTAGATGTCTGCAAATTTCAAAAGCTGTTTGTTCGCATCTTTTGATAAATTGTAACGTCTCCTCCGGATTTATTGCAGTGAGCTTAGTATACAATGTCCATGTACTTTGATATGTTAATGCCTGACCTAAAGATTCTAGCATAATTCCATTTGAGTTGAATTCATTGATCTTTATTTGGCAATTCCCTAGTGTGATCAGTATAAATGCAATGCATATTCTTAACGCCATTTTCCCTAAAAGAAAGTTAAGCGGATGTTAACTTTTTCCATGAGGGGTGCTAATCGTGTTAGTATTTGTGATAATTTTTAATTAATTCCCATAATTTATTTTTATTTCTTGGATTGAAAATTTTGATGTATTGATTAAAGTGACACATACTCTAATAATTTGTTATTTTATTACAGTAAGTGTTGTCGTTTGTTTATACTGATATCCTAAAATATACCTCATGACTATTATCAGAGATATATATTATAGAGATAACTCATTTTTGATATTTACGCTAAAATTTGAAAAAACCTGTGTGAAAGATCAGAATGAAGTTCAAGCTGGGTAAATAACATTTACCAGCTTCAAAGTTCTACCCATATGATCTTTCTATTAAGACACAAGACTTTATATTACAGCCATATGATAAGTCACGATTTTACACACGTTTGATTGTGTGTATATTTAAATATATGACTTCAATTATTTACGCATGAATGATCACTGGGTCTTTCGTTTTGTGCAATACATTTTGTTTGTGTGTTGCTAGAATTATGATCGGATTTAATTTTTTTTTTTTTAAATTTGCAGGCATGTACATATTTTGTTTGTGTAATTTCATTACACAGTTTTTGAATTTTTCTAATTCTGGACTATTTAATTGATCATGATCATGAATATATTTTGTTTGTGTATTTAAAGTTTGAATACAAAATTTTAAAAGCCAAAAATTGAATATTGACATTATGAAATTTTGTACTCCATTATAATTCACATTGCGTATATTTTGTTTGTGTAATTTAATGACGAAAAAATTTTCTGATTTTATTTGTTGATCATGAATATGAATAATTTTGGAATACATATGTATGTCACGACTTTATATACATATAATAAAACTTTTAAGATTTTATGATCATATTTTTGTTAAGATTAAAAAAAAAAATTGTAAAAATTAAAAAAAAAGTAATTTGTTAAAGTTTTTAAACGTGGGTTTGTCGCAAAATACTTTTTGTTTTCCACCCACAATTTTTTCTCAACAAAACTAAAATTAAAAAATCTAAAAATTTTTTTCTATGTGAATGATAATCCTGCTTGGTATCAAACCAATCAGGAAACATTTTATTGGTTTCTTGGATGCACAAATCCACTATTTTCTTTTTTATATCTAAAATATGTTGAGTGCTATTGAAAACTTTTTGGTAAATTTCAAATAAAAGTATGTAAATAAATACTATTTAAAATAAATACTAATATGTATGTATATGTTTAAATTATTTGAATTCATTTATTTTCTATTGTAAAAATTTATTGTATAAAATACTATTATAAAATAAGAAAAAATTGGTAACATTAGAAAAATAAAATATTGATATACATAAGTGCATACTATATGGTACTGATAAAAAAATTGAAAATTTGAAAATGTCATTTAAATTTTATTAATAAGTATATATAAAAGTAATTTGTACATTTTTTTTATTAAAGAAGATTCATAAAAATGAAAACACAGGTGTGAAGTATATATATTTTTTTTAAGACAAACAAATCATGTGAAATATTTGAAAAATTTAGAAAAAAAATAAAACACGAAAACTAAAGAATTAATACATTAAACATTATGAATATTACAAAATATAAAGTAGACAGTAATAATACAAAAATAATAAATAATAAAAGAAATAAAAGAAGAAAAAGAAGAAGAATAACAAAACAACATTTCGTCCATATCCATCAATCAACATTGCTCCTCATCATGAAGCATGCCAACGAGGACAAACCTGAGCTCGGGTAAGCTACAGATTACAAAAAAAAAAAAAAAAAAAAAAAAAAAAAAACAGAAGTTTAGGAATATTTTGAATTATTAATCTTAAATTTGATTTTACCTATATATATGTATGTATATATAGGTATATATATACACACACATATATACATATACGAAACAGTTAACAGTAAAAGCAAAACCAAAAGGAAAATGAAAAGCACTAAGAAATATATATTTAGAAAAAAAAAAATCGTACAAAAGAAACAAGATTTGCAGAATATGTAACATTTATTGTCATTTTATAGACATACTTTTTTTTCTTTCACAATAAATTGCACTTACACGGATTTATATGAATACTTTCTTTTTTTTTAAATAACAAATTTAAATATTCATTTATCTTTTTATGAATCATCTGAACTATAGTAAGAAGTCATGTTTTGATTAATATAACGTTGTAGTTGTAGAGGAGGATGAGATATGCTCGTGTGCGCCAACGATGGCTGTAGCATCCTCCGCTTGGTGAGTATGCCTATCGTCACCGTACGTTGGTTCGTGGACCCCTCTCTTAGGCATATTCAACCCGGTCCTTTCTTTTCTTTTTATACTTGATGCGTATCTAAATTTGATATTTTGAAGTTCAGTTGGTAACAGGTTCTTTCGATTCTTACCTGTATGTTTTGATATTATATGAGAACCGTCTCATATAAAGTGATTCTATAAAATTTCATTTATACAATCACTTCGCGGGTAAACACGTCATTTTCAACAAATTCATTAGTAATTTTTTCTTATTTGTATGAACTTCATCAAATTCTCGGCATGATTTTTTTATGTGTTATGCGAGGATGTTCGATCATGTGTGTGTGCGCGTTTCGATCATTATTGGTTGAAGATCCCCCCCCTCGACTGAGCACAGCTGGCCGGTACAAGCAAGCTGAGGTATAACCAATAATGATCAGCAAGTCAGAGATTAATTTCATTTTATTTAGTTTCGCGAACACATGTTTCATTCATGTTTTAAAATTTCATCCTTAGTTTTTGAATTTCTGAACGTTACATTTTTTTTTAATAATCCACACATGAGACAGAACATCTGGACGTCCTTACATAACATATATCGCGCCCAACGGTGTCGTATATGTTGCGCGTGACATCCTTACATAACAACATGTTTTCTCGTTATTTTAGGACAAATTTTAAAATGTTCGGATTTCGAATCTGTTTCATATAGTTCTTGAATAACATTCCATGATGCTATACCTTGTGGTGTTTGAACGTCGGAAGATAAAAATGTGTTTCTCACAGATTTTAGTAAATGGGGTACATCATAAAGACAGTATATCTTCCTATTGTTATGTACAAAAAAATGGGGTCTTTTCATTCACACCTAATAAGTCAAAACGTCTTCTATTATACGATCCTTGTTCGCAAACAATAGATCGTACTTGTAATCCTAAGAGAAAGGAAATATCCAAAATTCGGCATAAAAGATCTTTTAACTTTTTTCTTTTTACACAACTTTTTGAAATAAATTAGTCTAAAACATATTTCCAACTATCGAATAAACCTCGAATCATAAAAACGCATGCAGTATTAGCAATCGCTTTTTCCCTTTCGCTTTCTCCATAGTCTACAAACCCACCAATTTTATTTGTAACTGAGTCATATGTTAGATCTCTTTTTATATCTACTTCATCAAAAACTAAGACACATTGCTTTGCTTTGTCGTCCATAGTTGAAATGCTATTTTTCAAATTATTAACTAATTTTTCATAAAAACCTTCATCGAGTCGCTTTAAAAGAGCCCATCTTTGAATTGATGATTTTGATGGTAAATTTGAAAGCATATTTTCTCTTATAAAATTATAAATCAAGTTTGATTTATAACTTAAGGACTGTGCGAGTTCTTTTTGCTTGTCGATCCATCTGTGATTGTTAAATAAAATCATTTTTGAGAACTCTTTTGCGTTTTCGCTTGCTTCTAAAGAATCAATCATTTTTTTTTTTTTCATATTTAGTTAAATAAATTTTTTATAATAAAATTTTACTGCGTAACATAAGTAAAAATACTACATTAATTTCAGAAGAATATTAAAAATAAATTCAGCAAATTAAATTCGGAAAATTAAAAAATAAATTCAGAAAAATAATAAATTAATAAATTCAGCAAAAAATTTTTAATTAAATCTTAAAGATAAAATCAGTTAGCACAGTTTCAGAAATAAATTTAGAATAAAAATTAAATTCAGCAAAAATATTTATTTTGCTGAATGAAGTAATAACTTTAAAATTAAACAAATAAAAAGTGTAGAAAACTATAAAAAATTCTCTGTTAAAAAATAAATAAATTATAAAAATTGTGCATTTTTCTGTGTAAATAGTAAAATTTTTGAAATAATAGTTAATATAATAAAAATTTAATTAAATACAAGTAACATTTATTAATAGGGAAGAAATTATTAGTAAAGCTTAATAAAAAGTGGTTTTTGAAAAAGATAAAAATATATGTGTATGAATTAAAAAATTTTTTTTAATGTGGTACAATTGAAAACATCCTTTGAAAAAGAAAATTTGAAATAATTCATATTATATGTCGTGTGGACAAACAAGTTCAACACCATTCAAGGATCAGAAAAGGAAAGTGAGATTTGAAGAAAAAGTTGATTCCTTTACATTTGAAAATTTAAGTCCAGTGTTCAGTACATCAGAAGAAAGCAACGATTTGGTGCCAATACAACAACAACAACAATCAACAAGTGAAGATATCGCACTGGAGAACAACAGCAACAGGGCTACTTCACCAGCAGCATCCACACCAACGGGTAAGTCACGAAGAATTATTCACCCGAGTATAACATTTACAAGAGAAAAGGAAAACACGTATTACACTATATTCAGCTAAGGTCAGGTACACGGGTTTACAAACCAAGAACATCGTTAGGAACAACAGAAAGTGAAGAACATCAGGTTGAAGAAAAAAGTTTTAGTTTTTCAGCAGAATTTACAAAAGAGTTAGATAAAATATTCAGAATGGCAAATATCGAATTAGTTAATCAATTGTTAAATAATGTACCTGTATTAAGCGCTGAAGATACAGATGACGTCAGCATAGAAGTTAATACGTTTATAAAATGCTATGAAAATATGTATACATGTTTAGTGAAAAATGAAGATAAAGATTTATTTTTTGCAATGTTACCGGTTAAATTTAGAGGTAGAGCTGGTAGGTTATTAGACGGTATTACTTGTTCAAAACTCGAACAATTAAAAACAATTTTACATAATACGTTAGTAAATAATAAATCATATCTCACATTATTAAATGAATTAAGAATGGTACGACAATTTCCTGGTGAATCTGTTAAAACATTTGGCAGTAGAGTTCAAAAAATTTTAAAATCTTGTGAAAAGAAAGCTGAAGAAAGACATACAGACGATAATGATGCTGTAAAAACAGATTTACAAGAAATTGCAGCATTTTCATTCAGAACAAGTTTAATTAATCCTACATATAGATTGTTAGCTGCAAATGAAGATAAAAGTAGTTTAAAGGACATAATTACAAAATTAGAAAATATAGAGTTAACAGATATACAATCGGCAAATACAGTTAATGAATTTCAAAATTTATCAAATAATAATACATTCAATACACCACACACACAAACATTAAGTACACAATATATTAATTCAGCACGTAAAAATGTTATTAATGAAATACCATTTAACAATATTAACAGAAATAATTATAACAATAATAATGCAAAATTTAGAACACAGATGGCGCAAGTGCCACAGGTTAATTACCAAAATAAAGAACAAAGATATTTTAATTTTAACAATAACCGAAATTTCCCTAATTCAAATCCACGATTTAATAACAACAACAATTATAACTTCCGTTACGAGAATAGAAATTTCTCTAACTTTAAACATCCAAATAATCAAAGACAAGAGTTCAAGATTTGTAATTTCTGCGGTAAGAACAATCATACGTTTGAAGAATGTCGAATTAGAAAATCTACACCCTTCTGTATAAACTGTAGAATGTACGGGCATGTAACACAAAATTGTAAAGAAAAAAATATTAATTCAAGATCAGTTACGTATGTACAAAGAAACGGGTTCAATAACAACAATAATGGTAACAATAATGGTAACAGAAATGAAATTAAAAATAAAAATTCTGAAATAAAATGCAATTTTTGTCAAAGAATAGGGCATATGATGAAGGATTGTAACGCAAAGAGATTGTGGGACAATCAGAATAAAAATAAGGGAAACTAGAAAAGGGCTGTCACCCAGCCAGAGAAAATGAACATAACGAGTGCCAGCCCCAAGACATATGCAAAAGTTTAGATAAATTCATAGTAAAATTACTCATAGATATTAGTACGAAAAATAAAACAGAATTATTAATAGACACAGGTGCAGAAATTAGTTTATTAAAAGAGAAAATATTGAAAGATAATGTAAAAATAAATACAAAAAATAAATTAAAAATTAATACGGTATGCGGACAAGGAGAAACGTTTGGTACTTGTTCGGCAAAAATTCAATTTAAAAAACCTAAAAAATGCGAATTTCATATAATAAAAGATATGAAAAATGTAGAAGAAGACGGTGTATACCGTCCGTAGGTTTTGATTTTTTGTCTCGAAATTGTGTTATTGATGGACCAAATAAACAATTACGTTTCCCTCGCAAGGAAACGGGAGAAGAGAATTTAGTAATCGAATTACAAGATCCTTCTGAACGAAAAAAGTTGGTGAAAAAACTAGATAAAAAAGAGACAGTAGCACTGAAAGTTGATAAAATTAAGAAATCGAATGTGAAAGCAAACAAATCTCATATCATTGGTACACAACAATCGACACAGTGTCTCGCAAACACTGATTTGTCGGGGATTGCTGATATGAACAAAGTACGTTTTTCTGAAGCACAAGGTTCTGATCATGAAAATGATGTTGAAAAAGTACAGTCAAAAATGGATTCGACTGTCTTTGCTTTTTCAAATCAGGATTATGATAATAGTTTTGTTAACGATCAAATGCTATCTCCAAAATATTCTGTTAAGTTCACTAACAACAAATTTGGTACAAAAAGTAACACAAATTTTCAGATTCGTCCTCATATGAATAAATGTCGGGAAGTGCGGGTAAAAAATAAAATACCTGTCTTAGCTTCTTTATATAAAAAATATGTACAGGGAGAGGGTCATAATGCAGAAAATGAAATCAAAACGCTAAGTACAGAAACTAATAAACAAAAATATACAGAAAGCAAAAGAGTAGGTTCAAAAATAAAAGTAAAAGTACAAGTACATGACGAAAAAATTAAAAAGAAAGAAATAGTTAAAAAATTAAATATAGAAGAAATAAAAGTAAAATATAAAAAATTAGTAAGAGATTAAATGAAATTAAAGAAAATATAAGAGAAGAGAAAAATAATATAAAAATAAATAAAGAGAAATTCAATACAGATAAAGAAAGTGTAATAAAATATAATAAAAGATTAAATAAAGAAATTAAAAATATTAAAGAAATGGGTAAAGAATTAGAGAAATTGAAAATTAAAGGAATTAATAAAAAATATAAAAAGGCAGATAAAAAATATAAGAATAATGAACCAGAGATTATAAATTTTGAATCTTTAAAACATAATAATGATGATAAGTTAGAGAAATTTATTGGTAAAAATAAAAAATACGTTAACAATTATATGAATAATCAGTCAAATAAAAATATATTAAAAATAAATGAAAAAATTAAAATACCTGCACGAACAGAAAAATTGGTAAAAATTAAAGTAAATTTTAAAGAAGAAATAATTAATGAATCACAAGAAATTAGGTCAGGAGTGTTCCTGGCGAGTTCAATAACAAAACCTTATAATAATGAAATAACCGTAGCAATTTTAAATAGTAATGAAAAAGATGTGTGTATTAAAAATTTTGAATTAATTTTTTATTATTTAAAAGATTTTGATGTTTATAAAGTTAAAAATAATAATTATGAATTTAATAAATTACATAGGTTTTACGCGAGTGAAAAGTCGGTAAAAAGTAAGATAACAAATAATAACAATTTTAACAATTTTAATATTAAACAAATACATAACCTTTCATTAGATGAATATACAAATTCAGATAAAAATAGATTAAAATTGTTAAATGAAAACCTGTCAATACCAGAATATTTAAATTATGAAGAATCTGAGAGTATCAAATCAATCTGTGAATCTTTTAATGATATTTTTCATTTACCAGGGGATAAATTAAGTTACACAACAGCCATTACACATTCAATTCCTTTACAACCTGGAAAGGGACCTATAAATCAGAAAATGTATAGACTACCACAGGTTCAGAAAGAAATTGTAGAAGAACAGGTTAAGGAAATGTTAGAAAATGACATAATTACGTCCAGTAAAAGTCCATTTAATTCTCCTTTATTAGTAGTACCAAAAAAGCCAGGTCCTTCAGGAGAAAAACGTTGGAGAGTAGTTGTAGATTTTAGAAAGTTAAATGAAATTACTGTAAAAGATATGTACCCATTACCTAGAATTGACGAAATTTTAGACCAGTTAGGTCATTCTAGATATTTTACAACATTAGATTTAGCTAGCGGTTATCATCAGGTTCTAGTTGATAAAAAAGATAGAGTAAAAACGGCTTTCAGTACATATCAAGGGCATTATGAGTTCAAAAGGATGCCATTCGGACTTACAGGGGCACCAGCAACTTTTCAACGATTGATGAAAAATATTTTAACAGGTCAAAATGGATTAAAAGTATTAGTATATTTAGACGATGTAGTTATTTACGGTCGAAATTTAGAAGATCATAATAAAAAATTAATTGAAGTTTTCCAAAGACTGAGAGAAAATAATTTGAAATTACAACCTGAAAAATGTAACTTTCTGAGAAAAGAAGTAGTTTATTTAGGTCATAAATGTTCAGAAAAAGGAATACAACCAGACCCCGAAAAAGTAAAATGTGTAGTAAATTTTCCTAGGCCAAAAACAGTTAAACAAGTACAGTCATTCTTAGGTCTAGCTAATTATTATAGGAAATTTATCCCGAATTTTTCGAAAATTGCAGAACCAATCACTAAATTATTAAGAAAAGATATTAAATTTCAGTGGAATGATAAATGTGAAAAATCATTTGAAGAATTAAAAATTGCATTAACCAATCCACCTTTATTAGTATATCCAGATTATGAAAAACCATTTTATTTAACAACTGATGCTAGCGGAGAAGCATTAGGTGCAATTTTATCACAGGGTGAACTAGGGAATGAAAAACCGATAGCTTATGCGAGTAGGACATTAAATGATGCAGAAAGAAGGTATTCAACAATAGAACGCGAAATGTTAGCAATAGTTTGGGCAACAAAAAATTTTAGATGTTATTTATACGGCAGAAATTTCACAGTATACACAGACCATAAACCATTAGTAGGTATTTTAAAATTAAAAGATACAACCACTAGATTAGCCAGATTCCAAATTAAATTAGCAGATTATGATTTAAAAATTGAATATAAAGCAGGAAAATGTAACCAAAATGCAGATGCGTTAAGTAGAATACCTGAAAATAAGATAGAGAATAATAAAGAAAATTTAGACAATAATAATAATTGTAATATAATCACTAGAGCTAGGCATCGTATAAATAAAGGAAATGAGGTAGAAAAATCACCCGAACAAGATAACAATGTTAATCAAGAAGAAATTGAAAATGTAAATTCAGAAAATTTAAACAGTAATATAAAAGATAATGCAAAAATATTAACAGATGAGAAAGAAATTAAAACAATATTACATGAATATCATGACACTCCGTTAGGTGGACATCAAGGCGTTTTAAAAACATATAAAAGAATCAGACCTTTTTATAAATGGAAAAACATGTTGAGGGATATACAGAAATACATTAAAAAATGTGAAAAATGTCAGAAAAACAAATCCGGTAAACAGAATAAAATGCCAATGATAATCACAGATACTCCAGATCAACCTTTCGAAAAAGTTTATTTAGATATTGTAGGACCTTTACCAGAAACATATAATCGAAATAAATACATATTAACTTTTCAAGATGATTTAACAAAATTTTTAGATGGCGTTCCCTTACAAGATTGTGAAGCTACAACGGTAGCAGAAAAATTTTACAAAAATATAATTTTAAAGTATTCAGTTATTCCTAAGAAATTAATAACAGATCAGGAATCAAATTTCTCAAGCGAAACCATGAAAGAATTATGTAAATTGTTAAAAATTAAAAAATTACAAACAAGTGCATACCACCCCCAATCCAACGGTTCATTAGAGAGAACACATGGACCATTAGTTGAATATTTAAGAACAATAGTTGATAATAATCCGACAGAATGGGATGAATGGTTAGCAGAAGCAATGTTGGTACATAACCATTCACCACACACAGGTAGCAAATTCACACCCATAAACGCATTATACGGAATTGATAGGCCATTACCAACAGCATTAAATAAATCTCCAGAACCGATTTATAATTTTGATAAATATTGTAATCAAGTAAAATATAAAATGCAGAAAATCCGCGAGATTGTAAAACAAAATTTAATTTCCCAAAAACAAAAATCGAAAAATTATTACGTCAAAAGTACGAGAATAGAAAAATTTCATATCGGTGATCAAGTTTTAATACGAAATAATGCAAGAAAACATAAATTATCACCTGTGTGGAAGGGTCCATATCAAGTCATTAGGGTAAACTCTGATGTTAATACAACTATTAAAATGGGTAGAAAATCAAAAGTTGTTCATAATAACCGTCTGAAAAAATTCTAGAGTCTCATAACATCTACAAAATTAAATTAATTAATAGAAAAATAATTGGGGAAATAATAATTGGAATCTTATGTTTAAGGATATACGAGTATAGTACTATAAAAACATGCAATTATTGTTAGACAGTAACAAAAATTACAGATTTTTTTTTTTTTTTACATATACATATATTGAAAAACTACATACTACAAATAACAGAATATCCGTTGAAAATTTTTTTTTATATAGACGAAATTTAAAAATTTTTTGGTAATAAATATAGTACATCTCAAAAAACGTTAAATTTGGAAATCATAACAGTAGTGAAAAAATAGAGATAAATAGGCCTCATAAATACCGAAAAATATGCAAAGTATTATCATATTAATATAGTATAGGAAAAATATAGGTATAGTATACGTACTTTGTTTTGTTGGTACATTTTGAAGAAATTCCAAAGTAAAATTTTATTTTCTACAAAAATGCACACACACATTAATAAAAGAAGAAAACTTGTAACCCAAAACCATTTTCCGTTCAAATAAATTCATATAAAGAAAAAAAGAAGAAAACTTTACGTTATATGTTATACATAAACATATACATAAACATGTTAAATATACAATGTCGCATTAAGCTAGATAATAAAAATGAATACAAAATAAAACAACAACAAAAGCAAAAGAAAAAAGAAGCAAAATCAATGTATTAAGTTGATATCTTAATACATGCAGAAAAATGAAATATAATCTCCATCAAAATTATTTACTCATATATATGCATTTAATATGCGTACCAAACCAAGGAAAAAGAAAATGAAATTCACCAAAGGAAAAAGCCCCACGTCACAACCAAGAAAAAAAAATGGGTAAAATAAAAAAAAAAGAGAAAAAACCAAGCCCCAACAAAACAAAGAAAGGAACATGAAAAACAAAAAAAAAAAATATGTAATAAAGGAAAAGAAAAGAAAACAACAAATTTACAATGATTTTATTTTTTATTTTTATATTTTATAACTAACAAATGTTAGTGGAATTTAAAAATTAAACCGCGGGAGCAAATAACCCCGGCACTGTAGTGCCCCCAGGAAAGAGGCAAAGGCGTCCCTCCAATATAGAATGACAACGTGGCCGTTAGCCGCAATCTGATGGGTCACCTGAAAAAAAAATAAAAAAATTAAAAAAAAAATAAATACATATATAAAAAAAAAATAATAAATAAAAAATAATAAATTTTAATAATAAGATAAAAAAATAATAAATTAAAAATACGAATACAAAACAAAAAGAAAAAAGAAAAATTAAAATTACAACAAAAATAAAACTATTTGAACTTACCGTGAAATCTTTTGGCTTTGAGCCAAACTGGGACACAAAATCCAGGCCATCAGGCCAAAATTCAATATAAATGTTGGGAGTGGTAGAAATTAACCACTCCAAATCCTCCTCAATTGTGGGCCAAGTTACCCCCGTAGGGGCACGTCGAGGAGCCCGTAAAATTTCCTCTACAACCTCACATAAAATTCCGAACTCCTAAAGAAACAAAAAAAAAAATAAATAAAATAAAATAAAAAAATAATAAAAATAATAAAAATAAATATAGTAATAATAATTTAAAAAAATAAAAAAATAAAAAAAAAAATAAAAATAAAAAATTTTTTTTTACTTACCATATTAGATTGAAAATATTTTTTCTTTAATAGGTTATTAAGGACAAAAAAAAAAAAAACAACACAAATTAAAATCTTAAACTTTGCACCGATCGACCACTCAACTAAAATTAACTAAATTCAAATACTCGAAAACCAACCATTGTCAGTTCTAAGTATTATTTCGAAATTCTGTATAAGAGTTACCGAAATTAATGTAAAGGTAGGAAAAAAAAATGCAATTAGGCAAAATTTTAAGTATCTCACTCATACAGACAACAATAAAATTCAAATTTAGTATTGCCATTGACGAAAGATGAGAATTCTGAAATGTAGATACAAAGCATAATACATAAGCATGATAAGAAAACATAAATATAAAAAAAAAAATTAAAAATCGTACCACTGGTAACCCCGACTGAAATAGAAAATATAAAAATTAATAATAGCATGTAAACAAATACTAAAGAATGAGTTAAGGAGAAAATTAAATACAATAGAACAAAAATTAACCACCAACACACCTATATTAAAAGTACACTGATAAAGAAAATTAATCAGCTACCTATTTTCTTGTAGGAAGAATGACTACCGTGATATTAATTGCAATGGTCCTTACCACCGTGGTACAAGGACAGGTTAGAATAAACGAGTTCAATTCAAACGGGGTAATGCTGGAATCCCTAGGGAAGGCCTATATATATCAAAGTAGCTGGACAATATATACGAAACTCACCTCCATACACCCAGAAAAAACGTTAGAATTTGTAAAAAGTTGTGAAGAAATAGCGTATAATACATGTAAACACTTAGGAAAACATCGGGAAAATTGTGATTCCTGGCATAATGAGATAACATCAATGATCAATCGAATAAGAGCACAAACAGAAGAAGTTGAATTTTACTTGGGAAAACAAAATAACCGACAAAAAAGAGAATTATTCGATGGCGTAGGCAAGCTTAGCAAATACTTATTTGGAACAATGGATGCCAGAGATGCAGAAAACATCTACAATAGAATACAGAACCTAGAAAAACACGATGATGAAAACATGCACCTAATGAAAAAACAGGTGACAATATTAAAATCCAGTTTCGATAAGACAACGGCTTACATACGAAACCTGACAATACATCAAAATCATCTCGCTGAAATAGTCAGAAATTTCACTCGAAAAATAACAGATAACATCATGGAAGTGAAAACAAAGGTAACGCATTTGCAATCACAAATTGACGTAAACCAAATTTTACTATTCATATGGACAAAGTTGCAAATGATTTATAACCACTTAAGCGAACAATTTATTGTAATAAACGCGTTACACGAACATGAGTTACATCCATTATTAATCTCAGCCAAACTACTGAACAAAACGTACAACGAAATAACATCCAACAACAACAAATACATGACGACAGCTAAGTTTCCATTAATTAAACAAGTGGTAAGGATACAATCAGTAGAAGACACCGATGGAATAATAGTAAAGATTGAAATTCCCTTAATTTTTAAGGAATACTACGAATTAAACAAAATCCATCCGTTACCACAATTTATAAACAAACAACCACCCACAATATTAAATGTAAATGCCAATTTCATATTAACCACCACAAATAACAACTACATTGAGTACAACAACAACAAGTTCAAACAAAGTTGTAAAAAATGCAATACAGGGATCCATTCAACAGTAACGATATGCAAACAAGATCAAATAAGGGTAAACGGCGAAAACGACGAAACATGTTTAACAGCTGTAATAACAAGAAAAGTTGAAAAAATTAAATCAAACTGCCAACAAAAAATTTTAACTAAATTCACAGATTCCCTAGTAAAATTATACGAAAAAGATTCTTGGCTATTCCTATTTCAAAACAAACATGTATTAAGAATACAGTGCACATCTACACAATTCACACAGCAGATGGTGGGTACCGGGGTCGTGTCACTAACTGAACCCTGTAAATTTACAATCGACGGAAAAGACCTACCCTACGACGGTAACAAAGAGACTACAGTAGCCTTCCAGCAGATAGATACGGAGCAGGAACCAAAATTAAACCTAAGTTCATTCAAAATCGAGTTGGCCCAGGAGGCGACCAAGGAGCTAGACACCAAATTAATACAACACCTCACAAATGATAATGAACCATTACTAGAACAAGGGAAAGATATTGAAGAACTCCAAAATGAAATAATAATAGCAGAACAAAAAAGAATCGCTGACAGAATGACGCTTCAAACCAATGTAAATAGTGGAGTATTGACCATCATAGCATTAATAATCTGTTGCATAATAATAACAAAAATAGGTAAGAAAATCAAGGTCACCTGCTGTAAGATCGCCAAAACGACCGAAAGAAATATAAAACCCATAGTGCCATCACAAACTGAAGCAGTACAATTACGAGTAATAAATGAAAAAAACCAACAAAGAACTAACCCAACACCAACCACCTCGTCGCTTATGACCTCAATAGGGGATAGAACGAATATTGCTCTTTAACATGCACTAAAGAATAAAATTGACCAAACAACAAAATTTTTTTTTTTTTTTTAAATTAAAATAAAGGGTACGCAAAGAAAAGCAATAATCAATAAAATTATAAAATAACTTAATTATAAAATAATATTAAAAATAATTAATAATTTTTATCAAATCTGAAAAATTTTCAAAAAAATTCATTTTACCGACGGCAAAATCAAGAAAAATTTTTACTAATAAAATAATATACGTGCATACAAACAAATAGTTGAATTATTCATATAAATTGTTAACACCCAGAATCAGGTCAAGTTTCAAAACAAATCACGGCCATTAAAATTAAAAATATTAAGAATTACTATAGGTACACACACACACATACATACACAAAAAACACATTAGCAGAACAATCAGTATCATTCAATTAAAATAAATTACAATTACATACACTTTACACATAAAATTAACATATCAAAAGAATAACAACAAAAATAACATTGCAAAAAGTAAACAAAAAATAAACAATGATGTGAAAACGAAGTATAGATCATATTGCACCTGTATCTTTAGCGTATATATAGAGTCATTATTATTAGGGAACAGTATAATACATTAAGTTACATACATATACATAAGTAAAAAGTATAGCAAATAAATTTTTTTTTGTACATGTAAACAAATTTTTTTTTTAAACAAATCATAATTGTAGAGAAAGAATAAAATTTAATATACTTTAGAACACAGTTGCATAAATCATTAATGTATAAAAGAAATAACATTATATTCATAATTTCGAAATTCTCCATATGTTATCAAATAAATTAAGCAAATGCAATAAAAAAAAAAAAAAAAAGGAAGAAAAGTATAATACAGTAATATATGTAATGAATGAAAATAATTAAATAGTAAACATACGAAAAGAACACTAATACTTAGATATCATAGGTAACATGTATTGTCAACCATATAATGAATTCGAAATTAACAAAGACAATTAAAACAAATTGCATTAATGTAGTATATATAATAATAAAGATAAAGTAAACATAAACAGTAATTCAATTTCATTGTCAAGGTTGTATAACAATTAAATGCATATATGAAAATATAGGTCAATTATTAAGCTAGGTCAGAAACATAAGATGTAAAAAAAAAAAAATAAAAAATAAAAAAATAAAAATATATATATAGTATATATACGAATTAGGACTAAAAACAAAAATAAATGAATATTAAATAAATAATGAATTTTTTTTTGGTATACTGGGGAATAAAAATATACGTATAAAATAAGTAAAGTTAAAAAATAAAAATAAAAAATGAAAAACCAAAAATGTAAACCAACCGAAGCTGAAATCAGCCCTACACACCCTACCACCCATTTTTCCGAGGGGGGAGGAAATGTTATATAAAAAATATCAAATTGTAACACAATTTGATAAAACATTAGATAAATTCAATAATTTCATACATTTTTAAATTATTTAAATAATTCATAAAGAAAATCCAAGATTATTTCATATATGGATTAATTCTTTGAAACATTTAATTTAAAAGGAAATTCGGGCATTCAACTCATATCCGTTAATTGTATTAACAAAGAAAAATAATTAACAAAAAATATATACTTCGATGACTCGCCAAATGGGCAATCATTTCATTCATTATTAAAGTTCATAATTCGTTTCAAAAAAATAAAGTACGCAAAAGTATATATGCCAATATGTTTCAATATAAATTCCTTAGCAACATAGTTCAAAATTATATTTAACCCTTTTTATCAGTAATTTTCCATATTGCAAAATAACATGAAAAAAATTCATATGAAATACAAAAACAAAGCAAATTAACGATTTTAACCAAAGTACATAGGTAAATCATAATTAGGACGGAAATATAAAAAACAACAAATATATTAATATATGCAAATTCATTTACATTAAGCTCATAGTAACAATTGTATATATTGATAAGTGCACTGCACTGGCATACAAAGTTCATATTGCACATAATTGTATACCAGCTAATAAGTGCAATAAACTTGCGTACACTAAGAAAAGCTTAAAAGAAAAACGAACAACAATACCAAATAAAGAATATGCAAATAAAGAATTGAAATGTACCGCCCATTTCCCCTACGATTGGTACAGTCATTTATGGTAAATTATATTAATATTAAAATAACGAACTTTGGATTTAATTAGCAAAAACAAAATTTAAGTAGGGAAAATTGATAATTGTAATTATTGATAAAATAGTTACGATTATCGAAGTTATATTTTGGATTTGAAACAGTAAAGTTAAAAAAGTAAATTACCGCGAATTACAAACCGTCTTTGATTAAAATAAATTATTTAACTTAAAATATTTTTGAAACTAATTATTAAATTTAAACTTAGAAAAAATTCAACTCAATTAAATTTATCATAGTAAAAATTCACCCGTAAAGTATTTTGAATAAACCGTGTTGTTACAAGTAAAGGATATTCTACTAGACGTTGATTACAGTATTTCGGTTCGGTACAAATTATTGTTGTAAAACAAACAATTAATATTTCAGTTAACTTTAAGTAAATATTGTGAACTTAGTTATAGTGAACATATTTTTAGTGAGCATAAAGTTTTTAAAACTAAACTACAATCTTTTCAATTGAAAAAACCTTAATTTCTTCCCTATATTTAAAAGACCTTTTAAATGTTAATACATAACACGTGGACCCCTCTCTTAGGCATATTCAACCCGGTCCTTTCTTTTCTTTTTATACTTGATGCGTATCTAAATTTGATATTTTGAAGTTCAGTTGGTAACAGGTTCTTTCGATTCTTACCTGTATGTTTTGATATTATATGAGAACCGTCTCATATAAAGTGATTCTATAAAATTTCATTTATACAATCACTTCGCGGGTAAACACGTCATTTTCAACAAATTCATTAGTAATTTTTTCTTATTTGTATGAACTTCATCAAATTCTCGGCATGATTTTTTTATGTGTTATGCGAGGATGTTCGATCATGTGTGTGTGCGCGTTTCGATCATTATTGGTTGAAGATCCCCCCCCCCTCGACTGAGCACAGCAGGCCGGTACAAGCATGCTGAGGAATAACCAATAATAATCAGCAAGTCAGGCTGTATTTGAATGGACACTGGAAACCCCTGGTGGAACGCATGCCAGTACCCTGCAAACAATCAAAGATAGAAGTTTCGAAATGAGACATGAATTATGAATTATGAAAAGAGATTCCGCACCCAGATAACAAGCTAGGAGGAATCGCGTAACATTCACCTGGAAGGTGATTTCATCTGGTATACGCATGGATCAAAAACTTATGAAGGAAGGGGAGCCGGGATTCATGGCATAAAACCTAGAAGGGATATAACAATCCCAGTTGGGGAATATAACACTGTGTTTCAGGCTGAAGTATGCGCCATAAACCTGTGCGTCCTAGAGAATTTAAGAAGGAGATATAGAAATAAAACGATCATCATTCTCACGGACAGTCAGGCGGCGATCAAAGCACTGGAAAGTGTTAAAATCAACTCTAGGCTAGTACTGGAGTGCAAACATAACCGTAATGAACTGTCAAATAACCACAACAACATTTTGTTAAAGTGGGTGCCAGGTCACAAAGGAATAGCTGGTAATGAAAAAGCAGATGAGTTGGCCAGGAAGGGATCCAGTACAACCCTGATGGGGCCAGTACACCCCTGATGAATCACTCAAAACTTCATTAGGAAAAAGGTGAATGATTGGGTACAAAACCAGCACAAAATTCACTGGATTTCTGATGGAGGAAAAAGACGCTCTGGTGGTCTTATAAAAGAACCGAACAGAGCGATTCCAGACCTGACACTGAATTGTGAAAGGCAAGTTATTAGACTTGTAATTGGACTAATAACAGGACTAATCTAGACTGAAGAAGAAGAAACAGCAACACACATTCTGAAGGAATGTGTGGCACTAGAAAGATGGAGATGGAAGACCACTGAGGGCAGAAATCTCGAAAATCTTTCAAATCTAGACTACATAAAGGACGTTATTCTTCTTGCTAAAAGAATAAATGCCTTTATGTAGACAAACAAAGGGTGAGGGATACAATAAGCTTTCTTAAGTTGCAGTGTCGAGGCAACCCAACCTCATCTCGCCTTTGTGAATTAAACCTTAAACCTTAAACCTTAGACATATTTAAATTTTTTAACCATAATTGTTTTACAGATTCTTTAGATGGAAATTTGAATAATCTACAATCGTCAATATTGGTCTGTGCGGAACAACCATCATCACAGCACCGATTGCTTTTAAAACAATATTTTTTAGCCTTGAAAAAGGCTGATTGTTTTGCATTTGCAGCCATTTAAACAATAGAATATTATAACAATGATAAGAATAAAAAAAGCAGTCGAAAAAATATATTATCAAAAAGTATTTCACGTAATACAAATTAAACATCCACTTTCTTTAAAAAACCAAAGTACAATGAAATATATTTTATTCGCATATTTCTTCAAAGCAAATCATGTATGAAAAATTTCATATATCTATTAATGTTAACGTGTGAACGTCTATACATATACCTCAAAAATAGTAGTACATGTGCATACATATATATGTATGTATGTACAAATGTGTATACATTCCTCCTGCAAAATAAATATCCAAAATTATTCATATTCATGATCAACAAATAAAATCAGAAAATATTTTCGTCATTAAATTACACAAACAAAATATACGCAATGCGAATTATAATGGAGTACAAAATTTCATAATCTCAATATTCAATTTTTGGCTTTTAAAATTGTGTGCAAACTTTAGATACACAAACAAAATATATTCATGATCATGATCAATTAAATAGTCCAGAATCAGAAAAATTGTGTGTAATGAAATTACACAAACAAAATATATGCCTGCAAATTTTAATAAAAAAAAAATTTAGATCCGATCATAATTCTACGAATCCACAGACAAAATGTATTGCACAAAACGAAAGACCCAGTGATCATTCATGAGTAAATAAGTGAAGTCATATGTATATTTAAATATATGTACACGCAATCAAACGTGTGTAAAATCGTGACTTATCATATGGCTGTAATATAAAGTCTTGTGTCTTAATAGAAAGATCATATGGGTAGAACTTTGAAGCTGGTAAATGTTATTTACCCAGCTTGAACTTCATTCGGTAAGAGTTCCTTTTAGGACCCACCGCCGATTTTTTTGAAACTTCTCACACTCGTTCTACTCAATGAGTACAATCCAAAAAATATGGTCTCTACGCGCGAAAAAGGTCATTTAAAGGTCAAAAAATTGAAAGAAAATTTCAAAAATTGACAGAAAACTACGAATAACTCACGATGTTATTGTCCAATTTCATTTAATTTTCACAGTTTAAAGACCTTGATACACGACAACTTTTCGCACAATTAGTACAAAACTTTCCGTATAAAATTTACACAGGGTGATTTAAAAATCATATTTTCTTCGAAAAACAATATTTTTGTACTTTGAACAGTAATAACTACAGACGTACTAATCCGATTGTAATTAGTTATACTTTGTGAGAAACATCCATGTCTCACTTTTAATAAGTGATAACATTTATTCAAATACATAACCTAGTTCAAAAGAAATAGCGCAATATACAATGTTGTGCTTTCGCAAACTTTCAGACACATACATATATACAGTGTAAACTCTCTATAATGAAATTCAAGGGACCGACCATTTTTGTACGTTATAGAGAGTTTTCGTTATATGGAGAGGAGAAAAAATACACCAAAATTTGATAAATATACATAATTTCATACATTATACATAATTCATTATTTTTTGTAATCGTTACATCTAGTATTAAATTACAGAACATTACGTTTTTTCAATAAAATCTTCTATTTTGCCTGACAGTTTTTTGAATGCCAATATTTTGTTCATATTTTATCCATGTTTTGGCATATAGCGAGATCATTTTCATATATAATAGTATAAAAATTTTTCTAATAATGCTAAATTTTGCACTTTCAAATAGTATAAATTATATGATTCATAGTTTCTTTAAATATGTGTATGTGACAAATGAAACGTCCGAATGTTGATACCTGGACTGAATTTCAACCTATTTAAACGGTCTCAATAATGAAAAATTATCTCGTTATAAAGAATGACCTTAACGTTATATAGAGTGTATCAATGCATGGGTTTTAAATCAAACCAAACAAACTTAAGTAATTTTTACGTTATAGAGAGTTTTCCCTTATAACGAGTTTCGTTATAAAGAGTTTACACTGTATTATGCATATATACCTATAATATATAGGTATATAATGTATATACATATATATGTATATAATAACATACATGTATATTATATATACATATGTACACATATGTATGTATATATACATATATGTATACAATTAAAGTACATTATACATATATGCAAAAATACTCTAGCTTCTCTTCAGTGTCGAATAAATCTTTTGCCTTTTACTGAAGATTTCCATGGAGAGGAGCATTCAATCACCTATATATCCTTAAATTACTTTTATATGAGGTAAAAACGAAGATTCATTTACTTAAAAATATAATTATTTATTATAATCTTCTATTATATACATACAAAAAGAGCTCAAAATTGTATTATTTACAATAGAAAATGTTATATTAGAAACTATGCAATTCTAGTTAATAATGAAAACTTAAACAAATAATTATGTCAAATAATAACTAATACAGCTTTCAAAAGTCAATTAATAGATCAATTATCAATGGTTTTAATTGAGAGCGATTAAAAATATCGTCGTATAGTGTTTAAACTGGTAAAGTTGAACAAGTATTCGATCTCTAAAATTTCTGTCTTCTACAATACAACCTAAATTATAGATAATTATAAATTAAGGACGAAAATTCCAAAAAGGAAGTTCGTTGTTTCAGATGAATTTCTTGCTCAATACAAATTTTTTTCAAAAGTCAAAGCTCGAAATATGAAGCAATTTGCACTGTTTGCATGGCTGTTGTTTCAGTGGGAAATAAAGCCCGTTTTTATTTAAAACAGCACTTAGAATCAGCGAAACATAAAAACACAATACGGTTTGCAGAATCAACAATGAATATCGAGAATTATTTTACCGAAAAATTTTTCAAGTTGGGTATTATATGTTAATAACAAACGAATTGTTTTGATTTTTTTATTTTATTTTGTTATGTCGTCTAAATTTTGAATAAAACCGTGTATTGATTTTACATAAAATATATTCATTAATGCTTTTTTCTTGAACATTGCATAGTCCTCTTTTTGTCCTCTTTTTCTATTTTAAAATGTCCTCTTTTTCTCAGTAGCAGTTCTGGTCACCCTATATACACCTAATACAACAACTATATACAACAAACAACTATACAACAACAACTATACAAACAATGTACAGAAATGAATGAATTTATTAAATTTGCTTTGCCTTATGCATTTTTTTAATTGAATAAAAAATCTATTATATTTTTCATATATTATTATTACTCATTCTATTAAATTTTATTTTTGTTTACCTTGCAATTTTGCCCTCTACCAAATTTCTCTAACTGTTATTTCTTTTGTCTATAAAATTTTTATTTTATTAATATTTGAGTTAAACTTTTGGTCTGTGAGGACGTCAACGTGCAGATTTTAGTGTTCCCTTCATAAATTTTTGAATAATTGAAAAAAAAAACAAAAAAATGGTAAGTAGTAGCAAAGAATATTAAAAATTTAACAAGAATTCTCATGGGGCTTCAAAAAATTTTTTAGCCGATAGAGCGGTTCGGGCGATGAAAGAGGGGACGGCATGAATGATGGAATGATTTAGTACATTTGTTGGTAGAAAAAGGGATATCGTTTTTTCGTATAAGAATATTCAAAATAAACTCGAGAAATTTTAAGCCATGTACTTATTATATATATGGATGTATACTTATGTAATAATATATTACATACGAGTGTTTGTAAATATTTTCATACGAATTTGGTATCTTAACTATAAATACCGTCATCCTAAACAAACATAAATTTCTTTCATAAGAACATTAGAACACAATTTTGTAATGGTTCGATCATATATATGAACTTGAATTAAAGATCAGAGACTAGGATAGTAGTAAAAAATGTGTAATTTCAGATTAACATACATACATACATATATCGTACAATATTTCATATACGTACATTACTTTTTCTTTTTCACGTCGATTTTTGTTCATATTTCACACTTTTCTTTTACTTTTTATATCAGACAAAAAAATATATACAAGTACGATCTATAAACACATAAATTTGTATACGGTCGAAAGATGTGTACAGAATATTGCACGTATGTATTATATTATATTGTATTTATAATTAACAAAATCAAGTCATTATTTTATGGTACAATATTTGTACAGGGACATATATGACTCCACGTGGAGTGTATACTTAAATTACATACTTACGTATACGATATATAATGCATTCATACCATCATATTTTTATTTATCATTACCTAAAAAGTATGAATTTTTAATACTCAAAAACTCAAAATTTAACATTAAACCGATCGTATTCAAAATATATTGTATTTCCCATACAATACATTACAATTTGAATTTACATTTTGTATTTCTATCCTCGTTTCTGATGTAATGAAATTTATGACCCATATGATCGTACAATTATGAAAAAAATTATATTTGTTTAGGACGATAATTTGTTTGTTTAGGACAGAAGTTTTACACACGCATATATACGATAAATACGTACATTACAAAATATTCTTATAAATATTGCGCATAATATGTACACTTAAATAACATACGCACGTATGTGATAAATATGCATACATATTCACATTCTATGCTGATTCATGGGTATTTTAGTGGGTACTGAATGATTTCTTCTGAAAATTGTAAATATTGCTTTTTTCATACATTTTAATACATTTTCATACATTTTTTCATTGAGTTTAGTACAGATAATATTGTGAACTTTATTTTTTGAACAAAACGGTAGCACTGGGTACTGATGGCAGTACCCAGGATGAAAAATTTTTGAACGTCGATTTTGCACTGCTTGCAGTATCTCGTAGTTTTGGTTTTCCGGTAGTAGCGATATTATATGTGTACATACATATGTATGTATGTGATCATATTTTGTTTTTGTTATTATTTATTGTAGTATGTATAGCTCCAATTAATAACAGAAGTTATCCGTGAGATTTTGCAAGCCCCACTAGAGGTCCAGCTAATGTCTCCTGGCCAACTGTGGATGAAGACCTGACCTGGTTGGTGACCCTAACCTCGGACATTGATCTAATTTTTTATCCTGATAGGTAGGAGTTTTGCCTTGAATTCGGGCCATCCTTAGAAGGGCATATTGTAAGTCACGAAATATAAAAATTTTTGTTTTTTTTTTTAAATAAAATTTTATTAAAATTTTTCTCTCTTATTTGCATTATGCGTTTTTAACATGTACGTTTTTGTTTTTGTTTCTTTGTTTTTTTTTTTTCATATATAGGTTGAATACGAGTTATCCTACAACGACCATAGGGTCACTATACAGTGGAGGGACCAGCACTCCGAGCTTCAACAGGCCCTGCGTCGACGGGGATACCTTCCTAATCGGTTCTTCGAGTCCTAGGTTATGGCTCTTGCATTCTTAAGGAGTTTTTTTTTGTTTTTATTGTAAAATTTGCGTTCCTCTATACATATACATACATACATACATAATTTTTCTTTAATATTTTGTAAGTCTTTCCGTCATAAAAAGAGAATAATAAATGTTACATTAAAAGTTCATCAACTCTTTTTCTTATTTTATTTCCCCATTCTTTGTGAATTGTATTCCCTTAATTTGTTTTGTCATTTCGTGTTTAATTGTTTTTTTTTCTTTAATTTTTGGGCATTGGGTTCACTACTACTTTGCAATACCACTTTTATGTATTATGACTAATGCATAAAAAAAATACATATATTGTACTAATTGCTATTACATTTTACATATGATCGAATATCAACCCAAAAAAAAAAAAAAAACCCACTGCAGTTCTATTATGCTTCACACTTTCAGTATTTGAATTATGTACAATATCATATTGCATATATGACGAAATAAAATTTTAACGTGACGTGTGTTGCCGTCTCTGTTTTTCTAATATCTAGAAATGGCAGAGAATGACAATACAATGTTAATTAATAACAAGTTTGAAGTGCCGCTGTTTCGTATACCAGAATTAGGGTGTTGGGCAGCAAAAATGAAAAAAAGTCGTGATTTAATTCGTTATAAAACTTATGTTTTATTTAACTTAAAAATTAGGAAAAAACAATTTACAAATAAAAATTCAAGCAAATTTATATAAAAAAATAAAAAAATCTAAGGCAAAATATAAAAATAAAAAAAAAATTCAAGCAAATAATAAAAAGTAAAATAAAAAATTCAAGCAAATAAATTAGAAGAATTCAAATAATAAATTCAAACAAAATTAATAGTAAATTAAGAATTAATAATTAAATAAGAATTCAAAAATAAAAATTAAAAATTAAAATGCAATTAAATAAGTATAAATTAGAATGAAAAGCCAAACAACTAAACCAGCTTAGTGATTGGATCTATTCCACCTTTCTAAGTCCAAGGCGGTCTATGAAAAAAGAAGAAAAAAATAAAAGAATTTAAAAAAAATTATAAAATTGTATATGTAATTTTTGTTAGTCAGACTTATTGAAGTTATCTGGGTTGAAAATTATTGTACCGGATCTTCAGCGGAAGATCGGTTTAAATGTAGATGATATCCAAGTTAAGATTCGCTTGAGATATCACTACGAAGGTACTTTGGATTCTAGTTAAGATTCGCTAGAATCCGGATTAGTATAAAAATATTTTTTGATTTAACGATCCAGTTAAGATTCGCTGTCTCGTTAAATCGGGGATTCCTTTTAGTTAAGATTCGCTAAAAGGCTCTAGAGGTTCGAAGGATTAAGATTCGTCCTTCTTGATTCTCAGTTAAGATTCGCTGAGACTGAATAAGCAGACAAGGAATTAGTGAAGTATTCACTTGGAAAGTTTGATCAAAAATGATGATTTCTGTTGGATTTCATCTCGTTTATATACGATCTGGGTAAACTGTATTTTTATTGTTTCCCAGTGTAAACAATGGAACAATGTAAACAATAAATTCTATGTTTATTGCACTTGTCAAATGGTTTGACAAGTGCAGTAGTGTTGTGTGTGTGATAGTGAATAAATATTAAAATAAAAAAAAAATGATTGTGAAAAATAAAGAATGTGAAAATATGAAAAAGATGTGAAAAATAAAAAATGTGAAAAAATAATAATTATAAAAAAATAATATGTGAAAATAAATGTGAAAAGGCGGTGAAAAAAAAAAAAAAATAATGTGTTAGTGTAAATAAAAAAAAAAGGTTATGTTTTGCTTTTTGGGCAAAACATGACGTTTGACTTGATCACTTGACGTTTATAAAATCAAGTGATATTACGAATGTGTTAGAACAGATTTTACATATGTGGTAGTAATTAGAAATTCTGTCTTTAGTAAATTCCCCTGTTAATTTCATTTGAATTCCGCTTGTCACTTGAGTGATTAAATTTTAATTCAAAAAAATTAAATGAATGTTTTAAGTTAATTTTAAAAATCTAAATATTCTTTAATCGATTATTATGAATAACTTTTAATTTCCTTCCAATTTTTATGGTCGTATTCTGATTTTATTTCTTGTGACTCACATATCACATCATTATCAAAATTGATTCTAACTTTTATAATTGTTTTTTAACATTTTTAATTCTTCACCTATTTTTATTATATTTTCGTTTTCTTTATTTAATTTTTTATTTAATTTTTTTACAATTTTTTTATCTTTATTCAACATTTCTTTATTTAATTTAATATTATTTTTTGCATATTCCATATTTTCTTTAATTTTATTTAAATTTTTCTTAATTTTTTCATATATTTCTCTTATCTCTTTAATATTTATCGTTTTATTTCCTTTATCTATTTTGTTATTGTTCACATGAACGGATTGTTTTCTTCGATTATTATATTCGCGCTTATGTTATGTATATAACATTTAAAAGGGTCTCTCGTATATTGGGCAGAAATTAAGGTTTACTTAATTGAAAAGATCTGTGGTTTAGTTTTTAAACTTTATTTCACTAAAAACAGCACTAAAACTAGGTTCACACTTTACCTAATATTAACTGGAATATAATTTTATTTATTTTATCTTAATAATTTATCACCGAACCGAAATACTGCAATCAACTCAACATCGTATTAAAAATCTTTTACTTGAAATTTTACAATTTATTCTGAATACTTTTTGGGCCAATTTTACTATGTTAAATTTAATTGAAATTTTTTTTACGTTTTATTTTAATATTTATTTTCAAAAATATTTGCAGTTGAATAATTTGTTTTAAGTCAAAGACGATTTCTGCGGTATTTTACTTTTACGACTTTACTGTTTCAAATCTAAATTATAACTCATCGATAATCGTAACTATTCTTCAATAAATACAATTATCACTTTTCCCTACTTAAATTTTGTCTTTGTTAATTGAATCCAAAGTTCGTTATTTAAATATTAATATAATTTACTACCATCAATGACTGTACCAATCGTAGGGGAAATGGGCGGTACATTTCAATTCTTCGTTTTGAAAATGCGCACATTAATTAAAAACGTGATCGAACAATTTTCGGTGAGAATTCTTATGCGCGTGTAAATAACGTAAATTTGATACCTTGAAAAATAATTTCTTCTATGGGAAATATGTAGCAAAAATTATATGGGAAACTACGTAACAAAATTGTATGAAAATGCATTTTTCGTGATTTAAAAATTTCATGTGAATTTTGAAAAGAAATTTAATAATTATCAAATGTACGAAATTTTAATTTGTAAAATGTAAGAAATTTAATAATTATCAAAATTTTAATTTCATAATGTTAAATTCATGTTTTTAAAATAAATGCAATAAATGCATGATTACATGTATGTATATGTAGGCATTATGTTGTATTATATTATATTATTTTTATGGGCTGTTATATCTGATGTTATAACACTTAATGTTAATGAATTTGCAGGTGTTAATATATTTGTTGTCTTCTTATATAATATGATTTTGAACTATGTTGCTAACGAAAATTCTTATGTATACTTGTCTTTTAAACAAAGGATGAAATGATTGCCCAATTGGCGAGTCATCAAAATATTTATTTTTTTTTGTTAATTACATATTTTTCCTTGTTAATAATTTTAAAATGTAGGAATTTTTGAATTTATATAATGTTTTATCAAATTGCGTTACAATTTGATATTTTTTATATAACCCTTATTTTTCTTTACTTTTGGTTTTAGTGGTTTGATTTTTTGATTATTCTGATTTTGTCCATTAACATAGTTTGTTTCATATAGCGAAGCTAAGACAGGTATTTCATCAATTACCTGTTCCTCATTATTTTTCATATGAGACTAAATCTTAAAATGTGGATTTGAACCAATTTTGCTATCAACAGAATTTTTTCGAGATAACATTCGATTATTGACAATTTTTTTAGTATAATCCTGATTTGATAAAGCAAAGACAGTTGAAATAATTTTCGACTGTACTCCATCTACATCGTTCTTATTTACAGAATGTTGAATTTCAGAAGAGCATATATTTTGTCTTAAACCAGCAACCCCCATTTGCACAGTATTTGCGAGACACTGAGAGGATTGTTGTAACTTATTAATATGGCTTTATCCGCATTCAACTTCCTAAATTTGTTAATTTTCGAGGACTCTTTTTTAGTCTGTGACGTCGTTACAATTTTTTGCGCAGATATATCTTGTAATTCTATTACACATTCTTCTTCACTAGTTTCCTTGCGAGAGAAACGTAACTGCTTATTTGGCCCATCAATTACACAATTTTGTGATAAAAAATCAAAGCCTAATATACCATCTTTTTCGATATTGTTCATATCTTTGATAATTTGAAAATCGCATCTCTTTGGATTTTCAAGTTCAAGTTTAGCAGTACAAGTACCTATTGTTTCACCTTGTCCGTAAACTGTATTTATTTTTATTTTATTCTTTGTATTTATTTTTATATTACCTTTTAATATATTTGTCTTTAATAAACTTATCTCCGCGGCTGTATCTATTAATGAGTGGAGTGAATAAAAATTGAGTTTGAGTGTTCATTCAACTTTTTAGAGTGAACACTCTAAGTGTGACTAACAGACTAAACAAACATACTAAAGTGTGAATAAAAAATTAGTTTCGATAAATTTAACAAAAGACGCCACTCAACGTTTTTGACAGCCGAGTGAAAACTCCATTTTGATGTGAATAAAATCATTTTTTGTGAGTGCGCACTCAGTAAAATTTGAGTGAGCTATTTAGTACCCTTAAATCTTGAAATTCAATTGGCTTTTGATTTTTGAATTCTTTTGCGTATTGTACGTAGTCGGTTTAAACAATAAAATTAAATTTCAAAGAATATATTTTTGTTTTAAACATGGAATACGATATATTCGAGTGTGATATGATGGAGGAAATGATGGATGAGGCAAAAAACAGAAAAAAGCATTTCGGTATCGAGGAAAGAGATTTCATTAGTTTAGTGGAAGTACATCCTTACCTTCTTCTACTGACATCTCCAATCTCCAATTTTGAAATATTGATTGAGTGAGTGAACTATTATTAAGTAAATTTTTATTCATACCAAATGAAGTGCCTCACTCTCTCCTCACTCAACAGAGTTTACTCAGAGTACTTAGTTAGTTTTTATTCATTCCCCCCAATAACTCTGTTTTAGCTTTTTTACTTACTATATATCGACTGGTAATTTTACTACAAATTTTTCTAATTTTGTATTTGAATTTTGGGGCTGACACTCATTTTTTTCATTTTCTTTGGCTGGGTGACAGCCCTTTTTTAGTTTACCTGATTTTTGTTTTGATTATCCCACAATCTCTTTGTGTTACAATCTTTCATAATATGCCCTTGCCTTTGACAGAAATTACATTTTATTTCAATAGTTTTATTTCTATTCACATTTTTACTATTATTATTTTGTACGTATTTTTCCGATCTAGAACCATTTTTATTGTTTTGACACTGCTGTATTTCATGTGCATACATTTTGCAATTTATACAAAACGGTGTCGATTTTCTGATTCTACATTCATCAAATGTGTGATTATTTTTACCGTAAAAATTACAAACTTTTATTTCGTAACTTTGATTATTATTTTGATTCATAAAGTTAGAGAAATATTTTGTTTCCATCACTGGAGTTATAATTGTTGTTGTTGTTATTAAACCGAGGATTTGAATTTGAAAAATTTCGGTTATTATTATTATTATTGAAAGTTTTTTGATTTTGATAATGATTATTGGGTGGAGATTGTACCCTTTGAACGTTAAGTCTTGAGTTATTATAATTAAAATTGTCATTATGATAATTATTATGTATTTGTTCGCTATTGTGTGTTTGTGATAAATTAAATGTTCTTGTATTTTGTGTACTTTGTGATCTTTGTATATTTTGATATTCATTTAATGTGTTTGTGGATTGAATATCTGTGAATTCATTTCTTTCTAATTTACTTATAACTTTTTTTAAGTCTGTTTTGTCTTCATTTGCTAGTAATCTGTATGTAGGATTTATTAATCCTGTTCTAAACGAAAACGCAGCAATTTCCCGTAAATCTGCTTTCACTGCGGCGTTATCATTTACCTGACGTTCTTCCGCTTTCTTTTTACAAGTATTTAAAAATTTTTGTACCCGACTACCAAAATTTCTTACAGATTCACCTGGAAGCTGCCTAATCATTTTCAATTCATTTAATAGTGTGAGGTATGATTTGTCATTAACTAATGTGTTATGTAGAATAGATTTTATTGAGTCAAACGTTTCACAATATTTACCGTGTAATAGTCTAGCTGCTCTAGCCCTGAATTTGATTGGGAGCATTTGAAAAAATAACTTTTTATCTCCTTCGTTATCTAAACATTTATACATACTTTCAAAACATTTTACAAAAGTATTTACTTGTGCACCTACATACATCTTCTGTATCTTCTGCATATAAGGTTTAGGGTTTAAGGTTTAATTCACAAGGGTAAGATGAGGTTGGGTTGCCTCGACACTGCAGCTTAAGAAAGCTTATTGTATCGCTCACCCTTTGTTTGTCTACATAAAGGCATTTATTCTTTTAGCAAGAAGAATAACGTCCTTTATGTAGTCTAGATTTGAAAGATTTTCGAGATTTCTGCCCTCAGTGGTCTTCCATCTCCATCTTTCTAGTGCCACATATTCCTTCATTCTTCTGCTACAAAGGTATTTATGTTTGCAGACATTTAATGGCCAAATACGGTGCAGGTCTAGTGCCATATGTAACTGTTTTTAATTGGAAGCATTTAACTTGTTTTTCCATATGATTTCTCCAAAAAATAAGTTGGAATTTTCTATCATCCTCGTGTACAAATATTTGGCGATACATTTTTTGAATGTCCGCCGTGAATACAAATTTCTTCATACGAAATCTGAGTAAAATTGAAAAAAGATCGTCTTGTAGAAGTGGCCCGATGTGAAGAATGTCATTCAGTGAAATGTTTGTAGTTGTTTTTGCTGATGCATCAAAAACAACTCGTAACTTTGTTGAGGAACTTTCTGGCTTAAGTACACAGGCCCTATCAAGGGTGTACGGGATCCCTTCCTGGCCAACTCATCTGCTTTTTCATTACCAGCTATTCCTTTGTGACCTGGCACCCATTTTAACAAAATGTTGTTGTGGTTATTTGACAGTTCATTACGGTTATGTTTGCACTCCAGTACTAGCCTAGAGTTGATTTTAACACTTTCCAGTGCTTTGATCGCCGCCTGACTGTCCGTGAGACTGGTGATCGTTTTATTTCTATATCTCCTTCTTAAATTCTCTAGGACGCAAAGGTTTATGGCGCATACTTCAGCCTGAAACACAGTGGCATATTCCCCAACTGGGATTGTTATATTCCTTCTAGGTTTTATGCCATGTATCCTGGCTCCGTTTCCTTCACCTGTCTTTGATCCATCCGTATACCAGATGAAATCACCTTCCAGGTGAATGTTACGCGATTCCTCCCAACTTGTTATCTGGGTGAGGAATCTCTTTTCAAAGTTCATAGAAATTTCAATGAAATCATGTCTCATTTCGAAACTTCTATCTTTGATTGTTTGCAGGATACTGGCATGCCCGGCTTCCACCAGGCGTTTCCAGTGTTCATTCAAATACAGCCTATACGCCGCTATCCTAGATTGTCCCTTGATGACGAATTTAAGGGAAGGACGTTCAGTATAGCTTCTAAGGCTGCCGTCGGGGTGCTTCTGAAAGCTCCCGTTGTACACAAAAGGGCCAATCTTTGAATTCGTTCCAATTCAATTTTGGTATTTTTCTGTTCTGTTTTGGGCCACCGAAACTTATGTGACCCGTAACTTATCATGAATTTTAGAATCACATCGTACATCCAGAGTACCATATGTGGTCTAATTCCTCAGGTAGTACCGAGTGCCCCTTTAAGATTGAAAAGGGAGGTTTTTGCCTTTCTCGTGATTTCAGCGAGTTGTTCATTCCAGATCAGTTTACTATCTAGGATGAGTCCTAGATATTTAACTTGTTTGGAAATCTCTAACTGACTGTTGAAAAAGACAAGAGGTCCAACGTCTTTTTCCTCGTGAAGGGACCAAGGGTGGTTTTAGCTGGGTTTACCTTCAGGTTTTCCCTGGTACACCATTGCTCCACTATTTTCAAAGCCTTCTGCATTAATTCTGAGATCGTATTTAGAAATTTGCACCGGGTTATGATGACTATGTCATCCGCATAGCCCTGGGCCTAAAATTCTCTATTGTTTAGTACGGTAATCAGGTCACCCACTACTAGATCCCACAGAAGTGGTGATAAGACACCTCCTTGTGGGGTCCCTCTGGTGATCGACATTCGTATGTCCACTCCCTTCAGAGTGGCTTGTACTGTTCTGCTTCTTAACATGTGGCTTATCCACCTGCATATGATGTTGCTTACCCCATGTTTTTGAGCAGAACTTATGATAGAATTGTAGGAGGTGTTATCAAACGCCCCCTCTATATTAAGGAAAACCCCCAGAGTGGTTTCCTTGTTATGTAAACTATGCTCTATTTTTGCAACCAGTTGGTGCAGAGCAGTTTCACATGATTTACCTGGCTGATAGGCATGCTGATTGGAGCTCAGGAGTCTCTCAATCAGACAGGCTTCCCTGATATGCCTTTAGAGCAGTCTCTCTAACGTCTTCAAAATGAAGGACGATAGACTAATTGGTCTATACGACTTTGCCTGGGAGCAATTATTCCCAGGTTTGTGTATAAAGGTATTTGGCAAGTATCCGTCAACCTTGACGAATATTTTGCAGGCTGCTATTAAAGAGGCTATGAACTGGCTTGTCGGGAATGCTATTACCACTAGGGTGATGTATATATTCTCTGACAGCCAGGCCGCGATCAAAGCGCAGACTGCAGCGACTTGCTCGTCGAAAGTAGTACTGAAGTGTCTAACTCTGCTAAACATTATGGCAGATTACTTCAGTATTACCCTCATTTGGGTACCTGGACATACGGAAATCCAGCGAAATTGCAGGGCTGATGAGCTGGCCAGACTGGGTACAACCCAATTTAATACCAATTGCCAGCTGTGCCCTACGAACACGGCAGGAGTCTACCAGAGCTTGGAACCCAAGATGAGTATTTAAAATTTTTTTTAAAGTACAGTGAACACGTGTGATAGTGAAAATTAACCTAGTGCATATTATACATTTTACTCATATCACGTCCAAGTTTTCTATTTTTCACACATTATATACAATTCAAAATTACACATATTACATAATATGGTACACACGTGCATTTTCCACATATCACGCATATCATATTCACACACATTATATACACGGTTACATACCACACATAGTACAATATTCTTCTACAAAAAAGGATCACAACGAGGGAAATAAAAATCAGGACATTTTGCAGGCGGATGATTAAAATTTTCACGGATTTTTCAAGATTACATTTCCACGTTTTTCTGGAACCGGCATACCAACATACATACGTTACTACGTACATACATGACGCAACACATCACATTTTTGTCTTGAAATGGGTTTATTATACGATTAATCTATTTATAAATATTATACTTTGTAAATTATTTAAAATAAAAATTAAATTTACATAAATATTCAAATTTTTTAGGGTGCACTAAGTTATAAAAAAAAAAACAACTTTAAAGGACAATAAAATTGAAAGCATCTGGACACGAAAACATAAGCGGTATTAAAAATTCAATTAAAATTTCACTCATTAACATTTATTCAAACGCACTAAGTAAGTCATTTTCTTTTTCAATTCAAATTTCCTTCAGAACAAAACATGTGAATAGAAGTTTGATTTTTCTCGATGATATATTGTGTACGCATATTAAATTTTCCTTTTTACTGTTTTACGCGTAGAAGTTCTTGCTTCTCACCTTGTCGATCCGTTTTAAACTCGAGTTTAGTCTAACTCAAGTACTAGTCAGATCTTTTATTTTGTGAAGAAAAACCAATCTATTAAAAGCATGCCTACAAGTGGTGATACGGACAAGTCTAAAACCAACCCCCCACCTTTAGGAAACGAAGAGCAAAACAGCGCTAATTCCTACATTGCTAACTTAAAAATACCATAATTTTGGAAAAATCGACCGGACTTATGGTTCATACAGGTCGAGACACAGTTCCGAGTAAAAGGAATTACTTCTTCAAACACAAAATATGACTACTGAGTCGCATCCTTGCCACCAGAAACAATGGAAATAGTATCTGACATACTCTAGAATCCTCTACAGCAGGAAAAATATGAAAATTTTTTAAAAAAAAACCTTATAACTCGTAGTACTGATTCAGAAGGTCGTAGGCTCGATACTCTTTTACACAAAGTCGAATTAGGTGATTACAAACCATCAGAACTTGATAGGCATATGGAATCTTTAGCCGGCGGTAACAGTTTAGTAAATCCCTCTCTACTTAAAAAACTTTGGACAAATTAGCTTCCACCTGCACTACAAGCATGTATCATAGCCATTGAAAAATCTCAATCATTAGAAGAAATTCTCACCATAGCAGACCAAATTCAAGAGTCAACTGCCTCCTTCAATATCTCTTCCATTAATAGGGACAAAAACCTATCTAAAATGCCCCAAGTAACATGAATGACTCTATTTCAGAAATATCGGAACGTGTTAAACGTTTAGAAACCCGAATCCTTAACCATAGTTCAAGACTACGTTTTCGATCAAATATCCATAATAGGTCTAGAAGTTCCTCAAGTGCACAGGGCAGTAGGAAAACATGCTGGTATCATAGACGTTACGCCTCCAAGGCTCAAAAATGTATTTCTCCTTGTAATTTTCATTCAACAGAAAACTTACAAAAAAGCTAAAACCGTCTGTTTCGTCTGCGGCAACGAATACAAGCAATATTTCACGCCGTCTCTTCGTTTATGATAAAATAACCAAGTTACACTTCCTTATCGATACAGGTGCAGAAATCTCCATAATTCCAAAAAAATATTGCTCCCGCGCTGTAATTAAATCAGAATACCAATTAGTTTCGGCAAATGGTACACCTATATCAACTTACGGGTTCAAGCAACTTTCTCTTAATCTAGGCCTACGTCGTTGTTTCGATCATACCTTCGTAATCGCTGTTATCGATTATGCCATCATAGGTGCAGACTTTCTTTACAAATTTAATCTTCTTGTCGATCTTCGATAGAAAAAGCTTGTCGATAGGACAACATTATTTTCAGTCAATTGAATCTCGCGAAGATGCGACTCATGTTCTCCGAAACTGTTCTCCGTTGAAGGCGAATTCGGTGCCATTCTTAATGATTTCACATCATTAAAGGCACCGCCAAACTTTCACGTGGAAGCCAACCGCATTCATACAAAAGGCACACTACCGTCAGCAAGACCAAGGAGATTACACCCCACAAAATACAAAATTGCGAAAGAAGAATTCGATACCATGGTGAAATTAGGAATATGTCGCCCGTCTTCATCCTCCGTCGCCTCACCATTGCGCAAGGTCCCCAAAAAAGGATTTTGGTTGGCGACCCGGCGGAGATTACCCCCAATTAAACGCTATTACTGAGTTCGATAAATACCCTTTGCCCAACATTCAAGATTTTACAATCAATTTGCATGGCTGCAACATTTTTTCAAAAGTAGATTTGGTAAGGGCATATCACCAGATTCCAGTAGCACCTGAAGACAACAACACCTTTCAGACTCTACGAATTCTTACGTATTCCTTTTGGTGTCAAAACGGCGCTCAGACCTTCCAACGTTTCATAAATGAAGTTTTGGATGGCCTCGATTTCAGTTTCTCTGACATTGATGATATTTTGATTGGCAGCAAGTCTCCAGATCAGCATAAAAAACACCTTCGTCTTCTTTTCGCACGACTAGAAAAATATAGCATTATTGTCAATCCTTCCAAATGCAAATTCGGTCAAACGCAATTAGGACACAAAATTACAGAAAAAGGTATAGTGCCTTCAGACAGCAAGGTCGAAGCAATAACTAGTTACTCAGCTCCGACGTCCGTACATAGTCTGCAGAGATTCTTAGGTATGGCGAACTTTTATCATAGACTTACACCAAACTTTTCCAAAATCGCGATTCCTTTGTATGATGCAATTAAAAAGCAAAATTCACCCAAACGTCTTAAAACACCTTTCGAGTGGAATGAAGCCCAACAAGACGCTTTCAATAAAATTAAAACTAGCCTTCAAAATTGCACTTTACTGGCACATCCTAACCCAACTGCCAAACTTAGCCTTTGGGTAGACGCATCCAGTGATGCTGTAGGAGCAGTTGTTCAGCAATCAAACGACAATTTCTGGGAGCCATTAAGCTTTTTTTCTAGAAGACTACAGGCCGCTGAAAAGAAATATTCGACATTCGATCGCTAATTGTTAGCCTTATATTTAGCTATTAAACATTTTAGGCACCTATTAGAAGGCAAAGATTTTATCGTCTATACCGACCACAAACCACTCACTAAGGCTATAGTTTCCAAATCTAACAAATCACCTAAGCAAACAAATCACCTATCGTTTATTGCCCAATTTACGAATGACATAAGGTATGTACATCAAAGGATGTCAAAACGTAGTTTCTGACGCACTGTCCCGAGCATACATTGACTCGATTTCACACACACAAAAAGTAGATCTCCAGTCCTTACAGAAAGGACAACAGACAGATGAGGAGCTTCAGACCATTCTGTCCAAACCTTCATCTCATTCATCTTCATTTTCTCTTAAACAAGTTTACATACCACTAGAAAATTTTTCAATTAGGTGCGAAACTTCTACAGGCACAGATAGGCCGTTCGTACCAGAAAGTCTCCGACGCGTAATTTCGATTCCATTCACAACCTATCTCATCCTAGTATCAGATGTACTAACAAACTAATCACTCAAAAATATTTTTGGCCAAACATGAATCGTGAAATCAATCTGTGGTCCAAAACCTGTATTGCTTGTATTCGCAATATCACATCACCGCATGATGATTTCAAGATACCCTCTGGACGTTTTGAACATATACATATGGACATTGTCGGTTTCTTACCACCATCAAACGGTCATAGCTACATTCTTACTATTAAAGACCGATTTTCGCATTGGCCCGAAGCAATTCCTTTACGTAATATAGAAGCTAAAACTATATGCAATGCTTTCATTCATAACTGGATTGCTCGTTACGGTATATGTCAAACGCTTACAACCGATCAGGAAACTCAATTTCAGTCTCTACTTTTCAAAGAACTCTCACAAATTTTGGGAAACCATCGTATAAGAACCACCACTTATCATCCTCAGTCTAACGGATCTGAAAGAAAGGTTTCACAGACAATTAAAAGTAGCCATACGAGCATCCAGTAACCTTAAGAACTGGTATAATACTTTACCCTGGATACTCTTAGGAATTCGCTCGGCTCTAATTGAGGACATGGTTTTTCCCCGGCTCACATCCTATATGGACAACCCCTTCGGTTACCAGGAGAATTTGTTGCTAGCCACACATCACCAAATGTGAAAATCAGTAACACTTTAACAAAAGAGATACAAGAAAATATCGCTAATTTATTACCACACGCTCAAAGATCTAGAAAATAAAATCATATCTTTTTACCACAAGATATTCTGAAATGTTAACATGAGTTTATTAAAGACGCTATACATAAAGGAAATTTGAACCCGCCATATATCGGCCCATACAAAGTATTAAATAGAAATAAAAAAAACTTTTAAAGTCTTGATTAACGATAAGGAAGAGATAATAAATATAGACAGGTTGAAACCTGCTTTCCTGTTAAATCCAGATTCTTTCAACGCTAGTCCTTGTACTAGATCTAAAACTCAACAAAAAGTCTGTTTTCGATTGTAATAGAATAATAAATAAAAAGAAAAATAGAAAATAATTTATTAAATTACTAAGTTGTATAAAAATTTGTTGTAAGTGACTAAGTTGAGTACCTTAGAATATAAGGATTTGTAAATCTTAGATATATTCTATATACCTATAATATTAAGATTTTACAATGATTACATCTTAGATAAATTAGTATGTAGTTGTATTAGTTTTTAGATTTTTAAAGAAAACAAAATATGTATAACATAAATGTATAACCATAAATTAAGCTATATGATGCGTTAAAACATTGAATTATTTGAAATATACATATGTATTGCCGTCTCTGTTTTTCTAATACCTAGAAATGGCAAAGATTGACAATACAATGGTAATTAATAACAAGTATAAAGTGCAGCTGATTCGTAAACCAGAATGAGGGAGTTGGGCAGCAAAATGAAAAAATCTTGTTTTGAACGTTGTAAAACTTATATTTATTAAACTTAAAAATTAGGAAAACAATTTATAAAACAAAAATTCAAGCAAATAAAAAATTCAAAAAATATATAAAATTCAAAGCAAAATAAATTAAGAAAAATTCAAAATAATAAACAAAATAAATAATTAATTAAAAAAACCACAGTAAAATTAAAATGAATTAAATAATAAAATAAATAAATAGTTAACAAGCAAGCAAAGCGAAGTTAGTGCTTGGCCCTATTCCACCTTTCTATGTCCAAGGCGGTCTATGAAATAAAGAGAAGAAGAAAAAAAAATTAAAAAAAATTATAAATTATATATGTAATTGTGTTAGTACAGACTTAGTAAAAAAATTACTGAAGTTGTTTTAGGTTTAATTTAAATGTAATATACCGGATCTTCAGTTAAGATTCGCTGAAGATCGGTTTAAATGTAGATGATATTCAAGTTAAGATTCGCTTGAGATATCACTACAAAGGTACTTTGGATCCTAGTTAAGATTCGCTAGAATCCGGATTAGTATAAAAATATTTTTTGATTTAACGATCCAGTTAAGATTCGCTGTCTCGTTAAATCGGGGATTCCTTTTAGTTAAGATTCGCTAAAAGGCTCTAGAGGTTCGAAGGATTAAGATTCGTCCTTCTTGATTATCAGTTAAGATTCGCTGAGACTGAATAAGCATACAAGGAATTCGTGAAGAGTTCACTTTGAAAATTTGATCAAATATGATGATTTCTGGTGAATTTCATCTCGTTTATATACGATCTGGGTAAACTGTATTTCTATTGTTTCCCAGTGTAAACAATGGAACAATGTAAACAATAAATTCTATGTTTATTGCACTTGTCAAATAATTAAAATAAATAGTTTGACAAGTGCAGTAGTGTTGTGAGTGTAGTAAATAAATAGTGAAATAAACATTGAAATAAATATTTAAATAAATATTGAAAATAAAAAATGATCGTGAGAAAAAATGTGAAAAAATAATAAATGTGAAAAGTGTGAAAAATAATATGTGAAAAAAGATGTGAAAAGGAAATGGTGAAAAAAAAAATAAAATACAATAATGTGTTAGTGTAAAATAAAACAGAGGTTATGTTTTGCTTTTTGGGCAAAACATTTTCCCGTCTCCGAAGACACTGTACTTACTACTTCTTTTGGTTTGTAAGCGAATTTTTATTCGCCCATTACCCTTAGTGAACCGCAACCACCCTCTGTCGAGCACTGGCATCCTAAATTCCTTTGTGGCTGCAGTGATTGCCAACCAAGGTATGCCGATTTGTGCCAGTTCCTCTCGGCTAATGTTAGTTAATTCTACATTAGTCGGAATTTTTGAAGAAGGAACTGACATTGGCAGTTCCGGTATTGGTGATATTGCCCTTATACTCTTGTAATGCCGGACTATATTGTTGACAAACCTCGATGGTGTTGGGCTGTCTTCCTCCGGCACGTCGATCTTTATCAACCGCCATGGCAGGAATGTGATGGCCTTTGGTGGTTGCGGCTCATATTCGGCCTGAAGTTGTAGTTGCTGTTGTTGTTGTTGCTGTTGATGTGATGTGATATTGCGAATGACTTTAGATTTTTGACAAGCAATACAGGTTTTGGACCACAGATTGATTTCACGATTCATGTTTGGCCAAAAATATTTTTGAGTGATTAGTTTGTTAGTACATCTGATACTAGGATGAGATAGGTTGTGAATGGAATCGAAAATGACGCGTCGGAAACTTTCTGGTACGAACGGCCTATCTGTGCCTGTAGAAGTTTCGCACCAAATTGAAAAGTTTTCTAGTGGTATGTAAACTTGTTTAAGAGAAAACGAAGATGAATGAGATGAAGGTTTGGAAAGAATGGTCTGAAGCTCCTCATCTGTCTGTTGTCCTTTCTGTAAGGACTGGAGATCTACTTTTTGTGTGTGTGAAATCGAGTCAATGTATGCTCGGGACAGTGCGTCAGAAACTACGTTTTGACATCCTTTGATGTACATACCTTATGTCATTCGTAAATTGGGCAATAAACGATAGGTGATTTGTTTGCTTAGGTGATTTGTTAGATTTGGAAACTATAGCCTAAATATAAGGCTAACAATTAGCGATCGAATGTCGAATATTTCTTTTCAGCGGCCTGTAGTCTTCTAGAAAAGAAGCTTAATGGCTCCCAGAAATTGTCGTTTGATTGCTGAACAACTGCTCCTACAGCATCACTGGATGCGTCTACCCAAAGGTTAAGTTTGGCAGTTGGGTTAGGATGTGCCAGTAAAGTGCAATTTTGAAGGCTAGTTTTAATTTTATTGAAAGCGTCTTGTTGGGCTTCATTCCACTCGAAAGGTGTTTTAAGACGTTTGGGTGAATTTTGCTTTTTAATTGCATCATACAAAGGAATCGCGATTTTGGAAAAGTTTGGTGTAAGTCTATGATAAAAGTTCGCCATACCTAAGAATCTCTGCAGACTATGTACGGACGTCGGAGCTGAGTAACTAGTTATTGCTTCGACCTTGCTGTCTGAAGGCACTATACCTTTTTCTGTAATTTTGTGTCCTAATTGCGTTTGACCGAATTTGCATTTGGAAGGATTGACAATAATGCTATATTTTTCTAGTCGTGCGAAAAGAAGACGAAGGTGTTTTTTATGCTGATCTGGAGACTTGCTGCCAATCAAAATATCATCAATGTAAGAGAAACTGAAATCGAGGCCATCCAAAACTTCATTTATGAAACGTTGGAAGGTCTGAGCGCCGTTTTGACACCAAAAGGCATACGTAAGAATTCGTAGAGTCCGAAAGGTGTTGTTGTCTTCAGGTGCTACTGGAATCTGGTGATATGCCCTTACCAAATCTACTTTTGAAAAAATGTTGCAGCCATGCAAATTGATTGTAAAATCTTGAATGTTGGGCAAAGGGTATTTATCGAACTCAGTAATAGCGTTTAATTGGGGGTAATCTCCGCCGGGTCGCCAACCAAAATCCTTTTTTGGGGACCTTGCGCAATGGTGAGGCGACGGAGGATGAAGACGGGCGACATATTCCTAATTTCACCATGGTATCGAATTCTTCTTTCGCAATTTTGTATTTTGTGGGGTGTAATCTCCTTGGTCTTGCTGACGGTAGTGTGCCTTTTGTATGAATGCGGTTGGCTTCCACGTGAAAGTTTGGCGGTGCCTTTAATGATGTGAAATCATTAAGAATGGCACCGAATTCCCCTTCAACGGAGAACAGTTTCGGAGAACATGAGTCGCATCTTCGCGAGATTCAATTGACTGAAAATAATGTTGTCCTATCGACAAGCTTTTTCTATCGAAGATCGACAAGAAGATTAAATTTGTAAAGAAAGTCTGCACCTATGATGGCATAATCGATAACAGCGATTACGAAGGTATGATCGAAACAACGACGTAGGCCTAGATTAAGAGAAAGTTGCTTGAACCCGTAAGTTGATATAGGTGTACCATTTGCCGAAACTAATTGGTATTCTGATTTAATTACAGCGCGGGAGCAATATTTTTTTGGAATTATGGAGATTTCTGCACCTGTATCGATAAGGAAGTGTAACTTGGTTATTTTATCATAAACGAAGAGACGGCGTGAAATATTGCTTGTATTCGTTGCCGCAGACGAAACAGACGGTTTTAGTTTTTTTGTAAGTTTTCTGTTGAATGAAAATTACAAGGAGAAATACATTTTTGAGCCTTGGAGGCGTAACGTCTATGATACCAGCATGTTTTCCTACTGCCCGGTGCACTTGAGGAACTTCTAGACCTATTATGGATATTTGATCGAAAACGTAGTCTTGAACTATGGTTAAGGATTCGGGTTTCTAAACGTTTAACACGTTCCGATATTTCTGAAGTAGAGTCATTCATGTTACTTGGGGCATTTTAGATAGGTTTTTGTCCCTATTAATGGAAGAGATATTGAAGGAGGCAGTTGAGTCTTGAATTTGGTCTACTATGGTGAGAATTTCTTCTAATGATTGAGATTTTTCAATGGCTGTGATACATGCTTGTAGTGCAGGTGGAAGCTAATTTGTCCAAAGTTTTTTAAGTAGAGAGGGATTTACTAAACTGTTACCGCCGGCTAAAGATTCCATATGCCTATCAAGTTCTGATGGTTTGTAATCACCTAATTCGACTTTGTGTAAAAGAGTATCGAGCCTACGACCTTCTGAATCAGTACTACGAGTTATAAGGTTTTTTTAAAAAAATTTTCATATTTTTCCTGCTGTAGAGGATTCTAGAGTATGTCAGATACTATTTCCATTGTTTCTGGTGGCAAGGATGCGACTCAGTAGTCATATTTTGTGTTTGAAGAAGTAATTCCTTTTACTCGGAACTGTGTCTCGACCTGTATGAACCATAAGTCCGGTCGATTTTTCCAAAATTATGGTATTTTTAAGTTAGCAATGTAGGAATTAGCGCTGTTGTGCTCTTCGTGTTGGTTTTAGACTTGTCCGTATCACCACTTGTAGGCATGCTTTTAATAGATTGGTTTTTCTTCACAAAATAAAATATCTGACTAGTACTTGAGTTAGACTAAACTCGAGTTTAAAACGGATCGACAAGGTGAGAAGCAAGAACTTCTACGCGTAAAACAGTAAAAAGGAAAATTTAATATGCGTACACAATATATCATCGAGAAAAATCAAACTTCTATTCACATGTTTTGTTCTGAAGGAAATTTGAATTGAAAAAGAAAATGACTTACTTAGTGCGTTTGAATAAATGTTAATGAGTGAAATTGTATTGCCGTCTCTGTTATTCGAATACCTAGAAATGGCAGAGATTGACAATACAATGTTAATTAATAACAAGTTTGAAGTGCCGCTGTTTCGTAAACCAGAATTAGTGTGTTGGGCAGCAAAAATGGAAAAATAGTCGTGTTTTAAATTCGTTATAAAACTTATTTTTATTTATACTTAAAAATTAGGAAAAAACAATTTACAAAATAAAAATTCAAGCAAATTAATAAAAAATAAAAAAAAAATATAAAAATCTAAGGCAAAATAAAAATAATTAAATAAATAAAGAATTCAAGCAAATAAAATTCAAATAATTAAAAATAAAAAAAAATAAAATGCAATTAAATAATAAAAAAATTCAACAAAATAAATATAAATTAAAATGATGAAATGAAATTAAAAGCAAGTAACTAACTAAAGTAGATTAGTGCTTGGATCTATCCCACCTTTCTATGTCCAAGGCGGTCTATGAAAGAAGAAGAAGAAAAAAATAATAAAAGAATTAAAAAATTATAAATTATATATGAAATTTGTGTTAGTCAGACTTATTGAAGTTGTCTGGGTTGAAAGTTATTGTACCGAATCTTCAGTTAAAATTTGCTGAAGATCGGTTTAAATGTAGATGATATCCAAGTTAAGATTCGCTTGAGATATCACTACGAAGGTACTTTGGATTCTAGTTAAGATTCGCTAGAATCCGGATTAGTATAAAAATATTTTTTGATTTAACGATCCAGTTAAGATTCGCTGTCTCGTTAAATCGGGGGTACCTTTTAGTTAAGATTCGCTAAAAGGCTCTAGAGGTTCGAAGGATTAAGATTCGTCCTTCTTGATTCTTAGTTAAGATTCGCTGAGACTGAATAAGCAGACAAGGAATTCGTGAAGTATTCACTTGGAAAGTTTGATCAAAAATGATGATTTCTGTTGGATTTCATCTCGTTTATATACGATCTGGGTGAACTGTATTTTTATTGTTTCCCAGTGTAAACAATGGAATAATGTAAACAATAAATTCTATGTTTATTGCACTTGTCAAATGGTTTGACAAGTGCAGTGGTGTTGTGTGTGTTGTAATAGTGAATTAATATTGAAATAAATAAATAAATAAAAAAATGATCGTAAAAAATAAAAATGTGTGAAAAATAATAAACGTGAAAAAATAATAAATATGAAAAAAGATGTGAAAAAATAATATGTGAAAAATAAATGTAAAAAGGTGGTGAAAAAAATAATGTGTTAGTGTAAATAAAAAAAAAGGTTATGTTTTGCTTTTTGGGCAAAACAGAAATTTTAATTGAATTTTTAATACCGCTTATGTTTTCGTGTCCAGATGCTTTCAATTTTATTGTCCTTTAAAGTTGTTTTTTTTTATAACTTAGTGCACCCTAAAAAATTTGAATATTTATGTAAATTTAATTTTTATTTTAAATAATTTACAAAGTATAATAATTATAAATAGATTAATTGTATAATAAACCCATTTCAAGACAAAAATGTGATGTGTTGCGTCATGTATGTACGTAGTAACGTATGTATGTTGGTATGCCGGTTCCAGAAAAACGTGGAAATGTAATCTTGAAAAATCCGTGAAAATTTTAATCATCCGCCTGCAAAATGTCCTGGTTTTGATTTCCCTCGTTATGATCCTTTTTTGTAGAAGAATATTTAATCATAGGATCGCAAATTTCCTCGTGATATGATTCAAATATCTGATTATTAGCACGTGCAATTATAATTGCAAACTTTATGTAAAATATTGTCACTTTCTAGCAACAAAATTTTTTTTTCCAATATTTTTAATTAATGTTTAACCAAATATATTATTTTATTTATTTAAAAAAATTGCACTACGTGTAAAAATTTTAGAAAAAAGTGTGGTGCGTTCTGTGTGTGGTATGTAACCGTGTATGTAATGTGTGTGAATATGATATGTGTGATATGTGTAAAATGCACGTGTGTACTATATTATGTAATATGTGTAATTTTGAATTGTATATAATGCGTGACAAATAGAAAACTTGTACGTGATATGAGTAAAATGTATGATATGCACTAGGTTAATTTTCACTATCACACGTGTTCACTGTACTTAAAAAAAATTTTTTTTTTTTTTTTTTTTTGAATTTTTCACGGTCACTTTGTATCACCAAAATTGTTTTAATTTATCAATTTTTATTTTTTGAATTTTTTATTAATTTCTTTTAAAATACACTTGAAAAAATTTTCTAGTCGGGGTCACCTATTGTAGCACTGAGTCAAAAAGTCTTTTTATATTTTATTTTTAATACTATTTCATTATTACCGGCTAGCGACTGTACAATATGAAATGACTCTTAAGACTAGTCTTATGATTAGTAAAAGAATTGTATTAAGTAAAGAAATTGTAATGATAGCGGCACTCATTATATATTGTTATCATTAATATTTCTCCTCTCTTGTAACTGCAAGAAAAGTTGAGAAGGTATAATGTATATGTATGTATATGATTAATATAAAATTATAATGCAATATTGATAATAGCCACTGGAGACTATCTTGCAGGTCGTCTTACAGTGGGTACTAAATAAATGTATACAATGAGTGTCGCTACACTAGAGAACCGTCTCTCTCTGACCATAGGTACATAATGATGGCTGTCGAAGGCATAGATAGACCAAACATTATGTATCGTAACCCGCGCAGAACTAATTGGGCCTTGTATAGTAAAAAAGTGAACGAGGGGGTAAAAAACCTTAAAACGTCCATTAAGGATACACTTGACTTAGAGGTAGCCGCTGAACAACTAAAGGAGGTTGTTCTCGCCTCTTATCAACAAAGCTGTCCTGTATCAAGGCAGTCCAACAGGAAGCCAATGAACTGGTGGACCAAAGAACTTGATGCTCTAAGGACAAAAGTAAGAAAATTCTTCAATAAAGCAAAGAAGACAAGACAGTGGGATGTCTATAGACAAACACTGACTCTTTATAATAAAAAGATTCGTGAAGCCAAAAGTAACTCGCGGAAATCTGTGTGGGGAGATAACTTCAATCTCAGAAGGAGCCAGACTCCACAGGGCTTTGGCCAAAAATCCCACCTATCCCTTTGGCCTATTAAAGACCAAGGATGGGGTTTACACGAAAAACGAAAGGGACACACTAGACGTACTGTTACATACGCACTTTCCAGAATGTGAAACCTTTCTGGAAACCGATGACCAATCTGCTTTCGATGAGCTCCATCTAAGGGCGAAGAAGGTAGATTGGGAGTTGGTTAAAAGAGTGGTCACGCTGAACAGGGCAATATGGGCTGTCAGTACTTTTGAACCATGTAAAAGTCCTGGTCCAGACGGAATCTATCCAGTACTACTACAGAAAGGAGGAGAAGCAGTAGCGCTGGAACTAATCAGGCTTTTCAGGGGCAGCCTAGCACTAGGCTACATATACAAAGCCTGGAGGAAGACTAATGTGGTCTTTATACACAAGGTAGGTAGGTAGGTAGAGGTGGCCGCCTGCTCCCTTCCAAACAAGCACACTAAGGCCAGAAAGGCCCATTGTGATACCACACCAGGAAGCTCACAGATCAAACCACCCCGAGCACTTCAGAAAGCCCAGAAGCCTCTTGACAGAGATCTCTCCTAAACAAGATAAATCTTGAAAGAAGGCAGCTCCAAGAAACAATTCTCTATTTCTAGAGAGCGCGATACAGTGGCAGAGGAGATGCTCAACGCTTTCCTCCTCCTCTTCATCTTGACATGCTCTGCAGAGGTCGTTAAAGGGAGCATTTAGCCTTCTGGCATGTTTGCCTATGAGGCAATGTCCCGTCAAAACTCCCACTAGAGCTCTAACAGTTCTCCTATTATGGGATAACAGGGCCCTAGTGAGTTTATTATCCACTCTAGGACACAAAGCTTTGCTATGGAGTTACCAGAGCTTGATACCCATCTTAGGTTCCAAGCTCTGGTAGACTCCTGCCGTGTTCGTAGGGCACAGCTGGCAATTGGTATTAAATTGGGTTGTACCCAGTCTGGCCAGCTCATCAGCCCTGCAATTTCGCTGGATTTCCGTATGTCCAGGTACCCAAATGAGGTTAATACTGAAGTAATCTGCCATAATGTTTACAGAGATAGACACTTCAGTACTACTTTCGACGAGCAAGTCGCTGCAGCCTGCGCTTTGATCGCGGCCTGGCTGTCAGAGAATATATTCATCACCCTTGAGGTAATAGCATTCCCGACAAGCCAATTCATAGCCTCTTTAATAGCAGCCTGCAAAATATCCGTCAAGGTTGACGGAAACTTGCCAGATACCTTTATACACAAACCTGGGAATAATTGCTCCCAGGCAAAGTCGTATTGACCAATTAGTCTATCGTCCTTCATTTTGAAGACGTTAGAGAGACTGGTCAAAAGGCATATAAGGGAAGCCTGACTGATTGAGAGACCCTTTAGCTCCAATCAGCATGCTTATCAGCCAGGTAAATCATGTGAAACTGCTCTGCACCAACTGGTTGCAAAAATAGAGCATAGTTTACATAACAAGGAAGCCACTCTGGGGGTTTTCCTTGATATAGAGGGGGCGTTTGATAACACCTCCTACAATTCTATCATAAGTTCTGCTCAAAAACATGGGGTAGGCAACATCATATGCAGGTGGATAAGCCACATGTTAAGAAGCAGAACAGTACAAGCCACTCTGACGAGAGTGGACATACGAATGTCGATCACCAGAGGGACCCCACAAGGAGGTGTCTTATCACCACTTCTGTGGGATCTAGTAGTGGGTGACCTGATTACCGTACTAAACAATAAAGAATTTTAGGCCCAGGGCTATGCGGATGACATAGTCATCATAACCCGGGGCAAATTTCTAAATACGATCTCAGAATTAATGCAGAAGGCTTTGAAAATAGTGGAGCAATGGTGTACCAGGGAAAACCTGAAGGTAAACCCAGCTAAAACCACCCTTGGTCCCTTCACGAGGAAAAAGACGTTGGACCTCTTGTCTTTTTCAACAGTCAGTTAGAGATTTCCAAACAAGTTAAATATCTAGGACTCATCCTAGATAGTAAACTGATCTGGAATGAACAACTCGCTGAAATCACGAGAAAGGCAAAAACCTCGTATAGTACCAAATAGCTGGTAATGAAAAAGCAGATAAGTTGGCCAGGAAGGAATCCCGTACACCCTTGATAGGGCCGGAGCCTGCCCTGGGAATCACTAAAAACTTCATTAGGAAAAAGGTGAATGATTGGGTACAAAACCAGCACAAATTTTCCTGGATTTCTGATGGAGGAAAAAGACGCTCTGGGGGTCTTACAAAAGAACCGAACAAAGCGATTCCAGACTTGACACTGAAATGTGAAAGGAGAGTTATTAGACTTGGAATTGGACTAATAACAGGACATTACAAGTTTAAAGTACACCTACAAAAACTAGGCTTCAATACGACTAACCTAGACTGTAGGCTATGTCTTGAAGAAGTGACAAACTAGAAGATGAAGTCAATCAATTTATCATCAAATTTTCTCAACATATTGATCAACAAAATAACAACAACATAAAAACCAGCTTCACGTCGCCAGCGAATCATATAAATCATGCAAATCAACCTTCTGTTGAGTTACCTAGAGTAACTCTTCCAAAATTCGGTGGTGATTACATGAAATGGCAGTTATTCTATGATTTATTTTAACAAATGATACATTTGTCTCCTGTTATGAGCAACTGTCAGAAAATGTGGTACTTAAAGACAAGCTTAACAGGTGATGCTGAACGATTGTTGAGAAATTTTATGTTATCAGGCAGTAATTATTTAACAGCCTGGGAATGTTTAAAAAACAGATAACAAATCTGCGTTTACAAGCCAATTCATTGATTAATAAATTGATATCACAGCCTGCACACACGACAGAAAGCGTGTCAGCTGCAGCCATAAATTTTTCAAAATAACTGCGCTTTTATTTCCACATTGTGAAAATTATTCCAATTTTCATATACAAGTTTCATATAAGTTTCATATACATACATATGTACGTAAAATAGATAAAATAATTTATAACCTTATTTCTACATAAGTACTTCACATATGTATATGGTAGACATTATGTTGTTTATAGTTTCAAATTCTAACCTGTTCCTAATTAAGTATAAAAGCAAAAAACCTAATATTGACGGTATCATATATAAATTGTAATTATATGAAATTGCTGTGAAATTTGGCAAAAATATGCCAAATTTGATATAAATATACTAAAGTGGCAACCATGATTCGGGTTTAGTAATTCTAACGTACATTTTAAATTTGTGTATATTTATTTCCTATTCAAGTACATATTGCAATTTTTATAAGAGACAATTCCGTTTCAAATTTGAATTAAAAATTTGGCTATTACATTTTAATACATTTTTTTACATATTTCTTAAATGTACATGTACATATGTATATAAATATATATATATAGAAATATTTATATATATTTAAAGAAAACTGGATAAATGGCAGTTTAATTTACGAAAAATGAAAACAATTAATATTTAATAGTTATGTATGTACATATGTATGTTCGTGCATACATATATATGTATATATGTATACTATATACATATGTACATATATATATTCATAAATTATATTATATTTGTATTTCTATAGTGGAGATTATAGAAAAACATACGTATAACATAATGCATACATAAAAGCAATGTATTTTTCTATGGGAAATGTACAAATATATACATATATATAGAGTACATATATATTTGTATATTTGCCATATACTTTTGAAGTATTAGGTTTGATCGTGTCGTACGTATAACATGTACAACAAAAAAAACCTTTGGGACTACAATTTACTTAGTCCCTAAATTCAATATCAGTTCATTCTGAATACATTTCATACATCACACATGCTAGTAAGAAACATTTTCCCATTCACACAGTATGATTTTTTCTCCTACCCATCAGAAAACATTCACAGGTCTACAACATTTCTAGCCCTGTGTGTATTATCAAACTAGATCGTAGTATTATCATTGTATGGCAATAACTTTCAGTGTGTATATGCTAATACACTTAATACCCCTTTGTTGCTGAGGAAAATAAACTCTATCTACATGCAACAATAAACAACCATAGGGGGCTATAACTCAACAGCTCCTGTCAAACCAATTTTTGCATGTAAATTAAAAAATAAAAAAAAAAGGTATAATTAAAAATGTACTGAAAATTAGAAGAGAATTCTCTTATTTAGGACTGAAAACAAATTAGCCCCTTGTATTGAATATTGATAAACTTTTTTATTCTTTATGTTTATATGCACATTGAGTACATATTGTTAGGGCTCTAAACGATTAGTCCGTTGTATTGAGTATTGCCAATTTTTTTTATTCTTCATGTTTATATGCATAATGTATACATACTGTTTAACATTAGGACTGTAAGCATTTTAATTATTGATAGATTTTTAGAGCAAACAATAAAGTGATTGTACTAAGAGTGGGATTAATAAGGTAAAACATACAAATATTGATACTTTCCATAGAAATTAAGGAATTTTTATGAGAAAAAATTTTTAAATTTAAATCGCGGTAAAGAAGAAAGATTATTTTAAAGCTTTCTAGGATAATCTTGGTAGGGCTTAGCCCCGTTTGCCCCAAAGGTAGGGCCGCGTCTAACAACGCGTTACTTCATTATGAGCAAAACAAAGCAACAATCAAGCAGAATTCAACCTCAAATTTCAATAATAATCAAACAGCACCAATTAGTAAGCAATCAGATCCAATTGCTGTTAATACAGTCTCAACACAACCACAAAAACAATACATTTTGTTAGGCACAGCTAACATCAAATTAACCGGTCCAAATGGTACAGCAGAATGTCGCGCTGTATCAGATTCAGGTTCGCAAGTAAACCTAATAACATCTAGAATCGTGAAACAATTAGGTTTACATTCAAATTCTGATACATTGTTCATTGAAGGCGTCGGCAACAAAACACACAAAATCCAATATGCAACAAAAAATAAATATGCTACACACATTGAGACATTTGTTTTACCACAAATAACAACCATGCAGCCAGCAATAACCATTGATACATCGAGATGGAAATTACCACAAAATATTAAATTAGCAGATCAATCATTCAACGTACCAAAAAGGGTAGACTTATTGTTAGGAGCTGAGTTGTATTATGAATTATTAGCATCAGAGCAACACAAAATTGGTGACGATCTTCCAGTAATTCAAAACACTCAGTTAGGGTGGATTGTTGCTGGAAGTGTGAAAAATGTAACTTCAACGGTTACAACATGCAACATATCTACCGAAAAAGAAGCGCTTGACAATGCCATTGAAAGATTTTGGAAAATCGAAACAATTAAGGATCAACCAGCAACAATGTCTGAAGCCGAAATTCAATGTGAAAAATTCTTTTTGACAACGACACACCGAAATTCAGAAGGACGATTTGTGGTAAGATTACCATTCAAGGATAGCCAAACAAAATTAGGTGATTCAACAGGGTTGGCATACAGACGGTTTATGGCATTAGAAAAAAGGTTAATCAATGATAAGGTTTTGCGAGAACAATATGAACAATTTATGAACGAGTATCTGCAGCTAGGTCAAATGAAGCCTGTAAATCTGGACACAATAATTGGACCACATTTATTAACGCTAAATTATTAACGCATGTACGTCAAAGGGAATCGAGTTTCGATTCATTCCTCCCAGATCACCTCACTTTGGTGGATTATGGGAGGCAGCAATAAAATCAGGTAAGCATCTGCTCGTAAAAATAGTTCAATCAGCAAACCTTTCTTACGAAGAAATGGAAACCGTTGTTATTGAAGTCGAAGCTATTTCAAATTCAAGACCAATCACTCTCCTTTCTTCAGATCCAAATGATTTGCCAGCTTCAACTCCGGATTATTTGCTGATTGGCGAGCCGTTAATTTCAACTGCAGACCCTGAAGCACAACCAAATAAATCAACTCTTGTAACAAGATGGAAGCTTGTTACACGCATAAAACAAGATTTTTGGAACAGATGGTCCATTGAATATTTGAATACACTACAACACCGATATAAGTGGAAAGAAAGAATGCAAAATGTGCAACCTGGTATGATGGTATTAGTAAAAGAAGATAATTTACCAAGCATGAAGTGGTTGGTAGGAAGAATCACAAACGTACATAAAGAAAACGACGGAATGGTTCGTGTTGCAGAAATCAAATCAGCAAAGGGAATCCTGAAAAGACCAGTAAATAGACTCGCACCACTGCCACACGAGAACGACAACAACGAAAGTCCTCAAAGTGATAATGTGCTAGATCCAGATAATTACGATCAATCATCAACTTCTCACCATCAAACTGAAGTCGATCGCTCGAATGAAACGCCAGTCAAAAAAAGGCCAAGATTATCTTTACTCACTACACTTCTTGTAGTATGCTTCACTTTACCCATCGTTAACTCTTTACAAAATAATTCACTTCAAATATCCAGCTTCAATTCCAGTGCCGGAATATATTTTGAAAATATAGGAAGCATGATCCTACAAGAAACAGAATGGAAAATTATTTCTTTCTATGATCTTAAGCCATTCTGGATGGAATTATCGGCATTAATTAATGGAACTTTAGCGTTACAACATTTATGCAATCAGTTGAATAAAACCAAAGCATCATGCAATCAAACAATTAATCATTTTAATCATCTTATTGAGGAAATTCATATAGATAATGCTTTACTGAATACAATCAATCACTGAATAATAAAAAGAGGAGCTGTTAATATAGTCGGTCGAGCAGCAAATTGGGCTTTTGGGATACTCGCTTCTGACTACGCGAAAAATATGGAAGAAACGATTAATGCAATGAGATATAACGATAACTATCTTCTTAATTTAATTCAAAATCAGACAAGCATTGTTGACGCAACGATTAACATCGTTAAGAAAGATCAACAGGAAGTAAAGCAAAAATTTGATAACCTGGACTAACATTTTGCACAAGTTTTTAACCAACCACGTTCTATTGAAGATGAATTTCAACAAAATCATCGATTCGAACTGTTCAATTCCATTTCTACACAAATGATGCTGATGTTAATTAACATTCAACGAATCCAGTCAGTAATTGTACAAGTGATAACTGATGATCAACATGGACAAATTAGTCCTCTTTTATTAGCACCACAACAATTATAAACTGAATTATTAAAAATAAAAACACACTTACGACATCATTTGCGTTTGCCAGCTGAACAAGAAAACATTCCACAATTCTACAAATTAATGTCAGTAAAAGTAAGAATAACATCAGATTACGTAATTTTTGAGCTCAAATTGCTGATTCTTGATGCTGAAAATTTTATGCTATTCCACTTAGTACCCATACCAACCGTCAACAATGAGACACTCATTGAAATTAAACCAACTACGAAATATTTTGCTATTGATACTCAAAGAGAACGTTATTATTCTCTAACAGAAGCTAAATACGCAATGTGCATCAACATTGACCAAAACATTATCTCCAAACAACGACATCCAGTGTACAGTAAGGGCTCACCTATACATGCATGTGAAGTGTCATTATTCTTCGATTCAAGGGTGCTTAAATCATGCCAGTTCATGACATCAGTCGTTAGTCCCAGGTGGATACAACTTACAACAGCAAATTAATGGATTTTTGCCATGTCCAAACCGACTTCAGCGAATCTCATTTGTGATGATGAAGTACAACATATAATCATGTCAGGATCAGGTTTACTACATCTTCCACCCAATTGTCAACTTAGGCAAGGGCTCATTGCGCTAGATGGTCATCAAGTTTAAACAAGCAAAATTCGTACATCTTACCCCTGATTAGGAGATATTAGTGAAATTGTACATGAAAAACGAAGGGAACTAAACTTCACCTTAATCCAAGAAATAACATACAAACCACATGTTGAAGAATTAGATAACCTGAAGGAAGAGCTTAAAACACATACCAACACTCACTTTTCAAGAACTATCGAATCTCACCTAATACACAACTTTTCTGTTAGCTACATTGCTATAGGATTAGTATTCTTGGTTGCAACATATGTATGTTATGAAACGAAGTGCAAGCATGTTCATGTAATCATGTTCATTCCTAGGGCGAGACCAACAACACAACAAGAATTTTCTGTCAACATATAATCTTGAACCAGAGGTTCAAGGCGGGGAGAGTATTAACATCCGTTCACACACATAATATTGCTAACACAGCAATTAGCTATTTTTCCAAATATTTACACTATATCAATTGATATGTACAACAAATTTAATGTATATGCATGAATTTTGTATTACTCAAATTACATTTTTAATATTTCTTTATTTTATGTAAAAATGCATTGATAGCATTTTATATTGTAACCATTTGTTATCAAAGGTTGATTTTTTATAATATTTGTTATATGTAATTATGAGAAATTTTGTATTTTTAGCAATTTAAGAATTGTAAAGGTAAATTAATTTTAATAAATAATTTAGTCCATTTTTGGCAATCAACAAGAACATTTCATTTCAGCAACGAATTTCTTTTGGTTTTGTACTTAAAGAAATAATATGACTTAATATATAAATCAATTGTCTATTCATTCACTCATATACGAACACGCATTACATTTACCGTACATTAATACAAGAATTAATTATACAGTATTTCATCAAAGTCTAAGTACAAGAACTTAGACACATTTAAGTTGAAATCTTTAACTAAGATTCAACACATCGGTTGTGTTTCATAATTTTATTAAAATGACGGATTCATCATACTGTCCTCCTGAATTTGTTGATCGGTATGAAGGAGATAAAATTATAGAAGGACTTTGGAGGAAAGAAGTTCGTCCACTTGATAAATGTGAACGATTTTCTTCGAATAATGCATCTACAACAGCTTTTGCAATGCGAAATATGCTATGTGAATATCTATTTATTAATAAATTAAACCATTAATAAAAACATTCTTATTTAAACTAAAATAAATAATATATTGAAATAAAAGTGATCGTCAGAGTTCTTTTTTTTTTTATTTTTTTTTTTTATTTTTACTTATGTCTTAAATTTTAGGATATATGTACATACATACATATATACATAATAATACATACATTTACCACAAAAGTATTCGTACCCTGGTTTTTAACATATTAAATAACTTTTCGAACTTAAATTAATGGACAATGTAAACAAATAAACTTTTTTAAATAAATAAACCTTTATTTACATACGTATATGAAAATTGAAGAATAAAGGTTTATTTATTAAAAAAAAGTTTATTTGTTTACATTGTCCATTAATTTAAGCTCGAAGTCATTTAATAGGAGAAAAACTAGGGAACGAATACTTTTGTGGTAAATGTATATATAAAATCATATTTAATTTTTTTTTCTTTTTAAATACCTATTATGAGCTAAATTTATCATCTCCATCTTCGGCTCTTCTACATCGTCTTCACAAAGTAGGTCGAATTTTTGAGCAATCATCTCGAAGAAACATTTATGCGTGCTTGTAGCTTCGACCATTGGTTGCTCAAATTTTGTTTTTACTAAATCTTTTAGATTGTATAAAAAACTTGAAAATTCGCCATCAACATTACTTTTTCTTTTCCTACTTTGAGAGGACCCGAAACAGGACGGGGATCTTGATGGGTATTGCTCAAGAACGGGTGTTCTCGAGGACTATGGAGTATCCATTGCTGGTGTTTCAATGGATAGAGGGGAAAAGATTGGAGATGGTGGAGACGGAAGAGGGTGGGTCGTGATCACCAATCACGAATCGGTCTCTAAGACTCTTCCATCTATGTAGTCTTACAAAAGTTAACTACAAATGTATATTAAAAAAATTAATAATTTATAAAATTAATATAGAAAAAAAAATACTGTATTTTCACTTACCATCTTGCCCTGTAGCATCAGCTACTTCCACCCACTTTTTTTCCTTCAAATTTTTATTTCTATATGACAAATTTTTTTTGTCATATAGCATGGGATGTTTTTGAATCTCCTCAATTAACTTTTCTAAAAATAATTCAATTTAATTAGTTAATTAAATTATTAATTTATAAATTAATATAGGTAATTAATTTAAATACCTGTGTATATAAATAAATTTATTTCCAAAACAGTCCTTTGAATAAAAAATAAACAAAACCATTCAAACTAACCTTTTACTGTAACGATTTATTAAAATGTTTGTTTACATTTTTTCATTACATTTGTTGTAACAAACGCTCGTAACGCTGAAAAAGTTGAAAGTTGGGCTACTTTGGGCGTTATGAGCGTTATCGGCGTTTTCAGCGTTGTCCATTGGAACAACTTACATTTAAATACACGTATTTCAACTTAACTGTCAACGCTCACAACGCCCAACGCTCAACTCAACGCCGTTATGGAACATCAGCTTAATATAGCATTAGAAAAAGTGATACGGGACTCTGAAATTGAGACAAATGGGACAATCTTCAGGAAGGCGGTACAGGTGCTAGAATATGCTGATGACATTGTCATCATATCCAGGTCATTGATCGAATTGAAGGAAGCGTGGGACTTAGAGTGAACGATACCAAAACGAAATACATGTGCTCTGGAAATGATAGTATAAGAAGAAGAATCGGACAAAATATAACAATAAATGAACATAATTTTGAATCGGTAGAAGAATTCGTATACCTGAAGCGATACAGATTGAAATGTCGAATGTATAATACACTAGTGAGGCCAGTACTACTCTATAGCTCAGAAACGTGGGCGATAACAAAGGCGCAGGAGGCTACCATCGCATCATTTGAAAGGAAAGTCCTACGGACAATATTTGGTGGAAAAAAAGACGGGATTTATTGGAGAAGAAGGTACAATGATGAGTTATATGAGCTGTATAAAAACACCGATATAACCCAGACAATGAGAATTAAAAGACTACAGTGGGTAGGACATGTAGAAAGAATGAGCGATGATAGCGCAGCAAAAACTGTTTTATACAGTATCCCTATATATACGGAAAAAGAAAGCTGGGAAGGCCCAAGAGAAGGTATATAGAGGTTATCGATAGCGACGTAAGAGCACTAAAAATAGGCAAATGGAAAGAAAAGGCAAGAGATAGGAACGTGTGGAAGGGAATCCTGAAGCTGGCCAAGACCCAAAGTGGGCTGTAGCGCCACTGCTGATGATGATACAAATGAAACACAAAAGAGTAAGAAGAAACACCGCTAATAACAACAAGTGCCTATGTTATAAAAACGAAGTATATGTAACACTTTTTATGTTGTGTACCAGTTTACCATAAGTCCTACCAACAACACATACATTTCCTCCTTCATATAAATCATGTACGCATATAATGCGTATACAGTTCATAAAAAATAGTGTCCAATGTCAATAAAACTTGCTGCAAGATGATTGCAGCAATCCTATTTTCTCGTATATGCACGTTTATTGCTGGGTTGCGTGCAATAAAATCATATTGCGGCAATAACTATTTACGGCATAAATGCGATATTATTTTGTTTGCAGAAATTGTTCGCATCTTGTCTAAATCAATCAGGCAAGTTTTTGTATTACGTGCAAACAATATTTTCGTATAATACTATATGTACTATAATATTCGGGAAATAATCTATAATAAGTGCATATTTTGTATACATTGTTTTGTATAGCTCAACTTCAGTTCAAATGGAAAATTTTATGTGGAGCAAGGTGAAAACTTTTCCCTTCTTCTTTTTCTTCATTTTTCCTGAAAACTTCTTATTTTTCTATCCAAACCCTTATTTTTCTTTTTTTAAGAATAAATCTATAAAATAAAATAAAAAATAAAAGAGGCTGCAACTTTAGGTTCTTGTCTTGGCCTTTTTGGAGTTTTGTTTATGCAAATTGTATTGTCGGTTCGATGGTAAGTGTTTCAATTAACACAGCTTTCCGACTGCGCCAAATTATAATATTATGCAGCATAAATTAGATATATTTTTGCTGAATACTCGATTAATTATTGCGGTTATTAAAACACTTTTAGCCTCTTCGAAATGTCAGATCTGACTCGGAGGCAAATTGCTATCGTTCTAGAGCGAGATCTCGTAAATCTGATCTACAAGCAAATTTAACTTGCTCTAGAATTGCTCTACATAAAGCTAATCGCTCCGTGATGAGTTAAATATAAAATTTGATCTATCATCGATCAACTGTCAATTAACTTCAAAATATTTTTTTTCTTTCTTCTCTTATGAAAAATAACATAATCTTAAAGAGCAACTCAAATCTGTCGAATAAACACAGATCTAAAAACTTGCTCTTTTTGACCTTGTACAGAGCAATTTCAAATTTCTCGATGATGTGAATCTAACTCCGAGCGAGATTAAGTAACATCTCGATTATGTAAATCTAACACTGAGCGCGATCAAGTGACATCTTGATGATGCAAACCTGCAATAGATTTATTTCTCGATGATGAAATCTGCTCGTAGAGTGCTCTGCGAGCAAAAAGATCTTTATCTCGATGAGGCTATTAGTTTTTCTAAAATCGAATGGAAGCGTTTAAAATGTTTTATTTAAACCATTTACCGGCTGCGTCAAATTAAATATTATGTTATATATATAACATTTGTGTCAAGCGATCAGATTTCATTTAAAACAAAGTTTATTTTCACTTTTAAAATGGCGTTTCTGAAATTATAGGAAGAAATTGAAACTGGGTTTATTCAACAAGAAGATTTGTAGTTATATTTCACTAATTAACATTTAAACTATGTAGCCGTGGCCTTACATCTGGGGCCAACAGGGCTAGGTCCCACCAAGATAATTCACAAAAACTTTAAAATAATCTCTATTTTTGACCGCGATTTAAAAGCAACTTTTTTTCCTCACAAAAATTCCTAAAATTCTGTATAAAGTATCAATATTTATATACATTACCCTATAATTCCTACTCTTACTTAGTATTTGCTCCTCTAAACCTTGTTTCAAAAACACCATAGTTGGAAGTCTATCGATACAATAAATAAAACGCTTACATTTCTAAGCAATATGTGTACAATGTACATATAAACATGAAGAATACACAAACTTATGAATACTCAATACAACGGGCTAATTTCTTACAACTCTAGCAAATAGCAATATGTATTCATTGTGCGTACAAACATATAGAAAAAAAGGTTTATCAATATTCGATATGTACAAGGGGACAATTTGTTTACGGCCCTAAAAAAAAAAAAATTCTTTTTGTGTGAGAAATGGTAAATCCATTTTTAAAGTGACCTTCTAGCTCAAAAACTATCAAACCAATTTCAATGAAATTTCTGTTTCAATTTATATGTGAAAATTTTCTAAAAACAGCTCAAGCAAAAATTAATAGGTGGCACCAATTATATAACTGATTTTAAAATAATACACATACAGTGCCGAATAAAATACATATAACCATTTTTCTAAATTGCAATTAATGCATTTGTACTATAATATTCATAAAAAACAACAGTAAAACGTGATACTTGGTTTTAAATTATTACTAACAGAATAATTGAAAATCATAATAATTTTTGTATTGTAATTGTTGTTTATTTCAGAATAATATGAATTCATTTTTCAATATAACTGAATTCATAATTTTGTTACAAATGTTCTAATTTGCACTGTACAGTCAATAAACGATTTTTGTATTTCCTATGTACAGATCGGAGAGCTCTACACCCCCAAGTCGAGGGGGCAAACTCAATCCACCGGTCAAGAAAACCATACAGATACGACCTGAGGTGAAACCTGGCCCATCAAATGAGATGGAAGCTCACCTTTAAGCAGGTTGTATCTGCACTAAAAATGGCAGTAGTCCGACAGGACTACCCTGAACAAAAGCTGGACCAAGAGAAGGCACGTCTTGTTCAGACACCCATTTTATCAGAGGTCTGGAGGTGTGAACCCTCCAAAGGTCCTCAATTTACAAATGGCTTTCTGGACAGAGGAGTGCTCTACATAACTTGTGCAAACCAGGCAGCTAAAGAGTGGCTAAAGCTCATAGTCTCTCTTGGTACTGAAAAACAGGGTTATGGGCCTCGGTAATCTGGCAGGTAAGTTGATTTATGACCTACAAGCAGAAAAACCCAGATCTTGCATGTTTGTCAAGAGGGACCTACAGGTATTAAATCTACAAAATCTCATCCACAGGGATCTAGTAGCAGTAAACCTGGCCATAGCTATGGAAGGGCGACAGACCAACATTACGTTAGCCTCGGTGTACCTTCCATATGACAGTACGGTACCTCCACCTAAGGAATTGGAGAGCTTGGTAAATTACTGCGAGGACAATAACCTACAGTACCTAATTGGGGCAGACGCCAACGCACACCACACAATATGGTGGAGCTCCAATACAAATAAAAGGGGTGAGTATCTTTTGGATTTTATTATTACTCACAACATAAGTATAATAAACAAAGGAACGAACCCTCTTTTGTAAATGCGATACGCGAAGAAGTAGTCGACATGACCCTAACGTCTAACAGTTTAGAACCCAATATCTGTAAGTGGCTGGCCCTGGAAAAGCCATCTCTTTCGGACCATAGATACATAATGATGGAAATCAAAGGAATTGATAAACCGACCATTATGTACAGGAACTCTCGCAGAACAAATTGGGCCAAGTTTAGTGAAAAAGTTTGTGAAGGGGTAGTTTATATCAAGAAAATAATCAAAGACGCATTTGACTTAGAGGTAGCCTCAGAGCAACTTGAGGAAGTTGTTTTCCCCTCATATCAAGAAAGCTGCCCTCTATCAAGGCGGTCCAGCGGCAAATCAATAAACTGGTGGACCAAAGAACTTGATAGTTTAAGGGCGAAAGTGAGAAAGCTTTTTAATAAAGCAAAAAAAACGAAGCAGTGGAATGAATATAGACAGACACTGACTATTTATAACAAAAAGATTCGTGAGGCCAAATACAACTCGTGGAAAACCCTTTGTGAAGAGATAAGTACTGTCTCGGAGGGGGCTAGACTCCACAAGGCTTTGGCTAAATGTCCTACAAATCCCTTGGGCGTTCTCAAGACCACGACGGGGACGTACACGAAAAATGAAAAAGTGCACACTAGAGACTTTGCTATACACGCATTTCCCAGAATGTGTTACCTATCAAAACGCCAATGACCAAGAAACTCTATACTCACCTGGAAGAAGAGCAAAAAAAGTGGACTGAGATTTGCCCAAAAAGGTTGTCACTCTGGACAAGACTATATGGGTGATAAATACTTTTGAATCATACAAAAGTCCTGGTCCAGATGGTATCTATCGAGTCTTGCTACAGAAGGGGGGAGTAGCAATTCCACTGGCGCTGAATAGACTTTTCAGGGGTAGCCTAGCCTTAGGATACATACTGAAAACCTGGAGAAAAACAAATGTGGTCTCTAAACACAAACCTGGTAAGGATAACACCCAGGCGAAGTCGTATAGACCCATTAGCTTATCATCGTTCAATTTAAAAATTTTAGAAAGACTGGTTGACAGGCATATCAGGGAAATCTGTCTGATTGAGAGACCTCTGAGCTCTAATCAGCATGCCTACCAACCACGAAAATCATGCGAAACGGCTCTACATCACTTGGTGACAAGAATAAGGAGACCGCTATGGGGGTTTTCCTGGATATTGAGGGGGCTTTTGACAATACCTCATACTCCTCAATTATAAGCGCTGCTCAAAAACATGGTGCAAACACCACGTTATGTAGGTGGATAAAGAACATGTTGAGCAGCAGAATTATGCAAGCAACTCTATCTGGAGTGGACATCACGATGAAGGTCACAAGAGAGACACCACAAGGAGGGGTATTGTCACCACTCTATATTGTTTCTATACCCAGGGCTCTGCTGATGATATACTCATCATGAGTCATGACTAGAGGCAAATCTCTAAGGAGAATCTCAGAGAAGATGCAAAACGCTCTGTAGATAGTGAAGGAATGGTGCGGCAGGGAAAGCCTCGGGGTAAACCCAGCCGAAACAACACTAATTCCGTTCACAAGGAAAAGATCGATAAGGGATTTAAAACCCCTTATCTTCTTTGATAGGCAGCCGGAGATTTTAAGTAATGTCAAATATCTAGGTCTCACCTTGGATAAAAAAACTTACTTGGAATGAACAGCTGAAAGAAATAACTAAGAAAGCCAAAAATTCTCTTTTTACCTTAAAAAGAGCTGTTGGTATAACATGGGGAATTAAACCGCATATGGTTTATTGGATGTATGATGTCATCCTCAAACCCATTAGTATGGTGGCCTAAGACGCAACAAAGGAAAGCTAAGAATGAGCATGAAAAAGTTCAAAGACTAGCTCTCCTTTGTATTACGGGAGCTTTCAAGAGCACGCCGACTGCGGCCCTGGAGACTGTTCTCAGCATGCCTCCCCTTGAACTTTTTATTAAAGGGCTGGCGAGGATGGCAGCTTACAGGATGTCATTAAATGGGAACTGGAAACCCCTCATAAATAGTGGGCATGCCAGTATTATAAACACTATTGAAAATAGACTTTTCGAAATGAGAAGCGACTTTGTCAAAACTTCTCTAATTTGCGAAAGACTATTTCTCACAGAAATCACAGACTGGGAGGAAGATAAAAATATACATTTGGGACACGATCTTATCTGGTACACAGATGGATCGAAGACAGATAAAAGAACGGGAGCTGGGATACATGGCGAAAGACCCAAGTGGGACAAAGTAATTCCACTGGGGAAGTATGCCACGGTGTTCCAAGCCGAGGTATGTGCCATAAACCTTTGTGTTCAAGAGAATTTGAGGAGAAACTACAGAAATAGGAAAATTCTCATTCTCTCGGACTGAGGATTATAGCTGCGGTGTCCAGGCTTTCTAACCTCATCTCATCCTCGTTAGTTCAAAAAAAAAAAAAAATCATACGCTGCTGTAAAGTCGATAAATACAGCCAAGATGGTCTCATTTCTGTTGAATGCTTCTTTAATATTCTGGACTAGTTTGATAACCTGTTGTTTTGTACATTTTCTTTTTCTAAAACCACACTGTTCTTGCGAGATCTGTTTACCGTTTTCCCGAAACCATTCAAGTCTTGCTTTTACCATCCTTTTCATTATCTTACCTCATATTGATGTTAGTGAGATGGGTCTGTAGCTCTGAATCTTCTTGTCAGGTTTACCAGGTTTTTTTAAGTGGAATTGTTATAGCTTTTTTCCCTGAATTCGGCATGTATTGACTATTTACCCATATGTCATTGAAAATATCGAGTAACACTTTTCTGGCTTCGTCACCCAAATGTTTTATGAACTCCGGAAATACTGCATCTGGACCTGGTTGCTTCTTTAATTTTTGTTTAGTTATTGCAGCATTTAATTCCATCATACTAAATTTTTCTATCATTAATTTGTTTACATCTGTATTTTTAACGGGTTTCTCACTTATGACTCTTTTGTACATTTTTTCCACCATTTTTTGTGGTTTGTTTGGCATATGTTCTTTTGAGAAGTAGGTACAGAAATTATTAACTATTTTAGAAGTATTACTGTATTCTTTCAGTGTATACACTATTGGATTATTCTGGGTTTCTCTAGGTTTATTTATGCTACCAATAAATTTAAAAATTTTGTTACCTACCGTTCTGAAATTTATAGTTTTCAAAGAATTATCAAAATTCCCCTTTTTACTTTCATTTTTTACCTTCTTCATTTCACCTGCTTTTTTTCTCCATTTAATTACATTATTTTTGTCTTTTGTTTTTTCAGCTACATTCCTTAAAAGATCTCGCTCTTTCTTCATTTTGTTTAACTCTTCAGTCCAGAAATATTTATACTTTCTCATTTTACCTCTAGGTATAAACTTATGTGCACTGACTTTCAATTATTTTATAAATTTATTAAATTTTGTATTTATATTACCTGTCCTTATTTGATCTCGAATATGTTTCTCAATATACATAGTTTTGCTTTTTTAAAATTCCATGTTATTTTTGGCTTGTCTATCTCTGTGTATTGTTTCTTTTGTGCTGTAATTATCACTATTTTGGTGCCACTACCAGGATCATCCATATCTTTTCTTGATGTATTTTGTTTAAGATTAGTTGAAATTATAGCTAAATCAGGGTTTGTTCCAGAACCTCCGTAATGTATAAAAAGTTGGTGAGTCATTTATATCAAAAACTAAATCTATTTCATTAGAATCTATGAAATCTTCAACAACTTTACCGGTTACGTTACTATAGTTGTATCCCCATCTATTTGATGCTGCGTTAAAATCACCTACTATAATACTATTTTTTTCTATGCTTATCAAGTCTAGTGTGAGATTATGGTTATTTGGAGCGCTGCAAATACCTATTATTTTGTATTTTAATTTATCGTTTTGGTGAAAAATTCATTCTAATATCTCAGATTTGTCATTTATGTTCATATCTTTTATTTTTCTAAATTTTGATACGTATTCAACTTTAATACCTGATATAACCCCGCTCGCCTCTTGTCTAGTTTTGCAGTGCGCATGTAGTGTATAACCTTTATCTTATCAAATTTAATGTTGTCCTCTGTAACATTAGCTTCATTACTGATTAAGGTACCGACTTTATTATCTATTACCACTTTTTTTAATTCACTACATTTTGTGCCTGATAATCCTCGTGCGTTCCATTGTAATACTCTAAATTGACTTTGACGGTTCTTTTTTATATCTATACTATGACTTTATCTACACTTTTTTTTTTTTTTTTGTTACTATTTACCCTATTTCTATTGTACTTAAATTTATTTTTATTTATCAAAAAGTTATTTCTATTTTTAGTTATTTTGCACTTTTATTTCTCATATCACATAAGAGAATTTCATTAAAAAAGATATTCAAGACACAATGTCGGAAACATTAGATTCTGTCTCGAAATTGGTTAGTCGAATTGTACCTATTTTTTCTGCTGATAATAAACTTAATATCGATAATGATTTACAAATTTTCCTTGATCACTTAACAACTTAACGCGTCTTTCATAACTACAAAAGGTAATAATATTTTATTATCACTTTTAAGATCTAGACTTCGCGGAGAAGCCTATGATTTGGTAAATAATATTAAAATAGAAAAATTTTCAGGATTTTGAAAGTTTGCTTTCAAAAACATTTAGTTCTTCAAAAACAATTAATGATGTATTAAATGAAATACGATATCGTATGCAATCACCAAATGAGAGCGTTAACACGTATTGCACTAAATTGCATAAGCTTGTAGTATAATGCAAAAAAGCAATTATAAATAAATATCCACAAAATAACGAGGCCATAAGTAAAGAAATAGAAAAAGAGGCATGCTACACTTTTAAATCAGGTGGACGAAGTCCCCTCATACGACAAATACTTCTAAGTCAGATTGATAAATCTTTATCTCAATTAATTTAAATCGCTAAACAAATAGAGAAAACTGAAGATGGACAATTAAAAAATAAAATCTTAAACCCAAATGCAATTAATTCCTTACTTAACGATACATCTGGTATAAACAGTAGGGTATCGGATTACAATCAAAATACTTTTATGAATGAACAAATTATTTCACCAAGTAATATACAACATAATAATATACAAATTACAAGACCGACTCACATATCAAATACACACTCAACTCCACATACATATCAACCCAATTTAAAGAATTATGCACTTTTAATAACAAGCACTTTTACTAACAAAACGTATGGCAGACATTGTATGCGCAGAGATTAGGACAATCAACTAACTCTGTGCATTAAAAAAATCAGTGTAGCAGAATTAGGATAACTACTAATTCTGTATATGTATTTTGAATATTACTTAGAAGTAGAAAAACGCTAATTCTAAGTGTATAGATTTGCTACTAGAATGAGGATAACACAAATTCTAGTGGCTGGTTTGTATGTTATAAAAACGAAAGGTATAATTGAAGACACCTGATTGATTGCTAATTAATAACTGATAAATTATTATTACAAATTGGTCAGTTTATATAGTTTCTACAATATATGGGAATAGAGGGAAATCAAAGTACATAATTTTTTATGTCCATATTTACATACATAAGTGCATATAACATTGCTTAGTTTATTGTTGCTATACATTGCATTGTTATGGTGCTATACATATTGTTGCAAAATTGCTAAAATATGGCGCTAGCCTGTCTGTAACGTTTTTCAAGATTATAGAACGAATCCATCGTGTGCGATCGATAACGTAAAATTTCGAGTATCGGTTCGCACACGATGATCTCGATTTGATCTTGAAAAACGTGGGTGGGTAGCCATACTTTTTCTTTCGAAGAAGAAGTTGACCTTGACCGAGATAGTCATGTACATAGTCGCGCGGGTCGGTTTATTTTAAAAATTTTGAAATTTAAAAATTTAAATTAAATTCGGGCAAAAAACAAACAAATTAAATTTTTACAATTAAAATTCGGGAAAATTTCGCGCGGTGTGATATTGAATTATTTGGTAAAAAAAAAATAAAAATTCATAAGAACAATAAAAGACAAAAGACAGTGGTAAACTGAAAAATAGGGCGCCCATAAAGTAAAGTTTAAATGTATAAAACAATCAAAAAAAACTATCAAATAACAATCTCCCGGAGTTTGCGCCTTGTCGTGGTGGGGCGGCTCAGTAATTTTCAATGACGTGCTATATTAACCACCTGGTAACAGAAGGGAGGTATGGTACAGAGAAAACGAAACCAAACGCAACCAAAAACCCCAAACTCAAGGTGTTATGCAACCCGTACCGAGGAGTAAATGATATCAGGGGTACCAGGCGACCCCCTGGATTAATTAGCCTTCCATATGTACAGGAGTCTCTGCATATGGCGACAGTTTTTACTCCTTACTTGTGGGACCTAAATGGAGACCAGTAAAAATATAAACGCTGGGGTAGAGCCTGATCACACCTCTACAATGAATCAGGCAATCCCAAGTACGTCGAGTCTACAGGGGAGTGGATCATCCACACAACCAGTGGACTCGAACGTACAGAAAACTACTGTTGGATTGAGCAAGCTAAAGCTTACAGAAAAGAAACTGTCCAGGGCCCAAAAGAGGAAACTCGCTAGGGATTCTGCCCGGGCAAGAGGCGAGGCCATTAAACCTCGTATAAATAAACACTCCGCTCAGGGTGCCGGGGTGAATAAAACCGGTAAAGTCCTGAAAAGGGTGAGATCGGACAGAGCCACTCCTCCGAATCAGGGGAGACAAAGGAAACCTCCTGAAAAGAAAACAAGGCAGGTATCACTTGCTATGGTACAACCCTGCCCTTCGTCGGAGGTGGATGCGGGGCTCAGGTGGTGTCTGCCTTGAAAATAGCGGTGGCCCTTCAGGGCTACCCTCAAGAAAAACTGAATCAGGGAAAGGAGCGCCTGATTCAAAGAGCTATTCTGGCCGAGGTCTGGAGGTGCGAACCCTCCAAAGGACCTCAATTCACGAAAAGCTACTTTGAAAGAGGCGTGCTATTCATTACCTGCGCGAACCAGGCCGCTAAGGACTGATTAAAGCTGACGGTCCCTCTTGTCACCCCATGGGAAGGTGCGATCCTCATAGTGGGGGAGGCAAGAGAGGTCGTTGAGACCACTAAGGTTCTTGTGTTCGTCCCGAACACAGATCTACTTGAGGAGAAATCACCTCAGAAAGTGCTCGAACTCCTAAAGACCCAAAATTCAGGGCTAAATACAGAGGAGTGGAGCATTCGTAGCTCTAAGGAAGAGGAACGGGGCATAAACCTGGTCCTCTGCCTAGATGAAAGATCAGCGAAGGCGTTGAGGGAGTCGGGGTAGAAAGCGTACCTTGGCTTCTCACAACTAACCTTCCGGGTTCTTTCTAAGCCGGCTAATGTAAAAGGTTGTGCAGATAAACCTTCAACACAGTAGAGCCGCTACAGCCTCCCTCTGCAGGTTAATTGCTGCAGAGGATGTGGATGTGGCCTTAATCCAGGAGCCCTGGGTGGTAAACAACAGGGTTATGTGTCTAGGAACCTTAGCAGCTAAGTTGATTTATGACTTACAAGCAGACAAACCCAGATCTTGTCTGTTTGTCAAGAATGACCTACAGATTTTAAATCTGCACAATCTCATTCACAGGGATTTAGTTGCAGCCAATCTGAATACCGGTATGGAAGGGAGATGCAGGACTATTACCCTGGCATCCGTTTACCTTCCATACGACAGTGCAGAACCTCCGCCGACTAAGGAAATGGAGAACCTGATCGAATACTGTGAGGGCAACAACCTCCAGTATGTAATTGGAGCAGATGCGAATGCGCATCACACTATGTGGGGGAGCTCCAATACGACTAGAAGAGGTGAGTACCTTTTGGATTATATTTTAACACATAACATAAATATAATAAATAAGGGAAACGACCCTACTTTTATAAATGCGGTACGCGAAGAAGTTATCGACGTCACCCTATCGTCAAACGAAGTAGAACCCAATATCTGCAGGTGGGAGGTCTTAAGGGAGCCATCACTCTCAGACCATAGATACATAATGATGGTAATCAATGGTATTGATAAACCAAACATTGTGTATCGTAACCCACGCAGAACAAATTGGGCTGTGTTTTGTGAAAGAGTGAATGAAGGATTAAACCATCTTAATAGAAATATTAAGAACACAATCGATCTAGAGGTAGCCTCAGTAAAACTGAAGAAGGTTGTTCTCGCCTCTTATCGAGAAAGTTGTCCTTTATCAAGGCGGTCCACTAGGAAGCCAATCAAATGGTGGACCAAGGAACTTGATAATTTCAGGACAAACGTACGCAAGCTTTTTAACAAAGCTAAAAATACAGGACAGTGGGATACCTACAGGCAAACACTGACACTGTTCAATAAAACAATTCGTGTAGCCAAACGCAAGGCGTGGAGGTCCTTCTGTGAAGAGATAACATCAATCTCAGAAGGAGCTAGACTCCACAAACGCACTTTCCAGATTGTAGACCTCACCTAGAAACCGACGACCAGTCTGCTCTAAACGAACTCCAAGTGAGAGCGAAAAAAGTAGACTGGGAGTTGGCAAAGAAGGTTGTCACTCTGAACAGGACAAGATGGGCAATTAACACTTTTAAACCCTACAAAAGTCCTGGTCCAGATGATCCAGTCCTACTGCAAAAGGGAGGTGAGGCGGTAGCACTGGTTTTAAACAGGCTTTATAGGGGTAGTATAGCCCTAGGGTATATACCCAAAGCCTCAAGGAAGGCTAATGTGGTCTTTACCAACAAACCTGGGAAAGACTGCACCCAGGCGAAGTCGTATAGACCAATTAGCATATTATCCTTAGCATAGTACAGGCCACCCTGTCAGGAGTGGAAATACAAATGACGGTCACCAAAGGGACCCCTCAAGGAGGTGTATTATCACCACTTCTGTATTTTACACCCAGGGTTATGCTGACGATATAGTCATTATAATCCGGGGCAAATTTCTGTGTACTATTTCAAAACTGATGCAGAACGCTCTGAAATTTGTGATGAAACGGTGTGGCAGGGAAAACTTGAGGGTAAACCCTGCTAAAACGACACTGATCCCTTTCACAAAAACATGGAGTATGAGAGGACTCAAACCTATCACCTTTTTCAATAGACAGTTGGACATTTCAAGTAGACCAAATATCTAGGACTCATCCTAGATAGTAAGCTCACTTGGAATGAACAATTGTCGGCAATAACGAAGAAAACCAAGGCATCTCTCTTTAATTTAAAAAGAGCACTTGGAACAACATGGGGAATCAGACCACATATGGTACTTTGGATGTACAATGTGATCTTGAAACCCATGATAAGCTATGGGTCACTAGTGTGGTGGCCCAAAACAGAACAATAAAAGGGTAAAATTGAATTGGAAAAAAATCAAAGATTTTAAAAGCACACCGACAACAGCCCTAGAAGCTATCCTAAATGTTCTTCCCCTTGAGTTTGTAACCAAGGGGCAAGCTAGGCTAGCGGTATATAGGCCGGAATCAAATGGACACTGGAAACCCTTTGCAAACAGTGGGCATGCCAGTATCCTAGGTGTAATAAAACATAGAAGTTTCGAAATGAGGCGTGACTTCATTGAAACTTCTATAAATTTCGAAAAGCAATTCCGCACCGAGATCTCTAATGGGGGGGAGTTGCAAGACAATCATCTGGATGGCGATCTTATCTGGTATACAGATGAGTCAAAGACAGATGAAGCTACGGGGGCTGGAATACATGGTGTTATACCTAGTCGAGATATAATAGCCCCACTAGGGAAATATGTCACAGTATTTCAAGCCGAAGTATACGCCATTAACTTGTGTGTTCTTGAGAATTTAAGAAGGAGATATAAGAACAAAAAGATCCTCACTCTCTCGGACAGCCAGGCGGCGATTAAAGCACTCGAAAGTGTTAAAACAAACTCTGGGTGAATACTAGAGAGTAAGCACAACCTTAACGAACTGGCAAAACCAAACAACAAAATATTGTTGAAATGGGTGCCAGGGCACAAGTGAATCACTGGCAACGAAACAGCAGACGAACTAGCCAGGAAGGTATGCAGTACACCCCTGATGAGGCCGGAGCCCGCCCTGGGAGTTACAAAAAACTACATCAGAAAAAACAGTGAACGATTGGCTGCAAAACCAATATAGGAAGCACTGGATTTGTAATGGAAGGATTAAGCGCTCTAGACGGCTCATAAAAGAACCGAACAGAGCTATAGCAGATCTAACACTTAATTGTGATAGAAATACTATAAGACGTGTAATTGGCCTTCTAACTGGACATTACACGTTTAAAGTTTACATACAAAAACTAGGGATCAGCGTTGATAACCTGGATTGTAGTCTGTGCCTCGAAGAAGAGAAAACATCAACACACATTCTAGATGAGTGTGTTGCCATAGAAAGATTGTAAAGGATAGCTACTGATGGTAGACATCCGAAGAATCTTTCGAATCTCGAGTACTTGAAGTATGTTATTCTACTAGCTAAAAGGATAAGTAAAGTCATGTAGATCTACAAACAGTGGGGAAAACAATAAGCTAATTTACAAGCTGCAGTGTCGAGGCTTCCAAACCTCATCTCACTCTTTTGGTGACAAAAAAAAAAAAAAAACAAAAAGAAAAACAAAAAAAAATCAAATAACAAAGTGGACAAATAAAAAAGGACGAACTAAATTTAAAAGGACCAAAAACAAATAAAAGTGGTAAGTTAAGAACAAACATAAGAGGTGAAAATAAAAAATAAAAAAAAAAACGTGTTTAGTTTATGAAGACCCCTGCCGGTGTACAGAATAATAAAATAAATAACAAAAACGAAATAAACTAAAAATCCTCTCGGGAACCACAATCGCGTGTGTTTGTTTGTTTAACTTTTTCTACCAACAAAAATACGCGATTTCTTTTATTTAGTTAAAATTTACAAGTGCCGGTAAATTTCATTTACGTTTTATTTCGGGAACGTACCCCCAAATAAACATTTGTAAATTTTATAACATTGGTGTCAGGTGTGGGGTACGTTCAGTTTTCGTGATAATACTCACATCACGCACAATGAAAACTTTCACGTTTACGATAGTGATTTTTGCTTTTGCCCCTTCCTGTTAATTTATTTGTAATCTTCAAATAAAAAGTAAGTCGCTCTCGTTATTTTTGCACAATGTCCAACCACGAAGAAAACAATTTGAGTGGTCATGCCTTCCCTGTTCGCCCTCTGTCACCAACCCCTACTTCTCATGGTGATTTATATGAAGTGTTGGCGAACAATACAACACAAATGGGTGTGCAGGCAGGGATGATTATAGAATTAACGTCCATCATGAAAACAACCCGCCGCGCTTTTCGAATCCTCCACCGCTATCTTCTTGTGCACCGCGTGTAAGTACAGTCACGTTTTCTATTCTGCCGTTGTCAACGCACTATGATATAGTTTTCAATAACGCGACCCCCCTTACAATGCCGCGCATTAAAGTTTCATCGCGAGAGTTCGCTGGCAAAGAACCGTGGTCCGCGTACAAACGCCATTTTTTAACTGTCGCCAAAGCCAACGGGTGGCCGTACGAATTTCAGGCCGTGTTTCTAGCACCTTATTTAAGAGGTACGGTCCTGACCTTTTTCGATACGCTTCCCGGTTCAACACAAGATGACTTTGGCTTATTGGATCGCGCATTCGAACGCCGATTTAGTTTGCAGTATCATCAGTTGATGGTACATATACAGCTTCGTGGCCGGGTACAGCGCGATAAAGAAACCCTAGCGGATTTCGCGGCTGACGAGCAGCGCTCGGTTAATTTAGCGTTTCCGGACTGCTCCGAATCAGCGCGAGTTATATATACAGAATCTCAAAACACAGAAAAATCTGAATTACCGGATTCATATAAAATAAAAACAACAACAAAACCAATGTCGTGGTAAACAATTAGTTTTTATTATTTTTTTATTATTTGAAAAATACAAATTCTTCAACAAAGAAGAAGAGTAATGATAAAAAAAGCATTTTTATAAAAAAGTGCAATAAGTATATAAGAAAAGCTTATATTACCTTTTCCGTTCTCATAAAAAACGCTGATAAGGCATTTATATGAAGTATAATATTAATTATTAAGTAAAAAATGTATGGGAACAAAAAAAAGCAAGTAATAATGTAAAAAAATTGTCTTTTTATTATTCTTTGAAGAATTTTGAATAATAAAATTATAAAACGATTATTCTTAGTCTAACGCTCAGATTGTACAGTCGAATTATATTTTTCTATTTTGTAATTTTTTATTATATGTTAATAAAGTGAATTTCATTTATATTGAAAGTTCATTTTTTTTATATACTACAACGACGGTATATATAAGTGGCGCAGTCGGTAGGATCCTTTTCCATAGAATAAGGATCCAGTGATTCGAATCTGAATTTAAAAAAAATTTTATTTGAAATTTTAATAATTAAGAGAAAAAGAAAAAGAAAATTTTTCTTTGCGAAAAAGAAATTGAAATTCAAATAAATAAAAGAAAAAATATTTGTATAACAGTGTTAAAAAAAAAATTAAAGTGAGATACAAAGTAGTTTAAAGTAAAATTTACTAAACTACGAAGAAACGAACACTAAAGTGAACACTGGATAGACGAATAAGAAGAAACGATATAAGCGATCAAAATAGAAGAATGGCCCAACCACAAAATATGATGGAACAATGCCTAGCAATTCTTACTGACATCTTGAGCAGACAGAATCAGCCTAGATCACTTCGAAGTACTATTGAAAAGGATATTCGTTACTTGCCTGTTTTTGAAGGGAAACCAGGAACTTTACCTGCATTTATTTCATCAGTTGAAAGAGCATTAGCCGAATATGGAGACCAAAGCCCTTAAGTATACAACGTTATTTACAACGAAAAAAATTTGGGAGCAGCAAAAAATTATTTAGAAACCTCAGCACCAACAACGTGGGAACAATGTAAAGCGAAATTAAAATTGCAGTACAAGTCAACAAAGGATCAAGGACGAATTGTTCAGGATATCAATAATTTAAGAGTAAGTTCAATAACTGAATTATTAAATAAGATAAGAAATATTGTTGATGATATAGCTGAATGTGCCATATTTAGTGAACATCAAAATGAAATAATCAATAATTTAAGTAGTGTTCTGGTATTGAAAATTAAAGACATAACAGCTGGAGCTGGAGAAGAAATTAGAAGCATAATTAATAAATATGTCGGACAAGATTATTATAATTTAAAAAATTTTAAAACGAATAATTTCATAAAAGAAAAGCAAAATTTTACTAAACAAAATCAAAATAATTTTAGAAATTTTAATGATAATGTAGGGCAATTACACAACAACAGACATAATAACAATTTTAACAATAACTCGGGACAATACCGACAAAACAACAACTATTCAAGACAGTACAGACAAAACAATTACAATAACAATTTTACACAAAACAGACAAAATCATAATTTTAACAGTTATCATAATAGTTATAAAAGTGATCAAATAAGAAACCAATCCCATAGTAGAAATCAAGACCAAGTTCAACCAATGGACATTGATAATTTAAGTGCGAAAAATGAAGTCAATCAATTAAGTGAAAAAGAGTTTTTTATAAACTAGCCTCGGAAATAAGAAAAATTTTTTTTACCCTCACTGTACAAGGAAATAAATTCATAGCTATGTTAGATACAGGTTCAACCGTTAGTCTTTTAAATTCAAACAATGTACCAAATAAAATTTATGAAAAAATTACAGGCGAAAAAATAAAAATTAGCACAATAGAAGGTCCGGTTTCAAAACCAACTGAAATTGTTAAAACCCTATGTCCTGATGAATTTGAATTACCCACAAATGCTAGAATGAAATGGATTAAAATAAAATTAGATAAACCATATGATTTTCTAATAGGGATGGACTGGATCGAAAGTAATGTAAAAACAATAGATATTGAAAATGAAGAAATAATTCTAAAGAATAATGTTAAAATTCCATTTTTTAATAAAAAATTAGAGGAAGAAATAAATATGTTAGGAGAAAGCGATTTAGAAAATGTAAATTTAAATTATCTGTCAGAAAAAGAAAAAATACCTCTCTTAAGATTACTTGAAAAGTATAAAAAATTATTCTTTCGGGAAGGGGATAAATTAACTAATACTACTAGTATAGTCCATGAGATAAGAACAACAACCAACGAACAAATCAATTCGAAACTATACAGATACCCCCCCCCCCAAAACATGAAGAAGAAGTAAGAAAGCAGATGAGAGAAATGGAAGCCCAAGGCATTATAAGAAAAAGCAAAAGCAGATATAACCCCGGATCAAAAATAATCCGGACTTGGTCAATAAAACACAAAGTACAAGTCTATTCATTAATATTTATTTTTTCCCCTTCAAAGTATTCTCCGTCTGATGCAATGCACTTGTGCCACCGTTTAATCCAATCCTGGAAACATTTTTCGTACTCACTTTTTGGGATCGCCATAAGTTCCTTCTTCGATTTGTCTTTAATTGCTTCTATGCTGTCAAAGCGGGTTCCCCGAAGTGGTTTTTTTAAGCGACTGAACAAAAAAAAGTCGCACGGTGCGAGATCCGGTGAATATGGTGGTTGATGAATAGTGTTTGTTGAGTTTTTAGTCAAAAACTCACGAATAACCACGGCTGTGTGAGAAGGTGCGTTATCGTGGTGTAAAATCCACGAATTATTTTGCCACAAATCGGGTCTTTTTAGACGAACTGCTTCTCGTAAACGCTTCATTACGCTTAAATAATAATCCTTATTAACTGTTTGACCTGTTGGTAAAAATTCATGATGCACAACACCACGATAATCGATGAAAACGGTAAGCAAAATCTTTTTCTTTGATTGAGTACGACGAATTTTTCTGGGTCTTGGTTCTTCTGAAGCGCGCCATTCACTTGATTGTTGCTTTGTTAACGCATCAAACTCGTACACCCACGTCTCATCACCAGTAATGATCCGTTGAATGAATGCAGGATCAGCATTTACTCTGGAAAGCATCTCTTCAGCAACAATAACACGTTCTTGTTTTTGTAAAAAATTCAATGATTTAGGAACCAATCTCGCTGCAAGTCGTGTCAAGCCCAAATCATCACTTAAAATGCTTTGAATTGTACCAAATGAAATTCCTGTTTCAGTAACCATCTCTCTGATCGTTAATCTTCTATTTTCCAAAACCATTGATTTAATCAGATCAACATTTTCTTTGGTTTTTGATGTTGAAGGACGCCCAGGATGAATGTCATCCTTCACTGATTCACGACCATTTTTAAAACGACTATGCCATTCAAATGTTGTTGTTTTCGATAGAGAACTATCACCATAACATTTTTGCAACATTTTTAGCGTTTCAGTAGCATTAATTTCATTTTTTACGCAAAATTTAATACAAATTCTTTGTTCAATTATTTTTTCCATCGCAAAATCGAAAGTAAGCAAAAACTTGACCTAAACAAAGTGCTGTCAAAAAACAACTGATTGACATATATAGCTCGAATTTGGAGGAAATGTAAAAAACAGGTATACAAACATAAATACTAAAAGAAATGCATCTTAAAATATTGGCGGGGGTTGTACATGAACGAGTCCGGGTTATTTTTGATCAGAGTACATTAATAAAATATTTGAAAAAGGGCATGAAAATAAATGTACAAGATCCACAGTATATAGAAGCATTCGAAAATCTTAAACTTTTAATAGCCTCACATCCCATATTAAAGTACCCTGATTACGAAAAACAGTTCACAATCACAACTGATGCTAGTGAATATGCTATTGGAGCCGTTCTTTCACAAGAAGGCCACCCAGTATGCTATGTTTCAAGAACTTTGAATCAACACGAAAGAAACTACAGTGTAACGGATAAAGAATTTTTGGCGATAGTTTATCCAGTAAACTATTTCAGACCATATATTTATGGCAGAAAATTTAAAATTATTACGGATCATGCCCCAATTAAATACTTAAATACAAAATACAAAGGGAAAGAGTTTTCTCAAAGGAATCAAAGATGGATTCTGAAAATGCAAGAGTATAATTACGAGATTGAGTATCTTCAAGGTAAAGAAAATAAAGTGGCTGATTTTCTCAGCAGGATAGAAAACAGTCCTCAAATAAATCATACAAACAGCAGTGAATCCAATATGGACCTGTCTGATGTAAGTGATACAATTCATTCAGTTGAAGAACAAGCTCTGGATCATATAGGTATAAAAGAAGAAATAGTCAATAAATATAAGACTCAAATTATATTAACCTATAGCCCAACTGATGAAATAGAAACATTACATTGGAGAAGAATAATACAAATCAACCCTCAAAACGAAAAAGATGAAATAAAAAATATTCTTAAAAGACATATAAAATCAGGTCGTGTAGGGATATATGCTGAAGTAGAAGATAGAGATTATAATAAAGTTCAGCAATGTATTATTGAATTGTTTTCAGAGGATAAAACTATAAAGTTTATGAAATCAACGAAAAGAGCTCAAGAAATTGAAAATGAAGAAGAATGCCATAAACAAATCTCTTTATATCACACTAAAGAATCTTTACATAGTGGTATAAATGAAACATATCAAACATTAAAGAATAAAATTTATTTTCCAAAACTATGTGAACATATTCAATTAATTATAAATAATTGTTCGAAATGTCAAGAAATAAAATATGATAGGAAACCAATTAAACCCAAATTGAAAATTTCAGAAACTCCAATTAAAAAAAATCAAATTATACATTTGGATATCTTTCATTATTTAAAACAAAAGTTTGTAGTAATTATAGACAAATTAACAAAGTTTGCAGTAACATATTTAATGAATGACAGAAATTGGACAAGGAAAATTGCGGTAATCGAATGGTATATTGCTATTTTTGGTAAACCAGAAAAAATTATCATGGACAATGAATTTAAATCAGAACAATTAATTAGATTTTTACAAGAAAATGGTATTGAAGTACATTGGACCAAACCCAATAGTCACACTGGTAACGCAGATGTTGAGAGATTACATTCAACAATTATAGAAAAAATGCAAGCCATCAATGAAGATATGTTATTAGAACAAAAATTATATAGAGCTATAGGGAATTATAATAATAGGTATCATTCAAGCATAGAGATGACTCCAAACACAGCAAACACTTTAACAGATATGACAGTTTTAGTAAACAGATTAAATGAAAAGAAAGCGAAGTGTATTGAAAAATTAAATCGAACTAAAGAAAATTATATCGAGAAAAGAAAAGAGGGATACATTAAAAATTATAGAAGAGTGAGACATAAAGATGCACCATATTTTAGAAAATTCCCATTAGATAATGTACATGTTGCAAATATTAAAAGACCCTATAAATTTACAGGTAAAATTAATAACAACAATATTAATAATAATTTCAATAATTGTACTCTAACTATTAAAGAGACATCATTTTATAATTCAAAAATTACTATACTTGACAAATTTTATTATCCATCAGATAATATAAAAACAATTAATGATGAAACTATTAATTTAAGAAAAATAAAAATTGATTATGAAAATAACCTTAAAGAAATTGAAGAAATAAAATTTCATAAAAATATTATATATGGCACAAATGTAAGCATAACATTTATATTGATTATATTGGTAATAATTTTTATAAGTTTTTTATATTTGAAAAATAAGAACGGAAAAGTTAAGATAGTAAATAATATGAATCCGGAGGGTTCTGGTCTAAAGAGGGGAGGAGTTATATATACAGAATCTCAAAACACAGAAAAATATATAGAAAAATCTGAATTACCGGATTCATATAAAATAAAAACAACAACAAAACCAATGTCGTGGTAAACAATTAGTTTTTATTATTTTTTTATTATTTGAAAAATACAAATTCTTCAACAAAGAAGAAGAGTAATGATAAAAAAAACATTTTTATAAAAAAGTGCAATAAGTATATAAGAAAAGCTTATATTACCTTTTCCGTTCTCATAAAAAACGCTGATAAGGCATTTATATGAAGTATAATATTAATTATTAAGTAAAAAATGTATGGGAACAAAAAAAAGCAAGTAATAATGTAAAAAAATTGTCTTTTTATTATTCTTTGAAGAATTTTGAATAATAAAATTATAAAACGATTATTCTTAGTCTAACGCTCAGATTGTACAGTCGAATTATATTTTTCTATTTTGTAATTTTTTATTATATGTTAATAAAGTGAATTTCATTTATATTGAAAGTTCATTTTTTTTATATACTACAACGACGGTATATATAAGTCGCGTGATCGTATAGCGTTTGGTCAATTTATTGACGGCCTCTTAGATCTGGACGTTCAACAACGCGTTCGTGATGCCGCCCCTTCTAGCGTTGAAACCGCTCTTGCCTTAGCGAATCGGTCTGAAGCCAGTCGTGACGCTACGCGAATTCGACGTAGAGATGTACGCGTCTATCAAGCCACCGTACGTGAACGCAAAAAAGTTACACACAATGAAAAACAACAGCTGTCGGGAAAAGCCAACCGCCTTGCTTGAAGAAGCACAAGCTTGGCGAGGTTTCGGCAAAAGCTCTAAAGCGTCAACTCGCAAAATTTTCGCCGAAGCTCTCTTCTGACGAAAATAAAAATAAAAGGGTCGGAACGATAAAATTTTTTCACCGTGAAAAGGGCTACGGTTTTATACGGTGTCAGGACAATGGACAGGAAGTGTTCGTCCTTCGCGGAGATTTCCGTGCATCTGGAAATGAACGACGTATTCTACGTGATGGCGACGTCGTTTCTTTTCAAATTGTAGACACGGATCGTTCGCCCCGAGCCGTAAATGTACAACGCGAAACATTGCCGCCGCGAAAAAGTCCGTTACGAACTTCATCCTCCGCCGATTCATCAAAACCCGCCGTCGCGTCTCTTCGTAATAGCCATACACGCGCAGCACCTTCCGTGACTCCTCACGCACGCGCCGAGTCTACCAAAAGCTGTGAACCGAAGCCATCTACCACTGCGACGACTCCGGTGAAGCCCCCTGTCACTGCCCTATGTCCACCAACGTCAACTGCCTGTGGAACTAGTCCACTAAGCCCCTCTGTTACAGAGAACGCTTCACCGTCAAATTGACGTCCACTAACCCCTTTGGGCAGGACTCAGTGAAGAAATTAGGTCCACTCATTATCCCCATTACTGTCGGGACCACCGGCCCTAACCTGCACATCTCCGGGTCGGTCAATGACACCCCTTGCAGGATGATAGTTGATACGGGAGCCACGCGAACAATTGTTCATCCCCGACTATTGCGTGACAACTCTCTTATGGTAAGAGTTCAACCTTCGTGTGCCTGTATCCAAAGCGTCACTAGCGAAACCATGCCCGTTAAAGGAAAGGCTTTGATTCAAATTTCGGCTGAAAATTTTCTTATTGAACATCCCGCCTTTGTAGCCGAAATATTCGATGAATGTATCCTTGGTATACATTGTATCCCAAATGTATCCTTGCAACCGCTGCATTTTAGATTTGGAAAAGAATCTGTTATACATAGGTGAAGAAGTGGGTCCTCTGTCGAGCCCTGAACTGTTCCCTTTGTGTACTCTGTCTACACTTGAGTTGCCTCCTTTTCAAGACGTGGTCACACCTCTTCACATTTCTCTCGCCTCTGGTACAGATGTTTGCTTCTCAGCCTCTTGCTCCCTTCCTAAGCAGATGAGCGTGCTTCCGACCCTGACCAGAGTGTCTGATGAGAGGGTGTTAGACAGGGAGAAAACGAACTGATACTCTATCAGCAACCTTTTCAGTGAAGCTTTCTGAGATATCGACAAACCTTCACTGCTAGATTCGTAAAGATCCTCTCGTTCCTTGGGGAGCTCATTCACCATTGTTCGCGCTTGATGACAAGCAAGGACCATTGGACCTGTCTCAGCATGGGCAATGGGAACGTCCCTCGGAACGATCACTGTCTCTGGGGTCAGGTTGCAAATTGTGGCTAACACCCTCTCATCAGACACTCTGGTCAGGGTCGGAAGCACGCTCATCTGCTTAGGAAGGGAGCAAGAGGCTGAGAAGCAAACATCCGTACCAGAGGCGAGAGAAATGTGAAGAGGTGTGACCACGTCTTGAAAAGGAGGCAACTCAAGTGTAGACAGAGTACACAAAGGGAACAGTTCAGGGCTCGACAGAGGAACCACTTCTTCACCTATGTATAACAAATTCCTTTCCAAATCTAAAACGCAGCGGTTGTTTTTTAAGAAATCCATCCCAAGGATACAGTCGTCGAATATTTCGGCTACAAAGGCAGGGTGTTCAATAAGAAAATTTCCAGCCGAAATTCGAATCAAAGACTTTCCTTTAACGGGCAGAGTTTCGCCAGTGACGCTTTGGATACAGGCGGAAGAAGGTTGAATTCTCACCATACAAGAGTTATCACGCAATATTCGGGGGTGAACAATTGTTCGCGTGGCTCCCGTATCTACTATCATCCTGCAAGGGGTGTCATTGATCGAACCGGAGATATGCAGGTTAGGGCCGGTGGTCATGACGGTAATAGGGATGATGAGTGGGCCTAATTCCTCCACTGACTCCTGCCCAATGGGGTCAGTGGACGTCAGTTTGACGGTGATGCGTTCTCTTTAACAGAGGCGCTTAGTGGACTAGTTCCACAGGCAGTTAACGTTGGTGGACATAGGGCAGTGGCAGGGGGCTTCATTGGAGTCGTCGCAGCGATAGAGGCCTTCGGTGCACAGCCTTTGATAGACGTGGCGCGTACAAAGGGAGTCCCAGAAGGTGCTGCGCGTGTAGGGCTATTACGGGCTGACGCGGCGGTTTGATTTATTGAATTGGCGGAAGGCGAAGTGCGCGGCGGACTTTTTCGCGGTGTCGATGGTTCACGTCGTACGTTCACGCCTCGGGGCGAACGATCCGTGTCTACGATTTGAAACGAAACGACGTCGCCATCGCGTAAAACACGTCGTTCATTCCCGGGCGTACGGAAATCCCCGCGAAGGACGAACACTTCCTGTCCATTGTCCCGGCGCTTTATAAAACCGTAGCCCTTTTTACGGTGAAAGAATTTAATCGTCCCGATTTTCCGATCCTTATGTTCGTCGGCAGGAGGCTTCGGCGAAAATTTCGCAGGTCTACGCGTTGGAGCTTGTGTTAAAGCGTCGCCATGATTGTGTTCCTTCAAGCAAGGCGGTTGGCTTTTCCCGACGGCTGTTGTTTTTTATCGTGCGAATCTCTTTCGCGTTTACGTACGGTGGCTTGATAGACGCGTGCACCTCTACGTCCGCTTCGCGTGGCGTCGCGACTGGCTTCCAACCGGATCGCCAAGGCCAGGGCGATTTCAACGCTCGAAGGGGCGGCATCGCGGACGCGTTGTTGAACTTCAAAGTCTAAGAGGCCGTCAATAAATTGACCAAACGCTATACGATCACGCGCTGATTCGGGGCAGTCCGGAAATGCTAAATTGACCAAGCGCTGCACGTCAGTCGCGAAATCCGCTAAGGTTTCTTTGTCGCGCTGTACCCGGCCACGAAGCTGTGAATGCGCCACAGACTGGTGGTACTGTAGGCTGAAACGGCGTTCGAAGGCGCGATCCAACAAACCAGTCATCTTGCGTTGAACCGGGTAGCGTTTCGAAAAAGGTCAGGGCCGTACCCCTTAAGTAAGGTGCTAAAAACACGGCTTGAAATTCATGCGGCCATCCGTTGGCTCTGGCGACGGTTAAGAAATGGCGTTTATACGCGGTCCACGGTTCTTTGCCTTCGAACTCTCGCGGGGCGACTTTAATACGCGGTATTGAAAGCGGGATCGCATTATTCGTAGCGATGCTGCGGTGCGTTGACGAAGGCAGATCGGTAAACGTTACCGTGTTCACACGCGGGGCACAGGTAGATGGCGGTGGAATATTAGAAAGGCGCGGTGAGGCAGGTAAAAGGGTCGTCGCTTTGTGGCCCGGAGTAATCGGACTCGCGTCGGGATCACTTACCGGTGCGAATGGCTCATAAGGGGCAGACGGGGCAGCACCGAAGGCATCCTGTGAAGCGCTCCTGCGGATAGGGTTACTCCCAAAGGGTCTTGCCGGGTGGAATTGGCCACACTCACCAAAGAGTCCGGAGTTTGGCATTTAACTTGAGGCCGATCAACCGGAACAGAAGGCGCCGAAAAGTTAAATTGATTAATTAAACTTGAAAAATTACGGCGGTCTTGTTCGTAAGAAGAGGCGACAGGACAATTAAGAGACGGTGGCACAAAATGCTCCGCCGAGGAAAGGGGTTGCTCCATAGTTGTCATTAGCAACTCCATGAAAGTTTTCATGGTGGACGTTAACTCCGTAATCATCCCTGCCTGCACACCCATTTGTGTTGTGATGTTCGTCAACACTTCCTTTAAATCACTATGAGAAGAGGTTGGTGACAGAGGACGAACAGGGGAGGCATGGCCACTCAAATTGTTTTCTTCGTGGTTGGACATTATGAAAAAATAACGAGAGCGACTCACTTTTATTTGAAAATTGCAAATAAATAAACAGAAAGGGGCAAGAGCAAAAATCACTTTAAACGTGAAAGTTTTCACTGCGCGTGATCTAAGTTCTATTATGAGAACTGAACGCACCCCACACCTGACACCAATGTTAGAAAATTTACAAGATTGTTTGTTTTTGTATAGGGGTACGTTCCCGAAATAAACGTGGATACAAATTACCGGCACTTGTAAATTTCACGAAAATAAAAAAAATTAATCGCGAATTTTTGTTAGCGTAAAGCTGAAATCAACAAATACACACGATTATGGTTCCCGAGAGGATTTTTATTTTATTTCAACACCCGTATAGCCAAAGGGTGTTCGTAAAAAAAAAGCGCACTAAACACGTTATTCTTTTCCCTATTTAATTTTTTTTTTTAAATTTTAAACTTACCCTTTTATTTATTTTTTTTTTTTTTCGGTCCTTTTTAATTTAGTTCGTCCTTTTCTACACGTCCACTTTGTTATTTGATAGTTTTTTTTTTTTTATTTTTACTTTAAGGGCGCCCTATTCCACTGCACTATGGTCTTTAAAATTTATGGTCTTTTGAAATTTATTTTGTACTTCTTAAATGCACAATGAATAGATAAAATTATTTAAATGTAAAATTAAACCGAGCCGAATTTAAATTTGAAATTTTCAAACTTCCCTTTTTTTTTATTTTTTCTTATTTTTTTTTATTTTTTTTATTTTTGTTTGAAAAAAACTGCACCGCACGTACTAATTCAAAAAACACGTCTAACTAGGTCAATGTCTACCTTGCGAAGAAGGAAAAAATGATGGCCGACCACCCACGTTTTTCAAGATCACTCAAGATCATGGTGTGCGAATCGATATTCGAAAATTTGTTTAATCGATCGCTTCGATAATCTTGAAAAACGTTACAGACGGGGTGGCGCCATCTGTTAGCAATTTTGCAACAATATATTACAGTACAATAATATTGCTGACATAGTAATTTCATACTAAGTGTATGTTGAATTTGTATATACAGGTATATGCAGTCAATGCCCTGAGCAATGTTTTACAATTAATTGCAACATAATCAATAAATATTCTAATTATGAATGAAATGTTTTTTTTTTAATGCCTTAAATAATACATATTATATTTACATAGAATGATTCTGTTTCCCAACATCCTGCACCCCGTTGAAGTCCTTTACTTCAAATTTATAATCGTTCAGATTATGCCTTGATATGGTTCTGGGTGCGGGTTGCGGTATCTTTAAAACCTTTTTTCTCTGTCGTAAATTTTGTATCACACAAAATGTAATAAGAAGTAATAAGATACCCATAGTGGTATATCCCACGCTAAATTGATGAATATCATGAGGTTGCAGTTGTTTTAGTTGATGTTGATTTTCTTTTATATGATCTAATTCCTTGGAGATTACTTCAAATTGTTTACTGTGATTCATGTAGCTAAATGGTGTATAAATATTTGACATGTCGTCTGGTATTATGTCTATGTAACTCAGATTGAAATTCAAATTTGGTTAAAACGAGTTGCTGAACATGTCTGTTTGTAATTTAGCTATTGCATTAGGTGTCACATCGTTTGATTTTAAAACACAGCCTTCGATCAACATAATAATCCCATTTCCGTGTAATGTTGAATGCGTATATTGATTTTTACAAATAATTGTGATTTTGCGATCGTGGTCCAAAGTGAAAAGCCATTGATTTGGTGTCGATAATTGTATCCAATTGTTCGCAGATTGTGCGGCTTTTAGTGCACATGATGACGGTAGTGCTTGTTGTTTAAATAGTTCTATTTCACACGAGTGCATTTTTGAGGTTCTCTGATGAATTGGTCGATTTTGTTGACAAAGATGATACTTCTTTGTTAATGTAATGCATTGTATGAACACCAGATTTGTGAGAAGGTAAAAGTTATCTTCGTATAAATGGCCATAATGAAGTCCATTGCTGGTGCAACTGAAATGACGGAGTCATTGGTGATCATTGGCAGAGGGATAACATGATATAACTCAAAATCGGTTCTGCTCACTAAAGGTGTTTTAATATTGAAAATCACTAAATTTTTCTTTATACTACATTGTACATACTATCATTGATTTATATAGGAGCATCGCGTCTAACTCTCCATTTATGGTTGATAATCGAAGTTCAGGTGTTAAGTGTTCTTTTATAATGGCTATCTGTGCTTTCAATTGTTGTGTCGTTATTATGTGAGGATTAGTCCTGCCGTGATGTGTATCAGTTACAACATTCAGTATAGTTTCTTGCATTATATGGCACTCGGTAATTAATGATGTAACTAAAATCGATAACGTGTTAAACGATTGAATAACCTTTTGCTGTTTTTGCTCAGTGCTCATGTTTCTCATTTTGTTGTACATATTTTCTATATGTTGTTCAATTCTTTTCGTTTGATTTATTCTTTCACTTTCTTCTTTGACTGTTGTCTGAATGTTGACTGTTGTTTCTAAAATATATGTTTGATTTTTATTTATTTATTTATTTATAAAGGTTAGAATAGTAAATGAATTTACAATCCTAACAGGGGGGGAATAGCACTGACTACAGAGGTCTACGGCTATTTGGGGAAGTAGTGTCAGACTCATACCCGAGGTGGGATTCGAACCCACGGCTGTTGGGATCGTAGACCTAGCACACTACAACTAGGCTACACAGCTGGTTGTGTTTGATTTTTAATTAATTCAAGTAAATGGTGTTCATTATTTTTAACATTGTCTATTGTTTGTCACATTTCTGTGGCGTAGTCTTCATCCAATATTCCAAACAATTTGTTAGCAACCGTTCCCACTATATTCAGTGGCGATTTTCGATTTCGTAATTTATTGAGAGTATGATCCTGTAGCAACACGTCGTTGTTGATAATTTCATCTATGTGATGTTGATGCTGATGAATCACTTCCGTATAATATTCATTATGAAAGATGAATCTGTTCAAACGCGTTCACTGGGACTGGGACATAACTTGTTTTATGGCATGGATAGTGGCTCGGTATCCTTGCAGATCGTAATACACTATGAGATTCCAATAACTGGGTATAATGTTTGCTCTTCCAAGGTTTTCGAAATACAATCCTGCTTTGTTATCCAGTTGTTGTAATTGGACAGAATCTGGCATAAGAGGGGCACCATGTGTTATCAGTGGAAGAACCAAAGTTGTTAGCAGCAGAATCTTTGTCATGTTCAACGGAGAATTCGATGTTTTTCTTTTCCTGTTTTGTTTATGATTTTCAGGTTCTTCATAATTGTCTCAGTGTTGCATCTCATCTTCATAACATTCAGCATTGTCATCATTAATATCAAGTAGTAGTGGAGCTAACAAGTGAATTGCTCGTCTATATACGCCTGTAGCTGTTTTCACGTGCGCTACACAAACTTTATCATCAGGTCCTGGTACAATGTCATAAATTATGCCCAAGGGCCACTTTAGTGGAGGTGTGTTGTCTTCTTTCATGACTATTCTTCTTTCTGTGCCTATTTTAATACTTGGACGTTTTTGCAATTGTTTTAAGTGTTCATTATACCAACGCTGCCAAAATTCATTCTTAATAAAATTTACCAGTTGCCACCTTGTAAGTAAGCTTATTTTATTTTCTGATGAATGAGTATCCACAGATGCTGTCATTCACCAATTAGAAAATGAGCTGGCGTCAATGCTGTCAAATCATTAGGGTCTGCTGACAATGGTGTTAATGGTCGTGAATTTAATATAGCTTCAACTTCGGCAGTCACTGTACGTAACTCTTCATATGTGAGCGATGCTTTTGCTACTGATTGATATAACAAATACTTTGTTGATTTAACTGCAGCTTCCCACAAGCCAACAAAGTGTGGCGATCTTGGAGGAATGAAATGAAATTGTATTTTGTTTTGTAAACACAAGTTTGTAATTCGATTTCTTGCGTAATCATTTTCAAACATTTGATTAATTTCTTCTAATTTATTTTTAGCACCAACGAAATTTCTGCCATTGTCACAATAGACGTTCTCACATCTTCTTCGCCTCGAGATGAATCGCTTTAATGCGCCTAGAAAACCATCTGATACAACCTCTAAGGAAATGAAGAGCTTTGGTTGCAAAACAGCAAAAGACAGCTATGCACGATTTTTGTGGCCGTTTTCCTCGCAATTTAAAGTGAGTGTATACTGGTCCACAAAAGTCTATGCCGCAATTGATGAATGATCTAGCCTGTTGAACTCTGTTTGGCGGCAAGTTCCCCATTTGTTGACAGAAGAATCGAGGTTTGACTCTGGCGCAAGTAACACAATTATTTACAGTTGATCTTGCCAGTGTTCGTCCTTCAAGGATCCAATATTTTTGTCTTGTCAATGCTAACAAAGCTTGAGGTCCGGCATGTAGATTTGTACGATGTATGTTTAATAATAATTTGGTTACAAAACTATCAGATGGTATCAGAAGACTCCGACTCCGACTCTTAATAGACTATTTTCATCTAAAAATGGTGCCAGTGTGACTATTTTACTGGATCGTGGCATTTATTATGTTGTAAACATTGAATTTCAATTTTAAATGCTTCTTTCTGCATTTCTTTCATGATGACGTGTGAAGCACTTTCAAGCTCTTGTACAGTCAGGTATTGACTTCGATGCTTTGACTTATTTTTGAAAATTGTTATGGCCCGCAATACATATGCCAATACATATTCCAATTTTCCATATGAATTCCCATGATTTATATGATGTAGTGGATGCGTTTTTGAATCACTGACTGCAGATAGTGTACAAGTTGAATGCCTTTCTTCTTCTGGAACTTTTACTACCTGAACAGGCTGTAATGGCCATTTTAATTTTGACATGCTCAGGACCTTCAAACCATAATTTTGAATTTTCCAGTTGTTCAGGAAACATACCTCTCGAAATTATATCTGCTGGATTGGCTTTTGTATGCACGTATTTCCATTTCATATTTTGTGTTAATTCTTGTATACTGGCAATTCGATTTGCTACGAACGTTTTTAAAGATGATGGATCTCCTTTTAGCCATAATATAACAATTTGTGAATCTGTCCAGCAGTAAATATCATCAAGTTTTAGTTTCATATTTTCTTTTACATAATTTACAAGCTGTGCCATTAGTAGTGCAGCACATAACTCCAAACGAGGCAATGTTGTAGGTTTTACTGGTGCAATCCTGGATTTGGAGCACAACAATCGAACCGTTCGTTTGCCATTCAACAGACCGCCGATAAATGAGTGTTCCGTACGCCTTTTCGCTGGCATTAGCGAACGCATGCAATTCAATGCTACTTAAGTTACTATTCAAGAACATGTATCGAGGTATCTGAATTTTATTAAATTTAACTAATTCGCTTCTAAATTGTAGCCACGTGGAGTGCAACTCAACAGAAAGTTCATCATCCCAATCTAATTTCCTCTTCCACAATTGCTGAAGAAATATTTTTCTTGTTACGACTACTGGATTGATTAATCCCTGTAGCGACACTCATTGCATTTACTATCACCCACTACAAGTCTACATACAAGATAACCTTGTGTAGGTACTACTTTACATAATGTATGTACATATACATACAATCAACATCATCTCAATCTCTCTTGTATATAACAAGAGATTAGAAATACTCTTGACCAATGCAATAAGTACCGCTACCATTTATTATTATACTACTTAATGTAATTAGTAATTAAGTTTTATCAGTAGTAAGGTATCAGTGGTTAAGATCGAATCAATAAAAACGCTACGTTCAGGAAATATTAAAAATTGTGATTTTTCTTCTTTTGGTGCAACAAATGGTGACCCCGACGACGGACAAAATTAATATTTTTTCAAAAAATATAATAAATTATTTCAAGTGTATTTTAAAAAAGAAAATAATAAAAAATTTGAAAAATAAAAATTGATTAATTAAAACAATTCTGTGATACAAGTGATCGTGAAAAATTAAAAAAAAAAAAAAAAAAATTTTTTTAAGAACAGTGAACACGTGCGAAAGTGAAAATTAACCTAGTGCACATCATACATTTTACACATATCACGTGCAAGTTTTCTGTTTTTCAGACATCATATACAATTGAAAATTACACATATCACATAATATAGTACACACGTGCATTTTCCACATATTATACATATCATATCACACACATTGCATACACGGTTACATATCACACACATTACATACACGGTTACATATCACACATAGTACGCACCACACCTTTTTCTAAAATTATTACATAGTGCAATTTTTTTAAAATAAATATTATAAATTTTGCTAAAAAATTAATTAAAATATTGGAAATAATAAATTTATTTCCAAAAAGTGAAAATATTTTGCATAAAATTTGCAATTTTAATTGCACGTGCCTCATCAGATATTTTCATCATAGGTAGGTAGGTAGGTAGAGGTGGCCGCCCGCTCATTCCCAAGCAAGCACACTTAGGCCAGAAAGGCCCATTGTGATACCACACCAGGAATCTCACAGATCGAACCACCTCGAGCGCTTCAGAAAACCCAGAAGTGTCTTGACCGAGATTACCCCTAAACTAGAGAGATCTTGAAAGAAGGCAGCCCCAAGAAATAATTCTCTATTTCTAGAGAGCGCCATACAGTGACAGAGGAGGTGTTCAATACTTTCCTCCTCCTCTTCATCTTGACATGCTCTGCAGAGGTCATTATAGGGAGCATTTAGCCTTCTGGCATGTTTGCCTATAAGACAATGCCCCGTTAAAACTCCCACTAGAGCACTAACTGTCCTCCTATTTTGGGATAGCAGGTCACTATAGCAGTTTATTGTCCACTCCAGGACACAGAGCCTTGGCAATGGAGTTACCAGTGCTTGAAACCCATCTTAGATTCCATGCCCTCGTAGACTCCTGCCGTGTTCTTAGGGCACAGCTGGCGGCTGGGATTCCAAATTCTCGATAACCCTCCAGTAATTCGAGAGTTGTTCCCAGTCTGGCCAGCTCATCTGCCTTACAATTTCCCTGGACTTCCGTGTGTCCAGGTACCCAAATAAGGTTAATACTGAAGTACTCTGCCATAATGTTTAGCAGAGTAAGGCACTCCAGTACGACCTTCGATGAGCAAGTCGCTGCGGTCAGCGCTTTGATCGCGGCCTGGCTGTCAGAGAATATATTTACCACCCTAGCGGCAATAACATTCTCAGCAAGCCAGTTAATCGCCTCTTTAATTGCAGCTACCTCCGCTTGGAACACACTGCAGTGATCCGGTAGCCTAAATGATAATTCAATTTTCAAGGAGTCACTGTACAGACCCCCTCCAACTCGGCCATCCAGCTTGGAGCCGTCTATGTAGAGATGTACGCCATCCCTGCGCAGCGGCTCCTTGCTGGCCCATTCATCCCTAGAAGGAACACTAGTCAGAAATTTCCCTCTAAAGTTCGGCCTGGGAATAGCATAATCGATTTCCCCAGAGAACGGTAGAGAATCAATAATGCTTGAATGACCTAACCGAAAGCGCGACCACTGTCCGCTAGCCATAAGCCTAGTGGCAGTGTTTTTTGCGAGTTCGGTGGCATACAGATCCAGAGGCATCAGATTCAATAAAGCTTCTAATGCCCCTGTTGAAGTGGTCCTGAGAGCTCCGGAGATAAGTGCGGCCGCTCTCTGAACCTTCCCTAAAAGATTACTCGTGGTGGCCGTCCGTAGGGCCGTCCACCACACAATCGACCCATATAGCAAGATAGGTCTCACTACCGCAATGTAGAGCCAGTGAACGACTCGAGGTTCAAGCCCCCACTTTCTACCAATTGCTTTCTTGCATGAGTACATGGCCACCATAGCCTTCCTCACGCGTTCCCTAGTATTTTGCTTCCAGCTGAGCTTGGAATCAAGAATTAGTCCAAGGTACTTAACCTCCTTGGAAAGCGCCAGAGGAGTACCCGCTAGGACCACATTATTTAGACGCGGTACCTTGTACCTTCTAGTAAATAGAACAAGGTCCGTTTTCTGTGGATTCACTGATATTTTCATCATACCACGAGGAAATTAACGATCCATTGATTAAATATTATTCAACATAAAAGGATCACAACGAGGGAAATCAAAATCAGGACATTCTGCATGCGGATGATTAAAATTTTCACGGATTTTTTAAGATTACTTTTCCACATTTTCCTGGTACCGGCATATCAACATACGTTACTACGTACATATGTTACGCAACACATCACATTTTTGTCTTGGAATGGGTTTATTATACAATTAATTTAATCATAACTATTATATTTTGTAAATTATTTAAAACAAAAATTAAATTTACATAAATATTCATATTTTTTAGGTTATTAGCACTTTAAAATATTATCCATACATATATACAAAACAGAGGAAAGGCATAAAATTGGAATCATTAAATAAATGCAGACAATTTAAACATAAAAAAAAAACATACATATACGAGTACATACATACATATATTTACGAATACATTACAACGGAATCGCAGTAAGTAAATTTTCATTTCACTTTTATTCAAACTTCCTTTGTTTATTACAATAACACGTATTTATTATACGTGTGATTATCTTTACATTCAATATTATATACATATATGACAAATATTTTTTCCTAAATATCGGTACACGCGGTAAATTTTTTTCGAGATCGTATATATATAGTACCTTTTATAACGTTACATAGTAATTCATTTTAAAAGTTAAAGGTTTTGTCATTAAAGTTAAAGTTAAGCGACGGATCTGAAAACGGTAATACCAAAAAATCTCCTAATACCAGAGACAATAGTCCTTTACAGAATCCTGATCATGATAGTCAGCAATTAATTACACATGACTCTTTTATTGGAAGCATGAAAATACCACCCTTTTGGAACAATCGACCCGATTTGTGGTTTGTACAGATCGAGACACAGTTCCGAGTTAAAGGTATAACATCCTCCAGTACGAAATACGACTATCTTGTTGCTTCTTTACCATCTGAAACCATGGAAATTGTGTCTGATATTCTTCTGAACCCACCACAACAGGAAAAGTATGAAAATTTGAAAAAGCATCTCCTTTCTCGTAGTACAAATTCAGAAGGTCGTAGACTTGATACACTCTTACATTAAGTTGAATTAGGCGATTACAAACCTTCAGAGTTATACAGACATATGGAATCATTAGCCGGTGGAAACAGTTTGGTTAGCCCTTCACTATTAAAAAATCTGTGGATTAGCAAGCTTCCTTATTCCATACAAACATGCATTATAGTTATAGAGAAATCTCATACGTTAGATGAAATACTCACTATAGCTGACAAAATCCAAGATTCAACGGCCTCTACCAATATATCAGCTCTTAACTACAACAAACATTTTCCTAGTGGCAACAATAATAGCATTAACGACGCTATATCAGAATTAACTGAACGTATTAAACGGTTGGAAACCCGAAACTTCAACCGGAGGCCAAGACAGCGTTCCAGATCAAATACCCGTTTCTCATCCAAAAGTCCTGCACGTACCACTAAAAACAAAAGGTTATGCTGGTATCATAAACGTTATGGTTCCATGGCTCAAAAATGTTTACTTCCCTGTTCTTATGTTGCAAAAGAAGATTCACAAAAAACTGAATGTAGCTGTTTCGCCTGCGGCAGCGAATACACATAAGCTTTCACGCCGCCTTTTCATTTATGATAAAACAAACAAGTTAAACTTCCTCATCGATACAGGTGCAGAAATTTCCATTATTCCAAAACGAAATTACGCTCGTTCTGTAACCAAGACAGATTATCGATTAATTTTAGCAAATGGTATACCTATCTCAACTTTCGGCTTTACAAATCTTTCGCTCAATTTAGGACTACGACGTTGTTTCAACCACTCTTTTGAAATTGCGGCCACTGATTACGCTATCATAGGCGCAGATTTTTTATATAAATACAATCTCATTGTCGATCTCAGACAGAGAAAACTTATTGATCAGACAACACTTTTCTCGGTTAAATGCATTTCACGAAAATGTGACTCATGCTCTCCGAAACTTTGCCCCGTTGAAGGTGAATACGGTGCAATTCTTAACGAATTTCCATCGTTAAAAGCACCTCCCAATTTCCAAACGGAACCACATCACAATGTTGTATGTACATCGTATACATACAAGAGGTCCTCTACCATCAGCGAAACCCAGAAGATTGCATCTAGACAACTAAATGCTGTTACCGAATTTGATAAATATCCTTTGCCAAACATACAGGACTTTACTATCTATTTGCACGGTTGCAAAATTTTTTCATAAATCGTCTTAATACGAGCGTACCATCAAATCCCAGTAGCACCTGAAGACATTTATAAAACGGCAGTGACGACTCCTTTAGGTTTATACGAATTCGTACGTATGCCTTTCGGCGTTAAAAACGGCGCCCAAACTTTTCAGCGCTTTATCAACGAAGTTTTAATAGGTCTTGATTTTTGTTTTTCATACATTGATGATATCGTAATCGGAAGTAAATCCCCAACTCAACATAAAGAACACCTTCGTCTACTTTTCACTCGTCTTGCCAAGTACGGCATCAATGTTAATCCTACTAAGTGCATTTTTGGTCAAACTGAGCTAGATTTTTTGGGACATAAAATCACAGATAAAGGTATATTACCTTCACACAGTAAAGTCGAAGCTATAGCTAATTACGCTATTCCTGCTTCAGTCAAAAGCCTACAACGTTTTCTAGGCATGGCAAACTTTTACCACAGGTTCATACCTAACTTTTCAAAAATAGCTATACCTTTATACGATGTGATCAAAAAATGTGAACCAAAGAGAAATGCCAAGATACCCTTAGAATGGAATGAAGCGCAACGAACTGCTTTTGATAAAATCAAAACTTCGCTTCAAAACTGTACCTTATTAGCTCATCCTGACTCAACCGCCAAACTCAGCCTTTGGATAGACGCATCCAGTGATGCTGTAGGCGCAGTCGTTCAGCAGTACAGCAACAATTCTTGGCAACCATTAAGCTTCTTCTCTAGAAGGTTACAAGCTGCTGAAAAAAAGTATTCAACGTTCGATCGTGAACTGTTAGCTCTATACTTAGCCATTAAACATTTCAGCCATCTTTTAGAAGGAAAACACTTTATTGTCTATACTGACCATAAGCCACTTACGAAAGCAATAGGCTCCAAATCTGATAAGTCGCCTAGACAAACAAATCACCTTTCATATATTTCACAATTTACAAATGACATAAGACATGTTTCAGGTTGTATATAGTTTCTGATGCGCTTTCCAGAACACACATCGATCCCATTTCACAAACACAAAAGTTAGACTTTCAGTCTCTATACCATGAACAACAAACTGACGAGGAACTTCAAAATATTCTCGTCAAACAGTCATCCGATTCATGTTCGTTTCGTCTTAAAAAAATTCAAATCCCATTAGAAAATCTTGAGATGTGGTGCGAAATTTCCACAGGCATAGATAGACCTTATGTACCAGGAAGTCTCCGACGTATCGTCTTTGACTCAATTCACAATCTTTCTCATCCTAGCGTCAGGTGCACAAACAAACTAATCACTCAAAAGTATTTCTGGCCTAAAATGAATAGTGAAATTAGACTTTGGTCGAAAACTTGCATCTCTTGTCAAAAAGCTAAAGTCGTACGAAATATAGTGTCACCTCATGGTAATTGGACCTCCATCCAATGGTCATAGTTATATCTTAACTATTAAAAATCGTTTTTCACACTGGCCTGAAGCAATTCCCTTGCGAAACATTGAAGTTAAGACCGTATGCAACGCTCTCATCCACAACTGGATTGCGCGTTATGGCATCTGTCAAACACTCACGACTGATCAAGGAACTCAGTTCGAATCCGCACTTTTCAAAGAGCTCTCACAAATCTTAGGTAGTCATCGCATTCGAACCACCACCTGTCACCCACAGTCAAACGGTTCCGTAAAGAGATTTCACAGACAACTCAAAGTAGCCATTAGAGCTTCCACTAACCCTAAGAATTGGTATAATACTTAACCCTGGATACTCTTAGGAATTCGCTCAGCTCTTATCGAGGATATTGGTCTTTCTCCAGCTCACCTTATGTATGGACAACCTCTTCGCTTACCAGGAGAATTTATCACCCAGCACATATTACCTGATTCCAAAGTTGATAATCCTACGGCTCAAGAAATTCAACGTAACATAGCCAACATATTACCACATACTCAACGATCTAGAAAACAATGTCATATTTTCGTACCGCAAGATATTCAAAAATGTACGCATGTATTTATCAAAAACGCAATATACAAAGGTAGTTTGAATCCACCGTACAGCGGACCGTATAAAGTATTAGAAAGAAATGATAAAATTTTCAAAGTTCTGATTAACGACAAAGAAGAAATTATAAACATAGACAGATTAAAACCTGCATTTCTTTTGAACCCAGATGTTTCCAATTCTTATCCACCTACTAGATCTACACAACCTAAAAAAGTTCATTTTAGATTGTAATAAATTGTTAATCTTAAATGTAAGTTAAATGTACATATGTTTAACTAGAAACATTATTTTATGTCAAATTTTAAGTTTAAATTTCAATTTAAGAATTTTTAAATAAGTTAATATATATAAATTCTCTTTCATAGGGGGGAGTGATGTAGCGACACTCATTGCATTTACTATCACCCACTACAAGTCTACATACAAGATAACCTTGTGTAGGTACTACTTTACATAATGCATGTACATATACATACAATCAACATCATCTCAATCTCTCTTGTATATAACAAGAGATTAGAAATACTCTTGACCAATGCAATGAGTACCGCTACCACTTATTATTATACTACTTAATGTAATTAGTAATTAAGTTTTATCAGTAGTAAGGTATCAGTGGTTAAGATCGAATCAATAAAAACGCTACGTTCAGGAAATATTAAAAATTGTGATTTTTCATCTTTTGGTGCAACAATCCCAATGGATCAAAAATGTGTGATACATCTACTAGTACTGTTCGGTTTGTAATTTTTGCATGTGATTTCAACGCCACTGTAATTGCAAACATATCTGTTATTGGACGCCATATGAGGCCCAGTGTCCTTATTTGTTCATCATGCAGTTCGCTGAAATTTAACTGAATTTCGAGATCTTCGTTTGGAGTACTCTGTACGAGCCGAGGATGATTGGCACACTATTTTCTTAAGTGAAAACCTCCAGATTTTGACATATCATTCATTTGTTTTTGAATAACTATCGCTTTTTCTAGGTCATCACTGCCTGTTATGATGTCATCAACATAAAACTCCTTAATAGCTTCCGCCGCCAGCGGAAAGCGCTCTTTTTCATTTTCTGCTAATTTATGTAGACATCTAATTGCGAGATATGGTGCTGATTTTGTACCGTATGTTACAGTACATAATTGATAATACCGTATTGGATCTGATTGATGCTCTCGCCACATGATCATTTGCATACTTCGATCTTCTTCGGCTACTAAAATTTGACGATACATTTTATTGATGTTTGCCGTAAACACAAATTGTTTTGTACAAAATCGTGAGAGTATGGCTACAATGTCTTCTTGAATTTTTGGACCTTTCAACATCAAATCGTTTAATGATAAATTGTTTGAAGTCTTTGCAGATGCGTCAAACACTACTCGTAATTTTGTTGTACTACTAGTGGGTTTTAGTACGTAACGATGTGGTAGAAAACAGTATGGTTGATTGATTGAACTTGCATTTACTTCTCGCATGTGTCCAAGTTTCAAATATTCATCAAGAAACTCGTTGTACTAATTTTTCAATGATTGATTTTGCACTGGTTGTCTTGCGATGCTCAACAATCTTTTGAATGCAATTTGTTTGGATTCACCCAGAATTTTCGTGTCACCTAGAATCGGCAAATTGAGAACGAAGCGACCTTCTTCATTTCTGAATGTAGTTGACTCAAAGTATTCTTCACACTTTCTATCTATTGCAGATAATACTTGTTTTCTGGGGCACTCTTCAAGGTCCCAAAATTTTTGCAATTGATTTTCTAATTCTAAATTGGTGATTCCACACAATGAATCACATACGTTTGATACCTTACCGAAGACTACCCAGCCTAATACTGTATTTTGTAACATGGGTAACCCATCATTTAGTTTTTTCTGACCGTTTCGGATGATTCCACCATATAATTCTGCACCCAGAAGCATAGCCACCTTACGAGGTACATTAAATTCAGGATCTGCAAGATTCACGTTTTCTGGAATTCCCCAGCTGCTAATATTGATGCGTTGTTGTGGTTGGTATCTCGTAATTTCTTTTACGACACAAACATCTAGGTTTGTCAGGTAATCATTTAATTTTGATTTTAACGTAATTTCTAATCTATGTATCTTTTACTTTTAATTTAGAGTTGCCGATATCAGCAATATTGATATCAACATGCGTATTTAGTAATCGGAGCTGTCTCTTCAGTTTCTCAGTGATGAAATTCAACTGTGATCCGGAATCAAGTAAAATTCTTGATTTACTTGAAATTCTTAAGTTATTTGCGACATGTCCTCTTTTCAAGCAATTTAAACATAAATTCAATTCTTTTGATTTATTGTGTCGATCATGCATAGACATTCTTTTGAAATTGTCACAATAATAAATTGCGTGTGAATTGTTACATACCGGACATTAAAGTTTATTCTTGTTTATCATTAATGCAGCAGGCTTATTAAACTTTTGATTATTCTTTGTATTATTCGGGCTGCTGCCTAGTGCCTCCAATGCCTGAAATCTTGTTTCAATAAATTTAAGCAATTTCTCCACTGATTGCAGTTCACGTGGAACAGCTAATGTTTGTTCATATAATGAATGCGTATTGTTGTCAAGTTTTTTCAACACAATGTGCATAATTATTGGATCCCAATTATCTTTGATTGGTAATTCCATATTTTCTAAACTCAATACACATTCTTTTGTATTTATTAATGGCAAATACTATCGTTTTTAGTAAAAAAAAAAAAAACAAAACAAAAACATTTTATATTAACACAAAATAAAAATTAGAGGACAGTTCGCACAGGTCCTTTTTAATGTTCAATCAAATCCAAGACTCGTGTTACACAAACGAATAAAAATTAAAGGACAGTTGGCACACGTCACCTGATTTTACGTCGTCCGGTATTGTAGATTCTACGTCTTCAAATCTCTCGAAATTTTATTCATCCCTAACTAATAAGGTAAAGGAAGAAACCAATAAAATGGCCGCGAAATATGAAAAAATTGTAAAGTTGGTTTCACAAATAATCCCATTGTTCTCAGGTGAACCTCATCCACAATTAGTTAATGAACTCCACACTTTTTTAGGTTGTTGTAATCTGGTTCTGAAATGTTTAACAGAAGAAGAGAAAACCATTTTTTTACAAATATTCTCAAGCCGTCTTAGGGGTGATGCATACCGATTGATTAATTTCAGTGATGTCAAAAATTTTAGAGAAGTTAAAAATCTGTTGCATAGGGCGTTTTTATCCACAGAAACCTATCACGCTAGTAAACAAATTAATAACTTGTCGTCAGAACTCGTACAAAATTATTTCCACTTTTGCTAATCGGGTAAAGCACATTTTACTACTATGTAAAGAGTCGACAGAGAAAAAATATGGTGAAGAATCTGAAAATTTGAAAAAACAACTCGAAGATTTCGCCGCTATTAAATCAGGAGCAACAAATATAAACTTAAGCCAATATTTGTTCAAATTACAAGATTAAAATAATGAAGAAATAATTCAAGAAGCGTTAGATATGGAAAGACTATATAGTGCCTCGTATTTTAACCAAATGTGTCAAGTTTATGGTCAGTATAGTTCTAGTCCAATTCAAAGGCTTGATAACTCCTCTCAACCCCCCTTGTATAAATTAAACACAGCCACTAATAGCCATTTTGACATGCTCTTTAACAACCCCAACAAACCCTTTAATAAAACGAATACACCGGTCTCTTCTAAAAGAAATTCTCCCTTTTCGAAAACAGCGGACTGTTCCATACTGCAAAGAATTACGTGTTATTACTGCCACAAGAAGGGTCATACGTATGACGAATGCTTGACACCACTGTGTACCGATTCTAAAAAGCGTGGTCATGATATTAAAGATTGTCGTAGTAGAACAGAATCAACGCGTAAAACTTTTCAGGAGACAAAAAATAACACGGGGAAAGAAGCACGAGTAATTACCACAATTATTACATGTGACTTTCACGTCAGACACGGTCAGAAAGAAAGTAATTTTCAACAACAAATAAAATGGGAACGTAAACAGGGAAACGGACAGAAGTCTAACGAAAACGCCCCGTCTCGACTATAAATTCTGATACAGACAAAGGGTGGCCTACACCTACGACAACCAGTTTTACGAAAACTCCTACAGTTAAACTACCTTTGGACATCTGTACAAAGGGGAAGGTTGAACTGACAGTTGACGCGGGGCCCGAGGTAAGTTTATTAAAAAAAAGTATGATCAAGCAAGAGGCAAAAGAATAGAGATTAAAACAAGAATGGGCACAGTATGGGAGTGAGTGCAGCCAAAATTCAAAACTAACACATATAAGCAACATAAAATTGCACCAATACTAATGCAATGTTGGTGCAGGTCAGTTCATTTTGAAAGAAGTAGACCGCGTATAGAAAAAGAGGTATATGAAAAAGGATAGTCGCGAAGTACAGAATAGACCGCATGTACTACATCGTTTCATTCTCGAATCTAGCTAGCGAGTCTCGAGAATTATTTTGTTTACAAAAATACAATTTCTCGGTGAGTTCTGAGAATTCTTAAGTGTTGTTGGGTTAATGTGTTATAAACAAACTTTATAATTTGTCTAATTAAATAATTTATTCTATTTTATAAATAATGTCATGCAATTATTTTAATATCTGTTTAAAGTGAAAATGTTTAGATATACTGTAATATATTTTTTTTTGACGAATCAAAAAGTTTTAATTAAAATATTATTGAATAAAATTTTGAATTGTATGGAGGTTTTGTGTTTACAATTTTTGAAGAAAAATATATTTTTATCGTGTGCGATATGCATTTTAATCAATGATTATGAATATTTGGATATTGTGTTATAGTTTGTATATAATGTCATGTGAAAATAATTAAAAAAAGATATTGTAATATTCATTTAAAAATCTTGTACGAAAAATCAAATTTTCACGTGTATGAAAACTTGGGGGAGTTCCAAGAACTTCAAATTTCGTATACGGATAGGTAAATTTTATATGATTTTGAATCACAACAAACATGTGGTTATACATTTTCGAGTGATTGTTTTTTTCTCTTTTTTTCAAATGGGATATATAGAACTATTACATTTTGGCATTCATACTGCATTTTTTTTTGTTTTTTAATGCTTTTATGTATTGTTTTTTTCTTAGAAAATATCAGCATCTCTTTTGGTTTTTTTAGTCTAATTTATCTTTCTCTTCTTGTACGTTAGTATCTATATTCTTTTGCAAGAGGTTGAAATAAATACCAACGAAGTACAAACTCTAGAGACTTTTTTTGGAACAGGAAAGACATTAGGTCTATGTAAAGGAAATTTCGATTTACCGAATAAAATAGAGTGCGAATTCCAAGTTGCTTCAGATGACATGAGATCGATTGAGACAGATGGATTACTAGGAAATAACTTTTTGGGAAAACATTGTAATATACAAAGCCCGGACAGCTCTTTACATTTTCCTCGCACGGAAAAAAAAACATTGAATTTTCGGTGCCTGTACACTGTACAGACAGTAGAATGGTGGTGAGTGAGCCACTAGCACTTGAAGGTCCAAGCACTTTAAAAGAAATTTCCCGAGGAGTTGCCGATAAGGCAAGAAAAGTAATAGAGTTAGAAGAAATTGTTTTGCTTCCTGCTAGGTCGAGTGTTTTTGTAAAAATCCCACTAGTAAGTAAATACGACATGGTTGGCTTCTTGCAACCAACGAAAACGAGAATCTTCATTGGCAATAGTTTAATACGTTCCAAAAATAATATCGCTTTTATGAGAGTAATGAATATAAAAAAAGAAGGTTCCATCTGGAACCAATGAGAAATTTTAACATGAAACCATTAGAATGTGAGAACAAAATCAAAGATAACACAGTCAGAATTATTATTTACCCGAAAGATAGGAGGAAAAACAGTAACGGTCGGGGACACGACGGAAATGTAAGATTAAAGGAAGAAATAATGATCAATGAAAGCGTTACACCGGAGGAAAACGAATCGCTCCTAGAAATTTGTACAGAGTACAATGACATATTTCACTTAAAAGGGGACAAACTGTCCCATACAAAAGTAATTTCGCACGAAATTCCTGTCACGGCAAACTAAGCACCAATCATCCAAAAGATGTATAGATTACCCCAGGGTCTATAAGTCCGGGAAATGTTAGAAAACGATATCATAGAATCCAGTAAGAGTCCATGGAACTCGTCACTATTGGTGGTACCAAATAAGCCGGGACCAGATGGAGAAAAACGTTGGAGAGTTGTAGTCGATTACAGTTAGCGATATTTTCCCATTGCCAAGGATCCAGGATATCCTTGATCAGTTGGGACACTCCCGTAATTTCATTACTTTGGATCTGGTAAGTGGATATCATCAGGTGTTGGTACACCCACGAGATAGAGGTAAAACGGCTTTTAGCACAGCATATGGAGATTACCAGTTCAAGCGTGTGCCATGCGGTTTAAAAAGTGCGCCGTCGACTTTTCAAAGGCTAATAAATTACATTTTAACAGGGTTACAGGGCATCAAAAGTTTCTTATACTTAGACGACGTAGTCATACTCGGGGAAATTAAGAGGATCACCACCGAAAATTACTACTAAATGTTTTCCAAAAGTTCAGAGAGGACAAACTCAAATTACAACCAGAAAAATGCCAATTTTTACTGAAGGAAATAGTGTCTAGGAAATTTATTTGGGTCATAAATGTACAAAAGAGGGAGTACAACCCGACCTCGGTAAAACAGAGTGTGTTACAAATTTCCCAACTCCCAAAACAACTCGACAAGTGCAATCATTTTTAGGTGTTGCCAACTTCTACCGTTAATACATACCACAGGTATACACGTAAGTACGTAAATACGTACTCAGAAATAGTAAACCCAACAACAAAACTTTTAAGAAATAATTCCAAATTTGTATGATCTGACCAATGCCAAAAGTCATTCGGAAAAATAAAACACCCTTTGACCAACCCACCCATTTTGATATAGCCCGATTTTCCGAAACCATGCAATCTCACCACAGACTTAGTGGAGAAGCCTTAGGAGCTGTGTTATCAGAAGGAGAGGTAGGAAAGGATGACAGACTGATAGCCTACGGTAGTAGAGCACTGCAAAAAGCTGAAAAAATTACTCTACAATAGAAAAGGAACTACTTCCAATAGTATGAGCAACACGTAACTTCAGGTGTAATTTGTACGGTAGAAGGTTTACTGTATATACCGATCACAAACCATTAAAAGGCATCTTCAATGTAAAAGACCTCACGTTTAGTCAGATTTCACCATAAGCTGTCCGAATTTGATTACAAAATAGAGTATCTACCTGGCAAATATAATAAAAATGCGGATGCATTAAGCCGCATACCTCAGAATATCGAAGAAAATACCGGCATCAAACAACAAGACACCAATCGACAAGACCCAACCAAGAGCTGCACTGAAAATCTAACAAATGTTCAAGGAAATTTAAAACTAAATTGCAACGTAATTACAAGATCGAGGCAAAAACAGTTAGAAACTAGTAAAGCGGAAACGAAGGTAAAAACGAGTTCTAGAACCAAGAAAGCAACGGCATCAGCAAGCAAGAAATATCATCGACGGAGGACACTAATCCAGGTAAACAAACCCCTACAACAAGAACTAAAGAAACAGCACAAATTATCACTGATCCCAAAGAAATACAAACAGTCCTAAAAGATTACCACGATTCAGCTAATGGAGGACATAAGGAAGTGCTAAAACGTATAACCGTATACGAAAGAAGCTCAAATGGAAAGAAATGTGAAGGACATTAAGGCTTATATCAAAAAATGCCAAAAATTGAAGGCAAATCGAGAATACAAAATGCCAATAGTAGTAACGGAAATAGAAAAAAGACTGTTTGATAAAATTTATTTGAACATCGTAGGGCCGTTAGAAGAAACACATAATGGGAATAAGTATATTCTAACTTTTCAGGACAATTTAACGAAATTTGTTGATTGATATGATGTACCCGACGTAAACTGCGGAAACTGAGGCAAAAATCTTTGTACATAAAATTATATCTCGCTATCGAATACCTAAGACAGTTGTAACGGATCAAGGCACCAACTTTTTAAGTGACGTTTTCACGAAAGTCTGCAAGCTACTAAAAATACACAAACTTCAAAGTACTGCTTACCATCCACAAACGACTGGGGCATTGGAAAGGGGTCATAGACCATTGATGGAATACTTGCAAACAATATCCGATCAAAATCCAAAAACCTGGGACCAACACCTTCGGACAGCAGCATTCGTCTATAATAACAGTCAACATGAAGGGACTAAACTGACACCAATGGATTGCCTGTTCGGATTCACTAACGATGTACCTACGCATTTAAAGAAAGAACCGCAGCCTTATTATAATCACGAAAACTACTACGTTATAGCATCGACAAAGAATAAAGGAGATTTAAAGTCAAAGGCTTTTATTTTACCCCAAAAATTTTGATCGAAACAGGTGCTGTACAGGCAGAGTAGATAGGGGTAAAATGTATTTTTCTTTATTGAGAATCACTAAATTTCAATTTTTCATTCTTTAAATGTATGTGTGAATTCTATTGACACATAAGGAAAATACCTAAAAGTACAGTGGAGTCTCAGAAAATTGTGCTATCTTCTCCAATATTTGTCATTACATCATTCTTTTTAATTGTGAAAAAATTTCAAATTTCATAGAAATATTTTCATACAATTAAGGTTTCTTTGTTAATCGCCGACTGTAGTATTGTATTGCATTGATTTTGTAATTCACATGGGGTGGAGTTTAATTTCTTTATGATATCATGAACTTCAAATTTTTTACGCATTTGTCCGACTTTAAACATTTTAATTTTACATGTATTTACATTTAAAATACACGTGTTTGTATCGCAGTATATCAATTAGCACATGTTCGTGTATGTATTCATTTATTTCAATATGAAATGCATGCTTTCTAAAAGAAATAAAAGGTTCTTTACTTTTCATATATGTATGTATACACATCATATACAAACATTCATATGATCACAAAAAGTGTGAAAAAAAAACAATGTATGAATATGTTTCGCGTATGAATGTGTTCAATAAAAGCGAAAGAAAATTGAAACCCTGTGCAATACCATCGAAAGTGGCAAAGATAACTACAGTTGAAGACGAAAATTTCAAATAATTTTGGAATTTCGCTGCAGTTTCAAATGTAAATTGAAATCAAAAATAAATTGATAATTACTAATGTTAAAAATAAAACATTTTTTAAAAGAACATGATGTTTGAAGCAGATCAAAGGAAAAATAAAAAAATTGAATTAATCTTCCATCAAGAGATAAATGTATTTTGAAAAGAGGAGGTGGGAATATTAATTAAAATTACTGAATACAAAAAAAAAATGAAAATTCTCAAGTAGAAAATGAAAATAAAGTGTCTGTTTCACAAATTCAGAATGAAAGACACTTGTCTAAAAATACACCAAGAAAAGAAAAAATTACGAGGACGAAACAGAGAGCTTCAACAAGATTTAAAAGAAAAAGAAAAAGAAATAGAAGCTCTTAAAAAAGAAAAGGAAAGAGAAGGCAATTTCGTCAAACAAGCCTCAATAGAAGGCAATTTTACCTCTTGATTTGGTGCAACTTGTAGAAACCAATGTCAAAAATAGATGACGATCAAAATCCGGTCGGCGTTTTAGTGATGATCTAAAACAATTTGCTCTTCGGCTGTATCTCGTTTCACCCGTTGCTTTGAATCATCTCTCTCATTCAATAAGCCTTCCTTTAAAAAGTTCAGTAGATATTCGTTCGATATATATTCCTTTATGGCCTTTTGGACTTGGCCTTAACGACATGATATTCAAAGCACTGAAATTTAAAATAGAAAGACTACCGGAGATTGCAAAAAACTGTATTGTGTAATGCATATTAACCATATTACATTGCACAAGAATATGCGTCATACATAGCATGTAATATGAATTGTAATTCACACTAGAAATAATAAATAAAAATATTTAAAATATACAGATATTAATTGGGTCACAAAATTGATGACAAAGCACTTGAAAAGGTAATATGTAAAAGAACAACATGTACTCACTTGAATGAAAGTAAGTAACATGAGAATTTGTAAGGTCTGAGACCAGATGCTTATGTCATAAGAACGTTGACCTATATATTTCTCATAATATAATTTATATTACAAATATATTTTTATTGATTAGTCAAATATTTAGTGTAATTTGAAACTTTATTTATATTTTTGAAATTGTTACGAAAATTATAAATTTAAAATATAGATCGATAAATGAATAATTAACACTGATATTTTTATAATGGTGAAGTACTTAGGCTTTTGACCTAATTAATATCTTTGCTTAATTTACAATTTTTACAATTAAAATTAATAATAGAGATAAGAATTACATATATGCATTAGAATTCGTGTATAAGAATTTTGTATAAATATGGATGGAAAAATTGAAGAAAAGATAGTTTTGAGTTTAACAGGCAAAAGAGTAGTTTTATTCCGTAGTACCATTTTAAAAATCGGCATTTTTGCCAGATAGCACATATATTGCCAAATAACTTTGCCGTGCAAAAAAAAAATCAATCTGAGCTCCAGACACAATATAAAATAATTTAAAAATAAAAAAAAATTAAAAATAAAATTTTCTAAATTCAAATCATCGATCCAATCATTACATGGCGATCCTGCCAAATCGGCCAAACTTCTATTCTTGTGAATATTGTTATTTCATATCATCAAGTGAAGAAGATTTGAAGGAGCATATTGAGATTAACAAAAAAAGACAGGAGCAAGACGTACAACAGACGTGCTTTGAGTGCAACATCTGCCATTTTAAATCAGACTGTGAAGATGCGTTGGAAGAGCATAAAAAGATCAACCCCCAGCTACACCTCCGACTGCAGCAGGACAAGACAGCTGGACCACGTCCAATTTCTCTACAACAATATAGAGAGAGAAATAAAGGAAATAAAGGAAAGAAAATAAAATAAAGAAAAGAGGAGCAAAGAAAGTTAGAGCAAGGAAGCTCATTGCAAATCTATACAGATTAGCCAACCTCTCCATCACCAAAAAGGAAAGGAATTATTTTATAAAACAAATTCGAGAAATTAAGAAGTAATGGGGAATGAGAAATCAAAGCATAATGAAGAAATCATAGTCAACACGGCAGCGAATAATTTGTATTTTTATTATAACATATAGTATGTTGGCTATGTTACGTTGAATTTCTTGAGCCGTAGGATTATCAACTTTGGAATCAGGTAGTATGTGCTGGGTGATAAATTCTCCTGGTAAGCGAAGAGGTTGTCCATACTTAAGGTGAGCTGGAGGAAGACCAATATCCTCGATAAGAGCTGAGCGAATTCCTAAGAGTATCCAGGGTTAAGTATTATACCAATCCTTAGGGTTAGTGGAAGCTCTAATGGCTACTTTGAGTTGTCTGTGAAATCTCTCTACGGAACCGTTTGACTGTGGGTGACAGGTGGTGGTTCGAATGCGATGACTACCTAAGATTTGTGAGAGCTCTTTGAAAAGTGCGGATTCGAACTGAGTTCCTTGATCAGTCGTGAGTGTTTGACAGATGCCATAACGCGCAATCCAGTTGTGGATGAGAGCGTTGCATACGGTCTTAGCTTCAATGTTTCGCAAGGGAATTGCTTCAGGCCAGTGTGAAAAACGATCTTTAATAGTTAAGATATAACTATGACCATTGGATGGAGGTCCAATTACCATGAGGTGACACTATATTTCGTACGACTTTAGCTTTTTGACAAGAGATGCAAGTTTTCGACCAAAGTCTAATTTCACTATTCATTTTAGGCCAGAAATACTTTTGAGTGATTAGTTTGTTTGTGCACCTGACGCTAGGATGAGAAAGATTGTGAATTGAGTCAAAGACGATACGTCGGAGACTTCCTGGTACATAAGGTCTATCTATGCCTGTGGAAATTTCGCACCACATCTCAAGATTTTCTAATGGGATTTGAATTTTTTTAAGACGAAACGAACATGAATCGGATGACTGTTTGACGAGAATATTTTGAAGTTCCTCGTCAGTTTGTTGTTCATGGTATAGAGACTGAAAGTCTAACTTTTGTGTTTGTGAAATGGGATCGATGTGTGTTCTGGAAAGCGCATCAGAAACTATATACAACCTGAAACATGTCTTATGTCATTTGTAAATTGTGAAATATATGAAAGGTGATTTGTTTGTCTAGGCGACTTATCAGATTTGGAGCCTATTGCTTTCGTAAGTGGCTTATGGTCAGTATAGACAATAAAGTGTTTTCCTTCTAAAAGATGGCTGAAATGTTTAATGGCTAAGTATAGAGCTAACAGTTCACGATCGAACGTTGAATACTTTTTTTCAGCAGCTTGTAACCTTCTAGAGAAGAAGCTTAATGGTTGCCAAGAATTGTTGCTGTACTGCTGAACGACTGCGCCTACAGCATCACTGGATGCGTCTATCCAAAGGCTGAGTTTGGCGGTTGAGTCAGGATGAGCTAATAAGGTACAGTTTTGAAGCGAAGTTTTGATTTTATCAAAAGCAGTTCGTTGCGCTTCATTCCATTCTAAGGGTATCTTGGCATTTCTCTTTGGTTCACATTTTTTGATCACATCGTATAAAGGTATAGCTATTTTTGAAAAGTTAGGTATGAACCTGTGGTAAAAGTTTGCCATGCCTAGAAAACGTTGTAGGCTTTTGACTGAAGCAGGAATAGCGTAATTAGCTATAGCTTCGACTTTACTGTGTGAAGGTAATATACCTTTATCTGTGATTTTATGTCCCAAAAAATCTAGCTCAGTTTGACCAAAAATGCACTTAGTAGGATTAACATTGATGCCGTACTTGGCAAGACGAGTGAAAAGTAGACGAAGGTGTTCTTTATGTTGAGTTGGGGATTTACTTCCGATTACGATATCATCAATGTATGAAAAACAAAAATCAAGACCTATTAAAACTTCGTTGATAAAGCGCTGAAAAGTTTGGGCGCCGTTTTTAACGCCGAAAGGCATACGTACGAATTCGTATAAACCTAAAGGAGTCGTCACTGCCGTTTTATAAATGTCTTCAGGTGCTACTGGGATTTGATGGTACGCTCGTATTAAGACGATTTATGAAAAAATTTTGCAACCGTGCAAATAGATAGTAAAGTCCTGTATGTTTGGCAAAGGATATTTATCAAATTCGGTAACAGCATTTAGTTGTCTATAATCACCACAAGGTCGCCAACCAGAATCTTTCTTAGGGACCATGTGTAATGGTGAGGCTACTCAGGACGAAGATGGACGGCATATACCTAATTTTACCATAGTGTCAAATTCATCTTTGGCAATTTTAAATTTTTCCAGATGCAATCTTCTGGGTTTCGCTGATGGTAGAGGACCTCTTGTATGTATACGATGTACATACAACATTGTGATGTGGTTCCGTTTGGAAATTGGGAGGTGCTTTTAACGATGGAAATTCGTTAAGAATTGCACCGTATTCACCTTCAACGGGGCAAAGTTTCGGAGAGCATGAGTCACATTTTCGTGAAATGCATTTAACCGAGAAAAGTGTTGTCTGATCAATAAGTTTTCTCTGTCTGAGATCGACAATGAGATTGTATTTATATAAAAAATCTGCGCCTATGATAGCGTAATCAGTGGCCGCAATTTCAAAAGAGTGGTTGAAACAACGTCGTAGTCCTAAATTGAGCGAAAGATTTGTAAAGCCGAAAGTTGAGATAGGTATACCATTTGCTGAAATTAATCGATAATCTGTCTTGGTTACAGAACGAGCGTAATTTCGTTTTGGAATAATGGAAATTTCTGCACCTGTATCGATGAGGAAGTTTAACTTGTTTGTTTTATCATAAATGAAAAGGCGGCGTGAAAGCTTATGTGTATTCGCTGCCGCAGGCAAAACAGCTACATTCAGTTTTTTTGTGAATCTTCTTTTGCAACATAAGAACAGGGAAGTAAACATTTTTGAGCCATGGAACCATAACGTTTATGATACCAGCATAACCTTTTGTTTTCAGTGGTACGTGCAGGACTTTTGGATGAGAAACGGGTATTTGATCTGGAACGCTGTCTTGGCCTCCGGTTGAAGTTTCGGGTTTCCAACCGTTTAATACGTTCAGTTAATTCTGATATAGCGTCGTTAATGCTATTATTGTTGCCACTAGGAAAATGTTTGTTGTAGTTAAGAGCTGATATATTGGTAGAGGCCGTTGAATCTTGGATTTTGTCAGCTATAGTGAGTATTTCATCTAACGTATGAGATTTCTCTATAACTATAATGCATGTTTGTATGGAATAAGGAAGCTTGCTAATCCACAGATTTTTTAATAGTGAAGGGCTAACCAAACTGTTTCCACCGGCTAATGATTCCATATGTCTGTATAACTCTGAAGGTTTGTAATCGCCTAATTCAACTTAATGTAAGAGTGTATCAAGTCTACGACCTTCTGAATTTGTACTACGAGAAAGGAGATGCTTTTTCAAATTTTCATACTTTTCCTGTTGTGGTGGGTTCAGAAGAATATCAGACACAATTTCCATGGTTTCAGATGGTAAAGAAGCAACAAGATAGTCGTATTTCGTACTGGAGGATGTTATACCTTTAACTCGGAACTGTGTCTCGATCTGTACAAACCACAAATCGGGTCGATTGTTCCAAAAGGGTGGTATTTTCATGCTTCCAATAAAAGAGTCATGTGTAATTAATTGCTGACTATCATGATCAGGATTCTGTAAAGGACTATTGTCTCTGGTATTAGGAGATTTTTTGGTATTACCGTTTTCAGATCCGTCGCTTAACATCTTAAAACCAATTAATTTAAATTAAATGAACGGGTTAATACAGACTTAAACGAAAAGGTTCAATTTTAACGAGTTTAATACAAAAATGTCGTGAAATATTTGTACTTTAACTTTAATGACAAAACCTTTAACTTTTAAAATGAATTACTATGTAACGTTATAAAAGGTACTATATATATACGATCTCGAAAAAAATTTACCGCGTGTACCGATATTTAGGAAAAAATATTTGTCATATATGTATATAATATTGAATGTAAAGATAATCACACGTATAATAAATACGTGTTATTGTAATAAACAAAGGAAGTTTGAATAAAAGTGAAATGAAAATTTACTTACTGCGATTCCGTTGTAATGTATTCGTAAATATATGTATGTATGTACTCGTATATGTATGTTTTTTTTTTTATGTTTAAATTGTCTGCATTTATTTAATGATTCCAATTTTATGCCTTTCCTCTGTTTTGTATATATGTATGGATAATATTTTAAAGTGCTGATAACCTAAAAAATATGAATATTTATGTAAATTTAATTTTTGTTTTAAATAATTTACAAAATATAATAGTTATGATTAAATTAATTGTATAATAAACCCATTCCAAGACAAAAATGTGATGTGTTGCGTAACATATGTACGTAGTAACGTATGTTGATATGCCGGTAAGAAAAAATTATCAAAAATAGTAAGAAAAGAAATGAATAAGAATTGTAATCAAGTAGTTTAAGAATATAGAGATTTTCATTTTCTTTTAGTCAATATCAATAAAGAATAAAATATATATATATATATATATATATATATATATAAAAGAAGAATTTTTTTTATATGTCTCTTAAGGAATTAGAAAGTTTGATGACTGATTTGGAAAAAATGTTGGCTATTTTTAAGAAAAACCCATATAGGTCCTTTTCAACAGAGTATTTATTAAAGAAAAAGATATATTTCGAAAATTCGAAAAAAAGATTTAATGAACTTTTGCTAAATTTATCAAAAACCTTTAATTGTAACACGCATAGAAATAGTTATTTAGCGTTACAAATTGAAATTCAAATGATTATAAACTCTAAAGTTGAGATTGATAATAGTTCTAGTGAAGAAGAATTTATAGATACTTTGGGTTTTGAAAATAATTTAATAAAAGAAGAAATTGAGCAAGTAGTAACAATGACTACATTTGATATAGCTACGTGTATGAAAATAGTCCCAGAGTTTAGCGGTGATCCTCAAACCTTAACAAATTTTGTAAATTTGGTTGAATGTGTAGTTGATACGCTAAAAGATGATGCTGAGGTACAAAAACTAATAAAATTTGTTCTAAATACACGTCTTGCTGATAAAGTAAGAAATAAAATTAATAACGAGCAAATACCAACGACAATCGATACATTCAAAGAATTGTTCCATAAACTCTTCAAACCAAAAAAGAATCCTTTAAAAATACAGAATGAATTATATACAGCTCAGCAAGGTAATAAATCGGTTCAGAAATTTGCGCAAGAAGTTGAGGCATTGGTTTCAGAATTAAATAACATTCATGTAACCGAATAGGGTAATCAGTATAAAGAAATCATTTCAAAAATGAATGATCAATTAGCTCTGAATGCTTTCAAGTCAGGTTTAAAAGAACCACTGAAAACAACTATTTTTGCAGTCCAGCCTAAGACCTTAAATGATGCTGTTAAACTAGCGACAGAGGTAGAAGCTGGAAAAGAAAGCAATGAAAATATTTTATATATGAATTACAGAACAAACCATTTTAATAGAAATAGATTTCAACCCAGGTTCGATCAAAATCAAAGAAATCATTTTAGTAGAAACAATAGTAATTTTAACAAGAACATAACAAGGAGGAATTATGGTAATCATTATAACAGCAATAACAATTATAGCAATAATCATATTAATAGATACAATAACAACAATAACAATTTTAACAACAACAGAAATATGAACAATAATAATAATCGTAACAGAAACAATCGTCAAAGAGTTAGTATAATACAGTCGGGAAACGCGCAAGGCGTCCCCGAAGAACATCAGACAGGGGACGGGGATTTAACAACATATATAAATTAAATATTGAAAAAGTAACAAATTACATCAATCTCAAAACGAATATTAGTGACAAATATATATATCACATTTTTGATTGACACAGGTACTGACATATCAATTATCAAAAACAACGTAATAAACACAAATATTCAAATTGACAATGATTTATGCAAAATAACAGGTGTAACTGAAGATGAAATACAAACGTTAGGAACAATTAAAGCACTCTTAATGATAGAAAATGAGTCGCTGGCACAGAAACTTCATGTTGTTAGAGAAAATTTCCCAATAATTACAGATGGTATTATTGGAAGAGACTTTCTAATTAATTATAACTGTAAAATTGATTATAAAGATTTCACAATAACTGTCTGAACAGATGACACAGATTTCATCGTGCCTCTAATGACAAAAATTAGAGAGGACACTGACATAAAAATAGCTGCACGTACTCAAATAGTGCAAGCAATCAATTACAAAGTTACTGAAGATAGCATCGTTCTAAATCAAGAGATTCAGGAAGGTGTTTTTATCGCAAATTCCATTATACCAGCGAGAGGTGTCGTACATATTAAGATTCTTAACACTCTAGATAAAAAGGTTAGCATAAAAATCCCTAAATTGAAGACTCTCCCTTTGAAAGATTTTCATATTGTGAGAAAGAACGGAAATCCCAACGATGTTTCTGATGCAAGATTTGAAATTTTAAAAAATGTACTGAATATTAACAACATAGATGAAAGAGCAAAAGACTCATTATTGCAGATATGCAGAGATTTTTCCGACATATTTTACCTTGATGGGGATCGTTTAACCGTGAATAACTCTTACAAGCAAAAATTGAATGTTTCTGACAGTGAACCAGTTTATATCAAGAACTACAGATTACCTTAGACACAGATAGAGGAAATAAACAATCAAGTTAACAAACTTCTAGAGGAGGACATAATTGAACCCTCCGTGAGTCCTTATAATTCACCACTTCTAGTCGTCCCAAAGAAAGATGTAGATAATGAGAAAAAATGGAGAATGGTAGTTGATTTTAGGCAATTAAATAAGAAAATTATGGATGATAAATTTCCGCTTACAAGATTAGAAGATATACTAGATAATCTTGGTAGAGCAAAATACTTCTCAACACTTGATTTAACAAGTTCATTCCATCAAATTGAACTTGATGAAAAATCACGTCCATTAACTGCGTTTTCGACCAACAAAGGTCACTTTCAATTCAAAAGACTACCATTCGGTCTGAAAATTTCAACCAACAGCTTTCAGCGAATGTTATCTGTAGCCTTATCTGGTCTAGACGCTGAAGCATTTCTTTATGTAGATGACATAATAATCTTCGGATGCAGCCTTCAACATCATAATAGCAACTTAATTAAAACCTTTCAAAGACTAAGAAAATACAACTTAATACTAAATCCACGAAAGTGTAATTTTTTGCAACCTAAAGTTGTATACCTAGGTCATCTAATAACGAGTGATGGCATAAAAACAGACCCTAAAAAATATGATACTGTAGCCAAATACCCTACGCCACAGAATGCGAATGAAACAAAGCGATTTGTAGCTTTCTGTAATTACTACAGAAGATTTATTTCAAATTTCGCAGCTATTGCAAAACCACTCAATATGCTTTGTCGCAAGAACACTCCTTTTATTTGGTCAAATGAATGTGAAAATGCATTCCAGAGACTCAAGCAAAAACTTTTACATCCCCCGATACTACAGTTTCCTGATTTCAGTAAACCCTTTATCCTTACTACAGATGCCTCTAATTACGCACTAGGTGCAGTACTTTCACAAGGTGAAATAGGGAAAGATTTACCTATATCTTATGCAAGCAGAACGCTTGACAAACATGAGATGAATAAGCCAATAATTGAGAAAGAATTGTAAGGTATTTATTGGTCAATTAAACACTTTAGACCATGGTTGGTCGCGTAAACTATTTACAGCGTTTACAACCACAATTTACACGTAAAAACAACGTACGTAAAGAGTTTTTCTATTTACCGTAAAGACGTAAAGAGTGTAAACGTAAACAAATTTATTAAAAATTAAATTTTATTCATAAAAATAAAAAAAAACAAAATATTTTGTTTAACATTAACTTCAATATTTATTTTGTGAATAAAAATTATAAAAACTGTACATAAGTTTGGTATTTTCAAAGATCAAAATCACCCGACTTATGTTGTTTTAATCTGTTAATTTTTAAAAGTGACAGACAATTTACACACAGCTGTTTTATTTTTATGCATTTACGTCTATTTACGCTATGTACGCAGTCTTTACGGTATTTACACTCTTTACTCTCTTTACCAAGTAAACGTAAACTTCGGCTGTTTACGCGTAAATGCCCAACCCTGCTTTAGACCCTATCTGTACGGTAGAAGATTCACTGTAGTTACTGACCATCGTCCACTGGTAAGCTTATTCACGCACAAGAACCCTTCATCAAGAATGACACGCATAAGACTAGAATTGATGGATTATGATTTTGAAATTGTGTATAAAAAAAGGATTATTAAACACGAATGCAGACGCCCTATCCAGAGTAAAATTAGATTCGAATATGCTCAAGGAAATGATTCCAATTGATAATGATGTTAAGGTATTAACACGCAAAATGATTAAAGAAAAAGAAAAAGAAATAGTATGTGAAAATGAAACAGCACAACCAGCAGAGACTGGCCATCTCAGCATTTGGGAATGCTCTTCAATTTCGCAAGTAAGAAATATAATGAAATTAAAATTTGTTAGAAATGATGCGCGCGCTAATAAAAAAGAAAATATGCCCAAAATATGTGTTAATAAAAAGGAGGTTATAATTGTGTACAGTGATAATGCACGATTGGACCTCAGAGTTATCCTGCAGAAGCTGTCACATGAAATGAATAAAAGAAAAATATATGAACTAGCCATGGCAAATGATGATAAAATTTTTGATGAATTGAATATTGAAGAATTTAAAAAGTATTATATGAAGTTGCAACAAGAATTAATTAAAAATGGGCAAATGGAAATAAGAATAATTTTATATACACCTCCAACTAAAATTTTAAATGAAAATGAGCAGAAGCAAACACACAAAAGAGAAAGCTATACTAACGAATACACCCGGAAAAAGTTTTGAGATAATACAAATTGATACAGTAGGACCATTGAGACAAGCGAAACAATTCAGATATATATTAACGGTGCAATGTGAATCAACGAAGTACATTGAAGCGTTTCCAAGTGAAAATAAAGAAGCAAAAACTATTGCCAAAACACTAGTTGAAAATTAATATATTTTATATTAAAATACGGTTCGTTTAAAATTCTTAAAACTGACATGGGTACAGAATTTACCAATGAAATAATTCAAAATATTTGTCAACTATTTGATATAAAACATGTGACTTCCACACCATTCCATCACGAGACACTTGGCATGATTGAAAGAAACCACAGAGTGCTAAATGAATATCTATTATCGTTTGCTAATAATGGTGAATGGGATGAATGGATCCCATATTTTGTATTTTCGTATAACATAACACCACATACAGACACAGGGATGTCACCCTATGAGCTTATATTTGGTAGAATTGCGCAAATGCCTCAAGACATCAGAGATGAGAACACAAAACCTATTTACGATATAGAAAATTATGCCCAAGAGCTAAAATTCCGCCTACACCAAGCGCACAACACTGCTAAACATCTGTTGGACACAGCAAAAATGCAAAGAAAACAACAATTAGACAAAAAATCAAACCCACTAGAATTAGAAATAGGAGATAGAGTATGGTTAAGGATAGGAAATAAGAGAAAATCTGAACCTCCATACAATGGACCATATGAAATTATGGAAACAAATAATGTTATTTCAAAATTAAAAGTAGGAAATAATGTAAAAGAAGTTCACAATAATAGGTTGAAAAAAGCTTAAATTTAGGTATTATTATAGTCATAAGAATGAATAATTATAGAATAGGCATAAACATAAGATAAGCAAAAAAAAAAAAAAAAAAAAAAACAAGAGACATATACAAATTAAAAGAAAATTACATATATACTTAGTAGTAAATCTCATAACGAACATTAAGATTTGTAACATACAAAAAAAAATCAGAACTCATGAATGAATAAAACTCATAGTAAACAAAAGTCAATAGTAAACAAAAAAAATTTTTCTTTTGATAAAAACAAAAAATTTTTTTTCCTAACCGCCAGGGATGTAATGCATATTGACCATATTACATTGCACAAGAATATGCGTCATACATAGCATGTAATATGAATAGTAATTCACACTAGAAATAATAAATAAAAATATTTAAAATATACAGAAATTAATTGGGTCACAAAATTGATGACAAAGCACTTGAAAAGGTAATATGTAAAAGAACAACATGTACTCACTTGAATGAAAGTAAGTAACATGAGAATTTGTAAGGTCTGTGACCAGATGCTTATGTCATAAGAACGTTGACCGCTTAACTAATTATTGGAAACATATGTGTGAATCACTAATATGTGTATATATGCATTATCATTATCAATGAACTCTTAATATTTCTCATAATATAATTTATATTACAAATATATTTTTATTGATTAGTCAAATATTTAGTGTAATTTGAAACTTTATTTATATTTTTGAAATTGTTACGAAAATTATAAATTTAAAATATAGATCGATAAATGAATAATTAACACTGATATTTTTATAATGGTAAAGTACTTAGACTTTTGACCTAATTAATATCTTTGCTTAATTTACAATTTTTACAATTAAAATTAATAATAGAGATAAGAATTACATATATGCATTAGAATTCGTGTATAAGAATTTTGTATAAATATGGATGGAAAAATTGAAGAAAAGATAGTTTTGAGTTTAACAGGCAAAAGAGTAGTTTTATTCCGTAGTACCATTTTAAAAATCGGCATTTTTGCCAGATAGCACATATATTGCCAAATAACTTTGCCGTGCAAAAAAAAAATCAATCTGAGCTCCAGACACAATATAAAATAATTTATATCTCTCTCCTGGCTATTTCGTCTGCTTTTTCGTTGCCAGTGATTTCCTTGTGACCTGGCACACATTTCAACAATATTTTGTTGTTTTGTTTTGCCAGTTCGTAAAGGTTATGCTTACACTCTGGTATTAACCCAGAGTTTGTTTTAACACTTTAGAGTGTTTTAATCGCCGCCTGGCTGTCCGAAAGAATGAGGATCCTTTTGTTTTTATATCTCCTTAAATTCTCAAGAACACACAAGTTAATGGCGTATACTTCGGCTTGACATACTGTGACATATTTCCCTAGTGGGGCTATTATATCTCGACTAGGTATAACACCATGTATCCCAGCCCCCGTAGCTTCATCTGTCTTTGACTCATCTGTATACCAGATAAGATCGCCATCCAGATGATTGTCTTGCAACTCCCCCCAATTTGAGATCTCGGTGCGGAATTGCTTTTCGAAATTTATAGAAGTTTCAATGAAGTCACGCCTCATTTCGAAACTTCTATGTTTTATTACACCTAGGATACTGGCATGCCCATTGTTTGCAAAGGGTTTCCAGTGTCCATTTGATTCCAGCCTATATGCCGCTAGCCTAGCTTGCCCCTTGGTTACAAACTCAAGGGGAGGAACATTCAGGATAGCTTCTAGGGCTGTTGTCGGTGTGCTCTTAAAAGCTCCCGTCGTACACAAAAGGGCTAATCTCTGAATTTTTTCCAATTCAATGTTAGCCTTTTTTTGTTCTGCTTTGGGCCACCACACTAGTGACCCATAGCTTATCATGGGTTTCAAGATCACAGTGCACATCCGAAGTACCATATGTGGTGTGATTCCCCATGTTGTTCCAAGTGCTCTTATTAAATTAAAGAGAGATGCCTTGGTTTTCTTCGTTATTGCCGACAGTTGTTTATTCCAAGTGAGCTTACTATCTAGGATGAGTCCTAGATATTTGGTCTCACTTGAAATGTCCAACCGTCTATTGAAAAAGGTGAGAGGTTTGAGTCCTCTCATACTCCTTGTTTTCGTGAAAGGGATCAGTGTCGTTTTAGCAGGGTTTACCCTCAAGTTTTCCTGCCACACCGTTTCTCCACAAATTTCAGAGCGTTCTGCATCAGCTCTGAAATAGTACACAGAAATTTGTGATTTTATTTGTCATTTTATTTCCACTCCTGACAGGGTGGCCTGTACTATTCTGCTGCCCAGCATGTGGTTTATCCACCTATATAGGGTGGTACTTACTCCATGCTTTTGGGCAGAGCTTATAATCGAAGTATAGGAGGTGTTATCAAAAGCCCTCTCTATGTCTAAGAAGACTCCTAAAGCAGTCTCCTTGTTTTGCAGACTGTGCATCAATCCACCATATAGTCCAGACCTTTCAACAAGCGATTATCACCTTTTTCTTGCATTGCAAAATTTTCTTAGTAATAAGAAATTGGCATCAAGAGAAGCTTGTGAAAATCAATAAATATGGTTTTTCCAATAGGAGCCGAGGCTTGTATGCGAGAGGCATAATGAAGCTACCTTTTAAATGGCAACAAATTTTAGAACAAAATGGTGCATATTTGATCTAAATCGGACAACCGGAAACATGGTTAAAAAAGTCTTGAACTTCAGGTTAAAATAATACATTTCTTTTTCCTCCACTTTATATGTATATTTATTATTTAAATGACTTTTCTTATTTGTTTGCATACCAATTATTTGCAAAAATAAGTTAAATAATACAATGTTACATTAAATATAGTTCATGTTACCTTTTCGACTACCATACTGAATGTTTTCCGCTGGTAGTCAAAGTTACTGATAATTTGTGAAAAAAAATTTGAAATATTAGATATTAATAAGTGAAAAAAAAAAAAAAATATATACTATATATATATGAATAAAATTTTCATTTTACAATAAGCTAAATAAAAAAACAAAAACAAAAAAAAAAACTAAACAAATAATAATAATAACAATAAGAAGAAAAATATACATAACATATTTACATACACCTATATATTATACTATTAACAATATAGAATGTACATTTTAAAAAAAAAAATATATATATATATAAATAAACATATCATATATGTATGTAAACATATAATTGTCTAATTTAACAACTTAATGTAGTATAGATATATAATGAATATATAGAGCCATACAAGTATAGATAAAAAATAAAATAGAACATTAAATGCACACGAAGCAAAATAAATTTAATATACAGAAGTTCAGTGACAATTTTCACTATCAATATGGTAATATAAAAAAAATAAATAAATAATAAAAAATATTATGTAAGAAAATAAAAAAAATGTACAACACGCATATATGAAATTAATGAACTTACAAAATAAATAGGTCAATAGTATTGTAAAAAAAATATATATAATAAATAAATAGTAATAAAAAAATTATAGTAAATAAAAATATAAGCATACATTTATATAAAAAATAATTTAAATCGAAATTAAATTTAAAAAAAAAAAATACCATACCGAACCAAACATTTTAAAAGAAAATTATGTATAAATAAATTACAAATATTATAACCCCACCACCCATTTTTTCGAGGGGGGAGGAAATGTTGTATAAAAAATATCAATATAATAAATAAGATGAATCAATAAAATGTAAAATCAAAATTTACGCAAAAATATTCATGAGTAGAAATTTCAAAATAAATTAATAAACAAAATTAAATTGGCTTGCCAATTGGTAAATCATTTCTTATTCTAATTAAAAATCAGGTTACTGAATTTATTGTAAAATAATCCAGATGTTTAAAATAATGTAAACTGCTATACGGAAAACAAAAAGTTTAACACAGTAATCATGTTACACATAACTATGTATGTTAAATAAATCAGAACAAGGTGATATTTGATTTGATAATTCATTCATAAGTCGGTCAGTCAAATATTACATATTATGTTAAGACAATTGTGTCAAAAACAAAAATAACAACTGTGTAACAATAACATATGGTAAATGCATATAGGAAAAATGCATAGTGTTAAGCAATTAAACTTTAAGCATTTAAATACAATGTAGAGCAATAAGCAATATTGAAGACAAGAAATAAAAGAAAAACAATTACTGTCTTCATAATAGGAAGTAAGACAATAAGAATAGAAAATGATTACGCCAATCTTCCCTACTATTGGCAAGGCCGAAATATTAAATTAACGTAACGTAAAAATAGTCTCTTGAAATAAGGAACTGTTTTTTATCAGTTAAACTAAATGGAGTAGGGAAAATTGATAATTGTATTTATTGAAGAATAATTACGATTATCAGTGAGTTATAATTTGGATTTGAACAAGTAAAGCCATACAGTAAATTACCGCGTATATTTGATTGTATATCTTTTTTCAACTTTTAAAATAATCTAATCTTTTCTTTTAAAATAAAATAAAGCTTAAAAAATTACATAAAGAATTGTCGAATAAATATTCTACATTCTCAAATTCTAAGTTTGGTTTCGGTCGGTTATTGAAATTAAATTAAAAGTAATTTAAAAGTAAAATAAGTTCGTTGTATTGTATTGTAGGAAAATAAGTGTTTGTGAATAAAGTTTCAAAATAAAAATACAGTACTCTTTAATATATAACAACTTCACGTCATATTGTTTGGAACTGTACTTCGGACACTATCTCGTATTTTCGTATTTGCTCTGTTGGCACATTCTGCTCTTACTGTCTCTGCAAATCTTAGTAGCGCTGATTTAATTCATTATTGATTCTTTCAATAGATTTATCCAATTGGGATATACATTTCTTCATGCTGTATTACCTCCATCTGTGCGTTTCATTTCACATTATGTTAATCATTTTTCTTAATCCATCTGTTGATTGGACATGTTACACATGCTATGACGTAAATTGTCTCTTTTCGCTTCTCCGTTCTCTCCTCTCTCTACTCACACATTTCGTTAGAGCCCGGCCTTCAACGTTGTTTTTCTAGTCCAGCCCGGCTAGCCCACTTGTTCAGGTATGAGACTCGATCTCAGGGTGTGGACGAGCCCCATGTGTTGTTTTGACAAACCTGCTCACCACTTTACTTTCGAGCACCTTTCCACTGTGGGACTTTTCCCTTCTAGGGCAGTCCTTTACGGACGAAAAACATTTTCGGCTTCCTCTTTCAAGCCCTTCTCGGTAAGACTCGAGGAAGGCCTTGTGGTGTAATGTAAGCTATTGGTGCTATTCAAAAAAGGACAGGTCTGGCATTACCGTGATCTGTCATTTTCGAATAATACCAAGTGTGAAATGGAAATTATGGATATTTCTGTTTCATTCACATTGCACACATATACATATATAATACACTTGTCTTTTGAAATAATGAAATATGGCGTGATCGGTTGCCGCTAATTTCATTGTTTCAAAAAAGTCAGGTGATCTTCTCACATACATTTTGTATGCGAACAAGCGAGAGAAGAAATTATCCAGAACATTCTGGAAACTTTTTCGAAGAAGGAATAGATTGAAAAGGGAGACATAGAGGAACAAATGTTTGGGTTTTTTTAGCCAGGCGGAGTTGAAACTTTAGAACAGAAGATAAAAATTGGTAGAGTATCGAGATCGAAAAGAAAAAAAAAATGAAGAAAAACAAGAAATTAAAACGTGGAAAAAAAAAGTTAAAAATTTAATTTAAAATTAAATCAAAATAAAAGAAAATAAAAAAAAAAATTAAATATTATACAAAATAAATATAACGTTTAACAAAAACATCTGATATAACTAACAAAAATCATAAAATAAAAAGAAAATTGAAAAATATTAAATTCGGGATTAAAGATTGAAATTTCGTAAAAGGTTAGATAAAAAGCCTATAATACATTTTTTTTTTTGTTCTTGTGATTTGTAAAACAACAAAAAAAAAAAACCAAAACAAAAACGAGGAATTTAAATGTCGATCGGAATTAATTACACTGAATATTTTTCTAAAGAAACTCAGAAAATGTAATGAAATCAGTTAATTTTGTAAATAAATATAATAATGGATTCTTTTTTTTTTTAACGCTAATGATTTGCTTTTATTATCAAAAAAAAGTAAAACATGTTTGAATAATTTTTTTGTGGTTGTAAAAGGAGGATGAGATGTGCTCGGATGCACCAGCGCTGGCAGTGACATCCTCCATGTGGTGAGTATCCCTATCATCACCGTACGTTGATTCGTGGACCCCTCCCTTTTGCATATTCAACCCGGTCCTTTCTTATGAATTCGTTTGATAAATTTTTAAATTTGATAATTTTGAAGTTCGATTGATAACAGGTTCGTTCGATTTATACCTGTATGTTTTGATAATACATGAGAACCGTCTCATATGAAGTGATTCTATAAAATTTCATTTATATAATCACTTCGCGGGTAAACACGTCATTTTCAACAAATTCATTAGTAATTTTTTTCCTTATTTGTATGAACTTCATCAAATCCTCGGTATGATTTTTTTATGTGTTATGCGAGGATGTTCGATCATGTGTAAGTGTGCGTTTCGATCGTTAATGGTTAAAGATCCCCTCCCTCGACTGAGCAAAGCAGGCCGGTACAAGCATGCTGAGGTATAACCAATAATGATGAGCAAGTCAGGATTTAATTTCATTTTTTTTAGTTTCGCGAACACATGTTTCATTCATGTTTTAAAATTTCATCGTTAAATTTTGAAGATTTCTGAATGTTAAACGTAATTAATATTACAAACACACTTGAGTCAGAACATCTAGAGGTCCATACATAACAAGAGACATAATATAACTAATTCATTTTCTCTTTATAAAAAAATATTGAAGTATGTTATTTGGATTTTATAAATATAAACTGGTACTCTCTTCAATTGAAGGATATTTTTAAGTCTATATGAATTGTATCGCACCTTCTACAAATTTGACAGAATTAGTAAAAATTAGAATTTGAAAATGGTTCACACGAAAATTGCAAAAAGTGATATGTATCATAATATTGTCGATCATTAGAAACAAATAGTAAGTGAAACATTTATGATCTTGTAAAGTCCTCTAATTTTACGATTTAGGCTTTACAAACTACAAAAAACTCTTTGTTGATTTTATTCAGAACAGTATCATCTGAAAAAAGAAGAATCGGAAGGAAAGTAAAAGCACTGACGGAAAAACATGTAGAACCAGCTTTTAGTAGTAATAAAAACAGACTTAGTTGACAAAATAGGTAAAAATAAAGCAACAAGAGCAAAGCAATTGCCATGCGCCTGCGTACATTGAAATGTTAATGAAAGAGTTTCCTGAATTCAGAAAATTTGTGTAGATCAGCATGAAAAAAGTCAGGAAATAATAGGAGAACTTACTCAAGAGATCCTGTTACTCAATAAATGTAGTATAGATATGGCGTTTCTAGATCAGAGGCTTTGCAGTTATTGACGACACAGGGTTACTAACATTTATCTTATTAGCTGGGTGCTGACGTCTCAGTCATTGATCCTAATCTTATCAACTGGCAGTTGACGTTACAGAGTCATTGATCTTTATCTTATCAGCTGACTGCTGATGTCACAGTCGTCTATAGCTTGCAGTAAAGGGTTATTGACCTCAGCTTTATCAGATGACGCGTATGTATCATCAGTGCTTGTTATATTTTTGCTATTACTTCAGTATGTGCATGTTATCAGGCTTCACATGTGTGTTATCAGGTGCGGATAGGACTAGGTAAAATGTTTGCGAATATAGCTTGAAAATAGCTTATCAAAAAATTTGAAAATAATGCGTCCATTATCAAAAACAAAAATCATTCTCGAAAAAATTTTTATGTTGTGAATTTTCAGTAGATTTTTCTTAAAATTATTTTGACCGGTTACAGAGTTTCATATTTTCATTCAAAGATGATAATTTCTGGTATAAATTGACCTGGGATTTGGTAAAAATTCACAGTCGGGTTTCACCAACTAATTCTACAAATGCAGTAAAATATTTTAATCAGGTTTTATTTAATTAGTTTAGTGAGTTTACAAAAATGAAAATAAAATAAAAAAGAATGTTATACTTGTAGCCAAGGAATTTAAAATCACATGAATGAAAACGTAAACTAAATGATAAATATTATACACATTCAAGAAATGAACGTTTATAAAATGATAAAGCTGAATTTGAAAAATTTATAAAATATGTTATTTATTTAAGTAATTAAATGTGTGGAAATAGCACGTAGTTTGCGTAATTTTCACATTTTTCTAATAATAATTTTCTATTTTCAAAGCTACATATGATTTGAATAAAGATAAGGTCTACATACCTCTTTCTACAGTTTTCTTTTTATACGAAGGTTCTATGCATCTCTTGTCATTTTTCTATTACTCGGTTTTAAAAAATGCATAACAAATAGCAAACCTTATCAATTTGCACACAAAAAATTGTATTTTCAATATTATTAAGTAAAATTATATTGTTTTAGTTATTATTATTAAAATTGTATAATTTTTTATTAGGTGTATACATATGCATATACTTATACATATTATACATTACAGATTATATATTATACAATTTATGTTGGATATTATATAATATAATATATTTTATATTACTGGTTATACATATATTATATACTCTATATTAGGTATATATTGTATATTATACATATTTTATACACTATATACTGTATATTATATATTGTATATTATATATTGTACATATACATATTATATATAATATATTACATATTGTTTAAACAAAACTTATGATAGAAAATTTTCAAGTACGTCAGTTAGATGACTTCATATATTTAGCAATATCTCGTAAACTACTTTGTGTATTTGACTTCGTAATTATTTTAGTCGGATGCAAAAGTCGAGTATTATTAATACATATTCAAACTTCAAAAATGTGTTTTTTTGTTTTGCAAAAATATGGTTTTGCAGTCACTTTGTATATTTTTTGCATTAGAAATTTTGTATTAATTATGGGAAAGTTGTTGTTTATCAGTGTGCTTGAATTCTAAAAATTTTATGAAAATCGGATAAAATTGTCGCGAGTTATTCAAAATTTTCTATCAATGTTTAAATTTTTCTTTCAATTTCGCACATTTCTTGACACCATATTTTTTGGATTATACGCGTTGAGAAGAATCAGTGTACAAAGTTTCAAAAATATCGGACCTAAGTACTAAAAGAAACTCCTATGAAATTATGTTGTTTTGAATCATAAAGCCTAATTTTCGTTTTTGAATACCTATGTTATTAAAATTTTTTAGTTTATTTTTCTTTAAATTTTTGTAAAATCATTATATGAAAATAGTTGTATTTCTTCAACATAAATATGTGGCCGGAGACTGGTGCACAAATGGCCGGTGAAAGGTAACTTTGTGGCTGGTAATAAAGGGAAGTGCACTTTTCTTAATTTTTTTAAAATTGAAAAATGTTGGTGAAAAAATTAGTTTAAAATATTACTTAATATTGAAGTTAACAGTTAATACTACATTTTGGAAAAAAATTCTAATTACGACAAGTAATTACTTATCGCCTACTTATGTATGTACATTATATTATATGGATCTTGTATTGTACTTTTTCTGACACACATGTTCAGAAACTATTGAACATTGCATAGCTAATATAATATACTTAAATAAGTATAATCAGTATAAAAGCAAGTATAAGTTATTTGGTTCATTGTTGCCTAATTTATATTTGTCTTGCCTCATTCGAGGTATCATTTGTCTTGCCTTGGTGTATCTTAATGACAATGTATATTCAGAAATATTAGAAAACGGACAACAACATAAATTTTGAAAATGAACGAATATGAATGAATTTGTAAAATATAGAATTTCTTTCGTTCAAATAGGATTTAATTTTCATCAAATCAAAAAAAAAGTCGCAAAAATATTCCAACCCCGGTATCCCCGTAACCGTTGAGATTGAACTGATAAAAACATTTACATACATATATATGATTTACTAATTTATTCACTCATAAATTTAAAATCGTAATTATAATATAATATGTGCATACTATATTAAGATTTAGAATAGCATTATATTACACACGCACAAGCATACATACGCATGTATAATACATATGTATGCATGCACACAATCACGAATAATAAATGCCATATATTATATCTATCAAATAGTATACATGTATACATATATTTCACCATATATTTCACCATTTCACATACACGAATTAATCATGAATATGAAGCATTGCGTTGATCAATGATTGTGTAGTCATAGAATGAAAAAGTCGAAAACGATCCTAATGATCAACTAACGATTTCATTTTCTAAATATATACGTATTATGTATGTATGAATGTACATGTATAATTCTATAAAGATAAAAAACAAAACAAATTTGAAAGTTGTTAAGTTAATTGTTTTGTTGTTGTTTTAATTTTTTGAAAAGCTCATATAAAAAAGTTTGTGTAGTATGTGGTCTGTGACTTAACTAAAGCTATAGTTAAAATACAAACATAAACGTTGTTTCTTCTTCTTCTTTAATATCACAGAATAACATTTCAGTCCATTTACTATACCCATCTGTATTGTTATTTTATTTGTGATACTAGTTTATTCCATTGTTCTCACAATTTGTTTTTTTAGTGCTTTTTTGTTCCACGTACATATTACTGTTTTTGTAATGAAATTCTACGATGGATGTGGCCCTAACACAATATTTTTCTCATGTGCAAGTTTGTTCCACATCCATTATACCTTCTATAGAACAAAAAAAAACTATATAAGTAATGCACGCAGTTCATTTGTAGTCAGTCGTGAATTTTACTTTGAGGTGTGAAAATCTATGAATGTAAATATGGAGTCACCAGTTCCATTTGTAGAACCTGAAGTTCTAAGGTAATAGACTGGTAGTTAAATAGATTTATTTATGTCTTTTAACTTTTTATTGTTAATCATTGCTGTTACAGGATTATAGACGAAATAACTCCCGATAACGACTATAATGCCGATCTAGATTTATCAAGTAATTTTTGTAATAGTGTGTTTTATAGATATGTTCAATTATTTTAAACTTTAATTATCTAATTATTTTCCGAAGGTGATGATGAATATCTTGACCCAAGTTATTCTGTGAAACATAGTAGAAATGGTTAGTTAAATTCTTCTAAACTGTTCGACTGTCCTGATGGCAAATACGTTTGAAAATTAACATAAGATTTATCACATTAATATTAATTTATCTTTTCTAGAACCGAATATAGAAAATTTAGATCTACTTTATATTATGGTAATTTTATGTAACAATCTGATATAAAACTGTACATATAGATTCAGACAACTCTTCAATTAAACGTGTTCGAAATAAAGTTAGAAATCCTGATTTATGAAAATGAAATATTAACAAAAAATTGAGACAGGCAGGTGAACCATACCCATTGATGAAAACTGCGGGGAAATTTCCCGTTATCAGGGAAATCGAAGCATTGAAAGGGAAAAGGGAAATTAGACCGAAATTAGGCCAAAAAAGGGGAAATATCGCTTTTTTGAAATAATTACCAATAAATCTACATTCTTTGCTTATTTGAACAAAATTTAATCTAAGCTTAAATACTTATTGTTATGGCTATACTGCTGCTTTTCTGAATCGATGTTTGAATTTTGACGAGTTACTAACTTCCATTCATTCATTTGACAATATTACATTTTCTTGTCATTTTTATCCCGCCATTTGTGCAATATACAAATGTACTCGTAATTAGTGAAATATTTTCCAGAAGACAAGTTAGTTTCTTATTAAATACAGTGTAAACTCTTTATAACGAAACTCGTTATAAGGGAAAACTCTATAACGTAAAAATTACCTGACTTTGTTTGGTTTGATTTAAAACCCATGCATTGATACACTCTATATAACGTTAAAGTCATTCTTTATAACGAGATAATTTTTCATTATTGAGACCGTTTAAATAGGTTGAAATTCAGTCCAGGTATCAACATTCGGACGTTTCATTTGTCACATACACATTTTTATAGAAACTATGAATCTTATAATTTATGCAATTTGAAAGTACAAAAATTAAGCATTATTAGAAAAATTTTTACAGTATTATGTATGAAAATGATTTCGCTATATGCCAAAACATGGATAAAATACAAACAAAATATTGGCATTCAAAAATATGTCAGACAAAATAGAAGATTTTATTGAAAAAATCTTGAGAGTTTACACTGTAAAATATGGAGAGTTTACACTGTATTTAATTCAAGATAAGTGAAAAAGGTAATAAGAAAAATTATGCAATATGTATTTTAGTATGGAGTCTCCGAAAAAAAGGATGTATAAAAAACCATTTAATGAAAAATGGCTTGAGCAACCGGAATTATCGTCTTGGTTAAGAAAAAGCAAGAAAAGTATATTTTATTATCATTGCAATATTTGTAACTTTGATGGGTGTTCCGGTTTTACTGAAATAAAAAAGCATTCACGTAGTGAAAAACATGTGAAAAATTCAAATGGGTTGCAAAAACCACATACGATTTTTCAGAGTTTGTCTTCAGATTGAAAGAAAATACTAAGGAAATTGAAATTATTTTAAGTGCATTTATTACAGAGCATAATATTTCACTTAATACATTACCACATATTTATGTGCTTTCGTAAAACGTATTTCAAGGAACTACTTAAAAACTGATCTTGAGAAAATCAGCGTCAGTCGTATTAAAACAAAAATGATTATACAAAATGTATTAGGGAGCGACTGCAAAAACGAGCTTATCGATTTCTTGAAAAGAGAACCATTTTCAATTATTTGCGATGACTCAACAGATAGATCATGCGTTAAACAATTAGCTATAGTGACGCGGGTTGTTTCCAACGAATTAGTGGTCCACGATATGTTTTTGCACTGTTAGAAGTAGATGATACTACTTCTGAAGCATTGTTCAAATTGATAACTAATATTTTTCATAAACATGATATTCCATATAAAAAGAATTTAATTGGCTATGCAGCTGATGGGGCGAATGTCATGATGGGGAATAATAATTCTGTTAAAACTCGATTAAAATAAGACTGCCCAAATTGATTGCCTGTAAAATGCATTTGCCATTCGTTTCAGCTCTTTGCTTCTGCAGCTTGTTCTAAGTTGCCTGACTATTTAGAAAAATTAATCAGAGATATTCACAATTATTTTAATTGCAGTCCTAAAAAAACGTTTGAATTTAAAGCCTCTCAAGAACTGTGGGAACAAAAACCAAATTAAATGATTCATCCTGCAGCTATTCGTTGGTTATCTCTCTTACACTGCGTGAAATTAATTTTAAAACATTACTTGGCTTTTAAAGGAAAATAAAAATTATAGACTAATGTATAGACAAAATATCGTCTGCAGAAAATACATATATCGCAAGCATTGGACAATCCACTAACTGCTCTTTACTTCGAATTTTTACAATTTATTTTACCGTATTTTACCAAAATAAATTTAGAAATGCAAAGTGAAAAAACAAAAATACATGTTATTGATAGTTTAGTTGAAACCTTTGTAAGAACTTTTCTTGATTTTTTCATTAAACCGGAATGTTTAAAAACTATTGTTCTTAATTACCTTTTAATTACTTTTTTTACAGTTTTTTACCCTTTAATTACCTTCTTAATTACTTTTCACCTTTAGAACAGATTTATCTTGGTGGCAAAGTATTTGCTATCATACTAAAAGGTGAAGTCAAGTCTGATGAAATACAAATTTTTAGAAAAACTGTCGTAATGTTTTGATTGAAAGTGTCCAACAAGTAAAAAAGAAATTTCCATTTGAGATTTTGGAATATTACAATAAATTTGAGCTTTTGAAAAAACTGATATGAATTGTTTTTGGCAAAAAGTTTCTAGGATTTAGAAAGGTGATGATTCTCAAATGTTTCCTATTTTAAGTAGACTAACGAAATATGTACTTTGTCTTCCCCACTCATCAGCTGAAGTTGAGCGAATATTTTCTATAATTAGTTTAAATAAAACTAAAATTAGAAACAGGCTAAACACAAAAACCGTAGATGGTATTTTACATGCAAAATGATTATTCAAAGATGCTAACTGTTTTGATTTTAATGTAAAACAAAGTCAAATCACAAAATTTAATCAGCTTTTGTATGAAAACAAAACAGAGTTATAAAATGTATTGTAGTTTTAATCAGTTCAATTTTAATTTATGTAAATTTTTTTAAAAATTTTGTTTTTTTTTTTTGTTTTCTATGTTTACTCTATATTTTTTAATTTATTTTAATGCGCTGTTTTCTGTTTTTGTAAGTTTTTTTTTTTTTGTTATTTCGTTTATATTACTTTATTACTCTTATTTACATCATGAATTCATTATAAGAAATTAATTAAAATAAAATAAAGATATACATATTTTGCATAATAAACCCTTTGACTTTTTATGTAATTTTTATGGCATTACATTTGAATCAAAAACCATAATAAGGGAAATTGCTTTTGAAAAAGGGAAATTTTGATAGGTTTAGAGGGAAATGTAACGAATAAAAGTTTTCACCATATCGCAATTGGAAAAATAAAGACATGACTGCTCGTAAACGAATATCTAGCTATGAGCACACTTGTCTTTTCTTGTGTACTAAAAACTTGTCAGAAGACGAGCGGAAAAAAGTATTTCAACATTTCTGGCAAATGAATGATGACGAAAAATTGAAGTTCTATTTTAAATTTGTAAAACGAGAACCAGCCAAACGTCACCGTGTTAAGGGTTCTGAAAATAAAGTATTTAGTTTCCAATATTTTTTGGAAACTAATGGATTTATTCATAGAGTTTGCAGAAAATTCTTTTTAAACACATTATCAATAACAAAGCAAAGAATTTACTACTGCTTCAAACAAATTTTGGATAAAGAAACAGGCTGTCCAAAACTTATGCAAAGAGGCAAAAATAGGAAAACATTTACTCCACCTGAGAAATTAGATGCAATCCGCGAGCACATAAAAAGCTTTAAGACAATAGATTCGCCTACTTGTCGTTCAACCACTCAGAAAGTTTATCTTGAAGCAGATCTCACTCTATCGAAAATGAATCAACTATATGTTGACAAAATCGATAATCCCGTTAAAAAGCCAATATATGAAAAAGTTTTTAAAACAGAATTTAGTATAGGGTTTCATAAACCAAAAAAAGATGTTTGCGATAAGTGCTATTTGAACGAAAATAAGAAAAATCCTTCTGCTGAAGAAAAAGCTTCTTTTGAAGAACACGAAGAGGAAAAATTAGCTTGTAGAGCTGACAGAAATATTGACAGAAGCAATATTGATAATCAACATATTGTCTTTTGATATGATTTTATGCGGGTTATAGGTCTTCCAAAAGGAAACAATTCCATTTTTTTTGTTTACAAAAGACAACTAAATGTTTATAACTTAACAGCCACAGCTATCACGGCGGACAAAAAGATTACTTACTGTGCAATATGGATAGAAGTGCATAGCGGAAGAAATGGCAATGATATAACAAGTGCTCTAATTAGAATTTTAAACCAGCTCATAGAAGATTTTCTTTCCGTTAAAAAGTTAACGTTGTGGAGCGATTCTTCCGTCCCTCAAAATCGTAATAAAATAAATACTACTGCCATTAAAATATTTTTACAATCACATACAAATATGTGCCAAAGTATTCAAAAGTTCTAGGAGCCTGGACATTCGAACATTCAAGAAGTTGACAGTGTCTATTCTGTTATAGATAGGCAATTAAAAAACGCATAAATTGTCAATCCGTTGAGCTTCGTGAAATTTCTTCTAAAAATTAATTATAAGATTGTTGTTCTGAAAACTTTGCAGATGAAACCGTCTGACTTTAAAGCTTATGCTGTACATGCCGGAAAGTTAGATTTTTTGAAGGTTCCTTTTTTCAAAATAAAAACAACTATTTACGATAAAGATGGGGTAGAAGAATTTATATTAAAATACAAACGTTCTTTTCGCGAAATAACTTTTATAACAGTGTTCTTAAATAAAAAGGCATCTAGGACCAACCTGGCGACTCCAAAAAATTTTTATGTACAACAAATTAATATTTTAAATCCTCATGACATTTCGAAAGAAAATTATTATTAAAAATTAAAAAAAAAATAAGCCGAATTCGTTACTTTTTGTTATTCAACATTTGTTTTTGTTTTACTTATTTTTTGTTTAGTTTATATTTTTTATATTTTGTTGTTGTATCAAAATAAAATTGATGAATTATGTATCAATTATGAAAAATTCACAATCTGTTTATAATATTATATTTATGTGTACTTCAATATGAAATAAATGAAGCTATGTATATAGTAAAAATGAATTTGTTTTGATAATAGATTGTGTTAATCTTATTGTGCTAGTTGGTTCCATATTCTTAATATTTTGTGACATATCATGTAACGAAGTTACATTCTCGCCTATAAATAAATAATAATATAAAAATAATAAATAAATAAAATGATAAGAATAAAACAAAATAGAAAATATATATGCCTCCCGTGGGGTTCGAACCTGGCCCTCTTGTCTGATGAACCAGCAACCAGCCTTCGGACTAGGCCTCAGGTTGAATTTTTGTATACCAAATAATTTATTTATAAGAAGGTATGTTTTCCATATACATTAAATATTCGGAAGTATAAAATAACATAGATTTGCATATTATAGGGGAGATTTGTCTTGGCGTTATAATTCGCTGTCATAGGTAAAAAGTAATGTTGATACATTTCTGTCGATTTCAGTATCGGCAGTCAGTTTGACTTGTATGCGTAATACGATAAAAGTTATATTGGTTCATAAGTTGTATTACACTAAATATACATGGCTGACTCTAGGGCTTTTCGTCTGTATTCAGACATCGCCATTTTCAAGGCATTTGCATAGGGCTTAGCTAGTGAATATTTGTGCAAGTATTCTGCCGTATATTCACAGACGTAGACATACGACGGGACGTAAACAATACCCGAATCTACCTTCCCTCCTGGTGTTATTGGTGGGTGCACACTCCGAGACACACCATCCCCCGGTCTGTACTCTTGTACGCGATCTACATTGTATAACCGGTATTCCTTGGATAAGTAATTATGTAAGCATTCTACCGCTTACTTGTCCATACCTTTGGGGAAATTGTGTAAGAATTCTACCGCTTACTCCTCCGTTCCCCAGTGTATAAGCCAGTAAGCATTCTACGTCATATACACTGTCCACTCGACTAGTGAATATCTGTGTAAGCATTCTACCGTATATTCACTGACTGACGTACATACCGAAGTACTAGGGCCCGACTAGTGAATATCTGTGTAAGCATTCTACCGTTTATTCACTGACGGCCCGATTAGCTGACGCATAGGGTCAGTAGTAGTATTCAGCGGTTTGATTTGTACCTACATAGGTACTCTTGGTCATTCCAACAATTAGTTGTTACAGGCTTTCCAGGTTACCTGAAGTGTTCAACGTGGGTATGAACGAGTGAGTATAAGAGCTCACTACAACGTTGGTATTCCACTGAAATAAGGGTTTATTTCAATAGTGAGTATTGGACTCACTGGATTGAATTGGCATTGGTTATACATTGATATTAGTGAGTATTGGACTCACTGGATTAAGTTTTGATAATATATATCAGTATATATATTTCCCTAAGCTTATTAGGAGAATAATTTGGTTCGCTTGGTTGTTATTGTTCATCCTTTTCTACCACTCCTCTGACTGATTTTGAATAACATATAAACAGAAACAAGAGGCATATATACTTATATGTAATAAGAAATCCAGCCTTAAAGTATTGTAAAAGGCTTATATACATATACATAAGTAAATTTTAAAGAAATCAAGCCTTAAAAGAATTGTAAAAGGCATAAGATTGTAGACATTAGAATTTAAGCCATAGACTAGGGAAAAACATTGTTAAGAGTAGGATAAAATATTTTAATAAACATATATAATAAGATTACAACATCAGCATTATCATTTACAGACGTCGTGGGAAACCTGACCCTGGACAGGCTGTACTATCCGTGCCTAAAGCACCACTACGTCACATTTGGGAAAAAACCCATTATAATCATACAAAAGAATTTTTTGATCAAAATTTCTGGGTGTGGACCAATTTGCATTTAGCCATAAGATGAAAAGGCCATCAATATTAATTTAAAAGCCTAAAGTGCTTGTTTTTTCGAAATTTGAATTGTAACAAATTGTTTGCTAAAATTTAAAAACTTTTTATCGGACAGATTTTAAGCAAATAAAGTTCGAACAGTACTATAAAGTAATGAGAGTTCTGGCACCTCAATTGAGGAGTATTTTGTTGTTGTAAAATTTCTTATTTTGTATATTGAAAGTATTGGCCTTGAATAAATGATGTTTTTAAATTTAAAAGTTGATGTGCGTTTGTGTGTTAAAGCATTGTTTATACATATAATGTTGAAGAATAATCTTAATACACACACACACGCACTTAAAAATTTTGTTAATGCCGTCAACAAGGTGTAGCAGAGTCGTCGTCAGGGAATGCGAAAGGAAATGAAAAAATCTCCAAGATAAGTATAAGAAAATTTATTTAAATACTTCAGGGGAAGATGAAACAGTTGCTTATGAATCTATGTTACTGATGCATAATAAGATTCTACAATTAACAAAGGAGATAGAAGCAAATAAGAAAAAAAAACATAAAAGAAATATATGTCTAATTTTTTATGTTTAATATTTTCAATTTAAAAAAAATATATATACATGTATATATGTATATGTTCAATATTTTCAAAAGAAAATATATTGTTGCAAAATTGCTAACAGATGGCGCCACCCCGTCTGTAACGTTTTTCAAGATTATCGAACGAATCCATCGTGTGCGATCTATTAAACAAATTTTCGAATATCGATTCGCACACCATGATCTTGAGTGATCTTGAAAAACGTGGGTGGTCGGCCATCATTTTTTCCTTCTTCGCAAGGTAGACATTGACCTAGTTAGACGTGTTTTTTGAATTGGTACGTGCGGTGCAGTTTATTTCAAACAAAAATAAAAATAAAAAAATAAATAAAAAAAAAAAGTAAATAAAAAAAAAGGGAAGTTTGAAAATTTCAAATTTAAATTCGGCTCGGTTTAATTTTACATTTAAATAATTTTATCTATTCATTGTGCATTTAAGAAGTACAAAATAAATTTCAAAAGACCATAAATTTTAAACACCATAGTGCAGTGGAATAGGGCGCCCTTAAAGTAAAAATAAAAAAAAAAAAAACTATCAAATAACAAAGTGGACTTGTAGAAAAGGACGAACTAAATTAAAAAGGACCGAAAAAAAAAAAAAAATAAATAAATAAATAAAAGGGTAAGTTTAAAAATTTAAAAAAAAAATTAAATAGGGAAAAGAATAACGTGTTTAGTGCGCTTTTTTTTTACGAACATCCCTTGGCTATACGGGTGTTGAAATAAAATAAAAATCCTCTCGGGAACCATAATCGTGTGTATTTGTTGATTTCAGCTTTACGCTAACAAAAATTCGCGATTAATTTTTTTTATTTTCGTGAAATTTACAAGTGCCGGTAATTTGTATCCACGTTATTTCGGGAACGTACCCCTATACAAAAACAAACAATCTTGTAAATTTTCTAACAATATGTATAATGTATAAAATTTTTAAGTGAATCTTTTTTTGAAAAACTGATTGTGTTGATAAAATACACACAGATTTCTGTGATTGAAAGATACACAAAGATTTCTGTTATTGAAAGATATACAAAGATTTCTGTGAAAAAAAGAGAGTTGATGCCAAAAGATAAAAATAAACGTTTGAGAACAAACCTTTCTATAAAGAAAATTTTAAAGAAGAGGAAGAAAACATGAATAACGAAACAAATAATACTGTTCAACCCCTGGCATTCACAATGACAGTGAATGACATTATCAAGGATGCACAGAGGATCCATGAATTCCGAGGAGATGGTAATTATGCATTAACCTCGTTCTTCAGAGAAGTGGACACAATATTCTCTTTTCTAGACAACTGCCCTCAAGCGAAAATGTATGTATATCTATCAACGAATAATCATAAATAAAATTCAAGGACAAGCATTGGACGTATTCAGAACATTGGAAAATGCAGCTTCTTGGAATGACATAAAAATAGCATTGATCATCAAGTTTGGAATAAAGGAAACATACCATCAACTATATCAAAAAGCACTTTCCCTAAGGAATTTTCAAGTAAGTAAGAGATATCATACCAATATAGCTTTAGGAGATATATTGTCTAAATTAAATGAAATATATGAGTACGACAATGATAAACCGGCAGAATTTAGCCCTACAGTCAACGAATCATTAATATTTAGTACATTTTTATATACTATTGATACTAATTTAGCTTCTGTAGTTATAAATAAAAATATAAAGAATTTACGTGAAGCTTATAATGTCTTAGAAAATGTAGGATTAATAAAAGATAAGATTAAAACAAATAATATATTTGATAACAAAATAAGTGAAAAAGATCACAAGTATAAAACGAATAATGTTTTTCAAAATAATTACAAACAAAACTTTAGACAAAATACTGGACAGAATAATATTGAACCAATTTCAGGACAGTACAGACAAAATTACAATAATACCTTTAGACAAAATTCTGGACAGTACAAACAACAATACAGTAATCCGAAGTATAATGTTAGAAATAATGTTGAACTAATGGACGTTGATCATGTTCAACATGAGGCAAATTTTCAGTTAATGCCCCACAAGTATACTTACTTACTGTTTACTTACGTACTGTTTAATTGATACCGGTTCTTCAACTTCCCTTTTAGATGAAAATAAATTACCCTATCATAAAACAAAATTCTTGAAAAACCCTATTAAGTTTAGCAAAGAATATGTATTAAAAAGAATTCAACTTCTTACGGCAGAAATTGTTATCGTTTGAAAACCTCCACGATAGAAATCTTACCTCCACGCTAAAAATATTTTCCGTAAAGAGAATTATTCTCACGTAGGTAAAAAAAAAAAAAAAATAAAAAAAAATCGTGTGCATGTACGAAAGAAATCTAATTTTCATGAATGTACTATATGTGTAAGAATCTTACCACCACCCAAAACTAGTTACTTAATTGTTTAGGATTTTTTCTTTTTTCTTAAAGACTACCAGATTTTTTACGCATTTGACCGATTTTAAACATTTTAATTTTACATATACTTACATTTAAAATACACGTGTTTGTATCGCAGTATATTAATTACCAAATGTTCGTATATGTATTCATTTATTTCAATATGAAATGCATGCTTTGTAATAGAAGAAAAAGGTTCTTTACTTTTCATTTCCAAACATTCATATGATCATAAAAAGTGTAAAAAAAAAAACAATGTATGAAGATCATTTATTTTGAAGATTTGTTCGATTTTAAACATTTTAATTTTACATATACTTACATTTAACATACACATGTTTGTTTCGCAGTATATCAATATATCATAAAAATAGTATGTGTTTGTTTGTATACATATTTATCCTTAATATATAAATACTTCGGTACAATAAAAAAAATGATCTTCATACATTGTTTTTTTTTTCATTTAGCTGTAATACGTATTTATATGTACTTCATACAAATAGTACATGTTTGTTTGTAAATATGTATGTATATTTATTCTTAATACCTTGGTACAATAAAAAAATAGATATTCACACATTGTTTTTTTTTCACACATTTTATGATCATATGAATGTTTGTATATGATGTGTATACATACATATATGAAAAGTAAAGAACCTTTTATTTCTATTACAAAGCATGCATTTCATATTGAGATAAATGAATACATGTACGAACATGTGCTAATTGATATACTGCGATACAAACGAGTGTATTTTAAATGTAAGTACATGTAAAATAAGGATGTTTAAAATCTGTCAAATGCGTAAAAAACTTTGAAGTTCATGATATCATAAAGAAATACAACTCCACCCCATGTGTATTACAAAATCAATGCAATACAATAGTACAGTCGCCGATTAACAAAAAAACCTTAATTGTATAAAAATATTTCTATGAAATTTGGAATTTTTTCACAATTAAAAAGAATGATGTAATGATAAATATTGGAAAAGGTAGCACATTTTCTGAGACTCCACTGTACTTTTAGGTATTTTTCTTATGTGTATATAGAATTCACACATACATTTAAATAATGAAAAATTGAAATTTAGTGATTCCCAATGAAGAGAAATACATTTTACCCCTATCTACTCTGCTCGCACAGCACCTGTTTCGATCAAAATTTTTGGGGTAAAATTAAAGCCTTTAAATTTACATCTCCTTTTATTCTTTATCGATGGTATATGTGTATAAGTTTCACATCAAACTGCCAATTCTTTATGATATCTTGAAGGTCCGAACAACAAGAATACAAGTTGAGATACTGGTAATACTGAAGATATAGAAGTGACTCAACAGTTTATAGTAGAGTGATGGCGACCACAAAAAACTCCACTGCGAGTACATCTACTAATACCACCTGTTGGATTTACGCCCTTCGAAAAGATGATCTTATCGAAGAAGTGAATAAAAAAGGGGTAACCTACCACGGGAACGGTAGAAGAGCTTAAAAAGAGATTGATAGATAATCTAAGAAAACATTATACTGCGGTAGAGCAATACTTGTCGAGATAAATTAGAATTGAAAACGCAACCATGACTACTGTAGCACAAGAAATTTCTACCATCGCGAACCAAATCGTAATCCCTAGTATACCACCTATAATGAGTAATGCCCATGCTGAACACGACGTGCACATATACAACGAAACCACAATTTACTATGATAAGCAACATCTGTACGCCAGTAGTAACGAGTAACACACTATAGTATACCATATGTGTATCCAGCAAATCTATTATCAACACCACCGTACTGTGTTCCATCATCGCCGATCTGGACAGCCTATACATACGGTGACCAGACGTACTTTATTCTAAAGTACAGTACTGTATTAGAGAAGACTGTACTTTGAAAATTATTATTGTTAAGACAACAAGAAAATGTTGTCTATTTTAGTTTTTGTACTGTTTTTGTCCTATTTTTTTCAAATTCTGTTCGCACGTAAAATCATAAAATTAAAATTTTAAATTCAAAAAAGCATTTATTTTACTTTCTTCTACTATCCATTTATATAATAATCTACTACGTTCCTTATTATCGAATTATTGAAAAAAAATTTATTAAAAATAATTGAATTTTGTTTGGTTCTTCCTGGATCAAACGCTGCAATAGAGAGAATCTTCTCAGAGATGAATAATTTTTGGTCAAGTGAGAAAACTCAAATGAAGGTTGATACATTAAAAGCAATGTTAATTACAAAATGCAACTTTAACGAAAATTGTGCGGAATTTCATAACTTGTTAATAAATCAGCCGAAAATTTTGCAGCAAATACATTCGACAAAAAAATATGAAAATTAATTTGGTATTGAATTTGAATTTTTGAGATGTACTGAATACGGTTTTTTTACGTTAACTTGTTTTATTAATAATTGATTTCTAGACTGTTTTTTGTTTATTTTTTATATTTTTTGTTGATCACTTTTTTGACTAAATTATTTTTTGTTAGTTTTTGCTGAATTAATTTTTAAAGATTTCTTTTTTATTTATTTTATTGTACAATAGGCTTTTGTAATATTTTTATACTTTTTTTGATAAAAAATGAACTATTGAAAGGAATTCGTGTAATTATGTAACCAATCATTTATGAAATAAAAATCAAAACAAATTTCTGATTTTAGTTTTTCATTTCTCATGTACTATATTTTTGGTCACAAAATATGGTCACCGTACCTATACACCACCAGCAAACCAGCAGACAAAGTGTAAACCAGAAAACGCCGGTTTATCAGATGCAGATGTAATGGATAAAGTTAGAAAATGGAGTTTTAAATTCGACTAAGAGCAGGACGCACTAAATTTTCTATAACGAGTCGACGAATTGGTCGAATGTTATAATATACCAACATCACGCTTATTGAAAGCATTACCTGAGTTGCTTACGAAGACATCACTCATTTGGTATCGAAATAACAAGCAAAATTGGACTAGTTGAGAAGAATTTGTAGAAGATTTTAAGAGTTTCCATTTACCATCGCGATATCATGTAAAATTAGAAGACGACATCAGAAATCGTACACAAAAGTTCAACGAACGAGTCAAAGACTACGTCACAGCAATACAAGCCTTACAGCGTTGGCAATCAAAAGCAATAAAAGAAGAAAAATTAGAAAGTATATATGAGAATCTGTTGCCAGAATATAAATTATACATCAGACCAAAGGACTTCACTAATCTAAATGAATTGATAAGATTAGGTGAAGAATATGAACGAGTGAGATCAGATAATAATAAAGTCCAAAAGAGTAAAACAACTACAGAAAACAAAATAAAGCCTAAGATCATCAGCAGTGGCACAACAGCTCAATGCGAGCCAGGGCCTAATCATCTACGATGATTTTTCATGACATTTCTATCATACGTGCACCTACAATTTAACGTGAATTGCGAAACACTGAGCTTTTGTTAAGTAGAGACTTAAACTCAATTTTTGTACGATAGGGCTTACACTAATCATTTTTAGAGTTACATGTTGTCAGCAAGTAGACTCGATTGGTGTTAGTGAGCACTTGAACCCATAAGCGGAAAGCTTATGGTACTCATTCAAAGCTGAGTGGAATTTTTGGGGTAAGGTAGTTTTCGACGCCGATAGTGCAGAAAAATGATGGAAAACATTTTTCTATTTTTCTTCATTTGTCAGCAATGGTTTGGATTCGAAACCTGGACCTTGTGTCTCAGAAGCCAATACTCTACCTATTGAGCTACCGAAGCCCCTTCTGATCATGAAGAATTCGGATATTTACTTCATAACATCTAAGCAAGACAAAATTAAGAACTTCCTAAGCAACCAATTAACAAGGTTTGATGCAGTGAAATGAACCACCCAGTTAGCTGAACATAGTATTCGCATGAAGAATGACAAACCGTTCAAACAACGATACTTCCCTCGCAATCCGACTATGCAAGTTATTTAAACAAAATCGTATCGAACCCTCTAATAGTCCATATAGTTCACCTATAGTTCTGGTACGGAAGAAACAAGGAGGATGGAGATTGTGTATAGATTACAGAGTACTTGATGAACAATCCATCAAAGATGCATATCCCTTACCACAGATTAACCACATTCTGGGCAAACTTCGAGGCGCACAATGTCTCTTAACGATTAATTTGAAAAATGGATACTGGCAGGTTCCTCTGGAAACATCCAGCAGGGCATACACAGCTTTCACAGTCCCCGGCAGAGGATTGTATCAATGGACAGTAATGCCATTTGGTCACCATTCTGCTCCAGCCACTTTTCAACGAGTCTTAGATCAAGTGATTGGTTCTGAAATGGAACCACATGCATTCGCTTACTTAGATGATATCATCGTAGTCAGTAAGAGCTTCGATCAACATGTTCAACATCTTTAACAAGTCTTTGACCACTTGATAGCAGCCAATTTAAAAATAAATGCAGAAAAATGTGAATTTTTCAAGACTAAAATTACGTAGTTATGTCATGTAGTCACACGTAATGGTATCAGCACTGATCCAGATAAGGTACGAGCTATAACTGATCACCAATCACTGAAATGGTTACATTCGATGGAGAATCCATCCGGAAAATTAGCACGATGGGCACTAGAATTGCAACAATATGATTTTGAAATCAATTATAGGAAAGGTAACTATAACGTAGAAGCTGTTGCTCTATCCAGACAACCACACCAGAGATTAATGAGACCGATATATGTAACATTGACAGTAATAATCCAAAATAATGGTATAATTGTAAGATGAAAGACGTCGAAGAACGACCGAAGGATCATCCGGATTATATGATACAAGATGGTACATTGTATAGACATTTTCATGGATCTAGAATAGATGATACTGGACCCGAATGGAAATGGTGCATCGATAGACATGAGATTAAGAAAATTTTGCAAGAGAACCATGACGACGTAAATTCTGGACATTTAGGTACTAGGAAAACTATAGCTCGAATAGCCAGACTGTATTACTGGCCCAGTATGTTCCGCGATATAGCAAAGTATGTACGATCTTGTAATTCATGTGCACAGTATAAACCAAGTCAGAAAGCCCCTGCGGGAAAAATGTACAGGACGGTTGCAAATTACCCTTGACACGTCTTAAGTTCTGATTTGATAGGTCCACTACCCAGATCGAAGAAAGGAAATACTATGATATTAATCAAACAGTTTAAAGACAGAATCATAGCCAGAAATGGAATCATCTCAGATAATGGACATCAATACACCAGTCATAAATTCAAGAAGATGTTAGAATATTATGGTATTCAACACAAACTGACACCACCATATACTCCGCAAGCGAATCCCACAGAACGAATGAATCGGGTGATAATAACGATGATATCCCAATACATACCTCAATACCAACGAGAATGGGATTAAAATCTTTCAGAATTAATGCTAGCCTTGAACACTAGTCGAAACGAATCACCTGGATACACACCAACCTACCTAAACTATGGTCGGGAAATAATATTACCAACAACGGTGTATGGCAAAAATACGTCACTTAACGCAGAACATGATGTTGAACAAAGTCATCAGCAGCTTCAAGAGGTCTTCAAGTTAGTCCGCATTAACATGAACAAGGCGCTGACAACGCAAAGTCGTCTTTACAACCTCAGAAGACGAAGCTGTACACCAAAGCCGAAGATCTTATTATAAAGAGGGAAAGGGTACTCTCATCAAAGATAAAAAACTCCGGGCCAAATTGAACAATAAGTATAGCGGCCCCTATAAGGTTATTAGAATGGTTTCACCTGTTATAGCAGAAATTGAAAACGTGCGTAATAATAAAGTAGAGCGAGCACATATAAACGATAAGAAGGAGTACTATGTACGCATAAATTTGGTGGATGCCACCAAAATTTCCTATAAAAGGAGGATCACAAAACGAAAATTATCAGTCATCAGAATGAAGCCAACCAAGAAGGAACTCCTATAAGTCACCGACAAAATAAAGAATAACATGGCAAACGAGGAAAAAAAACAACAAAGGAGGGTCAGCATCTTAGTCTCACCACAGAAAAACAACCCGTGCGTCCGCAAGCCAAAAAAGCCAATAAGACCCGGCATATTTAAGACAGCTTTGGCCACAATCATGAAAGAACCAACGAACAACGCACCACCCATACTATCAACCAGCCAACAAGCGGGTATAATTTTAACAGACTGGCGAAAAATAAACCCAAGGTGGTATAAACCGAGCAACACGACACCAGCCAAGATCAAACTGCGGCAAAACATCACCAAAGACCACACTAGCAACAACAAAAACACAAAGACGCCTAAAAAGGGTACCAAAACAACAACAACACAAGCCCAACAGCGAAATACACAAAATAAGAGATCGGTTCTTCATAGTCAACAACAAACCAGTGAGAATACGGAAACGAACCAACTATACTGTCATCAAGGGGCCTGAATGGGCCGTGAAAATAAACGACAATGATTAAAATACAAAAAAAAGGACGAGGTATATACATAGTAATAAGAATAGATTTAAGAAAATTAACTAATAAATTTAAGAAGGAAAAAAAACAAGAAAATGAACTAAGTAGAAATAAACAAGAAATGAACTAATAAACTTAAGAAAAAAAATGTTGAATTAAGAAAGAAAATGAAATGGAAATTATGGACTAAAACCAAAATCGTTGCCTATTTGAATAAGAAATTTTGCCTCCTAGGGATGTTGAAAAAAAAAAAATAAAATAAAAATTTAGGAAGAAAAGGGGGGATGTAACGAAGTTACATATTTTCAATAGAAAATAATAATAAAGAAATAGTAAATAATAACTAAAAATAAGAAAAAAAAATATATATATATTTGCCTTCAACGGGGTTTGAAGCAAGTCCTCTTGTATGGAAAACCAGTGTTCACCCATTGCGCTAGGCTTTGTATTGAATACCCATGCACTAGAAGGCTATGCATAGTAAAGCACGTTGAAAGTCTATATGGAATATATAAAGCTTGTATAACGTATAACTTTAAAACATAAGTAAAGTGTATTTCTGACTTATATATGGAAAATTTTTTTAGGGTACATTATTTGTCGGGATAGGTAAAAATCGATATTGATACATTTTTGTCGATTTCTGTATCTGTAATTCTGTCGAATACTACTATAGTAGTCTGAAATTTAAAATTATATGATAAAATCTTTAACACAACAAGTCAGACTCAAAACTACCGACGTGTCAATTACGAAATGTTTAGTTTTAATTGTGAGGTATTTTGATTTCAAGATGAAAAAAGTTAGAGATTGCTCTAATTGCTTTGAAAGCTTCAGATGCTAAATCAATTTTTAAGACCATTATCGATATATTTGATGATCTTCAAATTCCTTTTGACAATCTAGTTGGGTTTGCGAGTGATAATGCATCTGTAATGATAGACCTTACAATGGTCTTATCAAATTGTTGCGTGAAAAAAATCCTCATATTTTTTCTATTAGATGTATTTGTCACTCATTACATTTGATGTCAACTGCTACTGCAAAATCAATTCCGAGTAAAGTAGAATTTTTGGCAAGAAACATTTACTTCTATTTTGCTCATAGTTCAAAGAGACAAGAAATATTTAAAGAGTTGCAGGAAAGTTTTAACACAAAGCCGCACAAAATTTTGAAACGAGCTGGAACTAGATGGTTGTCTCATGAACAAGTTTCAAACAGGATCACTGAGCAATGGGATGCACTCTGCCATTATTTTTTAGTTACATGTTTTGATAACGAAATTAATTCAGATCTTGCTTACAAAATACAACTAGAACTTAATGATGAAACCAAGTTTTTCTTCCCTTTCTTATCATATATTTTGAATATAACAAACAAAATAAACGTCATTTTCCAGTCGGAAAGCCCTCAAATTCATAGTTTATTGAAAACTTTATCAAGTTTTTATTTTACAATTTTAACAAATTTTATAAAAAGGGAATTTTTAAAAGATGACGGTTTTAAAAATATCAATTTTGAAAACCAATCTTATTTTAAAGACGTTAAAGATGTCTACACAGGCCCAAAAGCAGAGTTGTTTTTAAAAAAATTCAAGTTTGTCTTCCAAACAAATTATGGAATTAAAAAAAGCCTGTAAAAATTATTACTTAACTTTATGTCAGAAATTTAAAAGGCGTTTTGATTTATACAATCAACAACTTATAGCTCTTCAAGATATTGAGCCCTCAATTGGCTGAAAGTGCAACAAGATTGATTTCTCAATTTCCAAATTTAATAAATAATTCTTTTGATGTAGATTGCCTAGATTCTGAATGGCGAAGTATTTTATATGAGTCACAAATTTCTAAAAATTTAGATTGTTCTGCATTTTGGTCAAAAATTTTTGATTCAAAAAATGGTCTAAACGAACAAATGTATCCTAATGTAACAAAATTTGTTAGTGGCTTATTATGTTTTCCCCATTCAAATGCATCTGCAGAAAGATCATTTTCGAATTTAAAATTAATAAAAACTAATTTGAGAAATCGTTTAGAAGTATCAACCATAAATGGTATTTTAGGAAGTTTGGAGTTATTAGATAAGCATATAGTGAGTCATGAATGGCAACCATCTAATGATTTAATAAGTAATTATATAAAAACAAATAAAGGAGGAAACACCGTAAACCCATTATTGAAAATTAAAATTTGAAAACAACAGTGATAGTGAAATGTGTTTACACTTTAAAGATAAAAATTATGAAAAGAATATGTTTTTTTTTTTTTTTTTACTTTATTTTAAAGATTTTTTTGTTTAAATTCTTTTTTGTTGCATTATTAATTATGCTTATGTTTGTATTTTTTAATTTGTTTTTTTATTGAATATTTTATTTTAAAGACTTTTTTGTTTAAATTCTTTTTTGTTGAATTATTAATTATGTTTATGTTTGAATTTTTTAATGTAAATAGAAGTTATATATAAAAACAATATTTTTTTAATTTAACGGAAAATTTTTTGATCTACAACTTATTCTCAAAATATACTTCTGTTAAAATGTAACTTCTACTACTATTTCAATATTTCAAAATGCAACACTGATCGGCAGTCAGATTGACTTGTGCGAGTTGTATACAAAGCTTATACGTTTCTTAAGCTTTCGCTCAAACAAGACTGGCTCAGTAGTATTCACTGACCTTGTTGGGTATGATCGGTGGGTTTATAAACTTTCTACGAGACAACTACAGTATACTCCTCCACTCCCCTGTGTATTATTGTGTACGAGACCTATACGACTTTTACACCGTCCGCGTGACCAAGTGAATATATATTGTGAGGCACCGCCACTGTATATTCAGAAGACAGACAGACAGGATAGGGAACTTAGGCCCTCACGGTCCTGCAACGTTGATATTTAATAGGGAACTTAGGCCCTCACGGTCCTGCAACGTTGGTAATTAGTATGAAGACCTATTGGAGGTCTTATACTGGTATTGAAATTCTTATTTACAGGTTGGAATTGTACACTGCGATACAAGAAAAACATCGTTGGTAAAGTGAGTATTGGAGCTCACTGGGTATTTTGGTTGTTTGATTGTTCACGAGGGATAGTATTTTGAAGAATTTAAAGGTTTTATTGTGAGTGTTATTGGAACTTCACTGATCAAATTCACATTGGTTTATAGGGTTCATATACATTGCTTTACTAAATAAACCAGCTAGGTTTCCCCTGTTTTTCTCTATCATGAAGTTCTTAAGAGGGTGGTATTATTCAAAGGTCGACCAAAGTACATTGAAATCTGAATATTAGAGAAATAAGCAAATATATGATAAAAGGGTAAATATATAAGAAAGAAATTTTTACAAAAGATATATGTATAAGATTGTACACATAATAAATAATATTAGACATAGCATAGGGTCAAACATTGTTAAGCATAGACATTTAGTTTTAATAAAACATCTCTAAGTTTAAAAATAATCAACACCGGCCTTATCATTTAAAAACAACAGACAAGGTGGAAATCAAACGACCCTGAACATGGTCTTTATATATGTTTCAAATTCATATAATCTTGTTTAAATAAAATTAAGAAATTTGCATTATCTCTTATTAAATGCTTAGGTATATGTGTATAAGTTTGACATAGATAAAAACTGCCAATATCTTTATGACGACCTATGCAAAAATAAGATCTCATATTATTTTGTTTTTCATATGCAACATCATCAAAAATAAAATCTGAATTCTGTCTAGCGCCATCAAGAGCTAAAACTTCATTATTCTCTGAAAATGCATAATAACCAATTCCTTTAATTGAGTTTATAATTTTTTTCACATATTCATATTTTGGTTTATGCAAAGATTTTGAATATAAATAAATGTTCTCAAATTTTAAACCAATCGGATGTTCAAGTAAACATAGCATAACATTAGTTTTACCGCAATTTGATGGACCTGCAATAATTGCCCTTATAATATTTGGAAGAAGTGCACTATGTTTCTTTTTTTTATTTGATTCAGGTTCAAAAGCAATATTTTTAACTTGCAATGTATCATGTTGTTTTATTAATTTCATTTTATATACTAGATTGTATATAATTTAAGGGTAATATTTATAGACCATTTACAGAATATTTTATTCATTTCGATGAGAATTTCGGAGAGATAAAGATACAAAATGATAGATCATAACGAAACTTGAATAGTTGCCGCAAAACTTACAAGGGAAAAGGCTTAATCAATTCTGCTATTAGTAGGGCACCGTTTGAATTACATTTACCAGGTTATAGTTTTGGTGGTCCTGTTACAAAGCTACAAAAACGGTTAGCCAGAGGTAACAGTGAAGTAAACCTGCTCGATGAAGCTTGCAAAGAGCACGATATAGCCTATTCTAAACAAAAAGACATACATATGTAATAGACATATAGTTGACAAAATCTTAGCAGGCAAAGCGTAGCAAAGAGCTACGTCTAATAACACCAGTTTAGGAGAACGAACAAATGCGTGCTTAGTTACAAATGCAATGAACACAAAAGTAAAATTCGGAATGGGTCTTGTAAAGAAAAGATCAAAAAGTAAAAAATTAAAACATAAAATACAAAATGGAAAACAGTTATTCAGAAAACCGTTGAAAAATATCAAATCTGTTCTAAATAAAAATAAATCAGAAGACATAACAGACACTATAAATTTAGCTCTCAAAACGGCTAAGAATGTTGTTAAAGGAAAAAAATCATTAGTTGAAATACCCAGAATCATACCAGTACCTAAACTTGGTGGTGTTTTACCCCTTTAACCAATATTTGCCGGCATTTCAGCAATTGGTGCACTAGCCGTTGGTGCATCACAGATTGCTAAGGCTATGATCAAGCAAATAATGTAAAAGAGCAACTGGCTGAAACTGTAAGACATAACAAACAAATGGTAGCTATCGCAATAGGAAAAGGACTTTATTTGAAACCGTATAAAAAAGGATTAGGACTTTTTTTTAGCTCCACATTCAAAAAACTTCTAAGTCAGCTACCTAGAAGAGCCTTAAGTGAGATTTATATTATTAAATATGCAAGCTATATTCCACATCTCAGAGGTGTTTTTATGCGTAATGAATTGCCTCAATATCCTCGACTTAAGGAATCTGGAGTTATAAATTGGGGTGTTTCAACAAGTGAAGGTACTCATTGGGTAGGAAATTACAAAAATAATGACCATGTGGAATATTTTGACAGTTTTGGAAATTTACAACCTCCTAGTGAAGTTATCAATTATGTAGGAAGTAATATAGGATATAATATTTTCATGGAAGCTCATATTTTCGTGGAAACTCATCAGTGTTAAATGCAGAATATTTCCCTTCTTTAGAATTACTGAGTGATTATATGTATGTGTGGTTTAATTGATTTCCAAACATATAATTCAATACCAAATATAGATAGCAGTAATAACTTATTTTACATTTGAGATGAAAAAATTGAAATACCTGTGGGATCTTACGAAGTTGGTGATATTGCGATTTACTTGGAAAAAGAATTGGAGGAAAGAAAAAAAGAGTACAAGCTCGAAATTAGAGTAAATAACAACACACTCAAGACGGAAATTAAATGTAATGTAGAAATCTACTTTAACCGAAAGGGAACTATCGACAAACTACTAGGTTTTAGAGAAATCATATTAGAAGCAAATAAATCGCACATATCTACATTACTTGTAAACATAATTAAATTAAACGTTATTCGCATAGAATGTAACCTCATTACAAGCTCATATATAAATAATCATGTCGCACATATTTTACATGAATTTTCACCAGATGTTAGTCCTGGGTAAAAATAACCGTAGTACCAAAAAATGTTATTTATTTACCAATAAACACCAGACAAATAAGATCCTTAAAAATGAAAATCCTTGATCAAAACGGTGATCTAGTGAATTTTAGAAGTGAAACAATAACAATACGTCTTCATTTAAAGGCAATATAAATATGTTGCTATATAATCATGGTAATAATAAGATTTTAACTAGTAAGTCACCAAGTGTGAATCTTTCAACACCATATCTCGCTTCTACTGTAAAAGTATCAAAACCTCGTTTAACAGAAATTAATAAAGTTTTCCTCGAATCATTAGGATATAAAGTTTAAGAAAAATGAGTCATATACTAAATATTTCTAGTCCACCTGAATTTGATGATAGTACTGTGAAAAAACAATATCATAATTATACGCCATTTTCAACATCATACTCAAATAGTGATGAAATTAGAATATCAATACAGCATCAAGACTTATATCTGTTACCTAGTGAAAGTTATATTTACATCGAAGGTACTATAACTGACCCAGGTGGAAAAAAATTAGGTGCTACCGATTCAATGCTCAATATTAATTGCATGTCTTTTCTTTTTGAAGAAATACGATATGAACTAAATGGTGTTGAAATTGATCGTACAAGAAATTTAGGATTCACAAGTGCAATAAAAAATTATATTTCTCTAACAGAGGATCCAAGTAAAACATTATACAATGCAGGCTAGTCTCCGAATTCACAAATTAAAGTGAATTCTGACGGTGCTTTTAACTTTTGCATCCCATTGAAGATGCTTTTAGGATTTGCTGAAGATTATGCTAAAATGAACGTTAATTCAAGTCATGATCTTATTTTAATTCGCTCAGGGTCAGATAATAATGTTGTGCACACATCAAAAGATTATAAGCTTAGTATCCAAAAGCTGTTTTGGCGTATACCACATATAAATATTTCTAAAACTGTACGTTTATCGCTTCTCAAAATTATTGATGCAGTTGGTATATGTACGAATATCCTGTGTTACCAACAGCATTTAATCATTATGTATGGACAATAAAAACTTCATCACAAGTCGAACAACCAATATTCATTATTTTTGCTTTACAAATTAAATTCAGAAACATACCCCTATGATGATTTGAATATTAAATTTGATCGTGAGCAATATGCTGTATTGTATGATATGTATGCCAGATTTCAACATTCATACTATGGCCGAAATTCAAAACCTCTATTAAAATGGAAAGAATGTAAAACTCTGGCACCAATCTTCGTTATTGATTGTTCATATCAAAATGATGCCATAAAAACAGGAACTGTTGATGTTACAGGGAAATTTAAAGCATCAAATAACTTTCCAACTTGAACAACAGATCTTTGTTTCAACAGTTCTGCATGACAGAATTGTCCAATATATCCCTCTTACAAACGAAGTACGAAAATTAATATAAAAATAAAATATATACATTTTCTAGTTAGTTATTATATATTATCCAATAAGCGTTGATCGTTTAAAAATTAATTAAGAATAATGTGTAATAACAATTACGCTGTAATCGATATTCAAGGCTTCAAGGGCCTTCGAAGTAAATTTGTTGTGAAAGAAATTGCAATATCGTATAATTTGAAAGAATATCAAGTATTTTTAATAAAGCCAACATATGATTTTGAAAATGTGCCACTAAAACTGCAGCAAGCAAAGTGGTTATATAATAATTATCACGGTTTGACGTGGTGTGAAGGTTCAATTGATTTGGAAAGTGAAGAAGTAATTTTTAAATATAAACTTGATTAATTCATCCGCGTACGTAAAAGGAAGAGAAAAAAGAAATTGGCTTAGTACGATGCTAAATTTTGATATTTTCATATCCGACCTGGCAGATTTTAACTGTCCATCCTTAGAAGGTCTTCGTATAAAACACGCATGTACAACAAAATGCCTCAAACACAGTGGGTTTTGTGCTTCTCAAAATGTACTTAATTTAAGAAATTTCATTAAGGAAACATTAAAAAGTGAATAAAAAGAAATGTTTCAAAAATTGTAATTATTATTAAAACAAGTACTAATACACATTTTTTTAAAATAAAGCTAATAAAAATTATAAAGTTTTTATTTTTTTTTTTATTTTTAACATTTTTTCTCTATAATTACTTGTTCACATAAAGTAAAATTTTTCAACATCTTCATGCCCCCACGCTAAAGTGTTTGTAGAATTGGGAACTAAAAATCTTTTATCATCGTTATTATACAACACTAAGTTATTAACAGTTTCTGTATACATTTGGTGTTTTCTACTTCTAAAAATTATAATTTAGTTAATATTTTCAAATTGTTATCTTTTACACATGAAATATAATCTTCTACAGTAATATTATTTTTTACCACATTTTTTATTCCTTTTATTTTCTTCTTTATATCGGTCTCAGTAATTCCTGCAAACAATCTTACAATAGTTCCAGCCCATTCATTTTTAAATTTTCCTAAAACTTTCCTATTAATTTGAGGAATGTTATGAATATTATTTTCATTATAGTCACTAGTATCAAAGCGATATAAGTCTTTTTTGATATTTTCATAAATATTTTCAGTGAGGGACAGACATAATAAGAGGGACAGACATTCACTATATCATAATTTCACAGGAGACATATAATTTCACAGTGTGTACGTGAATATTACGTTTAAAATTACTTTTTGGTCGTTATGTGTAAATTACGAATTGAAACGTAATATTAATGTAATATACCAAATACAAAAACAAAAAATTCAGTACAAAAACCTCTGGAAAAACTTTAAAACTTTTCTGTTTTTCGTGAAAATGTCATAGTCATAATAAGAAGAAGAATAAAACGAAGGAAAAACGTCAAAGTAATAGATTTTTAATTTAATTTTTCAAAACAAATCACTAAAGCATTGCTAAAGCTTTCGATAAAAACAGCTGACTGATATTATAATATAGATTTACTGTGTGTCCGGGTAGTGGCTATATTATAATATAAAAATTCATATCTGTTTCGACTATAAGCATATACCTACATGTTTGCATACTATACTCGTACATGAAAATTCATAGCAAAAAAACTTAAATAAAATAAACAAATCATAAAAAATCATAAAAAAATGGTCAACTTTTAAACTATTTTCATGTGTACATACAAGCACGTAGCATGAATTATGCAGGAATTAAGTCAAAAGTACATATGAATTATTTTGAAAACGACCTTGGATACATATGTTACATATGCATGTGTGCATCATACATATATGTGCATATGTACATATATTATAACATCGTGATTCGTGTTAATATATACATACATACCTACATATGTATATACATATATCATTATACATATACATATTTAATTCATAGTCACAGTTTATTCATTTATGATTTATTATGTACCAGAAAAATCATACAAATATACAAAATTTCAAATAGTATTAGCATTACAAACACGCATAATTATATAAATATTATATTCATTGGGCATTGCGATGATACAAATTAACAAAGGAAGAAAGCTTTCCCGTAATATGGTAAAAATGTTATATAACATGTATATATTATTATAATGATTAATGATGTATAACATAATGCCACGTAATATACATAAGTATTTCTATCATATAGAAAATTGTTCAATCTGTTCTCTACAGTGTAACGAAGTTACATATTTTCCCCTAGAAAATAATAAAAAAATAAGAAAAAATATATTTGCCTCCGACGGGGTTCGAACCTGGTCCTCTCGTATGGAAGACCAGTATTCACCCATTGCGCTAGGCTTCGTATTGAATACCCATGCGCTAAGAGACTATGTATAATAAAGCACGTTGAAAGTTTATAGGGAATATGTAAAGCTTATATAACAAAAAGCTCTACAACATAAGTAAAGTGTATTTCTGACCTATATATGGAAATTTGTTTAGGGTACATAATTCGTCGGCATAGATAAAAATCGATATTGATTAATTTCTGTCGATTTCTGTATCGTCGGTCAGATTGACTTGTGCGAGTTGTATATAAAGCTTATACGATTCTTAAGCTTTCGCTCAAAACAAGGCTGACTCGTTAGGGTTTCACTGATTACAAGTATAATCAGTATTGCCATTCCATAGGCACTAGACGTTACGAGAGACGTAAAGACGAAGACATACCTTGTCCTCAAATTTACTCTCCTTGTTGGGTACGATCGGTGGGTGCACACACTGAGAAGTACTGTTCCCCCAGTTTATATACTTTGTGCGAGACCTCTACAGTATATAAACTGGTGTTCCCTAGCAAGTATATGCTGTGCGTGTCTACCACCGTATACTTCACCTGATCCAACCAACTCAGGGTATACTTTGTACGAGACCACTACAGTATACTCCTCCACTCCCCGGTGTATTAGTGTGTACGAGACCCCTACGACTTTTACACCGTCCGCGTGACTAAGTGAATATATATTGTGAGGCACTGCCACTGTATATTCACTGGACAGGTTAGGTCTGAATATATATTGTGAGTAACTGCCGCTGTATATTCAGAAGACAGATAGACAGGTTAATCATTATTAGGGAACTTAGGCCCTCACGGTCCTGCAACGTTGATCATTATTAGGGAACTTAGGCCCTCACGGTCCTGCAACGTTGATCATTATTAGGGAACTTAGGCCCTCACGGTCCTGCAACGTTGATCATTATTAGGGAACTTAGGCCCTCACGGTCCTGCAACGTTGATCATTATTAGGGAACTTAGTCCCTCACGGTCCTGCAACGTTGTTAATTAATATATAGACCTATTGGAGGTCTTACACTGTTATTAGAGTTCTTATTTACAGGTTGGATTTGTATACAGTGATACAAGGAAACCATCGTTGGTAAAGTGAGTATTGGAGCTCACTGGGTAATTTGATTGTTTGATTACGAGGGATTGTATTTTGAAGAATTTGTTGTGAGTGTTATTGGAACCTCACTGATCAAATTCGAATTGGTTCATAGGGTTCATATACATAGGTTTTCCCCTGTAAAATTCTTAAGAGTGTGGTATTATTCAAAGGTCGACCATTATATAGAAGTCTGAATATTAGAGAAAGAGGCAAATATATAACAAAAGAGTAAAGATATTGTAGTAAAGATATATACGTAAGATTGTACACATAGTAAATAACATTAATAATAGCATAGGGCCAAACATTGTTGAGCATAGGATATTTAGTAGTAAATAAATCATCTATAAGTTTAATAATCAACACCGGCCTTATCATTTAAAAGTAACAGACGACGTGGGGATCAACCGACCCTGGACAGACTGTCCTATCCGTGCTACAAGCACCACATCGTCACACCCCGAACAAACATCGTTACAACAGTATTGTCTTTACTCGATGCTTTGGAGCTCTGGCATCAGCTTTGGTGCTGAATTGAATTTTACATTGATTATGTCATTAGTGACCCGTCTAAGACATTCATTGCATCACGACAAATGATTACTTGTAATATAAATGTACATGTATATGAAGTCAGACTTTAAACTTGAGATTTTCGTAAGGGAAAGTTTGTTATCTGTTTGTTTAGATTCTTTTGGAAATACTGTGATAAGTTGTATTTAAAGATAATTGTGACGCATAAATTAATCTTAATACCGATACTATATTGTTTTTTGTCGACTCACCTCATAGGTTCGTAACACATCATAGATTATAGCTTTAAATCTAGACGGAGCTTCCATTGTGATTCCATCCTGTGCTTCATTCAAATGTTCTATATTTTTATTTTAATACATTTTATTCTCAGACTTTTCACTTTAAAAAAATTTAAAAGCCATGAGAAGTTTATAAACAAAAAGCACATATAAAATCATATTATTAAATGTATTGAACATTCTTTTCGTTAATTAAAGGTTGAACATTTTGAATCCCATCAGAGCCAGGCACTTTAAACGGAGATAGTGTAATAATAATGTAATAATGCATTTTCTGTTCAGTCAACTTGGAACTACATATTTCGTTATACACAAATTTTATCTCATGAACAGAACCAAAAAAATTTATAATGTACGATATATCTGAATTCACTGTAGGTAAATGTCGTACAATCGTTTTTCTTTTTGGTGATTTCTCAAAATATGATGTACGTGTATTTAACTCGTTTAATGGATTCTCAATATAAAATTCTGTTGGTGTCGTTGATGATGATTTCCCATTAGTTCTGAATTCTATATTAATATTGTCCTTAATGGTTCTGATTGTGAACTAATTGCACTTTGACTTTCAATTATTTGAACTAACGTTGATGTAGTATCTTGCAGACGTATTGTTATTAATAAAGAACGATTTACAGAACTGGCATTATGCACTTATCAGATATTTCATGTAAATTTGATTCAATTTTATCACGACACTTTTACAAAATTCATCTGGCATCTGAAAACTAGAGCAAATAATATTCAATATGAAAATATACGAATGTGCAATAACTCTTAACTGAATACTACAACTCTACATTTTGTAATTTTAGGTTGATTCTTGTCCAATGTATTTATTTCAGCTTGAAGTGCTTTACAAAACCGGCATTTTAATGGTATTTTCCATTTGTTATGATTTTTTACCAGAAGTTTCCATTTATTTTTGTTTTGTAAATTCATTTATCAAATATCAGCTAAAACAAAACATTCGTAAAACAAATGAGTTTATAAACACAACTACAATCATGGTTTTAAATTAAAATTCAGTATAACCAAAACCTTCTATACAAAACCTTCTATATTATCAAGCCGTGCTGTGGTTGTCAACACTAACACAATCAAAGCAAATAGAAGTGTTGTTTGTCAAACTGCAAACTGTCACTTCTGTCAGTTAGTAGTGTATTTTATATGGAGTTGGAAGTGTTATTTGATTTTTCTTATATAAAGTAATGAATTATTATACAATAATAATAAGAAAAATAATAAAAATTAAAATAATATAATGTAAATAATTTAATAATAATTGAAACAGTGAAATCGATTTGCAAAATTAATTTATTTATGTATAAATTCAATTTTTTACATTATAACCTTAAAATGCATACATAGTCTTATAAAATTCAATTAATAATTTCATACGTAATATAGGGTAAAGATAAATATTGAAAATTATAAAACAAATTACAATAAAAATGAAATAATTAAAACAAGAATAATTTGTGTAAAAAAAAATTAATTTATCATTATAACAACAACTTAAGTGTATATATGTATGTTGTACTGTGTATTTATCTTATAAATCAACATTTTGAATTTCCTTGATGAAGTGGCTCGCAATATAAAACTATGCACATAGAAATAAAAAATAAATAATATAAATTGTATAAATATATTGTATAAAAAAAATTGAATTAATTTTTAATAAAAAATAATTTTTTTATAATAATTGTATAAAAAAATAAATACTATAAAATGATATACTTGCCTAAACTAAATTTTTCCATATGTACATGGTTTAGTTTTACATATGAATTTATGTACTGAAAATAAAGGAAAAGTGTGTTATTATTAAGTATTTCATATAAATATTGATTATAAATTTAATAACCGATTTAATAAAATAAATCAATTTACTTACTTCAGTTTTATTTTAACTTTTTTTCCCTAGTTTTAAACGTTTTTCTAACTTTATACACTTCTATTATTAGTACTAGCACTACTATTTTGACAGATAAACGAAAATGTAAACAAAACAGCCACACTTCTATTTAATACATACAAAACACTAGTTCATGGCTTTTGTATAGAAGGTTTTGGTATAACATATCGTATGCTTTTTTCTACCAATTTAGCCTTTTTTTGATGTACGAAAAAAAAAGTACACTAAACTGAAACTGACAGCAACAATGAAACTGTGATTATAAAACCCGGCAAAATGAAAAGTTCAGTAGAAACTTTTAAAATAGTTGTAGATCTTACAAACCTCTGTAGAAATGGTATTTTGATTATAAGCCGTGTCCGAATTGAAAAATTTCCTTACTTTTCCCTTTAATTTCCTTATACATCTCTTTGATACTTTTTTTGGTACACGAATTACATTTCTGTCAACCTTAAGTAGACAGCTGTCATTCACTTATTTGTTTACAAATATTTATATTAATGGTTTCGACGTAAAAATACTTTCAAAACAATATGACTTATCGTAAAAAAATCTTATCGATCATCATCTAGGGTGTATTTCTTTATTTTTTCCGTACTCGGAATAGAATATACGGAATACTGTCCGGAAAAATTGGAATAGTATTAATAAAGAAACAAAATAGAATAAATGGTATATTAAAATGGCTGGAGAAAAAATAATTTAATTTTTTTAGTTATAAAAAAATAAGATTTTTTCAGGTTGGAAATTTTTGTTTTTAAAAAATAATAAAAAATGAAAAATAAAATAAAATAATGTAATTTATTTATTTTATTAAATTATTTTTTTATGTCATAACCATATTTTCCCTTTCACTATCATATATTTGACAGATTATAAATTAAAAGTAGGGTTTATTCCATTTATACCATCATCAGTCTAGGATTAAAAAGAATACGTTCCGTATATTCCGAATGAATAAAGAAACACGGAAAAGAACGTTCGAAATATACTTTTTGAATAATGAAATGCATATGGAATATACCGAACGTACGGTACGAATAAAGAAATACACTCCTAAAATGAAGCTAGCGAAGATTTCGAAAAGTACATAGGGTACTTTCATGAATGCATTGTCGACGTGTGTCAACAACCCGAATGCGCTGGACTTGTAATCGGAATTGTCAACTTTCCATGCATGCTTTTATTAAAATAAATCATAATAAATGAAGACAATTCACCATTATTAAGTAAACGACATATTTGCTTTTATAGTGTAACTTAATTGTGAGTAAAACGTAACAAAACGTAAGAGTGAAATGTCAGATAATTCTTCTTCTTGAAAATCAAAACTGCAGTTGTCTGAAAATGATTAATTAAAATGTGTAAACTTCACAGACTGCTTGAATGACTCTTTTTACATTGTTGATATATACTTATGAAACACTTTCCTATAATTCCAGTTTACTGGGCGAGGGAAAGTGATGAGAGTATCAGGTAGCCCGAACCCTCGGGTTTTTAATTTCGTAAAGAAATTTTCTTCTATTTTTTCACATTCTGTTTTGTGTCATATTCTTATTTTCCTCTCCGTTTTATTTTCTTTCGCTGCCATGCAGTAAACATCGGATAAAATAAAAATATCCATCAATTTAAGTGTTGAAAAAATTACCAAAAATATTTTAAAAATTAAATAAATCGAATGTAATTAATAAATTATAAATTTTATATTACATTATTTCATAACATAACCAAAGCGAAAATGAATTAAGAGAATAGATGATAATTTGACAACTGAATAAATTTTTTAATGGATCGAGTGAATAAAAGCGTATGACTTTTATCTTACATGATCCTATTTTGACTTATAACATCAAAAACCGAAAAATAAAATAAAACGGAGAAGGCGATTAATTTGACAGTTCGTATACGAACTATACGATCAAAAACAATTTCGTGATTTTACTCATGAGGAAAATTTTTCATACGTGTTCGACAGTGTGCAAGTATTCAATACTATTTGAAATTTTGTACAGTCATATGTATGTATGTAAATATGTATATAAGTATGTATTCTAATTTTTAATTTTTCTTGGAAGGAAATAGATTATGAATATGAATTATATTCATATGTATGTACATACATATTTACATATATAATACGATGGTATAGTATGTGTGTATGTATGACGCACATAATATACGTACATCATATATTCATATCATATATCCAAGATTCGGTTTACGAATAATTTTCAAAATAATTCATGCCTACTTCATTCCTGCAACATACATATGCGTACATGAAAATAGTTTAAAAGTACAGGTAACCCTCGTATAACATGGGAGTTGGGTTCCTAAAAAATTTCCGTCTCATACAAAACATGGAACTAGTACAAAAAGAAGGGGTAGGTTCGAAAAATTTATAAACATGTTATTATGTTTTCATAATTACATATATTGTCGCTTCATTTGTATCCAATGATATGACGACATACGATATATATTCACCCTTTTTGAACCGATCTAAAATTTGTAGCACTGCTTAGACATATGTCTATTTAATGTTTTACGAAGGTTTTGTTAACTTTCCGAACCGTGTTAAAGTGACTCCGTGCCATAGAAGCGTCATGTTACACGGGGATTACTTGTACAACCATTAGAAATTTATTGTACAGACTCTAGACAAGAAATTTTGCAACAAACGTAAAATAATGTGTACATAATATTTAATATAAATAATACATCAAAGTGGCAACGATGTTGCTATACTTCATACACTTATTCGATGCAGTTAAAGTATTATGGAAATGGCAAAAAGTACAACCACTTTACGTCGCTGTATATTGATTTTAAAAAAATTCATCTCGTATTATATGATAACCTTACAGTTCGTGGTAACACTATTCGTGAGATGATCTTATTAGAAATTATGAGAAAAGAACAAGAACACGTGTACTCCCATACGACCTTAACTGCATTGAATTAGTGTATGGAGTATACATATGAATTATAGAATGTATAATGTATTTTAATTTTTGTGGCATAACACAAGTGGCAATTAATTTCAGTTCTATATGCAACGTACGTACAAATGTACATACATCCATATGTATATACGCATAAGAAAACATACATGGCTGGCAAATACATATATTGAATTAATATTTAAATGTACCTATCTACGTATATATAAAGAGGAGAAGAGCATATGATAAAACAAAATTCATATATATATAACACAAAAAAACACCGTAAGTCTATATGGACATCAAATTAAATGATCATGTAATAATCTCCCTTCATGTTTTATACATTACATGTATGAAATTTATTTACATGCGTCATATTATATATATGCGTATATCATACGATCATGTATACAAAATGTAAAGAAAGTATATACACTAACCCTCGCTTAGCGTCTTTTCGAAGTTGAATCGTCGCCAATTTCATACCAGAATTTCGTTTTGCATCGTTTTAGGAGGTTTCTATTTGAAGTTGCATCGTTTTTATTTTTAGGGGAATAACCGTTTTACTTTACTCAATTCATACTTTGGATTACATATATCATTTTGTTCACAAAATAGCACAGGCTGTAAAAAACGATTTAAATCCTTACTGTGAAATTTATAAAGACTGTAAAAAGAAAGAAGTACAAAAAGACATAAGGTCTTATTTTGCTTCGAAAATTTAAATGGAAAATAAATATTTTTTATACTTTAGGTTTTTAGATGAACTTTTAAGTTGTTTTTGTTTTATGCTATATTTTATTTTGTTATGTTTTTTATTAATGAAGTTTTTTTTTTTTTTTTTTTGTTATTTTAATTGTTTCAATATATATTATTGTTTTTCTTAATGTTTTAATTGTTTTGATATATTATGCACTATCACAAATTGAACTTCTAAGAACGCAACTTCTATTTTCCAGTACATTTTCATATAAAATGATTGTTCGTTTTTAGTCTTTTCGTATTGCGTCGCTTTTTCAAGAACGCATCTGTAACGCAAAGCGAGGGTTAGGTGTAATACATAATAACATCCCAGCAGACAAGTCAGTTTTGTTGTAAATTCTTTATTACTACCGATTCAGAATTGATTCCTAGGTGCGTTAAATAATCCCTTTCATGACATTAATTCACATAGAAATAAGGTAGTTCCCTAGTTCGAAATAATTGCATTGTTTATTAAATGCGATTGTATTATGTAATGGAAATGAAATCGATTTTGTATCGAAATTTTGTGTAAAAAAGCCGAGTTAATATTAAATAAATTTTGGACATCGATCCTAAACTAGTTTTAAAGTTATTGACTTCATTAAAATTGTCTTTTTTTTAAATTTGTGATTACATTTTAGTAATAGTAACCATTTTAAAATCGATAACATTTTCGATTTTGATGTTCCCCGTTACCAATGTCTTGCTGGGATATGATAATACTTATATACTTGGTTAGAGCTTTGGATACTAGTGTTATGTAATAACATTTGCGTGAAGCGATCAGAGGTTATTAAAGTATTGATTTATTTTTTACTTTTAACTGAAATTTAGGGAAGAAATTTATGTTTATTTAATAACAAGTCTTGTGGGTTAATTTTAAATATTTATTTCACTAATTAACATTTAAAACTATGTTCACAATTTTAACTTGAACTAATTGATATATTTATTTTGTGATATTTTATTTATTACCGAACCGAAACCAACTGTACGTTCGTTACTTTATTTTCTATGTCCGGTTCGTTAGAATTTTACTAAGTTTAATTTACTTGTAAAAATTAAAACTTTATTTTATCCAAACGCGATTTATAATCAAAGACGATTTGTAACTCAGCGGTAATTTACTTTTTACTGTTCTTCTTGAAATCCAAATTATAACTCTCTGATAATCGTAATTATTCTTCAATAAATACAATCATCAATTTTCCCTACTTAATTTCATTTTATTTAATTGAGTCCGAAGTTCGTTATTTTGAAATTTATTTTAATATTATTTACATAAATATAATTTTAACTAAAATTGTCAATCGTAGGGAGAATGGGCGTTATAATTTTATATTCTTTTTCCGTTTATTCGTAATGTTAATTAAATGGTTAATTGTTAACCGACACTTTTTACCTTTTATTAATGTAATGTCACTCATATGTGTTTAGTTGTATTTTCAAATAAACTTTTACGCATGCACCTTTGTGTATTAGGCTTAATGGCTTAAATCTCCACTTTTTGTTTATGTGCAATTATTGCATTAATCGTTATTGTACTTTATACTGTTGTCGAATTTTGATCTTTGATTGTTACTTGTTTTACTGACCTAATTATGAATTTTCTTTTACTCTGTTTGTTTACAAGTAATTTAATATAATTTCGGTATATGAATTTAAGTATGTTAATATTATTAGGAAATCATATGAAATTTATATATTGTTAATAATATTGAATTTAGTGCATGGATATTTCCTATGTTGCATTAAATTTGGTATATTAAAAAAAAGACGTTATGGACTTTAAATAAGTTCATAAAATATTTGTTCTAGGTACAATGGTGAAATATTGGAATTTGGTTTATGGTTTTTTCCATAACTGAATATTGAGATATATTATTTGTTTAAACTACTTTTTAAAATTGCTTATTTGAAATTCTTTATATACTTAATAAGGTGACATTCCATTATATTTTGCGTGTTTTAACTTGTATGAATTTTACATATAAAATGATTACCCAATTGACAAATCAATTAACGGACTATGATTCTTTTACAATTGTTCTACATTTAATTGTGAAATTATGTTAATTGTAGAATTGCGAAATTATATGAATTTAATTTTGTAATCAATTTTATCTTATGTTTTAATTATTTAAAATATATGAAATAATTGTTTAATTTTAATTCTCCAATATTTTATCAAATTGTGATACAATTTGACATTTTATATATAACATTTCGTCCCCCCTCGAAAACATGGGTGGTAGGGTTTATTTAAGTGGTTGGTTTCAGTATCGGCTGTATTTTTCTTTTTATCAATTTCTAATTTACATTAAATTTTTTTTTTTAAATTATTTCTGGTAAAATTTATATATAGTATATTTTTTTTCTTTTATGTATCCCCATATTTCTTAAATTATGTATGTATAATGTATAACCCCCTGTTTTGTTTTATTACTTTTTTGTTTTCTTACAAAAATTTGTTTTTATATATATACGTATTCGATTTATCTCATTTCTATTCCCGACCTGTCCTAATTCTTTTATAAATTTTATATGTATGTACCCATGTATATATATATATACATATATATATATATATATTTATTTATTTATTTTTTAATTACTTTTATTTCAAGTTCATTAACTTAATATTACATTTGAATTACATTTTTTTTATATAATTAAGTAATGATAATGTTGAATCACTAGGTACTTTGTTTACACTTCTTTATTTATTGATTTTTACTTTAATTACATTTTAACAAATATTACTGATTATTAATTACTCTCTGATTTAATCCCAACTTAACTTAACTAACTTGGACAAGAATTTACCGGCGACTAACTAAAGAAATTATTTACAAGAACGGAATTTATCATGCAATCAAGATAGAACCTTTTTTTCACACGAAAACTGCTGACGTTTGCGTCTGCAGTTTTCGCGTGGAGATAAGAAAAAATAAGCGATATTGTTTATTATGCATTTTTTATTGAGTTTTGAATGTTATTATATTACTCCTCCATCCCTAGGATAGTTTGCAGTCCCTGCAAACGGGTCTGTCCTTGGTCTTTCTGAAAGTTCTATCTTGGGTACATTAACATTTTTTGCTGTTTTGTTTTTCATACATGATCTGATTTGGAAGATAATAAAAATTACAATGATTATTGCTAAAATTGTGCTAAATCCTAATGAAGTTGAGCTTACTAATTTACTTTGAAAGTCAATGTGTTCAATTGTTTTTCTATTTTCAATGTTTTCTATGTTTATTTTTTCAAGTGTTAACTTATCGACTAGTTTTGTAAAATTTACATTTGTTATAGGTATTGTTGCAATGTCAAAAAATTTATCTATTTTATTTTCAAAAATAAAATTACTAATTTGAATTTTACAGTCATGAAACTTAATTAAATTATTGCCTTTTATTACAAATTTTTGGTGAATACAACTTTGGATTACTTCTGTTATAGGCAAATTTTTCATCTAATTCTTCGATTGATGTTTTATTATTTATTTTGATTTTACATGCGTTATGTGTTTGAAATATGTTCCTAATACAATCATTACTGTGTTTTTCAATTTTCTTTTTAATATTTCATTACTATTAACGTAAACATTTCCTCTTTGTATAATAATTTCTTCTACATGTAAATCTAATTCTTCGTACTGGCTGTTCGGAAATGGAATCAATAACGCTTTAAAATACTCTTCTTTGGTGAATACTGGGATGCTAATGACAAATATAGGTTTTTCTTTTTGAAACATCACACTATTTTTCAGATAAGGCAAAATCATCACGGATATGTTATATTTGTTTCTTTCTTCTTCTGTTAAAATGTCATGTGAGAGGACGTTGAGTTTGCTCATGAGGATTATATCTGATATTTTTTCTAACTGTTTATTAAGGGTTGTAATATCAGTATAAATTTGGAAAATAAATTTGGATTTATCTACAGTAGTTAAAACGTTGTTTGTTTTATCTGTGATATTACTAAGGAAGTCATTTAATTGTTCTTGTCTTTCATTGATGTGATTAGCAATGTCATTAATGTTTTTAATTAAATTGTCATTGATGAGGACTTGTTTGTTCATTTGTTCGGTCAACTGTTTTGAGTTTTGATCGAGATTATTTAAATGATCGTATATTTCTTTGCATCCTCGTCATCCATAGTTCCCGCTATAAAATTGAGTCTTCGACCTAATAAATTTACTAAACCACGTTTAGCCCTACTGTTTTCATTAGTGTGAACGTTCGGGATAATGGTTTCTAAATTATGACTTTAAAGTTTAAGTTCTCTTTCTAGCAATTTGTAATCGTTCGTATTCTTGTCCAGGTTAAGTGTTTCGATGTTGGATGCGATTGCTGTTATTATAGTGTCGTATTCATTTAAATCAATTATGTGTAGTATTTTGATGTAATGGTCCACTATTAATTTATTTTCTAATTGGAGTAATGTGAAGCCGTTTTCATTATTTATGGTCGTTATTTCGATCGATCTTCCAAGTACTGATGGCAAGAACAGAAGAATTAGAAGATGATGCATCTGTAAAGAAGAGATTTCATTTAAGATTTTGCTGCTGGTATAAGTATTTTCTTTTCTTTTGGTTTGCGTAGTATTTTGTGTTACGTTTAGAACTAGTATCAATAATGTAGTCATTTTTCTGCACAAATTTAGTTAATTTTTTGAATTTCGGTTTATTTTTCGCTATTCTTCTGTCGCATACAACATTCTCATGAAGTTCGTAATTAGTATCGCGTTTCTTGTTTATCATGTTTATTTTGTTACTTTACTTTCTTTAAATTCGAGTGCTAATTTGTTAATTTCGTCACGACTATAGTTATTTTTGATAAAATCTATAAGACGGAATTTTGTTGTAGTATGAATAGTATTATTGTACATCGTTATTATTTTAAAAATTTTGTCGTCTAATTCATCTTTACTATTTTCAACTTCTAAAATTCTCAAATGTTCATTAAGCGTACCGTGTAGGCGTTCAATGTCGGAGTTTCCAGTTTTATTGTTTGCGGTTGTAATATGCGTTTCTATGGAGTTTTCTCTTAGAAATAAAGTTACTGAATTGTGAAGTATACATCTTTCATTATCGTAAATAATTTTTTTCGTTTTTCCTAAAAATTGAATTCTTTCTTTAAGTGCCTTTAAAATTGAGACCCAAGTCCTGTCATTTAATTTGTGTACCGTCGCGTATTTGCTGAATTTATCTATTGTTGTGAAATACATAATATTTCTGTAAGGGAACCAAATATCTACATGTACAATGTCATTAAAATTATTTGCTGTCTCAGTCACCTTAAAAGGGAGTTTTACCGGATGACGATCGTATTTGGCTAAGATACAAGTTTCACAATTATTTATGAATTCGGTAATTAATTTCATTAAGTTTGGATAAAAATACTTGCTTTTTAGTTCCAAGAAAACTTCATTTATTCCGCGATGATTATTTCTTAAATGTTCTTCTTTTATGAGTCATAGCATTTGTTCTTTATCCGTTATGTCAGTCAGTTTAATATTTGATTTGAGCATTTTAAGGCTTTTATTGTTTGCAAAATATTGAACGTAAAGAGTTTGAAATTCAATGATAAGTCTATTGTCATTACAAAAAATACACATAATCCCTTTGTCTTTTATTACATTTTTCATTAAGGAAAGTAGATTACTATTTTCATCAATAGTAATATTATTGTGTATTCTTTCATTTACAATTTTAAGAGAAAAATTTTCTTTGTTACCTTTCTGCAGGTAGATTTGATTTTTATACAAGTTGACTGGTTTTTCTGTAACGTAAATGTAACTCGATTCGTCTTCGTTTGCACTATGAATTGTAGCGTCAGTAGATCTCAATTCTTCATCTAATTCAATAACATCGGTATTGTGTAAAATTTCATGACAACTATGATTATCCTCATCTTTGTGATTAATGAATCTACTCAAACCATCAGCGACATGATTTTCTTTGCCCTTCACGTATGTTATTTAAAAATCATACTCGTTAAGTAAAATCTTCCATCTTTGTAATTTCATGTTTGGTTCTGTTAAATTATTTATCTATTTGTATTTTGAGATTCTTTTCCCTTAACCTTTGTAATATTTTTTTTATTTATAATAAATGCTCATCAAAGCTTGTAGAAAAAATTAGGACATCGTCCAAATACACTACACGAATTTTGTTGATGTAGTCACTTAAGACCGTTGAAAGGTTGATGGTGCATTTTTTAAACCAAACGGCATACGAATAAACTCATAGTGGCCATTGGCTGTAGAAAATGCCGTTTTCGGACGATCTTCGTGTGAGACCTCTATCTGGTGGAACCCTTTTGCTAGATCAATTGTTGAAAAGTAGTTGCATTTTCCTAATTTATCGAACAATTCGTTCATGTGCGGTATTGGGAACTTGTCATCGATTGTTTGATTGTTTAGCTGTAATCGATGACATTCCTCCATTTTGGCATTCCTTAATTGTCCATTTTTTTAGGGACATTCCAAATGGGGGAATTATAAGGACTATTACTGGGTTTTATAATTTCTTGATCCAGCATATCTTTTATTTGTCTATCGACCTCTTGCCGATGGACCTCTGGATACCTATACGATTTGCTGTAAATTGGAATATTCGTTTGTGTCTTTATTTCGTGTTTAATCTCATTCGTAAAGGAGAGGTTATTTCCTTCTTTAAAAAATATGTCTCGATAAGAATTTAAGAGAGCTTTTAATTTTTCAGCATCACTTTTATTTAAGTGTTTTGCTAATGTATTATCTGGGATTTTACTAAAACTAAGTTCGTTGCTAAAAACATCAGCAGATTCGTCTCTGTAACAGTTTTTCGCGTAAAGTTCTTCTTCTATGTTCAAGTAGAATGGAATTACGGTGTTCCGCGTTTTTAATAATCTATTTTTATAATCGATTATTGCGTTTAAATCTACGAGTATGTTATTTCCGATTAACCCGTCAAAATAATCATGAAATTCGTAGTCCAAAAATTCTACAAAGTAGTCGTTTTTTTCATTGAATTCTTTAAATGTGGGGAATCTATTTTTTACTTTAATTTCTACATTTCTATCTAAAACTTTAATTAACTTGTTGTCAGAGTTTCTTTTCCATTTAGATCTACAAATATTAGGGTTAATTATGCTATTTTCTGCGCCGCTGTCAATTATGAATTTCATGTCACGAATGTCGTTTTTAACTACTATATAGGGCAATTGTTTTCGAGAGCCGATCGAAAATTTCTTTGTGAATTAGTAATGCTAGGATTGCGAGAATTTTCAAAATTTTGGTTGTTCGCGTTATATCTGTTTTCATTTGTAGAAACATCCATGGGTTCGACATCATTATTGTAATTGTTATAACCCTCACGATAATTTCGTCTGTTGTAGTTATTATTTGAATGTCTTGATTGTCTACTATTAGCGTAATTGAATCTGAATGTGTTTTGTTGGTTTGTGTTCTGTCTAAAATTATTTCGAGGGTTATTGAAATTGTCATTTAAATTTCTAACTGGGTTATAATTGCGATTGGGATTTTGATAATAACGATTAGAATTATCGTTTCTAGAAGTATAGGCATAGGCAATATAGGTATTAACATCAGAATTTACTCTAATTACTTCATATGGACCATTCCACATTGACGACAATTTATGCTTTCTTGCATTATTCCGAATTAAAACCTTATCACCGATATGAAACTTCTTTATTCTTGTATTTTTATCATAATAATTCTTTGATTGTTGCTTTTGTGAAATCAAATTTTGTTTTATTATTTCTCGAATTTTTTGCATTTTATATTTGACTTGATTACAGCATTTATCAAAATTATAAATGGGTTCTGGTGATTTATTTAGTACGGATGGTAATAGTCTGTCTATTCCATATAATGCGTGTATTGGAGTAAATTTACTACCTGTATGAGGTGAATGGTTATGTACCAACATTGCTTCTGCTAACCATTCATCCCATTCTGATGTATTTTTATCAACAATTGTTCTTAAGTATTCAACTAATGGCCCATGTGTTCTCTCTAATGAACCATTTGACTGAGGGTGGTATGCACTAGTTTGTAATTTTTTAGTTTTTATTAATTTACATAATTCTTTCATCGTTTCACTCAAAAAATTTGATCCTTGATCTGTTATTAATTTTTTAGGTATTACTGAATATTTTAAAATTATATTTTTGTAAAATTTTTCTGCTACTGTTGTAGCTTCACAATCTTGTAATGGAACGCAATCTAAAAATTTAGTCAAGTCATCTTGAAAGGTTAAAATGTATTTATTATGGTTATTTGTTTCGGATAAAGGACCTACGATATCTAAATAAACTTCTTCAAAGGGTTGATCTGCAGTATCTGTGATTACCATGGGCATTTTGTTTTGTTTACCTGCTTTATTCTTTTGGCATTTTTCGCATTTCTTAAAATATGTTTGTATATCCCTTAACATGTTTTTCCACTTATAAAATGGCCTTATTCTTTTATATCTTTTTAACACACCTTGATGTCCACCTAATGGAGTGTCATGATACTCATGCAATACTGTTTTAATCTCTTTTTCATCAGTTAATATTTTTGCGTTATCTTTTCTTTTTATTTGTAAATTTTCTGATATTTCTTGTTCAATTTCATTTTGATTTTATTTGAAATCTAGCTAGTCTTGTCATTGTAGCTTTTAATTTTAAAATGCCTACTAATGGCTTATGATCTGTATAAACTGTAAAATGCATACCATATAAATAACATCTAAAATGTTTTGTAGCCCATACTATGGCCAACATTTCTCTCTCTATGGTTGGATACCTCCTTTCTGCATCGTTTAATGTTCTACTTACATAGAATATCGGTTGTTCATTCCCTAACTCACCCTGTGACAATATTGCTCCTAATGCCTCTCCGCTAGCATCAGTTGTCAAATAAAATGGTTTTTCATAATCCGAATATACTAATAATGGCGGATTTGTTTATGCAAATTTTAATTCTTCAAATGCTTTTTCACACTTTTCATTACATTGAAATTTTATGTCTTTTCTTAATAACTTTGTAATGGGTTCAGCTATTTTTGAAAAATTTGGAATAAATTTTCTATAATAATTTGCTAGACCTAAAAATGATTGAACTTGTTTAACTGTTTTTGATCTAGGAAAATTTACTACACATTTCACCTTTTCTGGATCTGGCTTAATTCCATTTTCTGAACATTTATGGCCTAGATAAACCACTTCTTTTCTTAAAAAGTTGCATTTTTCAGGTTGTAATTTCAAATTGTTTTCTCTTAATCTTTGAAATACTTCGATTATTTTTTTATTATAATCTTCCAAATTCCTGCCATATATAACTACATCATCTAAATAAACTAAAACTTTTCATCCGTTGACTTGTTAAAATGTGATTCATTAACCGTTGAAAAGTGGCTGGTGCCCCTGTAAGTCCGAATGGCATTCTTTTAAACTCATAGTGCCCTTGATATGTACTGAATGCTGTTTTTTCTCTATCTTTTTTGTCAACCAGCACTTGATGATACCTTCTAGCTACATCTAAGGTTGTAAAATATCTAGAGTGACCTAACTGATCTAAAATTTCGTCTATTCTAGGTAATGGATACATATCTTTTACAGTAGTTTCATTTTATTTCCTGAAATCTACAACTACTCTCCAACATTTTTCTCCTGTAGGACCTGGTTTTTTAGGTACTACAAATAAAGGAGAATTGAATGGACTTTTACTTGGTGTAATTATGTCATTGTCTAGCATTTCTTTAACCTGATCTTCAACTATTTCTTTCGGTACTTGTGGTAATCTACACATTTTTTGATTAATTGGCCCTTTACCTGGTTGTAATGGAATAGAATGTGTAATTGCCATTGTATAACTTAATTTATCCCCTGGAAAGTGAAAAATGTCATTAAAGGATTCACAGATTGATTTTATACTTTCAGATTCTTCATCATTTAAATATTCGGGTATTAATAAAATTCCATTCAATAATTGTAATCTATTTTCATTCGAATTATTATTTTTATTTACGGAAAGTATTTTTCTACTATTTGCATTGTTAAAATTTTTATTATTTGAATTCTTATTTTTAATGTCTTCATTGGCATAAAATCTGTATATTTTATTAAATTCATAATCGTTATTTTCAAATTTATAAATTTCAAAATCTTTTAAAGGGTAATAAATTAATTTGAAATTTTTAATATGCACTTCTATTTCATTATTGTTTAAAATTGCTATTGTTATTTGATTATTACAGGGTTTAATTATTGAACCTGCCAGGAACACTCCTGACATAATTTCTTGAGATTCGCAAATTATTTCTTTATTAAAATTAACTTTAATCTTTACTAATTTTTCGATACGCGCAGGTATTCTAATTAATTCAATAATCTCTAATATATTTTTGTTCTTTTTTTTATTCATAAATTTGTAAATATATTTTTTATCTCTCTCGATAATTTTCTGTAACTTTTTATTTTTATTTTGCTTTAAGCGTTCAATATTTGTAATTTCTGTTTTATTTTTATATTTGTTATTTCTATTCTTATGGTTTTTATTTATTTCTTCAATTTTCAATTTATATATTTTTTTTGTTTATTTCATCTATATTTTCATTTTCTTTTCTTCATTTTTTATTTATTTCTATTATACTTTCTTTATCTTTTTTTAACGTTTCTTTGTTTATTTTTAAGTTATTCTTTTCATTTCTTATATTTTCTTTAACTTCATTTAGACTTCTTTTAATTTTTTCATATTTTCCTTTAATTTCTTTTAATTTTAATTTTTTATCATATTTTTTATTTTCTTCATTATGTATTTGAGCTTTTACTTTTATTCTCATATTTAATTCCTTCTCATTTATATCTTTTGGTCTATTTATTTCGTTATTTAAGAAAAATTTTAGAATAAATTCAATAAAAAGAAGATGCCATAGTATTTCAAAAATTTTCTTTATTACTATGTCATGCGTTTTGATTTCGCTTTCTACACTTTGATTCCCTCCCTTTACATATGTTTCGTACCAAGAAGCTAAGGCAGGTTTTTCATTTTTTACCCATACTTCCCCACATTTTTTCATATGAGGACGAATCTGAAAATTTGTATTATTTTCCAACCAACTTTATTGTCAGTGTTTTTCACAAAATTTTTTCGAGATAGCTCTTGATTTTTAACAGAAGTATTAACATGATTTTGATTTGAAAAAGCAAAGACAGTCGAATCAATTTTTTAATTGTACTTTTCCAACACCATTTTATTTTCATAATCAGAAATTTTTGCTTCACAAAAACGTATTGTTTTCATACCAGCAACACCTTCGATAAATCAGTATTTAAGAGACACTGTATCGATGGTTGTATACCAATGATATGGAATTTGTCTTCTTTCACATTAAATTTCTTAGCTTCGTCATCTTTCAAAGCTACTGACTCTTTTTTATTTTGTGTTTTTACCAACGATTCTCGCTTAGAAGGATCTTGTAATTTAATTATTAAATCCTCTTCACTAGTTTACTTGCGAGGGAAACGTAACTGTTTATTTGGACCATCAATAACACAATTTTGTGACAAAAAATCAAAACCTAATATACCATCTTCTAAATTTTTCATATCTTTTATTATACGAAATTCACATTTTTTAGGGTTTTTGAATTTAATTTTGGCCGAACCAGTTCCTATAGTTTCACCTTGTCCGCATACTGTATTAATTTTTAATTTATTATCCGTATTTATAATTATATCATCTTTTAATATTTTTTCTTTTATTTCTGCACCTGTATCAACTAATAATTCTGTTTCGTTTTTCTTACTAATATTTAAGGGTAATTTAACTATACATTTATCTAAATTTTTTAGTTATTTTTTGGGGCTGGCACTCGATATCTATATTTACGCTGGCTGGGTGACAGCCCTTTTCTAGTTTCCCTTATTCTTATTTTGATTGTCCCACAATCTTTTTGCGTTACAATCCTTCATTATATGTCCTTCTCTTTGACAAAATTTACATTTTATTTCTGAATTTTTCCTAGTATTTTCGTTTCCATTAAAAGTATTATTATTATCATTATTGTTGCTGTAACCGTTTCTTTGAATGTATGTAACCGATTTTGAATTATTATTTTTTTTTTTATAATCCTGATTCACATGCCCATACATTTTACAATTAATACAAAAAGGTGTCGATTTTCTTATTCGACATTCTTCAAATGTGTGATTATTTTTACCGCAGAAATTACAAATTTTGAAATCTTGTCTTTGATTATTTTGATGTTTAAAGTTAGAGAAATTCCTATTCTCGTAACGGGAGCTATAATTGTTGTTGTTACTAAATCTTGGATTTGAGTTTGGATAATTTCGGTTATTATTATAATTAAAATTTCTATGATCTTTATTTTGATAATTAAATTGTGGCCCTTGCGCCATCTGTGTTCTAAATTTCGCGTTATTATTATTATAATTATTTTTATTGTTATTGTAATTAAATGGTATTTCATTATTTATATTCATACGTGCTGAATTTAATAAATTGCTATTATGTGAATTATAAGTTTGTGTGTGTGGTATGTGTATTAAATTATTTGTTAAATTCATTCATTGTATTTGTGGACAGAATATCTGTTAATTCAATTTTTTCTAATTTATTAATTAAGTCTTTTAAATTATTTTTATCGTCGTTTGCCGCTAAAAGTCTATGTGTTGAATTTATTAGCCCAGTCTTGAATGAAAATGCAGCAATTTCCTGCAAATCCGTTTTAATTGCGTCATTATTTTCTGTGTGACGTTCTTCAGCCTTTTTTTCACAAATTTTTAAAATTTTTTGTGCTCGATTACCAAATGCTTTAACGGATTCACCTGGAATTTGCCTAATCATTCTTAATTCATTTAACAGTGTAAGGTATGATTTATTATTGACTAACGTGTTATGTAAAACTGTTTTTAATTTTTCAAATTTATCACATACTGAACGGTCTAACAATCTAGCAGCTCTACCTCTAAATTTAACAGGTAACATTGCAAAAAACCTTTATCTTCATCTTTAGTTAAACATTTGTACATATTTTCATAGCATTTTATAAAAGTATTTACTTCTATACTAACATCTTCTGTATCTTCAGCGTACAATACAGGAACATTACCCAACAATTGATTTACTAATTCTATATTTGCCATTTTAAATATTTTATCTAATTCATTTGCAAATTCTTCTGAAAAACTAATATTATTTTCACTATGTTGTTCTTCACTTCCTGTGCCCAAGGATGTTCTTGGTTTATAAACCCTTGCTCCTGATCTTAGCTGAATATAATGTAACACTTGCTTTTCCTTTTCTCTTGTTAATGCTATACTTGGATGAATAATTTTTCGTGACTTACCCGCTGCTGATATTGATGCTGGTGATTGAATTTCTGTATTACTGGTCTCCAGTGTATTGATTTGCCTTCATGAATGTTGCTCTTGTTGTACTGGATCGTTGCTTTCCTCTGATGCTTCGTTTGTGCTGAATACTGGACTTAGATTTTCAAAAGTGAAAGAATCAACATTTCCTTCAAATCTCACTTTTCTTTTTTGATTTGTTAAAGGTGTCGAACTCGTTTGACCAGTCGACATAAAATTTAACTTATATTCAGAATTTTATTTCCAAAAATTATATATTTTTTTAATTTACACCACTTAAAAAATATTTATTTATGCACATATGTGCTATTATATTATTTTTTATTTATTACAAAAACACATTTATTCAGCTTTAAAAATAACTTCTTTTTATATCTTTAAATAAAAATTCTATGTTTAAAACTTTATTTTAATTCAAACGCGATTTATAATCAAAGACGATTTGTAATTCCGCGGTAATTTACTTTTTACTGTTCTTCTTGAAATCCAATACTTAATTTAATTTTGTTTACTTGAGTCCGAAGTTCGTTATTTTGAAATTTATTTTAATATTATTTAAATATAATTTTAACTAAAATTGTCAATCGTAGGGATATATTCTTTTTCCGTTTATTCGTAATGTTAATTAAATGGTTAATTGTTAACCGACACTTTTTACCTTTTATTAATGTAATGTCACTCATATGTGTTTAGTTGTATTTTCAAATAAACTTTTACGCATGCACCTTTGTGTATTAGGCTTAATGGCTTAAATCTCCACTTTTTGTTTATGTGCAATTATTGCATTAATCGTTATTGTACTTTATACTGTTGTCGAATTTTGATCTTTGATTGTTACTTGTTTTACTGACCTAATTATGAATTTTCTTTTACTCTATTTGTTTACAAGTAATTTAATATAATTTCGGTATATGAATTTAAATATGTTAATTTTATTAGGAAATCATATGAAATTTATATATTGTTAATAATATTGAATTTAGTGCATGGATATTTCCTATGTTGCATTAAATTTGGTATATTAAAAAAAAGACGTTATGGACTTTAAATAAGTTCATAAAATATTTGTTCTAGGTACAATGGTGAAATATTGGAATTTGGTTTATGGTTTTTTCCATAACTGAATATTGAGATATATTATTTGTTTAAACTACTTTTTAAAATTGCTTATTTGAAATTCTTTATATACTTAATAAGGTGACATTCCATTATATTTTGCGTGTTTTAACTTGTATGAATTTTACATATAAAATGATTACCCAATTGACAAATCAATTAACGGACTATGATTCTTTTACAATTGTTCTACATTTAATTGTGAAATTATGTTAATTGTAGAATTGCGAAATGTGTACAACACCGAACAAGTGTTTTATATGGTTGGTGTGTAAGGCGGACACACTGATAAACTATTTCACTATGTTATCTATACATATAAAAGACGAAATTATTAATGGACACGCGACAGATCTAATGCTGATTTTTAATGATTTTTAAACATGTTTTCGCGGAATGGAAAATAGCAAACAAATTTAATTTAATATACATATATCTGATTTGCTGTCGTTATTTGTCAGGCTTATTCTAACCTGCTTTACTCAGTCGAAAGAGCGGGAGATCTTTGACAAATAACGAACTAAACGCTTACACACACATGAGAAAACGTCCTCGCACAACAAATAAACTCATGCTGAGGATTTGATGAAATTCGTTTCAATAAAAAAAAAATCTATAAGAATCGTAAATAACATGATCAACAGCGAAATGATTGTATGAACAAAAATTTTTCACATCATTTTATATGAGACAGTTCTCATATAATATCAAAAATATACAGGCATGCACCGAGCAAACCTGTCATCATCTAAACTTCAGTACATAAAAATCAGAACTTTATTTTAAAAAAAAGAAACCGGGTTGAATGTGCATTTAATGAGGGGTCCACGAACCAACGTCCGGTGATGAAGGAATACCTACCATACGGAGGATGTGTCTACCAACGTTAGTGCATTCGAGCATGCATCATCCTCCTTTTACAACCACAAAACGAAATGTTATTCAAACATTTCAATAAAAATGAAAATCAACCCTTTCCAATTAAAAATAAATATTTTAGATACAATGTGAAATTGTAGTTAAAAATTCAAAGTAAAAATATGTGTATATTGTCTAAATTCTAGTTACAGACTAACTAGTTTATAAAGTGCATAGTAATTCAGTACATAAGCTAATACAATGTAAATAATTATAATGAGCTTCTACCTGATCTAATACTTATACAATCAATAGTTAAATAAATTCATATACATATGTAGTTAATATAGAAACAATTCATTATTACAATTTCAACTTTATAATACATAAAAATTGTTATTGATACTACAGAAATGATACAAATAATTTTATTAATGCTTGTTATTTCTTATATGTAATGCGTTTATAACCATTATTTAACATTAAACTTGTATTATAACTACTTCAAATTATAATTATTATCAATTTCATTATTTTATTTTTATTTCTTATTTATCGAAGACCTAATATAGAATGCGATATTATCGTAATAGAATGCGATATTATCGTGATTAATTGTAATTATTAGATGATTATTACAACTATTTGCTGTAATTTCATCATTTATATATAGTATACATAGGTATATATATACATACATATACATATGTATATATATATATATATTTTTTTTTTTTCTTTTATATACATACATATATATATTCATATATGCGCATGAATTAAATGTATCATAAACTTCATATACTTTTTCGTCATAATTTTGACAAAAAGACATCTACTAATATTATTATCATCCATTTAGTTTAATGAAATTTCCATAAATTTATTTTTATTGAAAATACAACACAATTCACATGATTCCGTTGAATAAAAAGAAATTTGGTTCTTTGATTACATATTTAATATATTTTTCGTGTTTATATTTTTAATTATTTTCACCAAAACAATTATTTAAAAATTTCAAAAAAAATTTTTTTCTTTGTTTTTTTAAAAAAACAAAAATTAGACAAAATTACCTAAGCTCAGGTCGGTAGCGTGCTTTTCCCATCTGCATATATGCACATATATACATATATCAAAAAATTTTGATTTTAGATACTGCTGCTTATTATCTGGTTCATCTGTCTTTCAATATTTCTTTATTTTTTTTTTTTTTTTGTATTGTTTATACCATTTTCGACATTAAGGTTCCGATTTACCAGCTGATCGAAAAAATTTTCAATCTATTCAAAAAAAAGTCAAAAACATAAATATGTATACATTACACATCTCCATACATCCATTATATATCAATATGTATGTATGTGCTTTATTCTAGACAATATTCTTCAAAGCTATATCATATACATATACATATGTAAGTACATACATTGTATGTACATACTAAACTTATCTAATTGTTTGCAATTCTAATTTTTTCCAAGAATTTCATTGCCGAATTTTTTTTTATTTTATTATCGGTGTACACAATGTACTATATGTATGTATATGTATGAACTATGTATATGTGCATCAAGTCGAATGTAGAAAAAAAAATTTTAAATTTTTGTATTTCTGTTGAAGCAATTATAAAAGTTAATGCAAGCCAATGCACCTATGCACGCGCATCCTTTTAAACATAATAATCATCAAATTCTATATTTGCACACGCATCCGGTCTAATTAAGACACGTCTAAACATGTTTTGTCAATCAATTTATTATTTACTTATTATTACAAATAATTAAAGGTAAATTATAGCAACAAATATAATATTAACATTACATAGGTAAAATCGCTGACACTTCAATAATTTTCCTAAATCAAAATTGTAATGATAGAATTAAGTAAAAATTTCCATTCATTGTAAATTTAGACGCGAATCAAGAAAGCAGAAAGAATTTCCGTCTTTCAATTTCCCAATTACCTTAACTGGCGCTCGAGCAGTAAGTGGTTGAAAAAGTATTGTATATAGCTCAAGTACTGTGCAGTGTGAAGTACATATATATTGCATTATATTAATATATATACAGTGTAAAAGTTTTTTAATAAAAAAGAAATTTTGGAAAAAAGTTTTTACGTGAAATAGTGACATTCATTGTTTAAAATTTGTTTTTTGATAAATATTATAAAAAGTGAACTTATTATAAAAAAATCAAATCGAACATCATTGTTCAAAAATATAGTGAACGTTTTATAAAGAAAAAATAAATATCACTACTTATAAAAAATATAGTGGTATAAACTTTATCGAAAAGGTGAATTTTTTTAAGTAAATCACTATTTACATAAGAACATAGTGAATTTATTAGTGAATAAATCAAATATCGCTATCTACATAAGAACATAGCGATATACATACACACTATACAGTGAGAAAAAGAAAAAACGGTCACAATAATCATAAGAACATAGTGATAAAAATAAAATAAAAAATAAAGGAAAAATTGAGCTAGTTGAATTAATAAGACGATAATTGGCACTATCAACATAAGAACATAGTGACAATAAAATTATTGCTGTCACCGTGGGAGTCACCACAGAAATAATAGTCTTCTTTCAACGATACAATACTATAACGTGCAGCTGTGGAAGAGGAGCGTACCCCAGTAGGTCAGGAGAATTTTCAAAGTTTTTGGTCAAAAAGGAAAAATACGGACCACCCTGTGCATCGTAATTTTCAACCACGTACAGAAGGAAAGCAGAAATGAAAATTTTGTTCATCCAACTGTATATACTAAATATCAATGAAAAAAAGTGATAAATAAATAAACTAAAAAGATATACAAAGAATATTTAGAGAACTTTTTGATTTAACAAAAAAAAAAAAAATTTATAAGAAATATTAAAAATTTTTTTTTTATCAAATATCTTTATAAAAATTTATGAAAAATTTACAAAAAATTTATGAAAAATTTACAAAAAATTTATGAAAAATCTACAAAAATTTACAAAACATTTAGGAAACATTTACAAAAAATTATAAAAGATTTACAAAAAGTTATAAGAAATTTACCAAAAATTTATAAAAGATTCATATAAAATTTTTATGTAAAATTTCACAGTGATAAATCAGATAAGTTTACAAGTAAAGAGAGTGAATTTGTTTAATAAAAAGAAAGAAAGAAAAATTTGCTGTTGTTTAAATTATTTTTGGTTTAATTTTTTTTACTGAAAAAAAAAAGAAAAAATACAAAATAAAATATTATTTTCATGTAAAATAAAATAAATCTCCTATTTATGTGAAATAAGTAGGAAAAACTTGTGTTTTATTTAATTAATTACGAATTAGAAATTAATTTTGTTGGAAAAAATTTTTTTTTAACTTTTTGTAACAAATTTATAGATCACTTTTCAAATAATTTAGAAATATATAAATAAAATAAAATAAAATTGTAATACAAATCTGTCTTGTAAAGGAAGGTTATTGAAAGTCAGCATTTATTTTTATTCCATTTTTTTTAAAAAAAAGTGAAGAAATTAAGGTTTCTTTACTTTTTACGGTGCGGTGCATTTGTTGAATTTTTTGTTTTGACTCTCATTATCGCATTTTTGTTTTTAATTTTTGCAAAATGTCACAAATGGAGGCTATTCAAGAAGCCATTAAACAGTTAACAGGTGCAGTAAATGCTCAAATAGAGCAAATTAAAAGTATAGAGTTGAGACTCACACAATTAGAGACTATAAAAACAGTACAAGATACAGTACAAACTACACTGACTCCTCCAAGAAGTGAACAAGATTTACAGGAAATATCAAAGTTACCAGACTGCGCAAAAGAGTTGCAACCGTTTGATGGCAATCCAGTTCAATATATATCGTGGATACACAGTGTTGAAAACATCCTCAAGGACTACGAAATAGTCCGTACGAAACCCATTTACAGGACAATATAGCAGAGTATACGGCAGAAAATAAGGGGCAAAGCAGATTCACCTTTGATAGCATATAATATTTTTGACGACGACAGGCAAGCCATAAAAAAATGTCTATCTTTACATTACGCACACGAAAGAGACTTTGTAACGAAGTTACATTTTCCCCTATGTGGAAATAAAAAGGCAAAAATAAATAATAACAGTAGAAAGAAAAAAAAATAAAATAAAACATCGAAAATGATAGGCCCCGTTGAGGTTCAAACCTGCGTGCTTGGGTTTGAGGGTTCGCGCCCGCCCGCTTGCACTATAGAGCGCTTATTCTTAATCATGGCTAGGAATGCATGATTAAATTAGGTTCACTGTTTATATTACCAATTCATTTATACTCCCAGTATAAATAAAGCATTTTCAATGAAACCTTATTGTAGGTAATATTTCTCTTTGAGATATAATTCATGGGCAAGGTAAAATCCTATATCAGATATATATTCGTGAAGTTTGGCATAAGCAGTCAAGTTTGACTTATTTGAACGACGATTATACTTATACATTTGATAAGTAGTTGTTCAAGCATATTAAGTCCAAGACTCCTATAGCTGTGAAAGGTACAGTACACCTTCGTACAATCAAGTCTACCTAGCTACAGCATATCTTCGGTCCATAGACCAAGCTTTCCACATGGCAACCTGGTATTAGGCTACGAGACAGGACAACCCAACATCTTCCTGCTCATTTCCTTAATAGCCTCGTTGGTAGGGTGCACACTCCAACAAGTGCTACTCCCTCGGTAAACCTAGAGTGTGCCAACCGCTGTAGATTTACCGATTACCCACCTCAACCTAGATATAGTGTGTCAACCGCTATATCCCGTACTCCTTAGATTGTATAGAGTGTGCCAACCGCTATATACACTCTAACTACCTACTACTCCTTACTTCATACGTATAGGGTGTGCCAACCGCCGTATACTCTTGTATAATAGAGTGTACCAACCGCTGTATTATACTCCGCTCCCCAGTGAATATAGAGTGTGCCAGCCACTGTATAGTCACTGGTTATCCCATAGGGTGTATATTGTGCCAGCCGCTGTATACATCCAATAGACAGACTCGACAGTAGTAGGAAAGTAAACCAGGTTATTGGATTAATAAAATCGGTACTGCACGTACGAACTGAACGTCGCTATAAGAACACAGAAGGGGTTGTGTTCTGTCCCATTTGGATTTGCACTGTAGTGCAGTAAAACGGTACTATACGTACCAAGATTTGGTTCTTGAATCATCTGAATTCTGTATTGGTAAAGTGCAAGAGTCTATTGTACATCTTGTAGAAGTATTTCGCTTTGACATTAGAGGTCAACTTCGTAAGACTGGAGGTCTTAGATCAATATTACAGGAATATTACAGGAATATTGATCTGTGGTATATTTCATTGTCATTGGTATTTTTGTATTCGCTATTCACTATTGGTAATTGAACTGTATACACAAGGGTTGTATACATACATAGGTTGATATTCTCTTAACAGAAAATAGGTTACAAATATTGTTTAAAAAATAATAAGGAGGCAACGCTAGAATATACGAATATACTGTAAAAGTAGATATAAGTATAGAATAATAGGTACTAGACTAAGCCTTAGACTAAATTATAATATTGTCAAGCTTAGGATTTGTAGAGTAAATAAAGATAAGTTGAATTAAATGAGAAACACAGGAGTTCTCATTTGAATTAATCCAGAAGACGTGGGATTTATCTATTTCGGCCCTGGACAGACTGACCTATCTGCACACATTGCACCACCCGTCTAACAAAACTTTATTATAAAATTTTGGCGCCCGAACAGGGACCACAAGTTGAACATCACCAGTACTCAACAGAAGGAGTAGTGATTCAACGGTCAGGATTTAAAGACGACTGAAGGTTGAACATCACCAGTATTCAAAAAAGGAATAGTGATTCAACGGTCCAGATTTAAAGACGACTGAAAGTTGAACATCACCAGTATTCAAAAAAAGGAATAGTGATTCAACGGTCCAGATTGAAAGACGACAGCGAGTTGAGATCCACCAGTACTTAGAGATAAAGTAGAGACTCAACTGGTTTAGAAAGAAGATATGTCGACCGAGGACTCCATTACAACCGAAAGTAGAGTAGCTAATACCACGAGTAGTACCACGAGTTGGATCTACGTAGTTAGAAAAGAAGACCTCATTGAAGAAGTTCACAAAAGAGGATTATCTACTACAGGTACTGTAGAAGAATTAAGAAAAAGGTTAATTGACTATCTGAAAAAGCAATACACTGCCGTAGAACAATACTTGTCGAAATCAAGTAGCGTACCTGTCAGAACTGACCCGAGTAGAAATGAAAACACAACTTCAAGTATCGTAGCAAAAGAAACTGTCACCGCCACGAATAAAACTGTCACTCCTATCCAGTGTGTAACGAGTAATAATGTCTATACAAATGTCGTAACATCTTGCATATATACTTCAGCATCGCAGTATAGTATGATAAGTAACATATGTACGCCGGTAGCCACCAGTGCTCCACGCCACAGCTTACCACACAAATACCCAGCAAATACATTGTCAACACCACCATATTACATCCCATCATCACCGTTCTGGACAGTATATACACCACCAGCAAACAATCAGACAGCATTTAAACCAGAAAATGCAGGTTTAACGGATGCAGATGTGATGAACAACGTCCGAAAGTGGAATCTTAAATTTGACCAAGGGCAAGATCCACTGAATTTTCTAGAACGAGTAGAAGAACTGGCTGAATGCTACACCATACCAACATCACGTTTACTAAAAGCCTTACCTGAGTTGCTTACCAAAACAGCACTCGTATGGTATCGCAATAATAAACAGAATTGGTCCAGCTGGGAAGAATTTGTAGAAGATTTTAAAAGTTTTTATCTGCCGTCACGATACCACGTAAAATTAGATGATGACATCAGAAGTCGTATTCAGAAAATGAATGAACAAGTGAAAGACTATGTCACTGCAATAAAGGCGCTACAACGTTGGCAGTTGAAGATTACACAAGAAGAAAAACTGGAAAGGATATTCGAAAATTTGTTACCTGAATACAAATTGTATATCAGACCTAGAGACTTCAGTAACCTGAATGAACTGATTAGACTAGGCGAGGAATATGAAAGAATACAAGCAGATAACAAGATACAGAGAAGTAAGCCACCATCAGAAAATAAAACAAAACCGAGGATGACAAATGTATTCCCAATCAACGACAAGAAATGTTGGAATTGCGATGAGTCTGGTCATATACAAGCAAATTGTAAGAAAACAAGACATCGTTGCAGTCAGTGTAAAGGACAGCCGTGTAAATGTCGATCGAGAACCGCCAGAGAGGATGTCGGCCCAGTAAGAGAAGCCCACATCGCTGAAGAACACGTCTCAACACGAAAACCACACATGATCATCACTGAAATGAAAGTCGTCAAGGCAGCATTAGCCACGAAATTACCAACATATGCATCAAACAAAGTACTAAATGAGGAACAAAAATCCGTTCTCAAAACAATTTGGCAACAGTGCAGAGAGACACAAAGAAAAGCCAACAGAATCATCAAGACCCAGGGGAAACCAATTAGAATCCGTCAAAGAGCCGGTGGATCAATCACGATCAGGGCTCAGGATTGGACAGCCAAGATACCAGCACCAGAATAATAAGGGTAATGTTAAGGTATTATAAGAAGCGAATTTTGTAAATAAAATAAATATATAAAATAAATATATATATGTATATAAGAATGTTAAATAATAATAACGAAATGAATTAGAAAGTATATACTATATATATTTATAATATTAGGAATTCGTATATACCAGAAGAAAAAAAATAATAGAATTGAAGTTTTGAATTTCAAGAAGAATTCTAAAATAAAGAATAAAATTGAATTTATAAAGTTGCCTCCAAAAGAAAATAATAATAGTGTGATTTTGCCTCCTAGGAAAATAGTTAGGTAAATAATGTTTATTTTATTTTTTTACGAAGAAAAGGGGGATGTAACGAAGTTACATTTTCCCCTATGTGGAAATAAAAAGACAAAAATAAATAACAACAGTAGAAAGAAAAAAAATAAAATAAAACATCGAAAATGATAGGCCCCGTTGAGGTTCAAACCTGCGTGCTTGGGTTTGAGGGTTCGCGCCCGCCCGCTTGCACTATAGAGCGCTTATTCTTAATCATGGCTAGGAATGCATGATTAAATTAGGTTCACTGTTTATATTACAAATTCATTTATACTCCCAGTATAAATAAAGCATTTTCAATGAAACCTTATTGTAGGTAATATTTCTCTTTGAGATATAATTCATGGGCAAGGTAAAATCCTATATCAGATATATATTCGTGAAGTTTGGCATAAGCAGTCAAGTTTGACTTATTTGAACGACGATTATACTTATACATTTGATAAGTAGTTGTTCAAGCATATTAAGTCCAAGACTCCTATAGCTGTGAAAGGTACAGTACACCTTCGTACAATCAAGACTACCTAGCTACAGCATATCTTCGGTCCATAGACCAAGCTTTCCACATGACATCCTGGTATTAGGCTACGAGACAGGACGACCCAACATCTTCCTGCTCATTTCCTTAATAGCCTCATTGGTAGGGTGCACACTCCAACAAGTGCTACTTCCTCGGTAAACCTAGAGTGTGCCAACCGCTGTAGATTTACCGATTACCCACCTCAACCTAGATATAGTGTGTCAACCGCTATATCCCGTACTCCTTAGATTGTATAGAGTGTGCCAACCGCTATATACATTCTAACTACCTACTACTCCTTACTTCATACGTATAGGGTGTGCCAACCGCCGTATACTCTTGTATAATAGAGTGTACCAACCGCTGTATTATACTCCGCTCCCCAGTGAATATAGAGTGTGCCAGCCGCTGTATAGTCACTGGTTATCCCATAGGGTGTATAGAGTGTGCCAGCCGCTGTATACATCCAATAGACAGACTCTGTGACATGAGGTAAACAATCGAAAAGTTGAAAGCGCGGAAATGGTGACGTGTTGAATGAGAACTAAGTATAATAAACATGGTTGTTCGAAATAACGTCACAACTGTAATGCGTTGGAACTCTTACGATAGAGGTGATATTGAAAACGTTAACGTACCAATCCTTTGGCCTTTAAGATTTTCCACTTCATACCAACTGTTTCCAATGGACAAGCTATGCGACATTTAAGATATTTAGGAGCCAATTCGGCGTTATATCTTGTTTAGTCTTTAAAGTCTAAAATTTCGCCTGTAAATATCTTGTGCAGGACAACATTTCACCGTGGAGGTGCCAAGGTCGTGTGTTGATTTGGACCTCAAGTGAGCCTTTAACAGATTTTCTGCGACTTTGGCACCTAACTATCTCAAAACCAGATATGCAGAGGCATGGCTTACCATAGGAAATCCGAAGATGACCTGGTAAGGCGTGTACTCTATTGCGCTTTGGAATCGAGTTCTGCGGGGGGTAGCGATATGATGGACGTTGACTTGCCAGCTAGCCTGGTCTTTAGATAGGATCGAATGCCTTCCAGGATAACACGATTGACTCGTTCTGACGTGTTGGCCTGTGGAGAATACAGAGCCGTGCGAACATGCTTTACACAATAGTTGGAAAATAAGGATAGAAACTCTTTGAAAACAAATTGTTTGCCATTATCACTTAGTAGGTATTCACATACGGCAAAGATGGAGAAAATCTGAAGTTTTATAAATTTAATTATAGAAGAAGAAGGGGCGTGCTCGAGAGGTTCGAGGAACACAAACTTCGAAATGTGATCGAGAACGATCAATAATTCTGAATTACTTGACTTAGTCCGGGGATATGGAGTAAGTAACTCTGTGTAAAGCCTCTGGAAAGGTCTTTCGGAAACATAACGCTCTCCCATATGTGGTTTAGTAGAATAGTTGGGCGACTTGTTCTGTTTACAAACATCACATTCATTAAGTTTTTCTTGCACCAGTTGAAACATACAAAGTCAATAATATTTTTGTGACAAATGATAATATACTACATGAATACCTCCAAGCATCATAGACACAGATTCGTGAACAGACTTTACCAATGAACGTTAAAGAGACTTAGGAACCCAAAGACGCCAAACAGAAGTATCATCAATCACTTTATCAGACCGAAACCTAACTGTTTTAAATACTTTACCGTCGTGAATTTTTAGATGAGGCAACTTATCCGCATTTTCATCCACATAGTTCAACAAATGCAGATACTCATCCTCTTTAAAACTATTGTTTAACGAATGCGCGTGAAAGAGAATCAGCAACTACATTTGCTGAACCTTTTCTGTGTTGAATTGAGAAGTCAAAACCGTGTAACTTTAGACTCTAACGAGCTAATCGACTACTCAAGTCGGTTTGTAATATTAACCATTTCAACCTTGCATGATCAGTAATTATGGTGAACTTAAATCCTTCAAAATAAAGACAAAATTTTTTAACGCACAGTATAGCAGCCATGCACTCAAGTTCCGTAATGGAATAATTTTTCTGTGCACTGTTAAGTTACTGAGAAACAAAAGCGATCGAACGTTCGCCACCAGCGTCGGAAAAATGAACTAGGACTCCCCTACTCAAAGTTTCAAAGCATCACATTGAATAAAGAATTTTTTATTAAATCTTAATTATAACTTGTTTCAACTGATCAAATGCTGTTTGAGCTACGTTGGACCAAACAAAGGTCTTCTTCTTCTGTAAACAGTCTGAAATAATGCAGACAAAATTGCGTAATCACAGATAAATCGACGATACCAACCAGTTATACCAAGAAATCGACAGAACTTGTTTACGAGTCTTAGGTGTAGGAAATTCTAAAATAGCTGAAATTTTGTTTGGGTCAGTCTTGATGCAACAACCACCAACAAAGTAGCCAAGGTATTTAATTTCCTTTTGGCAAAAATTTGCTTTTCTCAACATTGATGGATAATTGATCATTGTATAATTGTCAAATTCATATCATCTTGTTTGAATAATATTATGAAATTTGAATTATCTCTAATTAAATGTTTTGGTAAGTGTGTATTTGTTTGACATAAATAAAAACTATCAATAGCTTGTGACGTCCCATACAAAAATATGAAGTCAATATCAAGTTTATATATAAAGTACTTTATTCTTATTAAACACTGCGATCGAAAAGATATAAAATGATTATTCATAAAAATAAATCAATCAGTTTACATAAAGATAGTAAAGGTAAAGGTTTGGTAAATAATTTAATTAATAAACTACTGTTTGAGCTACATCTGCTTGGATATAATTTTTGTGGACCTGGTACAAAATTACAAAAACGTTTAGAAAGAGGAGATAGTGGTATTAATCTTTTAGATGAAGCTTGTAAAGAACATGATATAGCGTACTCAAAATATAAAGATACAGAACGAAGACATATAGCTGACAGAATATTAGAAGAAAAAGCCTTGGAACGAGTTCAGTCAAATAACGCTAATTTAAGTGAATGTACAAACGCTTGGTTAGTAACAAACGCAATGAAAACTAAAGTAAAATTCGGAATGGGGTTATCTCTTAAAACTAAAAGAAAACGTAAACAAAAAAAATAAATAAACTCTCTAGTGAAAAATTGTTTAGAAAAACTCTTCAAAGTGTTAAAAGTATAATTAAAAAGAATAAACCAGAAAGTATGCCAAGTGCTATAAATCTTGCACTTAAAGCAGCAAAATGTATAGTTAAAAAGAAAAAAAATAAAGTTGAAATACCAAGAATAATTCCAATTCCTAAAACAGAAGGTGTATTACCACTTTTATCTATTTTTGCTGGTTTATCAGCTATTGGCGCTTTAACAGGAGGTGCTTCACAAGTTGCAAAAGCTATCAATAATGCTAAAAATGCTAAAGAACAGCTGATTGAAGGTGTTAGACATAATAAACAAATAGAAGCGATCTCTATGGGTAAATGTTTACATATAAAACCATATAGAAAAGGATTAGGACTTTATTTATCGCCTGAATATAAAAGAAATTTTTAAATCAGATACCCAATAGACATCTTAATGAGAACGATATACGTAAATTTTCAAAATATATACCGTATTTTAGAGGTGTTTTTATGCGAGATGGATTACCAAAAAAGCTGAAACGTATTGAATGTGGAATTATCAATTTAGATACTTCATCTGGACTAGGAACTCTTTGGGTAGCTTATTATGAAAAATGTAATCATATTGAATATTTTGATAGTTATGGAAATCTTAAGCCTCCTGCAGAAGTAATATATTATTTAGATAGTAATATTAAATATAATTATAATAGATATCAGAAATTTCACTCAGTTAATTGTGGACATTTATGTTTAAAGTTTTTGTATAACTATATGAGAAAATAAAAAATATTTATATACAATGAGCAAAAAACTACATTTTGATTTTAATCCAAAAATTCATTTACTCTTTGTTTGGAAATATGCTTATCAACAAAGTCGTATTGGAATATGGGAAACATGTGCAAGAGATCGTGAAAAATTTCGTAAACGAATATCTTATTGTAGTTCATATTTATATCCTATTTTAACATCTCATCATCGCTATAAAATATTTAATGAACGTTTCAAATAAATTGATATATTTATCAATTTATATCAATAGCATTATTCATGTTTAAAACAATATTGATAATATATAAATAAAATGCTTATTGGGTTTTGAATTTTCATTATGTCAATAACATTAACGTTGTCTGGAAATTCTTCAGTACTTAGTTCTGAATATTTTCCATCATTAGATTTGTCTACAGACTACGTTTGTGGTGTAGTCGATTTCCAAACATATAATTCAATTCCAAATGTAGATGAAAGAAATAATTTATTTTATATTGGAAATGAAACTATTGAAATACCTGTGGGATCGTTTGAAATCGATGATATTGAGTAATACTTGCAAAAAGAACTGGAGAAAAGAGAGCAAAAATATTCACTCAAAATTAAAGCTAACAACAATACACTCAAAACAGAAATTAAAAGTGATAAAGAAATCTACTTTGACAGAAAGAGAACTATCGGTTCTTTGTTAGGATTTAATCCGAAAAAATTGGTATCAAACAAAATTCATGAATCAGACTCACCTGTAAATATAGTTAAAGTGAATGTTGTTATATAAAAAATATCAAATTGTAACACAATTTGATAAAACATTAAATAAATTCAAATATTTCATACATTTTAAAATTTTGTAAACAGTTCATAAAGAAAATTCAAAATTATTTCATTTATTCAATTCTTGAAACATTTCATTAAAAGGAAATTCGGGCATTCAACTCATATCCGTTAATTGTATTAACAAAGAAAAATAATTAACAAAAAATAAATATTTCGATGGCTCGCCAATTGGGCAACCACTTCATTCATTATTAAAGTTCATAATTCATTTCAAAAAAAATAAAGTACGCAAAAGTATATGCCAATATGTTGCAATATAAATTCCTTAGCAACATAGTTCAAAATTATATTTAACCCTTTTTACCAGTAATTTTCCATATTGCAAAATAACATGGAAAAATTCATATGAAATACAAAAACAAGAATTAGCAAATTAACGATTTTAACCAAAGTACATAGGTAAATCATAATTAGGACGGATATATAAAAAACAACCAAAATATTAACATATGCAATTTTAATAAAATAAAATAAATAAATTAAAATAACGAACTTTGGATTTCACTAGCAAAAACAAAATTTAAGTAGGGAAAATTGATAATTGTAATTATTGATAAAATAGTTACGATCATCGAAGTTATAATTTGGATTTGAAACATAAAAGTCGTAAAAGTAAATTACCGCGCAATTACAAATGGTCTCTGATTAAAATAAATTATTTAACTTAAAATATTTTTGAAAATAATTATTAAATTTAAACTTAGAAAAAATTCAATTAAATTTGTCACAGTAAAATTCGCCCGTAAAGTATTCTGAATAAACCGTAAAGTTACATGTTAAAGATTTTCTATTCGGCATCAAGTTGATTACAGTACATAATTCGGTTCGGTACAAATTATTGATATAAAATAAATAATTAATATTTCAATTAAATTAAGTTAATATTGTGAACCTAGTTATAGTAATATTTTTAGTGAATAAGGTTTAAAAATTTAAACCACAATCTTTTCAATTGAAAAAAAAAACCTTAATTTCTTCCAACATTCGTAAAGACCCTTTTAAATGTTATATGCATAACAACGTTATTCGTTTAGAGTGTAATATAATTACAGGGTCATACATAAATAATAAAAAAGTACACATACTACCTGAATTTTCACCAGATGTTGGTCCTGGGTATAAAATAATAGAAGTTCCAAAAAATGTTATTTATTTGCCTGTGAACACAAGACAGATAACATCTGTACAAATTAGAATTGTTGATCAAGACGGTGATTTAATAAATTTTAGAGGTGAAACTATCACAGTCAGACTTCATTTAAAGCCTCAATAATTATGTTACTTTATAATAGTAATAACAATTATAGTGATAGTAAAAATAAAAGTTCAGTTTTATCTGAAAAGTTCGATAGTACATTACCAGCATTCAACCAATCAACAACAAAAAGACTATCTGCTGTATTAACAAAACCTAATCAACAATTTTTACAATCACTTGGATTTGTAATAAAATAATACTGAAATACGAACAATGAGTGAAATATTAGAAATTACTAAGCATCCAATTTTTGATGAAGGTATTGTAAAAAAATTACTACTAATAATAGTAAACCAATTCAAATGTCCTTCCGAAGTTGGGATCTACATGAATATCCTGTATTACCATCAAATACAAACCAGCATATATGGACAGTAAAAACATCGTGACAACTAGAAAAGCCAAGATTCATTATATATGCTCTTCACACAGACAAAAATAATGAATCAAATAAAGACAATACATTATTTGATAATTGTAACTTGACAGATATTAAAGTTCATTTAAATTCAGAAACTTATCCTTATGATGATTTGAATATTAAATTTGATTAAAATCGATTTGCTTTATTGTATAATATGTACGCTGCATTCCAAAAGTCATACTACGATCGGCAACCTCAACCATTGTTGAATTTAACAAACTTCAAAGATTGAGTGACTATTATTGTTATCGATTGCTCACATCAGAACGAAGCTATCAAAACTGGATCAGTAGATATAAAAGTTGAATTTAAAGCATCAGCTAATTTTCCAGAAAAAACAAGTGCATTCTGTTTACTTTGACATGATCGTATAGTTGAGTGTAATCCTCTTACAAGTGAAGTTCGAAAACTTATATAAAAAGAAAAAAGCAATTAATAACTTTTTAGTACATTTTCAAAATTTATATAGAACACATATAAACCAGAAATAATAAATAATATCAAAATGAATACAAATATTACAATTGACATACAAGGATTCAGAGGACTACGAAATAAATTCATAATAAAAGAACTTGCAATTTCTTATAATTTTAATGAGTTTCAACATTTTTTAATAAAATCACCATATAGTTTTATAACATTATCTAAAAAACAACAAGATACAAATAATTGGTTATGTACAAATCATCATTGACTATTGTGGGATGAAGGATCAATCAGTTTCAAAAGCGTTAAAGATTTTCTAAATAATAATGCAAAAAATATAGTCGTTTATGTTAAAGGAGAAGAAAAGAAAAAAATTATTGAAAATTTTTTAAAAAACGATGTAATTATTCATAATATAGATGACTTTAGTGCATCAACTTTTTCAAAACTTTATGAACAATATCCGAGTGTATTGAGATGTGCAACGCATAACGGTATTTGTGCACTATATAATGTATTAGTTTTAAGAAATTTTGTTCATAAATTAAAAGATGTAAAATGAAAAAAAAGAAACAAAAATTTGTATTATAACATGTTAAAATTTATTAATAAAATTTTATTGTGTAATATAAACAATGTTATGCCTTTTAATCTATATCTATATCCATACAAAAAAAAATCTAACATATGATGACCCCAAGCATATGTATTAATACCATTTTCTGCTATATATCGTTTATCATCTAAAAAAACTTAAGGCTAATTTATTGATAACTTGAATATAAAATGTATGAATCTTTGATCTAAATATATACATATCATTACTATAAAATAATTTCTTTCTATATAAACAATCTCTATAGTTCTGTAAACTAATATTATTCACATTCGTTTTCCTAATACCTTTAATTTTTTTAACATCTTTTGAATTTTCAACACTTTACAAATACATTTTGGCTCTAAGTCCTATAAATTCTGTCATTATTTTAGCATTGTTTTCATCCTTCACCATACCCAGCACTTTCTTATTTTTCAAAGGAACACCGTATGCGTTATCAACAGCATACTCTGAAGTATCAAAGTTGTTATCAATATCATTTTGCATGTCTTCATTAAAGTCTTCAGTTTGAACTGTATAAATAAAAGAATCTGTATCCGTATAATTTAGACTAACATTTTTACCATATTTTACTTTCATATAATCGTAATGAAAATTATACATTTTTAATTTGGATAGGTCAAGAACGCAAAATCCGAGATATATTGGTTTATCGTAATAAGTATGCATTCGATTCATTTGTATTGCAACCATATTTTTTGTAAAATGAGTTGCGCTGTGAAAATTAGGCATTGTAATTAAATCTCGAGCGCCTAATTTTTTACCTTTATTTTTCCATTCTGTTAAAATTTTAACATTTTTTCTTTTGTCAACATTTTCCATAGTTTTACCATACGCAGCGTTATTGAGTAACTTAAAAAAAATTTTTTCAAATGCATTTGTTGCATTTCGATAATGATTATTTAAATCTATATAAATTTTTAACCAATTTGATTGTTTAAATTGTAAAATTCAATGAATTGTAACAATTTTTAAACCATGTTTTAAACATTGTTGAATATTTCTGTAATGTATTACATATCCTGTTTTACTTGTTAAATCTGTAATAAGTTTAGCATGCTTTGCATTAGGAGTTACTTTGTTCTCTGCACAGAATGGTAAATAATTATGATCATCATGATAATCACCAGAAAAATCTAAGTCCACTTCTCATATATGTATATCCTTTTTGTGAATTTTCAGAAATATTTAACACATCAATATTATCTATGTTTCCTACCTATTTAAAATCACCATATGGAAGATACTGTGACATTGCCCATCCATATAAATTATTCGCATCCAGATACAGTAGATATGTTGATGGTTTTTCTTTGTTGTATTCTTTCATATATTTATTGCTAGCTACAGAATGTCTATGACAGCATTGCGTAATATCTCCTCTGATACTCTGATACTCGAGAATCTAAACTCGATTGCATAAATCTACTTGAATCTAAAAATCTTAATTCGATTGTGTCTTTTTCATTTACAAAAATTCTTTTTGAAAGTGATATGTACGTGCAACTCTTTATTTAACGGAATAACATTTATATAACCTTCAAAAGAAGATAATTCTTTTACAAATAAATGACAATCATATCCCAAAAAATTATGAAAAAATATTGGTAAAAATTTAGGTACTCTGTACAATAAATTACATTCATTATGTGCAGGTCCTCTATATTTTCCTGTTAAATGACAGTAATCTGCAACTCTATTATTATCTAAATATGATATTCATTACTTTCTATTTGATATATCATTTCGTCTACAGTTAAATTGTTCATTGTTACAAGTTTTGAAATATAATTTGTAAATAAATGACGAACATCTTTAACTAAAAATTCTATAATTTTTTAGCACAATTTTCTTCTTTGTACGTTCTTAGTTGATTTAAATTATCGTTAAAACTGCATTTTATATAATATGAAAATGCACCTGGTACATCAGTTGTTGATGGAAGAGATGAATTTTGTAAGCAAGTACTCACGTCCTTTAGAATACATTCAAAATCAGCGTAAATAACAAACGGGACATCAAGTTGACGTTCATAATGTTGAAATTTCAATGTAGATTTTTCAGACATTTTTGTAATTAATTTATCCCAAATTTTATCCCTTTTTATACAAAAATTTTTTTGAACATTTTCCTGTGAAAGCTCAATTTTCAATTTTCTCAAAAAAAAATTTGATAAACAAAAAAACCACAAAAACCTCAAAAAAAATTGAGACTGAGACTGAATAAGCAGACAACGTTTTTGGTGAAGTGGTCACTGTGAAATTTTGATCAAGAATAATGAATTCTGGTGAATTTCATCTCGTGTATATATGATTCGGATAAACTGTATTTCTATTGTTTCACAGTGTAAACAAAAAGGCCAATGAATTCTTTGTAAACAATGAGTTCTATGTTTATTGCACTTGTTTATATCATGAAAATAAATATGGCCGGTTTAAGAAGTGCAGTTATATTTTAGTGCGTAAAAATATTAAAATATTAATTAATAGATAAAAATGAAAGTGAAAAATAATGATAAAAAGTAAATATGAAAAATTAATAAATATGAATATATGTGAAAAAAAAATGTCAAGAAGGAAATGGTGGTGAAAGAAAAAAAAATAATGTGTTAGTGAAAATAAATATGTATATATAAAAAAAGGGTTATGTTCTGCTTTTTGGGCAAAACAAAGTTCAAGTTTAGCAGAACAAGTATCTTTCGTTTCAACTTGTCCGCAAACTGTATTTATTTTTATTTTTTGTTTTCGTATTTATTTTTATATCATCTTTTAATACATTTTTTTTAATGAACTTATCTCCGCGCCTATATCTATTAATAATTCGGTTTTTTTTTTTAATTTATATCGACTGGTAATTTTACTACAAATTTTTATAAGTTTTTAGTTAAAGTTTGGGGCTGACAATTTTTTTTTTTTTTTTCATTTTCTTTGGCTGGGTGACAGCCCTGTTTCAGTTACCCTGATTTATGTTTTGATTTTCCCACAATCTTTTAGCATTACTGTTCACAAGAAAAATCAATGAAATTCTTTTGAAGGATCCGGCTCGAAGGACCAAGGTAGGTAGGTAGGTAGAGGTGGCCGCCCGCTCGCTTCCGAGCAAGCACACTTAGGCCAGAAAGGCCCATTGTGATACCACACAAGGAAGCTTACAGATCGAACCACCTCGAGCGCTTCAGAAAGCCCAGAAGCCTCTTGACAGAGATCTCCTCTAAACAAGAGAGATCTTGAAAGAAGGCTGCTCCTAAAAACAATTCCCTATTTCTAGAGAGCGCCATACAGTGGCAGAGGAGATGCTCAACGCTTTCCTCCTCCTCTTCATCTTGACATGCTCTGCAGAGGTCATTAGAGGGAGCATTTAGCCTTCTGGCATGTTTGCCTATGAAGCAATGTCCCGTCAAAACTCCCACTAGAGCTCTAACAGTTCTCCTATTATGGGATAACAGTTCCCTAGAGAGTTTATTATCCACTCTAGGACACAAAGCCTTAGCTATGGAGTTACCAGAACTTGATACCCATCTTAGGTTCCAAGCTCTCGTAGACTCCTGCCTTGTTCGTAAGGCGCAGCTGGCAATTGGGATTCCAACTCCCCGATTGCCCTCCAGTAATTCGAGGGTTGTACCCAGTCTAGCCAGCTCATCTGCCCTGCAATTACCCTGGATTTCTGTATGCCCAGGTACCCAAATGAGGTTAATACTGAAGTAATCTGCCATTATGTTTAACAGAGCTAGACACTCCAGTACGACCTTCGACGAGCAAGTCGCTGCTTTCAGCGCTTTGATCGCAGCCTGGCTGTCAGAGAATATATTCACCACCCTAGTGGTAATAACATTCCCGACAAGCCAGTTTATAGCTTCTTTAATAGCAGCTACCTCCGCTTGGAACACACTACAGTGATCCGGTAGCCTAAACGATAAATTTATATTGAGGGAGTCACTAAAAAGACCCCCTCCAACTCGGCCTTCCAGCTTAGAGCCGTCTGTGTAGAGATGTACGCCATCCCTGCGCAGCTCCTCTTTACTGGCCCATTCTTCCCTAGAGGGAACACTCGTCAGGAATTTCCCTCTAAAGTTTGGCCTGGGTATTGCATAATCGATTCCTCCTGAGAATGGCAGAGAATCGATAATGCTAGAATGACCTACCCGAAGTCGCGACCACTGTCCACTAGCCATAAGCCTAGTTGCAGGGTTTTTGGCAAGTTCGGTGGCGTAAAGATCCAGAGGCATCAGATTCAATAAGGTCTCCAATGCCCCTGTAGAGGTGGTCCCGAGAGCTCCGGAGATAAGAAGCCCGGCCGCCCTCTGAACCTTCCCTAAAAGATTTCTAGTGGTGGCCGTCCGTAGGGCCGTCCACCACACAACCGACCCATACAGTAAAATAGGTCTGACCACCGCAATATAGAGCCAGTGAACGACTCGAGGCTCGAGCCCCCACTTTCGACCAATTGCTTTCTTGCATGTGTACAAGGCTACCATAGCCTTCTTCACACGCTCCTTAGTATTTTGCTTCCAGCTGAGCTTGGAATCAAGAATTAGTCCAAGGTACTTAACCTCCTTAGAAAGCACTAGAGGAGTACCCGATAAGACCACATCGTTAAGTTGCGGCACCTTGTACCTTCTCGTGAAGAGAACAAGGTCCGTTTTTTGTGGATTTGCTTTTAATCCACTTTCACAAGCCCATTTTTCCAGCTTGTTTAGGGCGGTCTGCAAAATATCCGTCAAAGTGGACGGAAACTTGCCAGATACCGCAATTACTAGGTCGTCCGCATAGGCAATCACCTTGCAGCCACTCCCCTCCAAACACCTCAGCAGTCTATCAACCACCACGTTCCAGAGGAGGGGTGAGAGAACACCCCCTTGAGGCGTGCCCCTACTCACTAATCTTCTGATGGTACAGCCCCTCAGCGAGGCATTGATGGTCCGCTTTCTCAGCAGACCATCAATCCATAGAACCAACGAGCTGTTTACCCCCAGATCAGTGAGTGCCGCAGTGATTGCCCACGGTACAACGTTATTGAAGGCGCCTTCTATATCTAAAAAGGCGGCCAAGGTAAATTCTTTATATGAGAGGGATTTCTCAATCTCCCCAACCAGTTTATGTAGAGCAGTCTCAACAGACCGACCTTTAGTGTAGGCATGTTGAGACTTGGACAGAGCATTCCCGATGCTGCTCCTTAGATACAAGTCCACCAGTCTTTCCATGGTCTTTAGCATAAAAGAAGAAAGACTGATGGGTCGAAAATCGCCAGGCTTATGATGGGAACTTTTACCCGCTTTCGGTATAAAAGTCACCCTCGCCTCCCTCCACAGGGAAGGAATATAGCCCAGCGCCAATGAAGCGTCAAAGATCGCTTTTAGCCAGGGGATGATAATTTCCTCCACCTGTTGAAGTTCTGCTGGAATAATCCCATCCGGACCAGCAGATTTAAAAGGCTTGAACGAGCGTATAGCCCATTCAATCTTGCTGTAATCACAGAAGTCAACCGGAATGGGGTCAGAGGTTCCCCTTTCGGTTGACTCAGTTGTTAGTGCTACCTCATCACCTATCGGAAAATGGGTATCCATGAGCAACCCCAGCACTTCCTCCCCAGTTCTCATCCAATCCCCAGCATTGTTCTGGAGAGAGGACGGAGACACCGGGTTTTTTGCCAGGATCTTTCTAAGTCTGGAGGTTTCTGCAACCTCACTAATGGAGCTGCAGAAAGTCTTCCACGAAAGTCGCTGTGACTTCCTCAGCTCCGTCTTATAGACCTTCAGCTTCCCTTTGTAAAGCTTCCAGTCAGATTCAGCCTTGGTGAATTTGGCTTTATTGAAGGCCTGCCGACTCAACTTCCTTAGCTCGGCAAGCTCAGTAGACCACCATGGAGGCTTGAACTTACCTCTTGGCTTAGAGACTGGACAAGACTCGACCGTCGCCCTATTCAAGGCTTCAGTCAACTTTTCTACCGCCTTGTCCAACTGCTCAGAACAGGTAATGCCGCACGGAGGGGTACCCGGAAGCAGTCTCCTAACCACTGCCTTGTACCTCCCCCAGTCCGTCCTTTTCCTGTTCCTAAAACACTCCTCCTCAGCCACCCTTCCTATATCTAAACTAAAAAGTAAATATTTGTGGTCCGAGAAGGAAAATTCTTCACTGACCCTCCAATCGGAAACAACAACTGAATGGGCAGTGGTCAGGGTAAGATCCAACACCTCCTCCCTGTTCTTAACAACGAAGGTGGGTGTTGAACCTCTATTGCAGATAAAGAGGTTAGTACTTAAAATAAAATCTAAAAGCAACTCACCTCTTTCATTCGTATCACTGCTCCCCCACATAGAGCTGTGAGCATTCGCATCCGCTCCTACTACAACTTCAGTTCTTCGCTGCTCCGCGTCTTCCACAAGAGCCCGAAGCATTGGGGTAGGAGCCAGCTGATCAAAAGGCATGTAGGCTGAAACTACCCACATGCTGCGATTCTTCCCCAGGTCCAGAGCAACCGTTGTTGTGTCGTCGTTGCAGAACTGCGGAAGAATAAAGAAATTTAGTTGTCTTCTAGCAAGAATGCAAGTTCTAGGTCTACTTGCATTACTTACATAGAATAAATTGAATCCAGGGATCTTTAACCCACAGATTTTTCCACCCACTAGCCATGGTTCTTGCACCAGGGCTAAGTCTTCCTTCCCCTGACTGAGTCGAAGGAAGAGATTAGCCGTGGCTGCCTTACTGTGGTGCAGATTGATCTGAATCACCTTCATGCACAGAAGGCTTCTGCACCACAGTAATGTTAGACTCTTCTTCGGAGTCGGACGACTTCAACAGCTCGTCCTCTTCCGAAGTTGGTCCGTAACTCTCGGAGTCCAAACACTCCTCTACCAACCCCTCACCGAGAGGGTAGAGGGGGTAGAGAGGGTTTCGATAGACCTTGAGGGTAACAGCTCCAAAACCAAAGCTAATCTGCCCCTCTGTCCTCGAAAGGATTGGAAGAGACTCCTTGTTGACGATAATAACCGCCTGTCTGGAGTCTCCCTTTGGCTCTTCAACCCTGGCAACCTTCCAGTTAGCTGTAGGTAAGCCAGGGTTGGAGGCTTTTATGAGGCTAAGGATCTTTTCTGGATCCGACATACGTGCCGGTATCCAGACCCTAGCCCTAGGTCTGCAGGGAATCTCTTCCCTGCGAACAACTTTAAGGTCAGCCCCAGGCCAGATCTCTCCAAGCCTGGAAATTGCCTCCCTGTACAGTGTTTCGGATCGCTGCCCGACACACGACACCAGCTTGACATGTCCCTGGTGCCACCCAGCATCCCTGCACACAGGTGGCTCACCGGGGAACTGTGTCATGACCGGCTCGAAGACATCGAGCAGCGCATCCTCCACCTTCCTCCAATTCGACAGCGAGATGCTGCCGTCCGGATTACCGCAGTCAATAACGCCCACGGTAATCGCATCCTTCAGCACCTCGCTGAATTTTCTTCTTGGGGCTGCAGTGGCGCCGACCTTCGGTCGTTTCGCCACCTGCTGCTCCTCCTCCGTCGATCGCTGCCGCTTGTTAGCCAGCAGCTTCTTGTCATCGCGTCTTTCGATGACTTTAGTGGCCCAGTCTAAGGATTTCAGATCCTCAGGTGTTCTTTCCTCCACAGGGATTGAACGGATCCTGTCCCTGACCTGATAGGCCTTTTTCCTCTCCCTATAGGCGAGCTTAGAGGGGGGGTGGCCCTTCTTTTTGACCAGGCCACCCTGCCCACCGCTACACCCTGGTTGAGGTTCTTTAAGGCTGGAACCAGACAAAACAGTCCCAGTTCCCGCCTGTTTAAAAGCCGAGGGTACGCTAGAGCTAGGCGGTATAGCCACGCTCCTACCCTCAGCCGATGTATTTGAAGCCAGCGGTTTAGCCAAGCTTTCTTTTGCCGGTTTAGAACGAGAGCCGGCCTCGTTTTTCTTGATTTTATTTTTATTTTTTTGATCCATAAGAATCCCACGAGTATGGGACAAAAGAGGTCGATCTACGCAGAGGTCCCTGTACGTAGACAAGGCTAATTACTACGGGGGGGCGCCAGGTCAACCCCGAGGCTCCGTTAGCGACTGAGCTATTTTTTATAACTGGGCCCTCAGCCAGGTTGATCCTCAGCACGGGTCGCATCACACTTTGATCCAGCCCAGGGGAAAGAAGAATCCAGGGAGGATTGCAACTGATGGGACCGTAGGAAGAGGAGGGATCGGGAGGGGATAGGGGAAAGGAAAACACGCCCGACTATATTAGCCAGCACCAAAGCCAAGCTTACGGTCTGTTACCGGTAGCCACCACGAGGAGGTTATGGGCGAACTTCCGACCGTCCAAGAGGAAGTCTCCCCCCCATTCCGTTCTACACAAAATAAAATGGAGACTCCCCCTTGGACAGCGGCACGGCCACCTCGAAGGACCAAAAGACGTTCACAAAAAAATGAATGAATGTTCACAAAAAAAAAAAAAAATGGTAATTAAAAATGCAAAGATTTAAAACCACGTTATAAATTTTAATGAACAAAAAAAAAAAAAATTTGTACAATTAACTATGTATATTCAAATATGTTGGTGGTGTTCACAAAAAAAAAAAAAATAAGAATTGAAATTAAAAATCAAAGTCTCACAAACACGTTATAAATTTATTGAAACACAAAATTAATTAACTCCCAATTGGACATGAGTGAACTTCTTGATAATATTGATGATGAGTCTGAAATTCGTGAATATGGGTGTCCTGTATGCAAATGAAAAGGAGTTAATGCTTCGTATTCGCTATTAGGTAGTGCACATAAAGGGCGAAAGTTCAGCACGGCTTCTATTTGAGCGAGAACTGTCGTCATTTCTTCATACGTGAGAATGTTATTACCGACAACGGTTTAACATGAGTTTTTACCGATTTGATTCCGGCCTCTTATAGTCCGCTGAAATAGGGAGAGGATGGAGGAATAAATTCCCATCGAATTTCATCGGTCACGAGAAACTTTCGAAGGGCCGTATTATAAACGTTGGAAACGTTCAATTGATGCAAAGATCACCAACCAATTCAATATGAACAGCTTTGCTGCTAAAACAAACGAATAATGCTATATATCTCTGGACGTATGTTGGTTTTCTTCCTCGTGCTAATCGAAGTGTAATAAGTCCAGCATTCACACATCCAACATGTGTGAACGGTTGACTAAACTCTACACGTGATGAAGGTAAATTACTCATTATCTGGTGCATCGTTGGTTGGCTGTATCTGAAACATGGTATACATTCATGAATGCCTCATTTGATAATGGCCTTAACTCAAAAAATCCAGAATTCTTGAGTCAATACTGAAATCAACAAAGATGGTCCGCAATGTAAATATTTCAAGTGAAAATCCTTGACAATCGTATGTGTGGTAAGGTGATGTTTTGGTAGAACAATAGGACGTTTCTTGTTGAACGGTAAATCTGAATATTGTAATCTAAATTGATTTGGAATGTTCATAAATTGAAATTGACTACACTGAAATAATAAGTTGACAGCTGCTGATTTTACATGAGTCACTGAGGTATGGTTCGATTTTAACCGTCTAGATGATGAGTTCGATGTTGAAGCAGAAGACAAACTTTCTAAGGCTTGACACTTTTTCTCTAAAAAGGAAAGCAATTGGCTAAAAGACGGAAATTCAATATTAGTAGTTTCTTCAGCCCAAGATTGACGAGTATCTGGATCAAGTTTATTAAGAAGTAAATGAATTAGCCATGGATCTCTACAAGTAGCTTCGTCACCTAAAGCATCTAAACCACGAATAACTTCATCAGCACCATCGGATAGTCGTCAAAGTGAAGTAGCTGATAGATGAGAAACGGACGGTAACGACGTGAACGTTTTGATGAACGATGAAACAATTTGTCCTCTTTTATGATATCTATGATTCAATCTTGCCCATGCTTGAGGATAATTGGCATCAGATACAGGAATGTGACGTAATAAGGCAGCGGCTCCATCTTTCAAAAAGCTTTTTAGATAATGAAATTTTTGACTAGATTTCAAATTAGCATTATCATGAATGATTGCTGTAAACAAATCATGAAAAGAAATCCATTCGTTCTAGTTGCCTGAAAACGGAGCTATATTGATTTTTGGTAGCTTCGTATCTGAGGTTGAATCCCTAGACAAGGAAAAACGTGAAGTACTAGATACATAATCGTTCTAAGAAAGATGACTGTTGATTTGCTAGACGATTAACTACATCGTCATTGGCTGAATCAGTCCCTTTTCTTTTAGAAATTTCAGTGAGTAAAATTTCCTGTGATGAATATTATTTGAATTCAAAGACTTGTATTTCTGGCTCTGGATCAGTATATGCTGGATCGGTTGCTAATTGATTCATTTGATCAATAATATTTGTAAATTTAGTCCATGCTGCTTCTAATTTTTCAAATCGTGTTTCTAGTGCTGCTAGTGAAGTAACTTCACTGACTGATCCACAAAATGTAGCAATTCTTGTGGCTGTACCTTTTTTTTGGCGAGACTGTTGCTTGAGTGAAGCGAGAGCAATTGTAATAGGGATAATATCAACAAAAGTCAAAAACAAAAAGCCAAAGAAATTAACCTAAATACTATTGCTCTAAACTAATAAAAGAATAACGTGCGCTCAAAAAGTTCAATGCAAATCAATTTATCAAAAGATGGTTGTATTGTTGTATACGAATGAACCGGCAATGTTATTCAATATTAGAGTACTAGAACACGTGGTAATATGAAAAAACCAAATTGCCACAAAAATACCAAAAAATTAGTTTTCAAATTTTTCACAAATTAATTATTGACATCAAGTAATTTCCAATTACACAACAATAGGTTGCAATCACAAAATAAGGGAGCACTGTAAATGTCCAATTAGAATTGGTCCACACTGTTCAAGTAATAAAGGTCAATTAAAGGTCAATCAATTATAATCATTTTCAAAATTAAATTAATAAATGAATTCACAAATTTGAATTTTTTTCAATGTATTTATTTGGTTTTTCTTTTTTACGAAATATCCTTGGTTGACTTACGTGTGTCCTGAATGCCCCAAGATGTCCTTATGCACGTGGGTCAGATTTTGAATGTATTTTGTTACCACCAACAAAATAATTAGAAAAATAATATCAAAAAATGTTCACAAAAAAATCATGGAAATTCTTTTGAAGGATCCGGCTCGAAGGACCAAAAGACGTTCACAAAAAAAATGAATGAATGCTCATAAAAAAAAATTGTAATTAAAAATTCAAACATTTAAAACCACGTTATAAATTTGAATGAACAAAAAAAATATGTACAAATAACTATAGTCAAAAATCTTACCTCACTCGATGACGATTGCAACAACAAGAGAATAATAAAATTTACAAATTTATTTTACCGAAATTATGAACTAAAATATCACGTGAGATCAAATGTACAATACTAAGAATAATAGATAAGCAAAAGAGAATTATGTACAAAATGTATAAGTGTAATGATACAAAATTAACAATAGGTAAAGTGAGTTAACTGTTCAAATGATAATAACAAAGCAAGAAATATGCAAAACATGTTATGTACAGAGTATCAAATTATGATAATTCAAAACACGTAAGTATACAAATACTAATACAAAAAATTGATATTTACGTTACGATGTAAATGTAAAAATTTCAAGCAAAATATAACAAATGTATAATTGACTAAATTTAAATACATTAATAAATTAGGTGTTGCCAGTATATCATCTTAACAATTACAATCTTTAATAATATGCCCTTGCCTTTGACAGAAATTACACTTTATGTCAATAGTCTTATTTCTATTCTCATTTTTATGACTATTATTCTGTACGTATTTTTCTGATCTTGAATCATTTTTATTGTCTTGAAACTGCTGTATTGCATGTCCATACATGTTGCTATTTACACAAAACGGTGTCGATTTTCTAATTCTACATTCATCAAATGTATGATTATTTTTACCGAAAAAATTATAAACTTTTATTTTGTATCTTTGATTATCATTGTGATCTTTAAAGTTAGAGAAATTTTTATTTCCATAACTGGAGTTTATAGGGGACTTTTGCCCAAAAATAAACCCAATATAATGGAAATTCTTTGACTCCAATAAGAAAAACACAATTTCAATTGTTTCTACTTTTAAATGAAACACGAGGTTTTCTTTGAATTACACATATTACACTCTTTATTTAAAGCTGCCGGTCTGACCTAATTCGAACTCCAACTAACTCTAATCTAATGTACATATTTTTCTTCTTTTATTATTGTCTAAATTTATTTGGAAAGAAAACCGAGTTTGTAAACTTGACAAGTGGATTCTTGTACTAAATCGAGTTTTTTAATAAAACATATGTTAATCGGTATTTTGATTTACGTGAGAAATGAAATTTCAAATTCCATTTGATAAAAAGAATTCATCTGTCGAATATCGCGGGAGTTTTTGTAAATCAGTTAATTTAAATTTTGAAAGTGTTAATATTAATTTTGTTCGACTTTATTATAAACAAAAATTAAATGAAAAATTGAAAAACTATTTACAAAATATAAAATATTTATTAAAAAATAAAAATGGAGTCAAAAAAGGTAAGCAATAAATTTAAGAAATTATTTACTTAGAGAGAAGAAATTCATGGTACAAAGACTTAGAGGTAACGTATGTAAACGGCTGTGACGTCATCACGTGTTTTATATAATTAGTGTTTATAGGAAATTATGTGTTTAGAATTAAAACGTGTATTTTTCTCACAAAATTTTTTAATATTTTTATTTCTTTAGTAAGAAATTGAATTAATATTGTGCCCCTTAATTAAAAAAAGAAATTCTACTTCGAAACAACGGTTTTTTTGTCGTTATCTACAATTATTTTAGCAGTGAACAATTTAGCTGCACTTCGTTTTAAAAAGCTATATTTTGAAATTCAGTATATTTGATATGATATAAAAAATTTTAATTTTTAATTTTTGAATAGTAACAATAATTCATGTAATATCAATTTAATTTAAAATAAAAAAAACCGTAAATCATATTTTATATTTTGTAATTTTATACAAAAACAATCAATTTAGAATTCAACCGTACTTGCCATACTCCTTACTATGTACCTCAATAAAAGCAACAAGTAATTTTTGCAATTATACTAACAGCAATTGAAACAAATTTAATGACAATTTTCTTATATAATTTTCAGGTTAGATCATCAAAGCCCACTATCGCGCAAAAGGAATATTTGCTAAAATTCTTAGATGTAGAAAGAGATTTAGCAAATAATAAGTTTGAAATTATGTGGAAAGCGTTAACAGAAAAATTGAATGTGATGGGTAGAGCAATCAAAACGCCTCAGCAATGGGAAAAATTTTGGCAGGATGCCAAAAGCAATGTCAAAAAGAAGTTGATGCTGCAACAATCTAGCAGTCAAACAACTGTTGGTGGTTCAAGCTCTACCAAACCACTCAGCGATATTGAAAACAAAATCGCTGATATAATTACTCCCATTGCTGCAATTGGTCAAGTTTCAATTCCCATTGGAGGTGATAGTGAGGATGAAAACTTGGTAAGTGTAACTAATTCGTTTGTATATTAATTTTTTGTGTTTTTGTTTTATATTCAGGAACAAAACATGGTGTTCATCGAGGAGTATGTGCATGAGATTTCATTGTCCCCAAGTTACATTGAACCATCTAGCTCTTATCCCGAACCATTCATATCACATCCCCAACCATCAACCTCAGATCCCTAACCATCCATATCATATCCCCAACCGCTAATCTCAGATCCCCAACCTCCACCTCATATCCCTAACCATCAACCTCATATCCACAATTAACCTCAAGATCCCACACAAGTTAACCTCAAAATCCGTAGATCCCGTGATCGCGGATAATTTACAGGAAATAAAGATTATAGAAAAGATAAAAGTGGAACAGTAGGAAAAAATAGCCGAACCACAAATAAATATAGCTGACAGCATGCGCGTAATTGTTACGACATATAAAAAGGTAATTAGTTTGTATTGTAATGCAAAATATAGAATGTTAATCATTTTGCATATAAATATAATATATCTCTTTCATTTATATACATATGTATTATGTATCTCTTCTTAAGTCATTTAAGAATATTAACATAGTATATGGTAAGCTTACATATGTATGCAACCTAATTCTAAGCTTGATAAAGAAGGTGTTAAAATAAATTTATTCTCAGTTAAGACATTGAACTAATAAGTAGTTTCTTCTTCAAATAAAATAAACCATTTGATTTGACATTAAATGGCGACCGTGACTGTGTAATAAATCAGTGATTGAATAATAATTAATAAATAAACAATTAAAAAAAAAAATTATTTATTGTTAAAATTCACAATTAATTGAAAAATAATTTAATAAACTATTTTTAGTAATAGAACAACAATTGAAAAATTAATATTTGAAAATAATAAAAATCAAAAATATTATTTTTTTTTGCATTTAAAATTTAAGATACATACATATCATATAAAAGTGTTACAATTTGTATAATACGCCAACATTGTAAAAACCGGCATACACATAATTCAGTAGGTACTATATATATATAGTATGCTTATGCAGCAAATTTATTCGAGGTAGCCTGTGCTATTGTATTATGATACAATTGTTTATCCAGTGTATTAGCGTATGTATTTCTATATAAGACATAACCTAATATGATATCATGAGAAATATTTTAAAGAATTTATATATAATAACCATAATGAATATAAACTAAATTCTTTCCCAAATGAAATTTGCAAACCCGTGCAGTTTAATTCAAAATATTATGTATCGTAATTTTTTTGTATGTTATAAATGAAAAAATAAAAAAAAAATAAAATAAAATAAAAAAAGAGAGAAAGAAAACCAATAATATAATTTAATATAGAGAACAATAATTATAAAAGAAATATAAAAAAAATTTTTTTTTGAATGTAGCTTTTAAAGCATTAAAAATAATAATAAATAATAATATATAAATATAAGAATATAATACATATAATATACTATACATAGGAAAAGAAGAGATACAATAGAATTACGGTAGATGTATGTAGTAGTAAGATAACTAGTATGAATGGTAGCAATAAATAATTTAGTTGATATATGAATAAACTTATATATAAAAGTAAGAAAAAAAAGAAAAGTAAAAGAAAAAAAAAATTTTATCAAAACATTTACAGTGACGGACAAAAATTATATATACATACATATATTACAAACCCAAACTAATTTAATTTTTTTTTAAGAATTAAGGCATTCGTTATCAGAGTTCAATTATTTATTATAAAACTTTGAAACGTGTAACATTTTTTTGAAAATTTTTTAAATTTCTTTCTCGGAATATTATATGGATGATAATTTGAAAATTTTAAGAGAAGAATTTATTCAAGCTACTAAGACCGTTTTAAAAGAAAAATTACCATCAGAGCCGACTCGTAATACAAATAGAGATAGAATAGTTAAGGCATACAATGATTATGTAGCTGAGATTAGGGTTCTTTGGGATAGCGTAAATTCTGCTGATAGATTAACACTTCAAAATAACTTTATTTATGCTAGAAACAAAATTAAACAAGCATTTGAAATATTAAATTGTAATTATTATATTCCCGAAAATTTTACGAATCCGATTGATCCACGTATCTGTTTTCAAATTGATAACCAAACGAACCCAACAACTTCGTCAAGTGTAAAACAACAACCCCCAATTAATATCAGTTCAGGGACAATGGCGACAATTTCAATTCCTGAATTTCTCAAAATATTATCATCAACACTTCATAATAATTATGATGGAGATCCATTAACTTTGCAATCTTTTATAGATTCCATTAATATTATGAAAGATTTAGCCACAAATGATGAACTTAAAAGAACATTAAAAAATGTAGTTATATCTAAATTAACCGGTAAAGCGAGAGAATACATTGATGGGTAGCCAACTTCGGTTGAAGAAATAATAACTTGTTTCAAATCAAAAGTAAAAACAACAAGTTCGAAAGTAGTTGAGGGTAGAATAAGAGCTTTAAGAATTGATAGGACCTCAATCCAAGATTTCGCAAAGAAGGCCGAAGAATTAGCTGATGCTTTTAGAAGATCACTTATCATGGAGGGAGTCCCAAACAATAAAGCTGATGAAATGACTGTTGAAAAAACTGTCGAAATGTGTCGAGCTTCAGCTAGGTCAGATCTCGTAAAATCAGTGTTAGCTTCCACTAAGTTTGACGATCCTAAGGAAGTCATTTCAAAATTTATAATAGAAATAGATTCAGAAAATAAAGAACGCCAAGTACTAGCTTATCGTACCTTTCATGGTAAAAATTCAAAAACAGATTTTCAACTCAACAAGAATAATTTCAGAAGAAATTATAACGGTTACTATTTTAATAATAATCGTCGAAACAAAACTAATTATAATAATCAAAATAATTTTAATCGTCAAAATTCAAATAAAAATAATTATCCCAGTAATCGAGGTTTTAACACAAATCAAAACTTTGGTAGGAATAAATTTAACAATAAAAACGTTAGGTATTCGGAAAACACCACAGCCCCCAGTGGCATGGGCATATGGGAGAGGCTTGTCTAGAAAGCAAACAAGAACAATAAAATATCCAATCATCAATTCTATCAAACATGTCTATACACTAAATCTAAATCTCTCAGACTACATTGTAATAAAAACAGAATTAAATTTTTCAGATCAAATTTTCTTAATTGATACTCAAGCCGACATTTCAATCATCAAATATTATGCTATCACAGTACCTTTCCACTTAAATAAAGACAATATTATCAATATTAAAGGAGTTACATCAAACACAATACAGTCATTAGGCACAGTTAATTCAAATATTTTAATTCAAAATAAAAAACTATTTTGCGAATTTCACGTGGTTTCAAATCAATTCAACATCCCAGCAGACGGTATTCTGGGTAAAGATTTCATTAAATTTTATAAATGTAATTTAAACTATGAAAATATGTCTTTAACAATAAAAACAGGACGTGAAAATATAACATTACCAATATTTGATGGACCACACAGAAATACAATCGTAATTCCTGCTCGTTGTGAAATCATTCGAAAGCTTTCATTACCTACAGATAAAGAACAGGTAATTCTTGATCAAGAAATTTCTGAGGGTATGTTTATACCAAGAACAACAATAGCTTCAAAAACTCCTTACGTTCGTATTATAAACACGACCTGCAACAATGTCCTCATCTCATCCAATATTTCTATCAAAACACAACCTTTATTCGATTTTAATATTTTAAAATTATTTGTTGTACAAATATCAAATGGTACTGATAGGATTCAAAAATTAAACGAAATTATTTCAAAGAATACAAATTCACCTTATAAAAGTAAAATGCTAGATCTGATTAAAGAATTTTCCGATATCTTCGCATTGGAGTCTGATCCAATGACTGTTAATAATTATTATAAACAACAACTTAGAATAACAGATAATATTCCGGTTTATGTAAAAAATTATCGTTTGCCACATTCGCAAAAAAATGAAATCAATAAACAAATTAATAAACTTCTCGAAAATGAGCTAATTGAACCAAGCCAATCTAATTACAATAGTCCAATAATTTTAGTACCAAAAAAAGGAAATAGGCAAAAATGGCGCATGTGTATCGATTATCGATTAGTAAACAAAAAACTAATAGCAGACAAATTTCCTCTTCCACGTATTGAAGATATTCTAGACAATTTGGGTAGAACGAAATTTTTTTCAGTACTAGACTTGTATTCGGGATTCCATCAGGTCCCATTAGATGAAGACTCACGTGATATAACATCCTTCAGCACAAATGTAGGATCGTACCGATGGAAAGTTCTACCATTTGGACTTAATGTCTCACCAAACTCATTCTCTCGTATGATGTCATCAGCTTTTGCAGGTGCAACGCCGTTACAATGCTTTTTATATATAGATGACATTACAGTGATTGGTTGTTTAGAAAACCACCATATAAATAATTTAAAAACCGTCTTTTCAATTTGCAGAAAGTATAATTTGAAACTTAATCCAGAAAAATGTCAATTTTTTAAAAACGAAGTAACATATCTTGGTCACAAATGTACTGATAAAGGTATTTTCCCAGACGATTCGAAAATTCAGGTAGTAATTGATTATCCCAAACCTAATGATAAAGATTCTACTAGAAGATTTGTAGCTTTTATGAATTATTATAGAAAATTCATTAAAAATTTTGCTGAATTAGCTCGTCCATTAAATAATCTTACACGCAAACGAACTCCTTTCTTGTGGACCACTGAATGCCAAACTTCTTTCGATAAACTCAAAAAAGCTCTAATTAACCCACCAATACTTAGTTATCCGGATTTTTCAAAGCAATTCATATTAACAGTAGATGCGTCAAAATATGCTGCAGGAGCGGTTTTATCTCAGAACTTTGATGGAATTGATTTACCCATTTCGTTTGCATCTAAATCGTTCACAAAAGGAGAAATCAATAAATCTACTATTGAAAAAGAATTGACCGCTATACATTTTGCAGTTTTACATTATAGACCTTATCTATACGGAACTCATTTTCTGATCAGAAGTAATCATAAACCCCTAACTTACCTATTCTCATTGAAAAATCCGTCATCGAAACTAACCCGCATGAGATTAGATTTAGAAGAATACAACTTCACAGTTGAATTTATCAAAGGAAAATCAAATGTAGTCGCCGATGCGCTATCACGCATAACAATTGATGATTTAAAAACTACCCATGCTAATGTTGTTCAAATGTTTGCAGTTCAAACTAGGGCAATCACTAATAAAAATTTGAGTAAAAGTATCTCAAGAGACAATAATATAAAGAAGACAATAAAAGATAAAGAAAATATACCTAATTATTCTAATAAATATACAGATTTACAATCTTCTAAGGAAAATTATAATATTGAAAATAATGTTAAAATTTATGAAGGTTTTAGTACATGGAAAACTCCTAAAATGAAATTTAATGTTAATTACAATACAGGCCAAATAAGTTTAAAACTATTTAGTAAAAGAAAATGCGTAATAAAAATTGATTCGTACGAATTCTTAGCTAAACAGACAATAACTCTAGAGTTATTACTTTCGCAATTAGAAAAAGAAGCTGACAAGCTAAAAATTAAAGAAGTTCAAATTAATAATGATGATTGTATATTCACTCTGTTTGGAAAAAATTATTTTAAAGAAATCGGAAATAAATGTTTAAAACATATAAAAATCGCTATAAATAATAAGCCCGTGGTAGTAAGTGATAAAAATGAAATTAAACAGTTATTAGAAAGATACCATAACGATCCGATATTTGGTGGACATTCTGGACAAAAACTGTTATATACCAAACTAAAATCTAATTTTTATTGGAAGAATATGCATAAAGATGTAGCTAAATTTGTCAAAAATTGTCAAAAATGCCAACTAAATAAAGTAAAAGCCAAAAACGTTGAGCCTTTTCAAATTACAGAAACACCACAAAATTTTTTGATATCGTTGTTATTGACACAATAGGTTCTTTTAAAAAAACTTGTAATGGTAATCAGTATGCTGTCACTATAATTTTTAATTTAACTAAATTTTTAATAACTGTTCCTGTTCCCGATAAAGACGCAAAGACAGTAGCACGTGCTATAGTTGAGAATTGTGTTCTAATCTTTGGTCCTATGAAAACTATTTTATCCGACAGAGGAACAGAATATAAAAATCAACTTCTGCAAGAAATTTGCAATATTCTCAATATCAAACACAAAACATCAACAGCATATCATCATGAGACGTTAGGAACTATTGAAAGAAATCATCGTGTACTTAACGAGTACCTCCGTTCATATATAAATGAAAAAAAAGATAATTGGGATACGTATCTTAAGTACTTTACCTATTGCCACAATTCAACACCAAATGCCTGTTTTAAAGAAAAATTTACACCTTTTGAACTAGTATTCGGCAAAATCCCAACAGTTCCGGAATTTATGTTAAACAATAGAGTCGATCCCATTTATAATTTTGATAGCTACTCAAAAGAATTAAAGTTTCAGCTACATAGTATGCACAAGTTGGTACAAGAACTGTTGCACATTTCAAAAGTAAAAAATTAAAATATTTATGATAACAATGCTAAAAATATAAATTTTAAAATTGGCGATAAAGTATCACTGAGAAAGGAAACCCGACATAAATTAGATTCAATTTATGCCGGACCATACGTAATTATCGACTTTGAAGAATCTAATGTAAAACTAAAAAAACCCCGGAAAGGAGGAAGAGACGTTAGTACATAAAAACAGAATAGTAAAATATTTTAAGTAAAAAAAAAAAAAAATAATAAAATAAAATAAAATAAAAAAAAAAAAAATGAAATAAATTAGTAAAAAAGAAATAATATAAAAAATAAATAAGACAAAATTAAAATAAAAACATGTTCAAAATCTTAAGAAAAAAAAAACATATTTTTATAGAAATGCGCATTTCTCCATTAACATTACATATCTTGGAATTTAAATATATACAAATGTAGATAATAAGTTCATTTTTGACTTACTTTTGGGCCCTTAGTAATAAGTTTAAACAATAAAAATAATTGTTCAATGTAATAAATATATTTCATTATTTGAAGTAATTTTAAGTAAAATTCCTTCTTTGAAAGGAGGGAGGTGTAATGCAAAATATAGAATGTTAATCATTTTGCATATAAATATAATATATCTTTTTCATTTATATACATATGTATTATGTATCTCTTCTTAAGTCATTTAAGAATATTAACATAGTACATGGTAAGCTTACATATGTATGCAACCTAATTCTAAGCTTGATAAAGAAGGTGTTAAAATAAATTCATTCTCAGTTAAGACATTGAACTAATAAGTAGTTTCTTCTTCAAATAAAATAAACCATTTGATTTGACATTAAAGTATGTTTTATTTCCAACACTTATTACACTTCATATCAATTCAATTTTGCAAGTTGTTTTTTATTTTTAATTATTAATTATTGAAATACTGTGTTATTAATCTATTCCTTCCTCGCTTTCCTGCTTCTAAAATATAGTATTGTCTTCATTAATGTCGTCATGGTCTTCTACATTTTCTGTGGTAATTTCATCATCATTTATTATATCTTCTTCAAATTCAACTCTTGCTCTTGTGAAAATATTGTGTAATATTACACATGTATTTATAATAAATCCTGCATTTACTGGGCTGTATAGCATGGTTCATTTTTTCAAAAGACATCTAAATCTTGATTTCAAGTTGCCATTCGTTCTTTCAATTACGTTTCTTGCAATTCTATGTCGACGGTTGTAGCATATACAACTATTACATATATTTAAACTTAAATGCTTTTATTTTAGTCACAAAATTTTGATCGAAACAGGTGCTGTGCGGGCAGAGTAGAAAGGGGTAAAATGTATTTCTCTTCATTGCGAATCACCAAATTTCACTTTTTCATTCTATAAATGTATGTGTGAATTCTATTTACACATAAGGAAAATACCTAAAAGTACAGTGGAGTCTCAGAAAATGTGCTACACAAATGGAAGTATGAAAATTAGAATGGAAGTATATGGAAGTATATGAAGTAACCCCCGGATCAAAAATAATTCGGACTTGGTCAATAAAACACAAAGTACAAGTCTATTCATTAATATTTATTTTTTCCCCTTCAAAGTATTCTCCGTCTGATGCAATGCACTTGTGCCACCGTTTAATCCAATCCTGGAAACATTTTTCGTACTCACTTTTTGGGATCGCCATAAGTTCCTTCTTCGATTTGTCTTTAATTGCTTCTATGCTGTCAAAGCGGGTTCCCCGAAGTGGTTTTTTTAAGCGACTGAACAAAAAAAAGTCGCACGGTGCGAGATCCGGTGAATATGGTGGTTGATGAATAGTGTTTGTTGAGTTTTTAGTCAAAAACTCACGAATAACCACGGCTGTGTGAGAAGGTGCGTTATCGTGGTGTAAAATCCACGAATTATTTTGCCACAAATCGGGTCTTTTTAGACGAACTGCTTCTCGTAAACGCTTCATTACGCTTAAATAATAATCCTTATTAACTGTTTGACCTGTTGGTAAAAATTCATGATGCACAACACCACGATAATCGATGAAAACGGTAAGCAAAATCTTTTTCTTTGATTGAGTACGACGAATTTTTCTGGGTCTTGGTTCTTCTGAAGCGCGTCATTCACTTGATTGTTGCTTTGTTAACGCATCAAACTCGTACACCCACGTCTCATCACCAGTAATGATCCGTTGAATGAATGCAGGATCAGCATTTACTCTGGAAAGCATCTCTTCAGCAACAATAACACGTTCTTGTTTTTGTAAAAAATTCAATGATTTAGGAACCAATTTCGCTGCAAGTCGTGTCAAGCCCAAATCATCACTTAAAATGCTTTGAATTGTACCAAATGAAATTCCTGTTTCAGTAACCATCTCTCTGATCGTTAATCTTCTATTTTCCAAAACCATTGATTTAATCAGATCAACATTTTCTTTGGTTTTTGATGTTGAAGGACGCCCAGGATGAATGTCATCCTTCACTGATTCACGACCATTTTTAAAACGACTATGCCATTCAAATGTTGTTGTTTTCGATAGAGAACTATCACCATAACATTTTGGCAACATTTTTAGCGTTTCAGTAGCATTAATTTCATTTTTTACGCAAAATTTAATACAAATTCTTTGTTCAATTATTTTTTCCATCGCAAAATCGAAAGTAAGCAAAAACTTGACCTAAACAAAGTGCTGTCAAAAAACAACTGATTGACATATATAGCTCGAATTTGGAGGAAATGTAAAAAACAGGTATACAAACATAAATACTAAAAGAAATGCATCTTAAAATATTGGCGGGGGTTGTACATGAACGAGTCCGGGTTATTTTTGATCAGAGTATATGTAAAATCAAATGTTTAAAATCGGTCAAATGCGTAAAAAATCTGGTAGTCTTTAAGAAAAAAGAAAAAATCCTAAACATATAACTAGTTTTGGGTGGTGGCAAGACTCTTACACATTCATGAAAATTAGTATTTATTTCATACATGTACACGATTTTTTTTTTTTGATTTTTTTTTTTAACCGACGTGAGAATAATTCTGTTTACGAGAAATATTTTTAGTGTGGAGGCAGAGTTTCTTTCTTCGAGGTTATCAAACGATGACAATTTCTGCCATAAGAAGTTTAATTCTTTGTAATACATTTTCTTTGGTTGTAGTTTTCTTCTGGTTCATACGTTGGCTCAGAAACTGAAGTAAATAACCATGGTTGACAAGGAAATCCACTATCACCTAAAATGTTGAAAAAAAAGCATATGTATATGTAATAAAATGTTGAATTTTTTGATTAGTTGAATTTTCAGATGGTAGATTTCACTATACAGTAGGAAATGAAGAAGAAAAGAAGAGAGGACCAGTAATATGTTTAAGTATATATTAAGTATTTACAATGTAGTAATAGCTAGCACTTAAGTATTAATAATTAAAGTAGCAAGTATAAAGTAGTAATTTTATAGACCTTAAGCATTCTTACATAAGTTATATATATATATATATATATATATATATACGTACATATGTAAATGTTCGAATAAAATAAGAAAAATAAAAATAATAATACATGTACATAACTTCTTAAAACATAAGTATACTTTGTTTTTAATTTACGTTTCTAGTTTGAAAAAAATTTACCATTAAATTAAACATTTCTTTGTAAATAAAAAAAAATATGTTCTTACCGATCACAAATGCATCGGATGTTCTATTTTGGTGTCATAATTTCAGTTTTTTTAGGACATTTGAAGAACGCCAAATAAAAGAGTCATGTGTGCTGCCACCATATCTAGCATTAACATACGATATTATCATATCAGAATCACAAATCTGTAATAAAGCGAAAAAAAATTTATTTCTATATAGTATATACATATGTCCATGAATATTTTGTACTAACAAATAAAACATTTATCGAATGATATCCTTTTCTGTTAAAATAAACATGTTCTATGTCACGAGCTGGTTGAAGAATTGGAACATAAGTACCATCGATTGCTCCGATACATCCCGGTATACCATGTAGATTATAAAACCTTCATATATTAATAAGAGTATTATAAATGTATTTTTTTTAAATAAAAATTTATATTAAATACTTTTCTTGAATAGACAACTTTTCTGCGTTTGTATTGGGAAACTTCATATACTTTTTCAAAAGTCGCTGGTTGAATATTGTAGTGATTTCCTTTATACACTTAGAAACTACAGATTGGGACATTGAAATAAACATATCTTGTCCTGTAACTAATTAATGACTTCCAGTTGCCAAAATCTTAAGGCTGCTAAATATCTTTTAAATGGAAGAACACTGTTTTTATACCTACTTGTCCTCATATATGGTTCAATTTCACCAATTAATTCGATTGCCATACTATATATTGCCATACAGGAGGAAGACGATCCATACGTTTAAATTCACTGGCAGGACAATCAAAAGGATCTTCATGATCTCTAAGTCTTCTTCTTAAAATTCTTAAATGTCCTGCTTGGTTTAATAATTTAGCTCTTTCATCCAACTCTAATTTACAAAACCTGGAACCTGGAAAAACTTACACCAGAGATCAACCTATAAATCACTGAACACGACAAACTAAATACTTGCAAAGGAATAATTTATAACACAGACCTGATCTATTTGGAAGATAAAGAAATATTAGATGAACTTAAAAAACAAAATATAATAGCAATTAAAAGAATCATAAAAAAAGCAGGCATAGAAATAAAACAAATTGAACTATTTATTTTAACATTTGACACTGCTAATATACCAAATAAAATAAACATTGGATATGAAAAGGTGGAAGTTAAACACTATATTCCTCCTCCTTTAAGATGTTGGAATTGTTTCCACTTCGGACATACCTCTGAAATATGTAAGAAAATTAAAAAATGCTTAAACTACGATAATGCATATCATTTAGACGAAAATAAAGAAACACATCAAAAATGTGAAAAGACACACAAATGTACAAACTGTTTATCAACAACACACAATTCCATATACAAAAACTGTACAGTGTACGTGAAACAAAAGGAAATAATGAGAATTAAAACAATAGAGCAAACAGATCTAAAAACCGCAAGAGTTATATACACGCGAAGACACATTATAAATAACGCACATACCACTTACGCAACACAAGTAGCAAATAGTACCACTACCACCAATGCAAATAGCATAACAACTCTTCACACAACACAAACAACAATTAAAAATGACAACAACAAAAATCAAAATACTACTAAATCAAGCGAAGAAATTTCTACTCCAAAAAACAATTTCAAGCCTACAGTTAGTTCTCATACATTAGACACAAAAGTTGATAACAGTCTTCAAAATCAAAACAATGACACTAACACGAATATAAAATAATTTTTAAAAACACAAAGAAATCGTAATAACAAAAATAATTATACTAAACAACTTGAAACAACAACTAACGATGAAATGCCACCCACTATAGATCATTTCCAAGTTACGTCTATAAAAAAAAGAGAGGAAGACAAAAAGATTAACAGACTTACATAGTCCAGTACATAAAGAAATTAAATTAAAATAATTTCATACTCCAACCTATGTCAAACCACATACAACTTAATAAAAATTCTCACGATTATCTAAACATACTACATTGGAATTGTCATGGCTTTTACGCACATAGAAATGATTTACAAATGTTAATAAATTCTAAACCAACAATAAATCGGTACAATACAATTTGCAAAAATAAAAACAACAATACAATTGCACAAGGTGGTATAGAGATATTCATTCCAGAAAACATAGAATATAAAGAGATCAAACTCAATACAAATCTCCAAGCTGTAGCTGTAACGATATATACTCCAATAAAGATGACAATAATTAACATCTACCTGGACTCACATTCCAATCATACAGAGATAAATAACATTATAAAACATATCAAGACTCCCTATGTACTCCTTGGTGACATGAAAGCGACTTATATATACCGTCGTTGTAGTATATAAAAAAAATGAACTTTCAATATAAATGAAATTCACTTTATTAACATATAAAAAATTACAAAATAGAAAAATATAATTCGACTGTACAATCTGAGCGTTAGACTAAGAATAATCGTTTTCTAATTTTATTATTCAAAATTCTTCAAAAAATAATAAAAAGACAATTTTTTTTTACATTATTACTTGACTTTTTGTTCCCATACATTTTTTACTTAATAATTAATATTATACTTCATATAAATGCCTTATCAGCGTTTTTTATGAGAACGGAAAAGGTAATATAAGCTTTTCTTATATACTTATTGCACTTTTTTATAAAAATGCTTTTTTTATCATTACTCTTCTTCTTTGTTGAAGAATTTGTATTTTTCAAATAATAAAAAAATAATAAAAACTAATTGTTTACCACGACATTGGTTTTGTTGTTGTTTTTATTTTATATGAATCCGGTAATTCAGATTTTTCTATATATTTTTCTGTGTTTTGAGATTCTGTATATATAACTCCTCCCCTCTTTAGACCAGAACCCTCCGGATTCATATTATTTACTATCTTAACTTTTCCGTTCTTGTTTTTCAAATATAAAAAACTTATAAAAACTATTACCAATATAATCAATATAAATGTTATGCTTACATTTGTGCCATATATAATATTTTTATGAAATTTTATTTCTTCAATTTCTTTAAGGTTATTTTCATAATCAATTTTTATTTTTCTTAAATTAATAGTTTCATCATTAATTGTTTTTATATTATCTGATGGATAATAAAATTTGTCAAGTATAGTTATTTTTGAATTATAAAATGATGTCTCTTTAATAGTTAGAGTACAATTATTGAAATTAATCAAAAAATTTCCTTTTAAAACATATTTTCTATTGTCACAATTTTGAATTAATGTTTCATTATACATATTTTTTAGTAAAATAGTTTCTTCATCTATTTTATCTATAGTAGTTACATTGTTATATATAAAAGAACATTTCTTATTTACTATACAGTTAGTAGTTAATTTTAAATCTTTTAAACTTAATGTTTCATCATAATTGTATGTAATATTATTTATTTCTACAACTAACTCTTCTTTTTCATTAATTTCTAAATTTTCTGTGTTCGGTATTGGTTTTATTATTTGTAATTCTGTTAAAATGTAAGCTTTTGGAATCTTAATTGCAAAAACTAACAAATTGTTTTTATATTCCATTATACCTGCCTTTAAAAGTCTTAGTTTATGAATATCAATATTGTACAAATCTAATTCTTCTGCTGTTAACATACTTGGATGTATGATATTATTTTTAGTTGATACTATATTATCGAGTATTTGATTTACTTTATTTTTTAAAAATGTTAATTTTGTTTCCTGATCTAAAAATGAAATTTTGTCGCTTATGTTTTTAATATGTACATTTGTTCTATTAATTGATTGCAAAATTTTTGTTCTATCATCTTCTATTAATGTTTTTAAATTAAAAAATGTTTTATTAAAATGATCATTGATTTTAATTTGTTTATTTAAATTTTGTATACTATTATGATTATTTTCATCAATAGTTTTCAAATGTTCCATTATTTCTAATCTATCGTCGTCATCCATGGTTCCAAATAACCATTTTTGTGCTGTACCTACTATATTGATTATTCCTCTTTTCTGTCGGCCTGAGTTAGTTATAGTTCTAAGTTTACTTTGTATTGTTTTAATTTCACTGTCTAGTACTTGTCTGTCTGTTATGTCTAGATGTTTTATATTAAAAATTAATTGTTCTAAAATTTGAGATATTTCCGTTGGATTAATTATATGTAATATAATGTCAGTATTATTAGCGATTTCTACATTTTTAATTCTTATCTTAATGTATCCATTTTCTTCATGTATTGGATGAACCTGCAACAGCCCTTGTACTGTGCCCATCATCATTATTATTAATATTGTTGTTATTAATTTTACCTGTAAATTTATAGGGTCTTTTAATATTTGCAACATGTACATTATCTAATGGGAATTTTCTAAAATATGGTGCATCTTTATGTCTCACTCTTCTATAATTTTTAATGTATCCCTCTTTTCTTTTCTCGATATAATTTTCTTTAGTTCGATTTAATTTTTCAATACACTTCGCTTTCTTTTCATTTAATCTGTTTACTAAAACTGTCATATCTGTTAAAGTGTTTGCTGTGTTTGGAGTCATCTCTATGCTTGAATGATACCTATTATTATAATTCCCTATAGCTCTATATAATTTTTGTTCTAATAACATATCTTCATTGATGGCTTGCATTTTTTCTATAATTGTTGAATGTAATCTCTCAACATCTGCGTTACCAGTGTGACTATTGGGTTTGGTCCAATGTACTTCAATACCATTTTCTTGTAAAAATCTAATTAATTGTTCTGATTTAAATTCATTGTCCATGATAATTTTTTCTGGTTTACCAAAAATAGCAATATACCATTCGATTACCGCAATTTTCTTTGTCCAATTTCTGTCATTCATTAAATATGTTACTGCAAACTTTGTTAATTTATCTATAATTACTACAAACTTTTGTTTTAAATAATGAAAGATATCCAAATGTATAATTTGATTTTTTCTAATTGGAGTTTCTGAAATTTTCAATTTGGGTTTAATTGGTTTCCTATCATATTTTATTTCTTGACATTTCGAACAATTATTTATAATTAATTGAATATGTTCGCATAATTTTGGAAAATAAATTTTATTCTTTAATGTTTGATATGTTTCATTTATACCACTATGTAAAGATTCTTTAGTGTGATATAAAGATATTTGTTTATGGCATTCTTCTTCATTTTCAATTTCTTGAGCTCTTTTCGTTGATTTCATAAACTTTATAGTTTTATCCTCTGAAAACAATTCAATAATACATTGCTGAACTTTATTATAATCTCTATCTTCTACTTCAGCATATATCCCTACACGACCTGATTTTATATGTCTTTTAAGAATATTTTTTATTTCATCTTTTTCGTTTTGAGGGTTGATTTGTATTATTCTTCTCCCATGTATTGTTTCTATTTCATTAGTTGGGCTATAGGTTAATATAATTTGAGTCTTATATTTATTGACTATTTCTTCTTTTATACCTATATGATCCAGAGCTTGTTCTTCAACTGAATGAATTGTATCACTTACATCAGACAGGTCCATATTGGATTCACTGCTGTTTGTATGATTTATTTGAGGACTGTTTTCTATCCTGCTGAGAAAATCAGCCACTTTATTTTCTTTACCTTGAAGATACTCAATCTCGTAATTATACTCTTGCATTTTCAGAATCCATCTTTGATTCCTTTGAGAAAACTCTTTCCCTTTGTATTTTGTATTTAAGTATTTAATTGGGGCATGATCCGTAATAATTTTAAATTTTCTGCCATAAATATATGGTCTGAAATAGTTTACTGAATAAACTATCGCCAAAAATTCTTTATCCGTTACACTGTAGTTTCTTTCGTGTTGATTCAAAGTTCTTGAAACATAGCATACTGGGTGGCCTTCTTGTGAAAGAACGGCTCCAATAGCATATTCACTAGCATCAGTTGTGATTGTGAACTGTTTTTCGTAATCAGGGTACTTTAATATGGGATGTGAGGCTATTAAAAGTTTAAGATTTTCGAATGCTTCTATATACTGTGGATCTTGTACATTTATTTTCATGCCCTTTTTCAAATATTTTATTAATGGTTGAGCTATCTTCGCATAATCTTTTATAAATTTTCTATAGAATCCTGTCATTCCAAGAAAGCTTTTCAATTGTTTTTCAGTTTTGGTAGGATACTCTTTTTATATCTTTAATCTTATCTGGATTGGGTTTTATCCCTTCTTTTGTTAATATATGCCCTAGAAAGGGTGTCTCTCTTTTCATGAAGCTACATTTGTCGGCTTGAATCTTTAAGTTATGTTCAGTCAATCTTTTAAAAATTTTTTCTAATGAATTCAGATGCTCTTCTAGAGTAGTTGAAAAAATTAGTATATCATCTAAATATACTACGCAAATTCGATTTATATATTCCCTCAATATTTCATTCATAAGACGTTGAAATGTTGCAGGTGCATTCTTCAAACCGAATGGCATCCTGACATATTCATACAATCCTGCAGGAGTTACAAATGCCGTTTTTTCGATATCCTCTTTTTTTACTAGAATTTGATGATATCCTTTGGCAAGGTCTAAAGAACTAAAATATTGTGCTTTTCCTAGTTTATCAAGGATGCTATCAATATTTGGTAAGGGGTATTTATCGTCAATAGTGACTTGATTAAGTCTTCTGTAGTCTACCACAATGCGAAATTTTTGAACTCCCGAATTATCCTTTTTCTTCGGTATTACTATTATTGGGGAACTATATCTGCTTTTGCTTTTTCTTATAATGCCTTGGGCTTCCATTTCTCTCATCTGCTTTCTTACTTCTTCTTCATGTTTTGGGGGGTATCTGTATAGTTTCGAATTGATTTGTTCGTTGGTTGTTGTTCTTATCTCATGGACTATACTAGTAGTATTAGTTAATTTATCCCCTTCCCGAAAGAATAATTTTTTATACTTTTCAAGTAATCTTAAGAGAGGTATTTTTTCTTTCTCTGACAGATAATTTAAATTTACATTTTCTAAATCGCTTTCTTCTAACATATTTATTTCTTCCTCTAATTTTTTATTAAAAAATGGAATTTTAACATTATTCTTTAGAATTATTTCTTCATTTTCAATATCTATTGTTTTTACATTACTTTCGATCCAGTCCATCCCTATTAGAAAATCATATGGTTTATCTAATTTAATTTTAATCCATTTCATTCTAGCATTTGTGGGTAATTCAAATTCATCAGGACATAGGGTTTTAACAATTTCAGTTGGTTTTGAAACCTGACCTTCTATTGTGCTAATTTTTATTTTTTCGCATGTAATTTTTTCATAAATTTTATTTGGTACATTGTTTGAATTTAAAAGACTAACGGTTGAACCTGTATCTAACATAGCTATGAATTTATTTCCTTGTACAGTGAGGGTAATAAAAATTTTTCTTATTTCCGAGGCTAGTTTATAAAAAACTCTTTTTCACTTAATTGATTGACTTCATTTTTCGCACTTAAATTATCAATGTCCATTGGTTGAACTTGGTCTTGATTTCTACTATGGGATTGGTTTCTTATTTGATCACTTTTATAACTATTATGATAATTGTTAAAATTATGATTTTGTCTGTTTTGTGTAAAATTGTTATTGTAATTGTTTTGTCTGTACTGTCTTGAATAGTTGTTGTTTTGTCGGTATTGTCCCGAGTTATTGTTAAAATTGTTATTATGTCTGTTGTTGTGTAATTGCCCTACATTATCATGAAAATTTCTAAAATTATTTTGATTTTGATTTTGTTTAGTAAAATTTTGTTTTTCTTTTATGAAATTATTCGTTTTAAAATTTTTTAAATTATAATAATCTTGTCCGACATATTTATTAATTATGCTTCTAATTTCTTCTAACCTATATACATTAAATAATTCAGCTGCAAGAGCTCCAGCTGTTATATCTTTAATTTTCAATACCAGAACACTACTTAAATTATTGATTATTTCATTTTGATGATCACTAAATATGGCACATTCAGCTATATCATCAACAATATTTCTTATCTTATTTAATAATTCAGTTATTGAACTTACTCTTAAATTATTGATATCCTGAACAATTCGTCCTTGATCCTTTGTTGACTTGTACTGCAATTTTAATTTCGCTTTACATTGTTCCCACGTTGTTGGTGCTGAGGTTTCTAAATAATTTTTTGCTGCTCCCAAAATTTTTTCGTTGTAAATAACGTTGTATACTTGAGGGCTTTGGTCTCCATATTCGGCTAATGCTCTTTCAACTGATGAAATAAATGCAGGTAAAGTTCCTGGTTTCCCTTCAAAAACAGGCAAGTAACGAATATCCTTTTCAATAGTACTTCGTAGTGATCTAGGCTGATTCTGTCTGCTCAAGATGTCAGTAAGAATTGCTAGGCATTGTTCCATCATATTTTGTGGTTGGGCCATTCTTCTATTTTGATCGCTTATATCGTTTCTTCTTATTCGTCTATCCAGTGTTCACTTTAGTGTTCGTTTCTTCGTAGTTTAGTAAATTTTACTTTAAACTACTTTGTATCTCACTTTAATTTTTTAACACTGTTATACAAATATTTTTTATTTTATTTATTTGAATTTCAATTTCTTTTTCGCAAAGAAAAATTTTCTTTTTCGTTTTCTCTTAATTATTAAAATTTCAAATAAAATTTTTTTTTTTTTTTTTTTTTAAATTCAGATTCGAATCACTGGATCCTTATTCTATGGAAAAGGATCCTACCGACTGCGCCACTTATATATACCGTCGTTGTAGTATATAAAAAAAATGAACTTTCAATATAAATGAAATTCACTTTATTAACATATAACCCCCGGATCAAAAATAATTCGGACTTGGTCAATAAAACACAAAGTACAAGTCTATTCATTAATATTTATTTTTTCCCCTTCAAAGTATTCTCCGTCTGATGCAATGCACTTGTGCCACCGTTTAATCCAATCCTGGAAACATTTTTCGTACTCACTTTTTGGGATCGCCATAAGTTCCTTCTTCGATTTGTCTTTAATTGCTTCTATGCTGTCAAAGCGGGTTCCCCGAAGTGGTTTTTTTAAGCGACTGAACAAAAAAAAGTCGCACGGTGCGAGATCCGGTGAATATGGTGGTTGATGAATAGTGTTTGTTGAGTTTTTAGTCAAAAACTCACGAATAACCACGGCTGTGTGAGAAGGTGCGTTATCGTGGTGTAAAATCCACGAATTATTTTGCCACAAATCGGGTCTTTTTAGACGAACTGCTTCTCGTAAACGCTTCATTACGCTTAAATAATAATCCTTATTAACTGTTTGACCTGTTGGTAAAAATTCATGATGCACAACACCACGATAATCGATGAAAACGGTAAGCAAAATCTTTTTCTTTGATTGAGTACGACGAATTTTTCTGGGTCTTGGTTCTTCTGAAGCGCGTCATTCACTTGATTGTTGCTTTGTTAACGCATCAAACTCGTACACCCACGTCTCATCACCAGTAATGATCCGTTGAATGAATGCAGGATCAGCATTTACTCTGGAAAGCATCTCTTCAGCAACAATAACACGTTCTTGTTTTTGTAAAAAATTCAATGATTTAGGAACCAATTTCGCTGCAAGTCGTGTCAAGCCCAAATCATCACTTAAAATGCTTTGAATTGTACCAAATGAAATTCCTGTTTCAGTAACCATCTCTCTGATCGTTAATCTTCTATTTTCCAAAACCATTGATTTAATCAGATCAACATTTTCTTTGGTTTTTGATGTTGAAGGACGCCCAGGATGAATGTCATCCTTCACTGATTCACGACCATTTTTAAAACGACTATGCCATTCAAATGTTGTTGTTTTCGATAGAGAACTATCACCATAACATTTTGGCAACATTTTTAGCGTTTCAGTAGCATTAATTTCATTTTTTACGCAAAATTTAATACAAATTCTTTGTTCAATTATTTTTTCCATCGCAAAATCGAAAGTAAGCAAAAACTTGACCTAAACAAAGTGCTGTCAAAAAACAACTGATTGACATATATAGCTCGAATTTGGAGGAAATGTAAAAAACAGGTATACAAACATAAATACTAAAAGAAATGCATCTTAAAATATTGGCGGGGGTTGTACATGAACGAGTCCGGGTTATTTTTGATCAGAGTATATGTAAAATCAAATGTTTAAAATCGGTCAAATGCGTAAAAAATCTGGTAGTCTTTAAGAAAAAAGAAAAAATCCTAAACATATAACTAGTTTTGGGTGGTGGCAAGACTCTTACACATTCATGAAAATTAGTATTTATTTCATACATGTACACGATTTTTTTTTTTTGATTTTTTTTTTTAACCGACGTGAGAATAATTCTGTTTACGAGAAATATTTTTAGTGTGGAGGCAGAGTTTCTTTCTTCGAGGTTATCAAACGATGACAATTTCTGCCATAAGAAGTTTAATTCTTTGTAATACATTTTCTTTGGTTGTAGTTTTCTTCTGGTTCATACGTTGGCTCAGAAACTGAAGTAAATAACCATGGTTGACAAGGAAATCCACTATCACCTAAAATGTTGAAAAAAAAGCATATGTATATGTAATAAAATGTTGAATTTTTTGATTAGTTGAATTTTCAGATGGTAGATTTCACTATACAGTAGGAAATGAAGAAGAAAAGAAGAGAGGACCAGTAATATGTTTAAGTATATATTAAGTATTTACAATGTAGTAATAGCTAGCACTTAAGTATTAATAATTAAAGTAGCAAGTATAAAGTAGTAATTTTATAGACCTTAAGCATTCTTACATAAGTTATATATATATATATATATATATATATATACGTACATATGTAAATGTTCGAATAAAATAAGAAAAATAAAAATAATAATACATGTACATAACTTCTTAAAACATAAGTATACTTTGTTTTTAATTTACGTTTCTAGTTTGAAAAAAATTTACCATTAAATTAAACATTTCTTTGTAAATAAAAAAAAATATGTTCTTACCGATCACAAATGCATCGGATGTTCTATTTTGGTGTCATAATTTCAGTTTTTTTAGGACATTTGAAGAACGCCAAATAAAAGAGTCATGTGTGCTGCCACCATATCTAGCATTAACATACGATATTATCATATCAGAATCACAAATCTGTAATAAAGCGAAAAAAAATTTATTTCTATATAGTATATACATATGTCCATGAATATTTTGTACTAACAAATAAAACATTTATCGAATGATATCCTTTTCTGTTAAAATAAACATGTTCTATGTCACGAGCTGGTTGAAGAATTGGAACATAAGTACCATCGATTGCTCCGATACATCCCGGTATACCATGTAGATTATAAAACCTTCATATATTAATAAGAGTATTATAAATGTATTTTTTTTAAATAAAAATTTATATTAAATACTTTTCTTGAATAGACAACTTTTCTGCGTTTGTATTGGGAAACTTCATATACTTTTTCAAAAGTCGCTGGTTGAATATTGTAGTGATTTCCTTTATACACTTAGAAACTACAGATTGGGACATTGAAATAAACATATCTTGTCCTGTAACTAATTAATGACTTCCAGTTGCCAAAATCTTAAGGCTGCTAAATATCTTTTAAATGGAAGAACACTGTTTTTATACCTACTTGTCCTCATATATGGTTCAATTTCACCAATTAATTCGATTGCCATACTATATATTGCCATACAGGAGGAAGACGATCCATACGTTTAAATTCACTGGCAGGACAATCAAAAGGATCTTCATGATCTCTAAGTCTTCTTCTTAAAATTCTTAAATGTCCTGCTTGGTTTAATAATTTAGCTCTTTCATCCAACTCTAATTTACAAAACCTGGAACCTGGAAAAACTTACACCAGAGATCAACCTATAAATCACTGAACACGACAAACTAAATACTTGCAAAGGAATAATTTATAACACAGACCTGATCTATTTGGAAGATAAAGAAATATTAGATGAACTTAAAAAACAAAATATAATAGCAATTAAAAGAATCATAAAAAAAGCAGGCATAGAAATAAAACAAATTGAACTATTTATTTTAACATTTGACACTGCTAATATACCAAATAAAATAAACATTGGATATGAAAAGGTGGAAGTTAAACACTATATTCCTCCTCCTTTAAGATGTTGGAATTGTTTCCACTTCGGACATACCTCTGAAATATGTAAGAAAATTAAAAAATGCTTAAACTACGATAATGCATATCATTTAGACGAAAATAAAGAAACACATCAAAAATGTGAAAAGACACACAAATGTACAAACTGTTTATCAACAACACACAATTCCATATACAAAAACTGTACAGTGTACGTGAAACAAAAGGAAATAATGAGAATTAAAACAATAGAGCAAACAGATCTAAAAACCGCAAGAGTTATATACACGCGAAGACACATTATAAATAACGCACATACCACTTACGCAACACAAGTAGCAAATAGTACCACTACCACCAATGCAAATAGCATAACAACTCTTCACACAACACAAACAACAATTAAAAATGACAACAACAAAAATCAAAATACTACTAAATCAAGCGAAGAAATTTCTACTCCAAAAAACAATTTCAAGCCTACAGTTAGTTCTCATACATTAGACACAAAAGTTGATAACAGTCTTCAAAATCAAAACAATGACACTAACACGAATATAAAATAATTTTTAAAAACACAAAGAAATCGTAATAACAAAAATAATTATACTAAACAACTTGAAACAACAACTAACGATGAAATGCCACCCACTATAGATCATTTCCAAGTTACGTCTATAAAAAAAAGAGAGGAAGACAAAAAGATTAACAGACTTACATAGTCCAGTACATAAAGAAATTAAATTAAAATAATTTCATACTCCAACCTATGTCAAACCACATACAACTTAATAAAAATTCTCACGATTATCTAAACATACTACATTGGAATTGTCATGGCTTTTACGCACATAGAAATGATTTACAAATGTTAATAAATTCTAAACCAACAATAAATCGGTACAATACAATTTGCAAAAATAAAAACAACAATACAATTGCACAAGGTGGTATAGAGATATTCATTCCAGAAAACATAGAATATAAAGAGATCAAACTCAATACAAATCTCCAAGCTGTAGCTGTAACGATATATACTCCAATAAAGATGACAATAATTAACATCTACCTGGACTCACATTCCAATCATACAGAGATAAATAACATTATAAAACATATCAAGACTCCCTATGTACTCCTTGGTGACATGAAAGCGACTTATATATACCGTCGTTGTAGTATATAAAAAAAATGAACTTTCAATATAAATGAAATTCACTTTATTAACATATAAAAAATTACAAAATAGAAAAATATAATTCGACTGTACAATCTGAGCGTTAGACTAAGAATAATCGTTTTCTAATTTTATTATTCAAAATTCTTCAAAAAATAATAAAAAGACAATTTTTTTTTACATTATTACTTGACTTTTTGTTCCCATACATTTTTTACTTAATAATTAATATTATACTTCATATAAATGCCTTATCAGCGTTTTTTATGAGAACGGAAAAGGTAATATAAGCTTTTCTTATATACTTATTGCACTTTTTTATAAAAATGCTTTTTTTATCATTACTCTTCTTCTTTGTTGAAGAATTTGTATTTTTCAAATAATAAAAAAATAATAAAAACTAATTGTTTACCACGACATTGGTTTTGTTGTTGTTTTTATTTTATATGAATCCGGTAATTCAGATTTTTCTATATATTTTTCTGTGTTTTGAGATTCTGTATATATAACTTGCGCAAAACACTTTGTGGGTTTCCAAAAAAAACAGATAAAAGGGGCAAATACATAGAAAAAATTATAGAAGATAATCACTTATGCTTAATGAACAAGAAATGCAACACCCATCTGAATTTTTCGTACAAAAGCTTTTCCTCAATAGATGTTGCCATATGTTCTCCAATTATTTTAAAGCACTTCAACTGGAACATAGAAGACTACTTATTCGGCAGCGATCACTTCCCGATTGTACTATCTAGCAAATTAAAAAAAACGGAAACTCCAAATTGGGCTTACAATAAAGAAATCAAAATATCAGTACAAAAATCGAAGGCTATATAAAATTACACTATATAACTGTTATGTTTATTACAATAACATTAAATTATTTTTTATTTCTCATTAAATAAAACAGACCTTTTTAAATTTACTGCAAATTAATTTTATTTTTTAGTTTATTACTAAATTTACAATTAATTTTTAACAGTAAATATCTGTTTATTAATAAATGTTCAAATTTATTATAATGAGTTATTTTTAGGTTCTTTTATACCTATCTATATATTTTTTAAAGTACGATTGAAGCGTTCAATAATTGATGCTTTTAAAGCACTAAAAGTCGAATAATGATTTTTGTTATAATCCTTCATTAAATTTTGAAATTGATGATTATAAAATTCTTTTCCATGATCACTTTGTAAATTTTTTGGTGATCTTTTTGATGTTGTAAATATTATTTTCATAGCTTTGGTTACATCTATTCCACTTTTGGTTTTTAGTGGAACAGCCCAAATTTTGAAAATGTGTCAATACTGTTAACAGAATTCGATAACCCTTGTTACTAGTAGAATACGAACCCATTTCAATCAAATCAATTTGCCACAAATCATCACTGCCTTTTATTGTTACTTTTCTACGTTCAAAATTTTTCCGTGCTGTCTTATGCAGTTCCTCTACTAATTGTCGTTTACTCATATTTATATTAATGATAATTTAAATTATGTATGCTCAGTAGGGTCTAGGGATTATAAAAGTGAAGATATTTTTTCATTGCTTGATTTACACTCGTTTAAGAATGTCTCCATTTCACGTATTTTTCGATTTATAAGTACTTTAAAGTTATCTAAATTACTCTTATTTTTGGTCATTAAATTTTCTAATTGTTTAATTTTTGAAAGTAATCTATTGTAATTGCATCATATCCATCTATTGGTGTTCCTACTTTCCGTAAGCGTTTGTGTTTTATGTCAAAATGTCCATCAGATAATAATTTAAAACCTAATCCAGGTTGACCTGGCGGACCGCGTTCCCCTTTTATATGTCGTACTTTGATGTGTGAAACACGACCAAACTTATCAACACTCATATTTGCAATGATTATAAAAAATAATAAACGTACTATTAATTGAATAATATTTGCTTCACGCAATTCTTCAATTGTTGATACAATCTCATTATTATGATTGGAATGCTCTGCTTGTTATGAAGCAATTATTAGTTGTAATCTTTCGCCTAATATTTGGATCATCCCAATATACATAGATAGGTTTGTGAGTGTTTACTAGCATAAGACCTGTGCCTCTTTTTAATCAATTTGCTTATAATTTTTCTATATTTTTCACCACAATTTCCTTTAATTCTGCTATTTTTGTCTGTAATTACTGTTCTAAAAACGTTTGTTGTGTTTAAAATGCTCTTATAGTTTTCAAGATCAGATAACGTGGACTCCTCAGGAATTTTCATAAAAATTAATTCATATAATCCTTGAGTTGCGGGGTATTCATTTTCTCCCACAATTATAGTATCTTCTTTGAACTCTATTTTATGGTTACATATTTCGAAAGGATTAGGATTTTCATTATATTTTGGTCCAAAAGCTTTATCTACATTTCTACTATTATTCATATATTCTCTTGCGTAAAAAGAAGCTAGAGCTCTATTTTTATTAAAAGATTTTTGTAAAAAAGATCTGTTTTGATTTACGTTGTTATTTAAAGGCTTCTTTATGTTAAAAATAGGAGTGCTTGAAGATTGATCAGATAAAATTGTTTTCGCCAGTGTCTTGTTGAATGAAGTGTCTGTAAAATATGGTGATGATTTGAAAAATTTAGGTGACTGCTCTGTTGAGATGTTGTGTTGCTGCTTTCAAAAGTTGGAAGCTGATCAGATGTAGAAAAATCCTGTATTTCTTTTTTAACTTCAGTTTTAATTTTTTTATTTATATCATTTTCTGTCTTTTCCTTAAGTTCACGCAAAGGCTTACTAATAGGCATAAATGTCTCTTCAAGCATTATTTCTTTTTCATGTCTACCAGACTTTATCGCATTGTATTTCTTACGTACAGCATTTATCGATTTTATTAAATTTTTAAGTTACTTAGATTCCATTGTTTTCTACAGTTTTCTTCATGTATGTGTTAACAGCTTAAAAACAATTTGTTATCACTTTGTAAACGAACAACTGACAGTAAAAGCAAGTTGTAACTACTAATTTGTGAACAGCAATCTTCATACATATATGTATGACTACTTTCGGAGAAGATTTTTCATGTATTGAGTATATATTGAGTTAACTTGTTCTTTTATTTATATTTTTATGAATTCATCAAATCCTTTCCTGTATCTTCCATTATCTGTTGAACAATCTTTATTAATTACAATAAATCCGTAATTATCTTTCCAACATTCTGAACATATGTTCTTAAATTTTTCGAAAGACATATGTGTATTTACATGGTCTTTATATATATGTTTCAAATTCATATCATCTTGTTTAAATAAAATTAAGCAATTTGCATTATCTCTTATTAAATGCTTAGGTATATGTGTATAAGTTTGACATAGATAAAAACTGTCAATATCTTTATGACGACCCATGCAAAAATAAGATCTCATATTATTTTGTTTTTCACATGCAACATCATCAAAAATAAAAACTGAATTCTGTTTAGCGCCATCAAAGGCTAAAACGTCATTATTCTCTGAAAATGCATAATAACCAATTCCTTTAATTGAGGTTATAATTTTTTTCAAATATTCATATTTTGGCTGATGCAAAGATTTTGAATATAAATAAATGTTCTCAAATTTTAATTAAACAATTCGGATGTTCAAGTAAACATAGCATAACATTAGTTTTACCGCAATTTGATGGACCTGCAATAATTGCTCTTATATTATTTGGTAGAAGTACACTATGTTTCGTTTTTTTATTTGATTCAGGTTCAAAATCAATATTTTTAACTTGCAATGTATCATTTTGTTTTATTAATTTCATTTTGTATACTAGATTGCATATAATTTAAGGATACTATTTATAGAATATTTACAGAATATTTTATTCATTTCAATTGAATAGTTATTACAAAGCTTACAAGGGAAAAGGTTTAATCAATTCTGCTATTAGTAATTTATCGTTTGAATCACATTTACCAGGTTATAAGTTTTGTGGTCCTGGTACAAAGCTACAAAAACGTTTAGCCAGAGATGACAGTGGAGTAAACCCGCTCGATAAAGCTTGCAAAGAGCACGATATAGTCTATTCTAAGCACAAAGACATACATAATAGACATATAGCTGACAAAATCTTAGCAGGAAGAGCGTGGGAAAGAGCTACGTCTAATAACACCAGTTTAGGCGAACGAAAAAATGCGTGGTTAGTTACAAATGCAATGAAAACAAAAGTTATATTCGGCATGGGTCTTGTAAAAAGAAGATCAAAAAGTAAAAACTTAAAACATAAAATACAAAATGGGAAACAGTTATTCAGAAAACCGTTGAAAAATATCAAATCTGTTCTAAATAAAAATAAATCAGAAGACATAACAGACACTATAAATTTAGCTCTCAAAACGACTAAGAATGTTGTTAAAGGAAAAAAATCATTAGTTGAAATACCCAGCATCATACCAGTACCTAAACTTGGTGGTGTTTTACCCCTTTAACCAATATTTGCAGGCATTTCAGCAATTGGTGCACTAGTCGGTGGTGCATCACAGATTGCTAAGGCTATGATCAAGCAAATAATGTAAAAGAGCAACTGGCTGAAACTGTAAGACATAACAAACAAATGGTAGCTATCGCAATAGGAAAAGGACTTTATTTGAAACCGTATAAAAAAGGATTAGGACTTTTTTTAGCTCCACATTCAAAAAACTTTTAAGTCAGCTACCTAGAAGAGCCTTAAGTGAGATTGATATTATTAAATATGCAAGCTATATTCCACATTTCAGAGGTGTTTTAATGCGTAATGAATTACCTCAATATCCTCGACTTATGGAATGTGGAGTTATACATTTGGATGTTTCAACAAGTGAAGGTACTCATTGGGTAGGAAATTACAATAATAATGATCATGTGGAATATTTTGACAGTTTTGGATATTTACAACCTCCTAGTAAAGTTATGAGTTATTTAGGAAGTAATATAAGACATAATTATTTTCAGTATCAAGATTTTAATTCGGTTGTTTGTGGACATTTGTGTTTAAAATTTTTGTATGACTGCACAAAACTAAATAAAAGTAAGTTATAAATAAGAACAGTTTTAAAATTAAGTTATTTTATTTTTATCACTCATCATGTTAATAATATTGACTCTAAGGGGAAACTCATCCGTGTTAAATGCAGAATATTTCCCTCCTTTAGAATTACTGAGTGATTATATGTGTGGTTTAGTTGATTTCCAAACATATAATTCAATACCTAATACAGATAGCAGTAATAACATATTTTATTGAAATGTAATGAAAAAATCTACTTCAACCGAAAGGGAACTATCGGTAAACTACTAGGTTTTAGAGAAATCATATTAGAAGCAAATAAATCGCACATATCTACATTACTTGTAAACATAATTAAAGTAAATGTTATTCGCATAGAATGTAACCTCATTACAAGTTCATATATAAATAATCATGTCGCACATATTTTACATGAATTTTCACCAGATGTTAGTCCTGGGTATAAAATAACCGAGGTACCAAAAAATGTTATTTATTTACCAATAAACATCAGACAAATAAGATCCTTAAAAATGAAAATCCTTGATCAAGACGGTGATCTAGTGAATTTTAGAAGTGAAACAATAACAATACGTCTTCATTTAAAGGCAATATAAATATGTTGCTATATAATCATGGTAATAATAAGATTTTAACTAGTAAGTCACCAAGTGTGAACTTTCAACACCATATCTCGCTTCTACTGTAAAAGTATCAAAACCTCGTTTAACAGAAATTAATAAAGTTTTCCTCGAATCATTAGGATATAAAGTTTAAGAAAAATGAGTCATATACTAAATATTTCTAGTCCACCTGAATTTGATGATAGTACTGTTGTGATAGCATAATCCGGTACAATGATATAAATGCATATATTGAATTCCTTTGAATTATGCTATCACAATCATGATAAACGCTGAGTTCATCATATATACGTTATTTACACAATACATACATACATATAGCTGAACATATTATAGTTTCCAATATCAAGTCCTACATATGTACTTCAGTATAACCATGTTATACTATACATTTCAGAAAGTACGAACTTATCTAAACATAAGATATGGGACACCCTTTTTATGTTATAAATTTCATAAAATACATGCTATGTTTTTAACCATATACTATATGTATGACCTTATCAATTGCATAAGACATGGGACACCCCTTGTTTTTACATATACATAAAATGCACTTGCCGAGTAAATTATTTGCTTATTTAAGCAATAACCAATATGAACATATTACTTTACATCCGTTCATGTGTGGGAACAAATAAAATAAACAATTCATTTACCCATACATTTTTTCTATACATTTATTAATGTACAGTGTATTCGCAATAGCAACAAAGTTTCATATTACGTTTTAATAACAATGTAAATGCGAAGTAAAGTTTCCTTTCAAAACCCTTACTCAGCGTTATCAACAAAGTATATGTACGAACAATTAGTTCATATGCAAAGATAAGAAACATATTGAAGAATAGAAGTTCAGTTTAGAGATATCAACGGAGCTATTCAAATCGTATAGAAAATCGGTGTTAAAGTCAATATAGTAATATTGTGAAAAGTGTAAAATTTGTTAAATAAAAATAAAGTGAAATAAAACAGTATAAAATAAAATAAAATTGAATAGTGTTTTTAATAATAAATAAAAATCCTAAACTCCGTCAATTCTGTTCTTCTAAAAAGGAAGCACGACAGAATTTGACGTAAAAGTTTGTATACAAAAAAAGCTAAAACAGCGGGTAACAACAAAATTTGCAGCAGTCGGTAGGATCGATAGATGATCCTTTAAAATTTCGTTAAAAGAAAATATAATAAAGATCAATAATTTTAAAGTGAAAAAGTGAAAATCTTTTTGTAAATTTTTTCAAGGGTAAAATCGCCCATATTCGGACAAAATATATCCGAGGGTAAAATCACCCATAATCGGAAAATCTTACAAAAAGTACGTGTGAATGACTGACTAAACACCGATAAAAACAAAAACAACAAAATAATAAATTAATAAACGAAATAAAAACAATTGAAAGCGAAATAAAAAAAAAAAAATAATAATAAATAAATAAATAAAGGAAAAAAAAAAATTTTTTTAAATTTAATAAGTTACAAATAAAGGAAGTGAAAAAAAAAAAAATAAATAAATACAGAAGCATACAGGGATAAGGAACATCATCGTTCACCATTTACCATCGTCATCATTACGCCGGAAATCTGGAAAACATCAATATCGGACAACAATCAACATTAGGAGACAACTGAAAGAAAGGACGAATAATCCAGAGATACGGGACGTCAAACAAAAAAATAAAGGAGCAGAAGAAAGAAAGGAACGGGTAAGCCAAAATATATTGTAAGTAGACTGTTTTTTTTCTATAAATAAATAAATAAAAAAGAAAAAATACATATGCATGAACATTACCAATAAAGATAGAATATACATTTTAGTTAAAAAAAAAAAACACAAAAACAAAATATATATATATATAAAAGAAAGGAAGAACAAATAATAAATAAATCAAAAAAAAACATATACTATATATAAAATAAATAAGAAAAAAAAAAATTAATAAATAAAAAAATTTTATATATATATATATATATATATATAGTATATATAGTATATACAAAAGAAATATTTCTTAAATTTTTCTTTTTTTGAAAATTAAAATTGAAAAACAGAAAGAAGGAAAAGAGGGAAAAGAGTTAAAAAGAGAAAATTAAATGTATTCATAATATACCACTTCACGTTTTTTTTTTATTATCGTGTATTGACTTTGAGTACCTGAAATTCAAAATTTTTCACAACGACCCATCATTACAGTTTTTCTTGTAACCCCTTGTGCCCTACCATAAATGCAAAAAAAAATAATAAAGAAATTTTTTGTTCGTATTGAAGGTTTAAAGGATTTAATTTAAGAGTTTCATTTTCTTTGTACAATTTGCATTTTTTTTTTGTGAACAATAAATTATCTGTTGTTTTGGAACCAAATCAAACGAAAATTTTTCTCGCTGAGCCTTATCCAAGTAAAAAAGTTTTTTTTTCTCCTTATTTCAATTTTGGTTGAAGTGTAAAAAAAAATTTCAAAATTTTAACGCGAAAACGAGCAGCGGTTTTACGTGCCCTAAGTGAATTACCCTTTAATTTAAATATGCCTGCCGGAAATAATGACAATACGGACGGTGTAGCCCCAGGTCCAAGCTTAAAAGTAACCCTTGCAGATATACATAGTCTCATACCCGAGTTTAATGGTGACCCACATTCTTTAAATAAATTTATAGCTTGTGGAAATATTCTCTTTGCCTCAGTAGGTTCAACGGTCGAACATCAACTTTACCTAGATATAATAAAAACCAAGCTCAACGGACCCGCATTCGAAATAGTTCAATACAGGTCATTTAGCAAATGGGATGACTTGGCCCAAGAATTGAAAAGTCATTTTAGAGAAGAGAAATCTAGGGCAGCAGTGCAAAATGAATTGTTGAACGCAAGACAAACATATAAAGAAAGTGTTAAAGAGTTCGGCGAAAAAGTAAGCAAACTTTTAAATGAATTAAATTCATCTACGTATTCTGATACAAGTGAGCAAACGGTTCGTGATTATTTGATCACCGAAAATAATTCATTAGCGATAAGAGTATTCGAAGATGGGTTACGTAATAATAATTTGAAAATACTGGTTAAAGCACAGGGATATAGTGACTTAAAGAAGACGATAATATACGCTGTAGATCAATCTATTAGACTTGAGAATAGCACTCCTGTACATGCACAGAGTACACTAAAATCAACACATAGATTTCAATGCGCTATATGCAATAGAATGGGTCATACACGTGAAACATGCTTTAGAAGAAATAGTATTCCGAATTTCCCTCAAAACCGCGTGAAACGAGAGGTAAACTTAATTTGCTCTTTTTGCAATAAACTGAATCACACTGCCAGGGAATGCAGAACGCGCTTAAGACAAGCAAACGCTCAAGGGACCCATCAAATAAACACTAGTTACAACAGGAAACTTCAGGATAACAATAACGCCCAAGGAACAAGCTTACATAATGCACAAAGGAAAGGAAAACAGCAAAATACGAACCAACCAAAAAGGAGTAAACATAGTCAAGCGGGAAACGAGACGACTCGAGAGGAGAAGTTCGGTGCTACTTCTCGAGTGATGTTCAAAGCAGATGTACACCGAACGGACAATTAAATAAAAATTTTAAAATAACGGTAGAACTAAATAAAAATTTAAACCAAGCCACTATATGCGTACCCTTTAAAACCCAACTCAAATTTGATAATAAGCCCACTACTTTTCTCCTTGATTCCAGAGCAGATATAAGCCTCATAAAAGATTACGCGCAAAACGAAATTGTTAACCCTAAGTCAACTCCTCGTGCAGCCCCTGTTTCTACAATTACCGGCGATATATTGAACATTTCTGGTGTTACCCCAGGTACTCTAATTTTCGAATCCGACACTGGTTGTATCGAAATAGATCATCCTTTCCATTTAATACCAAAAAATGCTAACTTAGCGTATGATGGAATCATTGGAAACGATTTTCTTAAAAAATATGCGTGTTTGCTCGATTTCGGGATTGGTGTGTTTGAGATTCTACCCTTTGTTGAAACCGATATACAAGGCCATGGTTCAATTTCTAGGGAGAAAGTCAATATGACTATCTCATATTCTGAAATAAATCAAAGCAATGGGCGTAAAATCGAAACAAAGGAAAAAGAATTTGAGAATACATTAGATCGACCCGGAAGCCCAATCACAGCACACGAATCCAATACAGATGCTAGTAGAAAACATTCGAGAAGAGAAAAGAAACTGGTTCTGCCACCCAGAAGTGAACAAATGGTAGAAATACCTTTTAAAAATAACAGTAAAGAAATAGTAGTAGAAAAAAAAGAGATAGCACCTGGTGTATTATTGGCGTCCATGATTTCCAAACCTCTTAAAAATCAACTAAAAATACTGGTAATGAATATTAATAATAAACAGGTTTCGATAGATCCCCATAACATACATTTTGAATGGAAAAGTTTAGATGATTTTAACTCCGTTGAACTCCACCCTGATAAAGATCCTGTTAAAAAAAGAATAAAAACATTGAAAAATTTAATAAAATTAGATCATTGTAATGGAGAGGAAAAGGAAAATATTGAAGAAATATGTAAAGAATACAATGACCTTTTCTTTTTAGAGGGAGATGCACTGTCTTTCACAAACGCAATTTCCCATAAAGTTAGCACTGAGATCGGGAAAAATCCTATATTCATTTGCCCTTATCGGTTACCTGAATCGCAAAAACAAGAAATGCACCGGCAAGTTAATGAAATGCTGGAAAATGGTATTGTGAGACCAAGTTTCAGTCCCTGGAACTCCCCGTTACTGTTAGTCCCTAAAAAGCCAGACGCCTCTGGTAATAAAAAGTGGAGGTTGGTAGTAGACTACAGACGATTAAACGATATTACTGTTGGCGATGCATATCCACTACCTAATATTACAGACATATTAGATCAGTTGGGCCATGCCAAGTATTTCAGCACTCTTGATTTAGCGAGCGGTTTCCATCAGATTCTTGTCAATGAAAAAGACCGTGAGAAGACGGCCTTCAGTACTCCATTTGGGCATTATGAATACAACCGCATGCAGTTTGGGCTGAAAAATGCCCCAGCAACTTTCCAGCGTCTTATGAATAATGTTTTAATGGGCATGCAGGGAATAGAATGTTTCGTCTATGTCGATGACATAGTCACATATGGTTATGACTTGGAAGACCATAATAATAAATTGAGAAAAGTTTTTGAACGCCTCAGGCAGCATAATTTAAAACTCCAACCGGAGAAATGCCATTTTATTAAGAGGGAACTCATATATCTAGGTCACGTTATTTCACATGACGGTATAAAACCGGATCCCGAAAAAATAAGAGTAGTCAAAAGTTATCCAAGACCAAAGAAACCGAAAGATATTAAATCATTTTTAGGATTCGCAGGGTATTACAGACGTTTCATTCCCAATTTCGCAAAAATAGCAAAACCTCTCACAACATTACTTAAGAAAGGAATAGAATTTAAATGGGACGCACATTGTGAAGATGCGTATACAACTCTCAAAGAAAAACTTATTAACCCACCGATACTCATTTACCCCAATTTTCATGAAGAATTTCTCATTACCGCAGATGCTAGTGACTACGCAATAGGTGCCGTATTGTCACAGGGAAAAATAGGTGAAGATAAACCCATATGCTTCGCAAGTCGAACTTTAAATTTAGCAGAATCGAAATATAGCACCACAGAAAAAGAGTTACTCGCTATAATCTATGCCGTAAAACAATTTCGACCGTATATATATGGTAGGAAATTTACTATATTAACAGATCATCGCCCATTACAATGGTTAATCAATCTAAAAGACCCCTCTTCGCGACTTGCTAGATGGAGAATAACATTAGAAGAGTATGAATACGAAATTAGGTACAAACCCGGTAAATGTAATGCCAACGCTGACGCGTTAAGCCGTATGAACACCGATGAGACGAAAGTTTTAGTAACAACAAGAGGTACAAGTAAAGGGAAAAATGAAATGCAAACAGAAAGCTCGAACATGAATAAAGAAAAATCTCAAAAACATACAGTACCTAATTCAATATTGGAAGGGAAAACGAGTATTTATGAAAATACACAGCTGGATAACTTAGTCTGTCTTTTTCCATTAAACAAAACAGAAGAAGAAGAATATATACAGAACTCGTATAGAGAATACGAGAAACCAAATATAGGTGAGGTAAAAATTATAAATAAAAGGAATAAATGCGGAAAAATCACAGCGACAACTCTCCCCATCCCAATTAGGTCGGAAAAGGATAAAGAAAAAGTCGCCGAAACATTACAAAAAATACATGAAAATTGTATAAAAAATAAATTAAAATCTGTTAAAATTTACATTGGCATAAGAGAAAAGGTTCACAGAGATGAGGTAAAACATACAATTATACAAACTTTTGACTTCACTCGTATAAAAATTACCTTACTCGACAATTCATAAATTTTTCTGAAAGACAACGACGAAATTGAAAAAGTATTACAGGAATATCATACATCCGCTCTAGGAGGACATCAGGGTATCTCAAGAACCATAAAACGATTAAAGATGGAATATTATTGGCCTACTATGCTGAAAGACGTAACTACATATATACGGAAATGTGAATCGTGTCAAAAGAACAAGCTTCAGAAAAATCCTCCCATACCCATGAAAATCACAACTACCAGTTCAAAACCTTTCGAAAAAATAGCCTTAGATGTTGTTGGCCCATTACCAACGAGTTACGAGAATAATAAATATATTCTGACGTTTCAAGATGACATAACAAAGTTTACTAGTGCAGTGCCGCTTCCAAACGCTGAAGCTAACACAGTAGCTCGTATGTTCATCGAACAAATAGTTTGCCTGCACGGCATTCCAGAAACTATACTTACAGATCAAGGCACAAATTTTTTGAGTTCACTTTTCAAAGAAATTTGTAAATTGCTAAAGGCAAGAAAAATTCAAACTTCGCCGTATCACCCACAAACAAATGGTGCACTAGAGCGCAGTCACCGAACCTTGGCGGAATATCTTCGCCATTACGTAAACCAAGACCAACTCACATGGGATACATGGATTCCCTACGCAATATTCGTTTACAACACTACACCTCATAGTAGTACTGGGTTTAGTCCTTACGAACTCTTATACGGTTTTCCACCTAATGTACCAAGCGTGTTAGAGCACAAACCTCAAATCTCTTATAATTATGAAAACTACGCGAATGAAGTGAAAACACGATTACAGTACGGATACCAAGTCGCTAGAAATTCAATTAATAAAAGCAAAAATCAATCAAAGAAATATTACGACAAGGGAACCAAAGTAAAAACATTTAATGTTGGAGATAAAGTACTTATTAAAAATCACGTTAGGAAAAATAAATTCTCATCCTTATGGGAAGGCCCTTTTGAAGTAGTAGGAATCCCTAGTAGCGAAAATTCTGAAATTAGAGTTCGAAATAAAGTAAGAATAATACATAATAACAACCTAAAACCATATATCGAGTAATAAGAGAAATTGTTTTAGTCCTTCCTTCTCGCATAATACAAAGTTAGCTGATAGCACTCACTCTAATACCGTTACTGAACATAAAAAAAAAAAAAAAATTTTTTTTTCATTACTTTGTTTTGTAATTAGTTCCGAATATTGATCCACTCTCTTTTATATATGAAAATTAATAAGCAAAAGACGATAGAAATTTTTTTTTTATATAACCGAAGTCTAAAAATTATAAACGCGCTCAAAGACAAATGCAATATGTAACTAACTCCTTCGCCTTCACACTTCACACTTGACACTTTTATTATAATTGAATCATAATAACTTAAATGATATACATATTTACATTTATATACTTGATTTAGGATAAATGTTATGTCGGTCTAAAACAACTTCGTTCTCAAAACACTCCGAAATAATATAACACTTTGTTCAAACAAAACAAATAAATAAATAAATAAATAAAATCCTTCACTACACTCTCTCTCTCACTAATGCTCTAAAGCTAAGTGATACCTAACAAAGGAACTACTAAATTCTACTGTTATTTTCAGATTAAAAAAAAAAAACTAAAAGAAAGACATATAAACCAAGCCAGAGAAAAATGTTGTCACCAACGCTTTTTATGGTAACACTCATTACTATAGTTGGTAGTGAAATAATCACAACACCAATTAATCAAACAGCGGGAATATATTTCGAGGAAATTGGAAGAGTAGAATTGTATTCTCATGAATGGAAAATAGTTGTCTACTATGATCTCGAAGGACTAAATAAAGCAATCGGTCTGATAAGCATATATATAGAAAAGATTAATGAATTATGCAACCAAGCAAAGGGTAATATAAATGTTGCAAATATCTGTAATAGCACGGTTATAGAAATAAACCATCTTAACTCAGAAATTAATCACAAATATAAACTGATAAACATGAATCGAACAAACCGACCACAAACAAGACAAAGACGGGCATGGATTAACTTGGTTGGTTCACTCAGCAAAACTCTATTTGGCACATTGAATAAGGATGACGCGAAGTATTATGACAGCCAAATTAACAATGTTAAGACAAACGAAGACCATTTACTTTCTCTTATAAAAAACCAAACTTCAATAATAGAAACAACAGTTAATATATTTAACAAATCCGAACATGTCATTCAGAATCAAATTAACACTATTAAAGAAAAATTTTTAAAGTTAGAAGAGTTAAGCGAGGATGTATTCTTTATTAATCATGAACAAAAATTGTATGCAGAAATGGAATCTCTAACCTCACTTACCATACTTATTATAATCCGCTACCAAAACATTATACTATAAACAATGTAGTAGATCTCCTGACTGATGTTAAACATGGTAAACCGCATCCGAACATTATTACTCCCGACCAATTAGAAAGTGTTCTGAATATTATTCGAAAGGAATTACCAGGAAATGTTAAACTGCCTTCTTCCCTCAACCATGAGGACATTCTCACGTTATATCATGTCAGTACTATGAGTGCAGTTGTTCGCAACGAGCGAATTATTTATGAATTCAAAATACCTTTGTCTATCAAAGAAAATTTCAAACTGTTCAAAATATTTCCCTTACCCACAAAAACTCAAAATTCATTTGTTTACATTCAACCTACAATGAACTATATAGTAATAAATTATGATAAAACACATTTTTACGATTTATCTTCATCCGAATTTACTGGTTGCATCGCAATGAACGAGCAGTCGTTTTTGTGTAGAATTACACACCCACTTTCACACACAGGTAACAATTATCACAAATGCGAAATACAACTTTTACGTAGAGAATCAAGTGCCCTGTCCGCTTGTAATATAAGGTATTATAATCACTCGACAATATGGATTCAGCTAACCCATTCAAACAAATGGCTCTTTTCTTCAAAATCACAATATAATTTAGACGAGATCTGTCACAATCAAATTACACCACACACACTCTCAGGAATTCTAATCGTTGAAATTCCAAACAATTGCTATTTAAAAAGCCAAGATTTTACAATATATGGTCAACAAAGTAGTACAACATATATAACTGCTTCATACATTCCTCCCATCAATTTACCGAATTTTCTCGAAATACCAAAGATTACTTCAAAAAACCACGATCCCGAAACCCTTATACTGAAAAATACAGACGATAATAAACTAGCAAAATTAATGAGTGATATCCATGCTTTAAAGACAAACGAAAATGAAGGTTTAAGAAACTTTGACAGACATGACGTACATCATTATTCTGTCACATATTTAATAATCGTAATACTATTGGCAATTGCTGGTTATAAAGGATACAAAAAATTAATAGTTAAGCATAAAATAAATCCGCCAGAAGCGCAACATGAACAGCCTCCGGTTAGACTGGTATTGGCTACAAGAGAATAGAAACAAAAAGAAACTGCATGACATTCATTCTATATTGAAACGAAACTCAATTCAAATTCAAACTCAAATCAAAATCAAACGAAACTGATTAATTTTTTCTTTTCTCTCTTTCATTTTTTTTTTAGAAGAAAATGCATATATATATATTCAAAAAAAAAAAAAAAGGGAAATTGGAAAAGTAATTATAACAATAGTGGTTAAGGAAATGAATAAGAAATAATAATTTTGTTTTATTAAAAGGTAGCTACATGCATAAATAAAAGAAGGAATATGTATGTAATAAAAAAATAAAAAAATAAAAAATAAAATATAATAAAAAAAAAATATATAATAATAATATGAAAAATTAAAATTGAAACAAGAAATAAATAATAATAACAAAAATAACTCTTGTAAGCAAATTAATTAGATATATAGATTATGAGATAAAAGTTATCTAAGACAAATTTTTATGACAAAGGATAAACAATATTTTATCCGTAAATAATTGTAAAAAAAAAAATATTTAGAAGTATGCAAATAAAAAACAAAAAAAAAGTTAAATACATAATAATAAATTTTTAAAAAAAAAAAAATACATATTGTAAAATTGTATTGTAAATTTAATTTAAGTATAAAAAAAAAAAAAGAAATGAAAATTAATCTAACCGGAGGCTGTTCATGTTGCGCTTCTGGCGGATTTATTTTATGCTTAACTATTAACTTTTTGTATCCTTTATAACCAGCAATTGCCAATAGTATTACGATTATTAAATATGTGACAGAATAATGATGTACGTCATGTCTGTCAAAGTTTCTTAAACCTTCATTTTCGTTTGTCTTTAAAGCATGGATATCACTCATTAATTTTGCTAGTTTATTATCGTCTGTATTTTTCAGTATAATGGTTTCGGGATCGTGGTTTTTTGAAGTAATCTTTGGTATTTCGAGAAAATTCGGTAAATTGATGGGAGGAATGTATGAAGCAGTTATATATGTTGTACTACTTTGTTGACCATATATTGTAAAATCTTGGCTTTTTAAATAGCAATTGTTTGGAATTTCAACGATTAGAATTCCTGAGAGTGTGTGTGGTGTAATTTGATTGTGACAGATCTCGTCTAAATTATATTGTGATTTTGAAGAAAAGAGCCATTTGTTTGAATGGGTTAGCTGAATCCATATTGTCGAGTGATTATAATACCTTATATTACAAGCGGACAGGGCACTTGATTCTCTACGTAAAAGTTGTATTTCGCATTTGTGATAATTGTTACCTGTGTGTGAAAGTGGGTGTGTAATTCTACACAAAAACGACTGCTCGTTCATTGCGATGCAACCAGTAAATTCGGATGAAGATAAATCGTAAAAATGTGTTTTATCATAATTTATTACTATATAGTTCATTGTAGGTTGAATGTAAACAAATGAATTTTGAGTTTTTGTGGGTAAGGGAAATATTTTGAACAGTTTGAAATTTTCTTTGATAGACAAAGGTATTTTGAATTCATAAATAATTCGCTCGTTGCGAACAACTGCACTCATAGTACTGACATGATATAACGTGAGAATGTCCTCATGGTTGAGGGAAGATGGAAGGGGCCATATGAGGTAATACGCGTGAACTCTGACGTGAACACGACCATAAAAATCGGTAGAAAACTGAAAGTTATTCATAATAACCGATTAAAGAAGTTTTAGTTTTCATTTTGTAAAAAAAAAAATTTTATACTGAATTATTACAAATGATAAAAAGATATATAGTAGTCTCTTACATTTTCTTTAAGAAAACCTCCCAAATTAAAATTTTATCATTCAAGTGAAAAACGGAATTTAAATTAAACTAAGTAGAATTTCTTTTTATCAATAAAATTTTTATAAGTTTTAATGGAATAAAACTGGTCAACAACATAAACATATACACAGCAAGACAATTAAGTAGGAAACCAGAGCCTAGCCTAAAAATAGACAAAATACGAACAAAAATTAATGAAATTAATAACAAAAACCCATAACTACCGTCGGAAAAACGAAAATGTAACGATATTAAATTGAAAATAACAAAAACTGCAGCGATAATAAAAGAATACAAAGTCCAGAACATCATGATGAGCAAAACATAAATTTAATGAAAAAACAAGTCACCGTCTTGAAATCAAGCTTTGATACAACCACAAATTACATAAGAAACCTAACTATACATCGAAATCATTTGGCCGAAGTCATTAGTAATTTCACACAAAAAGTAAACAATAATATTATGGAAGGGAAAACTCAAACAACCCAATTACAGATGCAAATTGACGTCAACCAAATTTTGTTATTTGTATGGACAAAATTACAAATGATATATAATCATTTAAGTGAGCAATTCATAGTTATCAACGCTGTACATGAACACGAGCTACATCCTTTACTAATTTCAGCAAATTTGTTAAATGATACATATAACCAAATAATAAAAGATACAGATAAATACCTAACCACAGCCAAATTTGCATTGATCAAACAAGTGGTGAAGGTACAGTCAATTGAAGATATAAACGGGTTAATTGTAAAAATTGAAATTCCTATGATTTTCAAAGAAAACTACGATCTGAATAAAATCCATTTATTACCTAATTTTCAAGATGAAAATTTACCAACAATACCTAGTATAAATACAAATTTCATTTTAAATAACACTCATAACAGCTATTTAGAATACAGCGATATTGAATTGAATCAAAACTGTAAAAAATGCAACACCGGAATTCACTCAACAATAACCATTTGTAAACAAACGAAAGTAAAAATGGGGGGAGACAAGGATATCACCTGTTTATCCGCAGTATTAACACAGAAGTTGGACTCGATTAAGCAACTCTGCCAACAGAAAGTACTAACAAGATTCACCGACTCATTAGTGAAATTATACACACAAGATTCCTGGTTATATCAATTTAAACAAAAACATTCAATGAAGATACAATGTAAAACAGTGAAATTTACGCAACAATTAATGGGTACAGGTGTCCTTACTTTAATGGAACCCTGTAAATTCGAAATTGATGACAAGGAGTTACCGTATGAAGGAAACAAAGAAGCCACCATAGCTTTTCAACAAATGGAAATACAAAAACCTAAGTTTAAGATAGAGTTCCCAAAAGACCTTCTGAACCCACAAGAACAAAATAAAAATAGGGAAACAAATGTTATTCAACACATAATCAGTGACAATGGAAGATTATTAGACCAAGGTTTGACTATTGAAGAATTACAAGATGAATTAAGAATTACCGAACAACACCGAATTGTAGAAAAAACAAAACTACAAACAAACATAAATAGTAGTGTAATTTCCTTAATAATTTTCGTAATCGTTCTCATCATAATAATAAGAATATGCAGAAAAATTAAAGAAAACTGCTGTAAACAAATAAAAAATACAACCAAAAGACAGGTGTTACAAATTCCAAACGAGATGCTACAATTACAAGTGATACAAGATAACATAAATCAGAACCCAAATACATATTTGTAAAAAAAGTTTGATTTGTCTAAATTAAAGTGAAAGTTTATTTTTAAGTTTGTGAATTATTTATTTTACTTAATAAAGAGGGTGAGTATTGTCATTAAAAGAAATTATTAATAATAATAGTTATGTATAAAATATCAGTGAATCATTTAATACTGTTAAATTGAAGTGATACATATTAAATCAAAAAGTTCGTTTACAGTGCATTTGTCATTACATATTTAATTAAATTTAGAATCATTAAATTACATAATAGTGGTTTACTAAATTTATTTAACTATAAAATTTAATTTGTGTTTGAGATTTAAATCAATAATAAGTGAATGTGGTTTTATAATTATTAATACTTGAAAAAATTGATTTTAGTTATAATTAGAACTTTTAAAAATATAAAAATTATGAGGGAGTTCCGAGAATTATTTTGTTTACAAAAATACAATTTCTCGGTGAGTTCCGAGAATTCTTAAGTGTTTTATTTTTATTTGTTTTTTTTTTTTTTTTTTTTTAAAGTGGTTTCGTTTTCAATTTTCACTTGTTTCGCATTTTGACAGACAATAACCTAAATTTTTCTGAATTGTTAATTAATATATTAATTTAATAATGATAAACTAAATTAAATAATTTATATAAAACATTTGTGATATGTAATATAATGTTCAAAATTAAAAACAAAAAATAAACATAAAACAAATGTTTACTTTGAAAATACATAAATTTAATAATAAAATAATTTTAAATTTAGGTAAAATTACCAAAATCCATTACACCCATTTAGAGATATTTTTGGACATCAATTAGAAAACCAGCAGAAAAAGCAGAAAACCAAATTAATGGAGGTGTCATCTACATACGTGGGAAAATCTTTTTTGAAAAAAAAAAAAAAAATTGTTGTTAAACACTTTGAAAGTTGTTATAAAGAACTCATTAATAAAGTAAGTGAACTTTGTCTAATGGCTCATACATAAGATATTATGAAAATAAGAAATTATTCATTTTATTTATTTATTTATTTTTTTTTTCGTATTAATATTTATATTTGCAGATATTTGTGTTTAATACATTGTGAATTATTTCTATCATGAGATTTCAATTTTATTACTGATGATTTGTACGGAGCAACTAATATTGAAGTATGGAATGATACAACATCTTCATCATATACCTGTAAGTAGCTCATCGCTTGCTCAAGCAAATATAAAATATTTTTTATAAATAAGATACACATAGGAAATTACTTATTTAATTATTTTTTTCCTTTTTTCATATAATAATTTTCTTTTACCTATGATGCAGGAAAAAAATGTCCTTAGTATTGCAACAGCAACAATAACTGCTAGCATTAGTGTCTAAAAAGCATCGGGAATTCATTTTTAAAATGCATTAAATGAAGAGTCTACATTAAAAAATAAAGGTAATATATGTACATATTTTTATTAGCATACAATACGACGCAACATTTTAGTATTGTAATATTTTGACTCTAATTAATTTATTCTACTCAATTTAATTTATATTTTAATATGTAATTTTCTTTTAAGATGATAAAATTGATAATACTGGTGGTATTACAATCGATGGCATAAATCAAAAGATCTTCATATAATGCAAGCATTCGATATACATGATATAACACAAAACGATCATTACATTAATGTTACGTAGTCTTCAGATTTAGAGGCGAATATTTGAAAAATATGAATAATAAGAAAATATGTTTTTGTTATATTCCATTTTTATTTTTAAATTTTATATAGTTATATAAAAATTTTGCTTAAGATTATCAAAATTTTAGGAGAAAATTAAAAAAAAAATTGTTTTTGTTTTGCAATTAGAAAACAAAAAGAATCATAAATTTCAAAATAGACCAACAAAATTGTATTTGTGTATATTTAAAATAAGTGCTCAATAAAGCTGTTTGTTGGTATTTAGCATGTAAAATATATAAAATGTAAACGAATAATTTTTATAAATAATTTGTATTATGTAATAAGATTGTAATTAATATTCAAAATAAAAATTTCAAAAATTTAATTTAAATTAATCCATTCTTCGTTATATATTGAAAAAAATATTTCTAGCAGTAATAAATATCACAAATAAAAGTAAATAAAAATAAAAGCAAATAATTGAATTTGTTTAATAAAAATTTTTTTTTCATTTTCATACATTCATAAGCATGCAAAAATATTGTTTCTCTACAAACATATCTTTTTATAATCTATATAAATCGAAAATTATTTTTTGCAGCTGGTTAATGATTATAAGTACATGCATCATTTGTTTTCTTTTCTTTATTGATAAATTGTTCATTAATTCAAAAACTGAAAATAATAAAAAAAAACTGCCTATATGTGTACATATGTATACATAGTCTTGCCATAAATACTGTCACAAATATTCCTGTCGTCGCACCTCTTTGTTTATGACCTTTTTACATATTGTAAACAGGTAGAAATTCAGTGTAGTCCATTAAATTAAAAGTGTTAACATGGACTGGCGAAGTAATGAAAATAGGATTGCAGTAATTGCTTTAAATAAATGTAAAAGAAAGGCAAGCGAAATTTTCGGTTGGCTTAAACCTTTAAAAATTTTGCGGCGATTTATCTATCGCACTATACAGCGGTTTGATGAAGACCACAGAACAGAAGAGAGGCAAAGATCTGGTCGTCCACGCACAACACGAACTCCTGATATCGTAAAATCAGTTCAAGAGCCCATACGGAGAAATTCTCTGCGAAAGCAGAAGAATGTGTCAAGGGGGCTTAGTGTTTCAAGAAAATCAATGTCCAAATTAACTAGAAGTGATCTCGGGATGGGAACTTATCGTCGACAAACAGAACAACGTTTAACGGCAATGTTAAAAAAAACAAGAAAGCTTAGAGCTAAATATCTCCTTCAGACGCACGCGAAGAATGATCTCCATAAAATTCTCTTCACAGATGAAAAAATTTTTACTATTGAAGAGAAATTCAATAAACAAAATGATCGGGTGTATGCTCGCAGCTCTCGTGAAGCATCTCAGGTCATCCCTAGAGTTGAAAAAGGTCATGATCCTGGTTCTGTGATGGTGTAATGGGAAGTGTCTTATTAAGGCGTCAAAAATCGCATTTTTGTCAACAAGGTGTCAAAACAAAAGTCGCAAATTATCAAAATGACATCCTGGAGGAAGTGCTACGACCGCTGAATAATTGTTTGTTCGCGTGCATCCAGTGGATTTTCCAACATGACTCAGCAGCAGCGCATAAAGCAAAAAACACAACGATGGCTGGAAAAAAATGAACCAACTTTTATTCGAGCTGTAGATTAGCCGCCTGGAAGTCCAGATCTTAACCCTCTGGACCACAAATTATGGTCGGAACTAGAGGCTAGGACCTGCAGGTAGCCACACAGAAATTTTGAGAGTTGGAAGAAGTCCCTAGTGCGAGTAGCGGCTTCCATTCCCCTAAGTAGCGTGCGAGTTATATCAGACCATATACATGATGAAAATTCTCAGGTTTTTAACTTAGAGAATTTAATGAAAAAATATCAAATTAAATAAATGGTCTGAAATAACTAATTTTTCTGAAAATTATGCAAAATAAGTAATACAATACATTTTGGCCAGACATAAAAGAAAAAAAAAAGAAGAAGTCACAAATTTTAAATTTTGCTTAATAATGAGTTCTCACATATTTTTCCTCAAGAAAAATATGTGATAGAAATATGATTCTAACTTATGAATTCTCACATACCTTTCAAAAAAAAGAAAGATATGTTGCAGAAATGTGACATTAATTCAATGTGAATTTTTTTTAAGCACTTCTTCTTCTTTTTCTCTTCAAGTAAAATTGATTTTTTTAAATTAAATAATTAAGCAGTTGCATTTTTGAAATAACAGAGTGAAGTTGCATTTTAGAAATTTACAGAATTTGTGAAGTTAGAATTTAATTATTTAATAATAAAATACATTTTCAGTTTGTTAAGTACAATTTAAAAATCTGAAATTTAAATAAATAAATATTAAAAATAAAGAGAAATTATATAGGTTTTTTAAAAAGAAAAAAAAAGGCAATTAAAATAAAATCTCATAACGAAGATTTTTTTTTTTTTTTTTTTTTTTTTTTTTTTTTTTTTTTTTTTTTTTGCTTTTAAAAGTGATACAATTTAACTGGCGCAGTCGGTAGGATGAGCAAAATTATTCCACCATTGAAAAGGAACTTCTAGCGATAGTATGGGGTGCTAAATATTTCAGACCTTATCTTTTTGGGAAAGAGTTTTACTTGCAGACCGACCATCCGCCTTTAAAATGGTTATATGCTAAATACTCTGTAAAGGATATAAATCCTAGGTTGTAAAGGTGGTTAGTTCAATTGGGAGAATATGATATGAAAATCGACTACATAAAAGGCAAAGAAAATAAGATAGCGGATTTTTTGAGTAGAATTAATAAAGATAGGAGTGAAATTAACTCATTGTGTAATATATCAGGAAGCATAAACCATCTAGATCAAATAAATAATAGCGAATCTGTAGAGACACTTTCTCAAGATGAGGTTTCAAGAAACGGTAATGATTCGGTGGAAACTTTATCTCAAGACGAAATTCAACAAAGTAGTAGTGAATCTGCAATGACTATTCCTCAAGATGAAGTCCTAAATGATAATGTCGATTCTGAATCCCTAGAAATGCAAACCATTCATTCTCAGGAAGAGAACTTGAACGATCACTTTCCCATTTTAGAAACGATAGTAAATCGCTTTAGAATGCAAATTATTATATTAAAGGAAAAAGAAAAAGAATTTGATACAATATTTAAATTTAAAAGAATTTACATTGAAGAAAAAGATATACCAGAAAATCTTACAGATATATTTAAACGACATATTAATAAGGGCAAAATTGGCATTTATTCAGAATTAGAAGATTCTAAGTATAATATAGTTCAACAAAAGCTAATTGAACTTTTTTCAGGTAATAATGAAATAAAATTTGTAAAATGTGTATATTTTGCAAAAGATTTATTAAATGAAGAGCAAGCTATCAGGCAAATAGCATTATATCATAAAAAAGAGTCAGGTCATTCTGGGATTATAGCGAATTACGAGGGTATGAAAAACAAAGTTTATCATCCAAATTTAAAAATTTTAATACATAGAGTAGTAAATAATTATGACTTATGTACTGCTGCAAAATACGACAGGAATCCAATAAAAAAGAAATTCGAGCTTACAGAAACCCCATCAGGTATTAATGAAATAATTCATGTAGACACCTACGTTAACAGTAAGCATGCTTTTATAATTTTCATCGATAAGTTTTCAAAACATGCTATCAGCTTTTACTTAGAAGACAGAAATAGTAAAACTCTAATTGAAAAAATCATTCATTTCATATCTATTAAGGGCAAAATGAAAAAGTTAGTTTGCGATAATGAATTCAATAATATGAATGTTAAAGAATTTTGCAGAAAGGAAGAGATCGAAATACATTTTGTAAAACCGAATAACCACACTGGAAATTCGGATGCTGAAAGATTGAATAATACCTTAACAGAGAAAATCAGAGTCCTGAATTTAGAGGAAAAGAGACCTATAAAACTTCAGTTATTGAAAGCCATTGAGTATTATAATAATTCTTATCATTCCGCTATCAAAGCAACACCGTTAAGTGTACAATATAATAAAGTAGATTTAACAGCTGTAAAGCAAAGAATGGAAAGTAGATAAACTAAGGTCATTAATAAAAGAAATTAAAGTAGGGAAAATTATCGTGAGACTAGAAATGTAGGTTTTATAAAAAATTATGCTAGCCTAAGGCATAAAGAGCAGCCGAAATTTAGAAAATATAATTTATTAGGAATACATGAAAATAATATTAAAAGACCTTTGAAATTTACAGGTCAGGACAACACTAATATGGATAATACTTCTGGCAATGCTTCCGTTGGCATATCAAACCATGATAATTGAAAAAATTGAATCTGAGTTGGGTTATGCTGAAATTAAGATAGAGGAAGTAGAACTAGTAACGAAATATGATATAATCTTACATATAATTTACCCATCAGAAATATTCAAAATAGTTAATACTTTGGAAGATACAATAAATTCTCTTGACTTAGGAAATAATAAAAATTTTGCGTTAAACGAAATTGTAAATATTAAAAACAAAATTAAAACTATTATACCCCATAGGACCAAAAGAGGTATAATCAATTTTGCAGGTACTGTAATGAAATGGCTCTACGGGACTATGTATGACTCTGACAGACAAGACATTGAAGATCATCTAAACATCATTGATCAGAATAATCATAACGTTATCCAAAATATCAATCAACAAGTAAAAATTAATGAAAATTTTAATAATACACTAAAATTGATTAAAAATGTTATAGAATCAGATCGTAAACAATTAGAAAATAAATTAAACATATTTGATAATTTAGCAAAGAAAATTTTTATAGATAATTTATTCTCAGAACAAATGATAAAGTTAAATGCGATCAAAGAGCACGTAGAAAATATACAGGAAAACATTGCATCAGCTCGATTAGGTATATTACATCCTAATATATTAACTAGTGAAGAAATAAATAAGTATAATATCGATTTAAAAAAGCTATTAAATGTAAGATTAGGTGTAGCCAAATATTATAATGATTCTATAATTTTCGCTGTAAAAATACCAACAGAAACTGTAATTTTAAATAAAAAACTTTTGATACCGATTAGTAATTCGAATGGAAGACAAATAGATGAAGAAATAGAGTATATAGTTGAGATGAATGATAAAATTTATACTTTTGAAGAAAATAAATCACTAAAAGAACTAAAACTAAGTAAAAATTACATAGTTAGAAATAATTGTAAGATGTTAAATAAAGAAGAAGAAGAATACATAGAACTAGAAAATAATATTATTATACTGAATAATGTAAAACAAAGAAAACTTAACAGTACTTGTGATGAAAGGAATTTAATACTTGAAAGAAATTATTTTATAAGTTTTAACAATTGTACAGTCCAAATTAACAATAAAATATATAGTAATAAAGTTTATAAGTTAATAGATAAATTTGTGGTACCAAAAATAAAAAACTCAACATTCATAGATAACAAGCTGACTTTTGACGAAATCATATTCAATCAGGAAAATAATATTAAAGAAATTCAAGAACTAATACATCATAAGTATATTAGCTATGGATTAGGAACTTTTATATTATTAATCGTAATTGTAATTGTAATATTCTTGCTCTATATGTATCTCAAAAATAGAAAACAGGTTAAAGTAAATGTAATCCACGAGATTCAGAAGAATCTCGATACTAAGAGGGGAAGAGTTATATCAGACCATATACATGATGAAAATTCTCAGGTTTTTAACTTAGAGAATTTAATGAAAAAATATCAAATTAAATAAATGGTCTGAAATAACTAATTTTTCTGAAAATTATGCAAAATAAGTAATACAATACATTTTGGCCAGACATAAAAGAAAAAAAAAAGAAGAAGTCACAAATTTTAAATTTTGTTTAATAATGAGTTCTCACATATTTTTCCTCAAGAAAAATATGTGATAGAAATATGATTCTAACTTATGAATTCTCACATACCTTTCAAAAAAAAGAAAGATATGTTGCAGAAATGTGACATTAATTCAATGTGAATTTTTTTTAAGCACTTCTTCTTCTTTTTCTCTTCAAGTAAAATTGATTTTTTTTAATTAAATAATTAAGCAGTTGCATTTTTGAAATAACAGAGTGAAGTTGCAATTTAGAAATTGTCAGAATTTGTGAAGTTAGAATTTAATTATTTAATAATAAAATACATTTTCAGTTTGTTAAGTACAATTTAAAAATCTGAGAAATTCTATAATAAAGAGAAATTATATAAGTTTTTTAAAAAGAAAAAAAAAGGCAATTAAAATAAAATCTCATAACGTAGATTTTTTTTTTTTTTTTTTTTTTTTGCTTTTAAAAGTGATACAATTTAACTTGCGTGCTGCCATAGGTGGTTGGCCAAACCGTCGAAAGGCTCATGTGAGAGCAGGAGGAGGCCATTTTGAATGAAACAAAAACTATTTGGTTCACAATATTACATTAAATAAACACACTAAATACGAGAAATATATATCTTTCGTTTATATTATAATATCCATTTTAGCTTGTGACAGTATTTATGGCACGACTCTTATAGGTATGTCTCTTTAATATGTACATTTTCTATTTATCCAAAAAGAGAAAAACATTAATTTTTTGTCTTCAATTGTTAATTATATGTATAGTATAGCTCGAATTTGGAGGAAATGTAAAAAACAGGTATACAAACATAAATACTAAAAGAAATGCATCTTAAAATATTGGCGGGGGTTGTACATGAACGAGTCCGGGTTATTTTTGATCAGAGTAGTATATCTACAATTTGAAGAATTGATCTTTATTCAGATAAAAAAAAATAAAAATCTAATTATTCTTGTGATAATTGATAATTCAATAGCAATAACATATACATATAGTAGGTACCTAATTATGATAATGTAAACACAAAAATGAATAACATAACATATGCTATATGTATTATGCATTTATATGTAAAAGATAAGCAGAGCCATATACACTAGAGACTGTCAAATTGCATATGTACATATATACATATCTAGCAACAAATGCGGTAAACTTATAACAGTAGCACAACTATTTGTCAGAGCCTATAGTATATTATACGTTACACACAAAACTTATAATTCGACTATACATATACTATATAAATATCATATAATATTTCTCATAATTTTGACATATTAACATTCATACTGGTATATACATATGTGTGTGTGTATTAAGATTATTCTTCAACATATATAATATAAACAATGCTTTAATACACAAACGCACATCAAGTTTGAAATTTATAAACATCTTTTATTCAAGACCAATTCTTTCAATAAACGAATAAAGAAATTTTACAAAACAAAATACATGCCTCCTCAATTGAGGTGCCAGAACTCTCATAACTTATACTACTTCAGTCAAATTGTTTTGTTTTTTTAAAGTCGTTCTAAATTTTGTTTCTAAAATTTGCTTTTATTGATTTGAGAAAAATTTGCTAAGAATTAAGCATTTTCGATAAAACATCTGACTTCATAGAAACGAATATTTTTGGAAATATGTAGGTATAATAATATTTAAATTTCAGAAGTCTTTGTTCTTATTATATTTATCGCAAGATTTGAAGCCATACCGTCCAATTTTTATTCAATCAAATTTATGCCAGATAAATTTTAGCTATTACTATAGTATTTGTTCTTTAGAGGAGTATATTATCTTGGAATATTTGAAGTTTTTACACTCTAGAGTCTACACTCTAGACTACACGTTACATTGTTCTAAGGGCTCAATTCTAAATTACGACATGTACCCAAACGTCCAAAATTTTTTTATCTTCAACCATGGCTATGACCAACATAAATATGTATGTACGTGGAAATAGCTCACTTCTGCCAATCGGCAGGAAAAAAAGGTGCCGAAAATAAAAGCAAAATTCATTTGTAATGTAAGCCATTGGTGTTATTCAAAAAGACAGATCTGGCATTACCGTGATCTGTCATTTTCGAATAATATCAAGTGTGAAATGGAAATTAGGTAAATTTCTGTTTCATTTGCATTACACATACATATGCATATAATACACTTATCGTTTGAAGCAATAAAATATGGCGTGATCGGTTGCCGCTGATTTCATTGTTTCAAAAGGGTCAGGTGATTTTCTCACATACATACATACATACTATATGTATGAGAACAAGCGAATTAAGAATTAAGTGAAAAACAATTCTCGTCCTCGCGGTCAAGGATGCTTGTGAAAAACACGGATTAGTTTTGTGCGTATAAAATAGTTAAAAAAACGCCGGTAATGGGAAGTGAGTTTTTTTTAAAAAATAAAAAAATAAAAAAATTATATCAGTATGTTCAAAATGAATAAAGTAAAATTTGTAAATTAATTTTTTTATAAAAAGAAAAAAAAAAAAAATAGAAATTCATCACATAAATTATCTTAGCTTTTATTATATATGAATACGTATTATATAAAACAAGGACATTTGATCAATCGAGAATCGAGCATCGAACCTAAAATTCATATTTAATTTAATAAAAAAGAAAAACAACCAGAAAGTTAGAAAAATTCTTTGATAAAATCAAAATATCAGTTTCCATGAACTTAGCACATAACAAAAAAAGAAATAAAAGAAAAAAATAAAAAAAAATAAAAATTTAAATAAATAAAACAAAATAATAAATAATAAAAAAAAAAAGAAATATGCTTCGATTTATGATATCGTTCGATGCTTTGGGCTGCGCTCTGGAGTGAAGATTTTACAGCTAACGAGAAATCATGAATCTGCCAAGAGCTTTACTCTAAGGTGATTCAACGGGACGCCGAAGCCTCGAAGTTTCTTTATATGTACATATGTATACAAGATAATATACAAACAATACAACGACACAATTTACGTGTTGGCTGTAGATCCAGAAGACAACAGTCATGTAGGCTTGATGCTACTGGGCTATGCTTACAACCGGTCGCAGGGAATCGACGGAGGAGAATCATCATCATAAAATTTATTTATTTTTTGTTCATACTTTTTTATTCATCAATCAACAAACATAAGAAAAAAAAAGAAGAAGAAAAAAAAGAGATGAACATAAAAATAATATACTTTAATGTAAGTAAAATTTATTTTTAGGAATAAATGTGAATTTTGGATTACTATACACATTAAGGTTGGCCTTTTCGTAAATCGATAACTTCTCGACCTCGTTTCTCATTCATTTATGGACCGATTTTCATGAAATTTTACGTAACGCTAGTCTTGACTAAATTATTTTCATTAAGTGCAACAGAATTTTGAAAAAGGACTTCGTTCTTGTGTTATAAGGACTCAAAGTTGACGAAAATGAGAATTTTGATCCACTTTATGACCAGATTTTTAAAAAACCCTTGGACCGATTTTTATGAAATTTTTCATAAACCTAGTCCTAACTAAATTATTTTCATTAAGTGGAAAAAATTTTCGAATTTCTGCTTGTAGTCCTTAAAAATTGAAAAAAAGTCAAAGCATGTTTTATGAAAAAGTCCTTTAACTTTGCTTGAATATATCTCTTATTAGACAGAACATTTTTGAGATTTTTAAAATGGAAAAACAAAATTTGAACTCTCCTTGACCATTTATTAAAAAAACCAAGTGAAAATATAATGTGGTTTAGATTTTATAAGCCAAAGAAAATTACATGTTTTTCATTGAAATTTTCGAATTTTTGCTATTTTTTTTTTATTTTAAATTTTTTTCCTATGAAATCTATTAAAAGGGTTCAGGCAAATTGAGGCAGATGTCTCTGCCTAATTCACTCTTGTGGCAACACCATCAACCGATGCAGTTCCGACATTCGCCGCAAGAGCTACAAAACAACAGAATAAAAGAAAACAGATGATAACATTTAGAAATATTTCTTCTCCTTCTATCACTTTCGAAAATTAAGTATTCTTTGTATTTCATTGATATTATTTTTTTCTTCTCATTCCAAATCTCATCTAAAGCAGACGCAAAATTATAACAAAGAAATTGTATTAAATTAAATAGTTAAAATAAATATTAATTGTTAAACATTAAAACAAAAGAATTTTATAGTTAATTATTTTTGGTTGAACACCCATTAGATTAATCCATAAATTGGTGACCCCGATTAAAAAACAAAAAAACAAAAAAAGGTGGTATCAAATAAAAATTGTGTCCACAAGTGTGTAAAAAAGGCATCGTTAATACTAAAATAAAGTAGCGATCCTAAAATAAAATAAAATAAAGGAATTATCTCATCAACAATTGATGATCCTGAACTGTTTAAAAAATTAATAAAAAATCAGCTACAAAATTGGTAAGCTGATATTCATTATAGAAACATAACCTGTAAAGTGTTAAAAAAGTGTGTTCACGTGGTGGTGACGCCATTTTTAAAAAAGCCGGTATGGATTCCTTTGGTGCATTAATTGACTTGGAAAGAGAAGCCAATGCTGGCACAAATTATACAACACAAACAAATAGTAAAATAAAAATTGAACAAGGGGCCATTCCACTAAAACCTGTTGTTCAAAATGCAACATACAATACATCAGAAAAATCTGATACAACAAAAAGCAACAACCTCAAACTTCCTCCATTCTGGAAGGACGAGTCAGAATTATGGTTTGCTCACATAGAGGCAATATTCTTTACACATCACATTACATCTGATGATGAAAAGTACTTCATAGTGTTAGCGGCAATACACGACCCGGAGGTACTTCGACAGGTAACAGACGTCATCAAGACTCCACCTGCATCGGATAAGTATAATTCTGTTAAAACACAATTAATCTCGCGTTTCACAGATTCAAAAGAGACACAACTAAACAAGTTATTTTCAGAATTGTCCTTAGAAGGACGCAAACCGTCACAACTCCTAAGGGAGATGAGAAATTTAGCATCAAGTGACACTTCAGAAGCAATATTGCAAACGCTATGGTTAAAACGTATGCCAACTAGCGTACGTTGCATCCTATCAGTCACAGATGTTAATTTAAACAAGCTAGCAGAAGTTGCTGACAAGATAATGCAGCATAGCTCATCTATGTCACAAATTGAAACAGCTGAAAATACCGAATGCAAAAATATAGCGAATACTGATTTAGATGAGAGACTAAATCGACTTGAGAAGCAAACAAATGAATTGCTAAGGCTATTCAAAAACCACAACAACAAAAACATTTCAGAATATGAAGCTGACTGCAACCGCAAACCAGTGAAACGAAACAAATCAAAAAATAGAGCTAAAACGCCACAAACGGCGAACGACATATGCTATTATCATAAAAAATTCGGGCAAAATGCTTATAAGTGCAATAAACCATGTGCATTTCAAACGACTACACTGTCGGGAAACTAGAACAGTTGTCGGCGTGTGAAGCTGTCGACGACAACAACAAAAACAACAACAGCTTCAACAATCAACATAGACTGTTTATTCGTGATATAAAAACAAATCATAAATTCTTAATTGATTCAGGGTCAGATTTATCAATTATACCAAAAAATTTTGTAAAATACAAAGTCAAACCAGACATCTTAACTTTATTCGCTGCAAATTCCACGGAAGTAACTACATATGGCGAAACAATATTAGAAATTGATCTGGGTCTCAAACGAGCTTTTAAATGGTCATTTGTAATAGCCGACGTAAAATCACCTATTATAGGAGCAGATTTTCTCACGTATTACGCACTATTAATTGATTTAAAACAAAAACAATTAATTGATTCAATCACTAAATTAACTACAAAAGGGCAAATCTGCAAAGCAAAAATAATCGATATATCCACTATTGATAATAGCATGAAATACAGCTCAATTTTAAATAAATTCAAAGATATCACGGTATCGAACAAAAAAAACACGACAACAATAAAATCAGTAGAACATCACATAGTGACTACTGGTCCACCGGTGGCCGAACGTCCACGAAGATTAAATGGTGACAAACTTAAAGTTGCTCGTGCTGAATTTCAAAATTTTCTCGAACAGGGCATTTGTCGTCCATCAAATAGTCAATGGGCTTCTCCTATTCATCTAGTGCCAAAGAAAACTGGAGGTTGGAGAGTTTGTGGAGATTACAGGAAATTAAATGCACAAACAGTGCCTGATCGTTATCCTGTAGCTCACATTTATGATTTTGCTGAAAAACTAACAGGTAAAACCATTTTCACAACTCTCGATCTGGTACGAGCATATCATCAGATTCCGATGGCTCAAAACGATATCCAAAAGACAGCAGTAACCACTCCTTTTGGTTTGTTCGAGTATACAGTCATGCCATTTGGGTTGCGAAATGCAACGCAGACATTCCAAAGATATATGGACATGATATTTCGAGACATAGATTATGTTTATTGCTACATTGATGATATATTAATCATGTCAAAAGACGAGAATGAACATAAAGAACATTTAAAAGAAGTATTCAAACGATTGTCAGAAAATAATTTAACAATAAATGTTAAAAAATGCAAATTTGGACAACCTGAAGTAGAATACTTAGGTTATGTCATCAATTCTGCGGGTATTAGACCACCAGATGAAAGAATAAATGTCATTACGTCATATCCTAAACCAAAAACATTGGCTGAATTACGACGATTTTTAGGTATTATCAATTATTATCGCAGGTGCATACAGCAAGCTGCACACATTCAAGCACCACTCAACGAACTTCTACGTGAAGTCAAAAAAAAATGATCAACGACCAGTACCTTGGTCAGAACAAACTGAAAAAGCTTTCGAAGATTGCAAAGCTAGCATAATTAATGCCGTTACAGTGACACATCCTGTGCCTAATGTACCATTAGCACTATGCACAGATGCTTCAGATGTAGCAATTGGCACTTCAATTGAACAAAAAATAAATGGTGAGTGGAGACCTATGGGATTCTTTTCTCGTAAATTGAGATCTCCAGAAAAGAAATACAGCGTTTATGATCGTGAATTATTGGCAGTTTACGAATCAGTCAAATTCTTTAGACATATACTTGAAGCTCGTAATTTCATGATAAAAACTGATCACAAACCACTAACATATGCATTTTCACAAAAAATGAACAAAGCAACGCCTAGACAATTGAGACACTTAGATTTTATCTCACAATTTTCTACAGAATTTATTCATGTCTCAGGTGCTGACAATATTGTACCAGATGCATTATCAAGACTGAACAGCATAAGCATGCCGTCAAATATAGAAACTAAAGAACTTCAAGAAGTTCAAAAAGCTGACAACGAGTTAAAAAATTTACTCAAACAAAAAACGTCGCTCAGATTACAAAAAATTCGTCTTGATGAAACTACATCAATATATGGCGATATTTCTACTGGTTATTTTAGACCGTACATACCTGAACCACTACGAAAGAGGGTTTTCAACATATTTCATGGTCTTTCACATCCAGGCGGTCGTGCGACACTACAACAAATTAAACAAAAATATGTGTGGCCAAGTATCAAAAAAGATATAAAAGATTGGGCACGCCATTGCATGTCTTGTCAACGTTCTAAAGTACAACGTCACATGAAATTGCAGCCAAATAAAATTCAGGTTCCAGACCAACGCTTCGAGCACGTCCACATGGACATAGTGATCTTACCAGAAGTCAAAGGTTACAGATATTGTCTAACAATGATAGACAGATTTTCAAGATGGCCTGAAGCAATACCTTTAAAAGATATCACAGCTGATACAGTAGCAACTGCTTTTTACAACAATTGGATCTCACGTTTTGGAACTCCAAAAGTGATCACAACAGATCAGGGTTCACAGTTCGAATCTTCATTTTTTAAAGCTTTGACCAAATTGATTGGGGCAAAACACATACATACGACACCGTACCATCCTGCTTCAAATGGAATCATCGAAAGATGGCACAGATCCTTCAAAGCAGCGTTGATATGTCATTCGTCCTCATGGTTAGAACTGCTACCAACAGTACTACTGGGTCTACGGACTTGTTTCAAAGAAGATTTGCAAACATCAGCAGCCGATATGATCTACGGGATGTCAATTCGAATTCCAGGCGAATTTTTCACAAATCTTGACATGACAGCAGATCCACAAATTTTTTTAGAGAAATTTCGTGAGTACATGCGACAAATCCGTCCAGTACCAACATCTCATCACATCAAACCAAGATTATTCATACTAAAAGATCTCGACAAGTGCTCACATGTGTTCGTCAGAAACGATACAGTAAAAGCTCCTTTAGAACCACCTTATTCAGGACCGTACAAAATCATCAAGAAGATCAACGACTACAACTTTGTAATAGACATAAATGGTAAAGAAACAACAGTCTCAACAGAGCGTTTGAAGCCAGTCTATAGTATCAACGAAGATCAACAATCAACCAATTTGAGAACATACAATGGTCCAAAATTTAAGGGTACAACAGGTAACACCTCAATTCGTGACAACGTCACTGGAGAGGGAGTAGCTGTGGCAACACCATCAACCGATGCAGTTCCGACATTCGCCGCAAGAGCTACAAAACAACAGAATAAAAGAAAACAGATGATAACATTTAGAAATATTTCTTCTCCTTCTATCACTTTCGAAAATTAAGTATTCTTTGTATTTCATTGATATTATTTTTTTCTTCTCATTCCAAATCTCATCTAAAGCAGACGCAAAATTATAACAAAGAAATTGTATTAAATTAAATAGTTAAAATAAATATTAATTGTTAAACATTAAAACAAAAGAATTTTATAGTTAATTATTTTTGGTTGAACACCCATTAGATTAACCCATAGTCTATGTATTGGTACGCAAATGTACTACATGTTAGTAGAGAATATAAATTTTCACATATAATATATGATTTGCATATACACATGTATACGTACATACATACATATGTATGTATAGCATAAGTACGTACAGTATATATAGTATAGTACGTAATATAGGTTATATGGAAACGAAAATTTTTTTTGGGTTTAAATTTTTTATGCGTATAAAATTAAAATTTTTAAACGTTTTGTAAATCACAGCTGATATGATATCATTAAATTAGAATTACACACATGCGTACATATTTATATGATTTATCAGCGCATATATTACCAATATATCAAGGTACAATACATGATACAAGGAAAAAATCATAATAATTATGTAAACATGTGCATCAATTAATAAACTATAAATGGAGATGTTAAATATGTATATATAGGTATATCAGCGCAAATGAATTTATGCATGTAGAATATCTGTATGTGCATTGTGTAGTATATGTATCTATTACTTGCTATTACTATAAGACATACTATGTTTTTTAATTTTTTTGGTAATTGAATGAAGAAAAAAGATTATTGAATATTGATATATTGAACATATGTAAGTATGTTCATACTTCATACACATGTACATTTACATACATATGTATGTATATATATATACATATGTATACATGTATGTATATATATGTATGTATATGTATGTATATATATGTATGTATACATATGTATATACATATGTATATATACATATGTATGTATATATATTTATACTGAACACATGAAAATAACAATTGGTCAGTATAAATTGTGTTGAAAATGGACTACTTACATTCTAGCTATGTATAGATATATGTACATATTATGTATATAGATGTACTTTGTATGTACATTATATGTATGTACATATTTATATGAAAAATATATAACTAATATATTGAATAAAAATTTTACACCTAATATAGGCGTAGATATATCATATTCAACATATACTTGTACATCATATTATTAACATATATAGACGGGATGGTAATATGCACATGTGTGTATAATTTAAATTATGTGTATGCGTACGGATATCATCAGGGTTCAAGATGCATTGTAAAACGTTCGTACAAAATATAAATATGTACAGGTGGTCTGTATACCGTGTAACATCCAGAAATTTTTTATGTTATATTTATAATTGCTTCAACAGAAATACAAAAATTTAAAATTTTTTTTTCTACATTCGACTTGTTGCACATATGTACATATAAGCACATGACATACACACATATGTTCATACATATACATAATATGTATAGTACATTGTGTACCTATATACATATGCACGTTCAATATATTCCATTTCTGTACCGATAATAAAAAAATAAAAATTTGGCAATGAAATTCTTGGAAAAAATTAGAGTTGCAAACAATTAGATAAGTTTAGTATGTACATACAATGTATATACTTACATATATGTCTAGAATAAAGCATATACATACATATTGATATATAATGGATGTATGGAGATGTGTAATGTATACATATTTATGTTTTTGACTTTTTTTTGAATAGATTGAAAATTTTTTCGATCAGCTGGTAAATCGGAACCTTAACATATAACACACATATAACAAGAAAAAAAGATATTGTTAAGTCAAGTCAAGGAAACTTTTCTCGGAAATTGTAGTCCTGATCAAATGAAATACACGTTTTATTTTAACCTATGTACACATTTATTTCTGTATTAACCCTATTTTTTGGTTGGCCGGTTTTCATCTTATTTTATTATTATGTTTTAATACACCGATCGTTAGAGAGACTTTTAATTCTAAATTTAAACAATTCAAATTAAAAACAAATAAATAAAATATAATAATTCAAATTCTTACTCTTTTGTTTCCTTTAGCAATTTTCTGCTTCCATATGGCTTGAATTAACACAACGAAATGATCGATCTTAATATACAAAAAAATTATAATGACCTATCAAGTCAACTTGTTTACAGATTTTTCTTCAATGTTACCAACCAACCAAATTAATTATGACATTTAAGTTTCTTAAATCTACTGAAATTTACTTCTCCTAACATCCCCCCCCCCATTTGGAAAATCGTTCATACTGTATGACTGATGTATATTTTCTTATATGCCCTATATATTTTGACCGTATTTCTTCTTTTGTATCAGGTGGGACGTTTGGTTGGACCCATTTATCATTTATTTTATATAATATTTTTGGTCCTTTATACCACTGATCATCATTGTTCAATAATGTTGCTTTTTTCCATTTTGTTGCTTCGTCTGCTATATTTTCTTTGCTGGGTACCCAATGCCATTCAGTAGGGTGTGTAGCTTCAAGAATCTCGCTTATTCTAAAAGCAACATATGGTTTGTAATTTCGATGGTCAGATACAATCCAACTAAGGACTGTTTTTGAGTCTGTCCAGTAAACTTTCTTACTGAATTTAAATGTTTGAGCCTTTATGATTGTTTGAGCAAATCTTGTGCCAAGTAATGCTGCTTCCAATTCTAATCGTGGGATGGTAGTTGCAAAAGAATAGAGATTAAAACAAGAATGGGCACAGTATGGGAGTGAGTGCAGCCAAAATTCAAAACTAACACATATAAGCAACATAAAATTGCACCAATACTAATGCAATGTTGGTGCAGGTCAGTTCATTTTGAAAGAAGTAGACCGCGTATAGAAAAAGAGGTATATGAAAAAGGATAGTCGCGAAGTACAGAATAGACCGCATGTACTACATCGTTTCATTCTCGAATCTAGCTAGCGAGTCTCGAGAATTATTTTGTTTACAAAAATACAATTTCTCGGTGAGTTCTGAGAATTCTTAAGTGTTGTTGGGTTAATGTGTTATAAACAAACTTTATAATTTGTCTAATTAAATAATTTATTCTATTTTATAAATAATGTCATGCAATTATTTTAATATCTGTTTAAAGTGAAAATGTTTAGATATACTGTAATATATTTTTTTTTGACGAATCAAAAAGTTTTAATTAAAATATTATTGAATAAAATTTTGAATTGTATGGAGGTTTTTGTGTTTACAATTTTTGAAGAAAAATATATTTTTATCGTGTGTGATATGAATTTTAATCAATAATTATGAATATTTAGATATTGTGTTATAGTTTGCATCTAATGTCATGTGAAAATAATTAAAAAAAGTTATAGTAATATTCATTTAAAAATCATGTACAAAAATCAAATTTTCACGTGTATGAAAACTTCGATGAGTTCCAGGAACTTGAATTTTTGTATACGGATAGGTAAATTTTATATGATTTTAAAACTCCAGTGAGTTCCAGGAAAACGTGGTTAATACAAATACAACAAACATGTGGTTATACATTTTCGAGTGATTGTTTTTTTCTCTGTTTTTTTAAATGGGATATATAGAACTATTACATTTTGGCATTCATACTGCATTTTTTTTTGTTTTTTAATGCTTTTATGTATTGTTTTTTTCTTAGAAAATATCAGCATCTCTTTTGGTTTTTTTAGTCTAATTTATCTTTCTCTTCTTGTACGTTAGTATCTATATTCTTTTGGTAGTTGCTTTAATAGGCGCCAATCTTGTTTTCGAACCAATCAGTGTACATTTTACTTGACCTTTATACTCTGTTCGTAAGTAACAGACCGCTTCGTAACCGTTCTCACTGGCGTCAACGAACGTATGTAGTTCTGCCGTTGTGTATATTTGGTTGTCCCAGCTGGTGATGTAATGACGTGGTATAGCTAGCTTCTCAACTTTAGGAAGTAGTTTGATCCAACTCAACCATATATCAAACTGCTCATTATTTATTTTATCATCCCAATCTATTTTTGATCTCCAGTTTTGTTGCACCAGGATTTTTAATTGCATTAAGAAATTGCCTAAAAGGCCGAGTGGATCGTATATTGACATAAGTGTTCGTAGAACTTCTCTTTTTGTAGGACATTTGTTTCCTGCCAGAATATCTTTATTTGTGACATTATATGTTAGGCTGTATGTGAAAGTATCGGTTGACGTATTCCACCACATACCCAATACTTTTTCTAAATTTGACGATGTGTCGAGATTCTTATTTGAGTTTTCATTTTTGGCATTGATTTCTGAAAGAACTCTTAATGAATTGGATTTCCAACTACATATTTCAAATCCTCCTTCACTGTGAATGTGTTTTACTTCTTTGGCCAACTGTGATATTTCTTCTTCTGAGTCCGCGCTATCCAACCAGTCATCTACGTAATGATTTTCTTGTATTGCATACACAGCTCTAGGGTGTGTTGTTTTAAATCTTTCAGCGTTGATATTTTTCACATATTGTGCTGTTGCTGGTGAGCAAGCGGAACCAAAGGTTAAGACTCTCATCATAAAGACGTCTGGTTTTTGGGGTTGTAACATATTTGGTCATAGGAATCTTTGTGATTGTTGATCTTCGTCATTTAATAATATTTGATGAAACATTTCTTTTATGTCACCACTTATGCCAATTTTATTCTCTCTGAATCGGAATAATATTGTCACCAATGATGACAGTTGATCTGGGCCTTTCAGCAGATACGTATTTAATGCTATACCTTGATGTTCGGCTGCTGCATCCCATACTAAGCGTATTTTGTTCGGTTTCTTCGGATTAAATACTGGGAATACCGGTAGGTACCACTTTCTTGGATGTTTTTTATTTATCTCAGCTTTATTCAATTTTCTAATATAACCTTTTTCGATATAGTGCTGAATTTGTTTGTTTAATAAAGACTGTATTTCTGGTTGTCTTTTCATTCGTTTTTCTAGACATTTTAGTCTCTTAAAGGCAGTATCGTAATTGTCTGGTAAGGTTATATTTTCTGCTTTCCACAGTAGTGCTGATTCATATCTTCTGTTTCTAAGTATGGTTGACTTAGTTAATACATTCATGGCTCTTTCATTGTCTGTTGTCATGATATTCTTATTTGAACATTCTATTCCGGAACTTTCTAATTTGAAATGTTCTTTGATCATATCATGTATATCGTTATCTGTTTTTTGACATTGACACATATGAAACCCAATATATTTAGTTTCTTTATTATTGCCGTTGCAAGTACCACATATTGTCCAACCTAGTCTGCATTTTACTGCAATTGGTTCTTTGGGATTGTTTTCTTTTATTTTTAAAGGCGTAGCTACTTCCCAATTGTCTAAGCCAATTAACAACTGTGGAATAGCATTTTGATATGAAGTCACGGGTAGACCTCTCAAATGTTTGTAGTTGTTACTCATTTCTCGGAACTGAATTGTTTGGGTGGGTAGACTTAGATTCTTGGTCGACCTGGCATTAGTTATTTTGTATCGTTTTGTACTTCGTATCCCAGATATTTCAACTGATACTTTTTTTGATAGTTCTTCTATTCGCGTGGTGTTACCAGTCCATGTGAGGCATAACGGCACCGTATCTCCTTTAATACTAAAAAGTCTGCATTGGCTTTCATCTATAAGTGTAACAGAAGAACCTTCATCTAAAAATGCAAATGTACTTACCGATTTGTTGTCATAATGTATGTTAACAGGGATGATTCTGAACAGAATGTTATTATCTTCATATTTGTGATAATTATTTATCGACTGTTGATTATTTCTCAGGTTGTCGTTAAGATCATTATTGTTGTTATACGTTTTTGTCTCAACTTTCGGTTTATTAACTTCGTAGTTATGTAACAATGGATGGTGTTTATACGTGCAATTGTTGATACTGCAGTTTGATGTTATATTACACTTATTTGTGTGTCTTTTCAAACATCTTTTGCATAACTTTAGCTCTTTCACCACGATCCATTTATCATTTCTTGATTTATTTATGAAGATGTCGCATTTATCAATACTTCTACAGTTACCCGTACATAATATACATCTTTTAGTATTATCATGTGTATTTATCATGCTTCTGCCAATTCACACATCCATTCTGAGAAGTAATTTAATGATTCTAGTGGCAACTTTTTCTTGTAAAGAGCCCAATCGATTTTTATTTTAATTGGTAGTTTGTCTACAAGTTCTAGTAACATTGGACTTTGTAAATGATATGTCATCTCTGATGCTTCTAATGTTGCACAGAGATTTTTTACTGACAGTGCAAAGTGCATTAAGCTTTCTGCTTTTTCTAATTTAACAGCTGGCTCTGATCGTATTTTATTTAATATAGATTGGATTATTAATTCAGGTTTACCGAAAAGTGTTCTTAAAGTGTTTATTATTTCTGGTACATGATTTGGCAAGAGCAATCTATGTTTAACAGCCTCTAATGCTTTCCCTTTTAAACATCGTTGCAATCGGAACATATTTTCTTGATTTGTAAATTGACATGTCTTGGTTGTTTCTTCGAAATTACTAATGAAAAGTGGCCATTCTTCTGGGTTACCACTGAAGAACGGTAGTTCTTTACCAACAACCTGACGTGTTGCTATAACATGTGATGAAAGTCTACATTGATAATTTTTATTTAACCATTCTTGTACTGTGTTTTTGTTGTTTTCCAGGCATTCACATTCGATTGATCTATTCTCTGGTTTTTCGCTCATTATTGTGTCTTTATCAATTTTATCTTCTCGTGACAACACTTCATACTTTTTCTTTATGTATTCTACATAAATTTATCTTTCTTTCTTCTTCAAGTTTTTCTAACAATATGCTTTTGATAGTGTTCTCTGTGTAGTGACTTTAATTGCTTGACACTTGAGACATGACCAATCTTTATCTTTAATATCACTATTAACACCAGGACACGTGTAATGTTCCCATGCATCGCATTTGTCACATTGTACCATCTCGTCGTTATCTTCTTTTTCACATTTTTTGCAGCTATGATTGTTCATTTTGAATTGTTTTGAGGAACTGTTTTAATAAGTGAGTTATTTTTTTATATTTATGTTGTTGTGTATATGTATTACACCACTAGTTTTAGTATTAATATTCCAGTGACTCTATGTCGTTGGACTTATATACATACATATGTATATTATTTTAGATATATTTTAGATATTATTTAATTTCCGATAACTGCTGTTGTTGGATCTTTTTCTTAAATTACACTTTTTATCTACCGGCCGATTTTTTCCAACCACGTTTATATATTCTTTTCAGGTTAGGTACACTTCACCAATTTAGTTTTATTCATCAATATTTCTAACTATTAATGGATCATTAAACACATAATTGTATCAATTTTCCCGTGACTATCTGTCGTTGGAACTCCTTTTCTGTGGCTTTGGATGGATCTTGTATTTGTTTTTTATGTGATTTAATTCCCGGTAACTTTTGTTGTTGGGTATCTTTGAAACACTTTTTCAAATTTTTTAACCTTTTTACCATGTGTTTAAGTCCCTTTTAGGTTTATTTACTTTACCAATTTATTTTAAGAATTTTGCTTTTATCGTGGCGGATATTCAATTCTTTCATCAAAGAATTTAAGATTTATTTCTTTTTATCAAAAAAGAAATTAAAAGATTTATGTTAAGTCAAGTCAAGGAAACTTTTCTCGAAAATTGTAGTCCTGATCAAATGAAATACACGTTTTATTTTAACCTATGTACACATTTATTTCTGTATTAACCCTATTTTTTGGTTGGCCGGTTTTCATCTTATTTTATTATTATGTTTTAATACACCGATCGTTAGAGAGACTTTTAATTCTAAATTTAAACAATTCAAATTAAAAACAAATAAATAAAATATAATAATTCAAATTCTTACTCTTTTGTTTCCTTTAGCAATTTTCTGCTTCCATATGGCTTGAATTAACACAACGAAATGATCGATCTTAATATACAAAAAAATTATAATGACCTATCAAGTCAACTTGTTTACAGATTTTTCTTCAATGTTACCAACCAACCAAATTAATTATGACATTTAAGTTTCTTAAATCTACTTAAATTTACTTCTCCTAACAGATATGAAAAAGTGATAATAAAAATTTTTTACTTCTCATAATAAAAATTTTCTATACATACTTAAAAAATTATTCCTACAATGCATCTATGTTTATTTATATTTATAAAAAAATTTTTTTGTTTATGTCTATTCATTTAAGTTGGTCAGTCTAATCAGTATCCAAAAAAGTTATAATACTATATCAACATTGACTTATATAGTATTCTGCATTTCTGTTGCATCTTCTATATTATATTAATGAACTTTAAAAAAATTTTTATCACTTTTTTCTCATGATATGTTTTTACTTAAGTTCTCTATAAGTTTTTTAGATTTTTCATGTATAAACATAAATAATGTGTGTAAGCATGTTCTATTTTATCTTTTAAAAAAATAATTTAAAATTTTTGTGGTTTTTTAGGGTTTACTTTGATAACAATGCTATGATCTTTTTTGCTTCTTGTATATGTGCATATTGCATATTAAGTATATGTAATATGCAATAAAAATGAAATGAGTAAAAATATATGTTAATTTGATAATGTCTAGAAAATTCTTAAAACTAATCATGGGAAAGTAATGATAAAAATTTTTAAATTCCCAAAATGTAAACTGTATACATAAGTATGTTTAAGATAATTTTTGGCTATATAAACAAAATTTCCAATTTGAAAATTCATCAAAAGTAAACATAAAATTCAGTAAAGCAGACGCATTCTAATTTTTTACAAACATTTCGTTTAAAAATAAAGTAGTTTTTTTTTTCTTAAAAAGCAAGTAAAGTGTAGTGTTTAAGTGTAATAACTAATTATTGTTAGTGGTAAATAAAAAAAGAATGGCGGACAAAATTAAAAAAGAACCTGTTTCGTCTGATGACGAAACTGTTATATTCAATCCGCATCAGACTTCAGAATTTGGCCTAGAAAACACAAAGCCAAAGTTCAGTGAAGAAGAGCAGTCACAAATGATGTTATTGAAATTGAAAGAAAGAGCGCTGATATTGCAAAAAGAAGCGCTTCAACAAAAAGAACAAGAATTACAGCAGAAAGAAGCAGCCATCGCTTTAAAGGAACAACAAATTAAAGATAAAAGACGAACATTATTAGATAAGGAAATTTTTCTACAAAAAAAAGAGGAAGACGTGATTGCCCATTTTTCTACTTTTCGTAGAACAATCGATATACGCACAACAATTGAAAGTGCTTTTTGGGGAGATTTCATTGAATATCTTCCCAATGTTTTAAAAATAAATATTAATAAGTAAGTTTTTTATATTTTTTATATATTATTTATTTTATTTATATTCAATTTATTAATTTTGCTTCTTTATTTACAGTGTACATATAGAGTTTTGGGGATGCACCAAAATTCTTTCAAAATATGAGAACAAAGCAAACTTTCGTTCTTGGTTTGAAAATACTATATCATCGACTGCGAGGCTGTACATTTTACGGTCAACAGGAAAACGGATAGACACCAGCACATCAATTGTTTATGCGTGTTTCAATCAAGGCTGCATGTCCAACTCAATGCCAGGTCCACATGAAGCTGTAATGTATAATTTTGTAGAATATAATCATACATATTTTAAATTTTAATCTAGAAAATAATTTATATTGGTTTGAATGTAAGCAAAACTGTTTTTCAATTGGTTGTATTTTTTAAAACTATTTTGTAAACAATATTATACATTTTTATAATATGTTTATGTTTATATTTTATCTTACACATTTATTGTATAATAATAAAATATCATATTATATTGTTATATTATATAATTATCATATCATATCATATTATTATATATTATATTATTATTATATCATATTACAATAAAAAAAAATATATAAAAATTAAAGAAAATTTTTGTTTCTATTTTCTTGATATTTTCCTTCTCATTTTTTCATCGTTGGTTGGTTGATTGATTTTGTTTATTTTGTGTTTTTTTTGCGCCTACTTTAGCGATTCCTCCTCATTCTAGAAGTAATTAAAAACATACTTGATGCTCCGCGCAATTTTTCCTTGTTCTTGTTGACATCGCCTTCTATTGACGAAGATTTAAAATGGTTAGCCTCTATCACACCGAAGATTGTATAGTAACAAAGGTTTATCTTCGTCTCATAATTCATATAATGTATAAACTCATATGTATTTTTATGCAAAGATACTTTAAGAAGATATTATAAGAAGTCAATCAGAGTTAAAATCAAGTCAAGTGCAGTTCTAATATCCAGTAATCATAAATCATAAATTCATAAAAAATATTGTTGAGCAAATAACTTAGTTATTGTAATTGATTTCATAGATAGCTATAAAAGAACCTAAAAATAACTCATTATAATAAATTTAAACATTTATTAATAAACAGATATTTACTGTTAAAAATTAATTGTAAATTTAGTAATAAACTAATAAATAAAATTAATTTTCAGTAAATTTAAAAAGGTCTGTTTTATTTAATGAGAAATAAAAATAATTTAATGTTATTGTAATAAACATAACATAATAAAATTTGGTGTCAGAAGTGCAATACCTTAATTATACTGTGAAACAATACAATTGAAAGTACTTCGTGTCGTTAAGTAAAGGCCAACAATATTTCTAAATTTTTATCTTTCAAATCCTTTAAATCCTACGAGTAAATAAATAAAATTAAATAATAAAGTAAATTAATCAAATCAACGTCTAAGTTCCATTTATATAAATTAAATCAAATCAAACTCTACCAAAATCCGGAATTTGCAGAATAAATAAGAATCCAGCATTCCAGCGTCAACCTATCTTTTACAACAACTTGTGTACATACACCCAATATACATCAACCAAAATTTTCATCAAAATCAACTATGTATTTCTTCCAGTTACCATTTATTGTCATGTAAGTAAACTGTGTTGTGAAGATTATTGTGACAAGACAGTGTATATGAGCATAAAGAAAACCTAATTTATAAATTAATAATAAGTGAAATATTCTGTATATGATAACATATGTATGTATTGTTGTTGCATGTTTACAAATAAACAATAAAAAATAAATAAACAATATTTAAATGTGAATGAAATACATGCATATGTGCATATACATGGTAGTATTGTTATTGTCATAAAATAACACATATTCAAATAAATAAAATAAAATAAAAAAAATAAAAAAATTATACATAAACTATATATACATATATATATATATTTTAGTTAATAACATACACGTAAACATAAATTGTTTACAGATACAATCAAATTAAATAATTGTTCCAAAACCTTAAAATTAAAGGCAATCCATATAAATAAATTAAGTCAATTGTACTAATAATACTAATTCCATTTCAAATTCAATAATTTCCAAATTCAAATCATCTAAATCCTCATTTGATTAGGTGTGTTTGTGAAAATAAACGAAGTAAAATGCCAACAACAAGTTCAAAGAAAACAAATGACAAAAATAATACCCCAAATCCTTCTAATAGATCAGATGACGAACATTCTTTGGTGACTCAAGCTCCTAATCTTGTACCCAGAACCCCTGGTAACGTGGCTTCTAACTTACCACAACAAAATCCTAATCAAACTGTACCAGCTCCTAGTATTTACAATTTCGCTGAAGGAGTCAATGAGGCCCTAATTAGAGATATACGTCCTCCCCAAACAAATATCATAAGATCTGGATCTCAATCTTCAGTTTCATCAAAAGAAGGCCGATTAAATCATGATTTTCTCAATATCAATATTCTTTTCAAATTCATTAAAATGTTTGACGGCGATCGTGAAAAATTAATTCCATTTTTAAATAACAGCGATGCTGCGTTTAACTTAGCAAGTTCAGAGCAAGTTCCTGTGCTTTTAGCTTACGTAAAAGCCCAACTCACTGGTAAAGCTGAGTCATCTTGTTCAAATCATATCTTTCATTCATGGACCTCCTTAAAGGAATACCTTAAAACTATGTATTCTGATAAGAAAACACATGGGTATTTATTGATGAAATTACTCAGTTGTAAACAACAATCCTCTGAAACAATCACCCAATTTATGTTCAGAATTGAGACTTGTCTTAAAAAGGTTTTAACCTCCGTGCATCAAGGAAATCATGATCCCAAAGAATTGCTTGGACGTTTAGCATCAATGAACAATCTTGCGCTTCACACTTTTATTTTAAATGTTAGACCTCAAATAAGTCAAATGTTAAGGGCTAGAGAAATAAGCACACTAAACGAAGCTTTTAATTTCGCTCTAGAAGAAGAAAAGGTTTCCCTACTCTTAAATAAAAATAATTATAAAGAAGAATTCTGCAACCAATGTAAAAAGTCAGGTCATAGTTCTTCAAATTGCTTTAAATCACAAAAACATGATATGACTAAACAAAATTCAAAGATTTTCCTAACTACGTCCAATGCAAAGCAAATTAAATTTTGCAGATATTGCAAAAATAAAGGACACGACATAAGTGAATGTAGGAAAAGAATGTGGGTAAATAATAAAAATAACTTAAAACCCAATACTTCAATTATTACTAATCAGTCATCAAATCAATCCAACGTCAAACAACAACCGAATACAGACAAGACGGGAAACATCCAATCTCTCGACGTGATGGCAATAGCTGCTCGAGAGTTAGATCAATTTGCTGCAATCAGTCTATATTAGTTCTTAACGATTCGAATACTATAAGCACAACTCTACCTTGTCAAGAATCAAAAACTAGAACCCTCAAACTCCTTATCGATAGTGGTGCAAATATATCCGTTGTTAAATCCCCAACGTTAAATTCGAAAACAATATTCTATAATAATGAAATACTCACTCTTCGGGGAATAGATAACAACGATAATCCTATACAAACAATTGGTTATTGCCTACTTAATATCTCTGCTGGTCAATATAAAATTTCCCACAAATTTCATATAATTGCTTCTATTTCAAATATTCGTTGTCAAGGAATCATAGGTAATGATTTTCTAGAGAAATATAAAGCTACTCTTGACTACGAAATCAATGAACTCAGACTCAAGGTTGACCGTAATAGTACTGTTTCTTTACCATTTTCCTTATATACTAATTCAAATGCAATTTTAAAGGCTCGTTCTGAAACTCTTAGGCCGGTATTCATAGAACGGTAGTAAGTCGGTATTAATTTTACTACCATGTTAATCTTTGTTCGAATTTTGGTATTCATAAAGTGGTAGTAAATCTTGTACACAATCCAGTTTTCGAAATGTCAACCTGATGTCGATAACCTGTCAAATCATTTGAATTGGTGTCAAACGAACCGGTGTATAAAAAATAATTTATTATATTTATTATATTTGTGTATAATAAAATAAAAAATATTTATTTAAATACGTGAAACTTTGTGTTGCAAACAATATTTATACATTTTTAATTATCTATAAAAATTTAATATTGTTTTGAAAATTCTTTACTAAATTTGTTGCTTAATCATAACCTTTTTTGTACTTGCATCATACTGCATACAGAAATGGAAAATAAAGAGCGAGCCAAAAATCTTTCTCAAACAGAGAAAGATATAATAATTAATATTGTTTTGAAATACAAAGATATTTTAGAAAATAAAAAACCGATAATATTAGTTTGGAAAAAAAAGTACAGTGTGGCAAAAAATTTCAGACGAATTTAATAGTCAGAGTCAAATAAAAAGAGATATTGACCAGCTGAAAATATATTATAAAAATGCGAAAAGCAAACTAAAAAAACAATTGGCTGAGAATAAAGTTGAGATACATAAAACAGGCGGAGGGATTAAGACACATAATTTCAATGAAAATGATCCGCTGTTGTCCATAGTCTTAAAAGAAACAACACCAATATCAAATCCTTACGATAACAGTGCAGAATATAATAATGAACATCTTACGCAGGTAAATATTCATGACTTTATAATATTTAAATCACTAATACAAAAATATGAAAAGGTTTCAGATACGGATATGTTTAGTGATATTGAGAATGATGAACTTTGTTGTCAAACATCAACTGATCCGCGTGTTAACACTCCAAACACTCGAAAGAAAAAGAAGACTAACGAAGAAGTTAAAAAATTTATTGAAGACATTGCAGAATTAAAAAAGAAAAAATTAGAAGCTTAAATTGAAAAGAACAGAGCTAAGACAGCACTATACGAAAAAAAATTGGACTTGCTGAAGAAAATCGAGAATGGAGAAATTGATTAAAATTAAGATTGGAGGAATTGACTAAAATTGAGATTGGAGGAATTGAATTCATAAAGGATATACAGAATTGTTTTTTTTTTTGTTTTTTTGTTTAACTTTATTTTGTTTTTCGTTGTTTTTATTGTTCCCTTTTTTTTGTACATAATAAATTAAAATTGATGAATTAGAAAAAATATCCGATTATTTCATTTCTTTTTTCAAAATCTAATGCTGATGAATTTTCTCTTGTTTCAATATTTTGTGGATCTTGAACAATGCTTACTTCTGATGGTGGTGGTTCTCTTTCTTCTAACATGTTGTGGTTGTGTAAAACTGCAGTTGATACAATTACAATAACTGCAGTATTAACAGACAACCGAGTTTCTACGAGAAAAAGTTTGAATTATTTGATTAAAATTATAAATCGTTTACTTGTCTTACTGTGTCCAATGCTAGGAAACCGTCTTTTCCAAACACCGATAGTCCTTTCCACCGTAGACCTAGCTTTTATAAAAGCTGTCTGAAAAGATTTTTCTGATGATGTTGTTGGACGCGTTAGTGGTGTTATTAAATAATTTTTACATGCATAACCAGCATCACCCAAAAGAATTGAATTTCTATATTCATTTGATTTTATCGAAGGTGATATTCTTACTTGTACAAGTTCAATTAAACATTCAATCAACACGGGAAATTCTCAACCTATTTCTTCTAAATCGTATCCATATCTTGAATGCCATAAACAAGAAGTACGAAATCAAATTGAAAAAATGCTAAATGAAAATATTATCAGACCCTCTACTTCTCCGTGGTCTTCTCCGCTTTGGGTTGTTCCAAAAAAACTGGACGCCTCTGGCAAACCTAAATGGAGAGTCGTAATAAACTATAGGAAGTTGTATAATGTTACAGTTGGAGACTCCTATCCTTTACCAAACATCTCAGAGATCTTAGACCAACTTGGTCATAGCAAATATTTTACTACTCTAGATCTTGCCTCTGGGTTTCATCAGATAGAAGTATCTGAAGAAGACAAATGCAAAACGGCTTTCTAAATCCCTGATGGTCATTTTGAGTATAATCGAATGCCGTTCGGACTCAAAAACGCGCCGGCAACATTCCAAAGAATGATGAACTCTGTTTTAACTGGATTAACTCCCACTCACTGTTTCGTTTATTTAGATGACATAGTTGTATATGCATCTTCTTTAAAAGATCATAAAGAAAACCTCACCAAAATCATCTCATTTTATTATCATCAAAATCATATCATTTCATTATCATTTCTGATGAAAGTGTTCGTCCAAATCCAGATAAAATTAAAGTAATCCAAGAGTTTCCAAGACCATCTTCTCCAAAAGATGTCAAGTCCTTCCTCGGTCTCATTGGATATTATAGAAGATTTATTCAAAATTTCAGTATATTATATAAACCTTTAACAGCTTTACTAAAAAAGGGAAAAGTTTTCGAATGGGGATTCGAACAAGAAGAAAGTTTTAAAATACTTTGCGATAAGATTACTCAAAATCCAATTCTCATATACCCAGATTTTTCAAAAGAATTCCTAGTCACTACAGATGCATCTAATGTAACAATTGGTGCCATCTTATCACAAGGTCCTATTGGTAAAGACTTACCCATAGCTTTCGCTTCGCGTACACTTAATCGAGCTGAAACAAATTACAGTACTACCAAACGAGCACTTCTTGCAATTGTGTGGGCTGTAAACCATTTTCGTCCATATCTTTACGGAAGAAAATTTAAACTAATTACAGATCATAGACCACTAGTATGGCTTTTCAATTGCAATGATCCTGGATCCAGATTAGTTCGATGGCGTTTAAAGCTTGAAGAATATGAATATGAGATCGTCTATAAACAGGGAAAAATAAATACAAATGCTGATTGTTTGTCTCGCATTCCTATCGCCAATATGAGTTATTTATCAAACATTCAGAAGGATTCTTACGACGACTATATTAAATTTTTCTATATTCTCTCAGTCCTCAATTCTATAATTTTGAAGAAAATGATTCTCACATTACCAAATCAAGCAACCATGTCGCCTATATAACAAGTGTTGACTTACATGAATAAAACGAATATTGTTTAGAATTCATCCTTAAATCTCAAAATAAAGAAGTTCTAGAAAATACTTCTCACGAAATCTTTTCCAATTTCAGGTCGAAAAATAAAACAAATAACAAATTTTATTAACTGTTTTATTAAACAATTTCATTGGGAAAAACCATTATATAAAGATTTTTTCTATACCATTCAAAATTTGAGAGATCAATTAATTCAAGATCAAATCGATATTATTTCAATGCCTAATTTTGAGGATTCAATTAATCAATTCAAATTTCCAAAATTAAAAAACATGATACAATTCATTTTTCGGAAAACCAAAATCAAAATTGAAATATATCATGGCAAAATAATTACTCCTCATCAAGACGAAATTCCAATTATTCTAAAAGAATATCATAATGGTCCATCTTCAGGTCATGGCGGATTTCATCGCACTTATAAAAGAATTCGTTCTGTTTATTATTGGCCGAAAATGAAAACAGATATAAAGAGTTACATTAAATCCTGTCAATCATGTCAGTTAAATAAAAAGTCTAGAAAAACATTTAAAGCTCCTATGGAAATAACTTCTACAGCATCCAAACCTTTTGAAAAGCGTAATCTCGATATCGTAGGGCCACTTCCTATTGCCGAAAAGGGCAACAAATTCATTATTACTATGCAAGATGACCTTACAAAATTTTCTATAGCATATTCAGTGGTAAACTGAAGCTATAACTGTAGCCGAAACTCTTGTTCAATTTACTAGTCATTTTGGTATACCTAATTCAATTCTAACTGACCAATGCACAGACTTCAATTCCAATTTATTAAAGGAATTTTCCAAACTCTTAAACATTAAACAAATTCGAACTACCACTTTTCACCAACAAACCAATGGTGCATTAAAACGTTCTCATTCAACATTGAAAGATTATTTAAAACACTATCTGAATCCAAGTTTAAATAACTGGGATGATTGGTTTCCCATCGCAATGTTTTCTTATGGGGGTTATTAACGTTTTCGATACGACGGTTGATCGAAGGAGCTGCTTCGATTCGATTGAATTTAATTTCGGTATCATGTAACTTGATCGATCGAATTAAAAAGCATTGCCATACACACTTTAGGTATAAGTACCATTATAGTGAATTATTGTGAATAAATTCTTTATTTAACGACTTTTTAGCTGTCAAAATTTAAAAATTGTTTGAAAATTTAAATTTAACGCCTTTTTAGTTGCCAAAATTAAAAAAGTTTTTGCAAATTTGAATTTAACAACTTTTCTAATTATCCACAAATATTTGCAATTTTCCTATTCAACAAAAAAAAAAAAAAAAAAAAAAAAATTCAAACATTTTAGTTAATACCACTAATTGTACTTTTTAATAATTTTTTTAAGTAAATTAATATTTTTTTTAAATATTTAAAAATTAAATATTGAAATTAATTAGTATAAAATAATAAATTAATATAAATATTTAATAAATATTTTTTGAAAATATTTAAATATTCATATTCTTTGCACTTCGCATCACAAATCGCGCAAATTTTTGTAAAAATTTACAATTCGACAGTACAAAAATGATCGACGAAAAACGAAAACCATGATACCGAAATGCGATACTTGTATGCTGTTCGATCGATCGTCGAAAACCATGATTGGCGCCTATAACTTCGCAATTCATAGTACAACAAAATATTCGCCACATGAACCAAAACCCAAACCCAAAATGCCTAGCTCTTTAATACATACAAGTAGTCAGGAATCAGGATATGTACGTTCTGGATCAGAGGAGGGTTCTCGTACCATTTTATGACGTCATTAATTTGGTGACGTCATCATATGAGAAAAGAAAATGGCTGCGATGGGTGGATCGTGCTGAAATGAGGAGTGGTTTAAAAAGAGTTGATGACATCATGAGTTGAATAATGACGGCGCTGAGTGTATTGTGTTGGTAATAGGAGTGGTTTAATTGGAGTTAATGACGTAATGGTTTAGAAAAGATAATGGTGGTTCTGAATAGATCGTGTTGGTGAAAGGAGTGGTTTAATTAAAAAATTTGTTCGGGTGATGTAATTATATAATTGGTTGTTGTTTACTTTATGGTGTGTTTGGTGGGTAAATTATCTTAAGTTTTTAAAGTCTTTGTGATGTCATTGACGTCAATATTTTTCAAGGTCGGTAGGTGGTGGTATTAAGGGTAGGTTGGATGTGCTTTAAGTATTGTTCAAGGTTTTTTTCTAGTGTTGTTTTTTCTAAATGATGGGAACCTGAAAAGTAGAGTGATCTCATATGTAATGTATACTTGTTGTTGTTTCATTAGGCAAAAATAAAACCAAGATTGAAAATTGCGAAAACATGTTCAGACTTTTTTGCAATATAGTTGTTTTTTAATTAGGAAAAACAAAACCAAGGTTGAAAATTGTTAAAATTTGGTTAAAGTTGTTAACACTGTACTTGTTGTTGTTTTATACGATGAGAACCTGAAAAATCGAAGGGAATAATGTATACTTGAAAACAATATAGTGGGATGTATTGTGTTTGTTGTTGGACAATTAAAACAGTTGTTGTAAGTAAAAATTTTTAGAATATAAATGCACGTAAAATTTGAAGATACTTTAATTTATGGATTTAAACGATCATGATAGTAATAATTCGTGGTCAACAGTTTTAACAGTTAGAACAGTAGTTAATTGGAAGTTAGAATTTATAACTGAACCGCAAAGTTAATTCGAAGTTTCGGTATTAAACATTTGGAATAATAATATTCTATCAGTGCAGGAGTGGAAAGAACAATTAAGAAAGCCTTTACTGAAAAATAAATTTGAAGAAACATATTTTTTTGGTGATGTTTTTAGCTGTATAGTATTTAATTGGTCTTTACAAAAAAAGTTAACTATTCCATTTATAATTAATAATTGTGAGAATACTGTTTGGATTAATAAAATAAAATTGCAATACATCAAAGAAATTAAACTACCACTAACAACTATATTTGCAGACGATTTTTATGTATATATGAAAGTATTTTTTTTTTGAATCAGATGTACCATTATATTCAACTAAACTCAATTTTTTTATTTTTTATTAGAAACCAATCAACATGAATTTTAATTTTTATTCGAATAAAGACGATATTCGTCACTTATTTAACGCAAAGGATTTGAAATCAAATATGCCTTTAAAAGATATGGTAGACGAAAAACATATACAAATAAATTATAAATTATCAAAGAGTAAACACAAAATATGGACAAAGAATTCTTTTAGAATTGGATGAACATAAGTTATTCTTACCAGAAAGACTTAATGATTTGCCTGATGAAAAGTTAGATATGTTGAAGACGAAGAAGTACAGCATTAAAAAAACTACTGGACCTGACTATAAACTCAAATTAGTAAAACCTTATCCGAATGATGATGATGTATTTTAAAAGAACAAAATATTGATTTTTTATAAATTAGTTTACTTTATTTTATAAAGATGTGCAAAATAAGTAAAAAATTTTGAATATATTGAAAGAAAAATGAAAAAACTTTTTTTATTTAATATATTCTCTTCTTACTAAGGGTTTTTTTTGTTTGTATTTTCTAATTCTTTGAATATGTATTGTTTTTGATTACTCTTTTGAAAATCTTCCTTGAGTTTTCGTTAAGCTTCGTTAGGTTTTCGTAAATATTCTTTAAATTTTACTTAATAAATATAAAAGGGTGAAATCAAATAAGGTTTGTATCATTTCAAATTGTATCATCATAGCTTAAACATTGTTTCAGCTATAAAGTTTTCAATTTAAAATTAATATTGGTGTATAGTACAAACAAAGATGGAATTTGTTTGTGAATTATGTGACAAAAAGTATACTTTAAAAAAATGTCTACACAGACACATTCAAAGTGCTCACGGCGAATGTGTGGTGTATGATATTTGTGGAAAGCAATTAAGTAGAAAAGATAAATTTTTAGAACATAAAAGAACATATCATACAGCTTCTATTCAAATAGTTTGTGCAATTTGTCAAAAAGAGTTTTCTAGATATGACAATTTGTTGAGACATTTAAAAAAATACCATACAGTAAATATTGAAGAACCAATTGCATCTACAAGTGGTGAAAATTCAAAAGTGTTAAAACATAAGTTTTGTGATGTGTGTAAAAAGGAAGTTAATGAAAAGATGTGGTCTTATCATTTAAGAACGAATGCTCATAAAAAGAATTCTGCTGAACCTATAAATGAATATTTAAAAGTTGTAAAAAGTTGTCTTGATGAAAGGATTGAGTCTTACGTTTTAGAGAATAAAGATGAAACTGTTTTAGATCCTATAAAGTTTTTTAATCAATCAAAACCGACAATTTTAAAAGCATTAGAAGATTTAATATTGAAATATGAAGCTTTTAAATTTAATATGGAATTATTTGGAGAATATATTAAAATAAAAGAAGAAATGATGAAGAAGAAGATGATTTTACAATATCAGTAAAATCTTTTCAGTCTAAAATGAATATTATTCAAAAAAAGAAGATTTAGAAGAAACTAATATGAATATGAGTAGCAACATTTTTACAAAAATGGACGAATTTCAAAAAAAGGACAGTGGTTGGACATTAATTAGAGTCATACACATCGAAATTAATATTAATCAATGGAAACCTTTAAAAGGATCTCAGTACTTACCTTTACCAAAGTTTTTAGCAGATAAAAAAGCTTGTGTCAATGTGCAAAATAATGATGAATACTGTTTTAAATGGTCTATCATATCTGCTTTGTATCCAGTTGACGATAATAGTAACAGAATTTCATCATATCAAATTGAAGACATAAAATCAAAAGCAATAATATTGAAAAATAGAATTAAAATTGAATTCGATGATTTACACTTTCCATTTAAAGTGAACGATTGCAAAAAATTTGAAATATTAAATCCTAGAATAAGCATCATTGTATTTGGATATGAATATGAAGTAGAAAAGAAATGTAATATTATTGGCCCATATTACAGCACGCAAGAAGAAAAAAGTAATTTGCTACTTTTACAAGAAGGAGATAAATATCATTACGTCTGGATAAAAAATGTATCAAGGCAATTTATTTAATATATTAGTTTATACTTTTTACTAAGTACTTCAATAAAATTCAATTTTATTATTTATAGATTAATTAAAAGTCAAATAACGAAATCTAACCGTCAAATTTACATATGTAATTGGTGTTTAGTACATTTTTATACTGCAGACGCTTTAAACATTCACAAAGGAGAGTGCAATAAATTAGTAACGAAGATGCCATCACTAGAAAAATCAATTTTAAAGTTTGAACATTATAACAGATAACTTGATACGCCGTTCGTCATATATGCTGATTTTGAATGTATTCTCAAGAATGTAAGTACTTGTTTTCCAGGTCTAACAGGACCATCAACAACAGATGTTCAAGAACAAGTTCCGTGTGCATTTTCTTATTATATAAAATGTAGTTTTAATGATAGTTTAAGTGAACTTAGACTTTATAAAGGAGAAGATTATGCTAAAAATTATAAAGTCAATAATATGTAATTATTATTTTGAAAATTATTATATTTCAAAACCTATGCCAAAGAATAGTTTAACAATAGATGAATTCGAACAACAAATTATGAGTAGAGAATGTCATGTACATATGTAAAAAATATTTAGGTGCTGATAGAGTTGCAATATCTCAATATATCAATATCTTTCTTATGGAAGTTTTAAATGGGTAGAAGAAATTGAAAATATTGATGTAATGAATATTCCTGAAGATTCAGAAATTGGATATATATTAGAAGTAGATTTAGAATATCTTGAATCAATACATGATGTACATAATGATTTACCATTTTGTGCTGAGAATAAAATAACTGTAAACGCGAAACATGTAAAATTAATTACAGATTTAACAAGTAAAAAGAAATATGTCATTCATTATAGAAATCTTCAGCAATGTGGTAAACATGGTTTAAGACTTGTATAAATTGATCAAATATTACAGTTTAAATAATCAGCTTGGTTAAAAATATATATAGATTTAAATAATCACTTTCGAACATTTGCAAAAAACAGATTTGAAAAGAATTTTTTTAAGTAATAACGCAGCATACGGTAAAACAATGGAAAATGTTGATAAAAGAAAAGATGTAAAAATTTTAACAGAATGGGAGAATATAGGTAAAAAGCAAGGCGCTAGAGCTTTGATTGCTAAACCAAATTTTCATAGTTCAACTCAATTTACAAGCAATATGATTGCTATACAAATTAATCAAAAGTATACTTTTTATAATAAACCAATATATCTCGGATTTTGTGTTCTTGAATTATCTAAATTAAAAATGTATAGTTTCCATTATGATTATATGAAACCAAAATAAAATGAAAATATTATACTTAACTATATGGATACAGATTCTTTTGTGTATACAATTCAAACTGGAGATTTTTTTAATGATGTAAGAAATGATATTGATACTAATTTTGATACTTCTGAATACCCTCTTGATAATCTTTATGGTTTGCCTTTCAAATATAAGAAAGTATTAGGTATGATGAAAGACGAAAATAATGGGAAAATAATGACAGAATTCATAGGACTCAGAGCAAAAATGTATTCATTAAGTGTTGAAAATTCAAAAGATATTAAAAAAATTAAAGGGATTAAGAAAACAATAGGAAATAACATAAGTTTAGAACATTATAGAGATTGTTTGTATAAGAAAAAATTATTTTACAGTAATAATATGTATATATTCAGATCGAAAATTCATACAATTTATACACAAATGGTTAATAAAATAGCTTTAAGTTTTTTAAATGATAAGCGATATATAAAAGAAGATGGTGTTGGCACTTTAGCTTGGGGACATTATTAATTGTTTAATTTAAATATAGATACATAAATAAAAAAATTGTATTATTTTATAAACTTTAATAAATTTTACTTTTCAAAATTATATAACATGTGTTTTATTTTATAAAGTTTAAATAAAATTTCTTAAAACTAATACATTGTGTAAAGCAGAAATATCACTATGAGCCGAACATCGTAATATATATGGATCATTTTCATAAAGATCTGACAGGTGTGGACCTTTAAGATCGTTTATGTTGATAACTGTTACATTTTCATTTAGTAATTTTTCAACTATTTTCTTCTTTTCCCACCCTTCAACATATACAGTTGTATTATTAATATTTGAATTTAAAAAGTTTTTAACACTTTTAAAATCAATTGATCCTTCATCCCATAAAAGTCCACGATGATGTGAATACAACCAATGAGCAATATCTTGTTGTTTGTTAGGCAAAGTTATAAAAGTATATGGAGGTTTTATTAAAAAATGTTGAAATTCATTTAAATTGTTAGATACTGCTAATTCTTTTATTATAAATTTATTTCTTAATCCTATAAATCCTTGTATGTCTATTATAATATTCATATTCATTTTGATAATATAACATATAATATAACTTTTTTATAATCTTTAGCAAATATGTTTTTTTTTTTAATGAGAGCAAGATGAGAGCAAGAGAGTTTTTGCGAGCACAATAATTGAAAAAATTTTTGATTGAAATTGCATTTCCTTTAAACCAACTAGCATTAAGTAATAATTTGCTCTCTTCATCGTTGAGTGATATGTAATTTTTTAAAGTGCTCATGTATCCAGTATTTCTGGAATGATCAATTTCTACTCCATTTAATTCATAACGAATTTCTCCAAATAGAAATGCCATAGCATTATTATTTAACTGAGCTGCTTCTGACGATTTATTATCAGGGGCAGTTAGAGATCCTTCAATGTAAAGAAAACTTTCACTAGGTAATAAGATTAAATTTTGATGTTGAACTGATATTCGTATTTCATCATTCTTTTGAAAAGATGCAGAATATGGTGTGTAACTATGATATTCTTTTTTTACAATACTTTCATCGAAAATCGGATGTTTAGTGATTTCTAATATTTCACTCATTATTGCTCTTTTCTATTATTTCAATACAAAACCAAGTGATTGTAAAAATTTTTGGGTTTTGTCAATACAGGAAATAGTTTTATAGTTGTAGATTGTTTAAATGCTGATAATTAACTACTGTCTTTTACAATTTCGATTGTACTTTTATTATTACTATTATAGAGCAACATAATTATTGAGGTTTGATAGTCTGTTGTTGAAAGGAAGTCTGATAGTAATTGTTTCACCTCTAAAGTTTATTAAATCACCGTCCTGATCAACAATTCTTATTTGTATAGATGTTATCTGTCTTGTATTCAAAGGCAAATAAATAACATTTCTTGGAACTTCTATTATTTTATACTCAGGACTAACATCTGGTGAAAACTCATGTACCGTGTGTACTGTTTTATTATTTATGAATGACCCTATAATTAAATTACATTCTAAAAGGATGACGTTTACTTTAACTATATCGACAGGAGAGTCTGATATATTCACTTTCTTTGGTAATAGTTTTTGTTTTATTTTAAATCCTAACAATGGACCAATAGTTCCCCCTCTGTTAAAGTAGATTTCTTGAGTAGAAGGTTTAATTACTTTTAATTTCTGTTTTAAGTGTGTTGTTGTTTGCTTTAATTGTGAGCGTGTGCTTTGTTTCTCTTTTTTTCAATTCTTTTTGCAAGTACTGCTCAATGTCATCAATTTCATAAGATCCCACAGGTATTTCAATACATTCATTTCCAATATAAAATAAATTATTTTCTTTATCTATATTTGGAATTGACTTATATGTTTGAAAATCGACTACACCACACACATAGTCAGTAGGTAAATCAATTGGAGGAAAATATTCAGAAGTAAATACTGAAGAATTTCCAGACAATGTTAATGTTATTGACATATTGAAAGTTCAGTACGCAATAAGTACTTATTTTTTATCAATATGTTTTTATTAATTTTTATATACAATTTATTTTACAATATTAGACAAAAATTTTAAACATAAATGTCCGCACATAAATGAATTATAATTTTGTTAACTATTATAATTGTATCCTATATTAGATCCTAAATAATCAACTAATTCTTTAGGAGGTTGCAAATTTCCAAAACTATCGAACTATTCAATATGGTTATTTCTTTTATAATAAGCTAACCAATGAGTTCCTGGTCCAGAAGATCTAAATTATCAATACCGCATTCTATACGATGTGGGTTTTTTGGTAATTCATCTCGCATAAAAACACCTCTAAAGTACGGTATATATTTTGAAAATTTAAGTATATCGTTCTCATTAAGCGGTCTGTTGGGCAGCTGATTTCAAAATTTATTTTATATTCAGGTGATAAATAAAGTCCTAATCCTTTCTTATATGGCTTTAAATGTACACCTTTACCCATAGCGATTGTTTCCATTTGCGTATTATGTCTAGTACTTTCTATCAAATGTTTTCTAGTATTTTTAGGATTATTGATAGCTTTTGCTACTTGTGAAGCACCTCTTGTTAAAGCACCAATAGCTGATAAATCGGCAAAAATAGGTAAAAGCGGTAATATACCTCCTGTTTTAGGAATTGGAATTATTCTTGGTATTTCAACTTTATTTTGTTTCTTTTTAACTATACATTTTGCTGCTTTAAGTGCAAGATTTATAGCACTTGGCATACTTTCTGGTTTATTCTTTTTAAGCATACTTTTTACATTTGGACGAGTTTTTCTAAATAATTTTTATTTTTTCAAAAAGTTCATTTTTTTTTCAACCCCATTCCGAATTTTACTTTAGTTTTCATTGCGTTTGTTACTAACCAAGCGTTTGTACGTTCACTTAAATTAGTGTTATTTGTTCCAACTCGTTGCCACGCTTTTTCTTCTAAAATTTTATCAGCTATATGTCTTCGTTCTGTATCTTTATATTTTGAATACGCTATATCGTGTTCTTTACAAGCTTCATCTAAAAGATTAATACCACTATCTCTTCTTTCTAAATGTTTTTGTAATTTTGTGCTTGGTCCGCAAAAGTTATATCCAGGCAGATGTAGCTCAAACGGTAGTTTATTAATTAAATTATTTACCAAACCTTTACCTTTACGAGTATTAAGTAAACTGATTGATTTCTTTTTATGATTAAGCATTTTATATCTTTTTAATCAAAGTATTAAATAAGAATGAAATATTTTACATATTATTAAAAAAACAATTATGCAAACAGAATCTCCATCAGCTATAAGCACTCCTAAGACACATATACAACGATCGTGTAATGAATCGTTTCAAGAAAGTTATCAATTACCTTCATACTACAAAAAACAATACTTTGATGGACATCATATAAATAAAGCATTCGGACCAAAATTTAATGAAAAAGAAGACGTATTTGAATTAGGAAGAAGCAAGTTAATATTTGATGATAATGTTATTACTGTAAATAATTACAGTTATGATGTGACTAGAGGCTTATATGAATTAATTTTCATGAAAAATCCTTCATTATATACAGAAGATGATCTTCAAAATTATCGTAATATTTTACTTAGTACTAATGTATAGAGAAAAGATTATAATAATGACTTTAGTCAAATTAAAGGAAATAGTGGTAAAAATTATAAAGAAATTATAAGTCTATTAGTTAAAGAAAAAAGAGGAGAAGGGTTAAAAACAGTTGCACTTGATAAAATGTTACTAATAAATAAAAAAACGAACTACATTTATTAGGATGATCCAAATGAGTTAGTAGAGAGATTACAGTTGCTTCTAGCTTCACAGCAAGCTGTGCAAGCTTCAAATAATTCATTCAAACATTTTTTATTATCATTACAAATATGAGTGTTGATAAGTTTTGTCGTTTTTCTCATATAAAAGCACGTAATACACAAAGTGAACGAGGTCCTCCAGGTAAGCCTGAAAAAGGCTTTGAATTATCGTCTGATGGACATTTTGATATTGAATATAAACGTTTACAAAAAGTAGGAAAGCCAGTAGACAATTTTGATGTAGTTACAAAAGATAATTTTCAAAATAGTGTAAGAGATGTAGAAGATAATTTTTTTTAAAAAAATTACTCATACTGAAAGTAATTTTCTAATACAATTTAAAAATCTAAATGAAAAAATCATAAATAAAATAAACGAATTGCAATTGAATATAGAAAATATAACTAAGCAATTAGAAAATTTGATAAATAAAACTAAAAATAATTTAGATGATTATATAAATAAAACTAAATGTAATTTAGACGATTATAAAGTACTTAGTAATCGAAAAATACAAGATATAGAAATATTCTTAAACGAGTGTAAAACAAACAATGAAAAAATATCTTCAGTTTTACAAAGTTCATTGTATATAGAAAAACCTGCAAGTGATGAACACACATTAAAAATAACAACAACACAATAATCAGTATTAAAATTATTATTAACTTAAATATGAACAAACGACAATTAGTTCAAGAATTGCATAAATCAACTCGTAGAATATTTATTCGAAGGAAAGTTGTTACAAAAGGGATAGATGATCTATGGCAAATAAATTTAGTTGAAATGGGTATTTATTCTACTTATAATAAAGGATATCGCTTTTTATTAACTGTAATCGATACATTTTCAAAATTTGCTTGGGCAATTCCTCTTAAAAGTCAAAATGGCGTAGGTGTAACTAAAGCAATGGAAAAGATATTTACTTCATCAAATAGAGTGCCTCGTAATTTACAAAGTGATATTGGCAAAGAATTTTATATTCAACATTTTCAAAATTTAATGAAAAAGAATAGTGTTATTCATTATTCAACGTATAATACAAAAGGATTAATGTGGAAACAAATCAGTTTTAATGGATCTTTTAAATGGGTTGATAACGTAAAAGAATTAGTTGATACATATAATAATACAAAACATCGTACTATCAAAATGAGTCCTAAAGATGGTAACTCATCTAGTGAGAAATTGCTATTAAAAACAGTTTATAGTAATTTAAAAACATTACCAATACCTATATATAAAATAAGTGATTTCGTTCGTATTAGCAAGCACAAACATGTTTTTGAAAAAGGATATACACCAAACTGGACAACAGAAATTTTTAAAATTGTATCCCTGTTCGGGCGCCAAAATTTTGTAACGATGTTTGTTCGGAATGTGACGATGTGGTGCTTGTAGCACGGATAGGACAGTCTGTCCAGGGTCGGTTGATCCCCACGTCGTCTGTTACTTTTAAATGATAAGGCCGGTGTTGATTATTAAACTTATAGATGATTTATTTACTACTAAATATCCTATGCTTAACAATGTTTGGCCCTATGCTATTATTAATGTTATTTACTATGTGTACAATCTTACGTATATATCTTTACTACAATATCTTTACTCTTTTGTTATATATTTGCCTCTTTCTCTAATATTCAGACTTCTATATAATGGTCGACCTTTGAATAATACCACACTCTTAAGAATTTTACAGGGGAAAACCTATGTATATGAACCCTATGAACCAATTCGAATTTGATCAGTGAGGTTCCAATAACACTCACAACAAATTCTTCAAAATACAATCCCTCGTAATCAAACAATCAAATTACCCAGTGAGCTCCAATACTCACTTTACCAACGATGATTTCCTTGTATCACTGTATACAAATCCAACCTGTAAATAAGAACTCTAATAACAGTATAAGACCTCCAATAGGTCTATATATTAATTAACAACGTTGCAGGACCGTGAGGGCCTAAGTTCCCTAATATTGATCAACGTTGCAGGACCGTGAGGGCCTAAGTTCCCTAGTAATGATCAACGTTTCAGGACCGTGAGGGCCTAAGTTCCCTAATAATGATCAACGTTGCAGGACCGTGAGGGCCTAAGTTCCCTAATAATGATCAACGTTGCAGGACCGTGAGGGCCTAAGTTCCCTAATAATGATTAACCTGTCTATCTGTCTTCTGAATATACAGCGGCAGTTACTCACAATATATATTCAGACCTAACCTGTCTAGTGAATATACAGTGGCGGTGCCTCACAATATATATTCACTTAGTCACGCGGACGGTGTAAAAGTCGTAGGGGTCTCGTACACACTAATACACCGGGGAGTGGAGGAGTATACTGTAGTGGTCTCGTACAAAGTATACCCTGAGTTGGTTGGATCAGGTGAAGTATACGGTGGTAGACACGCACAGCATATATAGTACTTGCTAGGGAATACGAGTTTATATACTGTAGAGGTCTCGCACAAAGTATAGAACTGGGGGAACAGTACTTCTCAGTGTGTGCACCCACCGATCGTACCCAACAAGGAGAGTAAATTTGAGGACAAGGTACGTCTTCGTTTTACGTCTCTCGTAACGTCTGGTGCCTATGGAATGGCAATACTGATCACACTTGTAATCAGTGAAACCCTAACGAGTCAGCCTTGTTTTGAGCGAAAGCTTAAGAATCGTATAAGCTTTATATACAACTCGCACAAGTCAATCTGACCGACGATACAGAAATCGACAGAAATTAATCAATATCGATTTTTATCTATGCCGGCGAATTATGTACCCTAAACAAATTTTCCATATATAGGTCAGAAATACACTTTACTTATGTTGTAGAGCTTTACGTTATATTAGCTTTACATATTCCCTATAAACTTTCAACGTGCTTTGTTATACATAGTCTCTTAGCGCATGGGTATTCAATACGAAGCCTAGCGCAATGGGTGAATGCTGGTTTTCTACGCCAGAGGACCAGGTTCGAACCCCGTCGGAGGCAAATATATTTTTTCTTATTATTATTATTTTTTTATTTATTATTATTTTCTAGGGGAAAATATGTAACTTCGTTACAAATTGAATAAAGCAAATAAAAAAGAAGAAAAAGAAAAAAGTAAAAAAAAAAAGAATTTGATGCTGTATATTATAGGGCAGTAGTTCAGCTTTATTTCAAAATTCTTTATTTCTTTAAACCTATCTAATTTGTACATTTCATTATATTTTCTTAAGTTTATGAGTTCATTCATTTTTTGTGTTTACTTCTATTTAATTCATTGGCTTGTTTTATCAGTTCATTTACTAATTTCTTATATACATAACTTATTTATCTATAATATGTTGTATCAAAGAAGTTTAATCTAAAAAGAAGAATCAATTTTCAATTTCACGCTAAAATTTTAAAAAACCAGTGCGAAAGATCAGAATGAAGTTGAAGCTGGGTAAAGTTCAGCATTTACCAGCTTCAAAGTTCTATCCATATGATCTTTCTATTAAGAAACAAGACTTTATATTACAGCCATATGATAAGTCACGATTTTACATACGTTTGATTGTGTGTATATTTAAATATATGACTTCAATTAGTTACGCATGAATGATCACTGGGTCTTTCGTTTTGTGCAATACATTTTGTTTGTGTATTCCTAGAATTATGATCGGATCTACATTTTTTTTTTATTAAAATTTGCAAGCATATATTTTGTTTGTGTAATTTCATTACACACAATTTTTCTAATTCTGAACTATTTAATTGTTCATGATCATGAATATATTTTGTTTGTGTATTCTTTAAAGTTTGAATACAAAATTTTAAAAGCCAAAAATTGAATATTGAGTTTATGAAATTTTGTACTGCATAATTATAATTCGCATGGCGTATATTTTGTTTGTGTAATTTAATGACGAAAAAATTTTCTGATTCTAGTTTTTGATCATGAAAATGAATAATTTTTGATTTTTGTTTTGTAAAAGGAATGTACGTACATATGTATATACATTTGTATGTACATACGTTTATACATTAAGTATTAAGATCAATATATGGATATATAATATAACATTTTATATATCCAATCATCATTGTATCAATTATAGTACTATAATAATAAAATATTATTTTATTTTTTTGATACATAATAAAATGTTATTTTATATATCCATATATTTGTATGCATTAATATTATGCATGTACATATCTATGTATATATGTATATATGGACATATGTATATGTATTATAGTACATGAGCATATGTACGTCATCAAAAAAAAAATCAAAAATTATTCATTTTCATGATTAAAAACTAGAATCAGAAAATTTTTTGGTCATGAAATTACACAAACAAAATATATGCTTGCAAATTTTAATAAAAAAAAAATGTAGATCCGATCATAATTCTAGGAATACACAAACAAAATGTATTGCACAAAACGAAAGACCCAGTGATCATTCATGCGTAACTAATTGAAGTCATATATTTAAATATACACACAATCAAACGTATGTAAAATCGTGACTTATCATATGGCTGTAATATAAAGTCTTGTTTCTTAATAGAAAGATCATATGGATAGAACTTTGAAGCTGGTAAATGCTGAACTTTACCCAGCTTCAACTTCATTCTGATCTTCCGCACTGGTTTTTTAAAATTTTAGCGTGAAATTGAAAATTGATTCTTCTTTTTAGATTAAACTTCTTTGGTTGTATGTATATGCATGTGTATATTGATGTTGTTTTAATTAATTTCATTTTCGTTTTATTTTGTCAATAATTCATGCATATACATACATTACATTTGTATTTTCTCTACCTTATTGCTTATTTATTTTCACCGCCCATTCCGGTCCCTTGATGGTGGTGTATGAGGCTCTTTGCCGGACTCGAACTGGCTTGTCGTTTATTATAAAAAGAACCGTCCGTTCTTTTTTCTGTAGCTTTATCCTCCGCCAGACCTCCCTCAGTTCTTCCTTCTGACCTGTGGTCAACGGCTTCTCCGATGTGTAGTTAGGCAGTTCATCGGGCTTTTCGGTTTTTGGTGGTTTTGCTGTTGTTGTTTTGTTGGTTTTCTTGATGGTTGGTGGTCTCAATTGGATATTTTCGATGATTTTAATCTTCGATTTCTTATTTGCTGTTTTTGGTGTTGCTGTTGGTGTCATTGTTGGTGTTGTGGTTGGTGTTATTGTTGGTGTTGTGGTTGGTGTTATTGTTGGTGTTATTGTTGGTGTTGTGGTTGGTGTTATTGTTTCTGGTGTTGTTGTCCGATCTTTCTTTGTGTTTTTGGTAGGCTTGACTGGCCTCTTGTACCACCTTGGAGTTACTTCTCGCCAGTCCGTCAAGATGATATCTGCTTGTCTACTCGTGGATGGTGGTATCCTTGGCTTATCCAAGGATTCTTCGCTGATGTTTGCGAGGACGGCTTTGAAAGCACCAGGTCTTATTGGTTTCGTCCTTCTCCTTACACATGGATCGTTTCGTGATGGAGATACCATAATTCTGGTTCGTCTTTGAGTTTTTCTTTGGTGATTTTTCTCTTTAATATGTTTGGTGATTTTTACAAGGTGTTGATCGCTTGGCTCCATTCTAACGACTGATGATTTCTGTTGACTGACTCCCTTTTTACAGGAAATTTTGGTGGCGTTCACCAAATTTACGCGTACATAGTACTCCTTCATATCTTTTACATGTATGCGTTCTACCTTATTATTACGCACATTTTCGATTTCAGCTATAACAGGTGACACCATTTTTATAACCTTATGAGGGCCACTATACTTGTTGTTAAGTTTGGCGTTGAAGTTTTTTATCTTAAAGGAGAGTACCCTTTCCCTCTTCATGATCAAATCTCCAGGCTTCGGTGTCCAGCTTCGTCTTCTAAGGTTGTAATGATGACTTGGCGTTGTCAGCGCTTTGTTCATGTTGATGCGGACTAACTTGAAGACCTCTTGAAGCCGCTGGTGACTTTGTTCAGCATTATGTTCAGCATTAGGTGACGTACTTTTACCATATACTGTTGTTGGTAATACTATTTCTCGACCATAGTTTAAGAAAACTGGTGTGTATCCTGTTGATTCGTTTTGACTGGTGTTTAAAGCTCTAGCATCTTCTTAAATTTGTGACTGGTGTATTGATGTCCATTATCTGAGATGAAGACCTCTGGAATCCCATTTCTGGCTATGATTCTGTCTTTAAACTGTTTGATTAATATCGGAGTTGTTGCATCTCTTACAGCAACGAACTCTGTCCATTTAGTAAACTTGTCGTGAAATACTAGTATCATAGTATTCCCTTTCTTCGAACTGGGTAGTGGACCTATGAAATCAGAACTTACGACCTGCCAAGGGTAATTTGCAACCCTACTATACATTTTTCCCGCAGGGGCTTTCTGACTTGATTTATACTGTGCACAAGAATTACAAGATCTTACATACTTTGCTATATCGCGGAACATACCGGGCCAATAATATAGTCTAGCTATTCGTGCTATAGTTTTCCGAATACCTAAGTGTCCAGAAGTTACTTCGTCGTGATTCTCGTATAAAATTTTCTTTATTTCATGTCTATCGATGCACCGTTTCCATTCAAGACCAGTATCATCTATACTAGATCCATGAAAATGTCTGTACAATGTACCGTCTTGTATCACATAATCCGGATGATCCTTTGGTCGTTCTTCGACGTCTTTCATCTTACGGATATACCATGATTTTGGATTTTTACTGTCAATGTTGCATAGGTCAGCTTCATTAATCTCTGGTAGTGGTTGTCTGGATAGAGCATCAGCTACTATGTTGTATTTACCTTTCCTATATTTGATTTCAAAATCATATTGTTGTAATTCTAGTGCCCATCGTGCCAATCTTCCAGATGGATTCTCCATCGAATGTAGCCACTTCAGTGATTGGTGATCCGTTATCACCATGAAATGATACCCTTCCAAATAAGGTCTCATTTTCCTTATTCCCCATATCACAGCTAAACATTCTTTTTCAGTTACGCTGTACTTCTTCTCGGTATCGTTGAGCGTTCTGCTCGCATATGCGATAACCTTTTCTTGATTTTCCAGGAGTTGATACAACACAACTCCCAATCCGTCATCACTTGCATCGGTTTGCAAGATGAACATTTTTGTGAAGTCTGGGCACGATAAAACTGGTGCTTCTGTCAATTGCCTTTTGATTTCTTCAAAAGCTTGCTGTTGACTTTCCTCCCACTTCCAGTTTTTATTCTGCATTTATTTTTAAGTTGGCTGTTATCAGGCGGTCAAAGACTTGTTGAAGATGTTGAATATGTTGATCGAAGCTCTTACTCACTACTATGATATCATCTAAGTAAGCGAATGCATGTGGTTCCATTTCGGGACCAATCACTTGGTCTAGAACTCGTTGAAAAGTGGCTGGCGCAGAATGGTGACCAAATGGCATTACTTTCCATTGGTATAATCCTCTGCCGGGGACAGTGAAAGCTGTATATGCCCAGCTGGATGTTTCTAGAGGAATCTGCCAGTATCCATTTTTCAAGTCAATCGTTGAGATGTATTGTGCGCCTTGAAGTTTGTCCAGGATGTGATTAATTTGTGGTAACGGATATGCATCTTTGATGGATTGTTCATTTAGTACTCTGTAATCTATACACAATCTCCATCCTCCTTGTTTCTTCCGTACCAGAACTATAGATGAACTATATGGACTATAAGATGGTTCGATACGATCTTGTCTTAACAATTCATCAATTTCATTATTGATAACCTCTTGCATAGCCGGATTGCGAGGGTAGTATCGTTGTTTGAATGGTTTGTCATTCTTCATGCGAATACTATGTTCAGATAACTGGGTGGTTCCCTTTACTGCATCAAACCTTGTTAATTGGTTGCTTAGGAAGTTCTTAATTCTGTCTTGCTCTGATGTTATATAATGAATATCCGAGTAATCTTCATGAATTTCATGCAATGTTAACTCTTTTCCGCTAATGATCAGCTTAGCTTCCATTGCATACAGAAAATCAATCCCCAGAATGACTTCTTCAGTTAGTTTTGGGAGATAGTATAGAATATGTTCTGTCGATTTATTTTCCCAAGTCATTTTAAACTCATTGCATTCATTTACGAGAACTTTCTTACCATCAGCCATATATGTTTCTAGTTTACAACGTTGTGTAGGATGTTTTCTGGCTTTTAACATGTTGCGTACCTTATCAGCTATGAACGTTAATCCTGCTCCTGTATCTATTAGAGCACTGTAATTCGTACCAAAAATATTCATATTCAACATATATCTACGTTTGGCTTTACGTGATGAGGCGTGTTCTTCTGGGATGTAGGTCTGCCTCACTGTCCTAACATCCCTCTGGCTTTTCCCGACTGGCATTTGCATGTTTGTTCTTTACATTGGTTGCATCGCCTTTTCCTTTTCTTACAATTCATTTGAATATGACCAGGCTCACCGCAATTCCAACACTTCTTGTTATTGATGGGAAAAACATTTGCTATCTTCGGCTTCATTCTGTTTTCTGTAGTTGTCTTACTCTTTTGGACTTTATTATTTTCTGATCTCACTCGTTCATATTCTTCACCTAACCTTATCAATTCATTCAGATTAGTGAAGTCCCTTGGTCTGATGTATAATTTATATTCTGGCAACAGATTCTCATATATTCTTTCTAATTTTTCTTCTTTTGTTGCTTTTGTCTGCCAACGCTGTAAGGGCTTGTATTGCTGTGACGTAGTCTTTGACTCGTTCGTTGAACTTTTGTGTACGATTTCTAATATCGTCTTCTAGTTTTACATGGTATCGCGATGGTAAATGGAAACTTTTGAAATCTTCTACAAATTCTTCCCAACTAGTCCAACTTTGCGTGTTATTTCTATACCAAATGAGTGCTGTCTTCGTAAGCAACTCAGGTAATGCTTTCAATAAGCGTGATGTTGGTATAGTATAACACTCGGCCATTTCCTCGACTCGTTCTAGGAAATTTAGTGCGTCCTGTCCTTGGTCGAATTTAAGATTCCATTTTCTAACCTTATCCATTACATCTGCATCTGATAAACCGGTGTTTTCTGGTTTACACGCTGTCTGATGGTTTGCTGGTGGTGTGTAGGCTGTCCAGAACGGCGATGATGGAACACAGTACGGTGGTGTTGTTAACAAGTTTGCTGGATACATATATGGTATACTATAGTGTGGGTTACTTGTTACTACTGGCGTACAGATGTTGCTTATCATAGTAAATTGTGGTATCGTTGTATATGTGCACGTTGTTTCAGTATGGACATTACTCATTATAGGTGGTATACTAGGGATAACGATTTGGTTCGCGATGGTAGAAATTTCTTGTGCTACAGTAGTCGTGGTTGCGTTTTCAATTCTAATTGAGTTCATGGCACTCGGGTCAGTTCTGTTAGGTACACTACTTGATCTCGACAAGTATTGCTCTACCGCAGTATAATGTTTTCTAAGATAATCTATCAATCTCTTTCTAAGCTCCTCTACCGTTCCCGTGGTAGGTAACCCTCTTTTATTTACTTCTTCGATAAGATCATCTTTTCGAAGGGCGTAAATCCAACTGGTGGTATTAGTAGGTGTACTCGCAGTGGAGTTTTCTGTGGTCGCCATCACTCTACTATAAACTGTTGAGTCACTACTATATTTTAGTACTGGTGAACCTACAAGCTGAGGTTCTTGTTGTTCGGACCGTTGAATCACTACTCCTTCTGAGCACTGGTGTTATTCAACTTGAGTCCCTGTTCGGGCGCCAAAATTTTTTAACGATGTTTGTTCGGAATGTGACGATGTGGTGCTTGTAGCACGGATAGGACAGTCTGTCCAGGGTCGGTTGATTCCCACGTCGTCTGTTACTTTTAAATGATAAGGCCGGTGTTGATTATTAAACTTATAGATGATTTATTTACTACTAAATATCCTATGCTTAACAATGTTTGGCCCTATGCTATTATTAATGTTATTTACTATGTGTACAATCTTACGTATATATCTTTACTACAATATCTTTACTCTTTTGTTATATATTTGCCTCTTTCTCTAATATTCAGACTTCTATATAATGGTCGACCTTTGAATAATACCACACTCTTAAGAATTTTACAGGGGAAAACCTATGTATATGAACCCTATGAACCAATTCGAATTTGATCAGTGAGGTTCCAATAACACTCACAACAAATTCTTCAAAATACAATCCCTCGTAATCAAACAATCAAATTACCCAGTGAGCTCCAATACTCACTTTACCAACGATGATTTCCTTGTATCACTGTATACAAATCCAACCTGTAAATAAGAACTCTAATAACAGTATAAGACCTACAATAGGTCTATATATTAATTAACAACGTTGCAGGACCGTGAGGGCCTAAGTTCCCTAATATTGATCAACGATGCAGGACCGTGAGGGCCTAAGTTCCCTAATAATGATCAACGTTTCAGGACCGTGAGGGCCTAAGTTCCCTAATAATGATCAACCTGTCTATCTGTCTTCTGAATATACAGCGGCAGTTACTCACAATATATATTCAGACCTAACCTGTCTAGTGAATATACAGTGGCGGTGCCTCACAATATATATTCACTTAGTCACGCGGACGGTGTAAAAGTCGTAGGGGTCTCGTACACACTAATACACCGGGGAGTGGAGGAGTATACTGTAGTGGTCTCGTACAAAGTATACCCTGAGTTGGTTGGATCAGGTGAAGTATACGGTGGTAGACACGCACAGCATATACTTGCTAGGGAATACCAGTTTATATACTGTAGAGGTCTCGCACAAAGTATAGAACTGGGGGAACAGTACTTCTCAGTGTGTGCACCCACCGATCGTACCCAACAAGGAGAGTAAATTTGAGGACAAGGTACGTCTTCGTTTTACGTCTCTCGTAACGTCTGGTGCCTATGGAATGGCAATACTGATCACACTTGTAATCAGTGAAACCCTAACGAGTCAGCCTTGTTTTGAGCGAAAGCTTAAGAATCGTATAAGCTTTATATACAACTCGCACAAGTCAATCTGACCGACGATACAGAAATCGACAGAAATTAATCAATATCGATTTTTATCTATGCCGACGAATTATGTACCCTAAACAAATTTTCCATATATAGGTCAGAAATACACTTTACTTATGTTGTAGAGCTTTACGTTATATTAGCTTTACATATTCCCTATAAACTTTCAACGTGCTTTGTTATACATAGTCTCTTAGCGCATGGGTATTCAATACGAAGCCTAGCGCAATGGGTGAATGCTGGTTTTCTACGCCAGAGGACCAGGTTCGAACCCCGTCGGAGGCAAATATATTTTTTCTTATTATTATTATTTTTTTATTTATTATTATTTTCTAGGGGAAAATATGTAACTTCGTTACAAATTGAATAAAGCAAATAAAAAAGAAGAAAAAGAAAAAAGTAAAAAAAAAAAAGAATTTGATGCTGTATATTATAGGGCAGTAGTTCAGCTTTCAGATTTCGCGTAATTTAGAAGGCTTGAACCTAGAGACATGGAACGACAGAGTCATCATTAAGCCAACCACTTAACACATTTCACCATCAAATTCTACATTAGTTTATAAGTTAAAATTTGGTTTGTTTTAACACATTTTATCTCAATTTTAAGCTATTCAAATACTATACATATTGTTATCAGTATATACACATACATTTAAATGTCTATACTATATATGATATATTCAAAACACTACGAAATTATAAATTATATATGCATATATATAAACAACGCGTGTATATGAATATTACAAGTGAATTAATTAATTAAAAATATTCAAATATTGTTTACTAATTATTGTTATAACATTAATAACTTCCGACAACACATTCTGAATACATACATACATACATTGTAATGTAAGCCATTGGTACATGCACCTTTCCACAGTGGGACTTATCTCTTCTACGGCAGTCCTTTACGGACAAATAAATTTTCGGCTTCCTCTTTCAAGCCCTTCTTCTCGGTAGGACTCGAGGAAGGTCTTGTGGTGTAATGTAAGCCATTGGTGCTATTCAAAAAAGACAGATCTGGCATTACCGTGATCTGCCATTTTCGAATAATACCAAGTGTGAACTCAAAAATATATATATTTCTGTTTCATTCACATTACACACTTATATATAGATAATACACTTGTCTTTCGAAATAATGACATATGGCGTGATCGGTTGCCGTTAATTTCATTGTTTCGAAAGAATCAGGTGTTTTTCTCATAAATATATGTATGTAAACGAGGGAGAGGGCAAAGTTATCCAGAACATTCTAGAAACTTTTCGAAAAGAAAAAGGGAATAGAACGGGAAAGGGAGTAAAAAAATGCTTGTAAATTTTTAGTAAGTCGGGGTCCAGAGATCAGAAAATAAAGTTGTTATAAGAGGTGTTTGATTAGAAAAAAATGAACAAGAAAAAAAAAAATTGATATTGAAAATTGCACGTTATATGCTCAAAAAAAATAAAAATTTTATTTCATTGAAGTGGAAGTATTAAAAAAATATTTTCAAAGTAAAAATTTTTACAGAAAAATAAAATGGAAAGAATTTAGTTTCGGGTTCATGAAGTCGTTTTAAAAATAAAAAAAAGGCAAAATAAAAATTGTACAATGAAGGAAAAAATTATAAAAACCGCAGGGCCGGCAAATTTAATATTTAGTTGAAAACTTAAAAAAATTAAATAAATAAAAATAAACCAAAAATTTGTATTTAACTATAAAAATTAAAGAAGAAATAAAATTTTTTTGTTTAAAACAAAGTAAAGACGAAACTGTAAAATAAAGATTAGCAATTAAAAAATAAAAAAAATAAATAAATAAATAAATAAAACAATACAATAAAACGTGGTCGTGAAACAAAAATAATTTTGATTTTGGAAACAAAAAAAAAAACAAAGTATATGGTTAATATAAAAATTACAAATATGAAAAAATTAACAATAAGATAGAAAGGAAAAATAAAAAAATATATACTATATATGAAGAAAAATTAGAAAAACAAATAAAATGGGTTATAAATTAAAATTAAAAATATTAAATTCCGAAATAGAAAAAAAAGAAAAAAAAAGAAGTAAAATATGAAATATGTTATTGAATAAATTAATTTTTTTTAATATATATGAATTATTAATAAAATCAAATCTTTCTTGCAAAAACAAATACATTAAACGCATAAGTATAATATTTTAGTGTAAGATTTGATTTCAAGAATAAATGTAATTTTTTTTGAATTATCATATACATTAATTGATTTCTTTTTATTTTTTTTTTGTAAGAGAAAATAAGAGAAACGAATTTACATTTTATGATTTAACGTTGTAGTTGTAGAGCAGGATGAGATGTGCTCGGATGCACCAACGTTGGTAGACCCGTCCTCCATTTGGTGAGTATCCCTATCATCACTGAACATTGGTTCGTGGACCCCTCCCTTTTGCACATTCAACCCGGTCCTTTATTTTGATTTCGTTTGATAAATTTTTAAATTTGAGATTTTGAAGTGCGGTTGATAACAGGTTCGTTCGATTTATACCTGTATGTTTTGATAATATATGAGAACCGTCTCATATAAAGTGATTCTATAAAAATTAAGTGATTCTAGTAAGTTTTTTTGTATGAACTTTATCAAATCCTCGGCGTGATTTTTTTATGTGTTATGCGAGGATGTTCGATCATGTGTGTGTGCGTGTTTCGGTCATTATTGTTTAAAGATCCCCCCCCCCCTCGACTGAGCAAAGCAGGCCGGTACAAGCATGCTGAGATATAATCAATAATGATCAGCAAGTCAGCGATTAATTTCATTTTATTTAGTTTCGCGAACAATATGTTTCATTCATGTTTTAAAATTTCATCGATAGTTTTTGAATTCTAGTACGTTACATTCTTTTTTTAAACCACACATGAGACAGAACATCTTGACGTCTTTACATAACATATATGACGCCTAACGGTATCGTATGTGTTGTGTCTAAACATTAGGGCGTAACATCCTTACGTAACAACATGTATACTCATGTATTCATTCATCTGAAAAAAATTTATAGTAATAATAACATTAGTTTTTTATTTGTATCACATAATACGAATCATAATAATAACAAACTTGAAAATATTTTTTATCAATTTTGTCGCACGACTTTTTTTAATATGCTTTGTATAAACGTATTTGATTTTGTTTTGTTTTGTATACATTTACTATATGTCTTTCAAAAAAAATATTTATAATTTTTTGTAGTCTTTTTATAGGTTTCTTATTAAAATTTACCCTAATCGGTCATATCAGTAGTCAAAAAATGTATAATAACAGTAACATTGCCCTGTATAGTATTTTTGCATTTATATTACATATTATGAATTATATTTATAATGAATTTGAATAATTTTCCTTATCACTTTTTTCACATCATATGATTTTAGTTAAATTTTGCATAATCGTTTTTTTTTTATCTCTGTTTTGTATGCATTTACTATATATCCTATATGAAAAATATATTTATAATTTTTTGTGGTTTTTTGAGGTTTTTACGGTTTTCTTATTAAAATTTAATTTAATAACAATTTCTATATGTTTTTTTTTTTTTTTTGCTTATTATATATAATAAGTATATGTGTAATATGCAATTAAAATAAGATATATAAAAAATATACATACATATGTATATAATGATAATTTTTGGTAATACTTAAAACTAATTATGAGGAAGTGATGATAAAAAATTTTAAACTGCCATAATGTAAAATCTATATGTTAAAGATAATTTTTAGCTATATAAACAGAATTTTTAATTGAAAAATTCATAAAATATTTTATGTCGTCAGATGATATTGACCATGAGAGAATGTGGGCTAAAATAGAAAAAGAGCTCCAAGAACTTGATAGCAGTGATGATAATACAAAAAAAGAAGAAGAAACAAATGACCAAACGCTTTTAAAATTAAAAGAAAAAGCATGGAAACTAAAAGAAGAAGAACTCGATAGGAAAAAAGCAGAGCTTCAAAAAATACAAAAAAAACATTCAAGAAAGAGAAATTCGTTTAAAAAATCAAGAAAAAAATCTTATAGATAAAGAAATTTTCTTGAAAAATTCAAAGCATGTTATTCAACATTTAGAGATGCGTTCAACGCCTGTGTTGGGATAGGCAATGCATTTTGGGGAGATTTTGTGGAGCATATTCCTCATTCAATAAAGATAAATTTAAATAGGTAAGTGTTCCTCATTCATTTGTTATTTCACTAGAAAAAAACCTTGAACAATACTTAAAGCACATTCAACCTACCCTTAATACCACCACCTACCCACCTTGAAAAATATTTACGTCAATGACATCACGAAGACTTTAAAAACTTAAGATAATTTACCCACCAAACACACCATAGAGTAAACAACAACCAATTATATAATTACATCACCCACACAAATTTTTTAATTAAACCACTCCTTTCACCAACACGATCTATTCACAACCCCATTATCTTTTCTAAACCATTACGTCATTAACTCCAATTAAACCACTCCTATCACCAGCACAATACACTCAGTGCCGTCATTATTCAACCCACGACGTCATCAATTCTTTTTAAACCACTCCTCATTTCATCACGATCCACCCATCGCAGCCATTTTCTTTTCTCATATCATGACATCATCAAATTAATGACGTCATAAAATGGCACAACAACCCTCCTCTGATCCAGAACATACATATCCTAACTACTCATACATCTAAACCCATATATTCATATGATAATTATGTCGATCAACTTAAATTCGCTTAAATAAATCTTTAGAAATAGCAAAAGAAAATATCTTTCAATCAAAAATTAAATCAAAGGAAAGATATGACAAAAACGCTCACATTCCAAATTTTAAAATAGGTCAATTCGTTTATTTACGGGACAAAGAGACAAACCAAGGTAAAAAGTTGAGAGCCAATTACAATGGTCCTTATGAAATTGTTCATATTTATAACCAAAACGTGTCTTTAAAAATAAAAGGAAAATATGTAAAAGTTCATAAAAATAGATTAAAACCTATGGAATAATTTCAGGTTATTCGCTACTGTTTGTTTCTCTGCCAACTTCGATTTGGAATCCGTTTCGAGCAGTGCTGGCATTTCATACATATCACATACGTCAACGTCACCGTATATTTCAAAAAATGCTCTTTAGTCAAAAGCACATATCATAAATCAATTACGGCATGCAACTCAAATAATGCTACTAAATCCTATTATTGTAAGCAATCCCTTAATTTCGTCGAAATCCAGATACCAATATTAGAATCAAAATTTAAATCGTTACAAAATCTGATTGGTCACTCACGTGTTAAACGCGGATGCTTTAACCTCGGAGGAAGAGTTTTCAAGACAGTTTTAGGTACCATGGACGCAGAAGACGCTGAATATTACGAGAATGCAATCACCTCATGAAGGAGCAAACTCAAATTTTGAAAAATACTATTGAAAACTTCAACGAAACTGCAAGTAAACTAAAAATTCATGAAGCAGAACTTAATGAAAATCTACGCAAAATCGAAAAATATAATAAAATGGCTACTGATATGATATCAGATATACGTAGAACCGAATTAATTACTCAACATATTGGATTGCTTAACTTTTTAACAAATGAAGTAAATGAAGGAATCGATAATTTTGTGAATATCGTACTTTTTGCGAAAAAGGATGTTTTGCTTCCACTGATAATAACACCAACTCAGTTACTGAATGAGTTGTCTAGTCACACTCAATATTTACCAAAACACTTAGAATTTCCAGTTCCTCTAGAATTAGATAATATGCACTACTAATTTGATACAGCCAAATTACAAGTTTGTTACAAAAGCTCAAATTTAATTTTCATTATAAATTTGCCACTAACTGATAAAGGACTTTTTACTATATAGTATATCATTCGTTACCATTGTCAATTCCTTACAATAAATCTTCTACTTCTTTTGTGTATATTCAACCAACTCATGATTATATAGCATTATCACAAAACGAAACTTCTTACACAATCATTCATAGCATGAACGAATGTAAACCTCCAATAAATGAACATTATTTGTCTAAATATGAAGTCGTATATCCAACCAATCAAAATTCTATATGTGAAATAAAATTATTATCAACCATTTCAAATCAAATTCCAAAAATTTGTAACACAAAATTTCTTTATGGAAATGTCAAAATCATTCGTAAACTAAAATTCAATAAATGGATATTGATAACATCAAAGGATCAACCTTTAGTAATCTCGTGTAACAATTCTAATAAAGTATTTAAAGAAAATTTTGTCGGAACTAAACTTTTGTCACTACAACCTTCTTGTGAAGCATATTTCAATCATAATAAATTGATGTCTGACAGCTCAGTACAAACTCATTTTAAATCAGTCATACCTTCAATAAGTATTATATCCGACGATTTTTGTAATAAAAATGATGAAATAAACCTTAAACATGACGCCTCTTTCTTTATCTAACAAAAATCTAGAAAAATTTAAAGCAATGACAAGTGACTTAGATGATTTGAATAAAAGAATTACAGAAGCAAAGGATCATCCTATATTTATAATAAAATCATCATTGTTCACAAATATAATTTATGTAATAATTGTCCTACTATTTCTGTACTCTATGTTTAAGTTATATTGTTATGTTAAGAAAATAAAAAATAATGTAAAACAACAAGAAAATCAAAATGTAAGAATAACATACATATGTAAGTGAAAATGCTAATTCAATAATGTCAAACGAAGATCAACCTTCAAAACATAAAAGTTCAAAAACACATGTCAAAAAATTTGTCAAAATATGCATCTCCCGCAACATTAAGTGAAATGGAGTTCAATACTCAAAATTGATTTTAAATTATCAATTTTTCCCAAGGGGGAAGGTGTTATGTTCCTATAACATAAATTTTAAAAAGTAAGAAAAAACAAATCTCTTTAGATTTCCTTTGTTACATTTTTGCTAAATCTTCAAATTATATTCAAATGCATACAATGTATGCATTAAATAAATTCAATATATAAAATATAAAATGTAACATAAAACTCCATATCCGCTTAAATATAAACATAATGCTAAATTTGCAAATTCCTATGTACAAAATTGCAATTCAACTCATAGTAACAAAGGTTTATCTTCGTCTCATAATTCATATATAGTAATGTGTATATGCACGTTTATATGTAATTATTACACGAGAGAAGTAAATATATAATATATAGGTATTTTAAAAAAAAACTACACGAGTCATATATTTTTTCAATTGTACTGATATGATGTAATTTATGCTACGATTAGTTTATGTGTATGTAAGGTGTTTACATATCTATCACTGCACTCTGTATTTTTGTTTCACTTATGATTTCAATAGTACTGATATACTGAAATTTTAAAAGGGCTAATATTTTTTTCTAGAATAATTGCACTAACTTTCGTTACACATTTTTATGTTTATTTCAATCATACACGCACATATACAAAATTCTATAAATAAATTTATTTATAAAAGAAATTGAAGGCATTTTAAGTATGTTGGTAAAATATCTTAAATAAATTCAAATTGCATTTAAAAACACAGTAAATAGCTTCACAACTTTATTCACATATATGTAAATATTTTATATGTATACAGGACCATATAATGAACCTGGTTAAGAAAGTTTTTATGTTTTGAATAAGCTAAAAAATTTTTTACTTCTGAATAAAAGAAAAAGCTTATAAATTTATTGCGTTATAAAATTTATTATTTCAACTTTTATTAGAACACGTACAATTTTTATATCTATCATTACAGTTTTAAAAATTTACTTTTAGTTATGTGATTTTTACACCGCATAAAACAAAGTGTTCTAAATTGTATCCTGTAAACTACATAACCAGTAGCAATCACATAAAGTATAAAACACAAACCCTGCTGTTATCTTAGTGTAAAGTTCAACTCCGTTTTTTATTCCTAAAATTTTCCCGTGAAAAATAAGAGTAATATTGGGCGGTCTACAATCTGTTTTCTTCTTTTGTATGAAATGTGAATATTATTAAAAAGAAAAGTCAGAAATACTTGAAAATCCTTACATTCAAAAACACCCACTTTTGAATTATAAAGCTAAGAATATTTTGTTGAGCTTGCTTGTTACTTGACATGATTGTTTTGTACAATTAAAATAAGAATTGTTATAAAAATTAATTTGCAAAAAATTTTGTCTGAAGCACATGAAAGGAAATTGTACATATTTTGCGGTTTTCTAAAATTTATGATAAAAATTTTTAACGCTTGACTGTAATGGTATTAGCATAAATTCGACTTTAATGTCAGTTGTAAAAAAACTAAAGTTCTGAGCATCTACCGTGTGAAAATAAAACAGTAAAAGAACGTATACATTAAAACAAAAATGAAAGAAGAAATAAAAAGAATGTGAATGAAAAGAGTGTAGATAATCGCAACATATAGTATGTATTTCAATTGAAGATCAATTGGGAAATTTGGTGTCAATTTCAGCCTTACCTGCGAAAATAATTCATAAAATTTTTGCTGAAGATTGGGAAGAATTCGAAAATGATTCTGTAAGTATGAATAAAAACATATTAAGAAAACTGATTCTAAATTTGTTATTTTTATGAAGGAATACATTTATGAAAATGGGCATGAGGTTATACTGCTAACGACTGCATGCGAGCAGGATCCTACAGTTTCATCAACAATAGTGGAATAAAAAGTGGATACGTTTCGATAGCAAAAAAATATAACTGTATTTCAATTTTATTTTTCTCTAAGCATATTTTTTATTGTAATATGTAACGAAAAAAGAATAAATCTCGTAATATACATTTTTCTGTTTTATATTTTATTGTTTTGAGTAGACGCGGCCCTACGTTTGGGGCAAACAGGGCTATGCCCCACCAAGATTGTCTGGGAATATATTAAATTAATCCTTTTTTTTGACCGCAATTTAATAGGAAATTTTTTTTCTCACCAAAATTCCAAAATTCCTGAATAAAGTATCAATATTTGTATACTTTACCCAATTATTTATATTTGTTTTTCATAATTATTTTATTATTTGCCCCCTTAAACTTTTTTTAAGAACGTCTATGTTAAAACTACCTATCAATATTCGATATAATAATAACAAAGTCCCAAGCAATATGTATACAATGTGTATGTAAACATGAAGAATATAAGAATTTATCAACATCCAATACAACGGGCTAATCGCTTATAGCCCTAGCAATATTTATTCAATGTGCATATAAAAATATAGAATAAAAAAGTTTATCAATATTCAATACAAGGGACTAATTTATTTACAGTCCCAAAAAAGAGAATTCTCTTCGTATTTTCAATACTGTGTTGCCGTCTCTGTTTTTCTAATACCTAGAAATGGCAGAGAATGACAATACAATGTTAATAAGTAACAAGTTTGAAGTGCCGCTGTTTCGTAAACCAGAATTAGGGTGTTGGGCAGCAAAAATGGAAAAAAAGTCGTGTTTTAAATTCGTTATAACACTTATTTTTATTTGTACTTAAAAATTAGGAAAAAAAACAATTTACAAAATAAAAATTCAAGCAAATTAATAAAAAATATAAAATCTAAGGCAAAATAATAATAAATAAAGAATTCAAGCAAATAATAAAAAGTAAAATGCAATTAAATAAAAAATTCAAGCAAATAAGTTAGAAGAATTCAAATAATAAATTCAAACAAAATTAATAGTAAATTAAGAAATAAGAATTCAAAAATAAAAATTAAAAAAGTAAAATGCAATTAAATAAGTATAAATTAAAATGAATGAAAAGCCAAACAACTAAACCAGCTTAGTGCTTGGATCTATTCCACCTTTCTAAGTCCAAGGCGGTCTATGAAAAAAGAAGAAAAAAATAAAAGAATTTAAAAAAAATTATAAAATTGTATATGTAATTTTTGTTAGTCAGATTTATTGAAGTTATCTGCGTTGAAAATTATTGTACCGGATCTTCAGTTAAAATTCGCTGAAGATCGGTTTAAATGTAGATGATATCCAAGTTAAGATTCGCTTGAGATATCACTACGAAGGTACTTTGGATTCTAGTTAAGATTCGCTAGAATCCGGATTAGTATAAAAAATATTTTTTGATTTAACGATCCAGTTAAGATTCGCTGTCTCGTTAAATCGGGGGTACCTTTTAGTTAAGATTCGCTAAAAGGCTCTAGAGGTTCGAAGGATTAAGATTCGTCCTTCTTGATTCTCAGTTAAGATTCGCTGAGACTGAATAAGCAGACAAGGAATTAGTGAAGTATTCACTTGGAAAGTTTGATCAAAAATGATGATTTCTGTTGGATTTCATCTCGTTTATATACGATCTGGGTAAACTGTATTTTTATTGTTTCCCAGTGTAAACAATGGAACAATGTAAACAATAAATTCTATGTTTATTGCACTTGTCAAATAATGAAAATAAATAGTTTGACAAGTGCAGTAATGTATAGTAATGTGTGTGTGAATAAATATTGAAATAAATAAATAAAAAATGATCGTGAAAATTATTAAATGTGAAAGTAAAAATTGAAAAGTGTTAAAAATAATAAATGTGAAAAATAAATAAATATGAAAAAAGATGTGAAATATAAAAATGTGAAAAATAATAATCATGAAAAAACAATATGTGAAAATAAATGTGGAAAGGTGGTGATAAAAATAATAATGTGTTAGTATAAATAATAAAAAAAGGTTATGTTTTGCTTTTTGGGCAAAACATTTTCCGGCCTCCGAAGAGACTGTACTTACCACTTCTTTGGATTGCAAGCGAATTTTTATTCGCCCATTACCCTTCGTGAACCGCAACCACCCTTTGTTGAATACTGGCATTCTGAATTCTTTTGTAGCTGCGGTGACTGCCAACCAAGGTATATTTATTTGTGCCAGTTCCTCTCGGCTAATGTTAGTTAATTCTACATTAGCCGGAATTTTTGAAGAAGGAACTGGCACTGGCAGTTCCGGTATGGGCGATATTGCCCTTATATTTCTGTAGTGCCGGAGTATATTGTTCACAAACCTTGATGGTGTTGGTTTGTCTTCCTCCGGCACGTCGATCTGGATTAAATGCCACGGCATAAATGTGATTACCTTTGGTGGTTGCGGCTCGTATTCGGCGTGAAGTTGTAGTGGCTGTTGTTGTTGTTGCTGTTGTTGTTGTTGTTGTTGTCGCTGCTGCAGTTGTTGTTGCAGTTTCTGCTGTTCTGGTAGTTTTGGAATTTTTTTGGTGGCTGCTAGCGGCCTCTTAAACGTAGTTCGTAGGCTACGTTTTTTGGTGGCTATTAGCTGCTGCCGTATCCTCTCCTTCAATTTTTGTTTTAATATGTCTGCCGGTGTCTTATCCATTGTTGGTAACTATACTTTGGTAAAAGGGTTTTGTAAATATTTTATGTTTTTAATTTTAAGGTTTTTAATTTCTTAAATTTTTTTTAGAATATGTACTTACTAATTGCTGATCGAATTTTAATGATGAAAAAATTAAAATTTGGCTTGTATTTATATGAAAAAATATAAAGAAAAAATTTTTATGGACAAAGGAAAGAAAAAACTGTTTTAATTAACTGAAAATTTTGAAAGAAAAGAAATTTGAAAATTTGACATAACGTCTAGACTACATTTGCATTATAGCAGTTTACAAAACTTTGTGATTGGTCGCTGTAATATGTTATTTGAAGTTTTGATTGTTACAACTCTACATAAATTGTCATTGCCTGGATGTAATTGTATAACCTTACCTAAGGGCCATTGTGTGGGAGGATATCGTTCATCCTTTATCATTACGATATCATTTTCTTGGATGTGAGTATTATTTTTATTCCATTTGCTACGTTGTTGTAATGTATGTAGATATTCATTCGACCATTTTTTCCAGAAATCATTTGTCAGCTGTTGTATATATTTCCATCTGTTGATGTGTAAAGCTTGATCTGGATGGGATGGTTCTGGAGTAGTCAGTAGATGTCGCCCTGTTAAAAAATGGCCTGGAGTTATTAATGAATGGTCAAAAGGATTATTAGTCAGTGGTATTAAGGGTCTGGAATTAACGCAGGCTTCTATTTGGCATAGTAAAGTGGTTAATTCTTCGTAAGTTAAATTGGCTGCTGGAATAATCCGCTTCATATGTGTCTTTACTGATTTTACTCCTGCCTCCCATAAACCGCCAAAGTGTGGAGCTGATGGTGGGTTAAAATGCCATTTTATATTTAAATTTGTAGAAATTGTATTAATACTGTTTTTGAATTCCTTTAGGTATGTTTTGAATTCGTTATCCAGAACCTTGTTTGCGCCTACAAATGTTGTGCCTTGGTCAGAGTAAACATCTGTGCATAAGCCTCTTCTGCTGACAAATCTTCTGAAGGCTGCTAGGAATGCGTTTGTTGTTAATTCGGTTACCAACTCGATATGTATGGCTTTGGTAACCATGCAAATGAATATGGCAATGTAGCCTTTTAAGGTTTTTGCGTTTCGGATCTTTGATGTTTTGATATTGATTGGCCCTGCATAATCTATGCCGACATGTTGAAATGGTAATGAAATGTTGACTCTACATTCAGGCAAGTCACCCATAATTTGTTGTGATGTTTTTGGTCGTGTTTTATAGCATTGTATACATTTATGCAAATGTAGTCTCATTGTATTTCGTGCATTTAGTAGCCAATATTTATGTCGTAAAGTGTTTAGAACTAATTGTGTTCCACCATGTAGTGTAATTTTGTGATAATGATTAATTATTAGTGTTGTGACATGGTGTTTATTTGGAATAATGATTGGGTGTTTAGTATTGAAAGGTAAATTGGTATTGGACAGACGACCACCTACTCTTAATATACCCTTTTCGCAGATAAAGGGGCGAAGGTTAATAATATGGCTTTTACTTGGTATAGGTTTGTTATTTTTAATGTGATCAATTTCTTGTCTGAAATTGTTGTGTTGTAGTATTGATATTATACATAATTCTGCCGTATTTAGTTCTTCTAATGTAAGATGATTTTTTCTTCTGTTTTTAGGGTATTTGCAATTGTGAAAGAATCGCAGACAACAGGCTACAACTCGTATTAATTTTGAAAAGGATGAGTATTTAAATAATAATGATGGTTCTTGTATATTTAAAAATGTCGTTAATGATTTAACTTCTATTTTAGGTTTGATACTTTTGGGCTATATTGGCCATGAATTTTGAGTATTAACTAACCAATTGGGACCTGACCACCATAATGTAAGGGATGGTAGTAATTCCGGAGGAATTCCTCGCGACGCACAATCAGCTGGATTGTCTGCTGATGGAACATATCGCCATTCTTCTGGTGGGACATTGACACGGTTTGCTATGCATGTTTTCCGTTTTGATGGTGATGTTACCGTGTGAAACGTTTTTGTATTGCTGTTTGATATGGCAGATCCAAATACAATCCATCCTAACAAGGTTATTTGGGCTGTAGGTGTTGTTTTGTTCCCTCTTATTACATTATTTTGTAATATTCTTGCGTATATATCAGCACCTAATAAGAGGTCTATTGGACCAGGTTCAAAAAATCTTTCATCTGCTAGTTTTAATTCTAACAAATGTTTGCAGTTTTCGATGTTGATTATGGTACTAGGTGTTTTACCAGTAATCTGATTGATTACGAAAACTTCAACCTTTGTTTTGAAATTGGTATGAATTGATTTCATACATACTTTTGTCTTATATTGTACATGTGCTGTTTGTGTTTTTCCTAAACCTGATATTTGTGTATCAGTTGGAACACAATTTAATTTTAATTTTTTACACGCAGCCTTCGAGATGAAAGATGTTTGTGAACCCGTGTCCAATAACGCTCTTAATTGAGTCGTTCTGCCATTGTTGTCTTTTACGTTTACTAGCGCTGTGGCTAGTAAAGCAAGTTTTGTGCTCTGTCTATGGCTTTGTGCTGTTAAGTTTGTAGAAGTGCTTGTTGTGGATTCATTTGGTGTTTTTTGTACATGTAATAATGTATTGTGTTTTTTGTTGCATATTGCACAAGTGTTTTTGCTTGGACATTTTTCTATACTATGTGAATCATTCAAGCAATTTTTACATAGGTTATGTTGTGTGGCAAATTCTATTTTTTGTTTGGTAGTTAATTTTCTGAATATAGGACACCTGAACAGAATGTGATTTTGATTGCATTTTTTACATTTGAGTGTGTTCAAAAAGTTGTTTGTATTTTTTGACGTCGATTGTGTTTGGAAAGAAGTTCTTGGTTTGTTAATTTCTTGAATGGCTTCAAGAGTACGGAAGCGCACTTCTAGAAATTCTTTGAATTGAGAGTACGTGGGTATCTCTGTGTTATTTCCTTGTTGCTGTTCCCATAATGCATGAGTCTCAGGCGGAAGTTTTTGTACAAGTGTATGTACTAGTATGGCGTCCCAATGGTTTGTTGGGAGCTCTAATGCTGTGAGTTCGTGTAGAACTTCTTCGGTTTGATCTAACAAGTGTTTGATCGAATTTGAGGTTTCGTTTTTGATGGCTGGTTGGCCAAACAAGGTTTTGAGATGGGTATTTACTAGCACACGTTTGTTATTGTATCGTTTTTGTAGTAATTCCCATGCTTTGGTGTAATTTGAGGCAGTGACGTCAAACTGTCTAAGCAATTTTTCAGCTTCACCGGTTACGGAAGCTTTGAGGTAATGTAATTTTTGAACACTTGCAAGATTTGCTTTTTTATGTATTAAGCAAGAAAATAGATCGAAAAATGATCTCCAATTTTTATAATTACCATCAAATTTTGGTATTGGAATAGGGGTTAATTGAATATTGTCTTTTTCTGTGTGTTCAGGGTCTATTTGAGATGTATTTATATTTTCAGTTTTTGTGTCTAATTCAAATGATTTTAATGCGTCTTTGCATTTTACTATGTATTCGAGATATAAATTCTCGAATTGTTCGTATAAATCGCTGCTGATATATGTATCAGCTTCATCGTTTTCTTCTTCGTTATCATAGATAAGTATATGATTTGCTTGGAATTTTTTCCATAAAACTTCAAAGCATTCTAATCTTGCTTTGAAGTATGACTCTGTAAATTGCTTTCCTGAATTTTTATCAAAATTGTTTGCCGATCGTGTAAGTTGCTCAAGCAAAGATGTTTGAGTCTTAACGATGGCAGCGACTTCCACTTTTTTACTGCCACGTCCCATTCTGGTTGCACTATTGCTCGAAGGACCAAAAAATGTGTTGCCGTCTCTGTTTTTCTAATACCTAGAAATGGCAGAGAATGACAATACAATGTTAATAAGTAACAAGTTTGAAGTGCCGCTGTTTCGTAAACCAGAATTAGGGTGTTGGGCAGCAAAAATGGAAAAAAAGTCGTGTTTTAAATTCGTTATAACACTTATTTTTATTTATACTTAAAAATTAGGAAAAAAAACAATTTACAAAATAAAAATTCAAGCAAATTAATAAAAAATATAAAATCTAAGGCAAAATAATAATAAATAAAGAATTCAAGCAAATAATAAAAAGTAAAATGCAATTAAATAAAAAATTCAAGCAAATAAGTTAGAAGAATTCAAATAATAAATTCAAACAAAATTAATAGTAAATTAAGAAATAAGAATTCAAAAATAAAAATTAAAAAAGTAAAATGCAATTAAATAAGTATAAATTAAAATGAATGAAAAGCCAAACAACTAAACCAGCTTAGTGCTTGGATCTATTCCACCTTTCTAAGTCCAAGGCGGTCTATGAAAAAAGAAGAAAAAAATAAAAGAATTTAAAAAAAATTATAAAATTGTATATGTAATTTTTGTTAGTCAGACTTATTGAAGTTATCTGGGTTGAAAATTATTGTACCGGATCTTCAGTTAAAATTCGCTGAAGATCGGTTTAAATGTAGATGATATCCAAGTTAAGATTCGCTTGAGATATCACTACGAAGGTACTTTGGATTCTAGTTAAGATTCGCTAGAATCCGGATTAGTATAAAAAATATTTTTTGATTTAACGATCCAGTTAAGATTCGCTGTCTCGTTAAATCGGGGGTACCTTTTAGTTAAGATTCGCTAAAAGGCTCTAGAGGTTCGAAGGATTAAGATTCGTCCTTCTTGATTCTCAGTTAAGATTCGCTGAGACTGAATAAGCAGACAAGGAATTAGTGAAGTATTCACTTGGAAAGTTTGATCAAAAATGATGATTTCTGTTGGATTTCATCTCGTTTATATACGATCTGGGTAAACTGTATTTTTATTGTTTCCCAGTGTAAACAATGGAACAATGTAAACAATAAATTCTATGTTTATTGCACTTGTCAAATAATGAAAATAAATAGTTTGACAAGTGCAGTAATGTATAGTAATGTGTGTGTGAATAAATATTGAAATAAATAAATAAAAAATGATCGTGAAAATTATTAAATGTGAAAGTAAAAATTGAAAAGTGTTAAAAATAATAAATGTGAAAAATAAATAAATATGAAAAAAGATGTGAAATATAAAAATGTGAAAAATAATAATCATGAAAAAACAATATGTGAAAATAAATGTGGAAAGGTGGTGATAAAAATAATAATGTGTTAGTATAAATAATAAAAAAAGGTTATGTTTTGCTTTTTGGGCAAAACAAATACAATTTCGTTCATACTATACATATTTTTTTTTATTTTTTAATTTATATGTAAAAATTGGTATGACAGGGGCCAACGTGGTTGTGGCCCGAATAATTGTTTTTTGTTGCGTGTCGCTTGAGTTTATTCTCCTCAGCAACAAAAGGGGTATTGAGTGTATTATCGTATACATACTTGTAGTTATAGGTATATATTGATAATGCATGGACTTGTTTGATGATACACATAGGAGAAGAAATGTTGTATGCTTATAAATTTTCTCTCGGAGTTATGAGAGAAAATCATATACTGTAATTTAGAAAATACTTCTTGCAGCATGTATGATGTATGCAATGTGTTTATATTGGACTGATATTGACTTTCGGGGCTAAGTAAATTGTGGTCCCAAAGGTTTGCATTTGTTGTACTTGTCATGTGTTCAACACGATCAAACCGTGGAGTTGTAAGGGTATGCACATAAATACACAATGTACGTGTACATTATATATACATATATGTACAATACATATACAATATTTTACGTTTCCCTAAGAAAAATTTACTACTTTTATGTATGTATGCATATTCTAAAATTTGCACTATTATAAAAATAATAAAATAATGTAACATTTTCTGTGTGAATAACAATTAACAATGTATGTATGTATATATGTATGAATTTATACACACAAATAACTGTATTAATTGTTTTCCTTTTTCATAAATTAAATTACCATCTACTTAGTATTCTTTGAATATATGCATATGTTTGTATATTTAATATTTTTATCCATATACCTGTCCAAATAATATACTTATTTGAAGAATATGTATGTAAATAAAATACAATGCAATACATGAATACAAATATATTAAAATGTAACAGTCAAATTTTAAATTCAAATTTGCAGCCGAATTTTCTCTTATAAAAATTGCAATATGTGGTACAAACATATGTATGTGTACTTGAATTGAGGAGATAAATATACACAAATTGAAAATGTACCTTAGAGTTATTAGACTCTAATTAATTATACTCCATACACTAATTCGATGCAGTTAAGGTCTTATGGAAATGACATAAAATAGTACCGCTTTACGTCGCTGTATATTGATATTTAAAAAATTCATCTCGTATTATATGATAACTTTACAAATTGTGGTAATACTACTCGTAGATCTTGAGGACACATATACTTCTATAAGACCTTAACTGCATCGAATTAGTGTATGGAGTATAGTAATTACTAAACTTGTTTATAAACACAATTAAGTTCCTTTTGTTTTTCAAATATAAGAGAATTTAAATTTAAAGAAACAAATCCGTTAAAATTAGTTTGTCTGTTATTATTCAATTTAATTTATTACAGTTGTGAAGTGCGGGTGTATTAAAAAGCGTTTAAATTTATAAAAATATTTTGATAATTTAAAAAAAGTGAAATTCAAATGCAAAAATGGTAAATTCAGGTATGTATAATAATAAAATTAAATAAAAATAAAATCTTGAAAAAGATCTTGTGCGGAAAGAAAAAAGTGATTTTGTTTGTTTTTGATTCATTTTATAATTTCTATTCTAATTTTTTGGTATTTAATTCATTTTATTTAATTCGTTTTCCATTAAATTTTACATATTTTTTTTCTACAATAAATAAATTATAACAGTATGAATACGGTTATAACAGTATGAATGCTAGTTTATTAGAAAAACCTTTTTCTTCTTACTCGCTAGAAGAAAAATTGGAAATATAACGTTTGGGACCGCATCAACCGGTAGATTTCAAAATAATTTATCAAGAAAAAAATCGAACACGCAAATTCTCCACTGGTTGGTTTGGTAAGAAATCTTGGCTTACCGCAAGTAAGAAAAAGAAATCACTATTTTGTTTTTATTGTCTTCTTTTCGGTGGAGAGCCTACGTGAACATTTTCTGGCTTCAAAGATATGAAGCACTTATCCGAAAGGATAAAAAAGCACGAAGTAAGCTCTTGCCATTTGCAAAATGCATTAATTTTTCAAACGTTAGGATCTGTGAATATTCTTTCACAACTCGACTCGGGACATGCTGCTTCAATACGAAGACATAATGAAATTGTCGATAAAAATCGACATGCATTAAATCGTGTCATTGACATTATTAAATTTTTGGTGCACACAATTTACCTCTTCGTGGACACGATGAAAAAATCACCAGTTTAAATCGAGGAGTGTTTTTAGACATGGCTTCATACAACAGGTCTATTGATAATATATTGGACCAATTTTTAGAAAATAATCGGGTAGTCCAAAATACTTCAAAAACAGTGCAAAATGAAATTCTCGATTGCATTTTGCAAATATATCTTTCAGAATTAAAAATGAAGTTGAAGCAGCAAATTTGATATCTATTCAAGCCGATGAAACGACAGATGTTTCCTGTGTTTCAAAAATGGCAATTACTTTGAGATTTGTGAAAGATAAACTACCCGTTGAACGCTTTTTATCATTTTATGATATTCATGACCGTACAGCTAACGGTTTGGTTGATGTGATCACAAACGCGATAAAAGATTTCAAATTAGAAAAAAGAATAATTGCACAAACGTATGTTGGAGCTGCTGTTATGAGTGGTGTCCATGGTGGTGTTCAAAAATTGTTGAAAAGCAATTACCCCTTTGCTCATTTTGTTCACTGCTATGCAAGTCACATATTCAGTTAATTCTTTAGATTCAATTCCCATAAAAATGTAAACCTTGCAATCAAGTCACGTTCATATACGAATTTCTTGCATGAACTTTAAAAAAGTTCACATGATCACATTTCTTTCACGCGTAAAATAATTTTTATTTACCTTGCGAATTTTCTTTTTCACTTGTAATTGCAATTATTAACAAAATTTTCCATAATCAATTTTTTTTATAATTTGATAAAGATCAAATTGTGAATATTCTTTGTAAAATATAATTTTTGTGAAGTAAATAGTAAATAGTCAAATTGATGTTTGTGAAATAAATAAAATTAATTCTATCAGATAATAAAATAAAGAAACAAACTTAATTTTTCATAAATATCTGTAATATAAATGGTAAACAGTTAATTAGAAGTTGTGAAATAAATAATAAATAAATAAAACCAATTTTGTAAATACATAATTCACGACGCAAACATAATTCTTTTTAATAAAATATATTTTATTTAAATATATTAAGTGCAACTATCTGTAAAGTAAATAATAAAATACTGTAATTTAACAAATTTATAAACGAACCAATTCAAAACTTGAATAAAGTGTTAAGTTCTTATAAATTGTGTTTTTTTTTAATCAATGATTTACGTTGGTTATATGTTTTGCACATCAATTAAATTTAGTTTTGAAGCAAGCTGCTTCTTCCATTAAAGAAGTTCGAATTTTCTTTGCTAACCTTTCAGGATTTTCCACCTTTTTCTCTTGTTCTCCAAAAAGAAAGGATATTTTATTAGAAGTGTGCCAGAAAAAAGGCCTTCCTAGGACAATTGAAACTCGGTGGAACTTCCATTCTCGTGCTGTACAATCTGTTTTTGAAAATAAGGACAATTTAATACATTGTTTCGAATTAATTCAATGTGAATCATGGGATTCAACCACTTTACGTGAAGCTACCGGCCTTTTAAATTTTCCTAAAGACGATGAATTTAATTTTTGCCTTGAATTGTTCTTCAAAGTTTTTTCACATGTTGATATTTTATTCAACATATTGCAATCTCGCAATACAGATGGTGCTTTAGCAATTAAAAACACAGAATCATTTTGTACAGCTCTTAATACAATAAGAAATTCTCTCAAAAAAAAAAATTCGCACTTCAATTTCCAGTCTTAATATTATCGGGAAAGAAATTTGTGATATAATCATCACTCAAATAAAAGAAAGATTTAGTAACTTTGACCATATTTGCTCTTTTGATATTATCAATCCAAAAGATTTTTGTACTTATTCTAATGCTTTCCCTGAAAAAAAATTAAAAGTCATTGTAAAGTTTTACCCTTTTATTGAGCATGAAATGCTTAAAAATGAATTATCAGTGTTGTATTTAAACACAATGTTTCAAGAAATGACTTCAGTTTTAGAACTTTTTGCTTTTTTAAAAGATAATAATTTAACATCGTCTTTTATTCAAATCACTAAACTTCTTGAAATTATTTTAACAAGTCCGGTTACAACAACTGAATCAGAAAGAGCATTTAGTACTTTGAAAAGCATTAAAACGTATAAATCAAGTACTATAGGTCAAAGTCGTTTAAACTCATTAGCAGTTTTATCAATATGTAAAGATAAAATTTCTGAAATTTCCAATTTTAACGCGAAAGTAATTGATTTATTTGCATTACAGAAAAATAGACGCGCTGAATATTTATACAAATGATTAATTTATTGTTTTATTTTATTTTATTTACCTTGTTAAGTTTTTTTTATTTTTATTTATATTATGTTGAATTTTTTTTTGTTTTATGAAGTAATTAATTTTTTTTTTTGTTCAATTTTTTTGTGTTAAGTTGTGTTTGTGTTTAAGTGTTCATATGTTGAAGTGAAAAAAGTGTTATAAATAGGTCTGAAAAGTTTTATAAAATTAATACAGTTAAAATTATAATACACGAATTTATACGGATTTGCTTCTTTGTTTTTATTTTCTGAATGTACGTAATTTTAATAAAACTTTTTAGAGAAACCGATCACTAAATATATCGGTTAACGCTCTGTAAGTGGTACCTCTTGGGTGGAGTGGAAACCTACATCGTGTTTGGCCCCACCAACAAAATCAGCCTAGAGCCGCCACTGCCCTAAAGTTTGTTTTTGTTGTATATATTTTATACAAAACACGATCAAACCGAAAATTAATACAGAATAGGTTATAATATATGTATTATCATATGTACATATAATCAATGAAGTTTAATCTAAAAAGAAGATTCATATTTGAATTTCATACTAAAATTTTAAAAAACCAGTGTGAAAGATCAGAATGAAGTTAAAGTTCAGCATTTACCAGCTTCAAAGTTCTATCCATATGATTTTTCTATTAAAACACAATACTTTATATTACAGCCATATGATAAGTCACGATTTTACCCAGGTTTGATTGTGTGTATATTTAAATATATAACTTCACTTATTTACGCATGAATGATCACTGGGTCTTTCGTTTTGTACAATACATTTTGTTTGTGTATTCCTATTATTATGATCGGATCCACGTTTTTTTTTTTTGTTAAAATTTGCAGGCATATATTTTGTTTGTGTAACTTCATTACACACAATTTTTCTAATTCTGGACTATTTAATTGTTCATGATCATGAATATATTTTGTTTGTGTATTCTTAAAAGTTTGAATACAAAATTTTAAAAGCCAAAAATTGAATATTGAGTTTATGAAATTTTGTACTGCATAATTATAATTCTTATGGCGTATATTTTGTTTGTGTAATTTCATGACGAAAAAATTTTCTGATTCTAGTTTTTAATCATGAAAATGAATAATTTTTGATTTCTTTTTGATGACGTACATATGCTCATGTACTATAATACATATACATATGTCCATATATACATATATAGATACATGCATATAATTAATGCGTACAAATATATGGATGTATGTACATACGTTTATACATTAAGTATTAAGATCAATATATGGATATAAAAAATAACATTTTATATATCCAATCATCATTGTACCAATTATAGTACTATAATAATAATAAAATATTATTTTATTTTGTTTATACAAAAAAAATTGTTCTTTCTTTTATCGTAATATAAAACTCGATCTCCAAGCTGATACAAATAGCTATAAAGCTTAAGACATGCTTGAGTTGCAAACATTTACTGTTGGCAAACATTCAGAAGCTTCTTCTTTCTAGCACCAATTAACAACAACTGTATCATCATTAATGAAAAGAATATGATGCACTTCAAGCGACGGATTATTTGGTAAAGAATATAGTTCTGATTATTAATTTATTACGCATGTTTTTGGCTGATTTTCACGTTGTCCAAACTTTCCCCAAAAAGAATTTAATATTAGTTTGGGTAATGATCGTAGTCCTTGGTTGTTTGCAATTTTTGAAAATTCAAATTTTACACCTTCATTTTTTAAAAAATCTTCAATATATCGCTCCTTGTCTTCTTGAGTTATGCATTTATTTGGCCACCCAGGTGCTTGTTGTTTCAATTTAATAAACTTATTCATCATTTCTGTAAACAACCCACCTTTGTGTGATAATTTGCCATACTGTTAAATTTCATAACTCCATATCTCATATATTTCTAATAATACATATCCTTTACATAAAGCAGTAATGACTTCATCAATTACCCATGTTCCTATTAATGCTCTTTCTGCTTTCGTATGTGAACATACACTATGTTGACATTTTTCTGCAGTGCAAGTACGACATAACGTAAACATCAATTTTTTGCACTGTTTATCAGGAAGAACAGGGTGCAGTTAATTTTCTGGCGCGGAAAATCTTACATTTAATAAGACCTTCAGTTTTTTGTAAATCTATCTTCGAGCAGGCATCATTTCCGACGTAAAGTTTAGAATGGCCATTGGAAATTTACCATTTTTACAAACCCATGAATACAATAAGCATACATCTATATACTTGATTCTCTCATCAGTTTTGCATTAATAATGTTTGAAAGTATTCCCTGAGCGTCCACCGTAAAATGCTTCTTGAGAATTAAGTGGTGTATTGCATAATAAAAAATGATTTTCTAAATTTTTTATATCTCTGTTTTCCTCTATTTGCCTGCGAAAATCACATTCCCACATTTCAATAACTTGGTAGCCATAACAACGTAAACGATTAGTCTTTGCTACAGTAACATCAAATCTACGATTTAATGTGTCATCAGGATCGACGTATAAGAAATTATCGCGGTTATATGTTAAGCAGGTAGGATGACCATGGTAATAACAACCATGAAACTCAAAAACTTGATTAGTTTCTGAGCAATATCCATCTACTTTCATACCGTGTAATATAACTTCTTTCTGTTTAGCTGCATGTAAAATATTAATTTTTCGTTGTTTTTCTTCCCATATTAACCACTGTATTGCTATTTTTGACTGATTATCTGCATTTCGATAACCATTTTTCGGAATAACTCCAATTGTGTTTGACTTAAGAAAGTTACGTCGAAAAACTAAATTGCATGCTGAGGCTATTGTAGTAGCTTCAAGACACGGATCAACAAAACATTCGCTTATCATCAAATTTCTGAATTTCAAGCCGGCCTCAGTTAAAACTTGCACATCAGAAACACCATAATCAACTATGTCACGCTGCATATCAAATTCGTTATGTTTTTGCTCATTGAACCATTTAAGAAAAATTTCACGTTCTTCAGTTTTCATACTATTCGGACTATAAATTCTATCACTGGGAGCGGGCCAGTGTAGTTCTCATTTTCAATAGTATTGAAGAGATAAAAGAAGTACCGCTTTTTATAGATAGCTGGTCAATCAATTGCTTTTGGTAGTTTTGAAAGTACCATTGGAAAATTGTTTAACGAATCTATAAACTTTACGTTATTAATCTGCATCATTATAATTTTTTTTCCCGCATTATTAACTCTGTTTTAAAGTCAGTGTTAGGAAGTATGTAATTTATATAACCTGATGATCAAAGGCCTGACCGTTATGAGCTGTTACAACAATCTTTTTAAATTTTTTTCTAATAAATAAAATATGATGCATGAATGACTTAATATATTCGTTACTTTTTACAATTTGTAGTCTAACTCCCCATTTTGGACAAATAGTTGTTTGTTGGTCTAAGTCCAAACAATTATCACATCTTTGTTTAAAGACGCATAAATTCGGTTTATTCACTTTTACTTCATTGATTAAATCTTCTTTTGTATGCTTTTGTTGCTGAACCTTTTCTTGACGTGTTTCTAAATCATAAAAAATAAAAAGAGTGCCTTTCGCGCATGTTTAACGAAAATCAGGTTGAATGAAGCAAAAATGGCCTTGTTCTACATGTTTTCCACATATTTTACAAAATTCTTCTCCACATACATGAGATCTATTTGAACTTCAAACAGTCAATACACCTTTTAATCTGGAAACCTTTAATCAACAAATAAAAAAAGGAGGAAGACGGAGGGAAAATTTGGAGAATAAAAAAAAAACGTAAGGATCATCAGGACAAGATATCAGGAGGGAAACAACTTCATCAACTTCACTACCGACATATAAAAAAAACATAAGATAAGTATCTGCATGCAATTTTTTGAAAATGTTTACAATTTTTTTTTTTTTTTACATTAAGATTCGACATACATATGTTTATATAACGAATATATATGTATATGTAAATCTTTGTTTACTATACTTTTTTTGACAAAAATTAAATGATAAGTGAGTAAACTGCGGGTTAACGTTTTATTTTTGGTTTTCATAAATAGCGTCAAATTAAAATGCAAAGTTATTCGTACACTCCCTTAACATTTCGTACGTTTTGTATACAAGTGTATAGTTTGTCGTCTTTTTTGTCGCCCTAATGAAGAAAATTGTTGTCCTCAATAAAAAGAATAAAAAATCGCTCAGTTTAAAATTTATCGCCCTTATGAAGAAAGTTGTCGTTTTTAATGAAAAATTTCGCTCACTTGAAAAGTTTGTCGCCCCATGTAAGAATTGTCGCCCTTAGTAAAAAAAAAATGTCAATCACTTTAAAATTTATCACTCTGGGGAAGAAAATTGTCGTTTTTAATACAATACAAAATTCGCTCACGTTAAAATTTATCGCCCTGGTAAAGAAATTTGCCGTCTTTAATAAAAAAAAAATATTCCGCTCACTTTGCAAAATTTATCGCCATGGCAAAGAAAATTGTCGTTTTTAATAAAAAAAGAAAGAAATTTCGCTCACACAACCTATATGAAAAATTTATTGCGTTTGTGAAAAAAAAAAAATTTTTTTTATGAAAAATTTGTCACTTTTTAATAAGGATAGAATTTTGGACACTACTTTAATGCTACGTTTTAACGAAAAAATTCATTACCCTCATGAAGAAGATTATCGTTTTTAATAAAGAAAGAAAATTTCGCTGATGTGAAAATTTAATATTACGTTTTATATAAAAAGTGTCGCTCTAGTAGAAGAATTTCTTTATAAAAAAGAAAGAAATTTCGTATACACCTTTAAGCTACATTTTAAATGGGAAAATTTTTTTTGATAAAGAAGAAAAATTTAGCACACATCCTTTATAACGTCTAGTTAAATTCAAAAATAACTTTTTCACAAACGAATAAACGACAAATTATTAACGATCTAAATTATAAATTATTAAACGATCTAAACAAAAGTTCGCACACGTCCTTTATAATGTCCGATTAAATCATCTTATGCTAACGAATAAAATCCAAAGGACAGTTTGCACACGTCCTTTATAACATTTGATTAAATTTAAAAAGTATTTTACACTAACGCATACACTCTAAAGGACAATTCGCAGACGTCCTTTATAACGTTTAATTAAATTCAATAATCGTCATACATTAACAAATAAAATTAAAGGACAGTTCGTACACGTACTTTATAACGCTCGATTAAATCATCTTATGCTAGCGAATAAAACCTAAAGGACAATTTGCACACGTTCTTTATAACATTTGATTAAATTTAAAAAGTATTATCTCAAATGATTGATTTGAGAAAGAAAAAGAAACAAAATTTTTAAGTGTAAACAGTAACTCAGAATCTGTCAAAATGAAATAAAATTTTTCTAATGAGACTCTATTTCTACAGCACAGTTGTCAGCTGTATGTAGAAGTAAATAACAGATAAAGTAAATTTTCGGATAAAGTTTACATAATTCACAAAAAAGCCGAGAATAATATGTGTATTTGATCATATCATATCAGTTTAATTTAAATAAATATTTATTTTGGTGATAAAATAGTTTTTTGAAAGAATGTGTAAATGGAGGAAGTACGAAAAAAAGTACAGAGCAGAGTAGGAGCATGTTAAGGAATTTAAAGGTAGGAATTTCTGGACAAATAAACATAATTTTTAATCAAATAAGACAAATACTATTGTTGTATATCAAATAGGCTGGATTTCAAGAAGCAAAAAACGAGATACTTACGGACACTGTAAAATTTGTAACACTAACATTAGAGCACAAAAATCTGAACTAACGAGACCTTCTAAAAGCAGAATACACCAATTAAATTCAGAAAAAATACATCCAATGAAAAAATCTATAGTTGAATTTGGTATTTGAAATGAAATTTGGTTAATTTTGATAAATATTTACCAACTATTAATTTTTATTTCAGGAACAATGCAAAAAACTTCAAAGAAAAACAAAATTTCAGAATTAAAGCTTGCAATTTTTGTGGCATGTCATTCAGCCATAAGAAGCATTGACCACTTAGGTGAATTAATCAACGAGAATTGGGCATCATGCAATAATACAAATTGTGAAAAATTTATATTAAGATGCATCGAACAAAGTGTATGTTGCTACTAAAAAAAGTTGTGGCACCAAGTTTTCTTGAAGAAGTCATCAACGATATAGGTGATTGTAGATATTCACTCATTTGGACGAGTCTACGGACATATCAACTCGGAAATATTTGTATATTTGCGTGGGTTATTTTTCAAAGGAAAATGAAAAGATTGTTACTAATTATCTCAAACTTATTGAAGTTTGCGAAACTACTGCTGACGTCTTAAACTCAAAATTGACATCATTTCTAGACAGAGTAAGTCTAAAATTAGGTAATCTTGTGGGTATTGGCACTGACGGTGCAAATAATCTCTGTGGCTCCAAGCATTCGGTACATACTCTTTTAAAATCTAGAGTTCCTTCGTTGCAATTAATAAAACGCATATGCCACAGTTTCAATTTATGTGCATCACATGCTGTTGAGTGTTTACCCCACACAGTAGAGTTCCTTGTGAAAGAATCTGTTCACTGGTTTAGTCATAGCGCACTACGTCGTGAAAAATACAAAAGAATTTACCGTCTTATAAATGACGACAAAGATCCAGTCAATCTAGTGAACATTGCAGAAACTCGATGGTTAAGTAGACATAAAGCTGTGAAAGTAATTATAAACCAGTTTTTGGAACTTCAAACGCATTTTCAAATATGCAATCTTTCTGAAAATTGTCATACAACAAAAATTCTAGCAGAGTTATATTGCAATAATACTTCATATGTATGTACTATATATCTTACAGCTATGGAGAAAATTTTAAAAGAAGTAAACACTTTGAATTTAATATTTCAAAGCAATAATATTGATTTTGTAAAAGCCTTGCAGGACGTCGAAAATTTTGTAAAATATTTGTACAAAAAGCTTGTAGTAAATTGGGAAATTATAATTAGAAATTGGGAAATGTGCTTAAATATTTCCTACTTTAAAGAATTATTACAAAGCAACAATGCCTTTATGACCGCGGAAAATTTTACATTAGATGTCCCCAAAGAATTAGTAAACAAATTAAATCAGGATGAATTATTAGAAATAAAGGTGTATATAAGAAATTTCATGCTTAGTTCGCTGCAAGAATGGCTGACTATTACTCAATGTTCACAGCATTTATATGCGTATGTACACATATATGTGTGTATATTATGTACACATGTATAATAATGCGTTATATAGAATAAATATGTATGATATCATATCATGTGACGATAAAGCTATGTCTATAATATTGTTCTTGTATATAAAAAGTATATGAAAGCGTTCAGACTTGAAAATGCAACTAAGAAAATTATGTGGAGTAAAATTCAGGCAGCATTATATTTTTACTCAAACCGAAATTTTACAGTTTTGAATTCATTCTTTGCATGACTTTTGACTTGTAGAGAATACTTGATATTGTTTATTTTCATTGTCTCTTTGCGTTTAAACCTGATACAAAATTTTATATTTGAATCTATTTTTTTTTACAATTTGTCTTATTTTTAAAGCTTTCCATAAATTTATTAGTTACTTTTTAAAGTTAAGTTTTTAAATATAGAACTTCCGATGTTTTCCGAAGAAAAGTGTTATGTACAGGATATTTAAAACACGCCTTTTTCAAGGTGAACATCAACCGAAAAATATGAGATTGTCGAGAAAAGGCGGTCAAAGCCCGATATGAAAGATATGACAACTTCTTTGAAAACTGGAAAATCTGTCATAACTCGTCACTTTTCGGTTTCTTTTTATGAAAAATATGAATGGATTACAGGTTGTAATCATCTTCAAAAATTATTTTGTCGGCCTTGTCTTTTGTTTTGCTCTGATAAGGATAAAACTGCGTGGTCTCATGACGGATATTCTGATTTTAACCACTTAGTAGTGCGTCAAAGCATGATAAGTGCCAGACACATATCAACTCCATGATCACATTGAAAATGTTTGGTCAAGTACGTATTGATCGTCTTTTTGATAAACAAAAGGAAATTTCAATCAATAGACATAATGAAGTTGTCGAGAAAAACAGGGCTATTTTGAAACGTTTAATTGATGCTGTTTGCTTTTTAGGAACTCAAGAACTTCCTTTCCAAAGACATAATGAAAGCTTAGACTCGCTTAACCGCGGAAACTATATAGAATTGTTGACTTATGTCTCGATATATGATAAGGTACTCAATATGCACTTGAATTCGGATTCAGTTTTCAAAGGCACGTCATCTGAAATTCGAAATGACATTATTGACGCTCTTCGTCAGGTCATTATTAATGAAATTAAAAATGAAATTGATAACTCTCAATTCGTGTCAATTATTTGAGATGAGACTACAGATGTGTCCTTACGCTCTCAAATGTCAACTATTTTAAGATGTTAAGATGTTAAGATTTATTTTTTTACTGATGTACGTAACGATAAATCAGCAGCTGCAATAGCAAGACATGTACTTGAACTAGCATCACAGTCTAAATTTAATTTTGGGCAAAAATTTGTCAGTCTAATGATGGTCCAGCAGTTATGAGCAATGATATTTTTCATGCGATCTGCATGTTGGTCATTATCACTTGATATTTTGCAGGACTACACTGAAAAAAATATCATTCATTATATTAGTGAATGCAGTTTATAGAACATTTTTTTTATAAAATACATTGTATTCATGAAAGTTTCAATAATACAATGAATATCTCATAAACAGATTTTTCAAATAATAACGAACGGTTCATTAATACAATGAAATCGATTTCATTAAATTTTTTTAGAACTTCTTTGAATGACAAAACATACATTAGATATACTATACGTATAGTGCGTTTCATATTTATAACGCCACCAGAAAATTTCCGATATCTGGACTACCTTCAGTTCTAGGTAAGTACAATGTTTTACAAAAATAATAAGGGTTACAAGTACTATTCACAAAAATATACCTGCTCCCTTTCTACCGACAAATATTTTTTAGAGCAATAAAAATAAGATTTTTGCCTGTTTCATAATTATAACGCCATTTTTATTTTTATAAGAAATCTAATTCAAATTATGATACATTCTAATCTTATGATTTCTAAAAGTAATTTTTATTAATCTAAAACTGCTCCCTTATTGAAAATCACATTAAAAATCCTTTTTTTCATGCTATTCATAAGGTTTGTGATAGTTTCGGCATCAATAGCATACTACTCCCTGATTATAGCATTTTTAACTTCTCTGTGGTGTCGTATTATTCATATTATTTCTGTATATTCGACGTACCATAATTCCCCAGAGATTTTCGGTGGAATTGAAATCAGGTGAACACGCTGGCCAGTCTAAAAGTTCAATCGAATTCGATTGAAACCATGTTTTTGTTTCACGACTTACGTGAATGGGGCCTTATCCTGCTGAAATGTCCACTGAATTTCAGGATTTTGCTGGATTTTGCTGAATTAGGCTCATTTCAAGAATATTTCAATGTACAATCTTCATTCTTGATAATTTGACAGTTTGTGTCCGTATTTTGCCTTGCAAAATCCAACCTTCGCTTTTTATGAGTCTCAATCAAACGAGGAGCACTTTTCATTCTTGCGTGCTAAATGTTTTCGGTGCGATTTAGCACTCTCCATATCGGCCACCGTTAAACATGTTCCAGTTAAACTCCTTAGTTCATTCAAACTTTTGGTTGAATTGCTGGCTGCACGTGTTATTTTAGAAGCACTCCGGTTATCTAGTTTTCTTTTTCTTCCGGAAAGTTTTATTTGGCCATAACCCTCCGAATTCCTCAAAAACTTTCGGACCAACCTATGGCTTCGACAAATTTTTCTAGCGATTTCTCTAATGCCTATTTTTTCTTCCTTAAAGGCTAGAATTTTTTCTTTTTCTACATCTGAAAAACTTTTACCCCGCGGCATTATTTCATAAATATTAATTTTTCTCTTTTTCCGTTCAAAACCGAAACACTTTGAATACTAAACACTTTCACTTATTAGTTTTTATAAACTGGCGTTATAATTATGAAACAGGCAAAAATCTTATTTTTATTGCTCTAAAAAATATTTGTCGGTAGAAAGGGAGCAGGTATATTTTTTTGAATAGTACTTGTAACCCTTATTATTTTTGTAACACATTGTACTTACCTAGAACTGAAGGTAGTCCAGATATCGGAAATTTTCTGGTGGCGTTATAAATATGAAACGTACTATATATAGATTATGGACAAAATGCACTACTTATAACTATATATGTCGATTGTTATCACATATATATAGTAACAACAATGGCGTACACATATTGGTGAGTAAATCGTCCTTCTTTAAACTTTTTTCCTATAAATTTCCTTGGACTGTTCATTGGTATCACGAAAAATTACATGTGATTATGAATACGTACTGAAATTTTATGAACTGCTCATTGATATTATGAACAAGTGTTCATATTATGAACAGGTGTTCACATGTTTATGAATTGTTCATGAATTTCTATGAACCATTCATTGATATTACGAACAAATTTATGTGTTTATGAATAGTTTATGATTTTTTATGATCTATTTATTGATAACATTGTAAGGTCTTATACATATATATATAAGTATATGTAAGTGCATAAGTTTAAGTATATGTATAATCAGAAATGAAATAGACTATAGGAATACAAAAAATGGAATATAAAATTAGAAACACTGGAAGAATAATAATGCAAGAAATGATCAGATTGTATTGTAGACCTTCAGAGCGTATTGACGTGCTCGATATTGTACAAGGTTGAAAATATTGTATTGAAATTTAAAAGTGTAATAAAGATCAGTGTGAATATAAAATATAAATAATATTGGTGTTTCATTAAGATGATAGTATTTAATTTGGTTTAACTAAATGTAGGATTTATTGAATAAAAGCTAACCTGGTTTACAATTAGTGGAAAACAGAGGAATCACAATCGTCAGGTGTTAAGTGTATAATCATTACAACTTGTGAGGCAGGTGATTACAATCATTATCAAGTGTGTGGGAAAGCCAAAAAGAAGTCCCAACAACATAAACATTTTTTATACACTTATGAATATTTCGTAAATTTTAATGAACTGTTCATTAATATTACGAATTTAAAAATCGGTCAAAAACTTCACCACTTACTCGTAAACGTTTGTACGTACAACTAGTAGTTCTTAAAATTGTGTATATAATTAGTGAAAAAAAGTTTTATTTCAAATTTAACAGTTTAAAAACAATTTAAACTTATAATAGTTATTAAATAAATAATTTAACAGTTTTTGAAGAAATCAACAAAATTGTAGGTAAGAATTTTTTAATTTTAGTATTTTTTACTTCAGAAATTTTTAGTTTCTATTTTCTTTGGGCAAGATATTATAAAACAAAATCAAATTTCAGAATTTTGCGTATTAATATGAAGTGTTTTGAGTGTGGAAAAATTATTGACTCGATAAATTTATTAATTTGTCATCTTAAAAAAGAACATGAAGTAAGAACCGTTAGCAGATTTATATTTGTAGAAGAAAATTGTTTTCAAACTTTTCAACATTTAAGTAGCTATAAGAGACATTTACTACGAAAACATAGTATAGAAGATAGCGCTGAAAGAAATAACGCTTCTGTGATAAGCAATAATTCTCAAAATAACTGTGCTTTGAGAGTTGTTCATAACAATTCAAATTTATTACATGCTGATGTTCATTCTAACTTATCAGATGTATCGATTTCATCCTTTGTAAATGAATTTTTGTTATCAGCTCCAAAGTTTTCTCTTTTTCTACACAATCACAACAATTTCACTAGAAAAAATGTATTAGAAATACAGGAAAATGTAGAAAATTTTATACTGAGTCCCATTCTACATATATTTAAAAAGTTTTCGGATTTAAAACTGAAGGACAATGCTAATATTTATAATGAAATTTCAGTTATTATAACGAATTGTAGAGATGCTTTCAAATATTGTAAGACAGATTATCAAATGAATAAGTGGTTGAAAAAAAAATAGATTATCTGAAAATGTAACAGAATTTACTATCAATTCTGAAATTAAACCTATTCATCGCTGTGGCCAACGTTCGTACGATATAAAAGAAGTTCGAGGAGTAGTGGTGAAAAACTATCGATTGCACTATCGATATTTTTCGATAGTTTCGACTATCGAAAAACAATCGATAGGTATTTTCGACTATCGATTGTTTTCGATAGTATTGTAAAACTGTCAATTGACGTTTACTGCTGCTGGTGGCGCGGTGTTATGTTTGCCATTGTCATATACATATAAGATAAAGATACTACGGTTCGTTGTTATTTGTGAATTTATTTTACAGATTGTCATTTGTTTTCGATATGAAGAGATTTCTGAATATTACATCAAAAAATAAGTACATTATTTTTTCAAGAAGCATGTGAAAAGATGTAAACATGTAATAATCCAATTCTAGACGGAAGAAATCGCAATTCGGCAAGTCCTGCAGGTAATGATATTCAAACAGACACTATTGCAGCAAATGTTGATTGTGAAAGTGAAAGTAAGAAAAAACGTGTAAAAATATCAGATGTCTGGAAATATTTTACAAAATCTGGCGACAAAAAGTTTGCTAAATACCTGTCCTGCGAAAAGGAGTATAAAACCAGTGGTAATACTACTAACCTTAAAGACCATCTCAAACGTGGTCATCCACATTTGTTTAATAAAGAAGGAGAAAGTGGATTTGAATCTTTATCCTCTGCATTTGCCGATGATAAAAGTAGTGAAAGCCCCAGCACGGGTAGCAGTACAACTACTTCAGCCAGATCGAGTATGAAATCATTGAACTATTATTTTAATCGTATTCTATTTTATGACAGTCAAAGCCGAAGAAAAAAAAAGAAATTGATGACGCATTAGCGTTGTTGATAGTTCTGGATTATCAACCATTCAATATTGTTAATGATGAAGGATTCAAACATTTCGTGAAAGTTTTAGATCCCAGGTATTCTCTACCACGTAAGACTACAGTTAGAAATAAACTTATGATCAATATTTTTGATTCAATCAAGATGAAATTAATTGATATATTGAAAAATGTCTCTTTTGTCGCAATAACCACGGATTTATGGACATCTTGTAATACGGAGAGTTTCTTAACAGTGAAGTGACACTTTATTGACAATATATTGAGTTAAGATCAGTGGTACTATCAACGAATACACTCGAGAATGGCGTAAACCATACAGGTCAAAATATTGCAGACAGTTTGAAATTAATTTTTGACGAAGGGTCTTTAAATGGGAAAATAGTATGCATTGTCACTGACAATGTTAGACACATGCAAAAAGCATGTGAAATTTTGAAAATTCGCAATTTACCTTGTTGTGCACATACACTTAATCTTGTAGTTCAAGATGGATTGCAAACCGACTGCATTAAAAATATTGTGTAAAGATGTAAGGAAATAGTGAAGTTCTTTAAAAGCAGTGATATTGCAGCCACTTCATTTAAGCGAGAACAAAATGTCAAAGAGCCTCTAAAGCTTATTCAGGAGTGTCAAACGAGGTGGAACAGTTGTTTATATATGATAACGAGAATATTACAAACCAACGACGACATAGCAAAGTCTCTACTTTCTTTGAATAAATCCCCTATTCCGCTGACTGCAGAGGAAATCTGCATCTTGAAAGACATTGAAAAAGTTTTAAACAGCTGTGAAGAAGCAAATATAAAACTTTGTGGGGCCAATTATGTAACCTCTTCTTTAATTATCCCTATAATTTTTGGCATGCATCAGCAATTACTTCGTATGAGAGACAATTTAGAAACTTTGGAGGGGAAAAGATTTTGTGGTACTATCATATCATCCATCGTTACAGGTCTTTTTCCATATGAAATGAGAACGATCACCAGATTGTCTACAATTATAGACCCACGGTTTAAAAAGGAAGGTTTTCGAAGCGCAGAACATGCTAATCAAGCAGCACTAATTTTAGAAACAGAGATGTCTTCATTATTGAAAAAAATACGAAATAACGAGGACACGCAACAGAATTATCGAGATCCCAATCACGTATCAGACAATAAAAAATTTCTATTTTCTTTTATGGTGGAAAGGTTAGACATTAAGATGAAAAATTCAACTGTAGATGTTATCATCAATAAGCGGCAGTATTTAGAAAGACAAAATAGTACATAAGATTCGGATCCATTACTTTTTTGGAAGGTAATATATAAAATTTTAATTTTTAATTTGAATTAAAACTAATAATGCTTTCTCAATTTTAGATAAACGAAAAACAATTCGATCCTATATCAACGCTATGTAAAAAATTCCTGTGTATACCAGCATCCTCCGTTTCACCCGAAAGAATTTTTAGCAGCACGGCTTATTTACTGTCAGAAAAAAAAACAAGAATTAAAAAAATATATATTAACATACTGACATTCATAAATAAGAATAGATGGCTAATTTAATAACGTGGCTTTTTTCGAAAACAATATATAAACTGATTTTATAAATATTTGGAAATAAATGAAATATGTACTTGAATTCTTTGCTTTTTCTTATCATGTTTTAACATTTGAATTGTTAAATCCTTTTTCTGTATATAAAATTTAAGGAGAAAATAACTACCTTAATTTTCACATATAATCATATTTTAAATATTTTTTAATTCGATAAAAGGGAAAAAATAACCAAAAACAAAACTATCGACACTATCGATAGTTTATCGATGTTTTGGAAAAAACTATCGCCGACTATCGATGGCCCATACTATCGATAGTTTTCCACCGCTAGGAGTTATTATGCCATTACGTTTCCAATTACAAAAAATATTTGAAAAGAAATGAATTTCTGAACAAAATGATGTCTTATATGCATTCTTTGGAAAATGATGTGGAATATAAAAACTTCATTCAAGGACAACTGTGGAAACAAAAAAAAAACTTTATTCAAATAAAACTGTAATACTCAATATTTTATATTTCGATGATATGGAAATTAATAATTCACTCGGTACTCATGCGGACTCTCACTCATTGTGTAATGTATATTATTCATTTCCATGTTTCCCTACTGAAGAATCAAAAACAGATTATATTTTCTTGGCTGCAATTATAAAATTTAAAGATTTAAAGACTTATGGAACCGATAAATGTTTGTTAACACTAATAAATGAATTACGAGACCTAGAAATAAACGGATTATCTGTGAAAACTGAAGAAGGAAAAACATATGAAATTCATTTTATATAAGACCTTATTTTAGGAGATAATTTGGGTCTCAATGGAATTATGAATTTGACCATTTGACCAGCGGAAGAATTTGACCACTGCTGGAAGGCCTGCAGTCGAATAGGCTAAAGGATATAATAGATTCATCAACTACAGCTGAAATATTTAGCAAATAGCCAGAGTATAAGCTTCCTCATGGCTTTCGTTTGATAAAAAAATATTGTTAAGAATATTTTGTTATTAGTTAACTGTTGTTTCTTGCAGATTGATATAGATTTCAGCGTACGGTTTGAAAATTGTCCATCTATTTTAGATAACTGGCAAAACACTGAGAAAAGTCTTTTGGATTTTTTACTTGCAGAGGGAAATATACATAGCAAACACATAAAAAGCGTTTTAGCTAAAATATTATCTGTTATAAACGAAAGTAAGTCAGTAAATAGTAAAATTTCAAAAATATTTTGGTGTTAAATTGAATTTATTATTTAATTACAGATGGAAAACACGCAACAATTCTATGGGCTCTTCATGGATATTTAATTCCTTGGCAAAGAATTGTAGCAAAAACTAAAGAAGTAAAGAAAACCGTCACAAAATTTACAATTACTGACTCTCAAGAATCGTTTGTAAAAACTTGCAAATGTGTTGAAGAAATGGAAGATTATTTAAGATTTAAGAAATCTCAAGGAACTAATATTCAACCATTTATATTAACAATAGGTGATGATATTACTTCAATTTCGTCAATTTATCCTTATTTTGATAATATAAAAATACCAGTAAAAAGTTTTATTCGAGCTGTAGATTTAAGTTTTAAAATTTTTCACCGTTTTAATTTGGAATATCCAAAGCAATCAACACCTTTTTGGAATTTTATACAAAATTATTTTTTCAAAATAAAATCAAAAGAAAAATTTTCTAAAGTCAAAATTTTAATAAATGAACTAGAAAAAAAGCTTAAAAAATTGACACATTTAATTAATTTTATCATTCATTCAAATAATTTTACATTTTAGAATTCACCTAAAAGTTTATGAGAGGTTTTCGACTTTGTTTAAAAAAAAATGATCATAAATTTGAAATTAATATATGATATGAAATACGTAGAATTAAAAAAAAACAATATAAATACAAACATAAAACAGAATAAATAGTAACAAACTAAAATAATAGTTCATTTTTCATCTTTTTTCCTTTTGTAAAAATATATGCATGTACATATTAAAATATTATTTTCTATATATGTATAAGGTCTTAAAAAGATTTCTAGAAGTAAAACTTTTTGTAAAATAATTTTTAATTTGTGGTATGAATAAAATATACACATGAAAGTTTGTATTTTTTTGAAAACGATAATGAGATGGCCAAACGAAGATTGGATTAAGAATTTGAAGAACGAAAAGAAAAATAGCGTTATTACTTTTTATCTAAATAATTTTTAGTTCATGAAAGTGTATGTTTTTACTTAAAATTCGGCTTTTTGAAGTTCAAATTCTGTTTTAAAAATCAGAACTCTTTTGAACTTTAGAAAACCTAACTTGATGGTAAAAATTTACACGTATTCCCAGGAGTGGTTGGTTGCGTGGATGGTACCCATTAGAGGCGGAAAACTATCGATAGGACTATCGATACTATCGAATAACCTCGACTATCGAAGACTATCGATATCGACTTCGTCTCTATCGATAGTTTTGTACCTCTAATATACCAATATAAGTAAGAGAAAATTTTTGTGCCTGACTGTTTTTACTTGACAGTTGTGAAATTTTATGTAACATCTTTGCCTTTGTCTTTTTTTACTATACTTCAATTCAATATATGTACATATGTACGTACTACAAACAAATGGCGGGTTATTGTGAAAATTGAAATTAACAAGAATTTTTGTTTAAAATTTAAGAAAATTTGTTTGAAAAAAATAAAAATATATATATAAAAATTAGTAATACTCGTAATTGATAAGTAAGTATAAATTTGAAATTTACAATTCTTATTTTAAAAAATGAATTTCTTTGAAACTTTTAGATAAAAAGTTTGGTTAGTTACATGCACATTATACATTTATGTATATGCGACATGCGTATAATTAAATGTGTTGTATATTGTATGTGCATTATCATGTCTAAGAGCAACAATAATAGAAAAATTTCAATTGTCTGGAAATTTTTCATCCAAAACAATGAAAAAAAAGTTGCTATGTGTAAGAAGTGCAATAAAGAATATAAATCAAGTGGTAATACATCCAACCTTATGGATCATATAAAAAGATATCACTTGAAAGATTTATTATCTGAAAATGTAGATAATAGTATAGAAAGCAAAAGGTCAATAAGAAATTTTTTTTCTAAAGAAACTACATGCGTTTATGAGCAAAATAGTGCAAGAAAAAAAGAAATTGATAAGGCGTTGATTAAAATGGTAGTTGAAGATCTCCAACCATTTACTTTGGTGGAAGATTCGGGATTTAAAAATTTTGTTAAATTGTTAGATCCGAGATATGAACTACCGAGTAAAACTACTTTGAGAAACAATTTTCTTCTAAATTATTATAATGAAGGTAAACAGAAATTATTAGACAAGCTCAAAACAATAGAATTTGTGGCACTAACTTCTGACTTGTGGTCATCTAGATCAAGTGACAGTTATATCACGGTAACGTGCCATTTTATTGATGAAGAATTTAACTTTCGTTCTTCTGTGTTATCTACATCAAAAATAAATGTAAATCATACAGCAGAAAATATTGCATCCGCAATAACTGACATTATTGAACTCTATGATTTGAAAAAAAAAGTTGTTTGTATGGTTACTGATAATGCTGCGAACATGAACAAAGCGTGTCAACTAATAAATATTCGCAATCAGCCATGTTATGCACATACATTAAATCTTATTGTCCAAGATGCACTAAAAGAAAAATCTTTAGCCCCAGTTATAGCAAAATGTAAAGAAATTGTAACATACTTCAAACACAGTAATGTTGCGACAGAAAAATTGAGAGCAGAACAAAGGAATTTAGGTCTAGCTGAGTTGAAGTTACTGCAAGAAGTTCCAACGAGATGGAATAGTTCATTAATCATGATGAAAAGAATTTTAGAACTTACTGATCCACTTGCTATAACCTTGTCAAAGGTAGCCAAAGCTCCAGCAATGCTAATACTATTAGAAATGGATGTATTGAGAGATATAGTCAAACTTCTTGAATGTTTTGATTACTATACAAAACAAATTTCTGGTGATTACGTCACAACATCCTTACCAATTCCAATTTCCTACGATATATATACGCAACTTTCAAATATTGATTTAAGTACTCAAGAAGGAAAAGTTTTGCACGATAAACTCAAAAATGGAGTTATTAGTCGCCTTTTTTTATTCAAAGAACGAACAGTACCAAGAATTTCAACAATACTTGACCCAAGACTTAAGAAAGAAGCTTTTCGAAGTCCTGATAATGCTAAACCTGCAATATCTCATTTGCAAAATGAAGTAGCCTATTTTATTTCTATGAATAATCCAACAGATGGAGAAAGTCGACAAGATGATGGATCAACATCTCCTTCAATTCTTTTTGGATTTATGAAGAGAAGAATAATGGAAAAAAAACGTACGAATACGGCAGATGCAATAATTCTTGTACGACAGTATATTGAAAGGCCAAATCTGGAATTTAATTCTGATCCTATCCTTTTTTGGAAGGTATGTATTTGAAACATCAATATATATGTATACATACGTACATTAAACAAAGGCATAAGACTGAAAGATATTTACGCATTTATTTTCTCTTTTTTTAATTTCAGACAAATAAAGAAGAATTCAAACCATTGTTACAATGCGTTAAAAAGTACCTATGTGTACCTGCTACATCTGTACCTAGTGAACGGATTTTTAGTAAGGCAGGATTAATTGTTTCAGACAAACGATCTAGAATAAAGCCAAAAAATGTGGATATGCTCATATTTTTAAACCAGAATAAATTTTTGTATACTTGAACTTAATTTTTTCTTCTATGTTGCTAACGAAAAGTAATGAATTGGTTGAACCATTAATGTTTTTTCTTTGATTTTTTGTTTAAGTTTTATACATTATTTTGTTTTCGTTTTTTAAATTTTATGAAGTTCAATAAAATTTTTGTTTTAAATAAATATGAAATGTTTTTATTATCAATGGGTTGGCTAAATTTCAATTGTTTAGGTACATCTTTTGTTTTTCATTTATATATGGTTTTACTAGTGTTTTCACATTTTTTTCATACCTACAACTATCGATAGTTATCGATAGTTTTTTCTAAAATATCGATAACTATCGATAGTCTAAACTATCGATAGATTTCCACCTCTAGTACCCATGTTAAAATAATAAAACCGAAAAGAAACGAACATCTGTATTACAACCGAAAAGGTTTTTATAATTTAAACGTAATGATTGTAAGTAAACTAACACATATATAAAACAACATGTAAACAATTTCTTATAATTTTTTTTTTGTGTGATAAGATTTGTGACGCGGATATGATGATACGTTACATTGATGTAACTCATCAAGGAGCCAATCACGACAGCCTTATATGGAATACGAGTGCAGCAAGAGTGTATTTTGAACAACTTTATCTGCGAGGCGAAAGAAACACTTTTCTCCTAGGTATGTGACAAATTTAAAGTAGATAATTTCTAAAACTCAATAGTATATTTTTAGGTGATGCAGGATATCCTCTTGAGCCTTGGCTTATGACACCTTTCCGCGTTCCTGATAACAACAGCCGGGAATCAAAATTCAATGAAATTCATTCAAAGACAAGGAATATAATAGAAAGGACTATTGGCGTTTTGAAAAATAAATTTAGATGTTTATTGGACGCGAGACAACTGCACTATACACCTGAAAAAGCATGTCAGATAGTAAATGTTTGTTGTGCTCTGCATAATATATGTAAAAAATTTCGCGACAATAGCCAAGACCTTGCAGTGCCTTTAAATGCTGAAGATACCAACACTGAAGATGAAATTAATGAGGAACATTCACATCAAGATACAAACCAGTTAAGAGAAATAAGAAACACAATAATGATGTCAATGTGTCATAATATTTATTAAAAAAACAAAACTTAAATAAAAAAATCACATATTTTATTGCAACTCAGTCTTTTGTAATTCTAATTCTAATTTTTTTTTCTTTATTTCAAGTTCTTCTTTTCGTTGGTTTTCTTTCACTAATCTACATCTGATACGATCTTCTACATCCTTTTTATAAATATCACAAACAGTTTCCAGTTTTATTAATTTTTTTTAAATAATACGAATTTTCTTTATTCTCTTTGGCAATATTACTTAAACTATTTGTTATTTTTCCTAACATATCTTCTTGTAATTTTATTTGTTTAGCCATTAATTCCACTGGGGAGTTGTTTTCTGATGTTGTTCTTTGCGCCTAGTTAAACTTGGTGAGGAAGTGACACTTGTGTGACCAGAACTAGATGGTGTGACAGTTATTTGACCAGAATTAGATGAAGAAGGCGTGGCAGTTATCTGACCAGAAGTAGATGGTGTGGTGGTACTATTATTAGAAGTTGATACAGTGATGGTATCAATGAGAGTTAAACCTTCTTTAGCTGAAGAAATCTCTTCTGGTTCTAGTCCGTATATATGTGTATTATTGATACCTTCAATACATGATCTCATTCCAGTAATCTGTATTACCGTCTCTTCTAGATCATTAAAAAAAAAAACATTTTATTCAGTCCACCACCAGTTGCTTTTAACTCCTTATATTTTACCAATTTTTTTTTAATATTGAATTTATAATCCGTCCAAACCTGTGTATAATTTTTAAAATTTCATATTCCTTAGGCCCTTTAAAAAACTCTCATTAAATTAAATTCCTTACCTTTCTCCATCCACTTACATCATTCATAGGTGGCAAATTCCAAGTCAAATTCAAATTACAATAATATAAAATACAAGTCAAATTCCATGCATTGTGAAAATGCATGGTCAGCTTAATGTTTAAAAGAATTTAAACATTACATGTATAATGGCCAAATCTAATGTATGTTTATTCAAATTACCTATACGTTATATTGTATTCATATAATTTCAGTATACATGTGGGAATGAGAAAAAAATAGTAATAGAAAATATATCAGAGGAAAGTAATCCAGTTGGATGGCTTAGTGGGTAAAGCGGGTGGCTTAGTAATTCAGAAGACGTAGGTTCGAATCTCATGATCGCCACACTTCCAACAAAACTTTTATTTCTGATATATTTCACATTGTTGTTAGTTTTTCAGAAAATATTACAAATGTTTTCTACAAGTAATTTCCTACAAATTAATTTCCGATCTTACATACATACTTGTAAGATAAAAGCAAAAAAAAGATTGAATGCAATCTCATTGAATGCAATCTCAAGTACCTGAATATCGTAATATTAGGCAGATCTGAATTTTTTTGGGGTTTTTCTTAAAAATATAGTAATAAATCAGTGTATAAAATTTCCAAAAATTTGGCGCATTTTTTGAGTGGAAAAAACCCATTTTAAATTATATGTACATACCAAGCGTTTCTAATTAGTTGCACGTAGCTGTACATTGTTTTTGCTATCAAAGTATTGTATATTTGAAGTACTTACTAGAATCATCGATAAAGAATAATATCGAATAAAGGAAATTTAAAGTCAATAGCTTTTATATTACCCCAAAAATTTTGATCGAATCAGGTGCTGTGCGGGCAGAGTAAATAGGGGTAAAATGTATTTCTCTTCATTGAGAATCACTAAATTTCAATTTTTTATTCTTTAAATGTATAGTATGTGTGAATATAAATAATGTGTCTATATACACATAAGAAAAATGCCTAAAACTACAGTGGAGTCTCAGAAAATGTGCCACCTTTTCCAATATTGAGCATTACATGATTCTTTTTAATTGTGAAAAAATTTCAAATTTCATAGAAATATTTTCATACAATTCGCGTTTTTTGTTGTTAATCGCCGACTGTACTATTGTATTGCATTGATTTATACACATGGGGTGGAGTTTAATTTCTTTATGATATCATGAACTTGAAATTTTTTACGCATTTGTTCGATTTTAAACATTTCAATTTTACATGTACTTACATTTAAAATACACGTGCTTGTATCGCAGTATATCAATTAGCACATGTTCGTATATGTATTCATTTATCTCAATTTGAAATGCATGCTTTCTAATAAAAATAAAAGGTTCTTTACTTTTCATATATGTATGTATACACATCATATACAAACATTCATATGACCATAAAAAGTGTGAAAAAAAAACAATGTATCAAGATCATTTTTTTTATTGTATCGAAGTATTAAGGATAAATATACATATATACAAACAAACATGTACTATTTTTATGAAGTACATATAAATACGTATTACAGCTAAATGATATACATACTGCGATACAAACACGTGTATTTTAAATGTAAGTACATGTAAAATTAAAATCATGGTTGGGCGCGTAAACTATTTACAGCGTTTACAACCACAATTTACACGTAAAAACAACGTACGTAAAGAGTTTTTCTGTTTACCGTAAAGACGTAAAGAGTGTAAACGTAAACAAATTTATTAAAAATTAAATTTTATTCATAAAAATAAAAAAAAACAAAATATTTTGTTTAACCTTAACTTCAATATTTATTTTGTGAATAAAAATTATAAAAACTGTACATAAGTTTGGTATTTTCAAAGATCAAAATCACCCGACTTATGTTTTTTTAATCTGTTAATTTTTAAAAGTGAGACAATTTACACACAGCTGTTTTATTTTTATGCATTTACGTCTATTTACGCTATTTACGCAGTCTTTACGTTATTTACACTCTTTACTCTCTTTACCAAGTAAACGTAAACTCCGGATGTTTACGCGTAAATGCCCAACCCTGATTAAAATGTTCAAAAACGGACAAATGCGTAAAAAATTTCAAGTTCATGATATCATAATAAAATTAAACTCCACCCCATGTGTATTACAAAATATACGATCATCATAATAATATAGTACATGTTTGTTTGTATGTATATTTATCCTTAATACTTTATATAAATACTTCGGTACAATAAAAAAAAATGATCTTCACACATTGTTTTTTTTCAAACTTTTTATGATCATATGAATGTTTGTATATGATGTGTATACATACAAATATGAAAAGTAAAGAACATTTTATTTCTATTAGAAAGCATGCATTTTAAATTGAGATAAATGAATACATATACGAACATGTGCTAATTGATATACTGCGATACAAACACGTGTATTTTAAATGGAAGTATATGTAAAATTAAAATGCTTAAAATCGGTCAAATGCGTAAAAAATTTAATAGTCTTTAAGAAAAAAGAAAAAATCCAAAACAAATAATTAGTTCTGGGTGGTGGTAATATTTTTACACATACATTCATGAAAATTGGTATTTATTTCGTACATGTACACGATTTTTTTTTTTTAATTTACATGAGAATAATTCTCTTTACGAAAAATATTTTTAGATTGGAGGTTGTGTTTCTTAATCAAAGTTTTTTAAAGTAGGGTAAAATTTGCCGTAAGAAGTTTAATTCTTGATTTTAATACATATTCTTTGCTAGAATACTTTCTTGAAATACTTGATTTTCATATTTTTTATTAAATTAAGTACGCGAAAGTACTTAGAGTAATCGAAAGTACTTGCTAACAAATTTTGTGACAAAATACAAAACATGTTTGAACATGTTTCTGAATTCATTGAAATTTGTCGTCAATTTCTCTGATTCTTAATGAGAGAGATAAATTAGTTTTGCTTTTTTCAGAATTAAATATGAAAACTAAATGTTTCAAAGAAGTAGAACTAATATATTTATCAGAATATTGTTTGATTTTAAATCCAATTGCATATGCTCTTGATATTTTACAAGGTGAAAATAATACATTTTATGGATATATTTTACCATGCTTGGGTTGTTTGTTACAAAAATGTGAAAAGTTTGAATCGAAGAAATTAACCGTCACAAAACCAATTTTAGATGCATGCAAAAATGGTATTTTAAAAAGATTTAATTCTTTTCTTAATATTTTAATGGCAGAAGCTAAAGAAGCAATTATAGCTGCATTTACATTGCCCAAATTCAAGCTTAAATGGTTGAATAATTTTAAGAATGTATTTGAAACTAGTGAAAACTTGTTAATTAAAAAATTGTTAGTATTGCAAACACTATTGTTTTAATTCTACATATTCCGAATTTTTTTTAATGAAGTACATTAAATAATAACATTACTTTCTTACAGGACACTGGTTCAAGTAAATATTTTATTTACTAGAAACAAGTACATATTTACTTCAAATACATACTTTCAAATATATCAAAACAATACTTGATACTTGGAGTACATTTGGAATATTCGTATTTACCGTACTTATTACTTCAAATACAGTAGTAATTACTGTAGCGACACTCATTGCATTTATAATCACCTACTACAAGTCTACCTACAAGATAACCTTGTGTAGGTACTATTTTATATAATGCATTTACATACACATGCAAACAACTCTCAATCTCTTTTGCACGTAATAAGAGATTAGAAATATTATTGACTAATGTAATGAGTACCGCTACCACTCAATATTACACTACTTAATGTAATTGGTAATTAGGTTTATCATTAGTAAGCTACTAGTGGTCAAGTAAAGAATAAAAAATATTTTTATCAATAAAACAACACTACATTCAGTGACATATAAAACTAGTTGTTTCTTTTGTACAACAATTACTTAATCCTTAGTACTTCAAATACTTCAATTCAGTACTTTGAACAGCTCTGTTTGTAAGAGATATACATTGCCTCATATAACGAAAATACGTTATAATAAATTCATACATATCACACATACGTACATTGAAAATATGTGTAACTAAATACGTTACTTTGATATAATACCATTGAACATTTGTTCACATGAAATATGCGTGATTTGAATAAATGTATATTTTCAATACATGTACGTATATTTAAGATACATATTATACGTTATAATATGAATTAGTGGCGACAGTAGAGCTTACTTGCATAAAGGTAAAATTGCAAGCTAAGCAAAATGTAAACAAAGGCATATCGTTTTGTGCGATATGTATTGTGGGAAGATGCATATATACATTGTAATTTATTATGGGAAGATTTAAGCAAAGGAATTTTTGTAAGAAGAACTCCTTTGCGAAATCATAATAAGAATTCGTTTTTGAATGTCGTGCGCAGTTAGTAAGTTACATCTGAAAAGTGTAGTTGAAAAAATTAAAAGGATTTAGTTCGGATAAAGTTTTTGTGAATAAAATAATAAATTTAAAAAAATATATAAAGATCAGAAAAAATAAAATAAAAGAACAAAAAGTGAATAGAGGGTTTTAATAAAAAAAAATAAAAACAAAGTGTTTTTTTACTTCCTCCCAATGTCACAATAAAATTGTAACAAAACAAAATAGAATAATCAAAGATCTCAAGGCATTCACTGATTTTTCCAAAGTTGTCGAATAATTTATGAATCCTTTTAGACACTCGTAAAGCAGTATCCAATGTAAACCAGCGAGTTGTTATTAAGTGCAAAAGAAAAATGTATGGAACAAAAACGAAAATTTACAGAAGAATATTGAGTTGACAACAGATTTGCGAGTTATTAAAAAAGATAAAGTATTAAACTTTGCAAGTGAATCGTGTAACAAATCTGGCAAAATAAACTATGGAAAACGGAGTACAACTCGAGCATTGAAATAATACAAATGGACACAGAAAGCTTTCGTTAATAATAACGATCCAGACGAATGAAGAACATATTTTGTTTTTTGTTACAATACAACTCCTGTTTCTGACTGATGCAGGAATGACACCTTATGAATTAATTGGAGAAATATAAGGTGAATTGATACTAACTCCAATAAACGTCCCATACTTTAAAATACAAAAATTGAAAATGTTAAAGAATTACATTTAGAAAATTTAAAACAAATTGATTTCGTAAAAAACGCCAATGCAACGAACCAAACTATGCATTTTTTAATTATATGTTATTTTATGGCTATTATCGCTATTATATACAAAACATTAAAACAAAACCAGGGTAAGAAGAATTGAAAAATTTAAATCGTTCGCAAGATTTAAATCTTCTGAAGAATTAAATTTTTAATTCGTTCACGAGTTTTATTTTTCGGTTCTTCGAAAATAAAAATTTCGTTCGCGAATCGAATTTTATTTTACGAGAATTGAGAAATTTAAATCGCTCGCGAATCGAATTAAAAAGAATCGTTCGCGAGTCGAAAGAATAAAAAAAAAATTAATTTTTTTCTCAAAGTGAACAAAACTGACAACCAACCAAAAAATTTTATAATATTTATATTTAAAAATTAAAACAATTTTTTTTTATTAAATTTTTTTTTTAATTAAATTTTTTTTATATGAAATTTTTTTTTTTAATTTATTTTTGTTTTTATATGTATATAAATGTCCTAAGAGAATTCATATTATATCATATATGTATTGTGTTACGGTAAATGTACACTCTTGGTAAATGTTCACTTTTACCGTAAAATGTGTACATTTCCCAAAAAGTTAGGTATATGTGAACTGAATATAATGTACATATATGTACATTTCCCGGCAAATGTGTACTCCTGCCTTCACGTTTTGGTAAATGTATACGCTTTCCTTCATGTTTTAAGAAAAGAAATTATCCAAACGAGGAGGCAAATGTGCACATTTACCAGAAAATGTGTACATTTGCCGCAATATCTACTTTTACCGTAACATATGCATGTAAATTCCTTACAACCATTTCTGTTTTACATTTACACCTAAAGATTGAAAAATTTCATTTTAAATGCGAAAGATTTGAATTTTTCAATTCGCGAATCGAATTTTGTCGTACTCTGAACATAACCAAAAAATATACAATACAAGGACAACGATAAATAGTAAAATTATTGATGAGGATGTCATGCTTAAGGATAGGGTACAACATATTTATATAAATCATTTTTAGGATACTTTAGGGTATTTTATATTTTATGTCACACACTTAATTACGAGAGGTATCGTAATACAGCCGAACTTTTTCGGTTAACATTTCATTAATCATCGTAATACTTAATTTAATTACTTAGAAAACGTCACGTCAAAATATACCTTCAAATTTATCTTAACATTCCGGTACGTTGCCTACAGAAGAGCACTTTGAGTCGACGTAAGTGCTACTGAATAAACAAAGAGTATTAACATGCATTGTTAATAACATAATTCAATTGAATTGAATTTTACATCGATTATATCGTAGTTAGTAACCCATCTCACAAATTCATTGCATCACGATGTATGTTTACTTATAATATAAATGTACATATGTATAAAGCCAGACTGAGATTTTCTTAAAGGAAAGTTTGTTATCTGTTTATTTAAATTTTCTTTGGAAATACTGAGACAAAATGTATTGTAATTACAATTGTATAAATTTTAATCCTAGTACTAATTTCATATTATTTTATTAACGACTCACCTTATACGTTTGAATTGAAACACATCATGGATTATAATTTCAAATCAATATCCTGTATTTTAATACATTTTATTTTCACACTTTTCACTTTAAAAAAATTAGTACAAATATTTTCTGTTCTCCAAAATTGCAACGGTTATGTATTTTCGAAACATAAGTTTTATCGTCCCTAAATAAAACAAAAATTAATTTGCATGAAAAATTTATAAACCAAAAGAACATATAAAATCTTATTATTACACATATTGAACATTCTTATCGTTAATTAAAGGTTGAACATTTTGAATCCCATCAGAGCCAGGCACTTTAAACGGAGATAGTGTAATAATAATGTAATAATGCACTTTATGTTCGGTTAACTTTGAACTATTTCGTTATTTATTAATTTTATCTCATGAACAGAATTAACAGAATTTATAATGTATTATACCTGGATTCACTCTAGATAAATGCAATGCAACTGTTTTTCCCTGTGATGAACTCTGAATATACATATGATTAATGTGTACTTAATTCGTGTAATGGACTCTCAATATCCAATTCAATTGGTGCCGTTGATGATGATAATGAAGTCCCATTAGTTCAGAATTCTATATTAATATTGTCCCTAATGGTTCTGATTGTAAACTAATTGCACTTTGACTTTCAGTGATTTGAACTGATATTGATGTAGTATCTTGCACATGTATTATTGCTATTAATAAAGAACGATTTGCAGTACTGACATTACTTGTTGTTGTGTGCTTATCGGATGTTTTTTGTACATAAATGTAATTTGATTTAATCACGACACTGCTTATAAAATTCATTTGGCATCTAAAAATTATATTAAATAAAATTCAATATGAAAATAAATATACAATAAATTTTACCTGAATACAACAAATTTTACATTTTGTAATTTTATGTTGCTCCTTTTTCAATGTATTCAATGTATTCAGCAATACCTTTACGAAACCGCCATTTTAATAGTACATCTTTTATTTGTTCTGATTTTCTACCAAAGTTTCAACTTTATTTTGTAAAGTCATTAACCAGGTATCAATTAAAACAAAATATGTATTCACAAAACATAGTGTTTAAAATCACAACTACACTACATACAACACAACTTATATTTAAATTTGAATCATGATTTTAAATCGAAATTTTCAATATAACATCCCGCATACTTTTTTTCTACCAAAAACCAAAGAACGTAAACAAACAATAAACCGAGTTTAATTAAAAGTACAATAAAATAAACTAAACTGAAACTGACAGCCTTACAGTGTGTCTCCAAAGTCGAAATTGCCCTAGGAAGCATTATGTATTTGACAGTTCATATTGCCTTGCTGTGGGCAAAATATTGCGGCAATATTTCTAAAATTTATAAGAAACAGAAAGAAGAAGAAGTCTCAAATATACTGAAATGTCAAAAATATTTTCGCAATATTTCAAGAAGCAATATTGCTCTCTGAGGCAATGGCAATATTGGCTATCAGGAAATATTGCCAGCAATATACTATATGGTCGCCATTGGGAATATTTCCATTTCCGGTAATAGTAATATTCCCGATGGAGACCCTGGTTTAGCTATCACATTTAACTTATACCCGGCAAAATGGAAAATGCGGTAGACGCCTGGTAATATAGCAGTAACTTATTCACAATAGTAGTAGATTTTCCAAACTTTTCTAAATTATATATACATATGTAACCCCCGGATCAAAAATAATCCGGACTTGGTCAATAAAACACAAAGTACAAGTCTATTCATTAATATTTATTTTTTCCCCTTCAAAGTATTCTCCGTCTGATGCAATGCACTTGTGCCACCGTTTAATCCAATCCTGGAAACATTTTTCGTACTCACTTTTTGGGATCGCCATAAGTTCCTTCTTCGATTTGTCTTTAATTGCTTCTATGCTGTCAAAGCGGGTTCCCCGAAGTGGTTTTTTTAAGCGACTGAACAAAAAAAAGTCGCACGGTCCGAGATCCGGTGAATATGGTGGTTGATGAATAGTGTTTGTTGAGTTTTTAGTCAAAAACTCACGAATAACCACGGCTGTGTGAGAAGGTGCGTTATCGTGGTGTAAAATCCACGAATTATTTTGCCACAAATCGGGTCTTTTTAGACGAACTGCTTCTCGTAAACGCTTCATTACGCTTAAATAATAATCTTTATTAACTGTTTGACCTGTTGGTAAAAATTCATGATGCACAACACCACGATAATCGATGAAAACGGTAAGCAAAATCTTTTTCTTTGATTGAGTACGACGAATTTTTCTGGGTCTTGGTTCTTCTGAAGCGAGCCATTCACTTGATTGTTGCTTTGTTAACGCATCAAACTCGTACACCCACGTCTCATCACCAGTAATGATCCGTTGAATGAATGCAGGATCAGCATTTACTCTGGAAAGCATCTCTTCAGCAACAATAACACGTTCTTGTTTTTGTAAAAAATTCAATGATTTAGGAACCAATTTCGCTGCAAGTCGTGTCAAGCCCAAATCATCACTTAAAATGCTTTGAATTGTACCAAATGAAATTCCTGTTTCAGTAACCATCTCTCTGATCGTTAATCTTCTATTTTCCAAATCCATTGATTTAATCAGATCAACATTTTCTTTGGTTTTTGATGTTGAAGGACGCCCAGGATGAATGTCATCCTTCACTGATTCACGACCATTTTTAAAACGACTATGCCATTCAAATGTTGTTGTTTTCGATAGAGAACTATCACCATAACATTTTTGCAACATTTTTAGCGTTTCAGTAGCATTAATTTCATTTTTTACGCAAAATTTAATACAAATTCTTTGTTCAATTATTTTTTCCATCGCAAAATCGAAAGTAAGCAAAAACTTGACCTAAACAAAGTGCTGTCAAAAAACAACTGATTGACATATATAGCTCGAATTTGGAGGAAATGTAAAAAACAGGTATACAAACATAAATACTAAAAGAAATGCATCTTAAAATATTGGCGGGGGTTGTACATGAACGAGTCCGGGTTATTTTTGATCAGAGTAGTATGTATAAAGATTTGGTCAAATACGACTGGTTCAAGTGCATAAAGAGAAGAAGGCATCAACTAAATACCTTCGATATCGTCTCAAGTAAAAAATTACAAAATAAAACTTCCGTTAAATACGTTCAAAAGTAAATAAATATATGCACATATAGTATATGTACATTTACATTAAACTCAAATGTATATCATTCCACATATGACTATATGTAGGTTTGTATGTATGAACCACTGAGAAAAAACCAAAACTATAGAGGGAAAATGACTCAATATTTGACATTTGCCAGATTTTGAACGATAACAGATGGCGACATCAGCTTTAATTTTGGTTTCTAGTATCCAAAGCTCTAACCAAGTATATAAGTATTATCATATCCCAACAAGACATTGGTAACCGGTTACACTGAAATCGAAAATGTTATCGATTTTAAAATGGTTACTATGGCTCTTTCCGATTACACAATTTTCTTACTTCACCGCTTACTTTCGTCGAAGTAAGAAAACTAATAGACTTGTTCTTGACAGTTGCTTACTTCGCCGTACTTCGTTTAAAAAGTAATTTTTATAGTAATATGTACACACACAATGCAAAATAACACACACACATGTATCTTTCGTCATATTCGCTGGCTTCATTTTAGATTATGATCATGAACTATCAGAACATTTTCCACGTACATTATAAATGAAACACCCATTTTTAATCATAATAATATTAAAATTAAACTTTTGCGATAATTCATATTGTTGTGAAAGTATTTTTACGCTGAAACCATTAATAGAAATATTTGTAAACAAATAAGTAAATGACAGCTGTCTACTTAAAGTTGAAACATATGTAATTCGGGCGCCAAAAAAAGTACCAAAGGGAAAATAAGGAAATTTGAGGAAACATTTTTCAAATCGGACACGGCCCATAACTAAAATGTAATCAGAAATTCTAAAAAAAGACAATTTTAATGAAGTAATTAACTTTAAAACTAGTTTAGGATCGATGACCAAAATTTATTTAATATTAACTCCACTTTTTTACACAAAGTTTCGATACAAAATCAATTTCATTTCGATTACATAATATAGTCGCATTTAATAAACAAAGCAATTACTTAGAACTAGGGAACTACCTTATTTCTATGTGAATTAATGTCCTGAAAACGATAATTTAACGCACCTAGGAATCAATTTTGAATCGGGATACCTAATCGGTGGTAGTAATAAAGAATATACCAATTACAAGAATAGACTTTGAAGTGATTTCGAAACAACTACTTTGAACTCATTTTTTGTTGGCTATGATTCAAATCACACCAATAGCAATGCAAAAACAGCGGACATCGTTCACACAAAATAATCACATATTCACCCCAAAAGAATTGATTTTTGCGATTACAAAAATTGATTAAGAATATATACAAAACTGACTTTTGTCTGCTGGGATGTTATTATGTATTATATACTTTCTTTATATTTTGTATACATGATCGTATGATATACACATATATATAATATGACGCATGTAAATAAATTTCATACATGTAATGTATGAAACATGGTTGGGCGCGTAAACTATTTACAGCGTTTACAACCACAATTTACACGTAAAAACAACGTACGTAAAGAGTTTTTCTGTTTACCGTAAAGACGTAAAGAGTGTAAACGTAAACAAATTTATTAAAAATTAAATTTTATTCATAAAAATAAAAAAAAAACAAAATATTTTGTTTAACATTAACTTCAATATATATTTTGTGAATAAAAATTATAAAAACTGTACATAAGTTTGGTATTTTCAAAGATCAAAATCACCCGACTTATGTTTTTTTAATCTGTTAATTTTTAAAAGTGACAGACAATTTACATACAGCTGTTTTATTTTTATGCATTTACGTTTATTTACGCTATTTACGCAGTCTTTACGGTATTTACACTCTTCACTCTCTTTACCAAGTAAACGTAAACTCCGGCTCTTTACGCGTAAATGCCCAACCCTGGTATGAAACATGAGGGGAGATTATTACACGACCATTTAATTTGATGTCCATATAGACTTATGGTGTTTTTTTGTGTTATATACATATTGATATTGTTTTATCATATGCTCTTCTCTTTATATATACGTACATATATAGGTACACTCAAATATTAATTCAATATATGTATATGCCAGCCATACCATAATGAGTGTATTTCTTTATTCGTACCGTACGTTCGGTATATTCCATATGCATTTCTTTATTCAAAAAGTATATTCCGAACGTTCTTTTCCGTGTTTCTTTATTCGTTCGTAGTATCCAGAACGTATTCTTTTTAATCCTAGAGTTATGATGGAATACATGGAATAAACCCTACATTTAATTTGTAATCTGTCAAATATATGATAGTGAAAGGGAAAATAGGGTTATGTCATAAAAAAATAATTTAATAAAATAACTAAATTACATTATTTTATTTTATTTTTCATTTTTTATTACATTTCAAATACAAAAATTTCCAACCTGAAAAAATCTTATTTTTTTATAACTAAGAAAATTAAATTATTTTTTCTCCAGCCATTTTAATATACCATTTATTATATTTTGTTTCTTTATTAATACTATTCCAAATTTTCCGGACAGTATTCTGTATATTCTATTCCGAGTACGGAAAAAATAAAGAAATACAGCCTATGTTTTCTTATGCGTATATAGTATATACATATGGAGGTATGTACATATGTACGTATGTTGCATATAGAACTGAAATTAAATGCCACTTGTGTTATGCCACAATAATTAAAATACATTATACATCCTATAATTCATATGTATACTCCATACACTAATTCAATGAGTACCTGTACACTATCGAACACGTATGAAAAATTTTTCTCGTGAGTAAAATCACGAAATTGTTTTTGATCGTGTAGTTCGTATACGAACTGTCAAATTAATCGCCTTCTCCGTTTTATTTTATTTTTCGGTTTTTGATGTTATGACTCAAAATAGGATCATGTAAGATAAAAGTCATACACTTTTATTCACTCGATCCATTTAAAAATTTATTCAGTTGTAAAATTATCATATATTCCCTTAGTTCATTTTCGCTTTGGTTATGTTATGAAATAATGTAAAATATATAATGGATAAAAATTCTCTCAAATTTATTATTTATTAATAACATTCGATTTATTTAATTTTTAAAATATTTTTGGTAATTTTTTCAACACCCAAATCGATGCATATTTTGATTTTATCCGATGTTTACTGCAAAGCAGCGAAAAAAAATAAAACGGAGAGGAAAATAAGAATATGGCACAAAACAGGATGTGAAAAAAAAAGAAGAAAATTTCTTTACGAAATTAAAATCCCGCGGGTACCAGGCTACCTGATACTCTCCTCACTTTCCCTCGCCCAGTAAACTGGAATTATTGGAAAGTGTTCCATAAGTATTTATCTATAATGTAAAAGCAGGCAATGCAGTAAGGTTTTATGGGAGATATGTGACCTTTTTCTTTTCTCATAATTTCTAATAAGATCATCTCACGAATAGTGTTACCACGATCTGTAAGGTTATCATATAATAAGAAATGTTTTTTTTTTTTAGATCAATATACAGCGACGTAAAGTGGTTCTACTTTTTGCCATTTCCATAAGACTTTAACTGCATCGAATTAGTGTATGAAGTATAGCAACATCGTTGCCACTTTGATGTATTTATATTTAATATGATATACACATTATTTTGCGCCTGTTGCAAAATTTCTTGCTTGGAGTCTGTACAATAAATTTTTATTGGTTGTACAAGTAATCCCCGTGTAACATGACACTTCTATGGCCCGGACTCACTTTAACACGATTCGGAAAGTGAGCAAAATCTTCGTAAAACATTGAATAGACATATGTCTAAGCAATGCTACAAATTTTATATCGGTTCAAAAAGAGCGAAAATATATCATATGTCGTCAAATCATTGGATACAAATGAAGCGCCAATATACGTAATTATGAAAACATAATAACATGTTTCTAGATTTTTCGAATCTACCCCTTCTTTTTATACTAGTTCTTTGTTTTGTATAAGACGGAAATTTTTTAGGAACCCAACTCCCATGTTATACGAGGGTTACCTGTACTTTTAAACTATTTTCATGTACGCATAAATATGTGGCAGGAATGAAGTAGACATGAATTATTTTAAAAATTATTCGTAAACCGAATCTTGGATATGTGAATGTATGATGAACGTATATTATGTGCGTCATACATATACGCATATTATACCATCGTATTATATATGTATGTACATATGAATGTACATACATATGTATGTATATATTTCATATTCACAATCTATTTCCTTCTAACAAAAATTAAAATACATATGGCTGTACAAAACAACAAATAGCATTAGTATTACACACACGCATAATTATATGGGTACTTTCATGAATGCGTTGTCGACGTCTGCCGAATGCGCTGGAATTGTAATCGAAATTGTTAACTTTCAATGCACGCTTTTATTACAATAAATCATAATAAATGAAGACAATTCTCCACTTTTAAGTAAACAACGTAACAATACGTGAGAGTAAAATGTCAGATAATTCTTCTTCTTGGAAATCAATACTGCAGTTGTTTGAAAACGATTGAGTAATTTGTGTAAACTTTACAGACTGCTTGAATTAATGAAGCTGATACATTTCCACGATTGCACTGGAAAGAAATTTATGAAGTTGATTTATTTGCCGTCAACGTCGACGACACATTTATGAAAGTACCCTATGTCATATTGTTCATTGGGAATTATGATGATAACAATTAACAAAGGAAAAAAGCTTTCAAATGTTTTAATATGGATGGTTAATATATTATATTATGTATTCCACTTAACAGGTATTCCGTAATATGAGGATTAATTATATTATGCATTATTATTTACCTATAACATTAAACGTCGTAATATACATTCATATTCTAACTGAAAATTTTTTAATCATATGTATGATATGATCATATATGACAGAGATACTATATTATAGAGATAACTCATTTTTGAAATTCACGCTAAAATTTAAAAAAACCAGTGTGAAAGATCAGAATGAAGTTGAAGCTGGGTAAAGTTCAGCATTTACCAGCTTCAAAGTTCTATCCATATGATCGTTCTATAAAAACACAATACTTTATATTACAGCCATATGATAAGTCACGATTTTACACACGTTTGATTGTGTGTATATTTAAATATATAACTTCACTTATTTACGCATGAATGATCACTGGGTCTTTCGTTTTGTGTAATACATTTTGTTTGTGTATTCCTGTTATTATGATCGGATCCACGTTTTTTTTTTTATTAAAATTTGCAGGCATAGATTTTGTTTGTGTAACTTCATTACACACAATTTTTCTAATTCTGGACTATTTAATTGTTCATGATCATGAATATATTTTGTTTACGTATTCTTTAAAGTTTGAATACAAAATTTTAAAAGCCAAAAATTGTATATTTTGTTTGTGTAATTTCATGACCAAAAAATTTTCTGATTCTAGTTTTTGATCATGAAAATGAATACTTTTTGATTTTTTTTTTGAAAAGGAATGTACGTACATATCTATATACATTTGTACGTACATATGCTCATGTACTATAATACATATATGTATATTTATCATATAGACATTTTGTTGGGGCTTATGCTCAACACCAATAAATTAGATAGGACGCTGGTTAAAGGATAGCAAAGCTTTCTTTAAATAAAAAGTCAGATTGTTTAAGTTTAATAATAAAAATAATAACTTTCTTTTATTCAAAATAACAAAAAAAAAAAAAAAACTTAAAATAAAAAATATTTTATAAAAAATTATATATAAATTATACAATCTATACAATTCAAAAAAAATCTTGTTTGATTATTAAAAAAGTAAGTTGATATCAAAAAACTACAGATTATGTATAAATTTTAATTCTTCAAAACATTAAGTATATGAATTGGTTCAAAAATGTCATATACGTATGAAATTCTGAATAATATATAAAATTATTTAGATTACACAATTCAAAATTGTTTAATTACGAACAATTATATAAAAAGAAAGTAATTCGATGTTAAAATAAAAATTATGTATGGATTTCAATAGTTAAGTATTATATCGTATATTTTTATTATAATACAAATGAATTAGCTTAGAAAAAATATATATAAAATTCTGGTTAGATAAAAAATAATGAGATGAAAATGATTTGATGAATGATTTGATATTTATATTATAAGTTCAAAAATACTCGTTTGTATTCAATATATTGTATGTATGTATATTAAAGCAAAAATTCCTCCAAAGATTATGTAGACGTAGCTGACGGACAGAATTCTCAAAATGTTGAAAATAAATTCCAAAATAATTCGTACAACGATCTTGTGTAGGGAAATGATTGTGAACAGAGTCACTTTTTACAAGAGTCAATCTTGTAAAATTATGGTCAAGATGCAGAAAGTCTTGTTGATTCTGATCGAGATCCAGAAGTTAATGTATATCCAAATCACTACTTTGGATATCTTTTGTAATTGGTCAATATCAAATTACAAGAGTTCTGGTCAGTATCCAGTCAGTTAAAACAAGTCAATATCTTGCTTTTATATCTGGTCAGTATCCAGATTTTTTCCTTGTTTTTCAGTCAATATCTGAAAAAGGAATGAATTTTTAATACAAACCTTCGCTGCTTTTATAGGCTCCAGGCATGGTTGGGCGCGTAAACTATTTACAGCGTTTAGAACCACAATTTACACGTAGAAACAACGTACGTAAAGAGTTTTTGTGTTTACCGTAAAGACGTAAAGAGTGTAAACGTAAACAAATTTATTAAAAATTAAATTTTACTCATGAAAATAAAAAAACACAAAATTTGTTGTTTAACATTAACTTCAATATTTATTTTGTGAATAAAAATTATAAAAACTGTACATAAGTTTGGTATTTTCAAAGATCAAAATCACCCGACTTATGTTTATTTAATCTGTTAATTTTTAAAAGTGACAGACAATTTACACACAGCTGTTTTATTTTTATGCATTTACGTTTATTTACTCTATTTACGCAGTCTTTACGGTATTTACACTCTTTACTCTCTTTACCAAGTAAACGTAAACTCCGACTGTTTACGCGTAAATGCCCAACCGTGGCTCCAGGTACCAAACGATGACTATTTTTTATATTATTTTGTTGTAGCAACGGTTTTTTAAATTTTATTGTATTATAAAATTTAAAAAAAAAAAATGTTAATTGTTGTATAGAGTGATGGCCACACTGTGTGACTTTAAAGGCATGCACACACAGGTAGCCTGAACACATTTATCAAAGGATCATATTAAAGGATAAGACATTTATCCTTTTAACAAGGAGAATAACGTAATTTATGTAGTCTATATTTGAAAGATTTTCGAGATTTCTGCCCTCAGTGGTATTCCATCTCCATCTCTCTAGTGCGTCACATTCTGCTTCTTCAAGACACAGCCTACAGTCTAGGTTAGTCGTACTGAAGACTAGTTTTTGTTGGTGTACTTTAAACTTGTAATGTCCTGTTATTTAGTTATTAGTCCAATCACAAGTCTAATAACTTTTTTTTCACATTTCAGTGTCAGGTTTGAGATCGCTCTGTTCGGTTCTTTTATAAGACCCCCAGAGCGTCTTTTTCCTCCATCAGAAATCCAGTGAATTTTGTGCTGGTTTCATACCCAATCATTAACTTTTCTCCTAATGAAGTTTTTAGTGATTTCCAGGGTGGACACCAAAGTCAGATGATTATCATTTTTAACGTAAATTTGACATTTATTTCAATTTAAATGTGCGAGTGTAAGTTTTAAACTAACGTGAAAAGAGTTATTAATTTTTAAACCATGCTTTAAGAAACTTTGTAGCTGCAACCAGCCAAAGAACGATATAATCTAAACCTAGCTTCGAGATCATCGGTTTGGAGTTTTTCTATCAAAACATATTTTACATCCGGGACTTTTTGTAGAGAATATTTTATAATATCAATAATGGTCCTTGTGGTCAAAATAGCAGCATCGAAGGTATCTTTACTAAGTACGAAAAAATGTCCGTTTTTTTTCGTATCTTTCCAGATGGATAACCAAGAAATAAATTTTTCTAAAAATTTAATTCTCTCATCCGAAATTTCGCAGAAAGGGAACTTCCATTCATTTCGCTTTTTAATTCCAACAGTTTTACTTTCAGTATTCATAATATCCCACCACTGTCGGATGATTTGACAAAATTCTGCTGTCTGAAAATATTTTTCATCAAATGATTTTAATGCTGGTATAGTCGATTGGTGAAAGATATTCTAAGTTTTTGAAATCAGGGATAAAATCATTTGAAAGTAAATCATTTCCCATTTGCTCTATATGAGCAAAATATTTTTCTTTTCTAAGACATGGATCTTTTCTTGAAGTTGAAGGTTGTGGTTGTGAAATGTAAGACGGTAAATTGGGAAAAATTGAAGGCACCGCATTTTCTGACAGTCTAGGATGAATCAAATTTCCTGCACGAAAATCAGATTCGCGAAAATGCATTGAGCAGACTGTATGGAGAAAATGGAGCTCGAGCCCGGTAAGCTGCTGAAGTGCTTGCAGCTGCAGAACCCTGCGGTTCCTATGCAGGACTGGATGGTCATCAAAGCTGAGGAACCGCAGGCAAATTCTACCTCCTTCCTCCTTCTCATAAATGAGGAGACCCTAGGGGCTCTGGAGAAGACGGAGTATAAACTTAAGTTTGGCATAAGGAATGCCAAGCTTAAGATATTCCGCCAAGCAGGGCAGGAAGAGCAGGAGGACGCACTGGCTGAGGACTTGGGGGTCCTGGCCATTGCGGAGGATACAGGTGAAGGGCCTTCGAGTAGTGCAGATTAATCTGAAGCACTCTAAATTAGCTTCAGATAATCTGTCGGCCTTCCTAGGCGAGGAAGATATCGACGTGGGCCTGATCCAGGAGCCCTGGACCAAGGACGGGGTCGTTAAGGGTCTCAAGAACGCCAGCTATAACCTGTTCTATAGAAATATAACAGACGCAGGAGGTAAGCCAAGAAGTTGTATTCTTGTTAAGAAAAGCATAAAGGCTTACCTTTGTCTTAATTACAGCTCAACAGACGTAACCGTCATTAAGATGGAGGCCCAAGGCGGGGAGGAAATTTATATTTCCTCGGCCTACATGGCTCACGAAGAGCCTATACCGCCTCCGGAGCTTATCCAGCTAGTTGCCGGCGTTACATCAAGAAGCGCGAAGCTGATTGTAGGCTGCGATGCAAACTCCAGACACACTCTGTGGGGCAGCACGGAGTGCAACGAGAGAGGTGAGTCCCTTTTTGATTTCATTATAAATACCAACCTAGTAGTAAGCAAGAGAGGTAGCACTCCAACATTTGTCTTTCCAAGCTCGGACAGGTTCTGTGGCTGGGAGGAGGTGCTGGATGTTACACTAACTACAGGCAATATAACTGCAGACAGGTGGAGAGTATCCCAGAAAAAGTCTTTTTCTGATCATAGATGGATACTTTTCGAGTTAAACCTTGCCTGCAAACGAGATCCTCCATATCGTAATGTTAAAAGAACCGATTGGAGAATGTTTAGTCACTTTTTCAATTCCAGATTTCCAGCACAACCAGGAAAAGAGAGGCTTGAAACGGAAGAGGTGGACAGGAGAGTTCGTCACCATAGTCATTCTCAGGAGGATAACTAGAGATATCTTCAACATCTGTAAAAAACAGAATTTCTGGAAACCCTATAAGGATCTTCTTAGGGAATATAAGAGATCCATTAGGGTAGCCAAGGCAACAGCCTGGAAGGAGTACTGTCACTCCATCGAGATGACAAGGCTCGGAAAGATCCTGTCAACAGAGCGGTCTTGTCCCTCGTTCATTAGGAAAGGGAGGGAGGAGTGGACGGAGACTGAGGAGGAAACCCTCGAGCTGTCCACATTGTCCAATAGAGTCAAATACCTAGGAGTGTATTTGGACTCTAAACTTAATTGGAAGGACAATGTGGAAGAGAGAGCGAAGAAAGCTTGTATTGCTTTGTACGCTAGTAAAAAGACCTTCGGCAAGAGATGGGGTCTCAAGCCGAAGATGCTGTTGTGGCTATTCACAGCAGTGATACGTGCGATCCTGACTTATGGCTCACTAGTTTGGTGGCCTGCGATGGAGAGGAGATATAACCAACATAGGTTCGGGAGGATTCAGAGGACGGTGGGGTTGGGGGTTACCGGGGTCATGAGATCGTGTCCCACGGAGGACCTCAACGTTATTCTGTGCCTGGTCCTCCCGGACCACTGGGTTAAATACACGGCGACATGTAGTGCGCTTAGACTCAGGGAGTTGGGATGTTGGCAACCCAGATTTTACGGGCGTGGCAACATCCTGTACCTAATCCCAAAAGAGTTAATAGCCAAAAATACAGACTACATGACCACTATATTGCGCTTTGACAGGAACTTCGAAGCGCGGCTCCCTTCCAGGGATGAATGGAAGGATAATAGGGCCACAAGAAACTTTGGATGCCTGGTGTATACGGATGGGTCCAAGATGGATTGTGGGGTGGGAGCCGGAGTTCATGCGGACAGCCCCGCAATCAGCAGGTCGTTTCGTCTCCCTGATGGGGCTAGTGTCTTCCAGGCGGATATACTGGCAATCATGAAAGCCTGAGAGGTCCTAAATAATACACGGGCGTGCTTGCCGGATGCTATAAGCATCTGTTCAGACAGTCAAGCGGCGATCAAAGCTTTGATAGCCAATACGTTTAAATCTGAGTTAGTAAATCAGTGTAGATTGGAGCTCGTGAAGCTGGGCAGTAAGGCCAAAGTTATTCTGGTATGGGTTCCAGGACATAGGAACATACAGGGTAACGAGAAGGCTGACTCCCTAGCAAAATCGAGCACGCTGATGCACTGTTCGTCCCAGGAGGACGTGTGTGTTCCAATAGGAAGTGTGAAGAGAGTTGTTTGGACGCACTTCCTGGAGACTACCAATCGCAGATGGAGGAGCCTCTCCAACTGCAAGATTGCAAGACAGACCTGGCCAAGGTTGGATCCAACAATGACCAGGTAATTAGTGAACATGAGCAGACACACTATAGCTAAAGCGGTGTCTGCTCTTACGGGGCACTGGCCAATAGGCAGACATGCAGCCAAGATCGGTGTGCCCTTTAACCCGCATTGTCGCAGTTGTGGAGCGGTGGAGAAAGAGGAAACTCCACTGCACTACTGCTGTGAATGCCCAGCTCTAGCCAAAGCAAGGCAAAGCGTTTGGCAAATATTTTCAAGATGGCCTCGGGGAACTGTCTCAGATGAGTCCTGGCAGTATTGTCTGCTTCTTGGGCTCGACTGGATGGTGGTAGCCGGGTTCTTCCGCGTTTATACCCGTAGGGCAGGTACCCACGAGCGACTGTGGTATCAAAATGGCATTTTCATATGCTAATTGGGTGAAACTATGCCAGGGTTGCACAGCCGCTTAAACAGACAAACAAACAAATCACTTAACCATTCTAAAAAAGTTCTTATAACTGTTATTATTATTATTATTACTATTTTTATTCATTATTATATTATATTAACACTACACTAGAATGTACACTACACTTTTCAATTATTTTTTTTTATTATACTGTTTTATACTATTATATTTATTATTTGTTTTTAATCTTATAGTTATTGCTTTAACAAATACTTTTTTCAATATAAATTATTTATTTTTTTAAAATTAAATACATTAACGAATATACACAAATTTGTATGAAAAAACCGTTTTTCCCATTTAAATGTATTTACAAACAATAAAAGCTATCAAATGCATACGTAAAAAAGCTTTCAATGGCGACTATGAGAAAAAATTAAATTTACCTTTAGAGTTTTTATACCATGGAATAGTGTAAGCCTATCATACAAAAATTGAGTTTAAGTCTCTACTTAGCAAAAGCTCAGTGGTTCGCAATCCACGTTAAATTGTAGGTGCACGTATGATAGAAATGTCATGAAAAATTATCGTAGATGATTAAGCCCTGGCTCGCATTGAGCTGTTGTGCCACTGCTGATGATGATTCAAAAAAAAAAAAGTCAAAAACATAAATATTTGTACATTATCAAAGCCATAACATATACATATATGTACATACATTGTACGTTCATACGTATGAACATACTAAACCTATCTTATTGTTTGCAATTCTAATTTTTACCAAGAATTTCATTGCAGAATTTTTATTTTTTTATTATCGTTACAGAAATGGAATATATTGAACGTGCATATGTATATAGATACATAGTGTACTATATATATATGTATGTACATATGTATATCATGTGCTTATACACATGTACATATGTGCATCAAGTCAAATGTAGAAAAAAAAATTTAAATATTTGTATATCTGTTGAATTATAAATATAACATACCACCTGTACATATTTATATTTTGTACGAACGTTTTACAATGCATCTTAAACCCTGATGATATGATGCAATTTAGGAAAACGATTATATGTATTTTATCCGATACTGTATGTGTAATATTTTAAAATCAGTTATATTATTGGTGACACGTATTCATTTTTGCCTGAACTGTTTTGAAATACCGAAATTTTTAAATATAAATTGAAACAGAAATAAATATGCAATGAAAATTGAAAATTTCATACAAAAAATAGTAATTTTCATTTATTAATAAAATATAAACTATGCAACATTTTTACTTGATTTTTTTTGCAATCAGTTAGGAAAAGTTTAAATTGTATGTCTATATCACAAAAGTTACATATATCATACGTTTAATAGCAGATAAATTGTAACAAAGTCGAAGTACTTTTTCAGGAAACACACGCCCAACTTAACGGAGTCCTTAATCAAAAATCTGTCCGCCTAATGACCACAATTTCCTTCAACCTATGTGTGTTCAAAATTTCATTGAAATCGGTTGGATAGTTTTTGAGATAGAAGGTCACTTTGAACACTGATTTACCATATCTCACACTTAAATAAACTATTAAATTATATGTTTATTATTAACTATGTATATTTAATTAATCAATTCACTTACCTTTAGTATTGTAATGTATGTAATTTGAATAATAGTAACAATCTTGATCTCTCAAGATTTGAAAAAAAATTTATTTCTTTTTGTTTATAGTTTTCAATCTTTTGAAAACTACAAACCAACTATTTATTTTTGAATCACAATTCACAACACTTGTTTACTTTTTACAAACTTTTAATTTATTAACGACATTAATTTTTACAAACTTAATTTGTATTGACTTTACAATTTTTTATTAATTTCCACAACTTAATTTTATAAACCTTTCAATTTATTGTTAATAAATTCTTGATTTTTAAATATGTCTTTAATTCTCCTTTTGGAATTGCTCTGTCGAAATCTCAATCAGAACTAAACTTTTCATTTAATTAACTCTTTAATGTCACTTACGCATTTCTTCCCTGTTCCCTGTGTTACGCAATTTTTCCCTGTTTTGGTTTATTTTTTCTATTACTTTTTGTTTTTTATCGACAATTCTTTGGTAAATTTCAGGATATTCGCTTTTATGAATTTTTCCGTTTACAAAATCGATTGGTTTCTTACCTGTAGTAGAATGTACACTGTTGTTATAGAATATTACAATCTGAAGAATCTTTTCTTCAGTTGTTTAAATGTGATTTATATGATCGTGTTTTAAAAGTCTAATATGTTCATTTATTGTATTATGTAAACGTTCAATGTCTGCTTTTGAAGTGTGGTTACTGTTAGATGTAAAGTGAATGCCTACGTTTAATTGTCTTAAAAATTCCCTTAGGGATATCGCTTTAAATCCTAATTCGTTATCTGTTACGATTTTCTCTACGTTTCTATTTCACATCGCTCTATGGGCTGTTTTCTTTTTATTAACATGTTCCTTACTTTGTCTCCAATAAAGATTAATCCAGCACCGGTGTCTACTAGAGCTGGGTAATCGTTACCGAAAATGTTGACATTTAATACATATCTTCGTTTGGTTTTCATGAGCGAGGCATATTTATCGAGGATGTTAGGTTGCCTCTTTATGCCTTCATCCCTTTGGCTTTTCCTGTTTTACATTTGCAGTATTAATTTTTACATTGTTGCCACTTTGGTGGTTCTTTGCACGTAGCTTGTACATGGCCAGTTCGCTCACATTTCCAGCATTTCTTGTGATTAATAGAAAATACGTTCACCGGTCTTGGTTTCATTCTTACTTCCTGCTGGTTCTTGTTTTTAATCTGCTGTACTTTGTTATCAGCCCGTACTCGTTCGTATTCTTCCGCTAGTTTTACCAAATCATTTAGACGTACAAGGTCTCTCGGTCTGATATACAGACGATACTCGGGTAATAGATTTTCATAAATACATTTTTAAGAAGAAATCTTTAAAGTCTGATCCCACGTTGACCAACTATGTTTGTTATTCCTATACCATACCAATGCCGTCTTGGTTAGCAGTTCAGGCAAGGCTTTCACTAATCTTGTAATAGGAATAGTATAGCGTTCTGCTAATTCTTCGATACGTTCGAGAAAGTTTAATGTATCTTGTCCTTGGTCGAACTTTACGTTCCATTTCCTTACTTTATCCATAATTTCTGCATCACTCATTCTATGATATCATTTTATACCTTGTTTTCTGGTATAGGACGTGATGTTGTAAGGAACATAGTCGCTTTTGGTATATTCAAATTCGTTGTTGTATATGACGCTGCTGGTGACGTACAGATGATACGGCGGTGATAATATAGAAGAAGTGACGGAGTACGGCATGTATACTGTAGGTATATTCGTAGTACTTGGAAGGCATGCGCTTGTTACTGTTGTGTATACGGGTCGACCTATGGGCAATGCACTAGGAAGCGTATTCGTTTGTGATTCATGTGCGGTAGTAAATGATGTGGTTTCTCGGCTTAAAGATGCGTTTTCTGTATTAATGATGTTTGGTTCTGATACATTGGACACATCACCGGATCTTGATAAGAAGTCTCGGACAGCAGTCTGTTGCTGTCGTAAGTATTCAATTAATCTTTTCCATAGTTCCTCCAGTGTACCTGTTGTTGACAACCCTCGCTTACTGACTTCTTTAATAAGCTCTTCTTTGCGTAATACGTATATCCAACTTGAAGTTGTGTTTGTATTTTCTGTAGACATTTTAAATCTTTTTTCTTTCTCTGTCTTTTACTTGTTCAGACTTATTGTCCGTTCGGGCGCCAAATTTATAATGGGGTTTTTCCCAAATGTGACATACGCTTTAGGCACGGATAGTACAGTCTCTCCAGGGTCAGGTTTCCCACGACGTCTATAAATGATAACGCTGATGTTTAAATCTTAAGATATATGTGTATTAAATACTTTTATCCTACTCTTAACAATGTTTTTCCCTAATCTATGACTTAAATTCTAATGTCTGCAATCTTTTGCCTTTTAATGTCTGCAATCTTTTATGTTAATTCGCTTATATATATATATATATATATGCTTCTTGTTCTAGGTGAAGGTTATTCAAAACCAGTCAGAGGGGTAGTAAAAAAGTGCGAACAATAAACCCAGGCGAACCAAATTGTTCTTTTAATAAGCTTAGAAATATATATATATATTGATATATATAATCAAACCCAATTCAGTGAGTCCAATACTCACTAACCTGGAAACCTGTAACAACTAATTGTTAGAATGTCCAATCAGTGAGTTCACCGTATAATAATGGAACAAGAGTACCTATGTAGGTACAACACAAACCTCTATATACTTGAATAGTACTCCTGACCCTATGTGTCAGCTAATCTGTCCGTCAGTGAATAAACGGTAGAATGCTTACACAGATATTCACTAGTCGAGCCCTAGTACTTCGGTACGTACGTTAGTCAGTGAATAAACGGTAGAATGCTTACACAGATATTCACTAGTTGAGTGGGCAGTGTATACGACGTAGAATGCTTACAGACTTATACACTGGGGAATGGAGGAGTAAGCGGTAGAATTCTTACACAAATACCCCAAAAGGATGGATAAAGAAACGGTAGAATGCTTACACAATTACTTATATAAGGAATACCGGTTATACAGTGTAGATCGGGTACAAGAGTATAGACCGGGGGATGGTGTGTCTCGGAGAGTGAACCCACCAATAACACCAAAAGGGAAGGTAGATTCGGGTACTGTTTAGGTCCCGTCGTATGTCTACGTCTGTGAATATACAGCAGAATACTTGCACAAATATTCACTAGCTAAGCGATGTCTAAATACAGACGAAAAACCCTAGAGTCAGCCTTGTATATTTGGTGTAATACACCTTATGAAACAATATAAGTCTTTTCGTATTACGCATACAAGTCAACCAACTGCCGATACTGGAAATTCTTTATTACTAACACTGATTAGGAATTAATTCCAAATACCGATTCAGAATTGATTCCTAGGTTCGTTAAATAATCGTCTTCATGACCTTAACTCACATAGAAATAAGGTAGTTCCCTAGTTCTAAATAATTGCTTTGTTTATTAAATGCGATTATATTATGTAATCGAAATGAAATCGATTTTGTATCGAAACTTTGTGTAAAAAAACGGAGTTATTATTAAATAAATTTTGGTCATCGAACCTAAACTAGTTTTAAAGTTAGTTACTTCATTAAAATTGTCTTTTTTTAAAATTTGTGATTACATTTTAGTTATAGTAACCATTTTAAAATCGATAACATTTTCGATTTCGATGTAACTGGTTACCAATGTCTTGATGGGATATAATAATACTTATATACTTGCTCAGTGCTTTGGATACTTAGTACACGAAAGCTGGTGTCGCCATCTATTATCGTTCAAAATCTGGTAAATGCCAAATTGTGTTCCATTTGCTTTCTTGTCTAATTGTCTTTATTTTATGCGTTCGGTATATTCCATATGCATTTCTTTATTCAAAAAGTATATTCCGAACGTTTTTTTCCGTGTTTCTTTATTCGTTCGTAGTATCCAGAACGTATTCTTTTTAATCCTAGAGTTATGATGGAATACATGGAATAAACCCTACATTTAATTTGTAATCTGTCAAATATATGATAGTGAAAGGGAAAATAGGGTTATGTCATAAAAAAATAATTTAATAAAATAACTAAATTACATTATTTTATTTTATTTTTCATTTTTTATTACATTTCAAATACAAAAATTTCCAACCTGAAAAAATCTTATTTTTTTATAACTAAGAAAATTAAATTATTTTTTCTCCAGCCATTTTAATATACCATTTATTATATTTTGTTTCTTTATTAATACTATTCCAAATTTTCCGGACAGTATTCTGTATATTCTATTCCGAGTACGGAAAAAAAAAAATACACTCTATATTATATGTGCATTTATTTGTTCGGAATTTTGACAGTTTTATTACTTGGAAACTATTTGAATATATGCTTTTTGGTGGCTTCTACTCTACTGCACTTTTCATTTTGCCGGGTTTCATTCACATGTTTGATTTTATTACTGATGCTGTCACTGCCATTGCTATCAGTTTCAGTTTATTGTTTACTATTTTGTACTTTTAAAATTGAACTCGTTTAGATATTAGGTTATTTGCATGAAAAAAATTAAGTTATATTGAAAATTTCAATTTAAAAATAAAATGACGATTTAAATTTAAATGTAAGTTGTGATGTAGTGTAGTTGTGATTTTAAACAAATTTGTTTTGTTAGTATTCTGTTTCAATTGATGCGTGGTCAATAAATTAATAAAATAAAAGGTAATCGAATTTTATGGTGGAAAATCAACAAATGAAAATGCCATTACAATGCCGGTTTTGTAAAGCACTTCAAGCTGAATTAAAACATTACCATATACGGAAGTGGAATGACATTAAAATTACAAAATGTAAAGTTTCTAGTATTCAGGTAAAAGTTATTACCCACGTACATGTTTGAAAACGTTTGATGTGGTTTTAAAGAAATCCATTTTCATATTGCATTTTATTTTGTCTAGCTTTCAGGTGACAGATGAATTTTGTAAAAATGTAATAAAATCGAATCACATTTATATAAAACATCCGATAGGCACACAACAACAAGTAATGTCAGTACTGCAAATCGTTCTTTATTAATAGCAATAATACATGTGCAAGATACTACATCAATATCAGTTCAAATCACTGAAAGTCAAAGTGCAATTAGTTTACAATCAGAACCATTAGGGACAATATTAATATAGAATTCTGAACTAATGGGACTTCATTATCATCATCAACGGCACCAATTGAATTGGATATTGAGAGTCCATTACACGAATTAAGTACACATTAATCATATGTATATTCAGAGTTCATCACAGGGAAAAACAGTTGCATTGCATTTATCTAGAGTGAATCCAGGTATAATACATTATAAATTCTGTTAATTCTGTTCATGAGATAAAATTAATAAATAACGAAATAGTTCAAAGTTAACCGAACATAAAGTGCATTATTACATTATTATTACACTATCTCCGTTTAAAGTGCCTGGCTCTGATGGGATTCAAAATGTTCAACCTTTAATTAACGATAAGAATGTTCAATATGTGTAATAATAAGATTTTATATGTTCTTTTGGTTTATAAATTTCTTATGTATATTAACTTTTTTTCTATTTAAGGATGAAAATACTTAAATTTTCAAAATACGTGATCGTAGTAATTTTGGTGGATAGAATTTATTTATATAAATTTCTTAAAAAGTGAAAAGTGTGAAAATAAATTGTATTCAAATACAGGACATTTGATTGTAACACAGCATGGAATAAAAAGGGAATTTCCTAATGAATTTAAACCTATAATTCATAATGTGCTACAAACATACAACAAGGTAAGTCGATAACAAAATAATGTCAGATTAGTACTAAGATGCCCTACAATTATCAATAATGCAATATATATCAGTACTTCCTAAAAAATTTATACAAACAGATAAACTTTCCTTTAGGAAAATCTCAAGTTTAAAGTCTTGCTTTATATATACATTTATATCACAAGTAAAAATATATCGTGATGCAATGAATTTATAAGATGGCAATTGAATTAATTTACTAACAATTCATTTTTATACGGTAGTACCAGAGATCCTATATTAAAGAGATAACTCATTTTTGAATTTCACGCTAAAATTTTAAAAAACCAGTGCGAAAGATCAGAATGAAGTTGAAGCTGGGTAAAGTTCAGCATTTACCAGCTTCAAAGTTCTATCCATATGATCTTTCTATTAAGAAACAAGACTTTATATTACAGCCATATGATAAGTCACGATTTTACATACGTTTGATTGTGTGTATATTTAAATATATGACTTCAATTAGTTACGCATGAATGATCACTGGGTCTTTCGTTTTGTGCAATACATTTTGTTTGTGTATTCCTAGAATTATGATCGGATCTACATTTTTTTTTTATTAAAATTTGCAAGCATATATTTTGTTTGTGTAATTTCATTACACACAATTTTTCTAATTCTGGACTATTTAATTGTTCATGATCATGAATATATTTTGTTTGTGTATTCTTTAAAGTTTGAATACAAAATTTTAAAAGCCAAAAATTGAATATTGAGTTTATGAAATTTTGTACTGCATTATATTATAATTCGCATGACGTATATTTTGTTTGTGTAATTTCATGACGAAAAAATTTTCTGATTCTAGTTTTTAATCATGAAAATGAATAATTTTTGATTTCTTTTTGATGACGTGCATATGCTCATGTACTATAATACATATACATATGTCCATATATACATATATACATTGATACATGCATATAATTAATGCATACAAATATATGGATATATAAATAACATTTTATTATGTATCAAAAAAATAAAATAATATTTTATTATTATAGTGCTATAATTGATGCAATGATGATTGGATATATAAAATGTTATATTATATATCCATATATTGATCTTAATACTTAATGTATAAACGTATGTACATACAAATGTATATACATAGATTTGTGTGCAATAATTATATGTATGTATCTATACATGTATGTATGTACATGAGCATATGTACGTACAAATGTATATACTATACATACGTACGCACATTCCTTTTACAAAACAAAAATCAAAAATTATTCATTTTCATGATCAAAAACTAGAATCAGAAAATTTTTTGGTCATGAAATTACACAAACAAAATATACGCCATGCGAATTATAATTATGCAATACAAAATTTCATAAACACAATATTCAATTTTTGGCTTTTAAAATTTTGTATTCAAAGTTTAAAGAATACACAAACAAAATATATTCATGATCATGAACAATTAAATAGTCCAGAATTAGAAAAATTGTGTGTAATGAAATTACACAAACAAAATATATGCTTGCAAATTTTAATAAAAAAAAAATGTAGATCCGATCATAATTCTAGGAATACACAAACAAAATGTATTGCACAAAACGAAAGACCCAGTGATCATTCATGCGTAACTAATTGAAGTCATATATTTAAATATACACACAATCAAACGTATGTAAAATCGTGACTTATCATATGGCTGTAATATAAAGTCTTGTTTCTTAATAGAAAGATCATATGGATAGAACTTTGAAGCTGGTAAATGCTGAACTTTACCCAGCTTCAACTTCATTCTGATCTTTCGCACTGGTTTTTTAAAATTTTAGCGTGAAATTCAAAAATGAGTTATCTCTTTAATATAGGATCTCTGGTAGCAGGGATGGGACTTTTCTAAGTATTTAGGGCAGCAGATTCAACGAAAAAGTGCAGTAGATTGAGCAAAAGTGCAGTAGAAAAAAAACTATATAATAGCATGTAAATACTTATAATGTACATACTCGTATATAAATATCAAATAAATAAATTTATGATTCAAAACACTGAAGTGTTTTTTATATTCATTTATTCAAATTATAAAACTCAAAAATTTGATAAATAAAATAACAATTAAATAAAATAAAAAACAATTATATAAAATAAAGTTTAACCGAAAACGCAAATAAAATTAATTAATAAAAATAACAAAATTAAATAAAACAAATTAACGAAAATTCTATAAAAAAAAAAACTAAAAAAACCATTAAATATATAAAAAAAATTGTTATGTGATTAATTTTCCAGTCTTTTGTATTCACCATTTACAAACTTAAATGGCTTGAAATACTCCAATAATCTATGTGTATAAGAACTCGAATCTGGATCCCAACAATCTTCATTTTTATCAAGAAGTTCCTTACAAAACATGATATTTTCTACTGTTGAAATATCTAAATTACTTCTTATATCAGTTTTAATTAAATTGAAATTGGAAAATTTACGTTCAGCTGATGCGCTGCTGTGTGGAAGACAGCATAATTCAAGCATGATAGTGCTTAATTCTTTATAAACAAATTCACCTAGTAAATTGGTTTTATTTCTCAAACTTGACCAAAATTTTACAACATCTGGATCGTAATAATTTTCAATTATTTCATTATTTCCTAGAAGAGATCTCCACTGGTTATTAAGTTTTTCTATATCTCCATTAATAAAAGGAAATGCTTGAAGAATTGGTTGAAGAGTTAGTGTTAGTAGTTAGTAAGAGTTAGTCACATTTCACAATTCGTATTACAATACAATACAATTTCAATTTACAAATTACAAACTAGAACTACACTATGACATGACAAATGAGAAGTGCAAATGATAGCGATAGCACTTGCAGTAAAGTCCCAACCCTGGATAAGATATTTTGATAAATGCTCGCTCATATTTAAACCTAACAGTTTCAATTATAGGAATGAAACAAAAATTATTACAGGGATGTACAAAGTTGAATATCTAGGTTTACATATGTACATGTGTATAACCAAACAACAATAAACCTTTTGATTTTCAAAATAAATTTTTATAACAAATTGTTATAAATTTGATTGAAACTTTTATCAAGTCGAGAAAAGCGCAGTAGATTTGAGTTACTACGGCAGTAGACCAGTTTTCCAACAAATCGCAGTAGATCTACTGCACTTGCAGTAAAGTCCCAACCCTGTCTGGTAGTACTTACATCCATTCAAAGTGTTCTTCATTGATTTTTATATTGTTGCGTTCAATTTCATACATGTAGGCCCCGGAATGCTATTATTATTATTTTGTTTTTATTATTAAGTAACAATTTTTTTTCTTTCTTTTTCTTTAAAAAAATTTTCATTTCATCATGGTTTGACTATATTTCTTTCGTTGATTTTACTTTAATAAAAAAAATAAAATATGTAGATCGTTTACTGGTATTCATTTTTGTAATTCATCATATTTAACCAATCCATAGTTTATTCGCATTAAAAAAAAATTATTTTCATTGTTAATTATTTATTGCGCTTTTTAATATATTCATGTATACTGCAGTTTAGTTTTTCTTTGTTTTTTTAAATAACTAGTTCTTTTTTTTCTATATCTTCAATTTTTATTTCTTACTTTGTTTTCTCTTATTTGTATTTCTTAATAATATTCAGAAAATTTTTATTAATAAAAAAAAATGCATTTTTTTTGTATATTTTGAGATGCTAGCAAAATTTTTCTTTTTTAAATTGGCTGTATTTATATATATGTATATTTTATTTTTATATATATATATGTTCATATATTTGGTTTAATTTGTTATAATTGTGACACTAAAAAAAAATTTTTTTTTACGTATTTTATTCACAAAAAATTGAAATTTTCATTACGAATTTTGATTAAATTAGTTTTCTCGTTTTTATAAAAAATTACTAACATAAATTATTTGACCCTATTTCACCCTCTTACCTGAGCTCAGGGTTTATTTAACATGAATTCTTCATAAAAGTTAAGGTGATTTGTGATTAAAACACTTGAATTTTATAATTTTGATCTTTATTGATCGAATTCTGAACTATAGTATTTCTAATTACAATTTTCAATTTTTCTTATAATTACAATTTTGTTTTCTTATTTACTAAATTTCGATTTACCAATCAGAAAAAAGAAATTCATTAATATTTAATTAACCAATCAAAGAATAGAATTTATGCAATTCAGCAAGATCGACATTTTCCCTTATTAAAAATATTAATTGTTATTGAATGGTATTTGGACAAGTCAGCAAAACGTGTAACAGAATTTTATGGAAATTTACAGAAATTAAGGAATTACATTTTGAATTAACGTAATTTTGATTACATGGCATAAGACCGGATGCGCGTGTGCATTGAACTATGAAATGTGTTAACTCCTCCCTCCTTAAAAGATCCGCGTCCCGAGGATCAGAAATTTAAGGAAATAGGCTGTAACCCTTGTTGACTTGGTGTTCCATCTACTTGCGTTGTCCGTGTAAGGAATGTTATTTTACGTTGGTCCCTAATTTTCTTGAGTTCAAAAATGACAACTATAATTACAATAGTTGTTATTATACCCATGTCTGTAGTGGTTGCTGTTATATGCCTGAAAAATAGTTTTTGCAATTTTTCTACATTATTTAAATGTAGGTTGTGCAGGAGTTTTAAGTCAAGTCTGACGCTGTTTTCCGTTATGTTTGATTGCAATAATGGGGGTAGGATTTGTGTCGTGTGCACTTCCGTACTTGTGAAAATTTTGTTCTTGATTCTTAAGGTTTCGTTACGATAGTCGATCAAAATGTTGCCTTCAAGATGTTTATTGGAACCGTTACTTAAGACTTCTCCCTCAAAATTATTCAAGAAGATTCTATTTTCATTTAATGCTTCAATCTCTTCTTCTTCGTTTATTTGATATTCACATTTAGCATTACCACCCTTCATCAATTGACTGATGCAGTGAGTTTCTGGAAGAAGCTGGATTTGGTTAGGTTTGCAAATTATCGTATTCCCGAAGTTGATACATTTTTCCATGATACCAAACGATTTTTCCTGGCTTGTTAGTCTTAAGTGCAAGACTGATTTATTTTTTATATGAAAAAGTTTTGTAAATTTTGAAAATTTATCAACACAGGAGATAAATTTTTCATTTTTCATTTCAAATATGTCAACGTGGAGGATTTCTGATGGATAGGTAGGAATTGGGGTTTAGGAGGATGACGATCATATTTGTTAGTATTGCACACCTCACAATTTTTTGTATATTTTTTTACCAACATAGACATCTTAGGAAAATAATGTGTTTCCAGAATTTGTTCCTTATTTTCCTTCCAATTCCTGTGTGCTCTTTTATGTTCTTCCTGGATTAATCTAAATTTTTCCTCTTCATCGTTAACGTCCTTTACCATCATTTGTGTTATACGTATCTTATAATTAGTAAGATGTTCTTTGAAAATTTCTTGTAACGACTGAATATGTTCTTCAGGTATTTTTATTCCATTGATAACCGTTGGTTGAAGTTTCTCACGCAAAACTCGTGTTAAACTTTCTTTGTTTATAACGGGCATAGTTATGTAATACCTGTGATACCTGGGATGCGGTTCCTCCTTAAATACTATTACACGAGGTCCAGCTTTTTCGCCGATCATTAATTGGTTTTTGAATACATTCAGAGGCACCTCGCAGTGTGGAATATACCCTGTGTTGTCCTCTTCCGCACTGTGTATCGTTCCTAAGTCTGATGCTAGAGTGTTAATTTGTTGTTTAGTCCTTGACAGTGCGTCTGCGACCTTATTCGTGCGACCAGGCTTGTCAATTAGCTCATAATTGTATTCCCCTATTCTCGTCTTCCATCTTTTTAGTTTTGCGTTGTTATTTCTGTTGCTAAGGGAGATTGTCAATGGTTGATGGTCGGTGAGAATTTTTACCTTTTTTGCTCCATACAGGTAATTTCTAAGGTGATCCTGTGCCCATACAATGGCTAGCATCTCTTTCTCATTTGTGGCGTAGTTCTCTTCTGTTTTGTTTAGTGAACGTGAGACATACGTGATAGGTCTATCTTTCTCAATTTCTCCTTGGGAAAGTACCGCACTAATCGCATAATTCGATGCACCCGTAGTCAAAATAAATGGTTTCCCAAAGTCTGGAAAAATAAGGACTTCCGAAGACATGAGCGCCTCTTTCAAGTGATTAAAAGCTTTAAGTTCTTTTTCATTGAGGTGTACTTCAACTTCTTTTGACTGACTTGCTTTTATTTGAGCATGTTCACCTCTCGTAAGGTTTGTCAATGGCTTGGCAATTTTAGCATAATCCCTGATGAAACGTCTATAATATGAAGTTAGACCAAGAAACCTCTTCAATTCTTTTAAGTTTGTTGGAGGTTGTATTTTTTGTATTGCTAGAACTTTTTTTGGATCAGGTTTTAGACCCTGGCTACTTACAATGTACCCTAAAAATTCTATCTCAGTTTTCAAAAATTCCGTCTTATCTAAGTTTACCTTCAGGTTAGCCTTTTCGAGTTTAGAAAATATTTTTTCAACGTTTTTTAAGTGTTCTAGTTTCGTTTCACCTCCAAATATTATTATGTCGTCAATATAGACATAACATATTTTACCAATATATTCCTTCAGTACGTCATCAATCATTCTTTGAAATATGGCCGGTGCGTTTTTTAGGCCAAATGGAAGTCTTGTGAATTAATATTTACAATTTAGAGTTGAAAAGGCTGTTTTTGGAATGTCGGCTTCTTTCATTTTAATTTGATGGAACCCAGACGTTAGGTCAATCGTTGTAAAATATTTTGAATTTCCTAAATTTGCTATTGTATTCGATATGTCTGGAATTGGGTACGTATCTGAAATTGTTACTGCGTTCAATTTTTTAAAGTCTATGACCATCCTATACTTTTTTATTCTTGACGCATCCATTTTTTTCTCTACGATCCAAATTGGTGAGTTATAAGGGCTCTTTGATGGCCGTTAATTATTTAAAAAAATTGTTTATTTATGAAAAAAAAAATTAATTATTTATAAAAATTTTCTATTTATAAAAAAAACTTAAATTATTTACAACAGAAAATGTTATTTAAATAAAAAAGAAAAACCAAAATAATTTTTTTTAAACAAAAAAGAATTACTATTAATTACAAAATTACTAAAATACTATTATTTAAAAAAGCTCAAAATTATATTATTTATATTAAATACAACACTATATACAACAAACAACTATACAATAACAACTATACAAACAATGTACAATATTGAATGAATTTACTTGATAAATTTGCCTTGATTTATGCATTTTTAAAATTGAATTAAAAAAAAAACTGTAAGAGATAGAACTTTTGTGTAAAAAGAAATCTTCTAGAAAAACGTACAGAGATTTCAGTTTTCCCGACATGTTATCAACTTTTCCAACAGCGTCTTCAAAAATCATCAAAATTTCGAAAAAAAATTGACAAATTTTCTCAAATTTTTGACTTTTAACTAGAATAACTCACGAACCATTAGATGTACAGCTTTGACCAATACCTCATTCGAAAGGACAAAAGGTTTTCTATCACTTCTCTGAACATACTAGCGACATTAGACTGACAGTTCGCAAGCTAAAACGTATTTTATGAAACAAAGCCACAATTTTTTAAACGCCCTCTAGTAGCGAAATAAGCCCGATTCGCGCCACGAGACTAATACCATCCAACTAGACTCATCGAGTATAGTGTATATGTACCAATTTTCATAAAAATCGGTGGTGGGTCCTAAAAGGAACTTCAGCCAAGATTCATATAAACTTTTTAAATAAGTAAAATTTATATCTTTCCAACTTTCTTTTATTGCTTCCATTAACTCATCTTCGGTTTCAAATTGCTTGCCTCCTTCATACACTTTTCGTGCCAGCCAGCCCCACACATTTTCTATGATATTAAGGTCTGGAGAGCATGCAGGCCATGGTAATAATTCAATTCCTTGTTGCCGTATCCAGGATTTTACCTCATAAGCAGTGTGGATAGGAGCGTAAGACTTCTTCGATGACATGTTTTGCCCTGGATAACAAGTTTTTATAGTCCCTCGCTTTTTGTTTGCCTGAGACTCTAATAAGGCTCAAAGGCCCATAATAAGAAATTGCCCCCCAGACCATTACACTACCAGATCTGCTGTGATGACGAGATAAAAATTTTTCTTTCTTTCGTAAATCGTGAAAATAATATTGGAAACCATCAGGACCATCCAAATTAAACTTCTTCTCGTCAGTAAATATGACCTTTTTCCACTCCTGTGACCAAGACTTTACTGTTCGGCTGAATTCTACCCTCTTTTGTTTATTTTTTTGACTCAGAGCTGGTTTCCTTTTTATTTTTTTATGTTGGGACTTTCTTTAATTACACGACGTACGGTCCTCACACTAGCACTAGTTCCAACTCTTTGGGCAATTTGTACTGCGGGTAATGTTGAATTTGACGCTTCACGTAATATGGAGCGACGTTCTCTTGTACTTGTGGCTCTTAATGTCCGTCCTTTGTTATTTCTGCCGTAGTTTTTAGGATCCCGAACAAAATTGTTCACTACATTATCAATTTCCTTCACGTTATCAATGTCCTTCATTTTACATGAAACAATACTTTGATAAAAATCAAATAGATAATGCGTACGGACCAAAGTTCAATGAAAAAAAGAAAATTTTTGAATTAGGTAGAAGCAAATTAATATTCGATGATAATAATATTATTAAAGTAGATGATAAAAATTTTGATGCAACTCAAGGATTATATGAGTTAATTTTTATGAAAAATCCTGTATTATATACAGAAAACGATCTTCAAAATTATCATGATATTTTACGCATAAGCAATGTATATAGAAAAGATTATAATGATGATCATAGTCAAATTAAAGGAAACCCAGGTAGAAAGTATAGAGAAATTATAAGTCCATTAATTAAAGAAAAGAGAGGAGAAGGGCTAAAAACAGTTGCATTTGATAAGATGTTACTTAACAAAAGAAAACCTAATTATATTTATTGGGATGATCCATATGAATTAGTGGATAGATTGCGCTTACTTATAGCATCACAACAAGCTGGTCATAATAATCATAATAATGAAATAATTTCAATTATTGAAGAATTACGTGAAGCAAATATTATTCTTTAAATAATTTATTCAGTAGGTATTAGGACGGTTGAGACCATCCCCACCACTATTTTTAAGAAATTGAAAATTGGTAGTAAGAATGAGGGAAGTGGGCGGAGCTTAAAAGATGATAGGTGGAGGGGGTGAATTTTTGGGGGAGAAATTTGATTTAAGTGATTATGTAGATTAAGGGTAATTGATTGATAATCGATCAATAATTTCAAGGTCAATGGGGATTTTTGGGTGATTGTAAATTAAAATATCGAATTTTATTTTTGTTTGTGATTATTGAGAAATTTTTGTTGTTGTTTGTATTTGTAAGATTAGGAACTACTCTGTGTGTGAAATTATTTAATAATAATTTTGAGTCTTATCAGAAAAACGAAAAAAAATCCAACTAGTAACTTCTCTGTGTGAAAACATTTTTTTAATATAAATTGTTAATCTTTATCAGTACAAAAAAAAAACAAAAAAGAAAAAACAAAAAACATTTGTTAGATTATCGCTGGTAAGAATTTTTTTGAACAATGTAAATAATTTTATGGCCAAAATTTCTACATGCATATGTAAGTATGTGTATGCATATTAAAGAATTTTTAATAGACTCATTTCACGAGCAGTTTTACCGCAATTCAATTAATATTGAAGAAATTTAAATATTAGTATATAATAATGCATAATGGTACCTCTAATGACATTTTTTTTTTAAAAAACAAGATCTGTATTAAAAATAAATTAAAATATATAATTGGTTTTTGATTACGTTACATACATACATATGTGTGTGTGTGTCATATGATTTTTATATTTTCAAATGTTTTTTGTTAGAATGTTATATACTTATATTTGCAAATGTAGAGAACATTACTTACCTATTTGTATAAACAAAACAAAAAAATACATTAGAACTTATTTATAGAATACGAATATGAGGACAACGATCGTATTGTATTCAAAATATTTCTGATATTGTTAAGAAATGAAAAAGTTAAAACAAAAAACAAAAGCTCATGAAATTAATCTTTTCTGCTATAGTATATTTCTTTTTTGTTCTTTGATCAACTTACATGTGTGATATGTACCTTTTTCTTCGAACCTTTGATTTTTATGTCTCATATAGCACATTCGTACGTACATATATGTATATGCATAACATGTAGAAAATACTTTTTATCTTTGTATAAACAAAAAAAACTCTCGATTCGATTTAATTTTTGTCGATACAGTGATTTTTGTATGTTATTGATTTTAATGTATTGCTAAAAAAGCTAAGACAGGATTAAACATGATTTTTGAGATAGAAATTTTTTCTAATTTTACCTTCATCAGCACTTTTGATCTTTTTAAAGTTTGAAAAGTCTGCACTAAAATTTATTCAGTTATTTTATTGACTGTGGCTAGTTTACTTCAGGAGAGATTTAAAATAATTTAACAAATATCATTTTGATATTACATAAATTTTCTGTTTTGAAATAAAAAGTACTAGGTACAATGAATTCTAAAAAATATAGTGATACAAGAAGTCTTCTTTCTGGAGACAATAATAAAAGCAAGGATTTACATTATAAAATGCAGTCGATGAGTCTAAAAACTACGTTTTCTTCTTCTCGTGCAGAATCCAACTCTAATTCAAATAAAGGAATTTGTGAAGAAAATAAATACAAAAAGTTAAAAAATGAAAAATAATATTTTGATAATATTTGAAAATGTGAAATAAAAATTTAAAAAAATCAAATATTGATTTGTTGTTTTTTGTGATATTATTTTAATATAATAATGAAAAATGTGGGTCATATTGATGTGACATACTTTTTTAAAAAAATTTTTGACTGTGTATTTATTTTTGTATTATCATGTGTATTTTTCAAGTTCATTGTACTTTGCATTTTTTTTTTTTTTTAAAATGTCAAATTGTACTTTTTTGTATTATCAAATATGAGGACAAAAAAATTTGTGTTATATTTTTTAAATTACAATATACTATATTACTTTCCAAGTTTAAGGGCTATTTATATTTATCTAATTCTTATCATTTGTACATTCAAGTTTATAACACATTATATGTAAATTACATGAGAGAGGTGAATATTGTATATTAAAAGAAAAAACAAACAACAACAACACGAGTCGTATATATTTTTCAATTGTACTGATATGAAATTTATTGAACTTGAAATTTACTCTCGGGGACACGCCATATTCGTTGACATCATAACCATTATGTTGAAAAAAACAAACTTTTTATTTACAATAATTAAATTTAAAATGATCATATATTACAGAAATCAATTAAATATTGATATTTTTGCATTTTTATTTGTATTCATCGAATAATTTCCAAGAAAAATTAAGTTACATGTCGAGGACAGTGAAGTCGACCAAATTTTTAAAATGACCCATGTATATACATTTGTACGTACATATGCTCATGTACATACTTACATGTATAGATACATACATATAATTAATGCATACAAATATATGGATATATAAAATAACATTTTATTATGTATCAAAAAAAATAAAATAATATTTTATTATAGTACTATAATTGATACAATGATGATTGGATATATAAAATGTTATATTATATATCCATATATTGATCTTAATACTTAATGTATAAACGTATGTACATACAAATGTATATACATACATTTGTGTGCAATAATTATATGTATGTATCTATATATGTATGTATGTACATGAGCATATGTACGTACAAATGTATATACATATGTACGTACATTCCTTTTACAAAACAAAAATCAAAAATTATTCATTTTCATGATCAAAAACTAGAATCAGAAAATTTTTTGGTCATGAAATTACACAAACAAAATATACGCCATGCGAATTATAATTATGCAGTACAAAATTTCATAAACTCAATATTCAATTTTTGGCTTTTAAAATTTTGTATTCAAACTTTAAAGAATACACAAACAAAATATATTCATGATCATGAACAATTAAATAGTCCAGAATTAGAAAAATTGTGTGTAATGAAATTACACAAACAAAATATATGCCTGCAAATTTTAATAAAAAAAAAATGTAGATCCGATCATAATTCTAGGAATACACAAACAAAATGTATTGCACAAAACGAAAGACCCAGTGATCATTCATGCGTAACTAATTGAAGTCATATATTTAAATATACACACAATCAAACGTATGTAAAATCGTGACTTATCATATGGCTGTAATATAAAGTCTTGTTTCTTAATAGAAAGATCATATGGATAGAACTTTGAAGCTGGTAAATGCTGAACTTTACCCAGCTTCAACTTCATTCTGATCTTTCGCACTGGTTTTTTAAAATTTTAGCGTGAAATTGAAAATTGATTCTTCTTTTTAGATTAAACTTCTTTGATTTTACGTACATATATCTACCTACATATATTCGTTATCAGTTATTAGAATATTCAGGTGCATACACATACAATTACATAAATTAATTTTAACAAAGGAGGAAATTGTGGTTTTCAAAGTTTTTAAATTTTTATAAGTAAATTTGATTGTTTACTATTTGCATTGCATGTATGAATATGTGTTGTGATATAAAAAATAATTAGCATTTGTTTGTACATAGGTAAAAAAAAGAGAAAAAAGAATGTTTGAAAAGGTTACGTTATGAATAATAAAGACACAACATTTTGTCTTTTTTCTTTCAAACCTCGTTTAATCCGAATTTTTGATTTGTATTACGTACATTGTATTTTAGGTATATCTATCTATGTCCGTTATCAGTTATTAGAATATTATGCATACATTTCTTCTTATTTGAGTCGTATACACATGCAATTACATAAATTAATTTTAACAAAAGAGGAAATTGTCGTCTTTAAAAGTTCTTTTAAATTTTATAAATAAATTTAAAAACAACAACAATAGCACAAGTCATATATTTTTCAATTGTACTGATATGATATAATTTGCTATGAATCATTGTACTCTGTATTTTTGTTTCACTTACTAGCACTGATATACCGTAATTTTAAAAGAGGCTTATATATTTCTAGAATAATTGCACTTATTTTCATTACACGTTTTCATTTTTGGGCATAACCTGTACAAAATACTTTTTATTTTTGTATGAACAAAAAAACTTTCGATACGATTTAATAAAATATGTATATTTATTTGTCATTTTTGTTTATACATTTGTTTATACATTTATTTTTTAAATTTTTAATAATACTTGAGCATCGTCTTCTGATATTTCAATCTATAAGAAAAAAAGTAGAATAAAATGGTGAGCATGTGTAAAAGTGTAAAAAGTGATTACCCAAATTTTAAATCCGGAAGTTGTTCTTTCTTGTTCACAGAAAGAATAATCCTCCCATTCCTCCCATAATGCTGCCTTATACTTAAGGTGAGCACTCTCTCTCCTCGCTATCTCTTTCAATATTTCTTTTAACGGCAACGTAACGTGTGCTGTTACCGCATAATGGGCTATCCACTTCTTAATTTCTTTTGCTACTTCTTGCATTTTTTGCATCTAAAAAATATCACAATTTGTTAGTTTTTATATTCAATTTTTAAAATTAAGAAAATACACAGTAAAAATTTTTTGAAATTGTTTCATTGAACCGTACTACGTAGATATACTTACATTTTCTTGGTTATCCATATTTTTGTTTTTATTAAATTTTATTTAAATATTTTTTCTTTACACTTTTCACAGTTCACTATGCAGAATATACAATGGATATAAATTGAATGAAAAATTTTCAGAACTGTAATTTTAAAAGTAAAGCTTTTTACAAAAAATGCCTAAATAATTTTTATCTTTTAAAACAGGAAACTTGTGTTATTATTTTTAGAAAATTATTAGCAAAAATTAAATTTCATATATGAGTTATTTAACAGTATATTTAGCAATAGAGTAGAATAGAGTAGAAAAAATTTTAAAAACTATTATCTACTGTTATGTATATATTTGATTGAAGAAAAAATTTTATTTTAATGTAACGTAAATGCTCATATTTAATTTTTAATTTTATTTATCTTATTTCAAAACAATAGAACAAAAAAAAGTGTATAGTATGAGATTTATTCTTTTTGTGTTATATATTGCAATAAAAAATACTATATATTCTTAAGAAAAAAATTCGAAATACAGTCATATTTTTTGCCATTGAAAACGTATCTACTTTTTATTCTGCTATTGTTGATGAAATTGTAGGATCCTGCTCGCATGCTGCTGTTAGCAGTATAACCTCATGCCCATTTTCATAAATGTATTCCTTTACAAAAATAACAAAATTAAAATCAGTTTTCTATATATATTTTTTAATTCATACTTACAGATTTATAAACTCGACATCTTTGAAAAGAATCATTTTCAAATTCTTCCCAATCTTCACCAAAGATTTTATGAATTATTTTCAAAGGTATGATTGAAATCGACACTAAATTTGCCAATTGATCTTCTATTGAAATATATATATTACGATTGTTTAAACTTAATATTCTTCTTATTTCTTCTATTATCATTTTTAAATGTATCTATGTATTTCCTTTTTTACTTTTTCGCGTGAAATACCTTGAACTTTTTGTCGAATTGAACTAAAAATTTTTTGACTCTTAAGTTATCAGAGCCATGTATTTCAAAACTTTTTATCATAAATTTAAAAAAAAACCGCAAAAATATGTACAATTTCCGTTTATGTGCTACAGACAAACTTATTTTTTGCAAATTAATATTTTGTAATAAATCGTATTTTAGTTGTACAAAACAATCATGTCAAATAACAAACAAATTCGACAAAGAATTCTTAGTTTTCTAATTCAGAAATGGACGTTTTTGAAAGTAAGGATTTTTCAAATATTTCGTGCTTTTTTGTAAATAATTTTCATAAATCTTAGGATAAAAATCTACATTTCATACAAAAGAAGAAAACAGATTGTAGACCACCTAATATTGCTCTAACTTTTCACGGAAAATTTCAGGAATAAAAAACGGAGTTGAACTTTACATTAACATAACAGCAGAGTTTGTTTTTTATATTTTATGTGATTGCTACTGGTTATGCAGTTTACAGGATGCATTTTAGAACACTTTGTTTTATGCAGTGTAAAAATTACGTTACTTGAAAAAAGTAAATTTTTAAAACTGTAAAGACGGATATAACAATTATACTTATTCTAATAAAGGTTCAAATTATAAATTTTATAAATCAATATATTAATAGGTTTTTCTTTGATTTTAGAAGTAAAAACTTTTTTCAACTTATTCAAAACATAAAAACTTTCTCAACTTGTGAAGATATATAGTGTGTTTTTAAATTCTGTGGGGGTTTTAAATGTAATTTGAATTTATTTTATGATATTTTACTAACATACTTAAAAATAGCTTCAATTTCTTTTCTTTTAAATAAATTTATTTATGTAATTGTGTATATGTATGTGCGTGTTTTTTTTTATTGAAATAGAAAAGAAAATGTGTAATGAAAGTAAATACAATTATTCTAAAAACATTAGTCCTTTTAAAATTACAGAGAGTGCAATGATAGATTGTATGTACACACCTTACGTACACATATAAACAAATCGTAGCAAATTACGTAATACGTAACAATCGGCACAATTGAAAAATATGACTTGTGTTTGTACCTCTGTCTAATAACGCGATGGTAAAAATTGATTTGTCATGAAAAAAAGTAAATTTTTAAAACTGTAAAGACGGATATAACAATTATACTTATTCTAATAAAGGTTCAAATTATAAATTTTATAAATCAATATATTAATAGGTTTTTCTTTGATTTTAGAAGTAAAAACTTTTTTCAACTTATTCAAAACATAAAAACTTTCTCAACTTGTGAAGATATATAGTGTGTTTTTTAAATTCTGTGGGGGTTTTAAATGTAATTTGAATTTATTTTATGATATTTTACCAACATACTTAAAAATAGCTTCAATTTCTTTTCTTTTAAATAAATTTATTTATGTAATTGTCTAATAACGCGATGGTAAAAATTGATTTGTCATTTCAATATATAGTTGACAAAGGCACAAATAGTTCATCAAAATATAAAATGAATCAAACTGATGTCATAACCTCAAATAACTCAAAAATAATAAAACGAAAATTATGTGACCTAAATGAAGAACAAAGGAGAGTGAGAAACTGGGTAGAAAAGCTGAGACTTCGACATACTAAAGAAAAAATGAGAAACATATAATATTATTATTAAGAAAAAGTTAAGAAAAATCAGAAGTTTTTCTATTAAAATTACTTTTATTAATAGCATATATAAAAATTGCAGTTAACACAATGACATTTTCTATTATAATTTTTGTTTTTTTTTTAAATAATATAAACATTTTTATACAATTATGTTTCTTTTTCTCAATTCTTCAATTATTAGAAATATCTCTTTTCCTTCACTTGTTTCTGCTAATTTTCTCAAATATTCTACAATTCCATTTGGATCGTCATCATCCAATAATTGTATTCTTGTTTTGTTTTTGTAAATTGCTTCTTTTTCAAAGAATTTTGTATCATTTTCTTCACTTTCCATTTCTGTATCATAGTCTGAATTCTCGTAAATGTCACCCTCTTTGTCGCAATTATTTGATTTAAAATTGTTTTTGTTTTCACGTTGGTAATGATGTTCTATTACATGAGGTTTTTCTTCTTTGTAAAAATCAGTTGTTTCTTTAGCGCACTGATATTCTGAATTTAATTTTTGTTGCTGCATGCTAACAAGACTCTTATTGAAGTTCTTTAGTTCATATTTATCAAATTCAGTTTCATTTAGTGAATCTTTGATATAAGGTTTTTTTTTTGCTTTCTTGCAATGAGTAATTTTTCAAAGCATTTAATTTGTCTTTTATTATGTTTCTTATATTTTGATCACTTTTATTAAATGACACTTGAAGACAATCAGAAGCTTTTTGTTTTTCTTCATAGTGATGACTGTTCACATTCCGACTGGAATTAACCATTTCTGTACCATGCACACATTTCATATGTCTTAAAAGGTTATCGCTACGGGTAAAAACTTTGTTGCATATTGTACACTTCGACATGTTTTTGTTTTAGTGAAAAATAATACAATAAAAAGAGAAGACAGCACATTCTTCTTTTTTATACGTTTTTCTATCTTTGAATAGTTGTTTAATAAGAACTCTTTTGTTTCTCTTCTTTTCCCTCCTCTTCCTCCTCCTCCTCTTCTTCCTCCTCTTTTCTTACACCTGTTTCAGGATTACAGCTGGTTGTCAGTACTGTTTTAATGCATTTTGAAAATCCCAAGTTACCTTAAACTTTCTTCATTTTAAACCCATACGGTAATGAGCTATTATCTTCTAAAAACTTGCGTTTTTCAGATATAGGTTTATAAATTTTTGTTTCAGAAGTGCTCACTATTTCATGACTTTTAGTACGTCGTATATTTTGAGATAAAATTTCTATATCTTTATTGTGTTCAGAGTTCAATATCATGTTTTTAATAGATTCAAAATTCACTAGTTTAGATGTCTCATAGTTCAAACAAATGCCTTTTACCTTACATACTGTTTTGACAGAATTGTCTTTTGTGCTGTAAATTTGGTATGCATAGTTTTTTGGGCCACCACTCACGAATTCTTTTATATAGCTACCACTACCATAGCATTCTAATTCATCCGTCATGTCACCTACAAACTCACCTGTAGGAGGTTCGTATTCACCTTCTCTACTAACGTAAATAACTGAATCTGTGTCGTAATATAAAACTCGATCACCAAGCTGATCTAAATAGCTAAAAAGTTTGAGGCGAGCTTGAGTTGTCGTATATGCCGCTATACAAACATTTACTGTTGGCAGAGATTCAGAAGCTTCTTCTTTATAACTCCAATTAACGACAACTGTATCTTCATTAATAGGGAGAATATGGTGTACTTCAACTGATGGATTAGTTAGTAGAGAATACAGTTCTGATGGTTGATTTATTATGCATGTTTTTGGCTGATTTTCACGTTGTCCAAACTTTCCCCAAAAAGAATTTAATATTAGTTTAGCCAACGATCGTAGTCCTTGGTTGTTTGCAATTTCTGAAAATTCAAGTTTTACTCCTTCATTTTCAAGAAAATCTTCAATGTATCGCTCTTTATCTTCTTGAGTTATGCATTTACTTGGCCACCCAGATGCTTGTTGTTTCAGTTTAATAAACTTATTCATCATTTCTGTAAACAAACCGCCTTTGTGTGATAGTTTGTCATATTGTTCAATTTCATAACTCCATATCTCATATACTTCTAATAATACATAGCCTTTACGTAAAGCAGTAATGACTTCATCAATTACCTATGTTCCTATTAATGCTCTCTCTTCTTTCGTATGCGAACATACACTATGTTGACATTTTTCTGCAGCGCAAGTACGGCATAGCGTAAACATTAATTTTTTGCACTGTTTATCAGGAAGAACAGGGTGCAGTAAATTTTCTGGCGGTAAAATCTTACATTTAATAAGACCTTCAGTTTTTTGTAAATCTATCTTCGAGCAAGTATCATTTCCGACGTAAAGTTTAGGATGGTCAATTGGAAATTTACCATTTTTACAAACCCATGGATACAATGAACAAACATCTATATACTTGATTTTCTCATCAGATTTGCATTTATAGTGTTTAAAAGTATTTCCTGTGCGTCCACCGTAAAATGCTTCTCGAGAATTAAGCGGAGTATTGCATAATAAATAATGATTTTCTAAATGTTTTATATCTTTGTTTTCTTCTATTTGCTTGCGAAAATCACATTCCCACATTTCAATAACTTGGTAACCATAAGAACGCAAACGATTAATCTTTGATACAGTAACATCAAATCTACGATTTAATGTGTCATCAGGATCGTCGTATAAAGAATTATCTCGGTTATATCTTAAGCAGATAGGATGACCATGGTAATAGCAACCATGAAACTCAAAAACTTGATTGGTTTCTGAGCAATATCCATCTACTTTCATACCGTGTAATATAATTTCTTTCTGTTTAGCTGCATGTAAAATATTAATTTTTCGTTGTTTTTCTTCCCATATTAACCACTGTATTGCTATTTTTGATTGATTATCCGCATTTCGATAACCATTTTTCGGGATAACTCCAATTGTATTTGGTTTAAGAAAGTTACGTCGAAAAACTAAATTGCATGCAGAGGCTATTGTAGTAGCTTCAAGAAACGGATCAACAGAACATTCGCTTATCATCAAGTTTCTGAATTTTAAGCAGGCCTCAGTTAAAATTTGCACATCAGAAACACAGTAATCAACTATGTCACGCTGCATATCAAATTCGTTATGTTTTTGCTCATTGTACCATTTTAGAAAAATTTCACGTTCTTCAATTTTCATACTATTCGGACTATAATATTCTATTGCTGGAAGTGGACCAATGTAGTTCTCATTTTCAATAGTATTAAAGAGATAAGGAAAGTACCCCTTTTTATAGATAGCTGGTAAATCAAATGCTTTTGGTAGTTTTGAAAGTGCCATTGGAAAATAGTTTAATGAATCTATAAACTTTACGTTATTAATCTGCATCATTATAATTTTTGTTCCTCGCATTATTAATTCAGGTTTTAAGTCTGTGTTATGAAGTACATAATTTAATATAAATTGATGGTCAAAAGCCTGACCGTTATGTGCTATTACAACAATCTTTTTAAATTTTTTTCTGATAAATAAAATATGATGCATGAATGACTTAATACAATCATCACTTTTTACAATTTGTAGTCTAACACCACATTTTGCACAAATAGTTGTTTTTTGGTCTAAGTCTAAACAACTATCGCATCTTTGTTGAAATACACATAAATTTGGTTCATGCAATTTTACTTCATTGATTAAATCTTCTTTTATATGTTTTTGTTGCTGAACCTTTTCTTGACGTGTTTCTAAATCATAAAAAATAAAAAGAGTGTCTTTCGCGCATGTTTTACGAAAATCAGGCTGAATGAAGCAAAAATGACCTTGTTCTACATGTTTTCCACAAATTTTACAAAATTCTTCTCCACATATATGAGATCTATTTGAACTATAAGTCTTCAAACAGTCAATACATCTTTTAATCTGATTGCAGATATTCGTTTTTCCTTTTATTCCAAAATCTAAATGATTTTGATAGCATCTTTCTCCTTTAAAATTGCGATTACAATTTTTACATAAAATATCCTCATTATTATTTTTAGTGCATGCTGGAGATTGTTGACAACATGAACATGTTCCACCACATCTGTGATCATTCTTCGCATTGTAAGGGATGTTACAAATTTCGCAATAGTAACCACAACAAAATGCAGCAGTAAGAGATGTTATAACATTATAATGGCCTTTATGATATAATAAATTTAGTCGTTTCCCCTCGTTTAGACCTTCAAAAAGAATATCTCGCCCTTTATTTCCATATTGATACGCTACAATTTTGTAATCTTTGAAATAATTTTGAAACTGTTGAAGCTCAAAAATTCCTGCACCTTCAGCAGGTACTTTTACATTTGAATTTACTAAGAGTTGTTCAACGTTTTGAGTTTGTACTTTTCTAATATTTCTTCTTATTTTATTATATTTAGGATCCTTATCAACGTGAGCTTTTGCAATAATTAACGCACGTGGTAAACATAAATTGTCTTTATTGTCTACCGTAACAATACCTCTTCTCATACTGCATTCCTCCTCAAATGTATTATATTTCCTTGACCGATCATTCCCTTTACCTTGTGGTATACGCACTGACGTTACTCCTAAGCAAAATGTATCCGTGTTTATTCCTATATGTGAAACAATAATGAACAAAACGAAGCTCCTAAAATAAACTTTTACAATACAAAAGTGAAAAGCAAAAAACCTTCAGAATTGCTTTGAAAAATTTTTGTGATCATTTCCCAAATATCTTCCACCTTTACTTCAGAAGCAGCCCTAAAATTTATCCATCCAGGCCCTTTTTCTTTAAAACTTTCTCCACAGAAAGTTATTCCGACTAGATCATTAGGTAAAAGCTCTTGGACTGAACCTCTTACAATGTCTTCAATAGAGCATTTTATCCATTCCACAGGTTCACTATTCTTTGGTGGAGTGTTAATTTTAAATTCAACTTTACGCCCACGTAAATTAAATCGTTTAATTTGTGTCATGTAATCCTTAACAATTGTAAACTTAGACATTTTTTAAAAAGATTTATGTTATAATGTCTAACACTATGAACAATCAATAAAACAATGACTAAACCACAGGCATACGGGGGTTAAAATATAAGCTTCAATTAATACGAAGTAATCTTCGATTAAACGAAGTAGGTAATCACGAATTAAGAAGGTGTGAAAAAGACAAACACCCTATTTTAATTATTCATAACGTAGACTTCAAACATTATTTTTCTCTTTTACCTATATACAAACAAATGATAATTATTTTTAAAAACCACAATTTCCTCCTTTTGTTAAAAATTAAAAAAGATGTGAAAACAAACGCCCTATTTTTATAATTCATAACGTAGACTTCAAACACTTCAAACATTATTTTTCTCTTTTACCTATATACAAACAAATGCTAATTATTTTTATTTCATAACACATACTTATACATACAATGCAAATAGCTAAAATTTACAACCAAATTTACTTTTTAAAAATTTAAAAAGAACTTTTAAAAACGACAATTTCCTCTTTTGTTAAAATTAATTTATGTAATTGCATGTGTATACGACTCAAATAAGAAGAAATGTATGCATAATATTCTAATAACTGATAACGGACATAGATAGATATACCTAAAATACAATGTACGTAATACAAATCAAAAATTCGGATTAAACGAGGTTTGAAAGAAAAAAGACAAAATGTTGTGTCTTTATTATTCATAACGTAACCTTTTCAAACATTCTTTTTTCTCTTTTTTTTACCTATGTACAAACAAATGCTAATTATTTTTTATATCACAACACATATTCATACATGCAATGCAAATAGTAAACAATCAAATTTACTTATAAAAATTTAAAAACTTTGAAAACCACAATTTCCTCCTTTGTTAAAATTAATTTATGTAATTGTATGTGTATGCACCTGAATATTCTAATAACTGATAACGAATATATGTAGGTAGATATATGTACGTAAAATACAAAGTACATAATATAAATCAAAAGCAAAGACAAAACGAAAATATGTAAAGTACTGTGTATCAGTACTATTGAAATTGTAAGAGAAATAAAAATATAGAGTGCAATGATAAATATGTACACACCATACATACACGTATAAACAAATCGTAGCAAATTACATCATATCAGTACAATTGAAAAATATATACGACTCGTGTTGTTGTTGTTTGTTTTTTCTTTTAATATACAATATTCACCTCTCTCATGTAATTTACATATAATGTGTTATAAACTTGAATGTACAAATGATAAGAATTAGATAAATATAAATAGCCCTTAAACTTGGAAAGTAATATAGTATATTGTAATTTAAAAAATATAACACAAATTTTTTTGTCCTCATATTTGATAATACAAAAAAGTACAATTTGACATTTTAAAAAAAAAAAAAAATGCAAAGTACAATGAACTTGAAAAATACACATGATAATACAAAAATAAATACACAGTCAAAAATTTTTTTAAAAAAGTATGTCACATCAATATGACCCACATTTTTCATTATTATATTAAAATAATATCACAAAAAACAACAAATCAATATTTGATTTTTTTAAATTTTTATTTCACATTTTCAAATATTATCAAAATATTATTTTTCATTTTTTAACTTTTTGTATTTATTTTCTTCACAAATTCCTTTATTTGAATTAGAGTTGGATTCTGCACGAGAAGAAGAAAACGTAGTTTTTAGACTCATCGACTGCATTTTATAATGTAAATCCTTGCTTTTATTATTGTCTCCAGAAAGAAGACTTCTTGTATCACTATATTTTTTAGAATTCATTGTACCTAGTACTTTTTATTTCAAAACAGAAAATTTATGTAATATCAAAATGATATTTGTTAAATTATTTTAAATCTCTCCTGAAGTAAACTAGCCACAGTCAATAAAATAACTGAATAAATTTTAGTGCAGACTTTTCAAACTTTAAAAAGATCAAAAGTGCTGATGAAGGTAAAATTAGAAAAAATTTCTATCTCAAAAATCATGTTTAATCCTGTCTTAGCTTTTTTAGCAATACATTAAAATCAATAACATACAAAAATCACTGTATCGACAAAAATTAAATCGAATCGAGAGTTTTTTTTGTTTATACAAAGATAAAAAGTATTTTCTACATGTTATGCATATACATATATGTACGTACGAATGTGCTATATGAGACATAAAAATCAAAGGTTCGAAGAAAAAGGTACATATCACACATGTAAGTTGATCAAAGAACAAAAAAGAAATATACTATAGCAGAAAAGATTAATTTCATGAGCTTTTGTTTTTTGTTTTAACTTTTTCATTTCTTAACAATATCAGAAATATTTTGAATACAATACGATCGTTGTCCTCATATTCGTATTCTATAAATAAGTTCTAATGTATTTTTTTGTTTTGTTTATACAAATAGGTAAGTAATGTTCTCTACATTTGCAAATATAAGTATATAACATTCTAACAAAAAACATTTGAAAATATAAAAATCATATGACACACACACACATATGTATGTATGTAACGTAATCAAAAACCAATTATATATTTTAATTTATTTTTAATACAGATCTTGTTTTTTAAAAAAAAAATGTCATTAGAGGTACCATTATGCATTATTATATACTAATATTTAAATTTCTTCAATATTAATTGAATTGCGGTAAAACTGCTCGTGAAATGAGTCTATTAAAAATTCTTTAATATGCATACACATACTTACATATGCATGTAGAAATTTTGGCCATAAAATTATTTACATTGTTCAAAAAAATTCTTACCAGCGATAATCTAACAAATGTTTTTTGTTTTTTCTTTTTTGTTTTTTTTTTGTACTGATAAAGATTAACAATTTATATTAAAAAAATGTTTTCACACAGAGAAGTTACTAGTTGGATTTTTTTTCGTTTTTCTGATAAGACTCAAAATTATTATTAAATAATTTCACACACAGAGTAGTTCCTAATCTTACAAATACAAACAACAACAAAAATTTCTCAATAATCACAAACAAAAATAAAATTCGATATTTTAATTTACAATCACCCAAAAATCCCCATTGACCTTGAAATTATTGATCGATTATCAATCAATTACCCTTAATCTACATAATCACTTAAATCAAATTTCTCCCCCAAAAATTCACCCCCTCCACCTATCATCTTTTAAGCTCCGCCCACTTCCCTCACTCTTACTACCAATTTTCAATTTCTTAAAAATAGTGGTGGGGATGGTCTCAACCGTCCTAATACCTACTTTATTCATTTCATTTTTTAACATCATTATAATTATGAGTGTAGATAAGTTTGGTCGTTTTTCACATACTAAAACACGTCATACCCAAAGCGAACGTGGTCCACCAGGTCAACCTGGAATTGGATTTAAATTAACTCCTGAGGTTCATTTCGATATAGAATTCAAACGATTACAAAACGTAGGGTCACCAATAAACAGTTTTGATGCTGTTACAAAAGAATCTTTTCAAAATGAAATAACAGCTTTAACAACAAATTTTTCAGATGAAATTGATGCTAGTAGAAATCTATTAATAGAACAAATATTTAATCTGGATGAATGATTAAATAATACGATAAAAGAATTAAAAACAATTTTTATTGAAAAATTCCAAAAATTAGAAATATTTGTAAATAATTATCAAGTACAGTTTTTAGAAATTGGAAATATTTTCGAAAGAGTTAAAGATTTAGAAAATAATATGAATAGTTTTCATGAAAAACTAAGTGAAAATAAAACCCTTTCAGAAGTAATAAAAGAACTAGAAATTGGTTATAAAGATTTTGCTGAATTCAAAAAGAAGATAGAAGACGTTCTATATATCTCAAAGGCAAGTGAAGGTGAATATTTTGTTAAAGCAAGATCAAGACTATTTAAAGAACATGGTCTTAATTAAATAATAAATACACTTCTTATGTTAAAATTACGTCATTTATTAAGAAAATGAGTAAAAGACAACTAGTTGAAGAATTACATAAATCAGCTCGTAGAAGATTTATTCGAAGAAAAGTTATTACAAAAAGAATAGATGATCTTTGGCAAATAGATTTAGTTGAAAAATGGGAAAATATTCTGCTAATAATAAAGGACATCATTTTTTGTTAACTGTAATCGATACATTTTCAAAATTTGCTTGGGCAATTCCTCTTAAAACTAAAAATGGTGTAGATGTAACTAAAGCAATAGAAAAAATATTTTCTTCATCGAATCGAATACCTCGTAATTTACAAAGTGATCTCGGCAAAGAGTTTCATAATCAACATTTTCAAAATTTAATGAAAAAATATAATATTAATCATTATTCAACATATAGTACAATGAAAGCTTCAATTGTTCAACGTTTTAATAGAACTTTAAAAGGATTAATGTGGAAAGAATTCAGTTTACAAGGATCTTTTAAATGGATTGATAATGTACAAAAATTAGTTGATAAATATAATAATACAAAACATCGTACTATCAAAATGAGTCCTAGAGATGTCAATGTATCTAATGAAAAATTGTTACTAAAAACTGTTTACAGTAATTTAAAAACATTTCCAGTACCTAAATATAAAGTCGGAGATCTTGTTCGTATAAGTAAGCATAAACATGTTTTCGAAAAAGGATACACACCAAATTGGACAACAGAAATTTTCAAAATTGTGTCTATAAATAATACAAATCCTGTAACATATAATTTAGAAGATTATCAGGGTAATCCAATCAAAGGAGGATTTTATGAAAAAGAATTATTAAAATCAAGGCATCCACATATATATTTAATTGAAAAAGTTTTAAAAAAGAAAGGAAATCAAGTTTTTGTTAAATGGTTAGGATTTTCTAATGAACACAATTCATGGATAGATAAAAATCAATTATTGTAAAAAATTTATGTTGTATTTATAAATTGTTGAAATAAAACACATTCATTAAAATTTAAAAAAAATATATACATATGTATTTTTATTTTATTAATTACATTCTTCTTATTTTATAATATAAATTTATTAGTTTTTTAGCTTTTTGTATTATCCTTGTTACATTCCAACAGCCACATGTATCAGGTCCTGAAGTTGCATTATTTTTAGACCACGAGCAATTAACATAGTGAACTCCATGTATAGAAATAACTTTTTCAATATTTGCATGCGCTTGTAAAAAATTTAAATATTCTAATAATTCCATTTCATGCTCTTTAATTATTACATTTTTAAACTGAACTAAGAATTCTTCAATTGTTTTAATTATATCATCCATTTTATTTTTTTATTTTTTTAAATTTTTTTCAATATATTCGCTTTTTTAAATTTGAACTAAAAATCTAATTGTAGAAAAAAGAACGTCGTTATTTGATTATGTATACAATTGTACTGAAAAAATTTATGATATATTCATGGTATAAACTTGTTTCATATTTTTAACATTTATTAATTCGACATCAGTTTTGTAATTAGGGTCTTGTAATCGTACTATTTCTACTTCTCCATTACTAAGAATTCTTTCAGTTTCAAATTCATGGTATTCATAGCATGTAATGTTCAATGTTCGTTTTTTATAATTGCTATCATAAGTACAACGTATAGTTAATGTGATATCATCATCAAATGCGAACTTGAAATGTCTGTAAAAAGGATGATCACTTTCAATTATACCAGCAATTTCACTTTCTTTTTTAATTAATTCTTGCCTAAATCCTTCAATAGCTTCTTCAACAGTTACATATTTTGGTTCAGATTTCATAATATTAGGTGATGTTGTTGTTGTTGTTGTTACATTTTCTTCGCTACTACTAGGATTGTCAGATTGTGGTTTATCAGTTGTAGTTTTATTAGTATTATCACTTATAGTTAATAATTGAAACGATAAATCAATTTGAATAGTATCATTATTTGGTAATTGTAATGCAAATTCTAGATTTCCTTTATTCCCTTTAGTACTATCAAGTTTTATTGGTATAACCCCAGCCTCAATATATAACACGAAATAAATTAATAATACAGAAAAAAATAATGAATTCAAAATATGCATTTTTTAAGATAATTTTTTTACAGATGTACACTGAATGAAATATCTTTTAAAACTAATAAAATTTATTGTTGCGTTGTTTTATATTTAACTCTGATTTTTAGTAGTAGAATCTGCAAGAAACTTCATATTTAATTCTTGTTTTGGGGGTTCATTAGAATTCATTTTTACTACATTTCTTTCCATACGATACCACTCATCCTCGTCAGCAAAAGGACAATTTGGTAGAAAGTGATTTACATTTTTCTGACTCATAGCTCCATCAAATGATTCACCAACAACAGTAATATCACCACCATGTACTTCTACACGAACATGTTGAAATGGTTTAAATACAAAATTATATCCTAATTTTAGGGGATGAGGTTCTCCGTTGCGTTTAGCAAGTATTAAGCAACGATTTCCGTTTTCAGGGGTCATAAATACTTGTAAAATTTCGTCTTTTACATCTACATTGATTATTCTAAAATCAGTCCATACACCTTCACAAGTACAAAACTTCCATCCATTTTTAATCGTTTCAACCCAAAACATTGCTTATAATTTTTCTACGTTGAAAATGTTCTTAATTAGATCAATACAGACGAATAACTAATCTTTGAACGTAAATGTGTTTTTGTTTATATACTTTTTCCAAAGCCATATAAAAAAAATAAAATTAAAAAAAATCAAGTAATCAAAAAAGTATCAAGTAATAGGATTAGGGTTTGAACTCAGGTCACTAGACTTTTTAGAATTTTTTATAATCAACAATCATTACAATCACACCACCATTCATACGTGTGGTTAAGGGTTATTTTTATTATTTTTATGACACTTAATAATTAACAAAAAAAAAAAAATAAATAAATAAATGATTGTTGTTTTAAAAATTAGAGTTTGATTCAAATAATAAATAGTAATAAAAAAAGTAAGTATAGAATTTGATGCTGTAATTTGTGTCTGAAACCTAAAAACATATAATATTAACGATAAAGTCATCATTAAATCAACCAGTTGTTAAATAAAATTGATTGAAAAAAATAATAATAAAAAAAGTAAAATAGAATTTGATGCTGTATATTATAAGGCAGTAGTCAACTTTCAGATTTCGCGTAATTGGAGACTTGAACTTAAGACCTACAAATAAATAAACGACAGAGTCATCATTAAGCCAACCACTTAACCCATTACACCATCAAATTCTATGTAGATTCATGAATTAAAATTTACTTTGTTTTTAATTTTTTATCAAGATAAATTATTTCTATTTTTTAGCTATTCAAATAGCATACATATTGTTATCAGCATATGTACATTTAAAAAAAAAAAAAATATATATATATATATATATATATGTATATATATATAAATTAGAATACTTTTAGAGATAAGCTTTTCGATATTAAAATAAAAATAATTACTGTACCTTACAAATAATAATGATAATTTTAGTTTTATTACATTGTTCTTTTTCAACCGTTTTAAGAACAAAGAAAAAAAACCTCAATTTTTTGGTGATAAATAAATTTAAAATTTTTAACCAAATAAATTTTGAAGTGATAACGATTTTTTTAAATTTTTAGCTGATATTTTTTAAAATATGATAAAAATGATTGACCAAAATTAATTTTTTTAAATTTTTAACCGATATTTTTTAAAATATGATAAAACGTGATTGATCAAATTTAATTTTTTTAAATTTTTAACCGATATTTTTTAAAATATGATAAAACGTGATTGATCAAATTTAATTTTTAAATTTTTTAACCGGAAAAAAGTGGTTAATTAAAATTTTTATATTTTTTAGATAATTTTTTGAGGTTTTCTTTGTTTCGAACGTAGATTTTTTAAATTTTTTAATAAATTTGGGGTATAAAAGTGAACTGTTCAACGAATAAATTATTTAAAATCAAAACAACATTTCAAGTAAAAAGTTTAAATATTCTATTAATGAAATTCGGTTTTTTAAATTGTGAGTGAATTAAAAAAGTTGTAAATAAAAAAAATATAGTATACATTTCTTGATTTTTCTTTTTAAAAATTTTTTTAAAATTTTTTGTGGTTAATAAAATAAAAAGAAAAGTAAGATTAAAAATTTTTAATTAAATTTATATTTTACATACATGTGATAACGAAAATTTTAAATTTTTAAATATGTCTTCAAGCGATGCCAATAGATGTAAGGAGAACGGCTTAAAGGTTATTAACCCAATAAAAGTCATTGCTATTCTAGCAAATGCAGCAGAAAAATTAGAGGAAAAGGAAGAAAAATTAAAAGAAAAAGAAGAAGAGTTAAAAAAAAAGAAAGCTGATTTAGAAAAAAGATTGAAGGATTTTACGAACCATATTCAACAGTACCACAGAAGAAACAATAACATTAGAAATCAGTTGATGCATTTGTTTGGATAAATATTCCTAACAATATGCGTTTTACTTTGAATCGGTAAGCTTTATTATAAATTATAAATTATTATAATACCTATATATGTAATATAATAATTTTGTTTTGTTTTTAATGTACGAACAGTTCTAAAAATGTTTTTTTTATTTTTAATACTAGCTGTAAAACTAGACTTTTTGGGTCAGAATTGATGCCATTAAAATTTTTCAGCGAGGAACTTTTTAAACAATGGATTTTGACTTGTGTTCCCAGACATGCATCGCTATACACTACGTATTTGACAGCGTATGTGTTAAAGAGCCAAAGAATAACAAACATCTTTTTTTGCTGTGAACCAACCTGTACTTCATGGCGCTTAAAAGAACAGACAACAGAAATAAAACATTATTTTTCCACAACGACTTCCAAGAATTTTTTAAGTTTTTTTCAAGTTTATTTACATATTGTTCAATTTGTAAACAAAACTGTTTTGCATTGATTTGTCAAAGCTAATTTTATTTTATTTTCATGAACAATTTTTTGTATTAAAACAATTTTTTGATCAAATTATTATTTCATTATTATATTATATTATTTCATTATTATATTATTATATTATTAACATTATTTAATTATTATTAGTTTATTAATTATTAAAGAAAAACAAAAAAAAAGAATAAATAAAACTTAATATGTATGTATATCGTAAAAAATGTTTTTTATTTAACTACATTTCTCCTCTTACTTCTTAATGGCTTCATTTTTCTTTTGTTTAATTCTTTTACAATTCATTTACTGCGATGATAAATACTTCGTGTCCATTTGCTGTTACTTTTTCAAATATATCCTATGTAAAGAAAAAAATTTTAAAAATTAATTCATGAATATTTGAATATATATTTGTTTTTTTTTACATTCTACTTACAATTTCAGTAATTTCGCTGTCATCAAACAAGGGGTTTAAATTGCCAAATTTTAAACAATAATCTTCGTTATACGGTTTTAAAAAAATAACTACTCCTGGATTCTGCTTTGTCAACTCCAATAAATCATCTTCAATTGAAGGCCATTCTGCACCAATTGGAGCTCTTCTTGGTGCACACAAAATTTGTTCAATTTCGTATAAAACACTTTGAAAATTCATATTTGTTTGATACAAATAAAAAAAATTTAACTTGTACTACACTTTATGTAATTTTCAAACTGATGAATTCTTCCATTTTTGAATCCCTTTTTATACAAAAATTCTTAGCAAAATTTCGTTATGAAAAATATATTTTTTTTGATTTTCTCAGGATTAATTCTAAACCGCAAAAAATTATTTAACTTAAAATTCGGTTAACCGCAAAAACCGCAAAAAAATTATTTTACTTAAAACTCGGTTAACCGCAAAAAAATTATTTTACTTAAAACTCGGTTAACCACAAAAGAAATAAACCAGTCTGCTATCTTACCGCCGTCCGCCATCTAACCACAATTTAACCACAGTCTAACCACAATTTAACCACTATCTTACCACAAACTAGCCGCCATCTAACCACAAACTAACCACAAACTATTACGTCATAGTTGCCCTCGACCCTTATGCTGAGTTAGAAGCCTTATATTTATACTACTCAAGGGATATTTGAAAAAGCACTGAAATTTTCGTCAAGGATTTGTGGATTTTGACAGTCAAAAACGGAAAAATATGCAAGGTAATATGCGTGCACAATTCTTTATTACAGTTGTTTTCGTATAGTTAAAAAAAAAATCACTTATTCGAAAAGGTTAAATAAAAATCACTTATTTTTTTACAAAAGGAAGAATTTTTGGGTCTGAGTACAATACTTTTTACAGTCTATAAAAAATTTCAAACACACTTTATGTTCCTTTTATTTTAATTTATTATTTATTCATCACTATGTTTCTCAAAGTTATTTAACAAATGCTTAATAATACTAACAATATTTTATTTTAAAAAAATAGCTTACATCTTACATGTTTTTAGAATTTGCTTTTAATAACACAAGGTATTCAAAATGTTTATCTGAAAGAGCATTTCTCCTTGGAGCATTTATGTATGATTTCTGCAAAAGAAAATAATCGTTCTACAGGTGCTGACGATGTTAAGGATGTGTTACATTTATAGAAAAGCCTTTTTATAGTTGGATAGTTATTTAAGATGTCAAGTTGTACACGTGTATTCGTGGTGTATTGTAAAATTTCCAATTCAATTCTTTTTTTTGCATTAGTATTCAAACTTAGGCTAGGCTGTGTGTGCTTCATTATTGTTATCAAACTCGAAAAACTCATCTTTTGTTCGCTAAATATCATCTAACGCAGTGCTTCGAATTTCGGCATCGGTTGCCGAATATATTGAAATATTAAGTTCAATAGCTGCCTCAAGTTCAATTTTAGGAACAATATCACCCAAGTTTTCACTAGTTTCAAATACATTCTTAAAATTATTCAACCATTTAAGCTTGAATTTGGGCAATGTAAATGCAGCTATAATTGCTTCTTTAGCTTCTGCCATTAAAATATTAAGAAAGGAATTAAATCTTTTTAAAATACCATTTTTGCATGCATCTAAAATTGGTTTTGTGACGGTTAGTTTCTTCGATTCAAACTTTTCAAATTTTTGTAACAAACAACCCAAGCATGGTAAAATATATCCATAAAATGTATTATTTTCATCTTGTAAAATATCAAGAGCATATGCAATTGGATTTAAAATCAAACAATATTCTGATAAATATATTAGTTCTACTTCTTTGAAACATTTAGTTTTCATATTTAATTCTGAAAAAAGCAAAACTAATTTATCTCTCATTAAGAATCTGAGAAATAGAGTCAAATAAAGAGTTCCAGTGTGTTGGTCTAGGATAGTTCAATGTGTGTCCAAGTATTGCTTGAATTTTTTCAGCAGACTTTGGTCGACTTGCCATTTTTCATAAACCATTGCATTTAGCTATAGCATGCATATGTCTCGTTCTTAAATTAACATTATTTTTAATTACATTTTTAACATCTGTGGTTGCAATTAAATTTAATGTATTACTTGTATATCTAACATGTTTTGGTTAAATCGTTTGATATGAAATTTCATCAAAATTATGTAGTTTCATCTTCATCATCATTCGTATTAATATTTTGAAGTGATTCGACTCCAAATTCTTTAAAAGCCTTCACAAAATTCGAACCATTATCTGTAACCGTTGACACAATTTTTTCATGATGAATGTTAAATTTCAAATGAATGTCCTCTATGATTTCAGCTACTTTTTCATGTGTGGTTACCACTAAATCTTCTGCAAGCAAGTGCTACAGAACGACGTTTTAAATTGTTATCAATCCAATGACATGTTAAGCCAAAAAAGCTTCTTCTTTTAGAGGACCAAATATCTGCTGTTGTACAGATGCGTTCAATATTTTCTAATTCTCTATTCAATTTTGAAAACATTTTAACGCACCTTTCTTCAATCTTTCTCATGGCAGTACTCATGACTTTGAGATCTGAACCTGAGAACAACTCAATAAAAGCTTGATTTTCTATGACGGAAACTGCAGACATAGTACTGCCAATAAATTTAATAATGCGTCTATCGAAGTCTTGTTGTTCTAAGAATTTTTTTTTCTGAAAACTTTTGTTATTTTTCGTTGTGATGTTACTGTTGCAGTTTTTTCTTCCTCTGATTTTAATACTTCTTCTTTTTGACTTTGTTTTTTCTTCTTTTTGTATGTGTTGTACACAGCGTTGAAATTTGCCAAGAACCTACTAATGGTACGATCTTCTTCCAGGCACTGTACCAGATTCGCTGCAGTAGATTTTTTGTCCTATGTTCCAACGGTGATAGGATTAAATGTAAGCACTTGTGTTTAGTGATTACTTTTTTTGTTTTTTCTTTTGAAAAGTGGCAGAAAAATTTCGAAACACTATGTTCTCACGGTTATAGTGTTTCATATTTAATTTTATTTAAAATCACTATGATCTGACGGAAGTAGAGTTCTTCTATTTACTTTTATTTTTGTTAATATTTTTTCTTTCAAAAGGAAAGGGACCGCTGTAATTTTTTATTTTATTTTACCAACTTTAATCAAACTAAGGTATTACGTTTTTTATAATTTTTGTTTTTATTTTGTCACTTCACAGTGATAACGTTTTTTCCTTTTTCTTTTTAACACCTTCTAAAATCACTATGATCTCACGGTGATACTTCGATACTTTAAACAGTTTTACACGATGTGTTATATGGCGTTTACATTGCCGGTTAATCTCGAGATTATCTCGTCCGAGTAGATTATCTCTCTAATCTCGTCGTTAATCTAGTGATTAGCCATACAATTGTTGTTGTTAATTAATCTCCTCATGAGAAGATTTATTTTTAATCTACTTGTTAATCTACTAAACCCTATACAAACACCTTTTCAGCACGAGTCAGCATTGCGAGTATCGAATTTGCTGATATATTTGACACAAGAATTTGACATCAAATTTTGATTTTAAAAATATTTCAGTCGTTATTGATAATATTTCATTTATTTATTTCACTTCGGCTTATAAAACGAAAATTGAACTGTCAAAGATAATCTACTTCGTTCAGTGTAAACGGTATAGATTACGTTAATCTCGTAAATGCTTAATCTCTTGCTGAAAATGCAATGTAAACGCCATATTAGAAGAGTTTTTTCCTCTTTTTTGTTTAAAAAATAAATATATTTTGCCACTAATCACTTTATCTACTTTTTGCTACTTGCACAAGACCGGAATACTGTTCGGGCGCCAGTTAAGGTGATTTGTGATTAAAACACTTGAATTTTATAATTTTGATCTTTATTGATCGAATTCTGAACTATAGTATTTCTAATTACAATTTTCAATTTTTCTTATAATTACAATTTTGTTTTCTTATTTACTAAATTTCGATTTACCAATCAGAAAAAAGAAATTCATTAATATTTAATTAACCAATCAAAGAATAGAATTTATGCAATTCAGCAAGATCGACATTTTCCCTTATTAAAAATATTAATTGTTATTGAATGGTATTTGGACAAGTCAGCAAAACGTGTAACAGAATTTTATGGAAATTTACAGAAATTAAGGAATTACATTTTGAATTAACGTAATTTTGATTACATGGCATAAGACCGGATGCGCGTGTGCATTGAACTATGAAATGTGTTAACTCCTCCCTCCTTAAAAGATCCGCGTCCCGAGGATCAGAAATTTAAGGAAATAGGCTGTAACCCTTGTTGACTTGGTGTTCCATCTACTTGCGTTGTCCGTGTAAGGAATGTTATTTTACGTTGGTCCCTAATTTTCTTGAGTACAAAAATGACAACTATAATTACAATAGTTGTTATTATACCCATGTCTGTAGTGGTTGCTGTTATATGCCTGAAAAATAGTTTTTGCAATTTTTCTACATTATTTAAATGTAGGTTGTGCAGGAGTTTTAAGTCAAGTCTGACGCTGTTTTCCGTTATGTTTGATTGCAATAATGGGGGTAGGATTTGTGTCGTGTGCACTTCCGTACTTGTGAAAATTTTGTTCTTGATTCTTAAGGTTTCGTTACGATAGTCGATCAAAATGTTGCCTTCAAGATGTTTATTGGAACCGTTACTTAAGACTTCTCCCTCAAAATTATTCAAGAAGATTCTATTTTCATTTAATGCTTCAATCTCTTCTTCTTCGTTTATTTGATATTCACATTTAGCATTACCACCCTTCATCAATTGACTGATGCAGTGAGTTTCTGGAAGAAGCTGGATTTGGTTAGGTTTGCAAATTATCGTATTCCCGAAGTTGATACATTTTTCCATGATACCAAACGATTTTTCCTGGCTTGTTAGTCTTAAGTGCAAGACTGATTTATTTTTTATATGAAAAAGTTTTGTAAATTTTGAAAATTTATCAACACAGGAGATAAATTTTTCATTTTTCATTTCAAATATGTCAACGTGGAGGATTTCTGATGGATAGGTAGGAATTGGGGTTTAGGAGGATGACGATCATATTTGTTAGTATTGCACACCTCACAATTTTTTGTATATTTTTTTACCAACATAGACATCTTAGGAAAATAATGTGTTTCCAGAATTTGTTCCTTATTTTCCTTCCAATTCCTGTGTGCTCTTTTATGTTCTTCCTGGATTAATCTAAATTTTTCCTCTTCATCGTTAACGTCCTTTACCATCATTTGTGTTATACGTATCTTATAATTAGTAAGATGTTCTTTGAAAATTTCTTGTAACGACTGAATATGTTCTTCAGGTATTTTTATTCCATTGATAACCGTTGGTTGAAGTTTCTCACGCAAAACTCGTGTTAAACTTTCTTTGTTTATAACGGGCATAGTTATGTAATACCTGTGATACCTGGGATGCGGTTCCTCCTTAAATACTATTACACGAGGTCCAGCTTTTTCGCCGATCATTAATTGGTTTTTGAATACATTCAGAGGCACCTCGCAGTGTGGAATATACCCTGTGTTGTCCTCTTCCGCACTGTGTATCGTTCCTAAGTCTGATGCTAGAGTGTTAATTTGTTGTTTAGTCCTTGACAGTGCGTCTGCGACCTTATTCGTGCGACCAGGCTTGTCAATTAGCTCATAATTGTATTCCCCTATTCTCGTCTTCCATCTTTTTAGTTTTGCGTTGTTATTTCTGTTGCTAAGGGAGATTGTCAATGGTTGATGGTCGGTGAGAATTTTTACCTTTTTTGCTCCATACAGGTAATTTCTAAGGTGATCCTGTGCCCATACAATGGCTAGCATCTCTTTCTCATTTGTGGCGTAGTTCTCTTCTGTTTTGTTTAGTGAACGTGAGACATACGTGATAGGTCTATCTTTCTCAATTTCTCCTTGGGAAAGTACCGCACTAATCGCATAATTCGATGCACCCGTAGTCAAAATAAATGGTTTCCCAAAGTCTGGAAAAATAAGGACTTCCGAAGACATGAGCGCCTCTTTCAAGTGATTAAAAGCTTTAAGTTCTTTTTCATTGAGGTGTACTTCAACTTCTTTTGACTGACTTGCTTTTATTTGAGCATGTTCACCTCTCGTAAGGTTTGTCAATGGCTTGGCAATTTTAGCATAATCCCTGATGAAACGTCTATAATATGAAGTTAGACCAAGAAACCTCTTCAATTCTTTTAAGTTTGTTGGAGGTTGTATTTTTTGTATTGCTAGAACTTTTTTTGGATCAGGTTTTAGACCCTGGCTACTTACAATGTACCCTAAAAATTCTATCTCAGTTTTCAAAAATTCCGTCTTATCTAAGTTTACCTTCAGGTTAGCCTTTTCGAGTTTAGAAAATATTTTTTCAACGTTTTTTAAGTGTTCTAGTTTCGTTTCACCTCCAAATATTATTATGTCGTCAATATAGACATAACATATTTTACCAATATATTCCTTCAGTACGTCATCAATCATTCTTTGAAATATGGCCGGTGCGTTTTTTAGGCCAAATGGAAGTCTTGTGAATTAATATTTACAATTTAGAGTTGAAAAGGCTGTTTTTGGAATGTCGGCTTCTTTCATTTTAATTTGATGGAACCCAGACGTTAGGTCAATCGTTGTAAAATATTTTGAATTTCCTAAATTTGCTATTGTATTCGATATGTCTGGAATTGGGTACGTATCTGAAATTGTTACTGCGTTCAATTTTTTAAAGTCTATGACCATCCTATACTTTTTTATTCTTGACGCATCCATTTTTTTCTCTACGATCCAAATTGGTGAGTTATAAGGGCTCTTTGATGGCCGTTAATTATTTAAAAAAATTGTTTATTTATGAAAAAAAAAATTAATTATTTATAAAAATTTTCTATTTATAAAAAAAACTTAAATTATTTACAACAGAAAATGTTATTTAAATAAAAAAGAAAAACCAAAATAATTTTTTTTAAACAAAAAAGAATTACTATTAATTACAAAATTACTAAAATACTATTATTTAAAAAAGCTCAAAATTATATTATTTATATTAAATACAACACTATATACAACAAACAACTATACAATAACAACTATATAAACAATGTACAATATTGAATGAATTTACTTGATAAATTTGCCTTGATTTATGCATTTTTAAAATTGAATTAAAAAAAAAACTGTAAGAGATAGAACTTTTGTGTAAAAAGAAATCTTCTAGAAAAACGTACAGAGATTTCAGTTTTCCCGACATGTTATCAACTTTTCCAACAGCGTCTTCAAAAATCATCAAAATTTCGAAAAAAATTGACAAATTTTCTCAAATTTTTGACTTTTAACTAGAATAACTCACGAACCATTAGATGTACAGCTTTGACCAATACCTCATTCGAAAGGACAAAAGGTTTTCTATCACTTCTCTGAACATACTAGCGACATTAGACTGACAGTTCGCAAGCTAAAACGTATTTTATGAAACAAAGCCACAATTTTTTAAACGCCCTCTAGTAGCGAAATAAGCCCGATTCGCGCCACGAGACTAATACCATCCAACTAGACTCATCGAGTATAGTGTATATGTACCAATTTTCATAAAAATCGGTGGTGGGTCCTAAAAGGAACTTCAGCCAAGATTCATATAAACTTTTTAAATAAGTAAAATTTATATCTTTCCAACTTTCTTTTATTGCTTCCATTAACTCATCTTCGGTTTCAAATTGCTTGCCTCCTTCATACACTTTTCGTGCCAGCCAGCCCCACACATTTTCTATGATATTAAGGTCTGGAGAGCATGCAGGCCATGGTAATAATTCAATTCCTTGTTGCCGTATCCAGGATTTTACCTCATAAGCAGTGTGGATAGGAGCGTAAGACTTCTTCGATGACATGTTTTGCCCTGGATAACAAGTTTTTATAGTCCCTCGCTTTTTGTTTGCCTGAGACTCTAATAAGGCTCAAAGGCCCATAATAAGAAATTGCCCCCCAGACCATTACACTACCAGATCTGCTGTGATGACGAGATAAAAATTTTTCTTTCTTTCGTAAATCGTGAAAATAATATTGGAAACCATCAGGACCATCCAAATTAAACTTCTTCTCGTCAGTAAATATGACCTTTTTCCACTCCTGTGACCAAGACTTTACTGTTCGGCTGAATTCTACCCTCTTTTGTTTATTTTTTTGACTCAGAGCTGGTTTCCTTATTATTTTTAATTTTTTTATGTTTTGACTTTCTTTAATTACACGACGTACGGTCCTCACACTAGCACTAGTTCCAACTCTTTGGGCAATTTGCATTGCAGGTAATGTTGAATTTGACGCTTCACGTAATATGGAGCGACGTTCTCTTGCACTTGTGGCTCTTAATGTCCGTCCTTTGTTATTTCTGCCGTAGTTTTTAGGATCCCGAACAAAATTGTTCTCTACATTAAGGCTTATCTTTATTCTTCGGGGTATAGCTCGATGAGAGTAGCCCTCTTCTATTTGAATTTTGATTTTTTCCATTTCTTCAATGTTCAAACGTTTGCCTCGACTTATTTTTCAAAAATCTAACTATTTTTACTTTTTATCTTCTGTTTTAATACGAACAATGAAAAATAACAAAACTGTGAACAATATTTCACTTTATTATTCAATAATTGAATGGTGAACCTATTCAAGTGACCGTCTATTTATTGCAGATTTTTGGGAAAACCCAAAAAATTCTAAACTGCATTTTAAAATTTTGGGTTTTACAACGTTGAACATCTGTTTACAACAATTACAATAAACAAAAGTAAAGGTAGAAAAAATACCCTCCTATTTTGAAATTACAGGCAAAAATTAAGTGAACCTATTTAAGTGACCGGGAGTGTATGTTTATTGTTGTATAGATGAATATGATGACTGAAGGCTAGGTCAGACGAGGCTTAGTCTGAGAAATGCATTTTATAATACTTATGTCCACATAAATTTGTTATTTAAAAAAAAAAATTAATTTACAAGATACTTACCTTTTACTTTTTTTATTTTGTAATAAATTTCAGTTTTTTTTTCTTTGTTTAAAAATATTTTTCAAATTTATTGTTATTTGTTTTGTTAATCGAAATCACTGAATTAAATACTTTTTTATTTTTGTTTTTGTTACTAAAAAAAATATGATTTTATTATTATTTACTAGCTGGAATGCCCGGCTATTCACATTTTAAATTCTTTCCGATAAACCTTGATGATTCTAGAACATTCTCAATTATTCTAGAATATTCGCGAAAAGTGTAAATTCAAGACATGATTTAATATATCTGAATTATCGAGAACATTCTTAATCAATCTCGAAAGATCTTGAAGGTTCTGGAACATTCAATTATTCCAGATCATTCCTGCAAAATCGAGAACATTCTAGATCATTTTCGATAATTCAGCAACATTCCAGAACGTCCTGTAATAATTCAAAACATTCGCTATCATTTTTGAATATTCTTCATTATTCTGTATCGTTCTCGAAGGTTCTGAAACATTCTCGATCACTAAATCATTCTCGAAAAATCGAGAACATTCTTAATCATTCACGAATGATGTTGAAGGTTTAGACACGTTCTTGAACATTCCAAATTATTCTGAAATATTATAAATCATGTTTTTACTTCTTGGAATATTTTGGAACACTCTGGAATATTTTCGATGAATCTGGGATATTCCAGCAAATTGTAGATTTAAAAAAAAAAAATGTGCAACATTAGTCACTATTGTTACTATTTTATTCACTAAAAACCCCCGAAAATATTTTCGACTTCATTTTCATATTCTATTCGACTATTCTATTTGATATAATATTTCGACTTCTCATATTTTCATAAATGAGTTATGAAGATATTTTAGAACAAGTTTGATGTCCTTTTGTTCAACATTGTCGTATAGTATTGATGGAAGGATTTGTGTTGTTTTTATTTGCTCGCTCGAATATGTGTTGTTATTGATTGTAACTGTTTCATTGTGAAGTTCTAGGAGAAAGCTTCCGTCAAGTTGTTTTATGGTGTTATTGTATGCTATTTGGACAATATACAAAATTGTCGAGTCCTTTACCAGTACGGTTGGTTCTGCATACTCTATAGCTTCGATCTCGTTTGAGTTAGGTAATGTTTCAATCTCAGTAAAGATGCGACTGATTTCTTGTTTATCCAACAGGTTGCTATTAATTATGCTTGCTTTGGCCAGCTGTACGGATGATCTCTTTGATTTCTTCCTTTATGATGCTGAGTCTATTGAATAGCACTTGTACAAATTCATTGTTGGAGTTTTCGCTCATATGGTCTACGATCTTGTTGTATTCTTGAATAATTTTTTGGGCTGTGTTCATGAGTGCGTCATTTATCCTGTATTGTTGATTTTTGCTTTCAACTATCTTGTTTTGACTCTTAACAATTTCATCCCAGTCTGCCGCATCAGGATTTCCTGCTATCCATTTCCACGCTGAGCCAATCCAGTTAATGGAACGCTTTTGCCTAACTGGCTGGTTTTTTAACTCTACTATAAGATTGCTTGTTCGTTGAATCTGATGGATAAGTTGCGACTTAAAAATGTTCTTAGAACTGTCTTGCTGAAATGATGGTAACATTTTCGATATGATATCTTCATAACTAGTTAAGTTGATGATATGAACCAAATTGAAATTTACGTTGATTATTCGGCCTTCACCAATTTTTACGATAACTGTTGGTGTACTGCATTTGTATATGGTTAAGGACGTCACTACAGTGAGGAAGAGAGAGCTGTAAGTATAAAGAAAATAAACAAAAAATGATCGCTAATTAGGTAGGTTTGTGATTTGTGTTTTATGAATTCTTCTATTTCGTTTTTATATTTCGGTTTATTTTTTCCTTGTATTTGTTTAACTGCCACATAAATTTCATCTCTAGGATTATAGACTTTTGGTTTGTTCTTCTTTGAGTTTTCTCTTCTAATTTTATCCTTTTGGTTTCTCCTGATTCGCGCTATAATATCTTCATTGGTACGGGATTTGAAGTTGATGAGACTTTGAAAATTTATCCGCTGTTCTCTGCCAAAAAATAAATCACTTGGTTTTTTATTTGTTCCCGAATGTATACTGTTATTATAGCGATCAACAGCTATGTTGATTAGTTCTTTCAGAGAGAGATCTTTGTATTCTTGCTGTAAGCAACGTTTCAATGGATGTACTATGCACTCTTTCTGCTATACCGTTAACCTCGCTTCGTTGTGATGGTGTTAAAAAGACGTCAATTTTAAGCGTTATAAGGTAGTCTATTACAATAGGGTTGATGAAGCTTCTCTCATTGTCCATGATGATGATGTTTGGCAATGTAATATTTTAATTATCTTATCTCTCAGATGTAATACAGATTTATCCTTTATATGAAAAAATTTTGCAAATTTTGAAAATTTATCTACAACTGTGATGAACTTGACATTCTGCATTTCGATGATATCGATATGAAGTACTTCTGTCGGATATGTTGGAATTGGTGTTTCTTGTAATTCTGGCCTGTTGGGATGCCGGTCATATTTGTTGATATTGCAAATTTCACAATTTAGCATGTATTTCTTGGTAGTTTTTGCCATATGAGGAAATTGAAATTTTTCGAGAATCTGTTTTTTGTTCTCATCCCAATTTTTATAGGCTCGCTTGTGTTCTTGGACAATTCTTATTTTGCTTTTTTCATCAGCCACATCTTTAACTATTATTTGTGATTCGAATTTTATAGGTAGTGAAATGCTCCTTGTAAATATCCTGGACCATCTGAATGAAATTCTCCGGTATCTTGATTCCATTCAAAACCGTTGGGTGAAGTTTTTCGTGAAGAACTTTGATTAAGTTATTTTTATTAATCTCTTCCATCCTGATGAAATGATGATGATAACCTGGATGGGGATTTACGTATGTTGAGTTTTTAGGGCCTTGACTGATTATGAGCTGGTTTCTGAACACATTGATAGATGTTTCACAGTGGGGAATCAGCAATGTACTATCCTCATTTGCACTATGTGTCGTTTCTGGTGAAGATAATGAAGTTAAGGTGTTTGCTTCAAGTTCCAATCTCGATAAAGCATCAGTAACTTTATTAACACGTACTGGTCTGTAAATAAGCTCATAGTTATATTCCTCTATTCTAGCCTTCCATCTTTTAAGTTTAGCGTTGTTATTTCTGTTACTTAGAGTGTATGTAGGAGGTTGATGGTCTGTGATAATTTTAACTTTTTCGCACCGTACAAATAGTTTCGAAAATTATCAAGAGCCCACACTATTGCTAGAAGTTCCTTCTTATTTGTTGCGTAATTTTCTTCTGTTTTATTTAATGATCTAGATATAAACATAATTGGTCGATCTTTACCAAACTCACCTTGAGAAAGAACAGCGCCGATAGAATAATCTGATGCGTCGGTTGTCAAAATAAAGGGTTTATCAAAGTCAGGGAAGATAAGTACCTCAGAAGATGATAGCGTCTCTTTAAGTTGTTTAAAGGATTGGAGTTCTTTCGCGTTTAGTTTAATTTTTATCTTTTTGGACTGGTTAGCTTTTATTTGGGCATTTGTTCCACGTGCTAGGTTGGTTAAAAATTTTGCAATTTTCGCAAAATCTCTAATAAATCGCCTGTAATAGGATGCGAGTCCAAGAAATGTTTTTATTTCTTTTAGATTTTCTGGTGGTCTAATTCGCGTAATGGCTTGGATTTTTTGTGGATTTGGTTTGATGCCTTGATTAGTTATAATGTACCCCAAGAACTTCGTTTTCAAAAAATCGGTTTTATCTAAATTAACACGAAGATTTGCTTTTTCAAGCCTTAAAAAAATTTTTTCCACGTTCGCTAGGTGCTCTCTTTCATTCTGACCGCCAAATATGATAATGTCGTCAATGTAGACGTAACAAATTTTTCCGATGTATTACTTTAATACGTCGTCAATCATACGTTGGAAAATTGCAGGGGCATTCTTAAGTCCGAAAGGTAACCTCGTAAATTCGTACATATATACCGTTCATCGTTGAGAACGCAGTCTTTGGAATATCTTTTTCTGCCATCTTGATTTGGTGGAATCCTGAGGTAAGATCGATAGTAGTAAAGAACGTAGACTTTCCGAGGCTTGCAAGGGTGTTTGAAATATCTGGAATAGGATAAGTGTCAAGTACAGGGACTGCATTAAGTCTTTTAAAATCTAAGACGATGTGGTATTTTTTGGCTCCGGATGCGTCTGGTTTTTTGTCGACTATCCAAATAGGAGAATTAAATGGGCTGTTTGAAGGTCTTATGATTCCATCTTCCAACAATTGCTTTATTTGTCTATCAACTTCGTCCCTCATATTCACAGGATATGGGAATGATTTCGTATAGATAGGTTCATCTGTTACGGTCTTAATCTCTGCACTTACGTTTGTGTCATTTGCTATGTGATTACTAAGAGGACTGAATAAATGCTTGAATTTTTTTATCAGAGCGTTTAGAAAAGTTCTTGTTTTTTCATGAAGGTGGCTATCTCTGGCTTCTATACTGTTAACCTGAGTTGACTCTTCTTCTTTTAAAGGAATTTCGACGGCAGCTGAAATTTGTAAAATATTTTTCTTCCTATCAATTACCGCTCTTAGTTGTTTGAGCGTATCATCCCCTATAATACCATCAAAAGACGTAAGACCAGGTAAGACAAAAAACTCTATTTCAGTATCATTTCCAATACTTGAAAAGAATTTTCCGGATAACTTTTTATCTATTAAGATTTCACCTCCTGCTGATTTGATGTAAAAGGGTTTTTTTGTTGGCCTAGCGTTGGTAGCTAAACTTTCTCGAATGAAATTCTTGTTCACACCGGTGTCTATGAAGAATCGAAGAATGTTATTACGTTTGGTTTTATATTCTATATAGCGTACATTAGAGAGGCTCCCGTCATAAAATTTAGTTCCGCATTTTCTTCTTCTTCGGCCTCTTTTTCATCGTTTAAATCTTCATAGTCGTTGTACTGCTGAATATAATCATCATAGTCAAGGTATTGATCCTGCGTTTCTAAGCAAAACACAAGTTGTTTTCGTGCGTGACCGAGAGATGCGTTTTCCCTCTTCATGCTAATGTTGTTTGGTGGACATGATACTGGCCTATTAATGTAGTCTACTCCTTTTGTTTGAATGGATTCGTCAACGTCCATTGGCGTAGATGGTTTGGGTTGCATTGGTCTTAACGATGGACCAACTGGTTTTTGATGTTGAATTTTGTATGCCAAATTTCGTTGTTGTAGAGACATGCGATTAGGTGAAGCGCCCCACATAACCACGCAATACAGGAACTTTATAAAGCCTGTAGTAAAATCTATATTCTCTATCGAAATTCGATGCCCTACCGGCACAAATCGATAGAGAAAGAATTCAGGTGGTATAAATATATGTTATTTTAACTATATAGTCTAAATAAATCAAATTATTTATTGTGCCTATACAGGTAAATATATGCATTATATTCAGAAATGTCTATACTAATCATTTATTAATGATGTACACATAATACAGCATAATAGTAAGAATGAATTAAAGAATAATTTCCTGTAAATAGAGATTTTCCTTTATTCACTAGTTACTCATAATATACTCAATTACCTTACTCTACGTATACTCTACATATACATACATACTCCTTGTAAGGAGTAGAAAAAATTGTAACACAACTTTTTTATGTTTTTTTTTAATTACAAATTTTTTTTTCCTTTTGCTAACACCTTTTACTAACACATTATATTTAAGTCTTAGTAAAAATGCAAATTTACCTGAGTTCCAAACTGCTTTTGTTGCCGCTACGTCGTGGATTCGAACCTCATGATTCGAATTCCAATCATTCGAAATTCATTTTCTTTGGTCTAAAATGAAATGAATTTGTTATTTTATTTATTATTACACATTTTTATTTAGTTATCTTTTAATTTTTCTTTAATTAAGTGCATACTGAATACGGATTTTTCATACTCTAGAAATTTTTTACCTGTTATAATTCTCATTTGATACAAGTCATGCAAGGGAAATTTATGTTTTCGTCCAGTGTAATTTACTTTAGTTTGTAGTGTTAATGAATATACACGTCCTAAAACTTTGACTCTGTCCTTCAAATTTTTACCAACATGTTTCAAATATAATTTCTGTTTAAAAATATAAAAGTTACTAAAAATGAAAATTTTATTTGATTTATCAGCTTGTATTACAAAATTCCGTGAAAACTGCTCATTCGTCTTTAATTTTTCATGAAGTTCTTTTATCTCGTTTAAATAGTGTGATACACTCGATACATTGTGATACATTGACTCTTTTTTCTTTTTTTATATATAATAACATAAAATAATATATAAATTTTTTTTTTTTTTTTTTTTTTTTAAATAAATTAGTAATACCAATACCAAATGACGTATTATTTACCGGATTTACAGCGTATTCTGGCTATCTTTTATATGGCGTTCGATTATGTAAAATGTATTCCTTTGTTTTAGTTTTGTTAAAACATACCTTGAAATTAATAAAAACATCAAAAATACAATATACATACAAATTATTTTTTTAATTTTTTTACTTTTCCGTTTTTCACCCATGATTCTGGCAGCGTAATAATTTCTTTTGTATCACAAAATTCAAAAACTTTGTATGTTGCACTCATGTTGTTTTTTAAAATATATTTTATATGTTATCAATTTTATATTTTAATACCTTATGTTTAATTTATTCAAATAAATCATTTCTTTATTAATTGTTTATGATTTTAAATTTCTGCACTGACAGATACTTTAATAACGATATATTCACGTTTACAACCTATAAATGTCAACACAACAATGAAATAAAATCATATATAATTTTTGTGTGTAAGGCATATTTTATATAGCATTTGAGCTTATAAAGAAAAGACGGTAATTTAGTCTGGGTATAGCTACAGTAAAGATTCAATAAAGGCGAAATAAATTTGAAACTTTGACAAACATTTATTCTTTAAGTCAATAAGTACAGAATCACTGCATGCTTTTAGATAAATAATCTAAACCTTATTGCCTATATCGAAACTATATAATAGAATCGGTAAAGTTATAGAGTATAGATTTATAATGTATATAATAGAGGAAACAATTTTCAAACCAAATTAAATATTTAAGTAAAGGTTAAAACTAGTTCCATTTCAGTTCTGTTTTATAAAGATGTTTATGTATAGAAATAATAAAGGTAAATTTCTCACAACAAAATCTTTAAAGATTGGTTATGCGGGGCGTGGCAAAGATTGGTCATTTCTTTTCGGATGAATAAAATTTGCTGGTGCTATCGTGAAATTATTTGAATCCCTCTTGTGTATCGAAAGGTTTCTGTAGTTTAAATTTTGAAGTTCTAAACAGGATGAATATGCTTCAGGCAGTGTAGTGGATTTTTGAATCATAATGATTTTTGATAGTTCGCCGTTGAGACCCCTAATAAAAACATCTAATGCTCGATTTCTATAGGTTTTTATCAAAACGTTTTTCGTTTCTTGAGAATAATCTTCGGTCTTTAATTTGTTTACGATTAACGAAAATTGGTGATTCATATTAGCGTAGAATGAATCGAGACTCTGATTTTTTTGTACCATACTACACAATTGGTGCTCAAGAGTTCGAAGGTCCCTTTTGTCCGCGTAATGCAGAGAAAGGCATTTTTTTATAGCAGTCCAGTCGTCGTCGAATATGTTATAAGCGATTAAAGCAGCGTCTGCTTTACCTAGAATTTTTTGACGTATACTTTGTAAAACGGCTCTTTACATTGGTTTAGTGCGAATGATTTCGTAATCCTTAAGAATGCTTTCAACATTGTGCACCCAAGAGACATATTGAATTGGATTCCCATCGAACACCTGTAGTTCTTTCACACAATCTGGGAGCTTACTAATATCCCTAAGATCTTCTTCACTCCGAGGTATGGAAAGCGTATTGCTGTTAGCATTGTGATTATTTGCAGCCGTAGTTTGCATTTGTTCAATTGATGTAAGCCTCATTTCAAGATTTTGTGTTCCAGTTTTTCTAACGTAACCATTTTTTAGAAAATAAAGTCTAACAAGGGATATTTGAAAAAGCACTGAAATTTTCGTCAAGGATTTGTGGATTTTGACAATTCTGCGTGCACAATTCTTTATTACAGTTGTTTTCGTATAGTTGAAAAAAAAATCACTTATTCGAAAAGGTTAAAGAAAAATCACTTATTTTTTTACAAAAGGAAGAATTTTTGGGTCTGAGTACAATACTTTTTACAGTCTATAAAAAATTTCAAACACACTTTATGTTCCTTTTATTTTAATTTATTATTTATTCATTACTATGTTTCTCAAAGTTATTTAACAAATGCTTAATAATACTAACAATATTTTATTTTAAAAAAATAGCTTACATCTTACATGTTTTTAGAATTTGCTTTTAATAACACAAGGTATTCAAAATGTTTATCTGAAAGAGCATTTCTCCTTGGAGCATTTATGTATGATTTCTGCAAAAGAAAATAATCGTTCTACAGGTGCTGACGATGTTAAGGATGTGTTACATTTATAGAAAAGCCTTTTTATAGTTGAATAGTTATTTAAGATGTCAAGTTGTACACGTGTATTCGTGGTGTATTGTAAAATTTCCAATTCAATTCTTTTTTTTGCATTAGTATTCAAACTTAGGCTAGGCTGTGTGTGCTTCATTATTGTTATCAAACTCGAAAAACTCATATTTTGTTCGCTAAATATCATCTAACGCAGTGCTTCGAATTTCGGCATCGGTTGCCGAATATATTGAAATATTAAGTTCAATAGCTGCCTCAAGTTCAATTTTAGGAACAATATCACCCAAGTTTTCACTAGTTTCAAATACATTCTTAAAATTATTCAACCATTTAAGGCGCGGATTTGAGAATTTTCCAAACTTTTGCACCTCGTTTCTCGGCTATTTATGAACCGATTTTTGTGAAATTTTTCACATACTATAGATAGACGAAGTAAAGTTGTGGTCATTAAGTAAAAAATAGTTGTCAAAAAGGATTTCGTTTTTATTTTATAAGGATTCAAAGTTGACAAAAATCGAAATTTAGCTTTTCAATTGCACCTAATATGTCGAAAACTATTCAACCGATTTTCATGAAATTTTGAACAGACATAGGTTGAAGGGAATTGTGGTCATTGAATGAACAGATTTTTGATAAAGCACTCCGTTCAGTAGAAAATTGAAAAAGAGTGAAAGCATGTTTCCTGAAAAAGTACTTTGACTTTGTAACAGTCTATCTGCTATTAAACGTATGATTTATGTAATTTTTTCGATATAGACATAAAATTTGAACCTTTCCTGGTTATTTTCAAAAAAAATTAAATAAAAATGTCTTGTATTTTAGATTTTATTAAAAAATAAAAATTACTATTTTTTCAAGAAAAATTTTCATTTTTCTACATATGTTATTTTATACCTAAACCTTTCAAACAAATAGTTCCTCAATACAACCATCAGGCGTCGTCTCAAAATTTATCATGTGCACTTGTATGATTGGGTCCATTCCATATATACGGTAGGATATTCAAATTGAGTATATGTACATACTATATATGTATGTATATATATATATTCAAACTACACATATTATATGTACATTTGTACTTTATGTATTTTATGGATATCTTCAGCTCATATATACATTGAATATAATTATTTATGCACAATTCGTACAATTAATGTACCTATAATGTACCTATATACAACATACAAAATATGTAAAAAAAGAATATCTAATTATAAAAAAAATAAAATGAAATTTATTTTATAAAATGATTATTATGATACCTACGTAACATGTACTTAGGTATGTACTTATTGACATGATATTATATACCTACATAATGTTATGTTGGCATATGTATACATATATTGACATGGCTAGGTGTTTATCAATATCTACAATATATGTATATATATATTTTTTTTACATTTCATCATCAGATATGACGAGCTATATTGTTGTATCTATTGTAATATATGATATTTATATTTGATTTACTATATATACTTTCTAATACATATTTATTCATGAGATCTTACGTGATATAAATACACATATATGTACGTGTGTATGTATGTAGAACAAAAATTAGATTTCAATGAATGGTTTTTTTTTTTGTTTATTGGCAGAAAGTAAAGTTATAAATGTCTATCAATAATAAATATGTATGAATTTTGTATTCTTATTTGCGACACAGTTATACCAATTAAAAAATGTTTGGACACTATAATTGCTGTATGCTTATTCCATATACATATGTACCATACACATTAGTACCTATTTTTATTGTATTGCAAAAAAAAAATAAAGTTGAATGATAGCATGTTACACTAATCATTTCTGGAGAAAAAATAATGAACTAATGCAAAAAAAAAAAAATAATATTTTATGTATACTATACATATGTATGTATGTACATGCATTACCGCCCTACAATTTGCATTTACTGTAGTAATGAATGAATACAGTACACCGAAAAAAATTGGCGCCTAATTTTTGTAACGATTTTGTAACGATAAAATATTTTTCACTTTACTTGATTGATCTTTGGTAAGAGTGGACAAGATTAGCTCGTGAAAATCTTTTTATTTTTATAAATTATAAATTGCATGTATTAATTACATACATACTTACATACAGACGTACATATACATATACTATATTACACATATTACATACTGTACTGTACTACATTATTACATACATTGTATTTATTGTATACTAATAAATATAATATATATATACATATAATATTTATAATTTATATATATTATAATATATTGTAAATACATATAATACAATACAATATATTATATATACATATATAATTATTATATATATATATACATAATAATATATTACCGTATTTTATAACTTAGTATAAAACAATTATAATTTCATATTGTAGATTACTAATACTAATTAGTACATTTTTAAAATATACAATAGTCATATATATAATAAGATAATTTGAATTTTGTGTCACTAATTCTTGTAGATAAAATTAAATTTAAAATTCAATTACTAATTTAGATCTGTTCTTAGTTCAGCTTTTTGTTGTCTTTATAAATATTTGTTAGTATAATCGTATTTTCTTAATTTTTCAAAAAAATATGGGTAGAATACCGAAAAAGAAATGTTTGAAGTTCGGTGCAAAAAAACGTGCGAAAAAATATTACGGTGCTAAATTACCTTCGAATCCTCCAGAACGCGAAGAATTAGATCAAAATTATTTAATTGTAGAAGAGGAATCTCAGCCAAAAACTCGAGAATTTGAAATAAAAGGTCGACGTATAGTAGACGTAAATCTATTTTTCCGTGCATTAAAAGATTTTAAACACGTAGAAGTTTTTGGCTGCTCTATACAAAATTTAGAAATTATAAATGAAACGCGTTATGGTCTTCAATCGAAAATCTGGTTTAAATGCAATATGTGTATGAACGAATGTTGCATAAAAACCACTGAAGACGAAAATTCGATTTCGGACGTAAATTACGGTGCGGTTTTAGGGATTACCTCAACTGGAGGAGGTTACAGAACCTTAGAGGAACTTACTTGCGTTCTTGATATACCGTGTATGTCTTCGAGTACATACAAAAATATCCGAAAGCAAGTAGGTGAACACTGGTTATCTACGGCTCATTACAATATGAAAATTGCTGCTGAAGAAGAAAAAAGAGCAGCTATTGAAAGAAATGACGTAGATGACGATGGTGTTCCTCTAATTACTGTAGTTACTGACGGTTGTTGGTCAAAGAGATCATACCGAAGCAACTACTCGGCGCTTTCAGGTGCTGCAGCAATTGTTGGTTTTCACACGAAGAAAATTATTTTTCTTAGTGTGAAAAATAAATTCTGTATTTTGTGCCAAATCGCGAAATCGAAAAATGTTGACGTTCGTGAGCACGTTTGTACAAAAAATTATTCGGGTCCATCAACGGGAATGGAAGCTGCAGCAATCGTCGAAGGCTTCAAAGCGAGTGAAGAAATGTACGGATTGCGGTACAATAAATTTATAGCTGATGGTGACAGTGCGGTATACAAGCGAATCATAGACGCAAGACCTTATGCAAATACGCACGTAGAAAAAATTGAATGTAGAAACCACCTTTATCGGAATTTGCGTAATAAACTTCGCGATTTAGGCAAGAATAAGCATTTTGCAAAAAAACTCCGCGTTTTAGTAGAAAATAATATTTTGCGAATCGTCGTAGGCATTAAAAAAGCCGTGCAACATTGGATATCGGTTAACGGTTTAAATATAAACGAAAAGATGGTTCGTCTGTCCAAAGATATAAAGAATACGCCATATCATGTTTTTGGACATCACGATAATTGTGAAAACTATTTTTGCAATAGAATAAATGAACCCGATACGGACGATCAGGTTTCAAAAATGAAAGAAGACGGTATTTTTGAAGAAATAGAATCTATTTGTAAAATATTCAGTTTACACGCGAAGAGTCTCATTCACGATGTAGATTCAAATGTCGTAGAAAATTTTCATTCGATCGTGAATAAATTTGTCGGTGGAAAACGTGTTAATTTTTCGTTGTCCGATTCGTATACTTCTAGATGTAACGCCGCGTTAATTCAACACAATACGAAAGAGGCGTATTCTTGCCTTAGTCAAACCGTATTTATTAAAAGTCCTAACGGGAAAGTAAAAACGCTTTACTTAAAACGAAAGAAAAAAAATATCAAAAACGCAAAATGTAGAAGAAATCTTTTCAAAAAAAGAAACACGTCTGGTCAAGATAAAAATTACGGTACAGACACGTGTGATAAACCTGATCTTTCGACGGAAAATCAGACTATCGTGCAAAATGATGTTATTTCGGAACTGAAGCAAAATCAAAAAAATCGAATTGAAATTGAAGAAATGACACGGCTTCAAGCAAATTCACAATTTTGGTTTACAAAACGTCGATTATTATTAACGGCTTCGTTTTACGGCAAAGTATGTAAACGTCGAGTTAAATCTTTCGCAAATTTGGTCAAATCCATTTTGTATACCGACCTGTCATCCATTCGTTCTGTAAAATACGGAAAAATTAATGAAGAAAACGCACTTCGACAGTTATCGGATCAAATAAATATTCAAATAAATAAATGTGGTTTATTTATTGATCCCATACACGAGTTTTTAGGCGCGACTCCGGATGGTGTAGTTGGTGATTCGGGTTTAGTTGAAATTAAATGTCCATATTCTTCGGCTGGAATGGACATTGAAGACGCGGTTCGGAAAAATAAAATACGCTTTTTGAAAATAGATAAAACAACCGGTCAAATTATTTTAAATAAAAGACACGATTATTACTACCAAGTTCAAGGTCAATTGAACATTAGTAATCGCGACTTCTGTTATTTTGCCGTATGGACGTCGTCAAATCGGCCGTTGTTCGTCGAAAAAGTATATCGTGATACCGTGTTTTGGAATGATATTTTATCGAAATTGAAAAATTTTTACTTCGATTGTCTGTTACCGGAAATTGTAGATCCTCGTCATCCTCGAAATATGCCCATTCGTGAACCTAATACGCATGTATGAAATACCTATGTATTTTTTTTACTAACCATTTTGTGAATTAATTTTATGTTATATACGATATTTCATATAAAAAATATTAATTATAAAAAATTGCATGGTTATTTATTTTCATTTTTATAAACAATGCATGAATCTTATATAAAATATATTTTATTTATCACAGTATCATAGTGCATAGTTTGTATTGAAAATTTCTTTAGACTAGGTATTTATATGTATATATACTTAGCTTGATAATTTTCTATAATTTTTTGTTTGTATATATGTACATATGTAGGTATTGCATGCATAAAAAAATATTAGAAATACTAACAAAATGTATAAAGAACAGTGATGAATTCTGAATGTAATAAAGTGTACACGGTATACTACGTTTTGTACACAAATTTCTGAGTTTTTTATACAAATATGTATATATGTAAATGTATTATGTTATTATGCTTGATTTACTGTTTTCATGATTTTCTGTTGTAATTATATGTAGTGTAATTTGCATTGAATTTACTAATAATTTTCAAACTTGCTCGCGCTTATGTCCCTATACATACATTCATATATATATTACATATAATTATATATACACATACATATGCATGTATGTATTCAATATTCATACATAATGTATGTATCATACAACAACACACACTGAATACACACAGACAGGTACATGTACTGTAATTCTACAGAAATCAAAATCACAGGCCGACACCATATACCTACACAATTTCAGATTCAGACCGATATAACATACATATATGTATATGTATGTATATGATACACATGGCATTTAATTAGTGCTTTAGCTATAACAGCATATATGTGCATGTGTACATTTTTTTCTTTTTCTTTCTTTTTTATTTTACGCAAATCAAGACATAAACCGATTTCTATTGCGATCAGCTGTGAAATCCTGACCTTAAGCTTGAATTTGGGCAATGTAAATGCAGCTATAATTGCTTCTTTAGCTTCTGCCATTAAAATATTAAGAAAGGAATTAAATCTTTTTAAAATACCATTTTTGCATGCATCTAAAATTGGTTTTGTGACGGTTAGTTTCTTCGATTCAAACTTTTCAAATTTTTGTAACAAACAACCCAAGCATGGTAAAATATATCCATAAAATGTATTATTTTCATCTTGTAAAATATCAAGAGCATATGCAATTGGATTTAAAATCAAACAATATTCTGATAAATATATTAGTTCTACTTCTTTGAAACATTTAGTTTTCATATTTAATTCTGAAAAAAGCAAAACTAATTTATCTCTCATTAAGAATCTGAGAAATAGAGTCAAATAAAGAGTTCCAGTGTGTTGGTCTAGGATAGTTCAATGTGTGTCCAAGTATTGCTTGAATTTTTTCAGCAGACTTTGGTCGACTTGCCATTTTTCATAAACCATTGCATTTAGCTATAGCATGCATATGTCTCGTTCTTAAATTAACATTATTTTTAATTACATTTTTAACATCTGTGGTTGCAATTAAATTTAATGTATTACTTGTATATCTAACATGTTTTGGTTAAATCGTTTGATATGAAATTTCATCAAAATTATGTAGTTTCATCTTCATCATCATTCGTATTAATATTTTGAAGTGATTCGACTCCAAATTCTTTAAAAGCCTTCACAAAATTCGAACCATTATCTGTAACCGTTGACACAATTTTTTCATGATGAATGTTAAATTTCAAATGAATGTCCTCTATGATTTCAGCTACTTTTTCATGTGTGGTTACCACTAAATCTTCTGCAAGCAAGTGCTACAGAACGACGTTTTAAATTGTTATCAATCCAATGACATGTTAAGCCAAAAAAGCTTCTTCTTTTAGAGGACCAAATATCTGCTGTTGTACAGATGCGTTCAATATTTTCTAATTCTCTATTCAATTTTGAAAACATTTTAACGCACCTTTCTTCAATCTTTCTCATGGCAGTACTCATGACTTTGAGATCTGAACCTGAGAACAACTCAATAAAAGCTTGATTTTCTATGACGGAAACTGCAGACATAGTACTGCCAATAAATTTAATAATGCGTCTATCGAAGTCTTGTTGTTCTAAGAATTTTTTTTTCTGAAAACTTTTGTTATTTTTCGTTGTGATGTTACTGTTGCAGTTTTTTCTTCCTCTGATTTTAATACTTCTTCTTTTTGACTTTGTTTTTTCTTCTTTTTGTATGTGTTGTACTCGTCCAAAGAATTTGTTTGTTAGTGTAAACACTTTAGGTGTTTTAAAAAGTTTGTAGAAATGCCTAGAGCACCGTTTAATTTAACAGATTTTGGCAAACATAGTACATATAAAATACACGTGTTTGTATCGCAGTATATCAGTTAGCTGTAATAAGTTTTTATACATCATAAAAATAGTACGTGTTTGTTTGTATAAATATTTATCCTTAATATATAAATACTTCGGTAAAATAAAAAAAAATGATCTTCAGACATTGCCTTTTTTCACAGTTTTTATGATCATATGAATGTTTGTACCTATATATATAATGTGTATACATACATATATGAAAAGCAAAGAACCTTGTATTTCTATTTGAAAGCATGCATTTTATATTGAGATGAATGAATACATATACGAACATGTGGTAATTGATATACTGCGATACAAACACGTGTATTTTAAATGTAAGTACATGTAAAATTAAAATGTTCAAAAACGGACAAATGCGTAAAAAATTTGAAGTTTATGACATCATATGAAATTAAACTCCACCCCATGTGTATTACAAAATCAATGCAATACAATAGTACAGTCGGCGATTAACAACAAAAAACGCGAATTGTATGAAAATATTTCTATGAAATTTGAAATTTTTTCATAATTAAAAAGAATAGTGTAATGATAAATATTGGAAAAGGTGGCTCATTTTCTAAGACGCCACTGTACTTTTAGGTATTTTCCTTATGTGTAAATAGAATTCACACATACATTTAAAGAATAAAAAATTGAAATTTAGTGATTCTCAATGAAGAGAAATACATTTTACCCCTATCTACTCTGCCCGCACAGCACCTGTTTCGATCAAAATTTTTGGATTAAAATAAAAACATGTGAGTGGAACTATATTGTATTAGTTTCTATATGCTGATACTATGAATTCAAAATAACGTATTTCGTTATATGAGACAATGTATACATTTTAATTTTACATATATTTGAAAATATGTATGGTAATTTGAATATATAGGTACAATAGATGTTGCTTTTATACATATAATGTTTAAATTCGTTTAAATTGTACTGTTATATATTAAAGAGTTTTCTTGTAATAATTTTTGTGAAAACGTTTTCGTCGTGGTTCTTTTCTCTCTTTATATATATAACATGGGTTGGAAGAATACGTCTTCCAAGTCTGTGTAGTTAATTCGGGCTTAATAAATAACAACACTGTATTTTTATTTTAAAACTTTATTTACAAACACTTATTTTCCATACAATATAACGAACTTATTTTACTTTAAATTACTTTTAGTCTACTTTCAATAACCGACCGAAACCAAACTTAGAATTTGAGAATGTAGAATATTTATTCGACAATACTTTATGTAATTTTTTAAGCTTTATTTTATTTTAAAAGATTCTAAGTTGAAATTAATTATACAATCAAAGATACGCGGTAATTTACTATATGACTTTACTATTTCAAATCCAAATTATAACTCACTGATAATCGTAATTATTCTTCAATAAATACAATTATCAATTTTCCCTACTCCATTTAGTTTAACTGATAAAAAACAGTTCCTTATTTCAAAAGATTATTTTTACGTTACGTTAATTTAATATTTCGGCCTTGCCAATAGTAGGGAAGATTGGCGTAATCATTTTCTATTCTTATTGTCTTACTTCCTATTATGAAGACAGTAATTGTTTTTCTTTTATTTCTTGCCTTCAATATTGCATATTGCTCTATATTGTATTTAAATGCTTAGAGTTTAATTGCTTAACACTATGCATTTTTCATATATGCATTTACCATATGTTATTGTTACACAGTTGTTATTTTTGTTTTTGACACAATTGTCTTATCATGATATATAATATTTGACTGACCGATTTATGAATAATTCATCAAATCAAATATCACCTTTTTCTGATTTATTTAACTTACATATTTATGTGTAACATGATAACTGTGATATAGTTTTTTGTTTTCCGTATAGTAGTTTACATTATTTTAAACATCTGGATTTTTTTGCAATAATTTCAGTAACCTGATTTTTAATTAGAATTAGAAATGATTTACCAATTGGCAAGCCAATTTAATTTTGTTTATTAATTTATTTTGAAATTTCTACTCATGAATATTTTTGCGTAAATTTTGATTTTACATTTTTATTGATTCATCTTATTTATTATATTGATATTTTTTATACAACATTTCCTCCCCCCTCGAAAAAATGAATGTGGGGGTTATAATATTTGTAATTTATCTATACATAATTTTCTTTTTAAAATGTTTGGTTCGGTACGGTATTTTTTTTTTATTTAATTTCAATTAAATTAATTTTTTATATAAATGTATGCTTATATTTTTATTAACAATAATTTTTTCATTACTATTTATTTATTATATATTTTTTTTACAATACTACTGACCTAATTATTTTGTAAGTTCATTAATTTTATATATGCGTGTTGTACATTTTTTTTTTCCTTACATAATATTTTTTATTATTTATTATTTTTTTTTTACATTACCATATTGATAGTGAAAATTGTCACTGAACTTCTGTACATTAAATTTATTGTGCTTCGTGTGCATTTTATCTTCTATTTTATTTTTTACTTATACATGTATGGCTCTATATATTCATTATATATCTATACTACATTAAGTTGTTAAATTAGACAATTATATGTTTACATATATGATATGTTTATTTATATATATATATATTTTTTTTTTTTAAATTTTTTATAATTTTATTTTTTTATTTAATATATTTAATTTTTTGTTAATAGTGTAATATATAGGTGTATGTAAATATATTATGTATATTTTTCTTCTTATTGTTATTATTATTATTTGTTTAGTTTTGTTTTTTTTAGCTTATTGTAAAACGAAAATTTTATTTATTTATATATATATATATTTTTTTTTCACTTTGGTAATATCTAATATTTCAATATAAAAAAAAAATTTTTTTTTTTCTTTTAACTTGTTACCTTATTTTAATGATAATGTTCTTATGTATGTTGCAGTTATACAGAGTTGTAATCTGATCTTGTCACAGATGTGCAAGAATACTTCGTTTATTTGATTTTTTTTTTTTAAAAACATGTATGTAAATTTGCCTATTGTAATTATACCTTTATAATTGTTTTTTATTTATTGTTTCTATATGATGGCAATTTTGAACTTCCTAGACTATTAGACTACCTATAAAACGTTTGGTAAATAATGTTCATATTTGTGATCACACTGTATGTCTATGTATGTATGTTTGTCATATATATTTGTCATGTATGTTTATTTTATGTGTTAATGAAAATGTAATATTTTATTTTTTGTTGCAATAAGATATTCCCACAATTGTGATAATACATACAGTATCTCCAAGAAGTCACCGCACCCCCAGGATTTTTTACTATTAATGGCTTATTTTTCAAAAATTTGAATTAAAATTTCAAGATTTTTACGTCAAACAATTCTTTATTAAATTCTTTAACTATTCATATATAATTTATAAAAAAATAATATTATTTTATTTCAAAAATCTAAAATGAATTTAAAATATCACTATTTTAAAAGCAAAAAAGTCACCGCACCCCCACAATATTAATACAATTAATTGTTATAATTTACCGTTATATCAAAAAATAAAATGCAGGTTGTAAGTAATTTTATAGTATGTGACCAGAATCAAAAATTAATAGAATTATAAGTGATTTTTAGATACTAAATTCTTCAAAATTGTATCTCCAAGAAAAAAAATCCTATGTAAATACGACAGTTGATAGTAAATTTGAGAAAAGTAGGAAAATCATACAATGAAATTGCTAAAATTGTTAAAAAACCAAAAATCAACAGTCAGAGACGTCATAAAATATTTTGAAAAGTAAAATACGGCCAAAATCCGTAAAAAACTGGACGTTTTTCAATACTAATTATTCGAAAATAAAGATAGATTACAACACAAATTAAAAAAGATCCTTTCATTAGCATACCATATTTAAAAGCAGATATAGAAAATATTTTTAAGAAAAAAGTAAGTGTCTAAACTGTTAAAAATATGCTCTATCAAAACGGATACCATGGTAAAATGGCTCGTACAAATCCTTATATAAGTGAAAAAACAGATAGTCTTTACAATGTCCTTTTTGGCGTATAGTAAATATTGTTGATGTGACTTCTCTGACACAGAAGGACGAATTTACGTTCTCCAAACAATAATTCTGAACAAAACTTCGCGAATAAAGGACATTGATTTATTTATATTGTCAGCAGAAAAGAAATGTTTTGAATATCTGTTTTTTGGTGTGAATTTATTTCCTGTATGAGGTGAATGATTATGCACTAACATTGCTTCTGCCAGCCATTCATCCCATTCAGTTGGATTTTCATCAATAATTGTTCTGAGATATTCAACCAATGGACCATGAGTTCTTCCTAATGAACCGTTTGATTGTGGATGATATGCACTTGTCTGTAATTTTTTGATTTTTAGTAATTTGCATAGCTCTTTCATTGTTTCGCTTAAGAAATTCGCGCCTTGATCGGTTACTAATTTTTTCGGAATTATAGAATATTTTAAAATGATATTTTTTATAAAATTTTTGTGCTACTGTAGTGGCTTCACAATCTTTTAATGGTACACAGTCTAAAAATTTGGTTAAGTCATCTTGAAATGTTAATATGTATTTATTATTGTTTCCTGTTTCAGGTAATGGCCCTACAATGTCTAAATAAACTTTTTCAAAGGGTTGATCCGGAGTGTCTGTTATTACCATAGGCATTTTATTTTGCTTGCCTGCTTTATTTTTCATACATTTTTCGCACTTTTTAATATATTTTTGTATGTCTTTCAACATATTTTTCCATTTATAAAATGGTCGTAGTCTTTTATAAGTCTTAAGTACTCCTCCATTATCATTATCAGTGTTATCAACTGATTTTCCTCTGTTTTTTCTACATTTATTTGGTGTCTAGCCCTAGTGACTACATTACAATTAATTTTATGACTTGTTAAATTGTTTTTACTTTTATTTTCAATTTCCTTTTCACTTGAAAGTATTCGACTTAAAGCATCCGCATTTTGATTTAATATCTTTAAGTCATAATCTGCTAATTTAATCTGAAACCTAGCTAATCTTGTTGTTGTATCTTTTAATTTTAAAATTCCTACTAACGGTTTGTGATCTGTAAAAACCGTAAAATTTCTACCATGTAAATAACATCTGAATTTTTTTACAGCCCAAACTATAGCCAACATTTCTCTTTCGATTGTAGAATATCGTCTTTCTGCATCATTTAGTGTTCTACTAGCATATGCAATTGGCTGTTCGTTGCCAAGTTCACCCTGTGATAAAACAGCACCTAATGCTTCACCGCTAGCTCAGTTGTCAAAAAGAATGGCTTTTCATAGTCAGGATAAGTTAATAAAGGTGGATTTGTTAAAGCAAATTTTAATTTTTCAAATGCTTCTTCACATTGTTCATTCCACTGAAATTTCGTATCTTTTCTTAATAACTTTGTAATTGACTCGGCTATTTTTGAAAAATGTGGTATAAATTTCCTATAATAATTCGCTAGACCTAAAAATGATTGCACTTGTTTGACTGTTTTTGGTTTAGGAAAATTTACTACACATTTAGCCTTGTCTGGATCTGGTTTAATTCCTTCCGCTGAACATTTATGGCCTAAATAAATTACTTATTTTCTTAAAAAGTTGCACTTTTCTGGCTGTAATTTTAAATTATTTTCTCTTATTCGTTGAAAAACCTCAATCAATTTTTTATTGTGATCTTCCAGATTTCTACCGTATATCACAACATCATCTAAATAAACTAACACCTTCAGTCCGTTTTGTCCTGTCAAAATATTATTCATTAATCGTTAAAAAGTGGCTGATGCCCCTGTTAACCCAAACGGCATCCTTTTAAACTCGTAGTGTCCTTGATAAGTACTGAATGCTGTTTTTTCCCTATCTTTTTCATCAACCAACACTTGATGATATCCACTAGCCAAATCTAATGTTGTGAAATATCTAGAGTGGCCTAATTGATCTTATATTTCGTCAATTCTAGGTAAAGGATATACATCTTTTATTGTAATTTCATTCAGTTTCCTAAAATCTACCACAGCTCTCCAACGTTTTTCTCCAGAAGGACCTGGTTTTTTAGGTACTACTAATAAAGGAGAATTGAATGGACTTTTACTTGCTGTAATTATGTTATTATCTAACATTTCTTTCACTTGATTTTCAACTATTTCCTTTTGTACTTGAGGTAATCTGTACATTTTTTGATTAATGGGCCCCTTCCCTTGTTGTAAAGGAATTTGAGGTGTTCTTGCTTTTGTACAAGTTAATTTGTCACCTGGTAAATGAAAAATGTCATTAAAGGATTCACATATGGATTTTATACTTTCAGATTCTTCAGTATTCAGATATTCTGGAATTGATAAATTTTCTTGTAATAATTTTAATCTTTCATAATTATTTTGTTTGTCTTTGTCACATGAAAGTTTATGTATCGTTTTAAAATTATGTTTTGTACACTGTCTACTGTACAAGGTATTCGTTTCTACATTTTTAACTTTATTTTGTATATTATTTTCTTCATTGGAATAAAATTTGAGCACTTTATTAAATTTATAGTCTTTATTTTCAAATTCAAATACTTCAAAGTCATTTAATGGGTAAAATATTATTTTAAAATTTTTAATGTATACATCTTTTTCGTTATTATTTAAAATTGAAACAACCGTTTGATTTTTATGCGGTGTCGTTATTGCACCGGCGAGAAATACACCTGATTTTATTTCTTGTGATTCACATATCACATCATTATCGAAATTGACTCTAATTTTAATAATTTTTCAGTACGCGCGGGTATTTTGTATTCTTCGTAAATTTTAACAATATTTACATTTTTTGTTATATTTTTAAAATCAATAACTTTTATCTTGTTTTTAACATTATTAACCTAACCTTATTAATGTTATAATTCAAAACATTTCTTTTCTGCTGACAATATAAATAAATCAATGTCCTTTATTCGCGAAGTTTTGTTCAGAATTATTGTTTGGAGAACGTAAATTCGTCCTTCTGTGTCAGAGAAGTCACATCAACAATATTTACTATACGCCAAAAAGGACATTGTAAAGACTATCTGTTTTTTCACTTATATAAGGATTTGTACGAGCCATTTTACCATGGTATCCGTTTTGATAGAGCATATTTTTAACAGTTTAGACACTTACTTTTTTCTTAAAAATATTTTCTATATCTGCTTTTAAATATGGTATGCTAATGAAAGGATCTTTTTTAATTTGTGTTATAATCTATCTTTATTTTCGAATAATTAGTATTGAAAAACGTCCAGTTTTTTACGGATTTTGGCCGTATTTTACTTTTCAAAATATTTTATGACGTCTCTGACTGTTGATTTTTGGTTTTTTAACAATTTTAGCAATTTCATTGTATGATTTTCCTACTTTTCTCAAATTTACTATCAACTGTCGTATTTACATAGGATTTTTTTTCTTGGAGATACAATTTTGAAGAATTTAGTATCTAAAAATCACTTATAATTCTATTAATTTTTGATTCTGGTCACATACTATAAAATTACTTACAACCTGCATTTTATTTTTTGATATAACGGTAAATTATAACAATTAATTGTATTAATATTGTGGGGGTGCGGTGACTTTTTTGCTTTTAAAATAGTGATATTTTAAATTCATTTTAGATTTTTGAAATAAAATAATATTATTTTTTTTATAAATTATATATGAATAGTTAAAGAATTTAATAAAGAATTGTTTGACGTAAAAATCTTGAAATTTTAATTCAAATTTTTGAAAAATAAGCCATTAATAGTAAAAAATCCTGGGGGTGCGGTGATGTATATCTTTCTTTTAATATGATTTTTGAATTAAAATTTTATATCGTTTTTCGTAAGGTTTTGTTTTTTATTTGTATCTAACATTTGGTCTGTCGCGTGCCCAGTATTAATTTTGTGTATTTTTTTTTTCTTTTTTTTGATTTGTATTATCATTTGTGTAATTGTACCGTATCATTTGGAATTTGTGCACCTGTTTTTTTTTTTTTATTTTATTTCCATATTTATAATATGGGGCCATTATATATAATATAATATCTATAATATTTTCCATTAAATTACTTGCATATTTAAAAAGTAAAAATTCAAAAAGTAAAAATCAATAGCCTAAAATTTCTTTAACCGATTATTATGAATAACCTTTAACTTCCTTCCGATTTTTATGGTCGTATTTACATCAGAGTTCACGCGTATTACTTCATATGGCCCCTTCCATATTGGTGACAATTTATGCTTTCTAGCATTATCACGTATGAGCACCCGATCACCAATGTGAAATTTTTCTACACGCATGTTTTTATCGTAATAATTTTTTGATTGATGTTTTTGAGCAATTAAATTTTGTTTAACAATTTCTCGTATTTTCTGCATTTTATACTTAACTTGATTACAATATTTGTCAAAATTATAGATTGGGTCTTGTGATTTATTTAACACAGATGGTAAAGGATTACTAATACCATATAATGCATGAATTGGTGTGAATTTACTTCCTGTATGAGGTGAATGATTATGCACTAACATTGCTTCTGCCAGCCATTCATCCCATTCAGTTGGATTTTCATCAACAATTGTTCTGAGATATTCAACCAATGGACCATGAGTTCTTCCTAATGAACCGTTTGATTGTGGATGATATGCACTTGTCTGTAATTTTTTGATTTTTAGTAATTTGCATAGCTCTTTCATTGTTTCGCTTAAGAAATTTGCGCCTTGATCGGTTACTAATTTTTTCGGAATTATAGAATATTTTAAAATGATATTTTTTATAAAATTTTTGTGCTACAGTAGTGGCTTCACAATCTTTTAATGGTACACAGTCTAAAAATTTGGTTAAGTCATCTTGAAATGTTAATATGTATTTATTATTGTTTCGTGTTTCAGGTAATGGCCCTACAATGTCTAAATAAACTTTTTCAAAGGGTTGATCCGGAGTGTCTGTTATTACCATAGGCATTTTATTTTGCTTGCCTGCTTTATTTTTCTTACATTTTTCGCACTTTTTAATATATTTTTGTATGTCTTTCAACATATTTTTCCATTTATAAAATGGTCGTAGTCTTTTATAAGTCTTAAGTACTCCTAAATGTCCACCTAATGGGGTATCGTGATATTCATGTAATATTGCCTTAATGTCATTTTCATCTGTTAGTATTTTTGCACTGTCCTTGGTTTGAATATGTGAATCTTTAATTATTTTTTTCGTTATCCGTTTCATTATCATTATCAGTGTTATCAACTGATTTTCCTCTGTTTTTTTCTACATTTATTTGGTGTCTAGCCCTAGTGACTACATTACAATTAATTTTATGACTTGTTAAATTGTTTTTACTTTTATTTTCAATTTCCTTTTCACTTGAAAGTATTCGACTTAAAGCATCCGCATTTTGATTTAATATCTTTAAGTCATAATCTGCTAATTTAATCTGAAACCTAGCTAATCTTGTTGTTGTATCTTTTAATTTTAAAATTCCTACTAACGGTTTGTGATCTGTAAAAACCGTAAAATTTCTACCATGTAAATAACATCTGAATTTTTTTACAGCCCAAACTATAGCCAACATTTCTCTTTCGATTGTAGAATATCGTCTTTCTGCATCATTTAGTGTTCTACTAGCATATGCAATTGGCTGTTCATTGCCAAGTTCACCCTGTGATAAAACAGCTCCTAATGCTTCACCGCTAGCATCGTTTGTCAAAAAGAATGGCTTTTCATAGTCAGGATAAGTTAATAAAGGTGGATTTGTTAAAGCAAATTTTAATTTTTTAAATGCTTCTTCACATTTTTCATTCCACTGAAATTTCGTATCTTTCCTTAATAACTTTGTAATTGACTCGGCTATTTTTGAAAAATTTGGTATAAATTTTCTATAATAATTCGCTAGACCTAAAAATGATTGCACTTGTTTGACTGTTTTTGGCCTAGGAAAATTTACTACACATTTAGCCTTGTCTGGATCTGGTTTAATTCCTTTCGCTGAACATTTATGGCCTAAATAAATTACTTATTTTCTTAAAAAGTTGCACTTTTCTGGCTGTAATTTTAAATTATTTTCTCTTATTCGTTGAAAAACCTCAATCAATTTTTTATTGTGATCTTCCAGATTTCTACCGTATATCACAACATCATCTAAATAAACTAACACCTTCAGTCCGTTTTGTCCTGTCAAAATATTATTCATTAATCGTTGAAAAGTAGCTGGTGGCCCTGTTAAACCAAAAGACATCCTTTTAAACTCGTAGTGTCCTTGATAAGTACTGAATGCTGTTTTTTCCCTATCTTTTTCATCAACCAACACTTGATGATATCCACTAGCCAAATCTAATGTTGTGAAATATCTAGAGTGGCCTAATTGATCTAATATTTCGTCAATTCTAGGTAAAGGATATACATCTTTTATTGTAATTTCATTCAGTTTCCTAAAATCTACCACAACTCTCCAACGTTTTTCTCCAGAAGGACCTGGTTTTTTAGGTACTACTAATAAAGGAGAATTGAATGGGCTTTTACTTGGTGTGATTATATCATTATCTAACATTTCTTTCACTTGATTTTCAACTATTTCTTTTTGTACTTGAGGTAATCTGTACATTTTCTGATTAATAGGCCCCTTCCCTGGTTGTAAAGGAATTTGATGTGTTCTTGCTTTTGTACAAGTTAATTTGTCACCTGGTAAATGAAAAATGTCATTAAAGGATTCACATATGGATTTTATACTTTCAGATTCTTCAGTATTCAGATATTCTGGAATTGATAAATTTTCTTGTAATAATTTTAATCTTTCATAATTATTTTGTTTGTCTTTGTCACATGAAAGTTTATGTATCGTTTTAAAATTATGTTTTGTACACTGTCTACTGTACAAGGTATTCGTTTCTACATTTTTAACTTTATTTTGTATATTATTTTCTTCATAGGAATAAAATTTGAGCACTTTATTAAATTTATAGTCTTTATTTTCAAATTCAAATACTTCAAAGTCATTTAATGGGTAAAATATTATTTTAAAATTTTTAATGTATACATCTTTTTCGTTATTATTTAAAATTGAAACAACCGTTTGATTTTTATGCGGTGTCGTTATTGCACCGGCGAGAAATACACCTGATTTTATTTCTTGTGATTCGCATATCACATCATTATCGAAATTGACTCTAATTTTAATAATTTTTTCAGTACGCGCGGGTATTTTGTATTCTTCGTAAATTTTAACAATATTTACATTTTTTGTTATATTTTTAAAATCAACAACTTTTATCTTGTTTTTAACATTATTAACCTCTACCTTATTAATGTTATCAAATTCCCCCGATTTTTTATTGTTAATTTGTTCGCATGACTCAATTTCTGTAATTTCTGTCTTATTTCGATGTTTATGAAAATTCTTTTTATATTTTCTTTGCAATTCATCTCTTTTCAATATTTTTAATTCTTCACCTATTATTATTATATTTTGGCTTCCTTCATTTAATTTCTTACTTAATTCTTTAACAATTTTTTTATCTTTATTCAACATTTCTTTATTTAATTTAATATTATTTTTTTCATATTCTATATTTTCTTTAATTTTGTTTAAATTCTTTTTAATTTTTTCATACGTTTGTCTCATTTTCTTAATATTTGTCATTTTATTTTCTTTACTTATTTTACTATTGTTCACATGAACGGATTCTTTTATTTGATTATTATTTTCGCGCTTATTTTTCTTTACATTTGGTTTTAACGTTTTGATTTTATGATTACTTTAATTTCGTCCATTAACATATGTTTCATATAGTGAAGCTAAGACAGGTATTTCATCAATTATCTGTACTTCCTTATTTTTCATATGAGATGAAATCTGAAAATGTGCGTTTGAACCAATTTTGTTGTCAACAGAATTTTTTCGAGATGACATTCGATTATTAACAATTTTTTTATTATAATCCTGATTTGATAAAGCAAAGACAGTTGAATTAATTTTCGACTGTACTCTATCTACATCATTCTTATTTACAGAATGTTAAATTTCAGAAGAGCATATATTCTGTTTTAAACCAGCAACCCCTGTTTGCACAGTATTTGCGAGACACTGTGAGGATTGTGGTAACTTATTAATATGGCTTTCTTTCATATTCAACTTCTTAAATTTGTTAATTTTCTGTGAATCTTGTAATTCTATTACAAATTCTTCTTCACTAGTTTCCTTGCGAGGGAAACGTAACTGCTTATTTGGCCCATCAATTACACAATTTTCTGATAAAAAATCAAAACCTAATATACCATCTTCTTCGATATTGTTCATATCTTTTATAATTTGAAAATCGCATTGCTTTGGATTTTCAAGTTCAAGTTTAGCAGTACAAGTAACTATTGTTTCACCTTGTCCGCAAACCGTATTTATTTTCAATTTATTTTTTGTATTTATTTTTATATCATCTTTTAATATATTTTTCTTTAATAAACTTATCTCTGCGCCTGTATCTATTAATAATTCTGTTTTATCTTTTTTACTTATATCTACTGATAATTTGACTACAAATTTTTCTAATTTTTTATTTAAACTTTGGGGCTGACACTCACTCTTTTCATTTTCTTTGGCTGGGTGACAGCCCTTTTTTAGTTTCCCTGATTTTTGTTTTGATTGTCCCACAATCTCTTTGCGTTACAATCTTTCATAATATGCCCTTGCCTTTGACAGAAATTACATTTTATTTCAACAGTTTTATTCCTATTCTCATTTTTACTATTATTATTTTGCACGTATTTTACCGATCTTGAATCATTTTTACTGTCTTGACACTGCTGTATTGCATGTCCATACATTTTACAATTTATACAAAACGGTGTCGATTTTCTGATTCTACATTCATCAAATGTATGATTATTTTTACCGCAAAAATTACAAACTTTTATTTCGTATATTCGATTATTATTTTGATGTTTAAAGGTAGAGAAATTTTTATTTCCATAACTGGAGTTATAATTGTTATTGTTGTTATTAAACCGTGGATTTGAATTTGAAAAATTTCGATTATTATTATTGAAAGTTTTTTGATTTTGATAATGATTATTGAGTGAAGATTGCCCCCTTTGTACGTTAAATCTTGGATTATTATTGTTAAAACTAAAATTGTCATTATGATAATTACTATGTATTTGTTCGTTTTTGTGTGTTTGTGTTAAATTAAATGTTCTTGTATTTTGTGTATTCTGTGATCTTTGTATATTTTGATATTCATTAAATGTGTTTCTGGATTGAATATCTGTTAATTCAATTCTTTCTAATTTATTTATAATTTCTTTTAAGTCTGTCTTGTCTTCATTAGCCGCTAGTAGTCTGTATGTAGGATTTATTAATCCTGTTCTAAACGAAAATGCAGCAATTTCCAGTAAATCTGCATTTACTGCGGCGTTGTCATTTGTGTGACGTTCTTCCGCTTTCTTTTTACAAGTATTTAAAAGTTTTTGTACCCGACTACCAAAATTTCTTACAGATTCACCTGGAAGTTGCCTAATCATTCTTAATTCATTTAATAGTGTTAGGTAAGATTTGTCATTAACTAATGTGTTATGTAGAATAGATTTTATTGAGTCAAACGTTTCACAACATTTACCGTCTAAAAGTCTAGCTGCTCTACCTCTGAATTTTATTGGGAGCATTTGAAAAAATAATTCTTTATCTTCTTCTTTATCTAAACATCAATACATACTTTCATAACATTTTACAAAAGTATTTACTTCTGCACCTACATCTTCTGTATCTTCTGCATATAACATAGGAACATTATTTAACAATTGATTTACTAATTCTATGCCTGACATTTTTAAAATTTTATCTAACTCTGTAGTAAATTCTTCAGAACAACTAAAATTATTTCCTTCACTTTCTTTTCCTGAATCTTCTGTTGTACCTAATGATGTCCTAGGCTTATAAACTCGTGTGCCTGATCTTAGTTGAATAAAATGCAACAGTTGCTTTTCCTCTTCTCTTGTTAATGCTATACTTGGGTGAATAATTTTTCGTGACTTACCCGCTGCTGATGTTGATGCTGCTTGAGGAGGTGTATTTGTATTGCTGGTATCCTGTGTGTTGTCTTCACTTGGTGATTGATGATTTAATGGTGCTGGATCGCTGCTTCCTTCAGATGTTTCACTTGCACTAAATACTGGACTGAGATTCTCAAAAGTGAATGAATTGACTTTTTTCTCAAATCTCACTTTCCTTTTTTGATCTTTAAAAGGTGTTAAACTCGTTTGACTAGTCGACATATACTTTAATTTTTTTTTTAAATTTTTATTTTCCAAAATTTTAAATTATCACATTAAATTTTTATTAATACACGTATTTATCAGCATAAATAATTTTTTCACATTCAATAAATATTATTTGCGTCAAATTGAATTTTATTTCAAAAACTGAAATTAATTTCAAACTGTGCTGAATTTAATTAATTTATTTAAAATGTTACTGATTTTTATTACTTTTAACTGATTAATTTTCTGAATTATCTTGCTGAATTAATTTATTATTGTCGTAATTAATTTGCTGAAATAATTTTACTATAATAATATCTCTCTTTTTTTTTTTGAATTTATCATTATTTTTTCACAAACACCTTATTTATTTTTGTTTTTACACAAAAGTTGAACGGCTGCGCTAAATTATCGTTTCACAGTACAATTTACATATAGTTTCACAAGACTTTTTTTTTTTTTTAAATTTATTTAATACCGAATGTAGCGTTTAACGTGTTTATCTTAACACGGTTTACCGGCTGCGCCAAATTAATTACGCAGCAAAATTTTATTATAGCAAATTCATGTGTTATGTAGCAAATAAAACGGAAGCGTTTACAGTGTTTTTATTAAAACGTTTACCGGCTGCGCCAAATTAATGTTATATATTAAAGAATACAGTATTTTTATTTTAAATTTTTATTTACAAACACTTATTTTCTATACAATATAACGAACTTATTTTACTTTAAATTACTTTTAGTCTACTTTCAATAACCGACCGAAACCAAACTTAGAATTTGAGAATGTAGAATATTTATTCGACAATACTTAATGTAATTTTTTAAGCTTTATTTTATTTTAAAAGATTCTAAGTTGAAATTAATTATACAATCAAAGATACGCGGTAATTTACTATATGACTTTACTATTTCAAATCCAAATTATAACTCACTGATAATCGTAATTATTCTTCAATAAATACAATTATCAATTTTCCCTACTCCATTTAGTTTAACTGATAAAAAACAGTTCCTTATTTCAAAAGATTATTTTTACGTTACGTTAATTTAATATTTCGGCCTTGCCAATAGTAGGGAAGATTGGCGTAATCATTTTCTATTCTTATTGTCTTACTTCCTATTATGAAGACAGTAATTGTTTTTCTTTTATTTCTTGCCTTCAATATTGCATATTGCTCTATATTGTATTTAAATGCTTAGAGTTTAATTGCTTAACACTATGCATTTTTCATATATGCATTTACCATATGTTATTGTTACACAGTTGTTATTTTTGTTTTTGACACAATTGTCTTAACATAATATGTAATATTTGACTGACCGACTTATGAATGAATTATCAAATCAAATATCACCTTGTTCTGATTTATTTAACATACATAGTTATGTGTAACATGATTACTGTGTTAAACTTTTTGTTTTCCGTATAGCAGTTTACATTATTTTAAACATCTGGATTATTTTGCAATAATTTCAGTAACCTGATTTTTAATTAGAATTAGAAATGATTTACCAATTGGCAAGCCAATTTAATTTTGTTTATTAATTTATTTTGAAATTTCTACTCATGAATATTTTTGCGTAAATTTTGATTTTACATTTTTATTGATTCATCTTATTTATTATATTGATATTTTTTATACAACAGTACAATTGACTGTGACTTGCGTATAAAAATATAATAGCGTCAAATTTCATGCAACATACCATCCCTTTTGAAAAAGAAAATCTTCATATAAATTTATAAAGATTTTCGCCCAATGTCATCTCTTCTGGGGTGTGTTTGGTTGGCAATGCACTGTAACAAGAGGCACATAAATGACAATTTTTCAAATTCAAATTTATTGTTGTTTCAAAATTAAAAAAAAAATGTAGAGAATTCGTTTTATCATGCTCACAATTCATTCATCTAACTTGCCTAAAATGTTTTGTTTTACTCAATTTATGATTACAATAAAACTTTAAGATTTATACTTAATTTCTATGACATTATTAAAATTGTCTTATATTCGAACTTTAGAGTTACATAGTTTTTGAAAAATGATTTAATTGGGCTTACATTTTGTTTTTTTGTTTTTTTCTTTAAACTTTTGATTTTCTTACTTAAAAGCTGTCAGTTTTATTCGAATACAGTATTCGTGCATGTAAGTTGTTATTCTTATTATAGTTATTACATTACATTTATTATATTATTTTATTGATTCTACAATAATTATTACATTCTGATAATTGTATTAGTCTATGGCCATTACAACTAGGTAGAATTTTATTCGTATAAAATAATTTTTTTTTACTATTTTAATTATTTACCCCATGGGCATTACAAATGTACATATGTTTTATTTGTAATATTTTTTTTATTTATTTATATTTATTACCAACTGGAATGGCCGGCTTTGTCCGGACTATTTTCGAACATTTTAAACTATCTCCGTTAGACTGTTATGATTCTGGAACATTCTCAAGCATTCTAGAATATGCGCGAAAAGTCAGGAACATTCCAGAACATCCTGTATAAATTAAAACATTCTCCAACACTTGCCATATTCTTGAAAATTTAAGATCATTCTGTAATGAATCAATATATTTTCTAACATTTTTGAATATTCGAGAACATTCTAGATCATTCTTGAAAAATTGGGAATATTCCAGTACATCCTATATGATTCAGAATATTTTTTCACACTTCAGAATTTTGTGGAACATTTTATATCATTCACGAAAATTCGGGAACATTTCAGTACATTCTGTAGTAATTCAAGACAATACTTAATATTTCTGAATATCCGAGAACATTCTACGTCATAGAATCCATTACTAAGCTATCAAATAAGGTAAATTAACAACGCTGTTCGAAAATTTAAAAAAAACCAGCTGGACACTGGTTGATAAACACCAATTTGACCCTCCAGCATGATGATGCACCTAGCCATACGGCAGAATTCAGAGAAACTTGTATTCTTTATCTGTTGTCTTCCTTTTTTCACTTCGTCCTTTAGCTGTTTTCTAACATCCTTTGGTTTTTTTGTTGTTTACTTGATAGTGAACAGTATTTTTATGAATACCATATTTTTTGGCGATTTCTGATGAAGAAATCCCATTCTAATAATCTGCAACAATAGCTGTTCTAATATCAACTGTTAACCCATCTTTAGGAGCCATTTTATGCTATGTAGCTCATTGGTCACAATTGAAAACCACATTAAAGTGATTACATTTCATCAACATGACCAAAGCCATAAAAAAAATTCCCAAAATTAAGGAACCATTAGCTTTTCCAGCAATTTTTATAGGACCACAAATAATCATGAACCAAAAAGTGAGAGAACAAATAATCATGTGCATTTATAAGCATTTTTTATACAGTCAAAAAATAACATTAATTAGCAATTTTTTTTTTAATAATATATTCAAGGTAATATTAACAAAATAAAAAAAAATATTTAGAAAAATTCTATTATATAAAAAATTATAGTGAATTTTATTTTGGCTTTAGCATGAAAATAGCAGAGCACAAATAATCTTGAACAGCATTGTATATCATTCTCGAAAGATCTATAAGGTTTTGGAGCATTCTCAATCATTCTAAATCATTCCTGCAAATTCGAGAGCATTCTAGATTATCTCGAAAATTCAGAAACATTCCAGAACATCCTGTAATAACTCAAAAGACTCTCTACCATATTTGAATATTCGGGGGCATTCGAGATCATTCTTGAAAAGTTAAGATCATCCTGCAGTGATACAAAACATTCTCTATCATTTTTCAATATTCGGGGGCATTCCAAATCGCTCTTGAAAAGTTATGATCATTCTATAATGATACAAAACATTTTCTCCTATTTTTGAATTTTCGTGCATTTGAACATTCCTGTAGGACTTCAGTTCGTTTCTTTATTGTAGTAGACCTTATTTATTTATTTATTTTATTTTTTTTTTTTTTTTAGTTGATTTTCTTTATTTTTTAAAACATTGTATATCATTTCTTAATTATATTCACATACATAATTCACTTGTACACTTAATAATGTTCTGATGTACACTCTATGATAGTTGATATGAGACTCTTTGTATGAGCTGACCGGCCTACTCTTACCAAAACCGGTTTAGTATTAGTATCATCGCTTTACATTATTTTTGGTAAGTACCATTATTGTCATTTCAATTGTTTTATTATTTAGTTTGCGGTACATTTTCTATTATATATAATGTTCATACAAATCTCCAAATGATAGCGAATACATAATTCATGTATAAGGTAAGTATAAATCAGCTCATACAATTACAAATGTATATAATATTATACTATGGTACACAATATTCAAAACCTGTGTTATATAAAAACATATGACTAATTATGATCATTAAATGACCTACATTATGTTCCTTATTAAATAATTTATGGCTGGCTCTTGCATCAAGCATGCAGTGTTCCGTCTGTTTTCGTAGCATAAATGTGTAAAAATTGGTATTCCAACAGCCCTACCAAAGATGAGTGGTTTGATACGTCTTCAATATTTATTTCCGTAAAGATATTCCATGTGTCGTCAAACGAATAAATTTTACCCAGTTCTTCGAAAACGACTTGTGTTATTTAGTGGATATAGTGAATACGGTAGTTCTGCTCCGCAGACCGTTATAAACAGTCTGATTTAAACCATCGAGAGAGATATTTATACGAAAGTGAGCGAGAGATTAATCAAGTTAGTTAGTCAAAAATTAGTTAACTAGAAGGAACTAGCAACGGTACGTTTGATTAGGCTTATTAGCAGTGAGAAGAAGTGGCACAGAAACCAAAAGAATATAGATACTAACGTACAAGAAGAGAAATTTAAATTAGACTAAAAAAACCAAAAGAGATGCTGATATTTTCCTAAGAAAAAAACAATACATAAAAGCATTAAAAAACAAAAAAAAATGCACTATGAATGCCAAAATGTAATAGTTCTATATATCCCATTTGAAAAAAAGAGAAGAAAACAATCACCCGAAAATGTATAACCACATGTTTGTTGTATTTGTATTAACCACGTTTTCCTGGAACTCACTGGAGTTTTAAAATCATATAAAATTTACCTATCCGTATACAAAAATTCAAGTTCCTGGAACTCACCGAAGTTTTCATACACGTGAAAATTTGATTTTTCGTACAAGATTTTTAAATGAATATTACAATATGTTTTTTTTATAATTTTTACATGACATTAGATACAAACTATAACACAATATCCAAATATTCAAAATTATTGATTGAAATTCATATCGCACATGATAAAAATATATTTTTCTTCAAAAATTTTAAGCACAAAAAGCTTCATACAATTTAAAATTTTATTCAATAATATTTTAAATAAAACTTATTGATTCGTCAAAAAAAATATATCACAGTAATTCCAAACATTTTCACTTTAAATAGCTAATAAAATTATTACGCGACATTATTTATAAAATACACTAAATTATTAATTTAGACAAATTATAATGTTTGTTTATAACTCATTATCCCAACAAGCATTGTTTTTGTTTTCATTTACCAGTCATTTCCCTATCATTCTATTGTCATCGTTCCCTGTGTTTCTTATTTCTCAAATCTCGAATACATAATCCGATTTGAAACGAAATGACAATGATACAAAATTTAAATTTTGTAATAAAAATTTAAAAATAATTGTGTAATTTGTAAAAATATGTAATATATAATGTCCATAAATCCATAAACCTTAATTTTAAAATTTATATTTTGCAACAATTTCAAAAATTTTATTTTCTGTTTCAAATTAAAATTTGAATTCGAAACAATAGGAAACAGAACCTAATTATTTCTTGATTATTTGCAATGAATGACGAGCGGATATAATTTATATATATGTTTTTAATTTAAATAACATTTCCTATTGCATTTTATAAATTAAAATTAATATTTAAACTAATGAAAAAACAACCATAATTCTTATATTCTGATGTCATTCAATTTTAATCAAGTTATTGCATTTTTTATTTTGTGCCATATTGTTACCTAGTTCCTTTTCCTTTATCAACTGATTTTTGTATCGTACCATAAAAGTGCCCACTGCCCACTTGTGCAATAAATTTTACTAACCTTTTTTATTTGGAAATATACTTCACTTTTTGATGTTCCGACTTTATTGGCTTATCTCTTTAATATACATACCTCTAAAGCACAAATAATATAATACTATAATATTGTTATTTTATTTGTGTCTAAAGTATGAGGTTTTCTAACAGGGAACCTGGTCTACGCGATGAAAACCTATAGTAGTTCATTGATGTACATATGTATGTATACACCTAATTCTGTTTTTACACATTACATTTTTTTCAGACAAAACTGTGTAAAAAAACGATGTAAAAAAGACATGAAGCATGTTACATTGAAAAAAAAAAGGGATTAGTTCAATATCCTTCAACCCTGTAAAAAATAGTTGAAATAAAATGATTCATACAAAAAAAAAATATTATGAGTCTTTATAAAAGACAAATTAAATATTTGTGTGCATCAATGTACAATTTATTTCATAAAAACAAGTTTTTCTAGACCGCGTTAAATCAAAACCGTGTAAAAACAGAATTAGGTGTATTTACACGTAACGGACTTTACATAAAGTTGAATTAGTTATATAATATTTAGATCTTTCTATCGTTTTGAATAAAAATTCTAATATACTTCATAAAGATTTTTTGAACTACCGTAAGTGGTTAAGTCATATATTTTGTAAATTACAATTGAAATCTACCTTTGAAACAAAATAAAATTGACAAAAATCGAATTAGACAGTTTGAGTTGTTAACATCTAAATTTTTGTAAATGTTCAATCTGTACAGAATTCTATCATAATAAACCAAAAAATTAAAACATGCAAAAGAATAAAAACAATTATTAAAAAAATTCATGGATGAAAAAAACGAGAATTGAATAAAATAAAAACAATCAAATATAATACATTTTTACACTACGTATCGTGTTTTATTTTAATTTTAAATTATTATTAAATTAAATTATTAATTATTAATTCTTTTAAGCCTAGTTACAGACTACAAACATCATATTATACATAATTATATATAAAATGTTTTAATGTTATTACAATTCATTTCTTTAATTGCTTATGAAGAAATAATAGCGTACATACATATTTATGTTAAAAAATTTTAATTTGTCCCAATCTAAATTTAAATTCTATATAATTTCTTTTTTTTTCTTTTTTTTAATATCATGTTTTACATGCGTTTTGTTGCAGTTCAACATATATATTTTTTTTTCATTTAAGTTTTCTTTTTTTTAAATTAAAAACTTTATTTTTTAGTCTTTAGAATCAATAAAAGAAAAATAAATCAAAACATATAACCGTTCTAAAATAGTTTTAAATTTATACTACACAGATATTACACAGATATCTGATATAGTATTAATAGACTCAATACGTTGAATTTAATCTTGTTCTTGAGTTTCTTGAGGAGTGTGTTGTGATTGCGACTGTTGTTGATGTTGCTGCTCCTGATTCGATTGATAAATTAACAGTTTTTGTAACATCACTGTTTTGTATTGTTATCTTCAAATCACGTAATGATCCAACTAACTGATTAACATCGGTTCACTATTAATAAAATAATTAGTTAAAATTAATTTGTAAAAAAAATTTGTAACTTTTCACTTTAAGATAATACTTACGTCTTCGTTACTCTGATATTTCGCGAATTATTTCTTTTATTATGTCTGTTAATTTGATAATTCTTAATTTGTGTTGTGGTCTTGCACTCGTTTCTGTGTCGGTATTCTCACTTGTAACGATTGTGTTATATCTGAAAAAACAAAAAAATGCAAGTTGAAACTGTAGCATAAAATGAGATAATGAGTTAGTTGTATAACTTACGAATACATTTCTTTTTTTACCAGAATGTATTTGATGGTAAAAAGTTATATCGTCCCCTGAATAATGTGGTATTGAAAGTGATTATGACCTGATTATAGAACTGACGAATATATGTATTTTTCACTTTTTGCAGCATATACTTGGTGATGAAAAGTATGCCACTTGTAACGCTTTTGTGATAACTGAAAGAAAAAACGTAAGTTTAAATAACACTTAAAATAACTATGTAAATGTAGTACTTATGTATATGATTGAAAATAATTAATTTATTCTACAATTTTTTTGAGAAATAGTTTTCTAAACAGTAAAACACGTAATTTTATTTCATAATTTTTTACAGTTAAGGAATATATTGAAATGAATTAACACAATTTTTTTTTTTCCTTCATTTTTTCAGATACTTTCAATAACTGTTTTGAGAAAATTGGTCTGATTGGTGTTATAGGTAATTGTGAGTAGTAATTGTTTTGAATCAAGCTCTAGGTACAGAATTCGATTTAATTTTTGTTAAACTTATTTTGTTACAGAAAACGTTGTTTGGAGCACACTTCGATTACTATGGCAATTTTTTTAAAATATGTTTTTTAAGGAATATATTGAATTTCTTTTCTGGGCTTCCCCCCAGTGAGTACAAATCTTGTCCATTTAAATTTGCTTCTAAAAGTTAATATGTAAAAAACAAAATGTTTATAAGTAAAATTTAAATTGCTGGACAAATTGTACTCAATATATTAAAACAGAATTGAACACTTTTTCACTACTAACGTTGTTTTTAAAACATATATCACTTGAGACCTAAATAAATTTAACTTATAAATAATAAATTACACCTGAATACATTTAACTAATAAATTAAAATTTTTATTTTACATTATTTTTTTTAAATTGTTATTTGTTTACAATTTAAATTATTATCTGTCAAAGTCGAAACAAGTGAAAAATGAAACTTGAAAACGAAACCACTTTTTTTTTTTTTTTTTTTTTTTTTTAAAAAAAAAAGAAACAATACAAATAAAAATTAAAAACTTAAAAATTCTCGGAACTCACCGAGAAATTGTATTTTTCTATACAAAACAATTCTCGGAACTCACTGATAATTTATATTTTTTCAAGTTCTAATTATAACTAAAACCAATTTTTTCAAGTATTAATAATCATGAAATTACATTCACTAATTATTGATTTAAAATTCAAATGCAAAATAAGTTACTAATAATTAAATAAATTTATTAATCACTAAAAATTCCACTATAAATCACTCTAAAAATACACTGTTTTTAAAGTACGAACTTTTTGGTTTAATGGCATTTCAATTTAAATTAAATGATTCACTGATTCTTTACAATTTATGTATAACTATTATTATAAATAATTTTCTATAATTACAATACTTACTCTCTTTATTAAATTAAATAAATAATTCACAAACTTGAAAATAAACTTCCACTTTAAACAAATCAAACATTGCTTACAAATCTGTAGTTTCATTTTACATCATATGTCACGAAAATTATGAAACGTTCCTTTTTTCATTTTTTTTACCGATGACTCGAAAATACCACGACTTGAATCCGAAACATTTAGCTGTTTATACAAGTATAAAATAGCCTTAATCAGGTTACGAATCATTGAACAATCAGATTTGATACAATCTAGATTCTAGAATAAAATGATGTAGTAAATGCGGATTATTCTGTTCTTGGCGGCTATCCTTTTTCATATACTTCTTTTTCTATACGCGGTCTACTTTTTTCAAAATGTAATGACCTGCACCAACATTGTATTAGTATTGGTGCAATTTTATGTTGCTTATATGTGTTAGTTTTGGATTTTGGCTGCACTCACTCCCATACTGTGCCCATTCTTGTTTTAATCCATATTCTTTTGACAGAAACTACGGTGGCTACGAGTTAGTGTTTATGGTATTCCATTGTTTAATGGGTGACCACCCAAGACGAATTTAGTGTTGTTTTGATAACGGCTATATAATAGTAAATGATTTAATATAAACGCAAGGAGAATATAAAATTAAGTCGAGTGAAAGTATAATTTTCCGGTTATCAATGATGAATTTAACGAATTCTGGTATGAGGAGGAGGAGAAAAGGTTACAACAGTGCCTGCACCCAGAAATAAGTGATTGGTCAAATTTATGTTTTGACCACGGTCGATTTCCACTTAGTTTAAAAATTAATATTTTTTGTATTAAAAATATACAATGATATGTGTATTCAAGTTTTATAATTATTATTTATTATTATTATTATGCCGCTTCACTCCTGTCTGGAGCATACGGTTTCCACTATCAGATTCCATTGGACCCGGTTGTGTGCTATCTTTTTTACATTACTCCACTCATACCCCACTTCTTTTAACTCTGCTACAATTGTTTTTCTTCAGGTGTTCTTTGGCCTTCCTCTGTTTCTGCATCCCTGTGGGTTGAACTCAAGCGCTGTTTTCGTCACGTTATTATTGGGTCTAAGGGTGTCTCCATTCCATTTCCATTTTCGCATCTTAAGGTCGACGTCAACTGGTTTTTGATGGCATTCTTCCCACAGTTGCGTGTTGCTACATCTTTTCGGCCAGAATATTTTCAACATTCTTCTGAGGCTTTTGTTGATGATAACTTGTATTTTATTAATGATAGGTTTACTTAGTTACCATGTTTCACACCCACACAAGAGTACTGCCTTGACACATGACTTAAATATTTTTAGCTTACATTTTCTATTCATTGAGTTCGAGGTCCAGATTTTATTCAATGTTCTCATAACGTTTTTTGCTTTGTTTATTCGTTTGTCAATATCTTCTTCGGTTCCACCTGTTTTGGTAACTGTACAACCCAAATATTTGAATTCTTCTACGTCCTCGATTACTTCGTTGTCCAGTAAGAGTGAAGATGTATTCTTGGCGTTGATCCTCATCAGTTTGGTTTTTCGGACATTTATTTTCAGGCCTACTACTGACGCAACTTCTTTCAGAGGCTGCAATTTCGTATTAATATCTTCAAATCGGTGCGCTAGGAGACAGATATCGTCAGGGTAGTCTAAGTCATTTAGTTTAGTCGACAAATTCCATTGTATCCCATTAGGAGTTCTCGTATTCACTTCATTCATTATGTCGTCTAGAACAATGAGAAATAATATTGGTGACATTACACATCCCTGTCTGACTCCTCTTTCGATTTTTAGATCTTCGCTTTCTTTTCCCTTGAAGAGGACTTTGTATTCTGTGTCATTATACATTTCCTGTATAATTTTAGTAATTTTATCATTTATTCCTCTTTTCTTCAACGCCTTCCAAATGTATTCACGATTGATAGTGTCGAAGGCCCTAGCGAAGTCTACGAATAATAGATATAACGGTGAGTTCCACTCAACTGATTGTTCCAGGATGATTCTAAAAGTTGATATTTGGTCAGCACACGATCTTCCAGGACGGAACCCGGCTTGCTTGGCTCTATTCGATGCATTTAAAATAGGCATTATTCGCTCGAGGATGATTAATGAGAGGATCTTATATATTGAGTTAAGAAGTGTTATGCCACGCCAGTTTTCAGATTTTCTTAAGTCGCCTGTTTTTGGAATTGTCACTATTATTGCTTGCTTCCATTCTTTCGGAACTTTATTTTCTTTCCATACCTTGACAATTATTGGTTCTATTACCGTTGCCATGTCCTCAGGATCAGTTTTATAAATCTCGTTGGGCATTTCATCAACGCCAGCTGTTTTGTTGTTCTTGAGCTTCTTGATTGCTTCTTTAATCTCTCTTATTGATGGTGGTTGCATAGATGCATTTGTTGGGTCAGTGTGATTCTGCAAGTTGTCAGTGTCGGTTCTTATATCTATTTGTTCTTCAAAATATTCTTTATACCGTTTTAATTGTTCATCAACAGTTGTAAGTATTTGTCCGTTTGTGTCTGATATTTGTGGATTTCGTAATTGCTTTCTGCCTGTTATTGTATTGACGCACTGGTAAGTTTTCCTTAAATCGCTGTTGTATGCAGCGTCTTCTGCTTCTTTGATTAGATCTTCGTAGTAGCTTCTTTTGTCCTTTCTGGCTAGTCTTTTGACTTTTTTGTTCAGCTCTTTGTACTTACTAATAAGTACATTTGAGCTATTACTAACGTTAGTATGGTTTAACAAGTCAATTTTCGCTTGCTTTCTGTTTTCAATTGCTTGCCAGGTTTCGCTTTTGATCCAAGGCTTATGTTTTTTATTTATATATCCAATATGTTCTTCAGCAGCAGCTATTATAGTGTCTTTAAGAATATTCCATGTCTTTGATATGTTGCAGTTATTGTCATTTTGCAGTTGTTTTGTTTTTGATGATATTTCTCTAACAAATGCATCTTTGCACAACGGTTGGTTCAGTGTCGTAGTATAATTATTTTTAATTTTTGCCAGATCAATCTTTTTTCGAGTAATATTGTTCTTCTGTCGTACGTATTTTGGTTTTAAGTTAATTTTAAATACGAGCAATTGGTGATCAGAATATACATCAGCCCCTCTTTTTGTACGCACGTCTAAGAGATATTTAAGATGTTTGCTACTGATTAGAATGTGATCTATCTGGTTTTTAACTATTCCGTTAGGCGATGTTCGTGTGTATTTATGTATATCTTCATGTATAAATTTTGTACCGCCAACAAAAAGACCATGATTTATGCACATATCTATTACCCTTAGTCCATTGTTATTGTTATTATTGTGAAGACTATATTTACCAATAACACTTTGTAAACTGGTATTGTCGTTGACGATTTTGGCATTAAAGTCGCCAGCGACTATTTTAATATCAGTTTTTGCTATTTGCAGCATTGTTGCTTCTAATTGTTCATAAAATAAATCTGTATTTTCATCTTCTGCGTTTTCTGTTGGTGCGTGGCATTGCACAAAGGTGATGTTCTAAATCGCACACTTGAATCTCGCTGTTATTATTCGATCTGACACAGGTTTCCATTCTATTAGAGATTTCTTGGCTTTTTTGTCCATCAGAATACCGACACCGTTTACATGATTACTGTGATTTCCTGAATAGACAATATGATGACCCATTTGCAGAGTTTTCCCTCCTTGACTTTTCCATCGTATTTCACAAATTCCAGGAATACTTAATTTATAGTCTTCCATGTGTTTGACGACCTGATTGATTCTTGATGTTTCTAAAAGAGTTCGCACGTTCCATGTCCCGAGAGTTGTCCATTTCCGTTTGCCAGTTTCGTGATCGAATTAGTCAGTCCTAACTTCTTTCTGTTGTGGTTTTCTGGAATTATTTAACTTCAGGTAAACAGGTAATTAGTCCATTGTACCTTATCTCAGATGCTGGGGCTGCCAGCTTCATAGCCAACTGAGAATGGCTTTAATAGTTCTACTTCTTTTGATCCCCTTCCTTCCGCCGGGGTTGAATACCCGTTCTCCAGTTGGGGTTGACGATACCACCACGTGAAGGTGGCGTAGAAAGAGGGGGGGGGGAGAGATGAGAGAGATCACCCATGACCCATCCGGTTGCACTTCGCCCTCTCATGTCGATGTTATGACTGGCATCAAAGTTTAATAATTAGACTTCATATATTAATACTTATTATATTTAATTTTTATCCAATTAAGTATTAAGAATTTTTCTTTTTCCATATTGAAATTTAATCCAGGAATGATTACTTTTTATCCTATAATTGGTATTATTTTTTATTGGCTTTAAATTAAACACAATTCCTTATTTCAAATATTTTTTATTCATTAAATATATTTAATTCACATTAGTTAAATCCATTAATAAACGTACTTAAGAGTAAAAGGTTTTAATTAATAAAAATTATGAATAGTAACTTTCATCTCTTAATAAAAAAAAAAAAAAAAAAAAAAAAAAAAAACATGTTTACATAAATCCAAATAATTCAATCATATATGGCATACACTAACTTTAATGTACAAAATTATATTACATGTCTTATAACAAAAATACATTATTTTTCAACAAATTTTTGCTTCAAATTTAGTTCTAATATCAAGTAACCGTGGTGATGGCAAAATTTTATTGATCTCATAAATAAAAAACGATAACAAAATTTCTAGGTTCTCGTCAAATTTAACCTTAAAAACATGAAATGTTTTTAATAAAAAATCAAATGCTTGAAAAAAATTAAAAGTTAGTGGTAAGCAAATTAGTCTCTTATTTGGGTCATTTTAAAAATTTGGTCGACTTCACTGTCCTCGACATGTAAATTAATTTTTTTTAGAAATTATTCGATGAATACAAATAAAAATGCAAAAATATCAATACTTAATTTGTTTCTGTAATATATGACCATTTTAAATTCCATTATTGTAAATAAACAGTTATTTTTTTTCAACATAATGGTTATGATGTCAACGAATATGGCGTGTCCCCCAGAGTAAATTTCAAGTTCAATGCATTTTTATTTCTTTATATTTTATAAGTTAAGTATTAGTGTGACTACTATATTAAGCATTCATATCATAAGGAAACAAATATGTCGAAAAAAAGTGATTTTTTTACAAATAAACAAAATTAAATAAACAAGTATTTTGTCCCTGCATTTTGTCCACTGCGTTACTTCCACTATGCTACTATCATAAAGCGTTAATTTTTGTAAAAATTTTCCATTACTTCATTGCAGACAAACATGCATTAATGTCCGTACTTGTCGGTTTGTGTTTAGTTGTAAACAAGTGCGTAAGTATGAAGAAATCAGTCCCGAAGTTTTTTAATAGCGCGCGTGCCTTAATTCATTGTCTCCTGAGTTATCTTCAAAAACAAGCGATTACAAATGCTTTTTATTTTAATTTTGAAGTAATATGTTCTAGTTGTAAAGTACTTTAAGATGATATTTATATTTTGATAATATTTTTAACAAATTTTTGCAATATTTAAACATTTTTTGTCCCCTGCGTTACCCTTGCGTCACTTTGTATGAGAAATGTAAGGAAAATTGTAGTAACTTAGGGGACTTTTCGTAACGTAGGTGATTAAGTTCAATAGAATTTGAATTTGTCCCATACTTCTAGTGACTGAATTTTCAATTTTTGTTGGAAAATTCAAGTTTTTCAAGAAAATTTTTATGAATTATATTATCTCTATAAATGAGTTTATTAATTATGTATAAATGAAAAAAGCACATATTTTTGTTTTTTAGTTGTGATAAAAAAACTATTTCAAAAATAATAAGAGAGTAACAAAGTGGACATTAAAATAGATTTTTAAGAAAAACAATTAAATTGTTATTATCATAAACCACGTATATTATTTCTTATGATCCCAATAAAATGAAATAAAACTTAATTTTTGTTATTAAATATAATTGCATTTTGCTAATTTTTAAGTTTGGTAACATAGGGGAAGTTTTAATTTGACCTGGTCGACAAACCATGTAAATTTTTAGGTAAAAATTTTTTAAAGTTAACTGCCACTATCCAAAAGTCCTTGTTTTGATTGCATTCTAGCACTTCTAATACTTGAAATTAATTTTATTCAAACTTTTTTTTCAAATCAAATTTCAAAAGTCGACCAAATTTTTATAATGACCCATTTACGCTTACAAAATATTGTGTAATGGCCTTAGTGTCCGTTCCAACAGCAATCAAAAACGGCTGCCGATTTTCTAGTTGGTAAGATGTTCTTGGAGTATTGTACTGTAAAAATAGATTGTGTTAAATATTTTCGAGATATTATATTTTAAAATAATTTTACATATTTTAATCTTATTAGTTTTGTTACAGTGTGATCAAAATTAGCTCTCTTTACTTCTTTAGATTTTGGTCCTTTAGCTGTTGGTGACAACAGTCGCAATAAGTAGTAAAAAAAACTAAATAGTAAAAAAAAAATACATATGTACAAATGTACTTTACCTCCAATTATTTTAAGTTCTATGAAAAAACAACCACAGTTTAAGTATTGTTCAGCAAATTTTTTTAATAAACAATACTCAACATTAATTCCTAAATTATCATAAAGCTTATAAATAGCTGGACTTTCTTTTTGCTCAAATTCTCCAATGACTGTAAAATAACCTAAAATAAAAACTCAATATAAAACAATTTAAAAACACATTTACTGGATAATAATATATCCTAATTTGTTATATCATCCGTGTTGTTGGAAAACTTTTTAATTTCAACAATTTTTATTTGATTTTTAAACTTAACTTTAATTAATTTTCCAAAAATATTCATTTTTTACTTACTTTAAAAAACACAACTTCTATGATAATCAATGTACCACTGAATGAAAAAAATGACTAATTGTTCGAAATTTAATACAAAGTGAATAATTTTCTAATACACACATGTACTAGATTTTGCCCTAAAGTATTAATATTCTAACCATCTATATTAAATTTGAAAAACATGTAACAACATGTTTTAAATTTAATACATACCGTGGATTAGATTTTGATACATAAATGCAACTTGTGAAACACTTGATCTGAATAGTTTAAATATTAATTTTTTTTACAGAAATAATATTAGAATGTAAAAATAATATTTACACGTATTAAAGTTCAATATTAACCAAATTGAAAATAAGGCCTAATCTTTCACTCGGATTAAAAATTGATCCAAAATTTTTATCAGTGTATTTGACTACAACAATAAAACAAGTGAAAGTATGATTTCTGCGGCTCCGGACGAGAATTTTAACGTCTTCTATTAAAGAAGAGAAGAAGCAAGAGGAGAAGAAGTTGCAATATAGTATGCACTCATAAATATGTAAACGACCAAATTTATACTTAAACGGCGATCGATTACAAAATGCGAATAAAAAAGTGCTAGAGAATACAGTTACTAAGCCATGTATTATTTGACTACGACAATAAAGAAAGTGAAAGTACGAATTCTGAGGCTTTGGTCGAGTACAGAAACAATACAAAGGGTCAGGTGGTGAGATTATTATTTGATCTAGATCCGACCAATCGGCTTTTCTTACATGTTTTGTCAATGAATTTGTTTGTTTTTTTGTTCTTATTTAGTTTATTTACTTCATTTATTTCTTATATATTTTTTTTTTCTTTTCACTCCCCTTTGTTTTTTTTTTTTGTTTTTAATATTAGTTGGTGAATTATGGGTTATGGATGGATATGGCAGATTTCTCAATGAAACATTAATTGAGAACTTTTTAGAAATTGAGCTTTAATCGAATACAAGTAGCTGTTCAATACAAAGAGCCAAGAACGAGTCTACAAGGCTAGTGACAAGCAGTCTTTAAAACGAAAATAGTGACATTGCAGAGAAAACAGCACGGCCCTACTACAAAGATAGCACGAAGTTATAAATCGGTTATTTCAAAGTTGAGAATAAGAAGAACGAAAATAAACCCTCAGAGAAATAACGGGGAGAAAAACAAAAATTTATAACTGTGAAACCGTGTCGATATAGAATATTCTATAGGAAGTTAAGTGTAAAATGGTTCATTGTTCAACAATAATTCAAATGGTAAAATGGCTCATCTGTTTTTTACCTACTTGAATTATTGTATTTTCCCGATTAGGAACTTCTATTTCTTGGTATGGACCCCTCCATGGGCTGCAGAACTTATTCTTTCGTGAATTGTTTTTTAGGAGAACTTCATCTTTGACTTGGAAAGAAATTGGGCGTTGACTTCGATCATAGTGTGTTTTTGATCGCTGTTTACTACTTAGTAGATCTGATATAGTTTTTACAATTTATGACCTAATAGATAATAGAATTTTTCGTGAATATAAAGGGGCTGCGGTTCTCTCTTTAAATTCGAAGGTATATCGCTAGTAAAACCAAACAGGCAATCCATTGGTGTCAGTTTAGTCCCTTCATGTTGACTGTTATTATAGACGAATGTTGCTGTCCGAAGGTGTTGGTCCCAAGTTTTTGGATTTTGATCGGATATTGTTCGTAAATATTCCATCAATGGTGTATGAGCCCTTTCCAATGCCCCAATCGTTTGTATTGTAGTGTATTTATAGGAGCTTGGAGACTTTCTTGAAAACGTCACTTAAAAAGTTGGTTCCTTTATCCGTTATAACTTTCTTAGGTATCCGATAGTGAGATATGATTCCATTTACGAAGGTTTTTACCACAGTTTCCGCTTCTACGTCAGGTATAGGCGTATAGCATACCAATCAACAAATTTCGTTAAATTGTCCTGAAAGGTTAGAATATACTTATTCCCGATTTGTGTTTCTTCTAAAGGCCCTACGCTGTCCAAATAAATTTTATCAAACGGTCTTTTTTCTATGTCCGTTACTACCATTGGCATATTGTATTTTCGACTTGAGGTTAATTTTGGCACTTTTGACATTTTTTTGATATAGGTCTTCATGTCCTTCCTTACATTTGTATTTTTAGCGTATACGATTATACGTTTTTAGTACTCCCTGATGTCCTCCAAAAACCGAATCGTGGTAATCTCTTAGAAGGCCGACAGACCGGGACTTAAGAAAGTTTTCAGCCTTTTTAAGTGGCTAAACCTCTGGTCTGTAATGAATTTTAACTGGTTTCGAACGATCAGAACGTTCTAAGCTAAACCCGTTCATAGAACTAGTAAAACCCGTTTTGAGCTTTTTTGACAGTTTCTTTCTATTTATTTATCACAAGTAATCTACAAAAAGAAGAAGAAGAAACATTTCAAAAGACTTCAAAAAAAGAAATAATAAAGAAGTTAAGCTGATATTAAAAGTAAAATTAAAAATTTATCGGCGAAATATAGGTAAAGTGAATCGTGGAAGTGTTTTCAATTCAATTAACTTTCTTTTTTATTTTTCAGAGAAGAAAAAAAAAAAAATTCACTTATTCGGGAAGCTCTCCTTCAGAATGGAAATTTTTTGATCTAGTACATAAAATAATAGGAAGACTTCCCTCCAACCATGAGTCGTTAATGGAATGTAAGTGAAAATAACGTTTGTTTAAACTTTAAAGTTTTAATGAACAAAATTATTTATTCTATTATTTACATCAATATTATTTTAATTATTTAATTATTTTCAGTATTTATAAACTCTGGATACATTGATGATTTTGAATTGCCACTTTCACCACTATCGCCACCATTACCATCACCGTCATCATCGTCGCCATTGTTGCCGTCACAATCGACAGGTGCTATTGATAGACCATTATCATCATCATCATATTCAACTGTAAGACAAAATTAAGGAAAAATTAATAAAATACAAGAAGATTTGCTGAAGGAAATAAAAAAAGCAAACGAATTGTTTGGAAAAACTTTAAATACGTCTAATGATTTATTACAAAAATCAAATTATTGCTGAACAAGCAAATGATATTGCAAATAAAATGTTAGAATTGCAAAAGGTAATGCTTTTAGCATCCAAAAGTAGCAGTTCTGGATAATAGCGTAAAAAATGATTATCACCATATATTATGTTGTTGAAATAAAGATATAGATAAATAACTTACTTGTTTCATTACAATTTTCATGCAAATATTCTTTGATGGCATTTCTTATTTTATTTGCATCCTCGTCAAGATTTCCTATTGCTGTTGAATGTTTTGGTTGTCGTCGGTTGCAATTGGTGTTTAAGTTTGAAAACTCCATAATCCACTCCTTCCTGACATTGTCATTTTTGCATATAAGGCAGTTGTGAATAATACAACAGGCTTTAATGATTTTTGTTGCATTATTTATGTTAGCATCGATGCCTTTTCCAATTGTTCTAAATCTAGCTTTAAGATGACCAAAAGAGTTTTCAACAACTCCTCGTTTTCTTGATAAATATTTGTTATAATTTTTTTCGGCGTCTGTAAAATCTGTGCCTTGATATGGTTTCAACAAGAATTTACTAAGCCGAAACCCTTCATCGCCCATCAGTAAAACAGGCACTAACGTGTTTTTAATCCTCTTGCTGTGTTCATTATTTTCGTGTTGACTCTTTAATTTTGATATATCAAATTATTCCGACTTTCGATTCGATTCGATGCGAATAGAAAATCTGTTCGATATCGAATGATTCGTATTCCAAGTTTCGATTTTGTTTCAGTTTCATTCGTTTTCACGAATTGTCAACAGAAAATTTGTATTATGACTTTCGATCGAATCGTAAATTTTTCGATATTCAGTTCGTTGAAGTTTGTGTTACGAATCAGTTATTTTCTCGACTTGTATCCATATTTTATTGGTGATATGTATGTATATACATACATACATACATATGTATGTACATATGTATACAATTATCTTTTCAGGAGTAACACTAAAAAAAGGCAAATCAACAACAATTCAGAAGTTCAGATGTTTAAATAAAAATAAAAATAAATAAAAATGTTTAAATAATCTCTTTAAATAAAAAACACCGAAAAATCTTTAATTTCAAAACACGCACAGATATCTTTAAATTGAAATCAGAATTTTTACACATTACACATTTCATTTTCGTTCTATTTCGTTCTGTTCCGCGAATATGTTTCACATTGCATTCGATCGAATCTTAGAATACCTTTTATCCGTTCGATCGAACGAATGAAATTCGTGTTCGATACGATTCGATCGAAAGTCGGAATAAGGTTGTATATTATATAAAAAGCTTAGTGATCCTCGTGCTATGTTATATTTTGTTTTTGCATATATTTAGGAAACGTTGTGTCTCTATAACATGTTTTTACCTATGTTGCTATGTTTTTAGTGAAATATCGTTTATAAAAGTCAAAGAAAAAAGTATAAGGATTGGATGCAATGTATCAATAAATTATATCACAATTATATCAGAAAAGTAGTGATACCTCATCAATACAGAATTTTAAGTTACTCCGCAGAGCGACTAAGAGGGCATTGTGTCTTTATTGAAACAGTTTCTTTTTAAGAACATAATTAGGCAAATTTACGTTTCTGTGACCTCTGAAGTTCCTTTATAAGAACTGTTACTTTACAAACGCAAGAAGTAGAAACATTTACGTAACAATTCTCAACTAGTAAGTCACAATAAAGTAAAAGTTCCTTTATAGTAAAAATATTGCAACCTTCTAGGCATGTGACTATACAGGAAATTTAACGACATATTTCCGAAAAAATGACGTGATAAGAAAAAGGTTTGGGTTTAATTCACAAGGGTGAGATGAGGTTGGGTTGCAGCTTAAGAAAGCTTATTGTAACCCTCACCCTTTGTTTGTCTACATAAAGGCATTTATCCTTTTAGCAAGAATAATAACGTACTTTATGTAGTCTAGATATGAAAGATTTTCGAGATTTCTGCCCTCAGTGGTCTTCCATCTCCATCTTTCTAGTGCCACACATTCCTTCAGGATGTGTGTAGCTGTTTCTTCCTCTTCAAGACATAGCCTACAGTCTAGGTTATTCATATTGAAGCCTAGTTTTTGTAGGTGTACTTTAAACTTGTAAGGTCCTGTTATTAGTCCAATTGCAAGTCTAATAACTTTCCTTTCACATTTCAGTGTCAGGTCTGAAATCGCTCTGTTCGGTTCTTTTATAAGACCCCAAGAGCGTCTTTTTCCTCCATCAGAAATCCAGTGAATTTTATGCTGGTTTTGTACCCAATCATTCACCTTTTTCCTAATGAAGTTTTTAGTAATTCCCAGGGCGGGCTCTGGCCCCGTCAGGGGTGTACTGGATCCCTTCCTGGCCAACTCGTCTGCTTTTTCATTACCAGCTATTCCTTTATGACCTGGCACCCACTTCACCAAAATATTGTTGTGGTTGTTTGCCAGTTCATTAAGGTTTATTTTGCACTCTAGTACTACCCTAGAGTTGATTTTAACACTTTCCAGTGCTTTGATCGCCGCCTGGCTGTCCGTGAGAATGAGGATCGTTCTATTTCTATATCTCCTTCTTAAATTCTCTAGGACGCACAGATTTATGGCACATACTTCAGCCTGAAACACAGTGGCATATTCCCCAAGTTGGATTGTTATATCCCTTCTAGGTTTTATGCCATGTATCCCGGCTCCCGTTCCTTCACCTGTCTTTGATCCATCCGTATACCAGATGAGATCGCCTTCCAGGTGACTGTCACGCGATTCCTCCCAGCTTGTTATCTGGGTGAGGAATTTATTTTCAAAGTTTATAGAAGTTTCAATGAAATCATGTCTCATTTCGAAACTTCTATCTTTGATTGTTTGCAGAATACTGGTATGCCCAGCTTCCACCAGGGGTTTCCAGTGTCCATTCAAATACAGCCTATACGCCGCTATCCTAGCTTGCCCCTTGATGACGAATTCAAGGGGAGGTAAGTTTAGTATAGCTTCTAAGGCTGCCGTCGGGGTGCTTCTGAAAGCTCCCGTTGTACACAAAAGGGCCAATCTTTGAATTCGTTCCAATTCAATTTTGGCCTTTTTCTGTTCTGTTTTGGGCCACCACACCTGTGACTCGTAACTTATCATGGGTTTTAGAATCACATCGTACATCCAGAGTACCATATGTGGTCTAATTCCCCAGGTATTACCGAGGCCCTTTTAAGATTGAAAAGGGAGGTTTTTGCCTTTCTCGTAATTTCAGTCAGCTGCTCATTCCAGGTCAGTTTACTATCTAGGATGAGTCCTAGATATTTAACTTGTTTGGAAATCTCTAACTGACTGTTGAAAAAGACAAGAGGTTTTAGACCCTCCAACGTCTTTTTCCTCGTGACGGGTTTAGCTGGGTTTACCTTTAGGTTTTCCCTGCTACACCGTTGCTTCACTATTTTTAGAGCCTTCTGGATTAATTCTGAGATCGTGTTTAGAAATTTGCCCCGGGTCATGATGACTATGTCAATCGCATAGCCCTGGGTGTAAAATCCTTTATTGTTTAGTACGCTAATCAGGTCATCCACTACTAGATCCCACAGAAGTGGTGATAAAACACCTTCTTGTTGGGTCCCTCTGGTGACCGACATCCGTATGTCCACTCCCATCAGAGTGGCTTGTACTATACTGTCTCTTAACATGTGGCTTATCCACCTGCATGTGGTGTTGCTTACCCCATGTTTTTGAGCAGAACTTATGAAACAATTGTAGGAGTTGTTGTCAAACGCCCCCTCTATATCAAGGAAAATCCCCAGAGTGGTTTCCTTGTTATGTAAACTATGCTCTATTTTTGGAACCAGTTGGTGCAGAGCAGTTTCACATGATTTACCTGGCTGATAGGCATGCTGATTGGAGCTCAAGGGTCTCTCAATCAGACAGGTTTCCCTGATATGCCTTTCGACCAGTCTCTCCAACGTCTTCAAGATGAAGGACGATAGACTAATTGGTCTATACGACTTTGCCTGGGAGCAATCCTTCCCAGGTTTGTGTATAAATACCACATTAGCCTTCCTCCAGGCTTTGGATATGTAGCCTAGTGCTAGGCTGCCCCTGAAAAGCCTGATTAGTTCCAGTGCTACTGCTTCTCCTCCTTTCTGTAGTAGTACTGTAGTAGACAGATTGGTCATCGGTTTCCAGAAAGGTTTCACATTCTGGAAAGTGCGTATGTAACAGTACCTCTAGTGTGTCCCTTTCGTTTTTCGTGTAAATCCCATCCTTGGTCTTTAGAAGGCCCAAGGGATTGGTGGGATTTTTGGCCAAAGCCCTGTGGAGTCTGGCCCCTTCTGAGATTGAAGTTATCTCCCCACAGAAGGATTTCCACGAGTTACTTTTGGCTTCACGAATCTTTTTGTTATAATGAGTCAGTGTTTGTCTATAGACATCCCACTGTCCTGTCTTCTTCGCTTTATTAAAGAATTTTCTTACTTTTGTCCTTAAAGCATCAAGTTCTTTGGTCCACCAGTTTATTGGCTTCCTGCTCGACCGCCTTGATATAGGACAGCTTTCTTGATAAGAGGCGAGAACAACCTCCGTTAGTTGTTCTGAGGCTACCTCTAAGTCAAGTGTATCCTTAATGGACTTTTTAAGGTTTTTTACCCCATCGTTCACTTTTTCACTGAACACGGCCCAATTTGTTCTGCGCGGGTTACGATACATAATGTTTGGTCTATCTATGCCCTCGATAGCCATCATTATGTACCTATGGTCAGAGAGAGACGGTTCTCTAGAGACCTCCCACTTACAGATATTGGGCTCTACTTTACTTGACGACGGGGTTATGTCGATTACTTCTTTACGTATCGCTTTTATAAAAGTATGTTCGCCAAATGGTGTGATGCGCATTAGCTCCAATCAGGTACTGGAGGTAATTGTATTCACAGTACTCAACCAGACTCTCCAGCTCTTTGGTTGGTGAAGGGTCTGTAGAATCGTACGGAAGGTAGGCGGATGCCAGGGTAATTATCCTACATCGTCCCTCCGTAAAGATGGTCAGATTCCCTGCAATTAGGTCTCTGTGACAGAGATTTTGCAGAATTAAAATCTGTATGCCATTCTTGACAAATATGCAAGACCTTGGCTTGTCTGCATGTAAGTCGTAAATAACCTTACCTGCTAGTGTTCCGAGCCCCATGACCCTGTTATTTACTATCCAGGGTTCCTGGATTAGAGCCACGTCTATTCCCTCTGCAGTAATTAACCTACAGATGGACGCTGTAGCAGTCCTGCTATGCTGAAGGTGTATTTGCACAACCTTCAACATGTGCAGGCTTTGACAGCACTCGGAAGTTCAGTTGAGAGAAACCGAGTGTGGGTTTGTGGGTAAGTTATTAAAACGCACGTAGTTAACTTATGCTACACTTTATTTGTTAAAGAATATTTACACAGAATGTATGAACTCTATCGCAGTCAGAATAAGAAGAAATCAAAATATAAAATTATATAATTACACAACCTAATTACTAATTATTACATAGGATTTGGTACATAGTAAATAATAAGCTACCTGCTACTTATTAATAAATAATATTAAGTGTATGAGTACTGCGTGCGTAATCGTTACCAGTGTGTATGAACTCAACAACTTCTAATGCGCATAGCGCTATTTTGAGTGAATTGTATTAAACTTGTAATTGTCATGTACTCGAAACTATATTATGTAGAGTTTCGTAGTACAGTAAAAGTACTGATAATGATTACCGCCACATCACTCCCCTTTGGGAAAAAAAATTTTGCAAAAATTTTATAAATTTAAAAATGAGAATAAGCGTACGTTAAAAACAAATTTACAACTGAAATGTTACTTTACGTTTTGTTTCTGATCTTGTGACTGGACAAGAAATGGTAGTATCTGGACTTAGCAAAAAGGCGGGCTTTAATCTATCGATGTTAATGAACTCTTCCTTTCCATTCATTAATATTTTGAAAAATTTGTCCTGTCTTGATAAAACTTCATGTGGACCAGTGTATGGCGTATTTAAACTACTTTTATAAAAATTATCTTTGACGAAAACATGTGAACAAGTGTGAATGTCTTGTGGTACAAAAATGCTTTTTTGTTTTCTTGTTCGCGAAGAATGAGGCTGTAAATTAGTGAGTGTTTGTTGTATTTCTTTGGCCACAGGGTTTGTTAATTGAAAGTCTGGTGAGTTATTTGATGCGATGAATTCGCCAGGTAAACGTAGAGGCTGACCATAGAGGAGATGTGCAGGAGCGAAAACTACATCTTCAATAAGGGCCGAGCGAAGTCCCAAAAGTATCCAGGGCGAATTATGGTACCAATTTTTGGGGTTGGCAGAAGCTCGAATGGCCACTTTTAGTTGTCTATGGAACCTTTCTACCGATCCGTTGGATTGAGGATGATAGGTTGTAGTCCGAATCCGGTGATTACCTAAGACGTTTGACAGTTCTTTGAAAAGTAAAGATTCGAACTGAGTTCCTTGATCAGTCGTTAAGGTGCGACATACACCAAAACGTGAAATCCAATTATGGATGAAAGCCGTACATACTGTTTTGGCCTCAATATTTTTGAGAGGAATAGCCTCTGGCCAATGTGAGAAACGATCTTTGATAGTTAGAATGTAACTATAACCATTGGTAGGGGGATGTGGTCCAACTAAGTCCATGTGGACGTGTTCGAATCTTCCTCTAGGTACCTCAAATTTTCCATGAGGTGTTGCAATGTTTCGGGTGATTTTTGCTTTCTGACAAGCAATGCATGTTTTGGCCCAAAAATTAATTTGCTGATTCATTTTTGGCCAGAAATATTTAGAAGATATGAGTTTGTTAGTGGATCGTATGCCAGGATGTGAGAGATTGTGAATGCTGTCGAAAATTAAACGGCGAAGATTTTCCGGGACGTATGGTCTATCTTTGCCTGTTGAAGATTCACACCAAATTTCTAGGTTTTCAAGAGGAATGTGTACCTTTTTGAGTATGAAAAGTGAATTATTTTGTCTTTCTTTATTGGTGAGTAATTTTTTTAATTCATCGTCAGTTTGTTGTTCTTTTAAAAGGATGTCAAAATTGATTTGTTTTTTGTCTACAAATGTATCAATGTGAGTTCTAGAGAGGGTGTCTGCGACTATGTTTTTGCGACCTTGGATGTATCGAATATCATTGGTGAATTGTGAAATGTATGAGAGGGGGTTGATTTGACGAGGAGATTTATCTGCTATAGATAAAATTGCTTTGGTAAGTGCTTTTTGATCTGTGTAGACAGTGAAATTTTTTCCCTCAACGAAATATCTGAAGTGTTTGATAGCAAGATATAAAGCTACAAGTTCGCGGTCGAAAGCTAAATATTCACATTCAGCTGGCTTTGGACTTTTTGAGAAGAAACTGAGAGGTTCCCATAAACCATTATTATTTTGTTGTAGGACTGCTCCAATGGCGTCACTAGAAGCGTCTACCCATACGCTAATTTTCGCGGCAGGATTGGGATGTACTAATAAAGTACAATTTTCTAGACTGCATTTGATATTTTGGAAGGCTTCATCGTGAATATGCTTCCATTCTAAAGGTGATTTTAAATTTTTCTTCACAGATTTATTTTTAATAAATCGTACAGTGGCGCTGCTAACTTAGCGAAATTGGAGATGAAGCGATGATAAAAATTTGCCATTCCTAAGAAACGCTGTAATTTTTTAATGCTAGATGGTTTCGGGAAATCTTTAATTGTTTGAATCTTGCTTTCAGAGGATCGAATGCCATTTTCTGAAATTTTGTGGCCTGAAAAGTCTAATTCTTTTTGGCCAAAAATGCACTTGAGAGGATTTATACATACTCATTCCATATTGTTGTAACCTCGTGAAAAGTATACGTAAATGTTCTTTATGTTCTTGTGGTGTTTTGCTTGCTATGAGAATGTCATCCACATAGGTGAAAATTAAATTAAGACCTGGTAAGACTTCGTTAATAAAACGCTGAAAAGTTTGAGCACCATTTTTGACACCAAATGGCATTCTTAAAAATTCAAATAAACCGAAAGGAGTTGTGGCAGCGGTCTTGTAGACGTCTTCTGGCGCGACTGGAATTTGGTGGTACGCCCTAACAAGATCAATTTTTGAAAAAATTTTACACCCATGTAAATTGATTGTAAAATCATAAATATTTGGTAGAGGGTATTTATCAAAAACGGTAGCCGCGTTCAATTGTCGGTAATCACCACATGGTCGCCAGTTGGAATCTTTTTTTGGGACCATGTGCAAAGGAGAGGTAACGGGAGACGATGACGGTCGACATATGCCCAGCTTGACCATGTCATCAAACTCTTGCTTGGCTATGGCATATTTCTCCGGGTGTAATATTCTGGGGCGTGCAGCGGGAAGTGTGCCCTGAGTGTTAATTCGATGTACCACATCATGACTAACCTTTAAATTGAAATCTGGTGGTGCTCTGAGGGAAAGAAAATTATTAAGAATAGCGCCATATTCGTTTTGAATGGGAGCCAGCTTGGGAGAACATACGCAATTGCGTGCAACGCAGTTGATTGAAATTGATGTTGTTTGGTCGACAAGCTTTCTTTGACGAAGATCCACTAACAAGTTGAAATTGTATAAAAAATAAGTACCAATAATTGGGTAATCGACAGCTGCAACAATAAAAGAATGAGTAAACGAACGTCTTAAGCCAAGATCTAATGTCATTTGTTTATGACCATAAGTTGAAATAGGTGAGGAAGCAAAATCTAGTTTTTTGAGTTGGTTTTATTGCTAGTTTTATTACACGGAGGTACACATTTTTGAGCTTTTGCTCCATATTGCTTGTGATACCAACAAACATTATTGAAATTATTTTGACTGACAGTATTATTGCGTAGACGACTTTTTGAACGAGATCTGTTTGGTACATCATTAATATACCAAACATCATTAATACAGACAACGCATCTTCAAGCCGAGAAACCACATCATTTACTACTGCACATGAATCACAAACGAATACGCTTCCTAGTGCATTGCCCATAGGTCGACCCGTATACACAACAGTAACAAGCGCATGCCTTCCAAGTACTACGAATATACCGACAGTATTCATGCCGTACCCCGTCACTTCTTCTATATTATCACCGCCGTATCATCTGTACGTCACCAGCAGCGTCATATACAACAACGAATTTGAATATACCAACAGCGACTATGTTCCTTACAACATCACGTCCTATACCAGAAAACAAAGTACAAAATGATATACATGGAATGAGTGATGCAGAAATTATGGATAAAGTAAGGAAATGGAACGTAAAGTTCGACCAAGGACAAGATCCATTGAACTTTCTTGATCGTATCGAAGAATTAGCAGAATGCTATACCATTCCTATTACAAGATTATTGAAGGCTTTGCCTGAATTGCTAACCAAGACGGCATTGGTATGGTATAGGAATAACAAACATAGTTGGTCAACGTGGGATCAGTTTGTAAACGACTTTAAAGATTTCTTTTTACCACCGATATACCACGTCAAATTAGATGATGACATTAGGAGAAGAATACAGAAACCCAACCAACCGGCGAAAGACTATGTAACAGCCATACAAGCTTTACAACGATGGCAAATAAAAAGTACGCCACCCGAAAAATTAGAAAGGATTTATGAAAATCTATTACCCGAGTATCGTCTGTATATCAGACCGAGAGACTTTGTGAGTCTAAGTGATTTGGTAAAGCTAGCAGAAGAATACGAACAAGTATGTACGTGCTGAAAACAAATTACAACAACTGAAAAATAAGAACCAGCAGGAAGCAAAGATAAAACCGAAACCAGTAAACATATATCCTATTAACCACAAGAAGATTTGGAAAGGTAGACGAACTAACCCAGTGCAAGCTACGCGTAAAGAACAATCAAAGTATCAACAATGTAAAAGTCAACACTGCGAATGTCAACCAAGAAAAAGCCAAAGGGATGAAGGCATAAAGAGGCAACCTTACATCCAAGGAAAATATGCTTCAAGCATGAAAATAAAACGAAGATATGTTTTAAACGTGAACATCTTCGAAAATAATTACCAAGCTCTAGTAGACACTGGCGCTGGACTAACTTTTATTGGCGATAAAGTCAGAAATATGTTAATAGAAAGAAAACATCCAATAAGGCGATGTGAGATAGAAACATGTATGGCTAATGGGGAAAATATTAAAGTAAAAGAAAGCTTTGATGCCGACATTACGTGGGCAGATAGAACTATAGGTCTCAAATTGTACTATTTGCCTAAGCTCACCGAAGAAGTGATATTAGGAATAGATTTCTTATGTGTTATAAATGCAAAAATTATTATAGGTAATGAGGAAATAACACCTAAAGAAGTATCGGAAGAATACTCCAACATACATAACTATAACCTCAGACGAACGAACTGGTCACCTAAGCAAGGGGAGATGATCATGAAGAAAGAAAGATAATCAAAGGCCAAGAACTTCAATACCAAGTTAAATAATAAATTCAATAAGCCTCATAAAGTGCTGAGAACGATATCCCCAGTAACTGCGGAAATAAAGAATCTACAAAATAATAAGGTGAACTGTGTTAAAGATATGAAGGAATATCATACACCAAAAATTCACTATAAAAATGTGGTTCATGCAAATAAAACTCCAGTCATAAAAATAAATCCAAAGGAGAAACAACTAAAACCAGTAATCAAACGGATAATGGCAAAGACAACAACAACTCAATCCAAAAGGGACTAAAGCATCACAGAAAGTAAGTTAAGAAAACAACAACAACCCCAGCACTAGCAACAACGAGAAGAAACAACTTCAGCAACTCCTCCAGTGAAGAAAAGAGTATCATCAATTGGCATTTTAGCAGCAACCCAAATAAAACCACCGAAAGAAACTCAGGCTTAGCTACCTGCCTACACAGCATACACGCTACTCACACCAACACAAGAGGACCAACTAAAACAAGTCTGGCAAAAATTGCAACATGAAAAGGTAAACAAAGGAGGCCTTTTTATCATACAAGAAGATATCATCAGGGTACGGAAACGAGCCAACTTCACCGTCATCAAAGGACCAGGATGGTCCGTCCAGGTCAGCAACAAATATGGCAGATTAGATAAGATTAGACACTAAGCAAAACTATGTATATGTATATATAGGATATGAAATAAGTGAAATAAATAAAATATAAAAGGAAATTTAGGAACAATAATAATAAAACAGAATATATTGGAACAAATAATAATGAATTAATGAAATTTAATTTTTTATTTATGCCTCTGTTAGGGATCTAGGAATAATATTCATACATAAGAAAAAAAGAATAAATTCTTTTTTTAGGAAGAAAAGGGGGGATGTAACGAAGTTACATTCTCGCCTATAAGTAAATAATAATATAAAAATAATATGTAAATAAAATGATAAGAATAAAACAAAATACAAAATATATATGCCTCCCGTGGGGCTCGAACCTGGCCCTCTTGTCTGACGAACCAGCAACCAGCCTTCGGACTAGGCCTCAGGTTGAATTTTTGTATACAAAATAATCTATTTATAAGAAGGTATGTTTTCCATGTACATTAAATATTCGGAAGTATAAAATAACATAGATTTGCATATTATAGGGGAGATTTGTCTTGGCGTTATACTATAATTCGCTGTCATAGGTTAAAAGTAATGTTGATACATTTCTGTCGATTTCAGTATCGGCAGTCAGTTTGACTTGTATGCGTAATACGAGAAAAGTTATATTGGTTCATAAGTTGTATTACACCAAATATATGTACAAGGCTGACTCTAGGCTTTTTCGCCTGTATTCAGACATCGCCATTCTCGAGGCACTTGCATAGGGCTCAGCTAGTGAATATTTGTGCAAGTATTCTGCCGTATATTCACAGACGTAGACATACGACGGGAACTAAACAGTACCCGAATCTACCTTCCTTTCTGGTGTTATTGGTGGGTGCACACTCCGAGACACACCATCCCCCGGTCCATACTCTTGTACGCGATCTACATTGTATAACCGGTATTCCTTGGATAAGTAATTGTGTAAGAATTCTACTGCTTACTCCTCCGTTCCCCAGTGTATAAGCCAGTAAGCATTCTACGTCATATACACTGTCCACTCGACTAGTGAATATCTGTGTAAGCATTCTACCGTATATTCACTGACTGACGTACATACCGAAGTACTAGGGCCCGACTAGTGAATATCTGTGTAAGCATTCTACCGTTTATTCACTGACGGCCCGATTAGCTGACGCATAGGGTCAGTAGTAGTATTCAGCGGTTTGATTTGTACCTACATAGGTACTCTTGGTCATTCCAACAATTAGTTGTTACAGGTTTTCCAGGTTACCTGAAGTGTTCAACGTGGGTGTGAAAGAGTGAATATAAGAGCTCACTACAACGTTGGTATTCCACTGAAATAAGGGTTTATTTCAATAGTGAGTACTGGACTCACTGGATTGAATTGGCATTGGTCATACATTGATATTAGTGAGTATTGGACTCACTGGATTAAGTTTTGATAATATATATCAGTATATATATTTCCCTAAGCTTATTAGGAGAATAATTTGGTTCGCTTCGTTGTTATTGTTCATCCTTTTCTACCACTCCCCTGACTGATTTTGAATAACATATAAACAGAAACAAGAGGCATATACATATGTAATAAGAGATCCAGCCTTAAAGTATTGTAACAGGCTTATATACATATACATAAGTAAATTTTAAAGAAATCAAGCCTTAAAAGAATTGTAAAAGGCAAAAGATTGTAGACATTAGAATTTAAGCCATAGACTAAGGAAAAACATTGTTAAGAGTAGGATAAAATATTTTAATAAACATATATCATAAGATTACAACATCAGCATTATCATTTACAGACGTCGTGGGAAACCTGACACTGGACAGGCTGTACTATCCGTGCCTAAAGCACCACTACGTCACATTTGGGGAAAAACCCATTATACCCATAAACCATTATTTTGTTGTAGGACTGCTCCAATGGCGTCACTAGAAGCGTCTTCTCATACGCTAATTTTCGCGGCAGGATTGGGATGTACTAATAAAGTACAATTTTCTAGACTGCATTTGATATTTTGGAAGGCTTCATCGTGAATATGCTTCCATTCTAAAGGTGATTTTAAATTTCTCTTCACGCGTTTTATTTTTAATAAATCGTACAGTGGCGCTGCTAACTTAGCGAAATTGGGGATGAAGCGATGATAAAAATTTACCATTCCTAAGAAACGCTGTAATTTTTTAATGCTTGATGGTTTCGGGAAATCTTTAATTGTTTGAATCTTGCTTTCAGAGGGTCGAATGCCATTTTCTGAAATTTTGTGGCCTAAAAAGTCTAATTCTTTTTGGCCAAAAATGCACTTGAGAGGATTTATACTCATTCCATATTGTTGTAACCTTGTGAAAAGTATACGTAAATGTTCTTTATGTTCTTGTGGTGTTTTGCTTGCTATGAGAATGTCATCCACATAGGAGAAAATGAAATTAAGACCTGGTAAGACTTCGTTAATAAAATGCTGAAAAGTTTGAGCACCATTTTTGACACCAAATGGCATTCTTAAAAATTCAAATAAACCGAAAGGGGTTGTGGCAGCGGTCTTGTAGACGTCTTCTGGCGCGACTGGAATTTGGTGGTACGCCCTAACAAGATCAATTTTTGAAAAAATTTTGCACCCATGTAAATTGATTGTAAAATCATAAATATTTGGTAGAGGGTATTTATCAAAAACGGTAGCCGCGTTCAATTGTCGGTAATCACCACATGGTCGACAGTTGGAATCTTTTTTTGGGACCATGTGCAAAGGAGAGGTAACGGGAGACGATGACGGTCGACATATGCCCAGCTTGACCATGTCATCAAACTCTTGCTTGGCTATGGCATATTTCTCCGGGTGTAATATTCTGGGGCGTGCAGCGGGAAGTGTGCCCTGAGTGTTAATTCGATGTACCACATCATGACTAACCTTTAAATTGAAATCTGGTGGTGCTCTGAGGGAAAGAAAATTATTAAGAAAAGCGCCATATTCGTTTTGAATGGGAGCCAGCTTGGGAGAACATGATACGCAATTGCGTGCAACGCAGTTGATTGAAATTGATATTGCTTGGTCGACAAGCTTTCTTTGACGAAGATCCACTAACAAGTTGAAATTGTATAAAAAATCAGCACCAATAATTGGGTAATCGACAGCTGCAACAATAAAAGAATGAGTAAACGAACGTCTTAAGCCAAGATCTAATGTCATTTGTTTATGACCATAAGTTGAAATAGGTGAGCCGTTTGCTGAAGTGAGAGCGTAATTTGATTTGAAAGCTTGTTTGAGAAATAGTTTTTTAGGTACCACAGATATCTCGGCGCCTGGGTCAATTAAGAAATTTAATTTGGAAGATTTATCAAAAATGAAAAGGCTGCGAGAGAGACCGTTTGCTTTCGCTGCCGCGTGCGAGGAAGCAAAATCTAGTTTTTTGAGTTGGTTGTATTGCTAGTTTTATTACACGGAGGTACACATTTTTGAGCTTTTGCTCCATATTGCTTGTGATACCAACAAACATTATTGAAATTATTTTGACTGACAGTATTATTGCTTAGACGACTTTTTGAACGAGATCTGTTTGGTGTAAAACTTCGGTTAGAATTTTTAATTTCAAGACGTCTAATGCGGTCTGTTAAATTTCGTAAGACTTCGTCAGTGTTATTTGAGGATAGTGATTTTTTATGACTAATGGCAGAGACATTGGAAATGGTAGTAGCATCGAAAATTTGATCAGCAATTTTAAAAATTTCTTCGATTGGCTCAGTGTTTTCAATCGCTATAATACAAGCTTGAATAGCTGACGGAAGTTTATTTATCCATAATTTTTTAAGCAAAGATGTGTTAACTAAACTGTTACCACCAGCTAGAGATTGCATGTGTCGATATAATTCGGATGGTTTATAATCACCTAATTCAACTTTGTGTAAAAGAGTGTCGAGCTTACGCACTTCCGATTCTGAACTGCGTTGAAGTAGGTGTGTTTTCAAGTTTTCATATTTGTCTTGAGCTGGCGGATTTGTTAATATGTCAGCTACTATTTCCATCATCTCTTGTGTTAAAGAAGCTACAAGATAATCATATTTGGTGTTTGACGAAGTGATGCCCTTAACGCGAAATTGAGATTCGACCTGGATAAACCAAAAATCCGGTCTATTACTCCAAAAAGGAGGAATTTTCAAAGAACTGATGTGAGGATTTTGTAATTCGTCATTTTGTTTTGAACCACAAGAAATGTCTTTATTTTCACTACTTGTTTTACACGTTTTATCGTCGTTACTTGTCATTTTATTCGTTATTTTATTTGTTTTATGTAGCGAAAAATTTGAAATTTAATTTGTTTTTTAAGTTTAAAATTTTGGATAATATTGTTTTGTATTTTGTTATTATTGTTAATAGTATTTTATTTTATTGAAATACCGAAAATGACACTATAAAAAAAAATTTTTTTCGTTGGTGAAGTTTACTTACTGTGAATTAGAAATGGAAAGGAAGAAGTTAAAATTAACTATTTATTCCCTTATGTGTAAAAATATTGCATGAAAATATATCCAAGCATCCAGATACTTCCACCTCTGTGTCCGTTTATGTATGTGAATGTTCAAAATTTATCGTCTGATATTTATTTTATTTTTACAATAGTTCAGATATACAATGTATATTGAATTTATTTCCTAAAATCAAAAAATAATTATTTAGAAAACTTTTGAAAACGAAAAAAATAAAGATTATTATAAAAAAAAATTATCTATGTTTGTTGCTTGTTGAAACGTGTTGAATGAGCGCCGGTGTACTATAGATGTATATTTGTATGTATGAGTGTATGTGTGGTTTTAGGCAGCATGCGTGAATTTTAAAATCCAAGAAAATTCTTGTATGTCCTCGTCATCCGTGGTTAAAAATGCAGCATGAAGGAAGTCTTTTTTTCTTTTTTTATTTTAAAGTAGTATTTTATTATATTTTAAACAAAAATTTTTGTTGTTCACAATATTGAAAATGTGCATAAGTGTTAACCATGCGAAAATCCAGTCAAATGTAATTTGTGTGAATTTATTTATTTTCACTGATTTCTTTAATTTGTAAAAATTTAAAATTAAACCACTTTAAATTTATTTTAACTTTAAATTAAAATTAATTGATTTTTTAATTTTCATAAGTTTTCAGTTTTAAAAAAAATTGTACACTTTTTTGGAGTACACTGTATATGATCTTGAAAATGTAATATGTATATTGATAAGTATATAATAAAATTGTTATTTTCACTTTTTGTATTTCCTCACAATATTTTTTACAAAATGAAATTTTATTAAATTTTTTAATTTAAAATAATTTTTAAATTTGAAATTTAACTCGGGGTCACCAATTGTGGGTTAGTATGGGTAAATTATTAAAACGCACGTGGTTAACTTATGCTACACTTTATTTGTTATAAAATATTAACACAAAATTTATGAACTCTATCGCAGTCAGAATAAGAAGAGATTAAAATATAAAATTATATATTAGACAACCTAATTACTAATTATTACATAGGGTTTGGTACATAGTAAATAATAAGCTACCTGCTACTTATTAATAAATAATATTAAGTGTATGAGTACTGTGTGCGTAATCGTTACCAGTGTGTATGAACTCAACTACCTCTAATGCGCATAGAGCTAGTTTAAGTGAATTGCACTAAACTTGTAATTGTTATGTACTCGAAACCATATTATGTATAGTTTCGTAGTACAGTAAAAGTACTGATAACGATTACTGCCACAATCATCAAGAAACACTATGTCAGTTATAATTGAAAGAAAATTTTCAAAAAATTTTGAAGAGACTTATAAATATTGGAAAAAAGAAAGCAATGGTAAAGAAAAAGTGAAGGAGAATTATCTGCTTGATTCAAAGTAAAAACTCATTCAGTTAAGTTTACAAAAAACTTGGAGTAAAGGAGAATTTGATCAAGTCGAAGAATTAATGAACTCATGTTTTTTTGAACAGAGACGTTACTTAAATAATTTTGAGAATACTCCGTCTATAAAGAAAATTGTGATGAAAAGATGTCAAAGAAAATTGGCCGTTTTTATTGCACAAATAATTTATTTATAAAAATTTCATCAAACTCACTGAAATTCATTTAAACAAAGTTTTGTAAAACTTCAATTTGATAATAAAATCTATTTTAGAATTTGGCCGACAAAATAAAATAAAATTAATGTACAAAATAATTAAAGAAAATGACGATGAAAATTTAATGGCGTTGACTTTTATAGGACAATACTCTAATGAAGATATCACATATCTTTTCCAAAAATTTCCGGTAATATCCGAAACAATGAAATGTCTTATTCAAAAAGATTTATTTCACTTCTTTCTCTTTCAGATTGGTACTACAAATGATATGATAAAACCTCCCGGCTTCCATCCTTGGTTTAGTGTTGTCAGTAAGTAATAAATTCTAATTTTAATAATAAAATCATTTGTGCAAGTTTGTAAATTGTTTAAAAAAATTTTATAGTTTTAAACTTACAAATTTGTAAAACTAATGGTGTACCAACTTTTTATTTTATATTTTTACACATTACAGATCAAGCCATAAATCATTTGTTTTGTATTACAATATACAGTATATGTACATACATATACATATGAATGATGAATAAGACCATTAGAGATGTATGTACATATTTTTATATCAATTTTGATGCGTATGTATAGGAAGTGCACCTGCACTCAAATTGTGTGTTCAATGTTCATATATGTATGTAGATATGTATGTACATAAGTACTTATGCGTAAAATGATATGCATTTGAAGTCATACGTGACATATGTACATATTTATTTGTTGTTTTTTTTAAATATTAACGGATTCAACGAATGTTTATTTTTACGTTTTTGACTGAGCTGATTTCGATTTCAATCAGCTGGTGCTAGTGACTCTTAACATCAATATGGATATTTTTTTGATATATAGTATATATTTTATGAGAAGTGGTCGGTATAATATTTTTGACTTAAACCGAAATATAGAAAATCAAATTGATTTGACTCGAAATATGGAAAATCAAATTATGGGTCAGAACTTTCTCATACCTTTTAGGGCCAAAATAAACCTAGAGAATAAATATATTGAAATAAATAACAACAAGATACTTTTTGAGGGCAGTAATTATCCATTTGTAGTTAATGAAATACATACATTAGATGGAGTCACAGACAATTTTCTAAACAAATTAAACTTAGACCACTTAAATGATGAAGAGAAACACAAAATATTAGGTTTACTCAAAAACAATGAAGATCTTTTTTTTTAAAGAGGGTGATGTCCTAACATTAACCCATGAAATAAAACATGAAATCAATACCACCTGCAACAAACCAATTTATTCTAATATATACAGATACCCACAAGTCCACGAAAAAGAAATAGAACACCAAATCAATCAAATGCTAGAACAGGGTATAATCAGGGAAAGTACCTCTCCTTACAATAGTCCATTATGGATCGTACCCAAAAAATCAGATAATTCTGGTCAGAAAAAGTGGAGGATAGTTATCGACTTTCGAAAACTGAATGAAGTCACTATAGATGACAAATTCCCCATGCCCAATATGGAAAACATATTAAATAAATTAGGTAGAGCTCAATATTACTCAACAATAGACCTTGCAAAGGAATTCCGTCCGATTCTAATGAAAGAATCTGATTGTAAAAAGACAGCATGTTCAACTCCATTTGGACATTACGAATTTTTAAAAATGCTATTCGGTTTAAAAAATGCCCCATCAACCTTCCAACGGTTGATGAATTCTGTACTTCGCAATTATATAAATAAACTGTGTGTTGTATACTTGGACGATATCCTTATATTTAGTACGTCTTTAGAAGAACATTTAACAAATATGAAAAAGATCTTTGACAAATTGAGATTGGCTGGAATTAAGATCTAAATTGATAAATGTAGCTTTCTAAATAAAGAAACAGAATTTTTAGGTCAGATATTGACACCAAAGGGAATCAAGCCGAGCCCTAATAAAATAGAAGTGATCCGCAATCTGAAATTACCAATAACACAAAAGCAAATTAAAAGCTTTTTAGGGTATTACCGCAACTTTGTTAAAGATTATGCAAAAATTGTAGGTCCAATGGTCAAATACCTTAAGGACACTAAAATCAATATTAATGATCCTAGTTATATCACAGCATTTGATAAACTGAAAGAGATCATTACGAATTATCTCATCTTAAGATACCCTGATTTTAATAAAAGATTTAAACTTATCACAGATGCAAGTAATCTAGTGATTGGAGCCGTTCTTACACAAGAAGGCCACCTAGTCTGTTATGCATATAGAACCCTAAACGACGACGAAAAGAATTATTCTACCATAGAAAAAGAGCTTCTGGCCATTGTATGAGCTACGAAATATTTCCGCCCTTATTTATTCGGCAAAGAATTTGATCTGCAAACAGATCATCAATCAATTAAATTGTTACAATCAAAGTACACAGGAAAAGACATTAACCCTCGTCTACAACGATGGCTAATCCAATTAGGTGAATACGACATAAAAATCGACTACAATAAGGGTAAAGAAAACAAAGTTGCAGACTTCTTAAGTCGCATCATTTCAAGTTCAAATGAAATCAATTTATTCGAGACGAATAAATCTAAACGACAGAAAATATAATAAATTGCAAAATAAATTGATAGAGCTATTGCCGAATAGAGATACTGTAAAGTTTGTCAAATGTAGCTACCTTGCAGAGGATGTAGAGAATGAGGACGAGCTAAAGAAACAAATATCGATTTTTCACAAAAATGAAACAGGGCATAGTGGTATAATTACGGTGACCATATTTCGTGACCAAAAATATAGTACATGAGAAATGAAAAACTAAAATCAGAAATTTGTTTTGATTTTTATTTCATAAATGATTGGTTACATAATTACACGAATTCCTTTCAATAGTTCATTTTTTATCAAAAAAAGTATAAAAATATTACAAAAGCCTATTGTACAATCAAATAAATAAAAAAGAAATCTTTAAAAATTAATTCAACAAAAACTAACAAAAAATAATTTAGTCAAGAAGTGATCAACAAAAAATATAAAAAATAAACAAAAAACAGTCTAGAAATCAATTATTAATAAAACAAGTTAACGTAAAAAAACCGTATTCAGTACATCTCAAAAATTCAAATTCAATACCAAATTAATTTTCATATTTTTTTGTCGAATGTATTTGCTGCAAAATTTTCGGCTGATTTATTAAAAAGTCATGAAATTCCGCACAATTTTCGTTAAAGTTGCATTTTGTAATTAACATTGTTTTTAATGTATTAACCTTCATTTGAGTTTTCTCACTTGACCAAAAATTATTCATCTCTGAAAAGATTCTCTGTGTTGCAGCGTGATCCAGGAAGAACCAAACAAAATTCAATTATTTGTAATAAATTTTTTTTCAATAATTCGATAATAAGGAACGTAGTAGATTATTATATAAATGGATAGTAGAAGAAAGTAAAATAAATGCTTTTTTGAATTTAAAATTTTAATTTTATGATTTTACGTGCGAACAGAATTTGAACAAAATAGGACAAAAACAGTAAAAAAGCTGAAATAGAGAACATTTTCTTGTTTTCTTAACAAAAATAATTTTCAAAGTACAGTCTTCTCTAATACAGTACTGTACTTTAGAATAAAGTACGTCTGGTCACCGTAGGTATAATAGATACATATGAGGGAATAAAAAATAAAATATTTCACCACAAATTAAAAAATAAAATTCACGATATTTTAAACAACTGCGAAATTTGTACAAGTGCAAAGTACGACAGAAAACCTATTAAGAAAACATTTGCAATCACTGAAACTCCTAGAACGATAAGCGAATTAACTCAAATAGATATCTATACGAACAGCAAACATAATTTCATGAACATTATTGATAGATTCTCCAAACATGCCGTCAGCCTACATCTAGAAGATAGGACCCATGTTACCATATTAAAGAAATTGAGACAAATTATATCAATAAGGAATAAGATGAGAAAACTAATATTCGACAATGAATTTGGATCTAAACATATAAAAGAGTTCTGTGAAAAAGAAGGAATAGAATACCACATAACCAAACCTAATAGCCACACTGGCAATGCAGATATAGAAAGACTAAATGGAACACTAACCAAAAAGATTAGAGCACTAAACCTAGAAGAAAAACTTCCGATTAGAGTACAAATTTTGAAAGCGGTTGAAATATACAATAGGTCATATCATTCTACAATCAAAACGACATCCTTCTCTGTTCAAAATAAAGAAGTAGATTTTAATATCATTTACAAAAGATTGTTGAACTCAAAAGAAAAGATTATTCAAAAAAGAAATAAGTGTAGGGAAGATTATGAATAGCATAGGGAAATAGGTTTCATAACAAAGAAGAACCGAAGTATGGAAAATACAATCTGTCAAATATTCATGAAAATAATATAAAACGCCCATTTAAATTTACAGACAAAAACAATCAAACTCAAGACGATAATACTATGGATAATATAGTGGCCGTGCCGCTGTCCAAGGGGGAGTCTCCATCTTATTTTGTGAAGAACGGAATGGGGTGGAGACTTCCTCTTGGATGGTCGGAAGTTCGACTATAACCTCCTCGTGGTGGCTACCGGTAACAGACCGTAAACTTGGCTTTGGTGCTGGCTAATATAGTCGGGCGTGTTTTCCTTTCCCCTATCCCCTCCCGATCCCTCCTCTTCCTACGTTCCCATCAGTTGCAATCCTCCCTGGATTCTTCTTTCCCCTGGGCAGGATCAAAGTGTGACGCGACCCGTGCTGAGGATCAACCTGGCTGAGGGCCCAGTTATAAAAAATAGCTCAGTCGCTAACGGAGCCTCGGGGTTGACCTGGCCCCCCCGTAGTAATTAGCCTTGTCTACGTACAGGGACCTCTGCGTAGATCGACCTCTTTTGTCCCAAACTCGTGGGATTCTTATGGATCGGAAAAACATAAACAAAATCAAGAAAAACAAGGCCGGCTCTCGTTCTAAACCGGCAAAAGAAAGCTTGGCTCAACCGCTGGTTTCAAATACCTCGGCTGAGGGTAGGAGTGTGGCTAAACCGCCTAGCGCTAGTGTACCCTCGGTTTTCAAACAGGCGGGAACTGGGACTGTTTTGTCTGGTTCTAGCCTTAAAGGGCCTCAACCAGGGTGTAGCAGTGGGCAGGGTAGCCTGGTCAAAAAGAAGGGCCACCCCCCATCTAAGCTCGCCTATAGGGAGAGGAAAAAGGCCTACCAGATCAGGGACAGGATCCGTTCAATTCCTGTGGAGGAAAGAACACCTGAGGATCAGAAATCCTTAGACTGGGTCACTAAAGTCATCGAAAGACGCAATGGCAAAAAGCTGCTGAAGACATCTAAATTTCTTTATTCTTCCGCAGTTCTGCAACGACGATACAACAACGGTTGCCTTGGACCTGGGGAGAAATCGTAGCATGTGGGTAGTTTCAGCCTACATGCCTTTTGACCAGCTGGTTCCTACTCCCATGCTTCGGGCGCTTGTGGAAGACGCGGATCAGCGAAGAACAGACGTTGAAGTAGAAGCGGATGCGAATGCTCACAGCTCTATGTGGGGTGCAGTGATACAAATGAAAGAGGTGAGTTACTTTTAGATTTTATTTTAAGTGCTAACCTCATTATCTGTAACAGAGGTTCAACACCCACCTTTGTTGTTAAGAACAGGGAGGAGGTGTTGGATCTCACCCTGACCACTGCCCATTCAGTTGTTGTTTCCGATTGGAGGGTTAGTGAAGAATTTTCCTTCTCGGACCACAAATATTTAATTTTTAGTTTAGATATAGGAAGGGTGGCTGGGGAGGAGTGTTTTAGGAACAGGAAAAGGACGGACTGGGGGAGGTACAAGACAGTGGTTAGGAGACTGATTCCGGGTACCCCTCCGTGCGGCATTACCTGTTCCGAGCAATTGGACAAGGCGGTAGAAAGATTGACTGAAGCCTTGAATAGGGCGACGGTCGAGTCTTGTCCAATCTCTAAGCCAAGAGGTAAGTTAAAGCCTCCATGGTGGTCTACTGAGCTTGCCGAGCTAAGGAAGTTGAGGCGGCAGGCCTTCAATAAAGCCAAATTCACCAAGGCTGAATCTGACTGGAAGCTTTACAAAGGAAAGCTGAAGGTCTATAAGACGGAGCTGAGGAAGTCTCAACGACTTTCGTGGAAGACTTTCTGCAGCTTCATTAGTGAGGTTGCAGAAACCTCCAGACTTTGAAAGATCCTGGCAAAAAACCCGGTGTCTCCGTCCTCTCTCCAGAACAATGCTGGGGATTGGATGAGAACTGGGGAGGAAGTGCTGGGGTTACTCATGGATACCCATTTTACGATAGGTGATGAGGTAGCACTAACAACTGAGTCAACCGGAAGGGGAACCTCTGACCCCATTCCGGTTGACTTCTGTGATTATAGCAAGATTGAATGGGCTACACGCTCTTTTCAAACCTTTTACATCTGCTGGTCCGGATGGGATTATTCCAGTAGAACTTCAACAGGTGGAGGAAATTATTATCCCCTGGCTAAAAGCGATCTTTGACGCTTCATTGACGCTGGGTTATATTCCTTCCTTGCGGAGGGATGCGAGGGTGTCTTTTATACCGAAAGCGGGTAAAAGCTCCCATCATAAGCCTGGCGATTTTCGACCCATCAGTCTTTCTTCTTTTATGCTAAAGACCTTGGAAAGACTGGTGGATTTGTATCTAAGGAGCAGCATCGGGAACGGCCTTACGGACGGCCACCACTAGAAATCTTTTAGGGAAGGTTTAGATAGCGGCCGGGCTTCTTATCTCCGGAGCTCTCAGGACCACTTTTACAGGGGCGTTGGAGACCTTATTGAATCTGATGCCTCTGGATCTTTACGCCACCGAACTTGCCAAAAACGCGGTTACTAGGCTTATGGCTAGTGGACAGTGGTCGCGCCTTCGGGTAGGTCATTCTAGCATTATCGATTCTCTGCCATTCTCGGGAAGAATCGATTATGCAATACCCAGGCCAAACTTTAGAGGGAAATTCCTGACGAGTGTTCCCTCTAGGGAAGAATGGGCCAGTAAAGAGGCGCTGCGCAGGGATGTCGTACATCTCTACACAGACGGCTCTAAGCTGGAAGGCCAAGTTGGAGGGGGTCTGTTTAGTGACTCCCTGAATATAAATTTATCGTTTAGGCTACCGGATCACTGTAGTGTGTTCCAAGCGGAGGTAGCTGCTATTAAAGAGGCTATAAACTGGCTTGTCGGGAATGTTATTACCACTAGGGTGGTGAATATATTCTCTGATAGCCAGGCTGCGATCAAAGCGCTGACTGCAGCGACTTGCTCGTCGAAGGTCGTACTGGAGTGTCTACCTCTGCTAAACATAATGGCAGATTACTTCAGTATTAACCTCATTTGGGTACCTGGTCATACGGAAATCCAGGGAAACTGCAGGGCAGATGAGCTGGCCAGACTGGGTACAACCCTTGAATTTCTGGAGGGTAATCGGGGAGCTGGAATCCCAATTGCCAGCTGCGCCTTACGAACACGGCAGGAGTCTAAGAGAGCTTGGAACCTAAGATGGGTATCAAGTTCTGGTAACTCCATAGCAAAGGTTTTGTGTCCTAGAGTGGATAATAAACTCTCTAGGGCCCTGTTATCCCATAATAGGAGAACTGTTAGAGTTCTAGTGGGAGTTTTGACGGGACATTGCCTCATAGGCAAACATGCCAGAAGGCTTAATGCTCCCTTTAATGACCTCTGCAGAGCATGTCAAGATGAAGAGGAGGAGGAAAGCGTTGAGCATCTCCTCTGCCACTGTATGGTGCTCTCTAGAAATAGAGAATTGTTTTTAGGAGCTGCCTTCTTTCAAGATCTCTCTTGTTTAGAAGAGATCTCTGTCAAGAGGCTTCTGGTCTTTCTGAAGCGCTCGGGGTGGTTCGATCTGTAAGCTTCCTGGTGTGGTATCACAATGGGCCTTTCTGGCCTAAGTGTGCTTGCTCGGAAGCGAGCGGGTGGCCACCTCTACCTACCTACCTACCTATGGATAATAATACTGCTGACACCAACGTTAACCAACCAGTCAATGATAATTGAAAAAATTGAAACGGAATCAGGATATGCAGAAATGAAAGTAAGTACTGTTGAGATAGCAGACGAATTTGAAATAATATTACACAGAATTTATCCCAGTGAAATAATCAATATAGTTAACAATTTGGAATCAACGCTAAAATTGTTAGATTTAAGCGATCATAAAGAATTAATAGATAGAAGAATAAAAAGCCTTAAAATTAAAATTAGAACATTATTACCATACCGGCAAAAGAGAGGATTAATAAATTTTGGAGGAACTATACTCAACTGGCTTTATGGTACAATGGTTAACGATGATCGGGTGAATATTGAAAATCATCTCAATATTATAGATCAAAATAATCATAATTTAATTACAACTCTAAGTAAACAAGTGAAAATCAATGAAAATTTCAACCAAACCTTTATCCAAATTAAAAACAAAATAGAATCAGATAGGTCTAAAGTATTAGAAAAATTTAATGAACTCAATTTTAGTGATATGAAAATCATCTCTGAGGGTATTTTCTTAGAACAAATGTTCAAATTAGATTTCATTGAAAAACATATTGACCCTATTCAAGATAATATTGCATCAGCACGATTAGGATTTTTACATCCAAACATACTAACCGATGAAGAAATAATTTTGTACAATATTGATTTTAATAAATTATCAAATATAAGGCTAGGTGTCGCAAAACACATTGATGATTCAATAATTTTCGCCATTATAATTCCTACCCACAATATTCTCGTTAGTAAAATATTACTTGTACCAATAGCGAATTCATTAAAACAACAGGTCGAAGCCGACGTTGAGTATGTAGTTCGAAATACAGATAAAACTTTCACATACTTAGAAGGAAAAAATTTAAAAGAATTATCTGAGAGTAAAAATTGTATGAATTCAAAAAACTGTCAATTCATTGACAAAAGTGAAGAAGAAATTGTATTGATTGAAGAAAATATAATTATTATAAAAAAACATTGTATCGGCTAGATTGAAAAGTACTTGTGATGAAAGAATCATGATGCTTAAAGGACATTATTTCATCAACTTTAACAATTGTACAATTAGAATTAATAGCAGAGAATTTAGTAATAAAATCAAGATTTTTACAGAAACATTTGTACTACCACAAAAAGAAAATTTTATATATAATAATACTGAATTAAAATTTGATAAAATTGTATTTGATTCTGAAAACAATATAGAAGCAATAAAAGAAATAAAATATCATAAAATTACAAATTATAGTTTAGGCTCAATTTTACTTATTATCATAATTGGGATAATTGTATTTTACTTATACATTAAGTGTAGACAAAGACAATTAAAAGTTAAGGTAATAAACAGGATTCAGGAGAATCCTGGTACAAGGATGGGAGGAGTTAGATCGGAATCCGATCCTAACAGCCAAAATATAAAATTTAAAAATATAATGGAAAAATCAAAGACATGAGAAATAATTTTAATTCATATTCCCATAAATTTTACTTCATTTAAAGTGTATGCTAATACTTTTACAGTAATTGCATTTTCGCTGCACTTGCATTTTTTATGAAATATTATACTACAATATATGAAATTCTTTCATACTTAACTTTTGATTGTATTTGTATGTATATGTATCTAAAGAAATAATAGATAAGAATTTTGTTTGTAAGAAAGATATTTTTTATTGTAACAATTTTTAGTCTTAAGACCAAATTCAAAGTGTAAAGATTTAAAAGGTGTAAAATAAAATTTGTGTAAAATAAAAAACTAATTTTTTTTAAATATCAAAATAAAATATTGATTAAACTCGCCTGGTTCAAAGAGCTATTCTGGCAGAGGTCTGGAGGTGTGAACCCTCCAAACGGCCTCAGTTTACGAATAGCTTCTTTGATAAGGGCGTGCTACTCGTAACCTGTGCCAACCAAGCAGCCAAGGACTGGCTGAAACTTACGATCCCTTTGATCACCCCATGGGAGGGCGCGATCCTCCGAGTTGGGGAAGCCAGAGGTTGTAAGGACGACCAAAGTCCTTACCAAATACTCCAGCTTCTAAAGACCTAGAACATTGGGCTGAATACAGAAGACTGGAGTATCTGCAGCTCCAAGAAAAAGGAACAGCGGAAGAGGAGCTTGACGAGATGTCAGCGGAAGCGTTGAGAGAAGCAGAATACAAAGCGTACCTCGGTGTGGCGGTAATCATTATCAGTACTTTTACTGTACTACGGAACTCTACATAATATAGTTTCGAGTACATAACAATTACAAGTTTAATACAATTCACTCAAACTAGCTCTATGCGCATTAGAAGTTGTTGAGTTCATACACACTGATAACGATTACGCACACAGTACTTATACAATTTATATTATTTATTAATAAGTAGCAGGTAGCTTATTATTTACTATGTACCAATCCCTATGAAATAATTAGTAATTAGGTTGTCTAATATATAATTTTATATTTTAATCTCTTCTTATTCTGACTGCGATAGAGTTCATACATTTTGTGTTAATATTTTATAACAAATAAAGTGTAGCATAAGTTAACCACGTGCGTTTTAATATTTTACCCATACTAACCCACAATGATGTTGTTGGTCTGTTTAAATCAGGGCTGGGCATTTACGCGTAAACAGCCGGAGTTTACGTTTACTAGGTAAAGAGAGTAAAGAGTGTAAATACCGTAAAGACTGCGTAAATAGCGTAAATAGACGTAAATACATAAAAATAAAACAGCTGTGTGTAAATTGTTTGTCACTTTTAAAAATTAACAGATTAAAAAAACATAAGTCGGGTGATTTTGATCTTTGAAAATACCAAACTTATCTACAGTTTTTATAATTTTTATTCACAAAATAAATATTGAAGTTAATGTTAAACAAAATATTTTGTGTTTTTTTTTTTATTTTTATGAATAAAATTTAATTTTTAATAAATTTGTTTACTTTACACTCTTTACGTCTTTACGGTAAACAGAAAAACTCTTTACGTACGTTGTTTTTACGTGTAAATTGTGGTTGTAAACGCTGTAAATAGTTTACGCGCCCAACCATGGTTTAAATAATTATTTCTTTGTATGAATGAGGTAAGTAAAGGTGAATTTTTCAGTGTAATTTGATTTCCTCTAGCATTTGTGTGTATAAATGTTTGTGGATGTCTGGCCACTAGTTTGACAATTATAGTTCGAAATACTTTCACTGGAATATAGAATGATATTGTTTGTAGTTCTTCAACTATTATGTGTACAAAATTTTGTAAATGAGGTTCAAATTTTTGTTTTTGTTCACACAAATCAATTGCAGCTTTTGCAAATTTTTCCCAGGGGATTTCAAACTGTTTGAAAGCAGCTTCCGTGGATGAATATGCAACTGAATTCTCTTTTTCGCTGTCTGACATTGCCCCACTTGTCATTATGAATGTGCTTGCCGAAGAAACTCCAGAATATGAAGAAGATGATGGCCCACTCAAAAACGTCATATCACTTCAAAAATTTATGTTGTCGATATTTTCAGAAAGCGGTTGAATGTATGATATTGTACTATTTTCAAAGCCTATGTTATTTTGCGATATATCCGGAAGCGACACATTTGGCTGCCAAAGTTCATCGTCTTTCAAAATTAATAAAACTTTTTCTGCGCTATACTTTAAAATTTTGTCCTCATCTTTTTCACTACCATCTTCTTCAAGAACGAGTTTAATTCCAGTTAAACCTTTTTAATGTGCTAAACATTGTCAAATGTACATATTAAAATCATTTTTATGACATTATTCAGACATTAAACAAAAACTTACCAGCTTCGAGAACATGTTGAATTTTTGGTTCAGAAATAATAACTTTTTTTTTGTTTCCGATCGGAATTCCAAATTTTAAACATTAATTTCTCCGTGGACAAACTCATATTTATTACAAATTATTTTTAAAAATATCAATATTCTGATTTCTTACTACATATAGTATAATAAGAATTAAATATTTAAACTATATATTATTTAACCTATTACAAAAAACTATTTTAACTCATCGTTTGAAATTAAATCATCAAATGGGCCTTTTGTTTTAAAAGTGGCGTAAGTCCTTTTTAAAAAACTTGGTTAATCACATAATTTATTTATAATTTAGCGTTCCTTTAAATATCTCGAAAAAATAAGAACGTGGACTTACACCACTTTCAAAATAAACTATTAAAATAATTAAAATTACTAAATCATTTAGAATTCTTTAGAAATTTTTTCTTGGCCATTGAAAAAGAAGCAAAGAAAGTGGGACTTGAAGTGTAAAATTGAATTATAAAAATGTAAATTTGACGAAATCAGTAATTATATAAAATAACCGATTAATTCATGTAGTTTACAACTAAAATGTTTACCGTGTATGTACATCATATTAGCATATAGACGGGATGGTTATATGCACACGTGTGTATAATTTAAATTATGTGTATGCGTACGGATATCATCAGGGTTCAAGATGCATTGTAAAACGTTCGTACAAAATATAAATATGTATGTAAAACATGTTATCGACGTAAATCATAGAATAAAAAAAAAAATTGAAAAACCCAAAAAAAAACCACAAATTTGTAAATTAAAAAAATTGAATTTATTATATTAAAACTTCACATCAATATTTCACTATTATACTATTACAATATTATCAATATTTCAATATTATGTTATTTGTTACAAAACCTTTTGGAATTTTTATTATCGCGACGAAAGTTAAAAGAGAACAAAACTTTTGTGTTAAAAGCTATACATAAAGAAAAGTCAAACAATTGTATAAATTGCAATAGGTAAAAAAAAATTATATTGCAAACTATTTATGAGAAGGTATGTAATGCCGTCTCTGTTATTCTAATACCTAGAAATGGCAGAGAATGACAATACAATGTTAATTAATAACAAGTTTGAAGTGCCGCTGTTTCGTATACCAGAATTAGGGTGTTGGGCAGCAAAAATGAAAAAAGTCGTGTTTTAAATTCGTTATAAAACTTATGTTTTATTTAACTTAAAAATTAGGAAAAAACAATTTACAAAATAAAAATTCAAGCAAATTAATAAAAAAAAATTCAAGCAAATAAGTTAAAAGAATTCAAATAATAAATTAAAATTAAAGAAAAATTCAAGCAAAATTAATAGTAAATTAAGAATAAATTATAATTAAATAAGAATTCAAAAAAAAAATAAAAAGTAAAATGCAATTAAATAAATATAAATTAAAATGATAAAAAAATGAAAAGCAAAGTAAAATAACTAAACCAGATTAGTGCTTGGATCTATCCCACCTTTCTATGTCCAAGGCGGTCTATGAAAGAAGAAGAAGAAAAAAAAATAATAAAAGAATTAAAAAATTATAAATTATATGTGCAATTTGTGTTAGTCAGACTTATTGAAGTTGTTTATGTTGAAAATTATTGTACCGGATCTTCAGTTAAAATCCGCTGAAGATCGGTTTAAATGTAGATGATATCCAAGTTAAGATTCGCTTGAGATATCACTACGAAGGTACTTTGGATTCTAGTTAAGAATCGCTAGAATCCGGATTAGTATAAAAATATTTTTTGATTTAACGATCCAGTTAAGATTCGCTGTCTCGTTAAATCGGGGGTACCTTTTAGTTAAGATTCGCTAAAAGGCTCTAGAGGTTCGAAGGATTAAGATTCGTCGTTCTTGATTCTCAGTTAAGATTCGCTGAGACTGAATAAGCAGACAAGGAATTCGTGAAGTATTCACTTGGAAAGTTTGATCAAAAATGATGATTTCTGTTGGATTTCATCTCGTTTATATACGATCTGGGTAAACTGTATTTTTATTGTTTCCCAGTGTAAACAATGGAACAATGTAAACAATAAATTCTATGTTAATTGCACTTGTCAAATGGTTTGACAAGTGCAGTAGTGTTGTGTGTGTTGTAAATAGTGAGATGAAATTTTAAATAAATATTGAAAATAAAAGATTATTGTGAAAAAAATGTGAAAAAAATAATAAATGTGAAAAGCGTTAAAAAATAATATGTGAAAAATTAAATGTGAAAAGGTGATGAGAAATAATAATAATATAATGTGTTAGTGTAAATAGAAAAAGGGGTTATGTTTTGCTTTTTGGGCAAAACATTTTCCCGCCTCCGAAGAGACTGTACTAACTACTTCTTTGGATTGCAAGCGAATTTTTATTCGCCCATTACCCTTCGTGAACCGCAACCACCCTTTGCTGAGTACTGGCATTCTGAATTCTTTTGTGGCTGCGGTGACTGCCAACCAAGGTATATTGATTTGTGCCAGTTCCTCTCGGCTAATGTTAGTTAATTCTACATTAGCCGGAATTTTTGAAGGAGGAACTGGCATTGGCAGTTCCGGTATGGGCGATATTGCCCTTATATTTCTGTAGTGCCGGAGTATATTGTTGACAAACCTTGATGGTGTTGGGTTGTCTTCCTCCGGCACGTCGATCTGTATTAAATGCCACGGCATGAATGTGATGACCTTTGGTGGTTGCGGCTCGTATTCGGCCTGAAGTTGTAGTGGCTGTTGTTGTTGTTGTCGCTGCTGAAGTTGTTGTTGCAGTTTCTGCTGTTCTGGCAGTTTAGGTGTTCTTTTGGTGGCTGCTAGCGGTCTCTTAAACGTAGTTCGTAGACTACGTTTTTTGGTGGCTGTTAGCTGCTGTCTTATCCTTTCCTTCAATTTTTGTTTTAAGATGTCCGCGGGTGTCTTATCCATTGTGTGTAACTAGTCTTTGGTGAAAGGGTTTTGTTTGTGAATATTTTATGTTTTTAATTTTAAGTTTTTAATTTCTTAAATTTTTTAGAGTATGTACTTACTAATTGCTGATCGAAATTTAATGATGAAAAGATTAAAATTTTGCCTTGTATTTATATGAAAAAAATATAAAGAAGATTTTTATGGACTAAGGAAAAAAACTGTTTTAATTAACTGAAAATTTTGAAAGAAAAGAAATTTGAAAATTTGACATAACGTCTAGACTACATTTGCATTATAGCAGTTTACAAAACTTTGTGATTGGTCGCTGTAATATGTTATTTGAAGTTTTGATTGTTACAACTCTGCATAAATTGTCATTGCCTGGATGTAATCGTATAACCTTACCTAAGGGTCATTGTGTGGGAGGATATCGTTCATCCTTTATTATTACGATATCATTTTCTTGGATGTGAGTATTATTTTTATTCCATTTGCTACGTTGTTGTAATGTATGTAGATATTCATTTGACCATTTTTTCCAGAAATCATTTGTCAGCTGTTGTATATATTTCCATCTGTTGATGTGCAAAGCTTGATCTGGATGGGATGGTTCTGGAGTAGTCAGTAGATGTCGTCCTGTTAAAAAATGGCCTGGAGTTATCAATGAATGATCGTTAGGATTATTAGTCAGTGGTATTAATGGTCTGGAATTAACGCAGGCTTCTATTTGGCATAGTAAAGTGGTTAATTCTTCGTAAGTTAAATTGGCTGCTGGAATAATCCGCTTTAGATGTGTCTTCACTGATTTTACTCCTGCCTCCCATAAACCGCCAAAGTGTGGAGCTGATGGTGGGTTAAAGTGCCATTTTATATTTAAATTTGTAGAAAGTGCATTAATACTGTTTTTGAATTCCTTTAGGTATGTTTTGAATTCGTTATCCAGAACCTTGTTTGCTCCTACAAATGTTGTGCCTTGGTCAGAGTAAACATCTGTGCATAAGCCTCGTCTGCTGACAAATCTTCTGAAGGCTGCTAGGAATGCGTTTGTTGTTAATTCGGTCACCAACTCGATATGTATGGCTTTGGTAACCATGCAAATGAATATGGCAATGTAGCCTTTTAAGGTCCTTGCGTTTCGGATCTTTGATGTTTTGATATTGATTGGCCCTGCATAATCTATGCCGACATGTTGAAATGGTAATGAAATGTTGACTCTACATTCAGGCAAGTCACCCATAATTTGTTGTGATGTTTTTGGTCGTGTTTTATAGCATTGTATACATTTATGCAAATGTAGTCTTATTGTATTTCGTGCATTTAGTAGCCAATATTTATGTCGTAAAGTGTTTAGAACTAATTGTGTTCCACCATGTAGTGTAATTTTGTGATAATGATTAATTATTAGTGTTGTGACATGGTGTTTATTTGGAATAATGATTGGGTGCTTAGTATTGAAAGGTAAATTGGTATTGGACAGACGACCACCTACTCTTAATATACCCTTTTCGCAGATAAAGGGGCGAAGGTTAATAATATGGCTTTTACTTGGTATAGGTTTGTTATTTTTAATGTGTTCAATTTCTTGTCTGAAATTGTTGTGTTGTAGTATTGATATTATACGTAATTCCGCCGTATTTAGTTCTTCTAATGTAAGATGATTTTTTCTTTTGTTTTTAGGGTATTTTCAATTGTGAAAGAATCGAAGACAACAGGCTACAACTCGTATTAATTTTGAAAAGTATGAGTATTTAAATAATAATGATGGTTCTTGTATATTTAAAAATGTCGTTAATGATTTAACTTCTATTTTAGGTTCGATAATTTTGGGCTGTATTGGCCATGTATTTTGAGCGTTAATTAACCAATTGGGACTTGACCACCATAATATAAGGGATGGTAGTAATTCCGGAAGAATTCCTCGCGACGCACAATCAGCTGGATTGTCTGCTGATGTTATCGTATGGAACGCTTTTGTCTTGCTGTCTGATATGGCAGATCCAAATAAAAACCATCCTAACAAGGTTAATTGGGCTGTAGGTGTTGTTTTATTCCCTCTTATTACATTATTTTGTAATATTTTTGCATATATATCAGCACCTAATAAGAGGTCTATTGGACCCGGTTCAAAAAATCTTTCATCTGCTAGTTTTAATTCTAACAAATGTTTGCAGTTTTCGATGTTGATTATGGTACTAGGTGTTTTACCAGTAATCTGATTGATTACGAAAACTTCAACATTTGTTTTGAAATTGGTATGAATTGATTTCATACATACTTTTGTTTTATATTGTACATGTGCTGTTTGTGTTTTTCCTAAACCTGATATTTGTGTATCAGTTGGAATACAATTTAATTTTAATTTTTTACACGCAGACTTTGAGATGAAAGATGTTTGTGAACCCGTTTCCAATAACGCCCTTAATTGAGTCGTTCTGCCATTGTTATCCTTTACGTTTACTAGCGCTGTGGCTAGTAAAGCAAGTTTTGTGCTCTGTCTATGACTTTGTGCTGTTAAGTTTGTAGAAGTGCTTGTTGTGGATTCATTTGGTGTTTTTTGTACATGTAATAATGTATTGTGTTTTTTGTTGCATATTGCACAAGTGTTTTTGCTTGGACATTTTTCTACACTATGTGAATCATTTAAGCAATTTTTACATAAGTTATGTTGTGTGGCAAATTCTATTTTTTGTTTGGTAGATAATTTTCTGAATATAGGACACCTGAATAGAATGTGGTTTTGATTGCATTTTTTGCATTTGTACGTGTTCAAAAAGTTGTTTGTATTTTTTGACGTCGATTGTGTTTGGAAAAAAGTTCTTGGTTTGTTAATTTCTTGAATGGCTTCAAGAGTACGGAAGCGCACTTCTAGAAATTCTTTGAATTGAGAGTACGTAGGTATCTCTATGTTATTTCCTTGTTGCTGTTCCCATAATGCATGAGTCTCAGGCGGAAGTTTTTGTACAAGTGTATGTACTAGTATGGCGTCCCAATGGTTTGTTGGGAGCTCTAATGCTGTGAGTTCGTGTAGAACTTCTTCGGTTTGATCTAACAAGTGTTTGATCGAATTTGAGGTTTCGATTTTGATGGCTGGTTGGCCAAACAAGGTTTTGAGATGGGTATTTACTAGCACACGTTTGTTATTGTATCGTTTTTGTAGTAATTCCCATGCTTTGGTGTAATTTGAGGCAGTGACGTCAAACTGTCTAAGCAATTTTTCAGCTTCACCGGTTACTGAAGCTTTGAGGTAATGTAATTTTTGAACACTTGCAAGATTTGCTTTTTTATGTATTAAGCAAGAAAATAGATCGAAAAATGATCTCCAATTTTTATAAATACCATCAAATGTTGGTATTGGAATAGGGGTTAATTGAATATTGTCTTTTTCTGTGTGTTCAGGGTCTATTTGAGATGTATTTATATTTTCAGTTTTTGTGTCTAATTCAAATGATTTTAATGCGTCTTTGCATTTTACTATGTATTCGAGATATAAATTCTCGAATTGTTCGTATAAATCGCTGCTGATATATGTATCAGCTTCATCGTTTTCTTCTTCATTATCATAGATAAGTATATGATTTGCTTGGAATTTCTTCCATAAAACTTCAAAGCATTCTAATCTTGCTTTGTAGTATGACTCTGTAAATTGTTTTCCTGAATTTTTATCAAAATTGTTTGCCGATCGTGTAAGTTGCTCAAGCAAAGATGTTTGAGTCTTAACGATGGCAGCGACTTCCACTTTTTTACTGCCACGTCCCATTCTGGTTGCACTATTGCTCGAAGGACCGAAAAATGTAATGCCGTCTCTGTTATTCTAATACCTAGAAATGGCAGAGAATGACAATACAATGTTAATTAATAACAAGTTTGAAGTGCCGCTGTTTCGTATACCAGAATTAGGGTGTTGGGCAGCAAAAATGAAAAAAGTCGTGTTTTAAATTCGTTATAAAACTTATGTTTTATTTAACTTAAAAATTAGGAAAAAACAATTTACAAAATAAAAATTCAAGCAAATTAATAAAAAAAAATTCAAGCAAATAAGTTAAAAGAATTCAAATAATAAATTAAAATTAAAGAAAAATTCAAGCAAAATTAATAGTAAATTAAGAATAAATTATAATTAAATAAGAATTCAAAAAAAAAAATAAAAAGTAAAATGCAATTAAATAAATATAAATTAAAATGATAAAAAAATGAAAAGCAAAGTAAAATAACTAAACCAGATTAGTGCTTGGATCTATCCCACCTTTCTATGTCCAAGGCGGTCTATGAAAGAAGAAGAAGAAAAAAAAATAATAAAAGAATTAAAAAATTATAAATTATATGTGCAATTTGTGTTAGTCAGACTTATTGAAGTTGTCTGGGTTGAAAATTATTGTACCGGATCTTCAGTTAAAATCCGCTGAAGATCGGTTTAAATGTAGATGATATCCAAGTTAAGATTCGCTTGAGATATCACTACGAAGGTACTTTGGATTCTAGTTAAGAATCGCTAGAATCCGGATTAGTATAAAAATATTTTTTTGATTTAACGATCCAGTTAAGATTCGCTGTCTCGTTAAATCGGGGGTACCTTTTAGTTAAGATTCGCTAAAAGGCTCTAGAGGTTCGAAGGATTAAGATTCGTCCTTCTTGATTCTCAGTTAAGATTCGCTGAGACTGAATAAGCAGACAAGGATTTCGTGAAGTATTCACTTGGAAAGTTTGATCAAAAATGATGATTTCTGTTGGATTTCATCTCGTTTATATACGATCTGGGTAAACTGTATTTTTATTGTTTCCCAGTGTAAACAATGGAACAATGTAAACAATAAATTCTATGTTAATTGCACTTGTCAAATGGTTTGACAAGTGCAGTAGTGTTGTGTGTGTTGTAAATAGTGAGATGAAATTTTAAATAAATATTGAAAATAAAAGATTATTGTGAAAAAAATGTGAAAAAAATAATAAATGTGAAAAGCGTTAAAAAATAATATGTGAAAAATTAAATGTGAAAAGGTGATGAGAAATAATAATAATATAATGTGTTAGTGTAAATAGAAAAAGGGGTTATGTTTTGCTTTTTGGGCAAAACAAGGTAAATTTGCAAGATCGGTAAAATATTAATTTGCGCGTGAAATTTGCATATGTGAAATTTTTAAAGTTCACGAAGAAATTTAGTAAAAGAACGTGATCTTACAGTTTTATGGGAACGGAACCTGAGTTTGCAATTTTATTTAATGTTGCATTTTGCGTGTATATGACTCCCCCTTCCTCAAGATTTTTGCACTCCTGAGCAATATGATTTTTATTTGTTTGACCTTTCTTTTTTACATATAGTTTTATCAGGTTTACTATGACAAAAATTATGAATACAATTAATAAAATAGTACTATTAGCATATGAAATAATTGACTTTTGTTTACTTTTATCTCTTATCTCTTATGTTTAAAGTGGTATTAATATTTTCTAATTTTGAATATCTAGGTACTACAATATTGTGTTTAAATTCCTTTTCCTTATTTACAAACTCCATATCATTTATTTTTACTGTACAATTATTAAATGAAATTAAGAAGTTTTTATTCAAATTATACTCAATATTATTACAATGATTTAATAATTTTATGTTTCTTCCATTTTTTATTACAATTAGGCCTAAATCTAACTCAATTATTTCTGTTTCTTTACTAATAATTTTTGAACATTTATTATAGGAATTATTTATTAAATTTGAAATACAATCTGAAACTGGTTTTAGTTTTCTATTATATCGTTTCTGATCGAGATAGTATGTCTTATTTTCAAATAAGATTACATCTGTAATTTTTATATCTATTTGTTCATTATCTACATTTGGTATTGGCAAAATTTTGCGTTGAATTGCTTTGGTTTTGTTTATTTCCGGGACCAATATAATAAAGAGTAATGTAGAATTGATCATAGCAAGAGAACTCTTTAATTCTTGCAACTTAAAAATGTCTATATAATAGTCATCTACTTCTTCAGGCGTGAGAATTGATCTGGTCATAGTTTGATGTTTTGATGACATAATATTTTCTTGTATATTTTCAACTTCGTCATTAAGTAAATTTACATTCGTTAACATTTGCGTATATTGAACTTGTTTCAGCATATCCTTTGTATTATATGTTACAAAATCAAAAAGTTTATTTATTTCGTCATAATTCTTTTGTATATTATATTGGAGACTTTTTATATTTTCTTCAAGGATTTTATTTATTTTAATGTGCTTATTAGTACTCTCAACAAGATTATGGATATTTTCTTCATCTATTTTCAAATGATTTTCTATTTCGATTTTGTCATCTTCGTCCATTGTTCCGAAAATCCATTTTAATGCTGTTCCACCAACGTTGATTAAAGCTCTTTTTCGTCTAAAGGGCAAAAGTGTTTTAAAAGTATGCTTTACCTTGTCAAGTTTGATCTGCAATGTTTCAAACGAATGTTTATCTTCCGGTCGGTTAAAGGTTTCATTCACCTGCTTTTCCATTGTCAATATTGCTGTTTCTATGTCTTTGAGATCAACTACGTGGATGACTTTATGATAGGATTCAATTTTTGGTACCATGTTTCGTCGAACTTATTGTATACCCAGCTTCAGTGTCTAATTTTTCAATATTAATTATTGCCTGTACTTGAAGAGGATTTATCAGCATTATCACTACGATCATCAGATATCGCACGATTTTCTGAAAAATTTTTAAAATTTCTTTTGATTCGAGTCGGATGAATCTTACGGTTTTGTTTATCGAATATATTTTGATTGCGTTTCAAACACGAGATCTTTTTATATCTAGGCAAATCTTTATATCTCAAGGCTGTGGGGTTTTTAATGAGGATTCCTTGAACGTCAGGTGGTTTAAAATCTTCCCTATTCTTATTCAGCCTTGAAATACATTTTTCTTTCTTTTCTAACATTACTTTTCTTATACCCTCGAGATCTGTGATATTACCTTTAAGAAAATCAATCGGTTTAACCCCTATAGTGGAATGAATTGTATTATTATATTTTTCTACAGCTTTCAGAATTTTGCTTTCAGTATCTTAATTAGGTTATGTTAAATGTAATATACGAATGTGTTCATTAATAGTTCCGTGAGCTCTTTCTATGTCGCAATTTCCAGTATGACTTCTAGGGCAAGTAAAGTGGATTTCTATATTGTCTGTACGACAAAAATCTTTCAAATTTAGACTATCAAACTCGTTATCAAATATGTACTTTGAAGGTTTACCAAATAATGAATTTCTTAATTTTAGCGTCTGGACTAATGTTATACTTTTTCTATCATTTAATTTAAATACTGTTAAATGTTTAGTAAATTTATCAAGCGTGGTTAGAAATATTTCTTTCTTTAAATAGAACACATCCGCATGAATAATCTCATTAGGTTTAGATGGGGTTTCTGACAAGTTATATTTGTATTTAACAGGTTTCCTGTCGTATTTGGATAGATTACAAACATCACAATTATTAATATATTTATATATTATGTCTTTTAATTTAGGGAAATAATATTTATCTTTAATTTCTATGAAATTTTCCAAAATGCCTCTGTGATTTGTATTTTCATGTACATCTTTTATTATTTTAATTACGTCTTCTTCATTTTGTATATTTTTCGCTAATTTATTACACTTTACAAATTTTATTTTTGGTTCATTACCGAATAATTGAATTAATTTCTTTTGAAGGATCGCATAGTCACTATAATCAAGTTCGGAATAGATAGCTGTAGTCCCGTTCTTTATCGTCCTTCTCAAAACGTCGTTTAGGTATATTTCATCTTTTAAGTTTTCTTGAGATATATATATTATTCTATATCTTTTGTATAACATATGTAACTCTGTCTGTTTATTTTTCACTAAATGGATTTGGGTCAGATATTTATTAACAATATTATCTATAACAGGAATATGATCTCCTAAATTTTCTTGGCCGCTATGAATTGTAGCTAGATTACTTTCTTTTTCGCTTTCATTTTCGTTCCTTGTCTCAAAGGTGTTAATTTCATTTTTATTCACATTTATTCGGCTGAGAAAGTCAGCCACTTTATTCTCTCTACCCTTCACGTATTCTATGTCAAAGTCAAATTCATTTAATTTTATCCTCCATCGCTGGAGTTTAGTGTTGGGTTCTTTCAAGGAGTTTAACCAGACTAAAGGTCGATGGTCTGTTTTGATTGTAAACTTAACTCCGAACAAATATGGTCTGAAATATTTTGTAGCCCATATAATGGCTAATAATTCTTTTTCGATAGTACTATATCGAATCTCATGTTCATTGAGGGTTCGACTAGCATAAGAAATTGGGTGACCGTTTTGTGATAATACGGCTCCAATAGCATAGTGGCTAGCATCTGTTGTCAGAGTAAATCTCTGATTGAAATTTGGATATTTCAAAATGGGGTCTCTGGTTATTATTTCTTTAAGTTTCATGAATGCTTCTTTGTATTTTGAATTGTTTACGTCTATTTTCCTACCTTTTTTTAAACATTGAGTGAGGGGTTGTGCTATCTTGGCGTAGTCCTTTATAAATTTTCGATAATATCCGGTGATCCCAAAAAAACTTTTTATAGCCTTTGCTGTTGTAGGGAGTTTTAATGTCTTAATAACTTTGACTTTGTTAGGATTCGGTTTGATGCCTTCATTAGTCAGTAAGTGACCAAGATACTCAGATTCTTTAGAAAAAACAAGCATTTATCTGGTTGAATTTTTAAATTGAATTGACGAAGTTTTTGAAAGATCTTTGTGATAGCAATTATATGCTCCTGAAGCGAGGTACTGAAAATTAGTATATCATCAAGATATACAACACAGTTAATATTTATGAATTCTTTCAAGACGAAATTTATCATTCTTTGGAATGTTGCAGGAGCATTCTTTAAGCCAAATGGCATCCTGACAAATTCAAAATGACCTTGTGGGGTAGAAAAGGCGGTTTTTGGTTGATCTTTCTCATCTACAAGGATTTGATGAAATCCTTTAGCGAGATCAAGGGTGGTGAAATATTGGGCTTTGCCTAACTTATCAAAGAGTGATTCGATGTTCGGGATAGGAAATTTATCGTCGATGGTTATTTCATTAAGTTTCCTGTAATCTATGACAATTCTCCACTTCTTTTTATCAGAATGGTCCATTTTTTTAGGGACTACCCATATTGGGGAATTATATGGAGAATTGCTAGGCTTTATTATACCCTGTTTCAACATCTCTGATACCTGCTTTTCTACTTCCCTTTCGTGAATTTTGGGGAATCGGTAAATTTTTGAGTATATAGGTTGACTATGTTTGGTAATGATTTGGTGTTTGATTTCATCAATGTGAGTTAGTTGCTGACCCTCTTGGTAAAACAAATCTTTATTTTTTGAAATAACATTTTTTAAGGCATCGCATTCTTCGTTATTAAGGTGATCAGTTTTAATATATTCTAATATATTTCCGTCTTCAGTATTTAAAGGATATAATTCATCGATATTATTAAAAGGACAAGAGTCTTTGAACTTAGTAATTTTTGACATTATTTCTATAAAACCCTCCTCTAAATTTATTATTACGCCTATTGCTTTTAAAATATTCTGACCAAGGATAGCATCGAATTGTTTATTTTTAAAATTTAAAATCTTCCAAGTCATTGTAGCGTTATGATTAAATTCTTTAGGAACCTCGGTAATAATTTCATATAGTATTTTACTTTTACCAAACAGACTAACGATTTCTATAGGTTTATTTAATTTCAATCTTTTTATATTCGGAAAAATTTTTTCATTTATTAAAGAAATTGAAGCTCCCGTATCTATGAGGCAAAGGACTTTTTTAATGTAAATTGTAAACTCGACAATTGGTAGTGTATTTTCCGAGGCTGTAAATGAAAATTTTCATCTACTTGCATGGGTTCGACAGATCTACGACTATTATGGGATATTCCTGAATTTTGATATCTGTTTCGGTTGTAATCACCACTTCGATTTCTAAAATTTTCACTTGAATTTTGGCGATATCTATTAGAAAAGTCACGGTTATAATTTGATCTTCGTTGATTGAAACTGTTATTTTGCGTGTTCGTAAAACTATTATTTCTGTATTCATTATTATTAGGAAAATTTCGTTTTAAATTATTATTATAATTATATTTTCTTTCATTATTTTTATGATTATTAAGAGAGTTGTTATGTTTTTGTGAGGATAAGGCGTTGTTATTGATACCGGTTTGTTGCGATTCAAAGAAAGCTTCTTCTAAAGTAATAACATTCTTTATTCTTAAATACATACTATCTGATCTAGGAAGCTTATACAAAAATTTTTCTAATATACTTTTTTCATTATTAACAGTATTAAATTCTACTGGAGAATCACTATCTAATTTATATTTAAGATTTAGCTTATCTAATATTTTAGACAAATCATTATAGTACTGACTTACATTAATAAATCTCACTACATCTGCTTCTTCTTTTAGTTTGAGATAGGATTGTTGTACACCGAAAGATTTCTTCAATTGTCCTTTAATTTGTTCCCATGTTGCGTTCTCCAAACGTCCTATCGATGGTGCAGCAGGACCCTGTATTTTTGTTAATAATATATTAAACAAATACGCTTTCAATCCATCGTCTTGGGTTAATCCTGTGATGGTTTCAAATTCTCTTATGAAGTGTGCTAATTCAAAGCTATCGTCGCCTCGAAAAACTGGAACTGCTCTTGCTTCCGTAATTAAGTCCTTACTCGTGAAAGTATTGGTTGTCATATTGTTGAATGGAAATTGTATTGAAGATAGTAACTGATTATATTCTTTCTCCTCTACAATGGGACTGAGTTCTCTTTTGTTGAAAGTTGATTTTGATTGTGGTTTTTGATATGGTTTCATATGCCAATTAATCCTTAAGAGGACACTAGTTATCGTTACTTATTTATTTTATTTAATATTTATTCTTATGTATTTATCTGTTTTTTATTAATTATTAATTATTTATTAATTTGTTAATTTATTAATTTATATTATTTTTTGTTTTATATTTTTATTATTTTATTTTTTTTTTCACTATATTTTTATAAACAAATTAATCGATTATTACTTGATTATTTTATCTTTTATTACTCAGTTATTTATTATTTATTACAGTCACTTATTATCACATATACTTCTTTTGAAATTTATTTATTAATTTTTCTTTTATAATATTATGACAATTATTATTTTAACGACACTAGTTTGGCATCCTACCGACTGCGCCAAACATGTTATCGACGTAGATCATCGAATAAAAAAAAAATTGAAAAACCCAAAAAAAACCAGAAATTTGTAAATTAAAAAAATTGAATTTATTATATTAAAACTTCACATTTATATTTCACTATTATACTATTACAATATTATCAATATTTCACTTTTATGTTATTTGTTACAAAACCTTTTGGAATTTTTATTATTGCGACGAAAGTTAAAAGAGAACTAAACTTTTGTGTTAAAAGCTATTCATAAAGAAAGAAAAAAAATTATATTGCAAATTATTTATGAGAAGGTAAATTTGCAAGATCGGTAAAATATTAATTTGCGCGTGTAAGAAATTTGCATATGTGAAATTTTTAAAGTTCACGAAGAAATTTAGTAAAAGAACGTGATCTTACAGTTTTATGGGAACGGAACCTGAGTTTGCAATTTTATTTAATGTTGCATTTTGCGGGTATATGACTTGTACAGGTGGTATGTATACCGTGTAAAATCCTAAAATTTTTTATGTTAGGCCTCGATTCTCATAGTCACGTCACGAAGTGACAGTTGTTAAGGTATTTTACAGTAAAAGGTGAGGTGTTAAGGTAAAGTTTTAAAGGTATTCTCGTAGTCACGAAAAGTGCCGTGACGAAAAAGTGGTAAAAAGTTTCCAGCGACGGTAACACTTTCTTTTACATTTTAAAATTTGTGAAGTTAAATGAAATAATTTAATAATTGTAATAATTGATAAATAATTAATATTTTAAATTTATATAAAAAAATGAGTTGTTTCGACGTGTGGTTTGATAGTGAGGAAGACGATGATAGTTCGGAAGAAATTTCTTTGAGAATTAGAAGAAAAATTTTGAGAGACTAGTCAAATCCTTTAGATTTACCTGATTCGACGTAATTCAATTATTTAACGTTCAAAGTTAAAAATGTGATCTAATTTACATATGTATATACATTTACAGATTCTTAAAATATTTTAGAATTATTAAGGACAGTTTTGTAGCCCTTGTAAATATTATTAAAGAAAATAGTGCTTTAATAAAATTAACCGCAGTCTTAAGATTCTTTGCGGAAGGCTGCTATCAAACAGGCGGAGGTAGTGATTTTAATGTTGGTTTGTCACAACCAACATTTTCAAAAGTATTAAAGGAGATATTAAATATTTTCGAAAGAACAATTTGCAGAGAATACATAAAGTTTCCAGTAAATGAAGCAGAAAAAGATGAAATAAAGGCAGAATTTTTCAGGCAAACAGGATTTCCGGGTGTAATTCGCTGCGTCGATGGAACTCATATTAAAATAATATGTCCAAATCAGAATATTAAATATTTAAATTATAACCGCAAGGGATTTTATAGTATAAATGTTATGTTAGTAAGTATTAGCAATGCATACATATTAAAAGGTAAAAAATATAAAAATATGTGTGTCTTTCAGATTTGCGACAATGAAATAAAAATACGGTATGTCCATGCAAATTACTCAGGATCAAGTCACGATTCTTTCATATGGAATTCGAGTAATATGGATGTGACATTAGAAAGAAACAGTAATAACGGAGAAAGAAATACATGGATATTGGGTACAAATTAATAATTATTTATAATATTCATCTTCAAAAATTTATATAATTTGCAGGAGATTGTGGATATGCATTGAAGCCATATTTGATTACACCTTTTCGCATTGTAACGAATGAAATGCAAGGCCGGTTTAATAATAAACATGCAAAGGCTCGAAATATTATCGAAAGGACAATCGGTGTATTGAAAGGGACATTCCGATGTTTGCAAGGAGCTAGAGAGCTACATTACAGACCAGAAAAGGTCACACAAATAGTGAATGTTTATTGCGCTTTACACAACATACGAATTCGTCAAAGGATTATTAATGATGTAGAAATGAATATAGAAGCAGATTTAGAAGACAATTTCATATATGAAGACAGGATAGATAATAGTGGAGAAACAATAAGAAATACTATTACGAACTCTATATGTTGAAAAATAAATAATATTATATTGAAAAATAAATTATATAAAATAATAAAACAAACAAAAAACAAACTAAAAGCATTTCTTCATATGCAATAAAAAAATTAGAATTAGATACAGATCACTAAAACTCACATTTTGATATTTTGCTACATTGAACGTCTTGCAAATCCAATTTTCTTTTTTTCAATTCTAATATTTGAAATTCAAAGATATTTTTATCTAATATTCTTTTTTCTTTTAGCCTTATTTCTTCTTTTTGAAGTTTTAATTCTTTTTCCTTAAATTTTAATTCACTTTCTTTTAGTTGTATCTCTTTTTCCATCAAATAATTTAATTCTTGGGTGTAACGCACACCTTCGTCCAATTTCGAAGAGATAAATTTCAATATTTCAGTCTATATGTTTATAGCTAACATCCGTTCATCTTTGGTTATTTTTTTATTTAGTTAATAAAACAGTCATAGAGTAAACACAAAAATGCATTTTAACCCAATTTCTTTTTGTCATTCTGGTACAGATTTTATCGGAGGTCCCAAGTTATTCAATTTTTCCGAAATATCTTTCCAAATTTTGCGGGTTTCTTCCTTGATTGCTACACTATTCGTCGCTAAATTTAAGTTTTGGCCCATAAAAGATACCAAACATTCAAATTACTTTCTATTCATTATTTTCACACTTTAAAAATAAAAGACTAATTAATATTCTATTGAAATCAATAAAAATAAAATAAAAAGGGTTTTATTATTTAATAATCTCTTACTTACGCTTTATTATTGTCCATTTTTTTTATATTTGAAAAACTAGTTTTAATCTGTCACTATCAAAAACAAAGTGACAACTGTTACCCCTTTTTCGTGACGGCTGTCACGAAAATGACTAGTAGAATGCGCTATTTCGTGACAGCTGTCACGTAAGTGACTAGTAGAATACCGCTCTTCTACTGTCACGGTGACAAACAAGTGACGTGACTACGAGAGTCGAGGCCTTAGATTTATAATTGCTTCAACAGAAATACAAAAATTTAAAATTTTTTTTTCAACATTTGACTTGATGCACATATGTATAAGCACATGATATCCATATGTACATTTATATACATATATTACACTGTTTACCTATGTATATACAAACGCACGTTCAACATATTCCATTTCTGTTCCGATAATAAAAAAATAAAAATTCGGCAATGAAATTCTTGGAAAAAATTAGAATTGCAAACAATTAGATAAGTTTAGTATGTACATACGTATGTACGTACAATGTATGTACATATATGTATATGTTATGACTTTGAAGAGTATTGTCTAGAATAAAGCACATACATACATATTGATATATTATGGATGTAAGGAGATGTGTAATGTATACATATTTATGTTTTTGACTTTTTTTTGAATAGATTGAAAAGTTTTTCGATCAGCTGGTACATCGGAACCTTAATAATATTTTTAAATTTATGTTTATATATTTTTTTATGTATCTATTTTCTTGGACAAAAATAAAATTAAGTATTTGTTTTTTAAAATCCGCCACATTTTTTCTTTTTCTTTCTTTTCTTTATTTCAAAAAAAAAAAAAAAAAGTTCCATTTTTAAACAATTTTTAATCAAACTTAATCTTCGTCTCAAGTTAAACCATCATTTTTCCTCTCAAATTTTGTTTCATATTTTAATGTAAACAAAAGATCCAGAACAATCTGGCGATTTTCTTTCCTCTCTCTCTCATTTGTAAACCATAGCAAATTGCCTTATCATTTCAAAATCATGAAATTAGCTGTAATAGATCGCGATATATTTCATTGTTTTAAAACGATAAGAAGGAGAAATTTACCTTTTTCTCGTTCCACACTTGGTATTATTCGAAAATGACAGTTCATGGTAATGCCAGATCTAATATTTTCGAATAGCACCAAAGGCTTATATTACAATTTTTACATTTCAAATTCATTTTTAAAATATTTTCGATTTATTTCTGATCTTGATGATGTATCTTTTAAAACTTGATAATTATTCATTTAATGTGTCGCCTTGTTCGGTAGTTTCATGTTTCCTGCAAAAAAAGAACAAACAAATAATGAGTACAAATTATCTTATACTTAAATTTATATATATTTATTTATAAAAATACCTTATTATTCTGTTCAGTTTTTGGTTAGAGTGTTTGAACATTTTTTCTCTAAAAAATTCCACATTTCATTGTTGAGAGTGACGACAATCTAACAAAAATACCAGTTGAAATATTGGTTCTACGATAGTGGACAGCTTTTGAAAACATTGTTTCTTAACATTTTGCTTCGAAATACATACCTGTCCATAAAAATTGTGTCAGCAAATCTGGTTGGAAAAGAAAATCTTCTAATTTGTACATGGGTTTGTATACATCCGATGTTTTGTTTGTTCTACAGATTCTCGAAAGTCTGGATAACTAAAAGAATAAAATAGCGTTATAAGAGAATATTATCAATCGCTTCTTATAAAGTGTATAAGTCATCTTCCAATTTTTTTTTATAACATAAATCTGATCCAATTCTTTGAGTAGAAAATTAAATTCTTTTGTAAAATTTAAGACATTTGTGTCTGTTTCTCCGTTAAAATTGTGATTTTCACCACTAAGCACTTTATCTAATTTCGCGTTTATTTGTACCATTTGTCCTGTCATAATTTTTTCGAAATTTTCTTGTCTCAAATTTAAATTTTCCATAAATTCGTGATGTTTCCATACTTTTAAGCATTATGCAACAAAACTTGTGTCTGCTCTTCACATTGATTGTTTTCATCATTGTTGGTACTTATTACAGTTTCTTCTATTAATCAGTTGTAATCAGTTTCATTATTGGATAAAACAGATGGTTTTTTTTTCTGCTTCGTTTTTCTTCATGTGTATTTCCCATTTGTTGTTGCATATATCTACGGTGAAAAGGTAAATATTATTTAAAATGAATTTGTTTAAGTTACATATATCAGATATAGTACATTAAGAGATTCTTCATTTTTATAATTTTCACTAAAATTTTGAAAAACCAGTTTGAAAGATCAGAATGAAGTTGAAGCTGGGTAAAATTCAGCATTTACCAGTTTTAAAGTTCTATTCATATAACCTTTCTATTAAGACACAAGACTATATTACAGCCATATGATAAGTCACGATTTTACACACATTTGATTGTGTGTATATTTAAATATATAACTTCACTTATTTACGCATGGATGATCACTGGGTCTTTCGTTTTGTGTAATACATTTTGTTTGTGTATTCCTATTATTATGATCGGATCCACATTTTTTTTATAAATAAAATTTTCAGGCATATATTTTGTTTGTGTAATTTCATTACACACATTTTTTCTGATTCTGGACTATTCAATTGTTCATGATCATGAATATACTTTGTTTGTGTATTATTTAAAGTTTGAATACACAATTTAAAAGCCAAAAATTGAATATTGGATTTATGAAATTTTATGACCAAAAAATTTTTTGATTCTAATTTTTGATCATGAAAATGAATAATTTGTTGATTTTTGTTTCGGAAAAGGAATGTACGTATATACATTTGTGCGTACATATGCATATGTACTATAATACATATATGTGTATGTAGATACATACACAAATAATTAATGCACACAAGCATATGTATGTAAATAAATACGTTTATATATTAATATCAATATATGGATTTTTTTTTAATGTAAATTAAAATAGAATATATTTTGTGTTTGGACATATCTACATTGTTTTGTAGATATCATGGTTTTTGTTTTTTCTACACAACGAATTCGTATCGTACAAAAGGAACTCGTCTTTTTAATAGAAACAATAGAATTCGCTTTGTCAAAATAATAGAGAATTAGCGCAGATGACGTACGTCGTACATAAACGTAATGAAATATCAAATTTACGTTGTAACTTACGTTGAACGTATGTTAGAACTTACGTTGAACGTATGTTAGAACTTACGTTATACGTTACGTTTACGTTTACGTGTAAAGAAATTAGAACAGTAACGTAAAAATAATAATTGTAATGATACGTCAAGAAGTGTCAAAAATACGTAAACATATACGTCAAAAAGAAGACTGTACGTACTTACATACGAGTATGTATGTTCGTCGGCAGTTAGTTCTTTCTTAGGTTATGTGATTTTCAGTTTGGTGGTAATTTGATAGGAAAAAATAAAATGTTTGTAAGTAAAATAAAATACTGTTCTTGTTCAAAATCCACATTTATACATTTATTACTTTTATAAAAATTTTTTAGAAAAATAGAATACGTTTAACAATAAAATAATGTCTGTGGCTGTTAAAGAAAAGTTTGTTAGAAAATCCTTGGCAGCTAGAAATGGAAAAATGAAAAATCATAACTAAAAATTTCAAAGAAAAGTATTTATTTGATATTTCCATAAGAACAGCACGAGAAAGGATAAATAATTTGTTACCTAAAATGCAAACAGAGGAGTGTTGACCTCAGTATGATATCAGTGTTTTTAAATTGTACGTATAGCTATTGTTATTGTGTAATTGTCTTTTTTTTCTGTTTTGAAAGATTTATATCTATGTATATAATTTGTTATAATTTTAGAACAGGTACAGAGTAAAAACAAAATGAAAGAAAACTATTTTATGTTAAATTCTACAAATTTAAGAAAACACAATTGGTTCATGTGTGAATACGGTTCTTGAAGATAACGTTGGAACTACTAGTAGAAAAGATGAAATATGCTATATGCTACTATAGAGAGACATGAAGCTGTTGAAAAAAATTGTTAGTTTCTAATGTATAAAAACCTAAAATATAAAAATTATAAATTTGTAAATTATTTATAGATGGGAAAGATACTCCGTCACCACCTAATACCATTCGTCGTAAGAGAACAATTGCTTTTAAGGAAGAAATGATTTAAAAAAAAAAAAAACGTACGGAAGAATATGAATTAGATGAAAAGAAATTAGAATATAAACATGAAGAAAAGATGAAAGAATTACAGATAGCTGAGGAAAAGCGTAAATCTGATGCAGATATAAAGATTAAGGGCTTACAGGTTGAGGAAAAAAGGTTAGAAATTGAAAAAAATGGTTAAGAACTGATGGCAGCTGTGTATAATACAGTTAATGAAGTTTGGAAACAATTGAAAAAAGAATAAAATTGTTTTTTTTTATCTTTGCGTTTATAATGCCGCTTTGTTAGACGGGTGGTGCAGTGTGTGCGGATAGGTCAGTCTGTCCAGGGCCGAAACAAATATATCCCACGTCGTCTTACTTCATTTAAATGAGAACTCCTGTGTTTTCTTATTAAATTCAAACTTATCTTTATTTACTCTATAAATCCTATGCTTTACAATATTGTGCCCTAATCTAAGGCTTAATCTAGTACCTATTTGTATGCTATATTTAATTTTACAATATGTTTGCCTCCTTTAATTCTTTATCTTTTCTACTTATGAGTTTATGGCCTGTTTTCTATTAACTTCGAGAGAAAAGCGTAACCTATGTATGTAAGATCGGAAATTAATTTGTTGGAAATTACTTGTAAAAAACATTACAAATGTTTTCTGAAAAACTAACAACAATGTGAAATATATCAGAAATAAAAGTTTTGTTGGAAGTGTGGCGATCGTGAGATTCGAACCTACGTCTTCTGAATTACTAAGCCACCCGCTTTACCCACTAAGCCTTCCAACTGGATTACTTTCCTCTGATATTGTTCCTATTACTATTTTTTTTCATTCCCACATGTATACAACCCTTGTGTATACCATTCATTACCAATACCAATGACAATGAAATTTACAGATCAATATTCCTATAATATTTATGGGCGACCTCCAATCGTAGAAAATGACCTCTAATGCCAAAGTGAATTACCTTTTATCAGATCTCCCAAAGATCTGTTATTTACCAAATACAAAACCAAATGATTTAGAATCAAACCTTGGTACGTAAAGTACCGCCTTGTTGCACTACAGTGCAAACTTAGATGAAACAGAACACAAGCCCTTCTGTGTTCTTTTAACAACGTTCTATTTGTACGTGCAGTACCCAATCTATAGACTAGCGTCCAATATATTTCCAAACTCAATAACCTGGTTTATTCTTCTACTACTGTCGAGTCTGTCTGCCGGATGTATACAGCGGCTGGCACACTCTATACAATCTAAGGAACATGGGATATAGCGGCTGACGCACTATATCTAGGTTAGGGTGGATGATCGGTAAATCTACAGCGGCTGGCACACTCTAGATTTATCGAGGTAGTAGCACTTGCTGGAGTGTGCACCCTACCAATGAGGCTATAAAGGAAATGAGCAAAAAGATGTTGGGTTATCCTGTCTTGTAACCTAATACCAGGTTTCTATATGAGACGTCTTGGTCTATGGACCGAAGATATGCTATAGCTAGGTAGACCTGATTGTACGAAGGGGTACTGTACCTTCCACAGCTATAGGAGTCTTGGACTTAATATGCTTGAACAACTTACTTATCAAATGTATAAGTACTTGTGTTGTTCAAATAAGTCAAACTTGAGTGCTTATTCAAAATTTCACGAAAATCTTTATGTTTCAGGATTTTACCTTGTCCATGAATAATACCTTGAAGAAAAATATAACCCTACAACGTGAGTTTCATAAGAAATGCTGTACTTATATTGAAAGTATAAGTGCATTGCAGTTTCAAAGTGAACCTAGCTTAATCGTACATTCTTGACCATGATTAAGTATGAGCGCTATATAGCGTAAGCGGACGGGAGACATCACTTCTCACGTTTATTTTATTTTTTTCCGTTTTTTATTCTATTATTATTATTTATTATTTTTTTTTCTTATTTATTTCTTTTATTTTCCCGTTTTATTTTCATATTGGGGAAAATGTAACTTCGTTACACGTTTTGTACCTATGTTTTTTCAATGGTCTACTGTGAATATTTTTGAGACTGAAACGTTTAAGTGTTTTTGATGAAATAAAAATGAATTCTTCTTTTTCATATTGAATTAGTTTTATTTAAGTTTAATACGTATTATAAATTTTATAATTAACTGTGTATTCTTATTAGTCTTTATTCAAATAAATTTGAAGAGAAGGTGGGTAACACTGAAAATAGTCTGAAATTTGAGAACCATTTAAACAAGTGTGACAATTCGTTAATATAGCGGCTGCAATACTTTGTTGTTTTAATTGTTGTAATAAAAGTTTCGGATTTTTTTGACATCATTAAGGTTCCGATTTACTAGCTGATAGAAAAAATTTTCAGTCTATTCAAAAAATAGTCAAAACATATATATGTAAAATATGTATACATTACACGTCTCCATACATCCATAATATATCAATTTGTATATACATATGTGTTTTATTCTAGACAATATTCATCAAAACCATAGCATACATATATACATACACCGTACATACATACATACTAAACTTATCTAACTGTTTGAAGTTCTAATTTTTTCCAAGAATTTTTTTACCGAATTTATATTTTTTTATTATCGGTAAAGAAATGGAATATATATTGAATGTGCATATGTATATACATAGGTACACAGTATACACATAGGTACCATGTATATACATAGGTATCTATAATTATAAAATACTTTATTTATTTTTTAAATATGTTAAACTCTTTATTTATCAAACAGAATAAAAAAAGTGAATAATCGAAAAAACAAAACAATATTTAATAATAATATATTAGATTTATATGTCTATGGCTACTAAGATTGTTTATATAACCCCCGGATCAAAAATAATTCGGACTTGGTCAATAAAACACAAAGTACAAGTCTATTCATTAATATTTATTTTTTCCCCTTCAAAGTATTCTCCGTCTGATGCAATGCACTTGTGCCACCGTTTAATCCAATCCTGGAAACATTTTTCGTACTCACTTTTTGGGATCGCCATAAGTTCCTTCTTCGATTTGTCTTTAATTGCTTCTATGCTGTCAAAGCGGGTTCCCCGAAGTGGTTTTTTTAAGCGACTGAACAAAAAAAAGTCGCACGGTGCGAGATCCGGTGAATATGGTGGTTGATGAATAGTGTTTGTTGAGTTTTTAGTCAAAAACTCACGAATAACCACGGCTGTGTTAGAAGGTGCGTTATCGTGGTGTAAAATCCACGAATTATTTTGCCACAAATCGGGTCTTTTTAGACGAACTGCTTCTCGTAAACGCTTCATTACGCTTAAATAATAATCCTTATTAACTGTTTGACCTGTTGGTAAAAATTCATGATGCACAACACCACGATAATCGATGAAAACGGTAAGCAAAATCTTTTTCTTTGATTGAGTACGACGAATTTTTCTGGGTCTTGGTTCTTCTGAAGCGCGCCATTCACTTGATTGTTGCTTTGTTAACGCATCAAACTCGTACACCCACGTCTCATCACTAGTAATGATCCGTTGAATGAATGCAGGATCAGCATTTACTCTGGAAAGCATCTCTTCAGCAACAATAACACGTTCTTGTTTTTGTAAAAAATTCAATGATTTAGGAACCAATTTCGCTGCAAGTCGTGTCAAGCCCAAATCATCACTTAAAATGCTTTGAATTGTACCAAATGAAATTCCTGTTTCAGTAACCATCTCTCTGATCGTTAATCTTCTATTTTCCAAAACCATTGATTTAATCAGATCAACATTTTCTTTGGTTTTTGATGTTGAAGGACGCCCAGGATGAATGTCATCCTTCACTGATTCACGACCATTTTTAAAACGACTATGCCATTCAAATGTTGTTGTTTTCGATAGAGAACTATCACCATAACATTTTTGCAACATTTTTAGCGTTTCAGTAGCATTAATTTCATTTTTTACGCAGTATATTTATTTCGTCGGCAACCGGTAGGTAGTTATTCCTACAACTCGGCCAACCTGACATATCATGTGCTTATACATACATATGTATGTGCATCAAGTCAAACGTAGAAAACAAAATTTTAAATTGAATACCTGTTGAAGTAATTATAAATATAAGAAAAAATTTCTGGATGTATACACGATATACATACCACCTGTATATATACATATATATTTATAATATGTACGAATGTTTTACCGTTTTGCAATGCATCTTGAACCCTGATAATATTCGTAACATAATTTAAATTATACACACGTGTGCATATTACCATCCGGTTTATGGTAATATGATGTACATACATATGTTGAATATGATACACGCTTATTGGTGTAAAGTTTTTAAGTGTGGAAAATGGTAAATCGGTGTTCAAAATGACCTTCTAGCTCAAAAACTATCCAATCGATTTAAATGAAATTTTGAACACATGTAGGTTGAAGGTAATTGTGGTGATTGAATAAAACGATTTTTGATTGAGGACTCCGTTCAGTTGAAAATCGGAAAAGAGTGGGTGTGTGTTTCCTGAAAAAGTACTTTGATTTTGTTGCAATTTATCTGCTATTAAACGTATGATTTATGTAATTTTTGTGATATAGACATAAAATTTGAACTTTTTCTAACTGATTGCAAAAAAATCAATTCAAAATGTTGCATAGTTTACATTTTATTAATAAATGAAAATTACTATTTTTTGTATGAAATTTTCAATTTTCATTGCATATTTATTTTTGTTTCAATTTATATTTGGAAATTTTCAAAAAACAGTTCAAGCGAAAATTGATAGGTGGCATCAATAATATAAGTGATTTTAAAATAATACACATACAGTGCTAAATAAAATACATATGACCATTTTGTTAAATTGCAATTAATACATTTTTACTATAATCTTCATAATAAACAAATAAAACGAGATACTTGGTTTTAAATTATTACTAACAAAATAATTGAAAATCATAATAATGTTTGTATTGTAATTGTTGTTTACATCAGTCAATAAACGATTTTTGTATTTTATATGTACATATAATATATGTATATACACGTAGACGTAGGTACATATATACGATATGCATATGATCATGTGTTATACAGTATTTGATGTACATGTGTATGTATAAGCATAGAACATTGAGTGTGAGAAAAATGCGATTAGAAGAAAAAAATTAGTTTTTCTTTCTACAGAATTTCTACATACATATATGAACATTGAACACACAATTTGCGAGCAGGTGCACTTCAGTAGTATGTTTATGCTGGTTCTGAACCAGGGGATGTGGTGGATGCTGACGTCACAAAGGCATTGATCTTGTCTTGTCTTGTCTAGACGAAGGGTGTGCGTGTGTTGTTGTAGTGATAATGATAAACTAGTAGCAGGGGTTACTTTAGGGTACATATTCAAGCATGTGTTTTATGTTGATTATTACTAAGAGCAGTGTGTGTGGGTGTGTACGTGTGGTGTGTGTGGGTGCGATAAAATAAATAAATTTTAATCCCTATTTAATAACATTGTGAAACTAGTAAAAGAGTACTATATTGATAGAAAAAAGGATTTTTATATTTAAAGAATTTAAATGGATCCAGGATTTAATTTTTTTCCCATGACTATTGACGGTTCTAATAAAATAGTGTAATTTATGGCTTTATGGTGAACCAAAAAATTTCTTTCTAGAAACTATCCTGGGTTTTAATTTAAAAGGAGTTTAAATGGATTCAGGATTTAAATTTTTTCCCATGACTATTGACAATCCTAATAAAATAGTGTAATTTATGTCTTGAGAAACTATCAATGGACTTAATATAATAGTATAATTTATGGCTTGCGTTAATATTAGATTATTCCAGAAATTATTCCGATTGGTTAATTTTTTAGAGTGGGGGGTGAACTGATTATTCTAGAAATTATTCTGATTGGTTAATTTTTTAGAGTGGAGGTGAACTGATTATTCTAGAAACTGCTGTGATTGGTTATAGAGTTTTTCATTTTTACTAAATTTTGAAATTTTCTAGTATAAATTCACCCGAGTTTTGGTAAAAATTCACAGTTCAGTTTTACTAGTTAAAAGTTTAACAAGTAGAGTCAAAAATTTTTATTTAAAACAAAATGGAAAAGAATCAAATTGAAACTAATATTGCTGAGTCAACAGCAAATGCAGAAAAATTACCAAGACGGAAGAAACTGTCTTGGAAAGATAAAGAAGAAGAAGTTCCGGAAAAAAAGTTTGCTTCTTCAGTTGAAGCACTTAACTCTGCTCGTAGAATATATTTAAACTTATCAAGCATGGAAATGAAAAAACCATACAGAATACCAAAATCCGTCATGTTATCAACAACTTACGGCAATAGAATTTTATTGAATTTGGAGGATAATATGAAACTGTTTTTACCCGAAAAATATAGCTCGTTATACAAACATTTTGAAAAGGATATGAACGAAAGAAAACTACTTATTATCAACAATGGACAAATTGGAAAGGCATACGATTTGGTTTTTAAAGAACAAGAACTTGAACAAAATGATGACGAAACGTTCCACTATGATGACTACAAAATTTACACACAATATAAACTGCCTAAGTTTTATAATGCATTTTAACTTGAAGGTTATAATATAGTATGATTTAGAAATAGTAATTTTAGAGTATAAATTATTGAACAAAAAATTTCAATAAGTTAGTTTTAAATTAGCTATACAAGTGTGCAAGTTAAAAAATTATTATTATAGTTTATATTGAAGAAAGTCATTAAATTTAACGAATATGACTGTTGACAAAATAGAAAACTTTATACTTGATTTTAATGATGTCATACTTGATGAACGTAAAAAAGAATTATTAGGACAATTAGAATTTTTGAAATTTTATGGTAAAAAGGCAAAAATTATTTCAATCTATGGACTCCATTATGCTGATTGTCCTTGGTCCAAAAGTACTACTACTTCTGGACCTGACACATGCAGTTGTTGGAATGTACCACGGATACAGCAAAAAGCAGAAAAATTTATGAATTTATATTATAGAATAAGAGGAATTAAATTAATATATGAATAAATAAAGAAAAACACATTTGTTAAAATCAAAATACATGTTTTATTTAATATACAGTATACATACACGTAAACATTTTACAATTATTGATTATTATTTACCCACGAATTATGTCCATTAGAATATCCTAATTATGTAACAACAATAAAAAAAATGTTCTCTTCATTTTTGAAAATTTCCAATTAATTAATTATTAAATTAAATCTTTTTTATCAATCCATGCATTATGTTCATTGGTAAAACCCAACCATTTTACAAAAGCTTTATTATTCTTTTGTTTTATGATTTTTGCAATGAGAGATGCATCTGGATACTTTGTTCGAATTAGTTCTTGTTCATAAAATCTACCTTTTATTGGATTTCTTTAATAATCTTCTAAAATATACGTAACAGGGTTTGTCTTTTGAATTTTATTGATTTTAAAAACTTCAGTTGACCAGTTAGGTGTGTAACCTTTTTCAAACACATGTTTAAATTTACTAATGCGAACTTGATCGCCAACTTTATACTTTGGTTTACGAAAAACTTTTAAATTAGCATTTACTGTATTTAACAATGTTTTTTCGTTTTTGAAATCAACATCAACTGGTTTCATTTGAATAGTCCTGTGTTTTATGTTAGTGTATAATTTTACTCATTCGTTTATTTTATCAATCCATCGATAAGTACCATGCATACTAAATTCTTTCCACATCATTGACTTCAAAGTTCTGTTGAAACGTTCAGCAATTGAGGCTTTCATTGTGCTGTACGTTGAATAATGGTTAATATTATATTTATTCATTAAATTTTGAAAATGATGATTATAAAACTCTTTGCCGATATCGCTTTGTAAATTATGTGGTATTCTATTTGACGAAGTAAATATCTTTTCCATTGCTTTGGTTACATTTATGCCATTTTTACTTTTAAGGGGAATCGCCCAGGCAAATTTTGAAAAAGTGTCAATTACAGTCAACAAAAAGCGATAACCTTTATTATTAGCAGAATAAGTACCCATTTCAACTAAATCTATTTGCCAAAGATCATTTATTCCTTTTGTAATAACCTTTCTTCGAATAAATCTTCTACGAGCTGATTTATGTAATTCCTCAACTAGTTGTCTTTTGCTCATTTTTTAAACAAATGACGTAATGTTAACATAAGAGATGTATTTATTATTTAATGAAGACCATGTTGTTTAAATAGCGCTGATCTTGCTTTAATAACGTATTCACCTGTATTTTTGTCTTTTTCGATATACAGTGCATTTTGTAAAAGCTGTTTGTAATCAGTAAAATCTTTATGAAAATTAATTAAATCAGTTTCTAATTTTTTTATTGCTTGTAAAAAATTTTTATTTGTGCTTAAATTTTTATCATAATTGTTTGTAATAATTTCTAACTTGTTAATTCTCTGTAAAATATTTTCAATTTCAAGAAAATTTGCTTGACAATTATTTACACATGTTTCTAGTTTTTGTAATTTTTCCGTAAAAATTGTTTTAAATTCATTTATCGTTTAGGTTACGCTTTTATCAAGATTATGCAGTTTTTCTACTAAAAGATTTCTATTGCTATCAATTTCCTGCGAAAGATTTGTTCTTTAAGCTGTTATTTCATTTTCAAAGATTGCTTTTGTAATAGCATCAAAATTTTCAACTGGTAATCCAATGTTTTGTAATCGTTTATATTCTATATCAAAATTTCCATCAGGGGTTAATTTAAATCCAATCCCAGATGAAGGTCCTCGTTCATTATTACTTTTACATTGGAGTCAGAAACGTCCAAACTTATCAACACTCATTTTTTAAATGACACACTCTCTTTGTTAAACATGGTTTTTATACGATAATGTCAGCTTCTTTGAGCTCTTCAATAATTAAAATTATTTCATTTTCATGATTATTGTGACCTGCATCCTGTGAGGCTAACAATAATCTTAATCTGTCTACTAGCTCGTTTGGATCATCCCAATAAATATAATCAGTTTTGCTTCTTGAAAATTTCATTAAACCAGATCCTTTATGTGGATTTCATAATCTTTTAATAAACTGATATTTTTTACTTCGAGTTCCTGAGATTCGTTTGTTTGCATCGTAATCACGTTTCATAGCATTTGTACTATTTAAGATTTGTACATAGGTCCCTATGTTTTCAATAGTATATACTCCTTTACGAGGACTTTTTGTAAATATTAACTGTATTAAACCAGGTGTAAGTTTATAACAATGTAACAATATTTTCATCATCTATTACAAATGCTGAATCACCTATTTTCTAAGTATTTGTATCGTGATCTAACTGAGGACCATACTTGTAATCAATTTCATTATCTTTCAAATTTAAACTCTTTATAATACTGTTAGGTGAATTTGTAAACGCAAGAGGTGTACGTATTGTGTAATCATCAAATTTATCTGAACCTGAAGCTTGTAAATCAATTACCCTCGGTTGTAGAATACCTTTTGGTGTAGAAAACGGTGTGTTGAAATTATCGTTTAAGATTTTTGAATTGTCAAACGGTATTTTAGTTTTTTCAGGTTTTATTTTCTTATTTTGGCATGGTGTTTCATTTTCATAATCACCTTCAAAATTATTCTCTGTTTTTTCTTTAAGTTTTGCATTGAGTCTTTCTTTGAGATGTTGTGTAATTTGTTAAAATGTATTTTCTAGACGGAAATCAGTTTCTGCTTTTACTCTTTTTAGTGTTAGATATTTTTTTCTAATTTCTTTTCTTGTTTTGATTATATCCTTAATCAAATTTTCATCCATTTTAAACAGCTAATGTACGAAACAGTTTTAAACAGGTATATACGAAACAGCTATAAAACAGCTACAAAAGAGCTTTAAACAGTTATAAAACAGCTATGAAACAGCTTTAAACAGCTATGAAACATGTTGAAGCAGCTATAAAACAGCTATGAAACAGCTTTAAACAGCTATAAAACAGCTATAAAACAGCTATGAAACAGCTTTAAACAGCTATGAAACAGCTCTAAAACAGCTATGAAACAGGTTGAAACAGCTACAAAACAGATTTTAAACTAATTATAGCGTTTTGTGTTCGTGATGATCAGTTTCTTTGTAGTTCACTTACATAAATGACTAAAACTTTCTTATTACTCTGTTTTTATACATGAATAAAGATGTCAAACCCTTTTCTATATCTTCCTCTGTTTAGTTCATTATCTTTACTAATTACTAAGAATCCATATTTATCCTTCCAACATTCGGAGCACACTTCACGAAATTTTTCATGTGACATATCCGTGTTAACATGATCAGTATATATATGTTTTAAGTTTACATCATCTTGTTTAAAAGCTATTATTAAATTTGCATTATCTCGTATCAGGTGTTTTGGAATACGTGTGTATGTCTGACATAAATAAAAACTGTCTACATCCCTATGTCGACCCATACAAAATATTCTCGTACATTGTTTTGTTTTTCACATGCGACATCGTCAAATACAAATATAGAATTACTTTTAGGTTCATTTGGAGGTATAACATCGTTATTTTCAGTGAATGTGTAATAACCAAGTCCCTTTATAGGTGCTAGTATGCGTTTCAAATATTCGATATAGAGATTTCGAATAAATATATATGTTTTCAAATTTAAGACCGTATGGATGTTCGAGTCAACTAATCATGACATTTGTTTTACCACAGTTAGATGGACCTACAACAATAGCTCTAATACTGTTCGGTAGTAACGTACTGTGTCTAATTTTACTGCTGTTATTGTTTGTTTTAAAGTCTACGTTTTTTACTGCTAACGTGTCACGTTGTTCAATAAGTCGCATTCTGGATAGTAACTGAACGAAGTGTTCTATAAATACTGTATTTATAGCTTAATTGTCATCATTTCACTTTAGTCTTTGAAACGATATAAAATGATTTATCATAAAAATAAATTTGTTATTCGTTGTCCAACGCACAAAGAAAAAGGATTACTTAATTCATTAATAAACAAACTCCCATTTGAATTACATCTTCCTGGCTATCAATATTGCGGTCCTGGTACAAAACTAAAAAAACGATTAGAAAGAGGAGATCCAGGAATAAATCCACTATACGGTGCTTGTAAAGAGCACGACATATTTTATTCAAAACATCTTGATATCGACAGTCGACATACAGCTGATCGCCTTTTGGCGGAAAAGGCTTGGGAAAGAGTAAAGTCTAAAGACGCTAGTATTGGTGAGCGTGCAAACGCTTTGTTTGTGACGAACGCAATGAAGACAAAAGTAAAACTTGGAATGGGTGTTAAAACTAAAATTAAAACTAAAACTAAAAAACAAATAGTCAAATCAAAAGAAAAAAAAAACTCTTTCATAACTCTTTCATAACAAAACAATGGAAGCAATAGCAATGGAAAAAGGATTAAATTTGAAACCATACAGAAAAGGATTTGGACTCTTCTTAAGACCTTATCCAATAAACTTTTAAATAAGCTACCTAATAGACCTCTTAACGAACTTGATTTAAATAGATATTCAAAATTTATTCCATATTTTCGAGGTGTTTTTATGCGCAATAGATTATAAAAAAAGCCTTGGAAAAAAGAATGTGGAGTTATAAATTTAGATGATGCAATTAGGCCAGGTACGCATTGGGTAGCTTATTACAAAAACAATAAATATGCTAAATATTTTGACAGCTTTGGGAATTTAAAACCTCCTTTAGAAGTTATAGAATATTAGGTAGTAATATAAGATATAATTACAAGAGACAATAAAATTATAATTTAGTTAACTGCGGACATTTGTGTTTAAAGTTTCTGTGCAGCAAATATAAAGAATATATATAAATAAAGTGAATTTTTATAAATTTGTTCAGTATATTTTTTATCATATGGCGAAAAAGGTGTTTTAGTCCTCAAGTAAAAATTTTTTTTTTTACATAAGTGGAACTACGCTTATCGTCAAAATCGCATGCGACCGCGAAAGGTTTAATAGACGAATTGTTCAAACTAGCGAAGTTCTAAATCCAATTCTTACGTCTGCTCATCGACAAAAAGTATATGATCAACGGTTTAAATAGAAGGTTCACAACACAAAATTAATCACTCAACTGACATCTTTCAAAATGTCAATTACATTAACTCTTACTGGAAATATTTCAGTTCTTAGCTCAGAATATTTCCCTCCTATAGATTTACTAATCAACTATATTTGCGGACTAGTTGACTTTTATACTTATAATTACATTCCCAACGTTGATCGTAACAATAATTTATTTCATATAGGCAATGAAGTTATTACAATACCTGTGGGGTCTTATGAAGTTGATGACATTGCCAATTACTTGCAGAAAGAGCTGGCAAAAACAGAAAGTAAACCTACAGTCGAAATTCATGCAAACAACAACACACTCAAAAGAGAAATTAAAAGTACAGAAAACATTTACTTCAACAGGAAGCAATCTATTGGTCAACTTCTAGGATTTACTAAAACAGAATTATCTGCAAATGTATTACATGTATCTGATTTACCAGTAAACATCACTAAATGCTATACGAATTGAATGTAATTTAGTAACAGATTCCTACTGTAATAATATAGGTAGGTAGGTAGGTAGAGGTGGCCGCCCGCTCGCTTCCGAGCAAGCACACTTAGGCCAGAAAGGCCCATTGTGATACCACACCAGGAAGCTTACAGATCGAACCACCTCGAGCGCTTCAGAAAGCCCAGAAGCCTCTTGACAGAGATCTCCTCTAAACAAGAGAGATCTTGAAAGAAGGCTGCTCCTAAAAACAATTCTCTATTTCTAGAGAGCGCCATACAGTGGCAGAGGAGATGCTCAACGCTTTCCTCCTCCTCTTCATCTTGACATGCTCTGCAGAGGTCATTAGAGGGAGCATTAAGCCTTCTGGCATGTTTGCCTATGAGGCAATGTCCCGTCAAAACTCCCACTAGAGCTCTAACAGTTCTCCTATTATGCGATAACAGCTCCCTAGAGAGTTATAATATACCTCTGCATACTCTTCATGAGTTTTCACCGGATGTTGGTCCAGTGTATAAAATAACAGAGGTTCCTAAAAATGTAATTTATTTACCAGTTAACGTTAAACAAATCAGATCGATCGTAATTAGAATTGTTGATCAAGACGGAAATTTAATAAATTTCAGAGAAGAAAATATTACAGTCAGATTACATTTCAAACCAGAATAAAAAAAGAAATGATTCTTTATAACAAAAATATAAATATAAATCCAACACATCGTAGAAATGTTGCTAGTTCTAGTTCTACTCTTAAAGGAGTAACATCGAAATCGAGAGCTAAATTAACTATTGAAAACAGAAAGTTTCTTGAACCTCTGGGATTTGTTTTAAAAACTCATAATGAGTGATATACTGAATATTTCACAAAAACCTTATTATGATGAACGAATAACAAAAAAGGAGTATCATACTTACTCTCCTTTTGTAGACTCTTTTAAAAATAATGATAAAATACGGATTTCAATACAAAATCAAGATCTTTATGTACTTCCAAGTGAAAGCATTATTTACATTGAAGGTACACTGAAAAAAATTGATGGTACATATTTAGCTGACTACAAACTTAACAATAATTGTACAGCCTATTTATTTGATGAAATACGTTATGAGTTAAATGGTGTCGAAATTGATCGTACTAAAAATATTAGAATTACTACTTCATTAAAAAATAATATATCATTAAATCAAAACGAAAGTTCTATGCTTCATAATGCGGGATGGTCACCTAACGAAACTATAAATCCTACATCTGTAAATTTTAGTTTTTGTATTCCTCTGAAAATGTTATTAGGTTTCGCAGAAGATTATAAAAACATCATTACAAATGCAAGACATGACTTGATTTTAATTCGTGCAAGAACAGACTTAAATGCAATTCAAACAACAGTCGAGGGTTCTAAAATTACAGTTACAGAAGTGATGTGGACAATACCACATGTTAGTGTATCAGATGAAGAAAGACTTCGTTTACTACACATCATCTTGTTTGGACTGTTTAGACTACACCACAATTAGAAAAACCCCGATTTGTGATTGTTGCTTTACAAACAGACAAACAAAATCGAAAAGAGAAGGATGCTAGTAAATTCGATCATTGTAAACTTACTAAAATAAAAGTTTATTTAAATTCTGAAACATATCCGTACGATAACTTAAATATTATGTATGACCGTAATCGGTATGCTTTACTGTATGATATGTATATGAAATTCCAAGAATCATACTATGGTAAAGAAAACCATCCATTACTAAAATGGAGTGAATATAAAGAAATAGCACCAATTGCTGTTATTGACTGTTCACATCAAAATGAAATTGTTAAATCTGGTCCAGTAGATGTGAGAATAGAACTGCAAACAGATGGTAATATTCCAGCAAAAACAAATGCATACTGTTTACTTTTACATGATAGAATAATTGAATACAACCCACTTAATGGTGATGTACGAAAATTAGTATAATAAAAGAAGAAGCATGAGCATTTGCAAATTAGTTATTAGTTGGTCAACGGAGATAAAACATCATATAAAATGAAAAATATTGTCGTCATAGATATACAAGCATTTAAAACTCAAAATAATAAATTCATTGTAAAAGAATTAGCAATATCATATAATGTACGAGATTTTCAACATTTTTTAATTAAACCGCCATACGAGTATTCATCTTTACCAGTAAAAGAACAAAAACAAGTTAATTGGTTAACAAAAAATTATCACGGATTAAATTGGGATGAAAGTTCCATGTCTTTAAGAAGTTTGATATATTTTTTATTAAAAAACCTGAAAGACACAATAATTTACGTTAAGGGTAGAGAAAAAAGATTATTTATAAGCGAAACACTTAAGAAAAAAATTATAGTTCATGATTTAGATGAATTAGGATGCCCAAGTTTACATACTTTACATCATAACCATCCTAATGTTCTACGATGTGTTATACATGGCGGTCGTTGTGCTTTGCAAAATACATTTATTTTAGGACATTATGTAGATGCAAATTTAAATGAAACATTGTATTTCTTTTTTTGTTTTTTTCAATAAAATTTATTAAAATTATATATAAACTTATACTACTCTTTTTTATTTTTCACTTAACCTATAATGACCTGAAGCATAAGTGCTTATACCATCTTCATTCACAAGACGCTTATCATCTATATAACTTAATGATATCTTATGTACATTTTAAGTATATAACGTATGTATGTATATAAGACCTAAAAACTAACATGCTACCATAAAATAATTTTTTTCCATATAAACAGTCCCTATAATTTTCTAAACTTAAATTATCTACAATTGTTTTCTTAACACCTTTTGCTTTCTTAACTACATTACTATTTTCTACATCTATTGAGTACATTTTTGCCTTGAGACCTATAAATTCTTTCATTATTCTACCATTATTTTCATCTTTCATTAATCGTAATACTTTTTTGTTTTTTAATGGGATGTTATATGGATTATCTGGAGCATCATCTGATGTATCAAATCTGCCACCAATGTCGCCTTTAATATCGTTATAGAAATCTTCAGTTTGTATAGTGTAAACAAAAGAAAGTTTAACAAAATATTCTTTTCATATTTAGGTTTCATATAATTATAGTGAGATTCGTACATTTTCCATTTTGATAATTCTAATACGGTAAATCCTAAATAAATCGGTTTGTTGTAATACGTTTGTACTCGGTTCATTTGAATAGCTACCATGTTTTGTGTAAATTGAGCTAAGCTATGAAAATTTGGTTTTAAACGTTTACCGCAGTTTTCCCAGTTAGTTACAATTTTTACATCCTTACGCTTATCAACATTTTCCATTGTTTTTCCGTACACTGCATTATTTAACAACTTGAAAAAGTTTTTCTCAAAAGCATTTTTAGCTAGTGTACGATGATAAGTGTTTAAGTCAATATATATTTTTAACCAGCATGATTGTCTAAACTGTAAGACTCTATGAATTTTAACTATTTTTAATCCATGTTGAACACATTGTTGTAAATTTCTATAATGTATTATGTAATTTTGTTTGTTGGTTACATCTGTTATCAATTTTGAGAATTTAGATCCCGGACTCTTTTTATTTTCTACACAAAATGGTAGATCATTGTGTTCATCATGTATTTCTTTTGGATATTCCAAATCAACTTCAAGAATGTATCCAATGTTAGAATTATCTGATATAAGATCTGTTTTGATGTAAGATCTGATTGAATTATCTGTATTGATGTAGGATTTATTTTTTCTGGATTTTCAACCCATTTAAAGTCTGAATAAGTTAAAGCTTGAGACATGGCCCATCCATACAAGTTGTTTGCATCCACGTATGCCAAGTACTTTGAAGGTTTAGTATTATCAAAGCCTTGCATATACTTATTGTTTGCCACTGAATGTCTATGTGAACATTGTGTTATACCTCCTCTAATACCTTTCTTGATAAAGTTATACATATTAATGTCTGGTAAAAGTTGAAGATTTATTCCTGTTAGTTTAAGCGTAGCGTCCCACGATAATCCAGGTGTTGTATAGTATTGACAAGGGTCTAATGAATATATATTTTTGCATACTTTTCTAAAGTTTTCGAAAACATCGGTTAAAAGTAGCACATCTGTTATCAAATAAAGCTCTAAATAATCCCAAAGACTTTTACAGTTGAATTTTTTCCAAATCGTCAAAGCATGTAAATAATCTGCGTCATTACATTTGCTATTTGTCAACTTATTGTTGAAATTTTCTTGTGCAGGTAAAGAAGGCTCATCCAAACGTTCCCACGAGTTAATGTATTCATATGGAAATACTCCTTTTCTTGTTATCATCTTAAATGCTTCCTCTTCTGGATACATTGATTTGACAACTTCAAAATCTTGTGGCGTTAAATTTTTAACTAAAGAATCTAAGCTAGATTGCATGAACCTGGCAGAATCTAAAAATCTTAGCTCAATTGTATCTGTATCATTTACGTGAATACGTTTTGATAAGGATACATATAATTCTTTATTTAGTGGTATTAAATTTATATCTCCATCAATGTTTGAAAGTTCTTTGACAAACAAATGACAGTCGTATCCAGAGAAATTATGAAACAAAATAGGGAAAAATTTTGGTACTCGGTAGCGCAAATTACATTCATTGTGAGCTGGACCTCTGTATTTGCCCGTTAAATGACAATGATCAGCAACTCTAATATTTCCTAAAAACTTTTTGCATATGTGGCACAGTTTGCTTTGTTCTTGTATTTTAAGTTGATATGGTGTTAGAGGATTCATAGACTTTGGTTTCATAATGTAGTTATGATAAATGTGAAGTATGTCTTCAACCAATGGTTGTACAAATTTTGATGGTGAGTCTTTTCCTTTATACACTTTCAATTTATTTAAACTATTGTCATACGAGCATTTTATATAGTACGCAAATGCACAAAGGAACATGCTGTTGATTGTTTGTTGTAGATGACGCTGATGGATTAGGTAGACGAGAATTTACATCTTGAAGAATACATTCAAAGTCTGCATAAAGTGTGAATGGGACTTCTAACTGACGTTCGTATTTTTCAAATTTTAGTTCACATTTTTCAGGTGATGGCATCAAAGTAACAATCTTGCTGCATTCGTTTATGTATGTTTCATAAGCCTCATTGCTATAAAAATGTTGTAAGCAAGAGTTGCATAAATATAACATACTTTTGTTTTTTGATAATTGAAACTTTTACATTTATATTGTAACGTAAAGATCAATTTTTCATATTAGTAATTGCATACTTAATTGTTTTGAATCATCATAATTTGCTACTATGTACATAACTTCTTTTGTATATTTCTTGCTTTTCTATTATCACTCAGGCAGTTAGGTTACATACACTATTGTTAATTCTGTATCATTACACTTATGTACATATATTCTACATAATTTTTTCCCTTGCTTATCAATTAATATTAATATTGTACATTTGATCTCACTCGATTTTTGCTTTATAATACTTTGTAAAATAAATTTGTAGATTTTTATTAATCTCTCTTCTGGTTGCAATCGTCATCGAGTACGGTCAGATTTCGATTTTTGATTGTACATATTTTTTTCGGTATTCAATAAATTTTATAAAGTAAATTTAAAGTTGCGATTTTTTATTCAATTTTTTTGTGAACAGTCAACTTTGGTACTTGCTTATAGGAATATTTCAATGAGCTTTGGGCAGTATATAGTTCTTATCAATCGATTCAAATTGTAATTCAAAAGAAGTTTAGATTAAATTTTCTCTCATATATTTCTCATCATATCTGATTTCTTAATTCTTAGCTTAGAAAGATACTATAGTAATTGGATGAAACCAATTGGACGAAGCAAAAGCAAGTAACAAATTTCAAGTATATGTATGTGCTTACATGTAATTTTACCAAATCAATTTTACCAAAGCAAGTAACAGCGGTTACTACTTCTTGGTTTTTAAACCATCATTCAACGTTAGCAGCCTTGTGAAGCTGAATCGATTATTTGGAATTGAATTGAATCTTGATGCATGCAACATCATGTTTTTGTTACTTGCTTTTTGCTTCATCCAATTGGTTTCTTTCTTTATTTAAGCATTTAATAAGCTTGAATTAATGATCCTGATACATTTCTACGATAGCACTGGAAAGACATTCATGAACTTAATTTTTTTACCGTCTGCATCGACGACGCATTTATGAAAGTATCCGATATGTATAGAGGTATATGAGTATGCATTGTGCTTGGATGTCCTACAAATATTTATACACATTTAATATTATGTACGACTATTCAATGTAATATATCGCACGTATATATATATATATATGTAAATAACGTGTACAGTCCTTACATTCATTTTCTTTTCAACTAAATATTTTTTATTGCAATTAACGTATGTACATATACTTATTATTATTACTTATTTATTGTCAATATGTATGTATTGACACATATTATAAAATAAATTATTTGAATAATCAACTGCTCAAATTTTCTTTTAATTTTTTCCTGATGCAAATGTTATTTATTCAATTACCAAAAAGAATCTATACATACGTGCGTGCTAAAGTGTATGTGTGTACTATTATATACGTATGTGCTAAAGACTGAATGCATGTACATATTAATTATATGTATATATAGTATACACACACGATGCACACATATCGTATAAACACATAAATACACATGCAGTAAACATTCGCATATACATATACCTATAGCTGCATACGCATATACCTATCATATGTATGTTTATTAATTAAATGCTTTAATCATACACATCGTACTTGTTGTTGTAGGTTTTGTGGTTTGCAGCGTTTGATATAAATAAGCATACAATAGATGTTTTATTGTAGCTGTAATCAAATGCAAGAATACATTTAGTGTAATATCTGTAATAACTTTTTTTATTTTTGCTCTCAAAAGGTAGATTTCTACGTTTGTCAGGGTATTTAATTTATAGGAAGCACTGATTACCTAAGACACATACATTAATGCAAACATATGAAAAACAGCATAAGTTCATTATAAGAAGTAATGAAGAGGATATTCAAACATGTAGATCTTATTTTCAGTATATTCTAAGAACATAGCTATTGATATATTTTTAACTGGTTTTACATTTAAAAAAGCGAAGATATGTTACAAAAAAAAGGTCTTTACTTTCATTTTCAAAAGGTAGGTAAGAATTTTTATCATCCATGTATGAAAAGCGTACGGCTACAATCTACCTACTTAACTATGTTGCATACTATACAATCAACAAATTATTATATGTTATATTATGTTAAGTTTAGTATGTACATACGTATGTACATGCAATGTATGTACTTACATACATATATGTATGTATATGTTGTGGCTTTGAAGAATAAAGCACATACATACATATTGATATACATGTGTAATGTGTACATATTTATGTTTTTGACTTTTTTTGAATAGATTGAAAGTTTTTTCGATCAGCTGGTAAATCGGAACCTTAAGAAAAAATATGAACTCGAGAGCAAAATTATTGCGGCTTCAAAAAACTAAAGATAATTTTAAAAGAATTACATTACATGACCAAATTGATTGTTTGGAAAACGTAAGCAACCATCCGAAAACGTTCGCTAAAATGATACTCTCAAAGGAGACTACTAAACCATATAGTGAGGAAGAAAAGACACTAAGTCAATGTATTTACTTCAGATCTTCGGCAGGCTTCAAATTTTTGAGAGAATGCCTTGAAATGCGTCTTCCTTGCGTTTCCTCCTTACAAAAATGGATCAAAATGGAAAATATTCAACCTGGCCCAAATACTTCTATTTTACAGGAACTATCAAGTAGTCAAGTTTCTAAACTTCCTGAGCGTGAAAAAAATGTAGTCTTGATTTTTGATGACATGTCTATCCAAGAAAATTGGACCTATGATAAGCATGCTGACAAAATAGATGGATTTGTTGATTACGGAGAAGGGAGAAGAACAGATATAAGTGCAAACTCTGTTTGTGTTTTTATGATCCGTAGCATTGTAGGAAAATTTAAACAAATTTTATATTATGTTGCTTGCCCTAATTCTATTCCAGCAAATGTTTTAAAATTGGGAGTAGAAAATTGTCTGAAAATATGTAAATCGATGCATTTAACTGTTAGGTCTATTTGTTGTGATCAAAGGCCTACAAATCGTAAATATTTTAGTTTGCTGGAAATATCCTCTGAAAAACTCTTTTTTACAACAAATGAAGAAAACAGCAAAATTTTTGTACAATATGATTATCCCCATTTGTTTAAAAGTTTGAAAATAATTTTCCTGATAAAGATCTTAGTACACCTGATGGAATTGTGAGTTGGCGTTTAATTGAATTTTTATATGAAAATGAAAAAAATGAAGTTACAAAAATTTGTCCAAAACTAACTTACTCACATATTCATCCCACTAATTTTGAAAGAATGAGTTTGAAACTGGCTGTACAAATTTTAAGTCATAGTGTTGCAGCAGGAACTAAAACTTTCTTAGCACTAAACATATTTCCCGATGAAATAGCTAAATTTGCTTCTTCAACTGCATGCTTTATTGAAAAAATGAACAAACTTTTCGATATTCTCAATGGCTAACTACCAATAAAAAGGAATTCTACAGAAGTGGTAGAATTTTTGAAAAAAATAAAGTCTTAAATTGCAGACATTAAACCTAATAGGGCATATTGTTTCGACGGTTTGATAATAACTTGACGCTGAACCAAACCAAGGGTCTTGTTTACTGCAATTTTCTCACTGAACTAAGTACAGATGACATTGTTAACGAACTTAAGGATCAAAAAGTTAGTAAATGTGAAAAAATCAAAAAATACACCAATGGCACCCCCAAGAACACGCCACTTCACATCATTACATTCAACACATTTACGCTACCCAGCAAACTTGACATCGGCTTCTTAAGCGTTCCAGTCAAAGCATATATACCTAAACCCATGCAATGTAAAAATTGTCATAGACTTGGGCATACTAAAAACAGGTGTACAGCTCCAGCCACGTGTCAGGTTTGTTCTCTACCAGAACATTACCCTACACCTTGCACTAAATTTGAATGCATCAACATAGTAATTCTCAACATAGCTCAACCAACCCCAATTGCCCTAATTATGTTAAAAGAAAACAAATTTTAGAACACAAAACAATTAAAAGATGTACGTACGAAAAAGCTGCTGAATCTATCAACAACAAATACGGTTCACAACATATACAAGACGCTTCCCCTACAGAAACATTAGAAGACGCTTTAATAGAAAAACAAAAGAAATCACAATCATTAGTATACCAAAAACTTCAAAACACACCTACAGCTTCGCACATTGCTAATTCTACGATTCATCCTCACGACTCAGCACAATCATCCTCCAATCACATGTCACACCAAACAATCAATACTACACACAACATTTTATTTCAACCAACACATCAATCAACACATCAATCAACACTTAACACACAGTTCAATCTAAATCATACTAACACTATCATTAAGCCAAATCAACCGTTACCAAATAATAATACTAATACCCTTAGTCCACTATCAGTAACCGATCTTGTTATAAAAAATTAACATCAATTTTATGTTTTTAACCCCCAAACACACGAAATGAACTTGCTGCAGTGGAAAATTAATGGTTTCTACAACAACTATAACTATCTTTTTAACCTAATACGCAACTTTTCACCAGATATTATTTTTCTCCAAGAAACTCATCTAGCTTCTAACAAACCGTTGACCCCTATTAAAAACTACCTCTCCTACACCCACAACCTTCCTTGCAATATAAACAAAAACAAAAGTGGAGTCGGTTTATTAATCAAAAATTGTATACCACATAAACATATCAAAATCAACTCCGATCTTTAAACATGTGCCGCCGAACTTCTCACCAATCCACCCCCTTCAGTTGTCTCCCTGTATATCCATCCTTCTCAAAAAATAAACACACAACAACTTCACGATATCTGTAAACAACTTAAGCCTCCCTTTGTAATAATGGGGGACTTCAATGGATGGAACCCTTTATGGGGATCCAAATCCTACAATCTACGGGGTCATATCATCGAAGATTGGCTTATCAACTCTAATCTTACAATTCTCAACAACGGCCAACCTACTCATATTTCCACACACGCCACCTTCACCCACGAAGATTTATGCATCTGCTCCTCCCACCTAGCTCCCCAATTCATTTTCCGTATCCTTGACGACCCCTTTGGAAGCGATCACTTCCCCATTCTTCTCTCCTCCCACCCTTCCTTCATCCCCACTACCTGCCACATATCTCGTTTCAAAACCAAGGCTGCCGACTGGAACAAATATCGGTTTGGCTTGACACCTATCTTAATAATGCTGCTATTTCTCACAACATCAACAAAGAGGGCGCCACTATCAAAAAAGCCATTCTCTATGCAGCTACCACATCTATTCCAATAACCACCCCATTTTCCAAGCTTAGAAACCGTTCCCACCCTTGGTGGAACAACGACCTCTATATTTCAAATCAAGCAGGGAAACAGACCTGGTACCTTTTTAAAAAACATCCCACCGTTACAAACCTCGTAGACTACAAAAAACGGAACGCCATTTTTTAAAGGCTTGTCAAAACAGCCAAATCAAACTCTTGTAACAAATTTACAAGCCAAATCAATCCTTTGACCTCTACTGCCAACCTGTGGAATATCGTGCGTGCCATAGAAGGTAAAAAACCACCCCCACCTTCTTACCAGACAATCCTTAACCATATGCCTGGACCCAATTCCCCTGACTTAGGCCATATTTTCGGTTCTCATTGGAGTAAAATTTTCAGCCGCCCTAATTCTTCCACCCACCCTCAAACATCTGTCCCACAAAACACAAACCTTTTCCCTAATTCCAAATCTAAAAAAATAGAAGACAATATTAGCCTCACAGAATTGCTACTTGCCTTAAGGCAGGTTAAAGGCACCACACCAGGTTCAGACAAAATTTCCTACCCCATGTTGCAAAACCTTTCTTCCCCGGTTAAATTAAGACTGCTCGCTTTATGCAATAAAATTTTTAACTCTGGTATCATCCCACACACCTGGAAAGTAGCCACAGTTGTTCCCATACTTAAACCCAACCAACCCTCTACCAACATTAAATCCTACAGACCCATATCACTACTCAGTTGTCTCAGCAAAGTTCTAGAAAAAATTATTGCCAATCGACTCTACTGGTTTTTAGAAAACTGTTCTGCTTTCAATCCCCATTAGGTTGCCTACAGAAAAGGGTGTGGCACCATCGATGCCTGTTTGCTTATAGACCACCTTGCACACAAAGCTTTATCAGTCATGTCCCACGCTACCTTGCTTTCGCTTGATTTTGACAAAGCTTTTGACCGTATATACAAGGAAACCATCTTAAATCAACTCATCAAATTTTCGGTAGGACCCAAAATATACAATTACATCTTCAGTTTACTTTCCAACCGCAGATTTCAAGTGAGAGTCAATGGGGACTATTCTTCCACATTTAACATCAACGCAGGCATTCCCCAAGGCTCCCCTATTTCAGTTTTGCTTTTCAAGATCGGTTTCCATGAAGTCAGCCAAATAATAAAAAAATATAATTCCCTTCACCATTGCCAGTCTGACAAGCGCCAATATCGTGTTCAACATGTATATGTGTGTGTGTTGATACACATATATAGCAATTTTTTTTTTCAAAATTTTAATGGCCGCGAATTGTTTGAAATTTGATATAATTTTGGGTGTTAACAATTTTAATGAGTAATTTTATTGAATGTTTATACACATTTATATGTTTTCATGAGTGAAATTTTTTAGCATTTTGCCGTCGGTAAAATGCATGTCGTGATTTACTTTTATCACTTCAAGTGAAAATTTTAGAATCTCATATGTTTATTTACTTAATAATTGACTGTTAGCTAAGCATATAAAGAAAATTTTAGAATTTTGATATATTTATCTTGTTTCTTTTTATATTATAATTCGATACTAGTACCATCTTTCATTATGACCTTTGTCGATGGAATTCTTATTTGTATATCCTCCTTGTTTATTGCACTTTTAGGGTTTGTTTTGCCCTTACTGTTCTGGAATGGTGAAGGTTCCGTATGCGCTTGTGCTAAAGGTTCTATGGTTGTCCCTTTGGGTTCCCCCATTTTGCAACATGTTACTTTGATTTTTTTGCTTATTTTTATTATTAGTACACACATTATTATAATTATTATTATTGTTAGTACTCCACTGTTTACATTAGTTTGAAACGTTATTTTTTCCTCATTTCTTCTCTGCTCTGTTAGCAGTATTTCATTTTTTAATTCATCGATATCTTTCCCTTGCTCCAATAATCGGCTGTTATCATTCATTATGTGCTTTGTTGCATTTGCTATATTCTGTTGGTTGGTTCTGTGGGGTTTCAAATTTATTTGGAAAGAATCTAGCTCTAAGTTGGATTCTTGTAACATTTCAACGTGCTGGAAGGCTACTGTTGTATCTTTATTACCATCGTATGGTAATTCTCTGTTATCTATTTCAAATGAGCATGGTTCAGTCAGTGACATTACCCCTGTTCCTTTTATCTGTCGCGTGAACTGGATTGATGCGCACTGTATTTTCATTTGGTGTTCCTGTTGAAATACAAATAACCAGGAGTCTTTTTTGTGCAATTTAATCATTGTGTCAGTAAACTGTGTTAGTATTTTTTGTTGACATAAAGTTTTGATTGACTCCGATTTCCTGGTTATTATTGCTGTTAAACAAGTTGTGTCGTGTTCACCACCTAATTTTACTTGTTCTTGTTTGTATATTGTTGTTGTTGAATGAATCCCTGTGTTACATTTCCTGCAGTTTTGTTTAAATTCGTTATAGTTATATTCTACATAGGTATTAGTGGTAGAATTTATTATAAAATTGGCGTTTAAATTAGTAATTGTTGGTAACTGGTTATTTTTAAATTGTGGTATCAAGTGAAGTTTAAATAATTCATTATTTTCTTTGTATATTAAAGAAATTTCGATTTTCACAATTATTCCATCTTCATTCTCTATGGACTGGACATTCACTACTTGTTTTATTAAAGAAAATTTTGCCATTGTAAGGTATTTTGGGTTATTGGCAGTAAACAGTTTAGCTGAAATTAGCAAGGGATGTAGTTGATGCTCGTGTAAACCATTTATTACTATAAATTGCTCACTTAGATGATTGTAGACCATTTGCAACTTTGTCCATACAAATAATAGGATTTGATTTACATCTATCTGTGCTTGTAAATGTGTCACTTTTGTTTTTACCTCCATTATGTCGTCGGTTACTTTTCGTGTAAAATTATTTATTACTGTTATATAAAAAATATCAAATTGTAACACAATTTGTTAAAACATTAGATAAATTCAATAATTTCATACATTTTAAAATTATTTAAATAATTCATAAAGAAAATTCAAAATTATTTCATATATCGATTAATTCTTTGAAACATTTCATTTAAAAGGAAATTTGGGCATTAAACTCATATCCGTTAATTGTATTAACAAAGAAAAATAATTAACAAAAAATAAATATTTCGATTACTCGCCAATTGGGCAATCATTTCATTCATTATTAAAGTTCATAATTCGTTTCAAAAAAAGAAAGTACGCAAAAGTATATATGCCAATATGTTTCAATATAAATTCCTTAGCAACATAGTTCGAAATTATATTTAACCCTTTTTATCAGTAATTTTCCATATTGCAAAATAACATGAAAAATTCATATGAAATACAAAAACAAGAACTAGCAAATTAACGATTTTAACCAAAGTACATAGGTAAATCATAATTAGGACGGAAATATAAAAAACAACAAATATATTACAATATGCAAATTCATTTACATTAAGCTCATAGTAACAATTGTATATATTAATAAGTGCACTGCACTGGCATACAAGGTTCATATTGCACATAATTGTATACCAGCTAATAAGTGCAATAAACTTGCGTACATTAGGAAAGGCTTAAAAGAAAAACGAACAACAATACTAAATAAAGAATATGCAAATAAAGAATTGAAATGTACCGCCCATTTCCCCTACGATTGGTACAGTCATTTATGGTAAATTATATTAATATTAAAATAACGAACTTTGGATTTAATCAGAAATCCAAAACTAGGAGATACTGCAAGCAGTGCAAATTCGACGTTCAAAAATTTTTCTTCCTGGGTACTGGCATCAGTACCCAGTGCTACCGTTTTATTCAAAAAATGAAGTGTAACATAAGAAAATGTATTGAAATATATAAAAAAAGCAAGCAATTTTCAGAAGAAATCATTCAGTACCCACTATAATACCCATGAATCAGCATAGAATGTGAATATGTATGCATATTATATACATACATACGTGCAATATTCTGTACACATCTTTCGACCGTATACAAATTTATGGGTTTATAGATCGTACTTGTATATATTTTCTTGTCTGATATAAAAAGTAAAGGAAAAGTGTAAAATATGAACAAAAATCGACGTAAAAAAAAAGTAATGTACGTATATGAAATATTGTACGATATATGTATGTATGTATGTTAATCTGAAATTACAAATTTTTTACTACTATCCTAGTCTCTGATCTTTAATTCACGTTCATATAAAATACCCATGAATTTATAGTTAAGATACCAAATTCGTATGAAAATATTTACAAACACTCGTATGTAATATATTATTACACATGTATACATCCATATATATAGTAAGTACATGGCTTAAAATTTCTCGAGTTTATTTTGAATATTCTTATACGAAAAAACGACATCCCTTTTTTTAACAACAAATGTACTAAATCATTCTATCATTCATGCCGTCCCCTCTTTCATCGCCCGAACCACTCTATCGGCTAAAAAAATTTTTGAAGCCCCATAAGAATTCTTGCTAAATTTTAAGTATTCTTTAATTTAATTAGCAAAAACAAAATTTAAGTAGGGAAAATTGATAATTGTAATTATTGATAAAATAGTTACGATTATCGAAGTTATAATTTGGATTTGAGACAGTAAAGTTGAAAAAGTAAATTACCGTGGAATTACAAATCGTCTTTGATTAATATGAATTATTTAACTTAAAATATTTTTGAAAATCATTATTAAATTTAAACTTAAAAAAAATTCAGTTAAATTAAATTTATCGTAGTAAAATTCGCCCGTAAAGTATTCAGAATAAAATCGAAAAAATTACAAGTAAAAGATTTTCTATTCGGCATCAAGTTGATTACAGTATTTCGGTTCGGTACAAATTATTGTTGTAAAATATACAATTAATATTTCAGTTAACTTTAAGTAAATATTGTGAACATAGTTGAAGTGATATTTTTAGTGAATAAAGTTTTAAAAACTAAACCACAATCTTTTCAAATAATAAAACCTTAATTTCTTCCCAACTTTCGAAAAACCCTTTTAAATGTTAATACATAACATAACTTCTGCTAAGTGATTTTGGTGTATGGTTAAATTCCTTATATAAGAAGTTGTTGTGTCAAAACTAGATTTTAGTACTGTTATTTGTTTTTTCATTAGGTTAAAATTTTGTTCGTCATGCTTCTCTAGATTTTGTAACCTGTTATAAATTTGTTGTGCATCATTTGAATCCATGGTGCCAAATAAATATTTACTGAGTTTACCAACTCCATCGAACAATTCCCTTTTCTTCCTGTTTTCATTTGTGCCTAAATAGAATTCCAATTCCTCTGTCTGCGTTTTAATTCTTGAAATTGTAGCCGCTATTTCCTTATGCCAGGTTCCACAGTTCTCTCTATGTTTACCTAGGTGTATGCATATTCTGTAGGCCATATCCTCACAACGCTGCACATACTCTAGCGTTTTTTCTGGGTGTATGGATGTGAGTTTTGTATAAATTGTCCATGTACTCTGATATGTTATTTGAATTGAACATTTCTTGTAGTAAAGAGGATAATAGCAATTATTAACTTGATGTTTAATTTTGAATTGCAGTGTAGTTTTTTTGGATTTTTGACATTTTATAACCGCTTTTAATTTCGAACTCCCCTTTTCTGAATAATTTTGTCTTTGTATTAAATTTATTTATATTTAATTTTTCCCATTTTTATTATAATTATATACTGCGTATGCGAGTGTGTAGGTGAGTTTATTCAAATTTTCGTTAATTTTAATATTAACTTTTTCTCTTTTCCCATATTTACTAATTTAATAAATGGTTTTTACTGACCTTGCATTTTGTTCCCCCATAATTTTCGTTAATTTTAGCTCTCTTATACAAAATTTGAAATTAGAACTTATTAATTTATTTATTTTTCCTACTTTTCAATTTTCGTAAATGTGACGGACGATAATACTTCAAAATTTAAACCTTCGTTAGTGTGTTCAAAATTTTCAAAAATTCAAAAATTTTATATATATATATGTATATTTGTTTTTTTAACAGAACAAAAATTATATATTTTTTTAATTATATATATTATTAATTATAAAAAAGAAATCTTTTGTGTCCAGAAAAGAAAAAGAAAGAAAAATATGGTGAGTATAAGTGGTAATAATTAAAAAGGGAGTTCCCTCAGTTAAATTCCTATTTTTTTTTTTTTTTTTTTTTTTTTTGTTAATTTTATTAATAACTTTGTTTATTATATTTTTTTTTTATTCAAATTTTTTTCTTTGTAGGAGTTTGTTTTAATTTTAGAAGTTGTAGAAGATATCTTGCGGGCACCCCGACGAGGTCCACCCTGCACCGTCTGGCCCGCCATTAAAGAAGACTTTGAATGGTTAGTTAAGATCATTCCTGATCTTGAACTAACCATTTTTTTGGATGGGGAGGACTATGTCCTTTCTTATGGGTCTTCTCTTGGTGGATGTACCGTAAGTCTATTTTATATTTTTAGTTTCTTTTAGTTACCGAAATATTAAAATTTTCTCTTTATTTTGTTTTTTTTTTTACAGATTGAAAGAGAAGTGGTGGCCAACGGACATCGTGTTCCGGTTAGATTCCGCGACCGCTCCGTTGAGTTACTACGTTCGTTGCAGCGCCGGGGTTATTTGCCCCGTCGGTATTATTTTTAGTAATAAAAAAGAAATGGCATATATATATAGTCCTAACCGTCCATTTCATACATATATGTATATATAGGCTTATGCCCTTTTTAAAATTTTTTCAGACGATTATTGTGTACTACTTTTAATTTTCTACCAATTTTAATTGTTGTATTAACATCAGAATTCACTCTAATTACCTCATATGGACCATTCCACATTGACGACAATTTATGCTTTCTTGCATTATTTCGTATTAATACCTTATCACCGATATGAAACTTTTCTATTCTTGTGTTCTTATCATAATAATTTTTTGATTGTTGCTTTTGTGAAATTAAATGTTGTTTTACTATTTCACGAATTTTCTGCATTTTATATGACTTGATTACAGTATTTATCAAAATTATAAATGGGTTCTGGTGATTTATTTAATGCGGATGGTAATGGTCTGTCTATTCCATATAACGCGTGTATTGGAGTGAATTTACTACCTGTATGAGGTGAATGGTTGTGTACTAACATTGCTTCAGCTAACCATTTATCCCATTCTGATGGATTATTATCAACAATTGTTCTTAAATATTCAACCAATGGTCCATGTGTTCTTTCTAATGAACCATTTGACTGAGGGTGGTATGCACTAGTTTGTAATTTTTTAATTTTTAAAAATTTACATAATTCTTTCATTGTTTCACTCAAAAGATTTGATCCCTGATCTGTTATTAATTTTCTAGGTATTACTGAATATTTTAAAATTATATTTTTGTAAAATTTTTCGGCTACTGTTGTAGCTTCAAACTACAACTACTCTCCAACGTTTTTCTCCCGAAGGACCTGGTTTTTTCGGTACAATTAATAAAGGAGAATTGAACGGGCTTTTACTTGGTGTAGTTATGTCATTCTCTAGCATTTCTTTAACCTGATCTTCAACTATTTCTTTCTGTACTTGTGGTAATCTATACATTTATTGATTAATTGGCCCTTTACCTGGTTGTAATGGAATAGAATGTGTAATTGCCGTTGTATAATTTAATTTATCCCCTGGTAAGTGAAATATGTCATTAAAGGATTCTCGGATTGATTTTATACTTTCAAATTCTTCAGCATTTAAATATTCGGGTATTAATAAATTTTCATTCAATATTTTTATTCTATTTTCATTCGAATTATTGTTTTTATTTACGGAAAGTTCATGTATTTTTCTACTATCTGCATTGTGAAAATTTTTATTGTTTGAATTCTTATTTTTAATGTCTTCATAAAATCTGTTTATTTTATTAAATTAATAATCGTTATTTTAAAATTTATAAATTTCAAAATCTTTTAAAGGGTAATAAATGAATTTAAAATTTTTAATATTCACTTCTTTTTCAATATTGTTTAAAATTGCTATTGTTATTTGATTATTACAGGTTTTAATTATAGAACCTGCCAGGAACACCCCTGACATAATTTCTTGGGATTCACAAATTATTTCTTTATTAAAATTAACTAATTATTAAATAATTTTTCGGTACGCGCAGGTATTTTAATTGTTTCATTTACTTTTAATATATTTTTATTCATTTCTCTATTTATAAAATTGTTAACATATTTTTTATCTCTCTCGATAAATTTCTCTAACTTTTTATTTTTATTTTGTTTTAACCGTTCAATATTTGTAATTTCTGTTTTATTTCCATATTTGCTATTTTTATTCTTATGATTTTTATATATTTCTTCAATTTTCAATTTATATATTTTCCTTTTTATTTCATTCATATTTTAATTTTCTTTTCTTAATCTTTTATTTATTTTTATTATACTTTGTTTATCTTCATTTAACGTTTCCTTATTTATTTTTATATTATTCTTTTCATCTCTTATATTTTCTTTAACTTCGTTTAGACTTCTTTAATTTTTTCATATTTTTCTTTACTTTCTTTTAAATTTAATATTTTTTCATATTTTTTATTTTTAATTCTTCCATTTTGTATTTCAACATTTAATTTTATTCTTGTATTTAATTCTTTATAGTATTTATCTTTTTGTCTATTTATTTCGGTATTTAGAGTTTTGATTCTGTTTTCAACATTTTGACCCTTTCCCTTTTTATATGTTTCATACAAAGAAGCTAAGACAGGTATTGGATTTTTTACCCGTACTTCCCTACAGTTTTTCATATGAGGATGAACCTGAAAATTTGCATTATTTTCTGAACCAATTTTGTCGTCAGTGTTTTTCACAAAATTTTTTCGAGATAGCTCTTGATTTTTAACAGAAGTATTCACATGATTTTGATTTGAAAAAGCAAAGACAGTCGAATCAATTTTTGACTGTATTTTTCCAACATCATTCTCATAATTAGAAATTTGTGCTTCAGAACAACGTATTTTTTTCATACCAGCAACCTTCGATAAATCAGTATTTACGAGACACTGTGTCGATGGTTGTATACCAATGATATGGAATTTGTTTCCTTTCACTTTCAATTTCTTATCTTCGTTAACTTTCAAAGCTACTGAATCTTTTTTATTTTGTGTTTTTACCAACATTTTTCGCTCAGAAGGATCTTGTAATTCGATTACTAAATCCTCTTCATTCGTTTCCTTGCGAGGGAAACGTATTTGTTTGTTTGGACCATCAATAACACAATTTTGTGACAAAAAATCAAAACCTAATATACCGTCTTCCTCTACATTTTTCATATCTTCGATTATATGAAATTCACATTTTTTTGGATTTTTAAATTGAATATTAGCCAAACAAGTACCTATCGTTTCTCCTTGTCCGCATACCGTATTAATTTATAATTTATTTTTTGTATTTATTTTTACATTATCTTTCAATTGTTTTTCTTTTAATAAGCTTATGTCTGCACCTGTATCAACTAATAATTTTGTTTGATTTTTCTTACTAATATTTAAGGGTAATTTAACTATACATTTATCTAATTTTTTGGATATTTTTTGGGGCTGGCACTCGTTATCTTTATTTGCTCTGGCTGAATGACAGCACTTTTCTAGTTTCCCTTATTCTTATTTTGATTGTCCCAAAATCTCTTTGCGTTACAATCCTTCATTATATGTCCTTCTCTATGACAAAATTTACATTTTATTTCTAAATTTTTCCTATTATTTTCGTTTCTGTTAAAAGTATTATTTTTATCATTATTATTGTTGTAACCGTTTCCTTGAATGTATGTAACCGATTTTGAATTGTTATTTTTTTCTTTACAATGCTGGGTCACATGCCCATACATTTTACAATTAATACAAAAAGGTGTCGATTTTCTTATTCGACATTCTTTAAATGTGTGATTATTTTTACCGCAGAAATTACAAATTTTGAAATCTTATCTTTGATTATTTTGATGTTTAAAGTTAGAGAAATTCCTATTCTCGTAACGGGAGCTATAATTGTTGTTGTTACTAAATCTTGGATTTGAGTTTGGATAATTTCGGTTATTATTATTATTAAAATTTCTATGATCTTTATTTTGTGTTTTAAATTTCGCGTTATAATAATTATAATTATTTTTATTGTTATTGTAATTAAATGGTATTTCATTATTTATATTCATACGTGTTGAATTTAATAAATTGCTATTTTGTGTATTATAAGTGTGTGTGTGTGTGGTGTGTATATTAAATTATTTGTTAAATTCTGATATTCATTCATTGTATTTGTGGACTGAATATCTGTTAATTCAATATTTTCTAATTTATTAATTAAGTCTTTTAAATTATTTTTATCTTCATTTGCCGCTAATAATCTATATGTTGAATTTATTAGCCCAGTCTTGAATGAGAATGCAGCAATTTCCTGCAAATCCGTTTTAATTGCGTCATTATCTTCTGTATGACGTTCTTCAACCTTTTTTTCACAAATTTTTAAATTTTTTTGTACTCGATTACCAAATGCTTTAACGGATTCGCCTGGAATTTGCCTGACCATTCTTAATTCATTTAATAGTGTAAGGTATGATTTATTATTGACTAATGTGTTATGTAAAACCGCTCTTAATTTTTCAAAATTATCACATACTAAACCATCTAACAATCTAGTAGCCCTACCTCTAAATTTAACGGGTAACATTGCAAAAAACAAGTCTTTACCTTAATCTTTAGTTAAACATTTGTACATATTTTCATAGCATTTTTTTTTAAAGGTATTTACTTCTATATAGTATTAACATCTTTTGTATCTTCAGCGTACAATACAGGAACATTACCTAACAATTGATTTACTAATTCTATATTTGCCATTTTAAATATCTTATCTAATTCCTTAACAAATTCTTCTGAAAAACTAATATTATTTTCACTACGTTGTTCTTCACTTTCTGTGCCTAAGGATGTTCTTGGTTTATAGACCCTTGCTCCTGATCTTAGCTGAATATAATGTAACACTTGCTTTTCCTCTTCTCTTGTTAATGCTATACTTGGATGAATAGTTTTTCGTGACTTACCCGCTGCTGATGTTGATGCTGGTGATTGAATTTCTGTATTACTGGTCTCCAGTGTGTTGATTTGTCTTAATAAATGTTGCTCTTGTTGTACTGGATCGTTGCTTTCCTCTGACGCCTCGCTTGTGCTGAATATTGGACTTAGATTTTCAAAAGTGAAAGAATCAACTTTTTCTTCAAATCTCACTTTTCTTCTTTCATTTATTAAAGGTGTCGAACTCGTTTGATCAGTCGACATATAATTCAACTTATACTCAAAATTTTATTTTCAAAAATTATATATATATATTTTTAATTTACACCACATAAAAACTATTTATTTATGCACATATATATTATATTATTTTTATTTATTACAAAAACCACTTTAATTCAGCTTTAAAATAATTTCTTCCCTTTTAATAAATATCGCTTGAATTTAATTAATTTTTATTGTATTAAATTTTATTTTAAAAATTCTGTTATTTTTACAGAAAAATGTAAAATTTATTTTTATTTATTTATTTGATTACAGAAAATTTTTTCAGTTTTTTTTTGCACTTTTTATTTTATTTAATTTTTAAATTAATTTTTTATTCAGCGACATGAATATTTTTGCTGAATTTTATTTTTATTTAATTTCGAAAGTTTGCTAGATTATTTTATTTATTAGTATTTATTTTAAATTTTTGCTGAATTTAATTTGCTGAATTTATTTTAATATTTTACTGTATTTATTTTTTGAATTTAAAATATTATTTCTTATGAATTTTATTATTTTATATTAAATAAATTTTTATATTGTAAAACCGAGTTAAAGCGTTTAAAGTGTTTCAATTTTTTAAAGTGCCAAATTTTTATGTTATGTAGCAAAATTTAAATATGAATTTGCTTCTTTTTTTTTTAAATTTATTTAATACCGAATTTTTAACGTGTTTATCCTGACACGGTTTACCGTCTGCGACAAATTTTAAATGTTATGTATATAACATTAGTGAAGCTATCAGAAATTGTTCAAATATTGATTTATTTTTTATTTTTGAACTGAAAATTTAGGGAAGAAATCTGAACTGGGTTTAGTTAATAAGAAGACTGGTGGTTTAATTTTAAATATTTATTTCACTATTTAACGCTTAAACTATGTTCACAAAATTTACTTAGACTAATTCAAATTTTTGTTTACTTTTTATGTTTAATCTGACACCGAACCGAAACCAACTGTACGTTCGTTACTTTATTTTCTATGTCCGGTTCGTTAGAATTTTACTTAGTTTATTTTACTTGTAAAAATTCTAAGTTTAAAATACTTTGTATTATCCAAACGCGATTTATAATCAAAGACGATTTGTAATTCCGCGGTAATTTACTTTTTACTGTTTCTTGTAAAATCCAAATTATAACTCTCTGATAATTGTAATTATTCTTCAATAAATACAATTATCAATTTTCCCTACTTAATTTAATTTTGTTAATTGAGTCCGAAGTTCGTTATTTTGAAATTTATTTAAATATTATTGAATATACGTTTAACTGAAATTGTCAATCGTAGAGATATTTGCAATTCTTTATATATTTAATTAGGTGACATTCCATTATATTTTGCGTGCCTTAACTTGTATGGATTTTACATATAAAATGATTACCCAATTGACAAATCAATTAACGGACTATGATTCTTTTAAAAATTGTTCTACATTTAATTGTGAAATCATGTAAATTGTAGAATTGCGAAATTATATGAATTTAATTTTGTAATCAATTTTATCTTATGTTTTATTAAAAATGCATGAAATAAATCTTTAATTTAGAATTTTCTAATATTTTATCAAATTGTGTTACAATTTGATATTTTATATATAACAGTGCTAGCTTTTTCCCACTCCTTTTTTTAAAAATTCCTTCCAGCCGTGATTTCCTTAACTCCGTCAACAATAAATTTTCCGAAATTCAAACACAAAACTGGCTAGTTAACAATAATAATTTTTACTCCTCCTTCGTCAATAGTCGCCGGCACATCGTCACATATCCTTCTTCCATTTCCCGTATTCATTGCATCAAAATGTGCCTGTTCCGTTTAACCCACACCAGACCTCTCCCCCCCATTATGAAAGCTGTCGCATCATTTTAAATATACCACATTTAATATTTCACTGCAGTAAGGTCAACAATTCCAGACACTTTGTTGTGAACTCCATTAATCATATCCTTTACAACATCCTCACAGAATACAGTTGCAATAATCTAATTAAATTTCTTAAAATGAACAATTTCTATAAGAACATATAACATTTTTAACTATTCCTAACATTAGCATTTTACACCTAGAATTTAAGTAAACTATGTATCCTTAGCCGTAAGTTTAGCTTAGCCGTAGACCTTGTAGTCAGTGCTAATACTCTATGTTAGGTTGTAAATTTATTTACTACTCTAACCTTTATAAATAAATAAATAAAAATACTTTTATCCTAAAAAACTCAATCAAGATCCGCTTGAGCATTTTTTTTCAAACGTTCGAGCACGTAATTCAAATAAAAATAATCCTTCATTGTCGGAATTTAAAACTATATATTTGCAAAATTGTTGGCCATAAATTTTTTGTTTTCTTCCAATCAATCCAATTGCGAAAGTGATGATGATGGGTTATTACATGTAGATTGGACTAAAGTATTAGAAAAACAGACTACCATTGAAAATGATAGTGTAGCTGAAAATTCTTTTTGCCAATACGAAGATGACGACGAAGAACTAGATGACGAAAACTTAACTTTGAAAATTAACACTTCAGTTAATGATGCTTCTATTGGCTATTTTTCGGGATATTGTATTTTAAAATGTATAAAGTCTGTAAAAGATCCATGTGCAGAAAATAACACTACAGTAATTCAAAAACAATGGCGTCATTCGAATCCGTCATCCATTTTGATTGATTTGAAACAGTACAAAAAGGGACATAGTAATAAAAGACTAGTTGAGCCAACTAATAAGTTTTTCAACATACATATGTAAGGACCATACTGCAATTTTCATGAAGGACTTTAAGAAAATTGCTCATAGAAGACATTTAAAGAAAATTATAATACAAAAATGCATTGAAAAAGCGAAATATATTGATAATGAGTGGTTCAATGAAGAACACAGATGTTACAATCATCATTTCAATCTTTTAGTTTTATGATTACTGTTCTTATACGAAAGAATTGTAAATGGATCAAAGATTCAGAAAAATTTGATACACCTAAGCCATTTTCCAAAAATAAAATCACCCAAAAATTTTTAAAATTTAATTTCCAAATTTTTGAATCTTCTTTAATCCACATTCTATATATTTAATGTTGGTGAAAAACAATTGTTCTTGTAATTTGTGAGTGTAGTTTAATACAAAAATTCTACAGGTAAATCCAAAAACCACCCCTTATTAATTAGAAAATTGAAAATTTTTATAAAATATTAGAAAATATAATCACATACTTAAGTTAATGTTTAGTTTCATTACAAAGGGAATAGATTCAATAAAATTTCCCTAAAACGCTGTTCCTAGGACTATACGTGCATTGAAAGTACTGCGGAAACTAGCAAAATGAGCTTTTACCTCTGTTTCTTTATACATTTTTCTTTTTGCAACTACAGCGCTTTTTCTTTAAGCTGCAGATCTGTTTTGAGAAATTTTAATTCTTTTTCTTTTTTATTTATTTCTTCTGTTTTTTCTAAGAGTTTCATCTATTCATCGAAACTTATTAAATCTTCTTCCCAATCACTACAGCTTTTAGAAGATGCTTCTTCTGTTTTGATTTTTTTTTAGTTTTCCATTATAAACACAAACAAAAATGTAAACTGCTTAAAATAACACGTTATTACACGTTACACAACAATTAAAAATTACACGTCTGGACAACTAAAAATTTCGCGTCTGAACAGTTAAAAATTCTGACGACTTTCAATAAATTTTTCAATTAGAACTTTTGTTTATATAGCCAAAAATTATCTTAAACATATGCAATTTACATTATAAAAATTTAAAAATTTTTATCTTCACTTTTCATGATTAGTTTTAAGTATAAACTAATATACAAAATAAATTACCTAGATACATTTTTTCACATTTTATTTTTAATTGCATATTACATATACTTAACATGTAATTAACATATACTATATAAAATATCAAATAATAAATCTACAAAAAACTACATACCTCAAAAACCACAAAAATTATAAATTATTTTCTTTAAAGAACAAATAGAACACCTATATACATTATTTATGTTTATACAGGAAAAACTAAAAGACGTTTATACAGAATGTAAGTAAAAACATATCATGTGAAAAAAGTGATAACAAAATTTCTTCAAGTTCATTAATATAATATATAAGATGCAACATAAATGCAGAATACTATATAGGTCAATGTTGATATTATTATAACTTTTTTGGATACTGAAGAGACTGATTGATAAATGAATAGAACATAAACAAAATATTTTTTTAATAAATATAAATAAACATAGCTGCATTCTAAGAATAATTTTTATATAATATATAGAAAATTTGTATTATGAAAATTAAAAATTTGTATCATCACTTTCTCATAGTAGGTTTTAAATTCTATCAAAACAAAAAATCATTATGCTATAATATTAATCATTAATATATAATCATTAATATAATCATTACCTCTTTTTTTTGTAATAGATTATAAGAAGAAGTTTCACACAAAAAAATATAATTTTTTGAATGATATATAGTGAAATTGATATATAGGACCATATTATTTTAAAGTAAAAAAATACTTTTTAAATAATTAGCGATGCGTCTTCCTCTTGTATTTCATCAAATCATTTTGTAATAATTTAGGTCAGGCAAATCTGACCATTTTTCCCCAAAATGAGTTTTCAATAATTTATTCACGTCTTTCATTTTTGGTTCTTTCAATGGTAAGTCGGGGTTCAAAAACACAAACGACTTACCACGTTTCAGTAAAGACTTAGCCGTGCCTATGTCATTTTCATAATTTATTTCTCCTTGTATAAGAATTTTGTTATGTCTAGTTTTATTGACAATAAATCTTTTTGAAAGCGCGAACTGAAAATGATAGGATGATGTTGGTTTCATTATTGATTTTATAGCTGTTTTCCAATCATAAATAATTCAATCGTTTTCCAACCCTTCTGACCTTTCTGAAGAACCCTGATGACTGTTACTTCTGTTGCAAATATGTCAAAATATTCATCTGGTTTTATAATGGTCGATTTTGATTTAATTCGTTTCTCTAATCGACCGAAAACACGATCGGGAGGGATAAATGAGTGACCCACAATAGGATAAATACAAATGATGTTCTTCAAAGTTTTCGATGCATGAAAACTAAGCCATTTGCACAACATCCCTAACACGATTTGCTTTTTATTTTGCCCTCCGCATCCATCAGAAAATAGCTGGAGTGTGTGTACATTGGTCACTCTTACATTTCCAGATGATGAAACAAACATGATGCGATCTCATTGGAGCCTTTACGGTGTTCATTTTCGAGCCAAGAATAAATAAATGTATTAGCAAAAAATTTGAAAATCCAAGAATTCTTATGGGGCTTCAAAAATTTTTTTAGCCCATAGAGCGGTTCGGGCGATGAAAGAGGGGACGGCATGAATGATGGAATGATTTAGTACATTTGTTGGTAGAAAAAGGGATGTCGTTTTTTCGTATAAGAATATTCAAAATAAACTCGAGAAATTTTAAGCCATGTACTTATTATATATATGTATGTATACATATGTAATAATATATTACACACGAGTGTTTGTATCTTAACTATAAATCCCGTCATCCTAAACAAACATAACTTTCGTTCATAAGAACATTAGAACACAATTATGTAATGGTTCGATCATATATATGAACGTGAATTAAAGATCAGAGACTAGGATAGTAGTAAAAAATGTGTAATTTCAGATTAACATACATACATACATATATCGTACAATATTTCATATACATACATTACTTTTTCTTTTTCACGTCGATTTTTGTTCATATTTCACACTTTTCTTTTACTTTTTATATCAGACAAAAAAAATATATACAAGTACGATCTATAAACACATAAATTTGTATACGGTCGAAAGATGTGTACAGAATATTGCACATATGTATGTATATATTGTATTTATAATTAACAAAATCAAGTCATTATTTTATGGTACAATATTTGTACAGGGACATATATGACTCCACATGGAGTGTATACTTAAATTACATACTTACGTATACGATATATAATGCATTCATACGATCATATTTTTATTTGTCATTACCTAAAAAGTATGAATTTTGAATACCCAAAAATTCAAAATTTAACATTAAACCAATCG